>CM069062.1:24316228-26716228 GCA_035220775.1 Malus fusca
TGGTATAACAATTACCAGAAAAGTTCAAGGATGGATATGGTTAAGATTCTAACTATCTTGACCTTGGTTGATTTCTCAGGCAACAATTTCAATGGACCAACACCTAAGGAAATGAGAGAGTTTAAGTCACTATATTTCCTTAACTTGTCTAGTAATTCTTTCACAGGCAAAATCCCAACGTCATTCGGCAACATGCATCAACTCGAGTCATTAGACATCTCACTGAACAAACTAAGCAGGGAAATTCCACTGCAGTTGGCAAAGCTTAATTTCCTTGCATTCTTGAATCTTTTAAATAATCAACTTGTCAGCAAGATCCCAACTGGTACTCAAATTTCAACATTTCCAAAAGAATCATTTACGGGTAACAAAGGATTATGGGGGCCTCCGCTGATAATGGATAACAAGGCAGGATTGTCACCACCACAAGCAAATGGAAACCATCCAAATTCTAGACATGAGATTGACTGGGATCTTATCAGTATGGAAATCGGATTTGTGTCTGGCTTTGCAGTGCCGTTGGGTCACTTGTGTTGTGCAAGAGATGGAGTAAATGGTATTACATGACTATGTATAAAATCCTTGTTAAGATATTCCCTCAGCTTGAAGAAAGAATTGGTCCTCACATAAGGCATGTTCACATAAATCAGAGGTGGTGAAGCTGGAATGTTCACATAAAGCGTTTGGGGGTAGCATAACTGGTAAACCCTCAGGAGACACAACTTCTCCTACTAGGGACACCTAGGGGTTTAAAGGCTTGTTGCACATGCTCAGTGTAATCGTTTCGCCAGCGAAAGTGAGCCTTGATTTTTGCTTTTTGTTTTAGTTAATTTCTTATTTTTCAAAGAAATCTTGTTTGAGTAGAATACTTTCTCTTGTAATATTATTCAACACAATGTATAAGGTTATATACAATAGCTATGACGTAATTGATGCTAAACTAACTCCTACAATTAAGCTAGCATACAACAGAATAGGAAAATATATTACAATTAATTTGATATCTGCTGGATTGATTTGTTACTTGAATCGTGCTGATCTTTTCCTTCTTTAACACTCCCCCTTAAGTTAGAGTGTATATTAATCACTCCTAACTTGCTGAGTAATATCGCAAATTGTGGGGAACCCAGCGCTTTGGTAAACAAGTCTGCTAGTTGATGATGTGTTCGAACATGAGCAGTCTTGATCATTTCTTCTTGGAGCTTTTCACGAACTAAGTGACAATCGATTTCGATGTGCTTCATGTGTTCGTGAAAAAATGGATTTGAAGCTATGTGTAGGGCCGCCTGATTGTCACAATGAAGCATAACAAGCTGCAACTGTTTGACATTTAAATAAGCAAGTATATATCTCAACCAGGTGATCTCGCAACAAATGGATGCCATGAAGCGATACTCGGTTTCCACTGTTGAACGAGAAACTGTGGTTTGTTTCTTAGTCTTCCAAGAAATTAGTGAATGACCAAGCAAGATGCAATATCCAGTGACTAATCTTCTAGTGTCCTTGCAGCGTGCCTAGTCAGCATCACAAAAGGCTCTTAAATGAAGTAAGCTGGAGGCCGAAAGAAACATCCCTTGTCCTGGTGTTTGTTTGATGTACCGCAGAACTTTATGTGCAGCAGCAAGGTGTGGAATACGAGGTTTATCCATGAATTGGCTAAGAACGTGTACCGCATACACCAAGTCAAGTCTTGTAATCGTCAAGTATATTAATCTTCCAACAAGTCTTATATACACAGAGGCATTATTTAGTAGTGCACCATCAGTTTGCGTGAATGTGAGATTCGGCTCCATTGGAAATTTCGTAGGCTTTGCACCAAGAAAGCCTGTATCCTCTAAAATTTCTAAAGCATGTTTCCGCTGTGTGATTGTAATGCCTTTATCTGATTGTGCAACTTCTAAGCCCAAGAAATATTTTAACTTTCCAAGATCCTTAAGCTTGAACCTTTCAGATAAGAAGCTCTTTGTTGCTTCGATTTGAAGCAAATCCTTACCTGCCAGGATGATATCATCTACATAAACAAGCAGCGCTGTGAATGAAGCACCTCGTGTTTGGACGAACAATGAATAATCTGCTCGTGATTGATGATAACCAGCAAATTTAAGAGTTGTTAACAACTTTAAGAACCATTGTCTAGATGCTTGCTTGAGTCCACACAACGATTTGTGTAATTTGCACACTCGAGTCACCCCCTTTTGTCCAAAACCAAGTGGGAGTGACATGTATACATCCTCATGAAGGTTGCCATGAAGAAATGCGTTATTAACATCGAGTTGGTGTAAATGCCACCCTTGGACAGCAGCAATGGCAAGGAGAAGACGAACTGTATCTAGCTTGGCAACAGGGGCAAAGGTTTCACGGTAGTCGATGCCTTCTACTTGGTTCTAAGCCTTCACCACCAATCCGGCCTTATAACGTTCGATAGTACCGTCAGGATTGAGTTTAACCTTGTAAACCCATTTGCACCCAATGGCCTTCTTGTTAGGTGGTAATGAACGAAGCGTCCAAGTCTTGTTGGTTTGGAGGGCATCGATTTCATGTCTTATGGCAGCTCTCCAATGTTCATTCTGCATGGCTTGAGAAAATGATTTGGGTTCTTTGACATGGGTGAGTGAGGTAGTAAAGGCACGATGGTTAGTGGATAATTGGTCATGTGCAAGATAATGAGAAATAGGGTGAGATGTACCTGACTTGCGAACCACGTTGGAGACAGATGCAGGACGAGAAGGGAGCTCAACATCAACCTGATAATCATTAAGGTGCGGAGGTGTATGTGTCGGACGGGTGGAACAACGAAGAATTGGTTCTGGAAGTGGTGAGATAGGATTGGGTGGTGGTGATATAGGATCGGATAGGGGCGAGATAGGATCAGATGGTGGTAATCTGATGATTGGAGAAGGTGGCTTTGGGGAAGTGAATATGGTTGGTGTCATTGGTGAAGATGAAAGGGAATTGGTGGTTGTTGCTTGTGTTTTTTGAGTGGTATGATTTATGGGATCAAAATCATCATCATGTCCATGGAAATGAGGTACCTGGGCTGGTGTAATAATTGGTTCAGTGGCAATGGAGATGTGAGCATATGAGAATTCATGTTCATGAAAAGTTACATCTCGAGATGTGAACATTTTTCCGAGTTCAATGTCATAAACCTTGTATCCTTTTTGGCCATATGGATAACCAAGAAATATGCAACGAGTGGCACAAGCATCAAATTTGGAAGGTCTGTGTACGTGTGTGGAGGCAAAACACAAACATCCAAAAACCCTAAGGTGCGTGTATTGAGGTGGAGTATGAAACAAGAGTTCATATGGAGTTTTACCGTTGAGAACCAGTGTGGGTGTGCGATTGATGAGGTAGGCGGCAGTTAAAATGGCTTCCCCCAAAATTGTTTAGGTAATTTGGCTTGGAAAAGTAGTGCTCGTGCTACGTTCAACAAATGGCGGTGCTTTTTTTCAACAACCCCGTTCTGTTAAAGTGTTGCAACACAACTTGTTTGGTGGACATTCCCTTTGATGAATAAAAGGAGTCAAGGTTAAACTCTGGACCATTGTCACTACGAATAATTTTAACAGTAGACATATATTGTGTCTCAACAAGAGCAATGAAATGCATCAAAAATGTGCGTGCATCAGATTTATGACGCATAAGATACACCCATGTGCAACGAGTGTAATCGTCGACGATTGTAAGGAAATAACGAGCACAAGAAAAAGAAGGGATGTGGTAACCACCCCAAATATCCATATGCAATAATTCAAAAGGTTTAACGGTGGAAATTGAGCTTAAAGGAAAATGAGTTCTTGTTTGCTTTGCCAATGGACAAACAAGGCAAGCACTAGCATCACAAGGCTTGATTTAACCAACAAAATTTGGAAGGAAACGTAAAACTTTATGCGAGGGGTGGCCAAGGCATTGATGCCAAGAAGCAGGAGATGGTGTTTAGACGGCATAGTAGGTTGCAGGCTTGCAATTATCAAGGTAGTAATGTCACCCCTTCTCAGTTCCCGTCCCAATCATCTTCCCCAAACGTAGGTTTTGTATGACACAATAACAATGAAGGAAGATGGTTATACAAAAGGAAGTGAGTGTGAGTGCTTATTGAAATGAGATTCAGACTAAAGGATGGACGCAGAAAACATCTGTAAGAATCAACTGGGCTAAAAATACCATTTTCCCAACATGTGTAACTTTGGCATAAGACCCATCTGGGAGTTGTACATTTCTATTATGGATAGGTATGCAAGAAGTTAACAAGGTATGTGAACAAATCAAGGCATCATTTTTCCATGTGAAGAAAAACAAAATGCTTTACCTGAGGTATCGTTTGGTATGCAGACGGGACGGGACAGAACGAAATGGGACGGGACGGGACAGGACGGGACGGAACCGAGAGGGAGTAAAGATGCCCTCAGATGGAAACAATGAGGAAGAAGAAGGAGACGAAGAGGTTATAATTTTGTGTTCCACGGATGTGGATTGAGTCGTTCCAGGGGGGTGAGGAGGAACGAAAATTCACCCAAAATTCGTCTCGTGGAACAATGCGTTCCACCCGTTTTAGGCACACCAAACGTGGGACGGAACACCTCGTCTCACTCTGTTCCGTCCCGTCCCACGTACCAAACGGTACCTAAAAGTTGTAGAATTACCAACATTATGTGCCATCGCATTTGATTTGTTGGTGTTCAGCATGCTTAGGATTTGTTTGCATTGCTCCGGAGTGAACGGGAATGAGCTAGATAGTTTTGGTTTGTCCGAGGCAGAGGAGAAGACATTGTTACCTCTGGAAGTATCTCCTCGTGTGTTGTTGCGTTGCTCATCCTCACAAAATTTCTTGTATTTGCAGCAGTAGTCAATTGTATGACCCGTCCAACCACAAAAATCACATTTCAAATGAGAACGACACTTTTCAGTTGTGTGTCCCATCTTGTCACATTTTTCACACTTAGCATTTGGGTTTCTTTTTTATGCCCCATTCCCTTGGTCACGGTTACTCCATTTCACAGCAAATGTCGCTGCCTCTATTACTACCTTCCTAGCAGATACATCTTGTTGTCATTCTTGACGAAGGATTAAAGAGTATACTTTGTTGACTGTGGGCAAGGGATCCATCAACAAGATCTACCCCTTAACTGCTCCAAAATTCGCATTTAATGACATTAGAAACTTGATAGTTTTCTGAGTTTGCATGTAGTCACTAACGTTCTTCATGGCCCCGCAATTGCATGCGGGAATGTCAAGAAGAGCGTCGCTCTCGTCCCAAAGTCCCTTGAGCTTGGTAAAATAAGAACCAATTGTCATGGTCCCTTGAACACAATCAGAGATCTCACTTTCTATGTGGAATAGTTGCATGCTATTAGCCTGGGAAAAACGCTCCTTAAGTTCTGCCCAAATTTGAGATGTTAGTTCACAATATATCACGCTGGCTGATATCTCCTTAGAGATGGAACTGAGCAACCATGTTTTTACTAACACGTTGCATCGTCCCCACTGTTGCATATATTCATGTGAACCTTCAACTAGTTTCTTGATAAAGCCATCGATGAAGCCCATCTTGTTCTTGGCTTGCAGTGCCATAGTCATGGCAAGGCTCCATGTGCTATAGTTGTTCTCACTTAGTGGCTGCGTCACGAGGGACACTCCAGGTTGGTCTGAGTGGTGTAGGTAGAATGGATGATTAGGATCATACTTCGTCCATTCCGACATACTGGACCTAGAGCTCGATTTTGTCTCTTTGTTGTCACCCATGGGTAGCGGCTAGGGTTTGTATTTGGATGTTGTTTTAGGTCACCAAGAGCTTTCTGCTTTGGATACCATCAAAGAAATCTTGTTTGAGTAAAATACTTTCTCTTGTAATATTATTCAACACAAAGTATAAGGTTATATACAATAGCTATGACGTAATTGATGCTAAACTAACCCCTTCAATTAAGCTAGCATACAACAGAATAGGAAAATATATTACAATTAATTTGATATCTGCTGGATTGATTTGTTACTTGAATCGTGTTGATCCTTTCCTTCTTTAACAGTTTTTTTTTCAATGTTTTGCTCGAGGACTAATAAAAGATAAGTTGGGTTGTATAATTTGTATTTCTTTTTATCCATAAAAGTAGATCTGATTTTATGAATTGCTGAAATAATTTATATGAGTTATGTAGAAAAGATAATTTGTGAACAAAGCATGGAATTTGAGCCTTAAATTGGAGAAACACAACGAATCACGGAGTGGACCGTGAGCTGTGATGGGCTGGAGCAATTCAACATGAAGTGGTGCAACTTTAGAGGAATTGGATCACTCAAGTTTAGCCCAATTAAAGATGGCGGTGCTGTTCATGTTTCCTAAAAATAATGGGATTTGGATCACTCAAATCATTAATAACACAAACAAAAAACTGACTATTAATTCATTCAATATCAAGAGAAAACATCACCCTTCTTGGTGACAATTGTTTTTGATAGACATGCATGCATGCATAAACATCGGACAGAAGAAACAAATAACCCAATCACAACTAGTTCATACCCACAGGAAAGAAATATCAGATAACCCAATCACAACCGGTTCATACTCGCAGGAAAGAAATGAAATTTCAAATCGGACAGAAGAAACAAAAAACATTAAACATCCACCATAGATTTGAGCTTATAACAACACAAGAAAGTATCAAATATGTGGCATAGCTTAACGAGATTTAATAGACAAAGCATAGGACGAGCAGATTCGAACATGTTCGATTTGCAGGGGATGTTGTTGTCTTCCTATTGATATCTCTGAGCTAGTAGTACCAAAACAGCCATATGACTGTTCTAAGATCCTACATGCACATTACGCTGTCTGCTGAGACAATGCACTATACATAATTACATGCACATTACGCAGTAGTGCATTAAGAAAAATACATAAATACATACATACATATATGTTTTCTCATTTCTGATATACAAATTAAATTGGGAAATGTTTATTGAAACTTCAAGCTATGTCAATACTAGTTGAGCCGGTCCTGAGTTTTTGGGTGCCCAGTGCGAAAACTCAAAATGTGCCCTTTTTTAATACGGAAACATATGTTTAAAAAAAATATTTAACGAGGGCTGGAACTCAGTCGAAGCTGGGGAGCTAGGCCCTCACGCCCAAATTATATTACTTGAGAAAATATACAACGGGAGGGGCATAGTAACTAAACCCCGACAATCAAAAATACAATTACTCCTAGCAATGCTCCTTGAAATTTCAACCTTTAAGAAATTGTCTTCTGGCATTTTTTGAAACAAAATCATTAATTATACCATCATACTCCAAGTCTTCAATCTCATCATTTTCAATGCATAAGATTGCTAATCCATTTAGCCTATCTTGAGTCATAGTGGCTAATATGGCCTGTCTTCGTGTTCGATCGGCACCAACGATATTTTCTTCCGTTAAGGAATTGAGTATTTAGAGAAAAGAAAAGGGAGTCGGGGTGGGACTGGGACGGCAGGACAATGGGGGAAGTGGGGAACGAGGGGGGGGAATCGGGAAAGGGTGAATGTATTTGTTGGAAGTTAGGGTTAATGGGACCGAGTGGTCCCTGTTATGATTTTTTTTCTTTTTTTTTGTAATGCCCAAAAACGTGGGCCCTTTTTTCAACTTTTGTCAAACTTGGGCTTTGCCCTCCAACCCCTATTTGAGCTCCGGTCATTTTTTTTTTATACCTAGTTACTTGGGTTTTTGTTTTTTGTGCCCTTTTCATTTTTGGGTCCTGGACAGTTGACCTGGTGGCACTGGGTCTGGGTCAGGCCTTTCATCTTACATTTACATAGGAAAAGAGAGGAAAGCGATTTTCTGATCTGAGTTTGCTTGTAATGATGACTGCAATTGCGATTCAGACTGAAATTGAACTTGCGCTTTAAAATTGAATCTGCGAATGCGAAATTGACCTCAGCCATGCAATTAAACGCCACAATACCAAGATTCTTCATCAGAACTCAAAGCTAGATTACCGAAACTAGTTCGCCAAGAACCTTAACCAAAACTGAAAATTAATTCATAAAAATTTTAGCATACCTAGCTTCCAATGACGATTACGATTGCGGTAGATTGTGGAATCAAGCTCGAAGAATCGGCGATGCAGATCGTAAGAATAAGCTTGAAAAATTGGAGACGCAGATCGTAGAATAAGTAATCAATTCATACTTTACTCAATCTAAAAACCCATTAATATGAACTTAATTTCAAGTTTTAAGATCTACAATCTCAATATCCTGTTTTCTTTGTTTGAGATGGATTGGGAAAGACAAACATTCTTCTCCATACGTGCTTGTCACGGTTTCGTCCAATGCAAGGCAATGCAATTTCAGACATACAAAATGTCAAAAGTTATGGATTAAACAATTTTTAGGGGGTGTAGTTAAATTAGGATTTAATAGTATTTTATTTATTTATTTTTGGAATGATGATTTGATAGTATTTTAATAGATGCAATTTTGTTTTATGTTGTCACTAAAAAGTTAGGGTAAATAGCCAAAATAGTCTCTGAGATTTGTATAACTCATCACTTTGGTCCCTAACATTTCAAATCAATCAAAGTGGTCCCTGAGTGTCCACCATCCATCATTTTGGTCATTCCGTTAAAAACTCCGTTAAGTGTCCCAGAGCTCTTAGCCGGAAGTTTGGGCAATTTTCAAAGTTTCATAACTCAATAGTTTATTAACTAAATTCGACCCATAATATATCAAAATGAAGATAGGAAAGTGTAGAATAAGATTATACCTATTTGGAAGCCCAATGGTTGCCAGAGATGGCCGTAAAATAACCTTAAAGTTGATTGGTCCGAGAGAAAACTGGAAAACTCGGCGGAAACTGGGTAAACTTTAAACATTCATAATTTCTTCAATACTCAACGAAATCAAGTGATTCAAAAACGAAAATCATATTTCTCGACAAGAAGAAGAGAATGGTAGCTTCTTAGATGGCTAACTCGCTGTGGTTTGGCCGGAAAATGGCTCGAAAGTGGTTGTCCACGGCCACTTTCGAGCCATTTTTCGGCAAAACCACGGTGAGTTAGCCATCTAAAAGGTACCATTCTTTTCATCTCGTTGAGAAGTATGATTTTCGTTTTTGAATCACTTGATTTCGTTGAGTATTGAAGACGTTATGAACGTTTAAAGTTTATCCAGTTTCTGCCGAGTTTTCCAGTTTTCCCTCGGACCAGTCAAGTTTGAGGCTATTTTCCGGCCATCTCCGGCAACCATTGGGCTTCCAAATAGGTATAATCTTATTCTACACTTTCTTATCTTTATTTTGATATATTATGAGTCGAATTTGGTTAAGAAACGATTGAGTTACGAAGCTTTGAAAATTGCCCAAACTTCCGGCCAAGAGCTCCGGGACACTTAACAGAGTTTTTAACGGAATGACCAAAATGATGGATGGTGGACAATCTCAAGGACCACTTTGATTGATTTGAAATGTTAGGGACCAAAGTGATGAGTTATGCAAATCTCATGGACCATTTTGGCTATTTAGCCAAAAAGTTATGCACCGAAATAAATTCCTTTTAGATTGTGTACTGATGAGTCGATATTATATTATATATGTTATCATAATCTTAATATTAATTTATTAGTTGTTTTGTTTTTGATACTTTAATTTATATTTTCAATGTAGGACATTCGACTTCCTCTGGAGTGAAACGTGGTCAAAAGGATGAATTTTGGAGTGATTCGAATTGAAGGACGTTCATGTGTCACTCAGCTAGTTCGTGTCAAAGTTTCACATTTTTCCACCGAATGGTTATTTATGGCGATCAAATAAAGGAGCAGCACGCAGTGCAGACAAAGTGACGTTTTGGGCTTATTTGGGCTTTTTGGCGTCCAAGACAATGTCTTTTGGGTTCGAGGCTTTCTGCAATTATATTCGAGACATCTTAAGCTTTAATTATTTCAACGTGTTTTCTATCCTTATTTTTAATAATATTTTGTTTATGATTGTTAGTAACTAATTCTCTTTTGCTAGGATGAGGCCACAAGCCTTAGCAATAATATGTGGTTTCTTTTCAATTTACTTGTGATATTATGCTTGCATGTTTTGAATTATTAATCACCAGTTTATATTGTCTAATTGTCTTAATGCTTAGCTACCATTAGGATGTTTAGAAAAGTAATTTGATGTAATTTTGGTTGGAGGTCGGTCCTTAAAATTGACGAAGGTTTCTTGTGGTTAATATGTCCAAGTTCACTTAAAATGAATACCACGTCTTAAGAGTTGTATGGTTTTACAAAAGGTTTCACAAAACTTAATGAGTCATGCATGTTTAGATTTGATCTACATACCACAGACGGATTGCATGTTTGATATACGCTCTATGTTGGAGATCCAAGTAGGCATATATTAGGAAAACCTAACTTCAAATATGCATGTGTAAGTCATAAGTAATTGGAAGAATTACATAGGATTATTAAAGCGCCGACGAAACTCTGGTGCTTTTACAATTTAACTTTCAAAAACCGTTTTCTTTTAGTTTATTTTATTTTGTCAATTTATTTAATTCTTTCTATTAAATTCGTTTTTATTATTTTGAATCACAAAATCAACTTTTTCTCAAAACTTTGCTTTTAAGTAATTAATTAAGATTTGATTTGACATAAATTATTTAATCAATTATTGTAGAGAACGACCTTACTAGAGCTGCTATACTACAATAATCTTGCACTCTTATAAGTATTTAAAGTGTTTTTATCCTTACTTTTGCAGGTGGTAAAAATTCCATCAAGAAATTGACGCCATTATCGGGGATCGAACCCGGGTCATCTGCGTGACAGGCGGGAATACTTACCACAATAATACAATGAAATAAATTTTTTAAACTGACACAAAAATTAAAAACCTAAAAATTCTTATTTCTCACTCCCAAACTTAAATCACACATTGTCCTCAAGGTGTGAAAAATAAAATAAAAGTAATAATAAACTTAAAAGAACAAAAAGAAAAATAAACAAAGCCCCTATTTTACGAAAAAGAAAATACAAAATTGAAAACTAGAAAATAAAAAAAAATTAAAATAATAAACAAAACAGAAAATAAAAGAAATGAGAGGGAATTGGACACACCTGGATTCGAAGGGATGACCTCGTGCTTGATAGATTGATGTGAACTATTGGGCTAGGAGAGATCCAAGTCAGCTACAAGCCTGAGCAGCCCATTTGTTTGATGAAGTCCAATCTCCGAAGCAAGCCCGGAACCAAAAAGAGATGAAAATGCAGAAGACGTAAAAAGAAAACACCATCATGAGGTGTCGAAACCCCAGCTGCTCCTCCATTACCTCTCATCCGTTCTTGCATCTCAGAACCAAAACCACACAAATATCCCAAGGTAAAAACCCCCAAACTTTTTCTTTGCTGTCTCCATTTCTTGATTTCGGAAAGAAAAATAAAATACTAACACATGCAGGTGGTCTTTCTGTGCTAGGCGAACATGGATCTAAAACCCCAACGCCGATCTGCGCCTCCAAAGGAGACAAACGAAACCGCTTAAAGTCTCCAGATCCGTGAGCCAAATGTATAGATTTGTCTCAGTTAGGGGTGGGCACGGTTTGGTTCGGTGCTGTTTTGAGTGAAACCGAAACCGAAACCGAATTTTTTTGCGGTTCGGTTCGGTGCGGTTTTGAAGCCAAAACCGAAATGAAACCAAACCGTTTGATTCGGTTCGGTGCGGTTTCAAACGGTTTCGGTTTGGTTTTTAAGAAAAAATGTACAATTTGCAATTTAACATATTAATAAGCATTTTCCAATAGCAATAGGAAAAATACATTTGTTATGTAAACAATTAGCATGTTGCATGCAGTTGTGATGTTAAAACATGTTTGTGCAACAAAAGGGTGTCCCTTACAATGTTTATCATAAAACTAGTTGAATAAATTTGAATTCATTAAACATGAGTGAAACTTTGATACTAGAATATGTGATATCATGCTTCAAATGAGTGGACTTCATTAGATCATTGTTCGACTCTTGATAACAAGATTAGTCCACCCTTGTACATATATGTGTGTGTGATGGTATAAAATAACAAAGGTCCTTCAAGTTAATGAACGAAAGAAAGTGATGAATGATGATATTCTAGTGTGGTTGAGTCTCATACTAAGTGTATGAATTCTAACAAACAACCAATTAAAACATGAAATCTAATATAGACATTTAATTAAATGTTTATTAATATTTGCGGTGCGGTTCGGTTTCGGCGCGGTTTTCAAAATCCAAAACCGAAACCAAACCGTTTTCTATGTTGCGGTTCGGTTTCAAAACCGAAACCGTTTCAAAACCACAAAACCAAACCGTTCGGTGCGGTTCGATTTGGTTCGTGTTTCGGTTTCGGTTTTCGGTTCTAAGTGCCCACCCCTAGTCTCAGTGCATGCTCAGTCGTGATTTTTTTTTTTCTGGAAAGTCTGAAACTCTGTAAACTCTGAATGAATTTGTCATGCATGAATAAAAGCAAGGAAATAAAATGAACGAAAATAAAAATAGGTGTTTTTGACCTCTAATTCTTGAAGAAGATTAAAATTTAATATAAAATTGGTGTTAGACTTAATATTTAATAGATATCTTATTTAATGTCATTACATTAAATTTTAAAGTTATTATTATACATATTTTAATTCATTACTTTTATTTAACTTTTAATTAGTGTATCTAAACATTTGCATCATAATATATTTTATTAAATTAGTGTACCAAAATGTCTGTACTTAAATATATTGTAGTGAATTAGTGGCATATAAGAAAATATGCAAAAATATAACTGTACCGAAAATTCGGTACCTAAATATATGATACTAAATTAGTGTACCGAAATGTCTGTACTTAAATATATTATACTAAACTATTGTATTGAAATGTCTGTACCTAAATATATTATACTAAACTAGTGTATTGAAATGTTCGTACCTAAACATATTATATTAAACTAGTGTACCGAAATGTTCGTACCTAAATATATTACAATGAATTAGTGGCACATAAGACAATATGCAAAAATATAAGTGTATCGAAAAATCTCTACGAAAATATTTTCTTGTAAAAGATACTTACTATAATGAGAATTAAATTTTATAATATAATTTTAAAATTTTTATTATGAACACCATAAAATTATAAATAAAAAAGGGACATTAAATAAATATACCTGCATTAAGTAGAGTCTAGGAACTAAAAAAGGACAATGCTTGGGCACTGATTATTCAGTACCACAACTATACTGACTCTGATGTGGCCCACTAACAAGCATACACGTATATGTTTGTAAAATACCTACTATTCTTGCAACCAAACAACTATCATCTCTCTGACTTCAACCATAGAGAAGCACAGACCCATTTTTACAGACCACTTTAATGGCCTTCCTCCCAGAAGGCAAGTTTCGAACCTTCCTCTTTGTTGCCCTTATGCACCATCGTCCTCTTACCAACCCCAATGGCCTTAGATCTCTTTACTACTTATAGATTTTTCATTCACAATCAATAACGTATAATTCCAGATCCGTGGGGATGGGTCTTCTTTTCTCCATGTTTGTGGTTTGGGAATGGGATTAACAGAGGTCCGGAGGAGAGTCGAAGAAGGGATTACGGTAGGGACGACGAAGGCGGGGGTGGGAGTGGGATCGACGGGAAAGGTGATGCGGTTGCAATGGACGGAGGAGAGGTTGAGGGAGCAGGTGTGGGGATGAGATTGACGGAAAGCGATTGGGGTGCCTGGTTTGGGACATAAGGAAGAAGATGGGTGTTTGGATGTGGGTTGAAGATAAAGTTGAGTGTTTGGTTAACAAGATAACAGGGATTCGGGAAGCGTTTTAAATGACAGGTGTTTTAATATTACTGGGTCATGTCATTGGATCAGTATATTGGGTACTGTATAGTCAGTACCCAAGTATTGTCCAGACTCCGGACTGACTAGATAATTATTCCACTGCTTCCTTTTTTTTTTTGTATAGAAAAGCTCATGCTTCGTTCTAACGGACTGACTAGTTAAATGAAATCATCACAACTCATCTAAATAGCAATAGATTTCGTGTAGGGATGGCAACGATTCGCTTTAGCCGCCAGAAATGCTATATCAATCCTCATAATCACAAAAATTAATCATATCCATAACCGTAAATTAACCATTAAGAATTATCCATAACCATGTCTACCGGGTTTGAATTCCCTATCGGTTAACAGTTATATCCATCTTCGTCAAGATAAAAAATATATTCGTTTTTTTTTTAATATATCGTTCAATTGATGTATTATAATATAATAAATACTAATTCGTCATTATAATATAATATATACATTAATGATGTTGGTTGATCTTTTGATCTCTCCTATAAGCACCATTGAATTCTCATTGATTTTGATTCAAAACTTTTGGACTATTCCACAAAATGCAATTTTGTAATCAAAGTAATGGGTTAAGTGAATATATATATATATATATATATATATATATGATATTATACAATACTATATATTTTATATAAATTATATGGATTTTCCTTGTTTTCAGACTATATTTATATTAGCTTTCTTGGCTTATGCTTCTCAAATTAATGTGCATTTCGGCATACATGTTCGTCTTACTTTTTTGATTTTTTATTTAACCTTGTGATGTTGCTTGTTTTGTTTTGCAGGTTTAGACTTTTAGGTTTGGCTTTAAAGGGGGGAGGGATTAGGTTTCATGTCCCCCTATTTTCCCTATATCTTTGTTGATTTTGTTTCTCAATGGGTAAGGTTTATGTCCTCCTTTCTATTCATGCAATTTTTTTTTTAATCTTTTTTTCATGTATTATAAGGAGTTAGGTTTATGTGTATACTTTTTTTCGATATTAATAAAATTCTCCTCAAACTGTTGAGATTTTTTTTTTTTTAAATCTTTTTAGTTTAGTCCATAGTCAACAGTCACCACAAACTGAAATTTGGGAAAGCGACAATGCTGCCCCACTAGACAGATTGGGAAATAATTGCAAAATCAATTGAACAAGCAACCCACAAAGTCTTGTGGAGATATTTTTCCACGATATTAAAAAGCTACTAAATCAACGGTCTGAGTTGATACAATTTCTCGACTTTTGGTTAAACTCAATCTTATAACGAGTCTGTTTGATGGATTAGATTTTATAAGAAGCTCGTTTGGTACATTAAATTGTATAACTCGCTATATTTAAGATATGTTGAGGGCAAGGACGAATGATTTTTTCCTTTTAGTGCCTAAATCTTCAACATGCCTCGAAATTCATGAGTTATCTAATACTATGGACGTGGGGTGTGAGATTCTTGTGATCATCCTATTTTTCCTACTTGGCTCTCATGTCAGTCAATGGTGACATTAGTCAACAAAATTCTTCGTATTTTGGTGACTTACAGCATGTTGAATCTCCACTTCTCTCTAGATTGGACTGTGAGCCTTTGGCATCTATGAAGCGAGTTGAAGAGCTTTACATAATGCTATCTAAACTATTTAAGAAACAAAATTCTTGCACTAGAAATTGTACTCCCCGTGTATCTGAATCAGTCTCTCTCCTCACGCAACAATTAGGAGCGGTGTACATGTAAGTTTTAGCCCGTATGTAGGGCGGAAATGTCACCCTCTCTTCTCCGCTTGCCTACTTGTTTCAGCACCTTAATCAATAGTATGTCGACATCGAATAAGGACCCTACTTATAGCAGATTGTAAACCCCACTAGGAAATTGGGGAAGGACTTCGACGTCGACAAGTCAAGCAAGCCACAAGTCTCGTAGAAACCTTCCCCGCAAAGTAAATACAGTAGCAATATCATTCTTCCACAATATCTGTCTCAATCCAACTATACACATTAATGCATGCCAATCTATGCATAAATGACTACGAACGTTGATGTTTCCTCCGTGACGACTGCTGAATATATTCCTAATACCCTGAGCCTAAGCTCTTTACTACATTTTCTGTCATATATCAGCAAGAGCTTCCAATGAAAATTCCTCTGTTTTCATGGCCTTTCTTAATACCCCTTTACTACCTTTCACTCAGCGTAAACATATTTCTTGTCTCCGGCCAATGTCCAGGGGATCAGCAATCTTTGTTGCTACAATTGAAGAACAGCCTCACATTTGACCCTGCAACATCTAAGAAACTTGTGAAGTGGAAGAATGGATCGGATTACTGCTCTTGGGACGGTGTGTCCTGCAAAAAGGGTTGTGTTTCGAATCTGGACTTGAGCAGCGAGGAAATTACAGGTGGACTTGATAATTCGAGTTCTCTTTTCAGTCTCAAGTCAATCGAGAACCTGAATTTGGCTTACAACTTCTTCAACCATACTCAGATTCCATCCGAGTTCAAGCAGCTAACCGGTTTGAGTAATCTGAACTTGTCGAATGCTGGCTTTGCGGGGCAGGTTCCAATTGAGATTTCGCACCTGACGAGGTTGGTAACTCTTGATTTGTCTACCTTTTATCTCCCCGGAACTCCTTCGTTGAATCTTGAGAATCCGAAATTGGATGTGCTGCTTAGGAACTTTTCTGAGCTTGTTGAACTTTATCTTGATGGTGTGAAAATATCAGCACAGGGGACTGAGTGGTGCCAAGCGATATCATCTTCATTGCCTAACTTGAGGGTGTTGAGCTTGTCCACTTGTAACCTTTCAGGCCCTATTCATATTTCATTACTGAAGCTTAAGTCGCTCTCAGTTATTCGTATTGACAGCAACAATTTGTCTACTCAAGTTCCGGAGTTCTTCTCGAATTTCCCAAATTTGACTTCCTTACAAATCATGAATTCTGGATTATATGGTGCATTCCCAAAGAATATCTTCCAGGTGCCGACACTGCAGACCATTGATTTATCCGGTAATCCGCAGCTTCAAGGTTCCTTACCAGAATTTCCGAAGAATGGCTCTCTTCGATCGCTGGTTCTCAATGGGGCAAATTTCTCAGGCCAGATGCTTCCGAACTCTACTGGGAACCTCAAATTGCTGTCCAAAATAGATATTGGAAATTGCAATTTCACTGGATCAATCCCCAAGTCAATGGAAGACCTTACACAGTTGGTTTATTTGGACTTGTCGATGAACAAGTTCAATGGTTCAGTTCCATCTTTCAGTATGGCCAAGAATCTGACCCAAATAAATCTTTCTTACAATCAGTTAACGGGTCAGATTAATTCCTCACGCTGGGAAAACCTGACTAATCTGGTGAATCTCGACGTGCGATACAATCTACTTAATGGGACTATACCGCCATCTGTGTTTTCTCTTCCGATGCTGCAGAAGCTACAGCTTTCTAACAATGAATTTTCTGGTCAGTTGCTTGAATTTGGTAATATATCTGTACTGGACACCCTTGATTTGAGTAGCAACAAGTTGGAAGGGCCAATTCCCAAGTCTATCTTGAAATTCCGAGGGCTTAAGATTCTTTTACTATCTTCAAACAACTTCACTGGCTCTTTTCTTCTGAATGATATTCAGCAGCTAAAAAATCTTTCGAGTCTTGATCTTTCATTCAATAGCTTGTCTATTAATTACAATGACACCAATTCCTCTCATTCTTCATTTCCAAATATTACCACATTGAAGTTAGTTGCTGGCAATTTGAGAGGAATCCCAAGTTTCTTGAGAAATCAATCAAAATTAGCCACTTTGGACCTATCACAAAACCAGATTCATGGTGAAATACCCAACTGGATTTGGAGGCTCAGTAATCTTGTTCAACTAAATCTTTCTTGCAACTATCTGGAAACTCTAGAAGGTCATTTCCTCAATCTTACTTCTACTTTGTCTGTGCTTGACCTTCATTCCAACCAGCTTCAGGGACAAATTCCAATGCTTCCAGGATTGGCCACTTATCTGGATTATTCGAAAAACAACTTCAGCTCTAGCATACCGGTAGACATTGGTGATTTCCTTATGTACACAATGTTCTTCTCTCTTTCAAGCAATAAGTTCCAAGGCAGCATTCCAGAATCAATCTGCAAGGCGTCATATCTTCAGATTCTTGATTTGTCCAATAATTCTCTAGGTGGAACGATTCCCCAATGCTTGACTGAGATAAGCAGGACGCTGGCAGTACTTAATCTGAGGAGAAACAGACTTGGTGGCTCTGTCCCTAATAGATTTCCACAGCATTGTAGTTTAAAAACTCTCGACCTCAGTGGAAATCAGATAGCAGGTCTATTTCCAAAATCTCTTGCCAACTGCACAATGTTAGAGGTTCTAAACATGGGAAACAATCAGATAAAGGATATCTTTCCTCGCTTGTTGAAGAATATATCCTCCTTGCGTGTCCTTGATTTGCGATCCAACCATTTTTATGGACAAATTGGATGTAACACGACCAGTGGCGCCTGGCCAAAGCTTCAAATTGTTGACATAGCTCGCAACAATTTTAGTGGTGAAATACCAGGAACATGTTTGATAAGCTGGTCAGCAATGATGGCTGACGAAGATGATGCCATGGCAAAGATTAATCACCTCCGATTTCTAGTTCTGCAGTTCAGTCAGGTATATTATCAGGATGCTATAACAGTTACCACCAAAGGTCTAGAGATGGAATTGGTGAAGATCTTAACAGTCTTCACCTCGATTGACTTCTCCTGCAACAATTTCAATGGATCAATACCTGAGGAAGTGGGAGAGCTCAAATCACTCTATGGCCTAAACTTGTCCAGTAATGCTTTCACAGGTACAATCCCATCATCACTGGGTAACCTACGACAGCTTGAGTCCTTGGACCTTTCAGACAACAAACTGAGCGGAACAATTCCACAAGAGCTTGTCAAACTTAATTTCCTCTCTTTCCTGGATCTCTCAAACAATCAACTGGAGGGGAGAATTCCAACTGGCACTCAGATTCAATCCTTTGCACCAGATTCTTTCGCTGGCAATAAAGGATTGTGGGGGCCTCCTTTGACAGTTGATATCACCTCACGATTGCCACCACCACTAGAAAAAGGTCATTCTAATGCTCAACCTGAGATTGATTTTGATCTTCTAAGTACTGAGATTGGATGTATCTTCGGTCTTGGAGCTGTCATCGGGCCACTCGTGTTCTGCAAGAGATGGCGGAAATGGTATTACAAAACTGTGGAGAGCATCTTCTTTAAGGTATTTCCTCAACTTGAAGAAAGAATCGGTCCTCACCGAAGACATGTTCACATAACTCAAAGGCCGAGACGTTGAAATTATTATGAGGATTGAGGAGCAATGCAGCTGGCCTCCTTGTCATGATTGTGTTCTGTAAGAAATAAGATATTTGCTTCTGCTGTCCCATAATTATAAATTACGAGATGTAGTGTGAGCTTGTTCTGTTACTTTTTTATATTTTGATGTTGGAAACTTTATTAGTAAATGTGGATTAGAGTTGTCTGCATTCAATTCTTGTTTTTGAACGCCAGGATTATCAATGTTTTTAAACAATATTTCAATCGTCTTTCCAGTACAGGAATCAGCATTGCTCGCTATAAGATCGACATATTAGCGATTAAATTTTCGAAGTATGGAATTTGACACATAAAAACACAAACCAAAAACAGAAATAAACAAAATTGGCGATGCAAGCAACATTGAATCAATATAGTTTTACTTAAATCGCGCATCATTTGACTCTGTTTTCGCTTGTTTGGTTTTGGTTCTTAGCTTTCTTTCTTTCGTGGTTTCTCCTCTTGTTTGTATTCTTCTGTTTGTTTGTTATCATGAACGTTCCCTCTGTTTTAGCTTTGATTTTTCCGGATGAAGACTTGGTAGTCTTTGATACAATGTAAGGCCGCCACCGCAACAATACTAGCAAAGCGGGGAAATTTCTTCGTATTTCGGTGACTTACAGCATGTTGAATCTCCACTTCTTTCTGGATTAGCTGTGAGCCTTTGGCATCTATGAAGTGAGTTGAAGAGCTTTACATAGAGCTATCTAAACTATTTAAGAATCAGTCCGTCTCCTCACGCGAGAGTTGGGAGGGGTGTAGGGGCGAAATGTCACCCTCTCTTCTCCAGCTGCCTGCGTAATTCATCACCTTAATCAATAATCTGTGGACATCGAATAAACAGCTTACTTGTAGCAGATTGTAAACCCCACTAGGAAAATGGGGAAAGACTTCGACGTCGACAAGTCAAGCAAGCAACGTCTCGTAGAAACCTTCTCCACAAAGTTAAACCCACCATATACCTTACCATCACCACAGGTCCACAGTTTTCCTTAGCCTCTCAAAGAGGAATACAATGATAAATAAGTCAATCCCTTAATGCAATCTCATTTGTCCGCAATATCAGTCTCAATCCAACTATACACATTAATGCATGCGAATTAGTAGCCAATGAACAAGTAAAATTACGAAAATGAAAAAGGAAATCTATGCATGAATGACTACGTACCGTTGATTTTTCATTTGTGACAACTGCTGAAGATATTCCTAATACTCTTTACTACATTTTCTGTCCCATATCAGCAAGAGCTTCCGATGAAAACTCCACGGCTTTTCTTGATGCTCATTTCCTATGCCTCACTCAGCTTCCATACATTTGTGGTCTCTTAGCCAATTTCATCCCAGCGATCAACGATCATTGTTGTTGCAATTGAACAACAGCCTCGAATTTGACCCTGCACAATCTAACAAACTTGTGCGGTGGAATAATGGCTCAGATTACTGTTCTTGGGAAGGTGTCTCCCGCAAAGATGGTTGTGTTTCTCATCTTGACTTAAGCAGCGAGTCAATTTCAGGTTGGACTTAACAAGTGCTCTTTTCCATCTGCAGTACATCGAGGACCTAAATTTGGCTTACAATGACTTCAACTACACTCAGATTCCATCCGAGTTTGGGCAGCTAACCGGTTTGAGTAGTCTGAACTTGATGAATGCTGGCTTCGCGGGGCAGGTTCCGATTGAGATTTCGTACTTGACAAGGTTGGTAACTCTTGATTTGCAAGAGAAGATCTTCCAGGTACCTACATTGCAGACTATTGATTTATCACGCAATCAACAGCTGCAGGGTTCCTTACCAGAATTTCCAAAGAATGCATCTCTTCGGTCCTTGGTTCTAAGTGGGGCTAACTTTTCGGGGTTACTACCGAACTCCATTGGCAACCTCAAAATGTTGTCCAAGATAGATATTTCCAGTTGCAATTTCACTGGATCAATCCCAAGGTCAATAGCCATTATGCTTGGCTTGATCAAAGCCCTAGGTTTTCTGGTTTCAAATTTCCAATACCTAGCAAATAAGAAGCCGTCAGATCAAATCGACGAGCTGATCCTGTTCTTAGTAAGATATATGCATGATAAAGTTTCAGAATACACTAGAAGATATGTCCGCGCGTTGCTGCGGGAATTGAATATATTAGTCGCCACAAACATGAATAATTTCCACACAAACTAAAACGACAGTTTAGTACCTAAGAACCAATGAAGTAAAACTTTGCTTGCTATATATGGATATGCATGCTATAAGAAAGCATTAATTTGTAGATCGTATTGTGCCATCAGTATTATACTCATAGTTTCAATTGCTCAGCCTACTATATGGGGTAAAACACGGAAATGGGAAAGCAAAAAAGTAGAAGACCTGGCAGGAATAGCAAGTTTCTAAAAAAATTGCTAAACCATCTCACAAATTCAATTGTTTCATTTTTCGAATCCAATGAAAATACAAAACGAAAAGGAATTAAAGAAAAGTTACAGTTTAAGTATTTCAAATTAGTGACTAATCAACCAGTCAGTCAGTCTCCCTGATCTATCAATACCATGGACATCATACAGAAATTCAAGTAAACCCTGTAAACTATCAACTCCTCAACTACATCACTCTTCCACCATTGTTTCTAATTTACCTCTCCTTGGAGCTTTTTGATTACTAATTTATATAAAGCAAATAAATTGAACTGTCCATTTCAAATCAAATTTACATGGGCATAAAAGCAAAACCTAAACTCCCGCCTCATAAATTAATCAATAATCAAACAAAGAAAAATTCTTGGAGACCAGAACAAATCCAATTGGATTTTCATGCGAGTGATTGTAATTGCCAAACAAAACACATATATTTAAGTGCCCAAAATTTAAGCTTTACATCATAATCTATTCTTGTAACAAAAACAGTTTCTCAGCCGTTGGGTATTTTCTGTGGCTTCGAACAATAGTTGTACTTATATAGAAAAAAAAGTAAAATAGTCGAACACAAATGAAAGAAAGACGGATCAAATTATTAAGAAATCTAAGTTTGAGTTGTTAAAATTCACTTCATGTGTACGATTCAAACTTCAACACATTTATTCTTACATTTTACCAATTGTCAGACATTGCTAATTGCCAAGATAGCAAGATAATGAATTCCATGAACGAAAAAAAAAATGAAATGCAACCAAGAATCTAAGATATACTTGATTTGTGATTCCATTATAATTTCACACAAAAAAAAAAGATCAAATTTTGATTGAAACATCAAACAAAACAATCTCATCTGTTACAGATTGGACCAACCAAATAAAGAATCTATTGAAATGGTTTTCAACCTAACTATAAAGGAGTTCTATAATAGCGCAACATCATTTGAACCCATCTAAAAAGAAACTGATTGTATGTTATAAATTCCATGGGTAATTTGATTTTGCAGATTATAAAGAGGTCGAAGAATATTGAAAATTACTAAACCCCATCACAACATCGCATCAGCAAAGATTCAAATCCAAATGTAAGCTGTAGAAGAGTGACAATTGCATAAAGAACATGATAATAGGATGCATAAATGGGATATTGAGGATCTCAAGTAATTCGCAACAACACAAAACCCAACCAGCAACAATTCGTTCATGAAATCTTAAAACACCAAATTTCGTCCTGAAAACAGGACATTTAATGCAGAAAGATTAAAACTTTGCCTCCCAAAACTAACATCTGAGAGAGCATTGCAATTCTTATCTTTAAAAGCATGAATGGTGAACTTAATAAAAGAATTAAGAATTTGCAATGAACTAAATAAAAATACAATTTCTATAAACATTATTTGCACGAAAATTAACTGTATTGAGAAACTCACCATCTCACTTCTCACGATGATATATGATGATAAAACCAATTAGTGGGTGCACTGAAATATATTCACAGGCCCATTAAACGCACGAACATCATACAGTGAATTGCACATAAAGTACAACATTATCAAGTATACCTCAAGGCGGCATTGGATACGATCATTATAAAGTCTTCATCTCTGACACCAAGAGCACTCAGCATCTCAGAACACGCATTCATTATACATTTCTCTAATAACTAATCAACTAACTGAATTTAAAATTAGCTTCCAAACCAAAAAAGTTCTGAACTTTTAATTCTGCAATCACATTCAGTTCTTCATCTCTTACTCTAAATCCCAATTACAGAAATATCTAAACATTACTTCAATTTAATATTGTTTTCTCGCAAAACAGCACAATCCCACACAAAAAAAGTTTAAAAAAAACAACAGATCATGAATTAAATTAAACTTCTCACCTCCACCTCCAGCAGAGCTTTCACATTCTCAACCTATCACGAAAAAATCAAATCAAATTCAAGTTAAAAAAGGGAGATCTTCAACTTCCAAATTAATTGACAGAACTATAAAATCAATTAAGGGTTTCTGCTGAAGTGAAAAGTAACGGTTTTACAGTCTTGTGAGGATCGACGTTTAAGGAGAGGATTTGTTCGTCTCCGGTCATCACTGTGAACTTCATCTTCTTTAATCCGTCGTAAAAAAACAACAATAAATCAAGAATTAAATTAAAACTTCTCACCTCCACCTCCAGCAGAGCTTTCACATTCTCAACCTGTCGCAAAAAAAATCAAATCAAATTCAAGTAAAAATAAAAAAGAGAACTTGAATATAGCTACCCTATTCCCCCTCTCACAGTTTAATATGTAAGGAAGTTGTAATCCAATCATGTTAAATTCACCCTTTTAAACGCCACAATTTATCTAATAAAAAGAGAAATTGAGAGGAAAAAAAAAACCTAAAACAGAAAGTAGTGATCGAAAGCTCCCTCTACTGTCATTTTTTGCCTAAACTCCGTGAATTAATCGGAAACGAAAGAAAACTAAGAACTTGATTAATTGAGTGATTAAGAAAACATGGACTTGGTTAACTTGATATATGAAAGCTGAATTCATTGAAAGATGCTTCACATACATCATGCATCCATTGTCTATTTCCAGAAAAAGGATACATTATCTGGATAACAGCACCTAGTAATGAATTGATACTCAAAAATCCCACAAAACCATCCACAAATACATATTTCACTATAAAGCATGAAATGAGAAAGATTAAGGCTCAAAGGTACCTGTTGGGTGAAGTGCAGTGAATTCGAATGATGTCGCTAAGTAAGAGGACCTTGTTTCAGAAATGAAGGATGCTGAGGCTAGTGGGAAGCTCCACCAATTCCGCCATATTTGCAACTTGTAGTGAGCGGAAAGAAGAAGAAACAGAAAGGAGAGTCAGAGGAGGAGCTAGAGAACACAGGCATTACCATATAAGAGCCCTAAACCAAAAACAAAAAAACTTAAACACAGAATTATGGATGTCGTTGGAGACCATTTTAAATGAAACAAATAAATATTGGGAAGCACTGATTGTCAAACTAACCTGACGAACTTCTCTTGCTGAAAATTCATGACTACAACTTATTTTCTAGAATCTCCAAACGGAAAGTTCACCTCTGAACGTTTGGATAACCCGAAGAACTTCCTCATGCACCACCATGTTCCCAAAAGCAGTCCCCTGACAACGATTCAAAGTGAAATAAAGTGAATTCAACATAGAAACTTCTATAATTTCACATGTTTCCTAAAATTACTCGGCTAGGTGTTCATAAAAGGGGAAACTTTTTCTGAAGTCCAAGAGCAATATCAAACTGCCATTTGCCCCAATTCAAGAAGCAAAAATCACACTAATACTAAATATCCATACAAAAATATCTTCATTTGAGCAATATCCCCCTAAATTTAGCATCCACTGTTTTCATACATTCATAAATTCATTGCTACCAACAAAATGTAATAAATAAATAAAATATAAAATAAGTTCAAATGAAGATATTTTTGTATGGATTTCCAATTTCATATCCTTTCAAGAAAAGATTAAAAAACTACATTGTTAACATTCCCAAAAACTGAAAATCCAATCTTTGGGGGAAATCCATGAGAGCATGCAGTTGCATCAGTCAAAATATATTCCTTACCTCAACTAATTGGATTAACCAACAGAGCTAATTTTTATGATATTTAGTTAATTACACATCTAGAGCTATCAGCTATAGCGAATCTTTTATCTCCAACCTTAAATATTACTCCCTTAATTAGTGCTTCTTTTCAGACCACAACATTGAATACGATTAATTAGGTGCTACATCAGTGGTGATTTGTGAGGACCACTATACTAATTAAATTGTACAATACAATTTCAAGATCTAATTGCAACAACTCGAAATCATAGCAAGACGATCAATCGACACAAGAAAGAGACCTTAAGAGCGGGGATCATTTTTCCTTGAATATGAATCCGCATCATGTACCCAATTAAGATATAAATCCCCATAAATCCATTTCTGGAAAGTACTAAAGTACCCAAAACAAATATATATATATATATATATGAGGGATTGGATGAGGAAGTCTAAATATACTAGTAATGGCGAGTGGTGAGGATGAGCTTGATACTGACGCCATGTTCTTGGGCTGCTTTCAGAACCTTCTCAGGTTCAACTGGATCCACAACCGCTGCTTTTTTGGTACTCTCGTCAATAATTCTAAACACCAATAACAATTGAATTTAGAACTGAGCAATATTTAAGCATAATTAATTAATAAAACCCTAATTAGGATAATCAGAAATTGAGATGAAAAGGGTGGATACAACCTTTCTGCTTTTAAGAACATGCTATAAATTTGTTCCGCACTTCGAAATACAGGAAATTAGAGAATTTTAATCAAGTGTTCGCAAGTGAATGACATTACCTGCATCCCATTCATGAAACCAAGGCTTATACACCCAAATTAAAAGGCAAAGCCCTTGAACGCATCTCCTGGGGCTAAATCAACAGAGAAAAAGTTAATACCTGATCATTCGCATTTATTTATATATAATATACCAGCACGTTAAACTCATTACTAAATCGCCTATTTGGGAGAGAGAATCTAGCATTGACATCATAAGATTGGTATATAACAGTGAAAATATGCCTACATTCCCCACCATTGAGTGCAACAAAATCCATGGTCTTGGGTGTGAACTTACCCTTCGCTAGTGTAGTGGGTGTTCTTGAGAAGTTGGAGCCTTTGGAACAGTTCGGGAGCTTCTCTGAGAAGTCGGAGCCTTTGGAACAGTTCGGGAGCTTCTCTGGGAGGCTGAAGCTTCAGCCGTCCAGGAAGCATGCTTGCAACGGGTGTATCAGAACCTGCTACATTAAATCAGTCGCAGGAAAACATTGCCAAGAAATGAAAATCAAACAAAATGGGCAACTCAGATGTTAAAAGAGAACACAATTATCTAAGATTCCCAAACTCCTTCAAACACATAAATTTTCTAGACTGAAAGAGAACTGATACTTAGAAATCTGTACCATGTAATTGGGGCTGTACACGGGCTCCATTTTGTACACCGCCATGTTCCGCAGAAGCAATACTGGAATCCTTAGTGTTTATAGTGGCTACACTTGCTCTGGATTGTCCTCCTTGTGCATTGTTATTATGCTACTTAAAACTGAATATTTGAAATAAAAATCATCAAACCCTAAAATTTCCAACAATCTCAAAATTTCCAAAATGCATTAAAAAACCTCAATTTGAAATAGTAATCCCAAGCAATATAATTGCATAGATTGTTAAAAGTGAAGGAAAACTGATCAGGAATAAACCCTACACAAAAACACATATGCAAATAAGTAGATATGACACACACACACACACACACACACATATATATATATGCACCTGCGGTTGGAGGAGATGAAAGGGCCAAGCCCACCGGCGCCGGTGCCCATAGGGTAAGCGGGTGAGTATCCCCTATGAAAAATATGAAACCTTGTGAAAAGAGCGCATGTGGGAAAGAACGATATCAGCATTGAACGCATAGAAACTGCAGCAGTAATAACATTCAAAAAAGTCTTTGTGCTATGCGACACAATAAAAGAAATAACAGTGAGCCATAAAAAGTAAAAATAAAAAATTGGGGATTGTAAATTGTAATCCAATCACCCAATAAAAAAAAAGAAATTAAGCACAACAATATCAAAATTAAAAGGAAGGAATAATATGAAACATTGTGCATGGAACACTCGTGAGAATGAATCACACAACAATCAAGGGTGGACAAATCACAAAAGTGACAACTAAAGGGCACCTAACGGACACCCCCATCTCTCTCTCTGCAACGGACACCCCCGTCTCTATCTCTCTGCAATTGCAGAAACACCTCGGGTTTCAGGAAGCAAATGGAAAACGAAGTGGTTTTCCATCCCCTACCCATACCCATACCTCCCTTGCCCGTTCCCTTTACCCTCGCAGAAAATCGTCCCATCTCTCGC
The DNA here is from genome assembly GCA_035220775.1 of Malus fusca. Classification (NCBI taxonomy): domain Eukaryota; kingdom Viridiplantae; phylum Streptophyta; class Magnoliopsida; order Rosales; family Rosaceae; genus Malus; species Malus fusca. The sequence goes on from CM069062.1 coordinate 24,343,755, forward strand.
TCTGCAAATCGCAGAAAAGAAACCCTAAACAAATCCATGAAATCCCTCACCTAAATCCTCCCACATCTCTCTCGGACACCCCCTATCTATCTCTTTGCAAACCCTAAACCAAATCTCCTAAATCCTATCTCGGACACCCCACAAACAGCCAAGAAGCCAAAGATATTAAAGCAATCTCTACATAATACTTTGGAACAATGAAGCAAACGGGGTACTTACTTGTTCCTTGTCCAAAACCGTTGGTGCCGCCGTACATTGTTATCAATTGTGGGTTTATCAAATCCCTCATGGCTTAGACTGCATGAAGAATTAAAAACAAAAAGATGAATATATGATGTAAATCATCATATAAATGTAACTGCATTTAAAAAAAAAAAAAGGGAATGATAAAATCGAATTCTATTTCATCAGTATACTGCATGAAAAGTTACATTGAACGCAGACTCAATCAATTTCCCCAAAGTCATTGTTAACTGAAAATCAATACCAAACCCATAAATACCACCATTGAATTCGGCAAAACCCAAAAACAAAATACAAAAATTTACTCATATAATCACAGAAAAACATGAAATTTGAGCACCCATTTGGTCAAGTTAAAGGATAAAGGCACTCACATCATCGAAGTACTGTTTGAGAAGACCTTCTAATACTAGTTCTTCCTTTTTCGTGCTCTTCCTCAGAACTGCCATAAAAAAAACCGGAGAAGCATACAAATTCAGAAAAAGAAAGGTCCAAAACTGCCATAAAAATCCAGAAAGCATACAAATTTATCAGAAAGAAAAGTTCAAATTACAAAAACCAACTGATATGAGTGAGTGGTGAGAGGCTGTGTTAGGCACCTGAAACACGTTTTGGTTTCAATTGAGAGGGCCAGAGCCTTGCATGCGAGGAAGATGACGCTAGGATTCCAGAGACAGAGAAAGGAGGAGTAAGATGACGGAGGCGAGAGAAGGGAGACGACGGCGAGAGGAGGATAGGACGGAGGCGAGACCATCTGTGTCGTGGGTCTGCGAGACGGAGGAGGCAAGGAGGGTTTGAGAAGCAGATGGAAAAGGCCGGCTTTACCATCGTTTTTCCCTTCCAGCGATCATCAACGCGTGTGCATCAAGATCAGCGGAACAGATAGCCTGTGGCAGACTCGTAAATAAAGTGAAATTGAGCCACTGAAATCAGCCCGGTGGCAAACTCGTAAATAAAGGAAATTTGAGGCAAAATTGCACAGTGCCGTTCCCCCGAATTAGGATTTGATAGTATTTTAATAGATTTTAAAATTATAGGGTAGTCAGATTAGGATTTTGGAGGATTTTAAAGAATACATTCAAATCTATGAGTAGTCAATTAAAAGTTTAAAATGTCCATACAAATCTAAGCGTAGTGGAAATGTCAAAGATTTGCTAGGATTTTTGTGAATGAAGGATTTTGATGGATTTGAGAGTGGTTGATATAAATATCAAATGCTATCAACAATCCAACCCTCCCCCCTCAGATTTCTTTTCCTACCATGAGTTCAGAGCATTTCCCAGTACACTCCCTCGTTCTGCATGTTTTTTGTATTTTGCTTTCTGCTTTTTCTGAACTGGGATTTTCTCATTTGCACTTTTGATTTTCTAAGTTGGACATTTCCCATTTGCACTTTTCTTTTTCCACGAATAATTGGTGTCCATGTTTTTGAGTTCAAATTTTTTTTTTTTTTTTTTTTTTTTTGCCATGGTTAAAATGTTTTTATTATAGGATTTTGCTACCAATATATGTTCCTATTCAATTTCGATTGCCATTTGGTACTCCTTCACATATATTATTATTCATGATTGGATATGTTGTTCTTGAACTTGAAATCATCATTCTTGAATGGATATGATGTTCTAAAGCAGAAGCTATCCTTACAATTTTCAAACTTTTGGATCAATATTCTCAATGACCCATTCTATTTACATATTTCATTGGTTTGTATTTTTATATCAATAGATATATGTTTATGTTCCTTTCAGATTGTGAATTAAGAAATAAATTTATTTTATGTTGTAGGAGTCAACTAAAATACTAAGAAATCCATGAAATAAATCTATACAAATCCATAAAAATCTATAATATAAATCCATATAAATCTATCAAAATTCACACGGAATTGTGAATCTATTAAAATCCTTTCAAATCTGTCACTTAAAAAAAGTCTATTAAAATCCTGTGAAATCCAAATTGACTACACCCCCTAAAGTAATTAGCTTGTAGCTGACTTGCTCGAATATTGTCATGTAATGTTTGTGAAGTGAGCTTGTTTCAACCAAAATATTTGCATCTTTCCAAAAGTTTTCATTTTTGTGAAGTTTGAATGAATGTGAAGCTTCAACTTCTACGGAATTTATTTCGATTTTGATCTTATTTATTAACATAACTGATTGTTTTAGGACGTAAAATCATAATTTAAAACTTATACTTTCTCGTCATCAGATTGGTTAATCGCTTCACCGGCCACAATCTAATACTTAAAACCTAAAATCAAATCTCTAAAGACAATTACCCCTCGTAACCAACCGGATCAAAATTGAAGAAAATTGTACAGCTTAGAGTGGACTTGTAGATGAGTGAGCTAACTGATAAGTTGAAATTTCAAGTCCGTTGTTACTTGGTAGTGACAACCTATCTACCTTTGCCTAACGGGCAGGAAGACTCAGGGTGTGCTAGTCTAAAAGGGCAACCGGGGCAGTTGGGGTAGGACACATCGCATTGCATGGGACCCTTTTGACCCTTTTAGGCAGAATATTTAACAACTACATAGACTCCAAGAATGGGGGACCACATATATCAAACGACTCCTTTTAATCCCTTTTTTTTTTTTTTTAAGTTGAACGATATTGTCGTTAAGTTAGAAATTAGATTTGCCATTGACGGAACTCGAATCCATATCGTCATACAAGAGCTTCACTCCTCTCCATCACTGTGGTAGAGGGTCACCTGCTACTTTTAATCCTTTTTACTTGCTAAACTAGTATGAAACTCCAATCATTAACCTTATTTTTTGATTTTTGGATGTGTGTTTTGGTGCAAATACGAGTCCGGGCATGTTTGGGATTGCTTCCGATTGTATTTGATAGAAAAGATAAAAAAGTGTTTACAAGTCCTGATGAAAAATGTTTATGAGCTATAAAAGCATTTTTTGAAGAACTTGTCAAATGTGAAAAAAACTTTTTGAGGAAGCACTTGGAGTTGTGATAAAAAAAAACTTCAACTTGTTTCTTTCAAAAACAGTCCCTGAGCCCTCACTCTTCCTTTATATGCAAATCAAAGTATCACATAGTTATGTGCTTCTTACAGAAAGCACTCTAAGTGCTTTTATTTCTCAAACGAATCCTAATTCATATGACCAAAAATAAAGAAAAAAATATTTAAAGCATTGCACGCACATATCAAACTGTGATTAGTCTTCAAGAATAAATAGGTCCTTCCACATAAGGAGCTAAGTATTTTGTGCAATTCCTTTAGACTGTTTTTTTTTTCTCAGTCAATATATAGTTTTTTTAAGAAAGTTAAGGTTCCATCATAACATTATTTGACGATATGAGAAGTAACTCAATTACTTATAAACACACATACAAGATCCATAATTTTTTCGGTATGAGATTCATACCCTCACCAATTTTCCTATTCCTATTATGAGGTTTTGAAAACATCAACGACTAAATGTGAAATTCATACTCTTAACGGTTTACCGACAAAATTGCATGACTTTCGCTCTTTACCAACAACGACACTGAAATCAGCTTCACAATCATCCATAATTACAAGAACAAAAATAAAATGTATCCATCTCTTCGAAGAATTGACATCCAATTCGAGATGGCCGACTTGTCAATAACTTCACACTTTCTAAATTATTTAATCCGTCGGGTGCCGAAATCAACACTTCTGACCAAGAAAATGATGCATTCCAAATTAGAAATTCGCATGTTCATCGTTTAACGCGCAAAGCATCAATTTGAAAACCAAAAGAGTGAAGATATTTTGTATAAAATAACGTATGTACATACTTTTCAGCAATACGATTCAGGGTAGCATATTACATTTTATTAGTTTAGCCCTAAAATACTGTTGTTGAAACAATCAAACGAATCCTACTTAACTTTAAAAATCTAATACCCGTCACGGGGTGGCTTAATAGACGGGTTAAATTTCAGTCTCGTATTTCATACGGTATGTGTTCAATTCTTGCCGCTAGCAAATCACACGATGGTAGCTAGAAAGAAGCTGAAATTCTTATGTGAGTCTTTTCTATCTCCAAAATTAAGTCCGTTTCTTTATTAAAAAAAACTTTAAAAATATAATTATTTAACGATGATGACGGTCTGGTTTTGCAACAACCTCGATTACAAGAATTGATTAATATTTGAGAGACAGCCACAGTTAGCCGGAATTGAAGACTGATTCTTCTAATTATTTTTCTAATTATGCTACAATGCTATATTATTGTTAATATTTGTTAATGGGTAATACATGAGATTCTATGATTATGTTTCCCAGAATTATTTAAACTTTAAAAAATCAATTAGCTTTTGATCTATAGTAGTAGTCTTCACTTGACTTCATGAGGGTTCGACTAACTTGTGATGAGTTCGATACCTGATTGTTATGTAATTTGTTGCGTATGTGTTGGTTAATGACATACCTGATTATTATGTAATTTGTTGAGTATGTGTTGGTCCATTGTCATTAAGAATTTTTTTCTGCATCAATAAAACAATCCTTTTAGTTTTATGTATCAAATTTTGGGCCAATTAAAGTGATTCATTTTTTTTTTAACAAACGATATTATCTACACAAGGGAAATGGGATGAGTTTAGCCTTACAATGGGCTAATAATAATGTGATTCAAATTCGACTTTATTGAGAATCGAACCTAAGACCTCTCACTTACAAATGAAGAAGAATACCACTAGACTGTAGTACTAAATAGCCAAGTGATTCATCTTAAACTAAATGATGTAATGGCTGATGATTGGATTATATTACATAAGTGTTAATCAATATGCTTATTTCCTATTGTTGACACATCATTTAGTTTGCAAATTAAAATTTTAGTTTCACCGATCTTTCCCGACATGACTACAAGTGAGCTTCTCCTAACGCGGAGATAAAACGTCATAATACACAGAGCCCCACCATTGCAATAATATCTCCATGAACTTCTATTTTTTTCAATAAAAAGAATTAAATTTAAGGACAACTAATGAAAAGAGCTTGAAAAGTTTGAGTTTTAACGATAAGGACAAAATAAAGGGTAAAATGAATAGTATCATGTTTGACTTTTTAGTGTAAAAATGTGATTTTTCGTTAAAGTGAACATTACCGCGAGTTTTTTTGTTATAACTTCCTTAAATTTATCCAAACGCATTGATTGGATCAAGAAAGGGAATGGTTATTTTTCCACAATACAAAACAAGAAAGTCAACAACCAATCTGCGAAGAGACGAACACCATTTGGGAGCTTTGAATATTCCATGTTTGCAACTTGCCGCAAGTAATCTAAGGCCGCCCAGAGGAAGAGCGTACGAGTCAAACATTATACAAATGGGCACACGCGTTTCAGGGACTCTTCTTTCAAATCCCCATCCCAACAATTCTCTCCGTTTTTTCTTCCTCTGAATTCTTCATCCATCCGTGCTAACTCCGCTGGATTTTCGTCCGGCCAAGGACCCGAATCCACGGCCCAAAAGGGTCTTTTCATGGATCTTTGCCTTCCTGTATCCATTGAGAAAGTTCTAGCCTGCTCTGCTTCCTTTTCTCAAGGATTTCAATGAAAATTCCTCTGTTTTCATGGCTTTTCTTAATATCCTTTTACTACTTTTCCATCAGCATCAACGTATTTCTCGTCTACGGCCAATGTCCCGGCGATCAGCAATCTTTGCTGCTACAATTGAAGAACAACCTCACATTTGGCCCTTCAACATCTAAGAAACTTGTCAAGTGGAACAATGGCTCGGATCACTGCTCTTGGGAAGGAGTGTCCTGCAAAAAGGGTTGTGTTTCGAGTCTGGACTTGAGCAGCGAGAATATTACTGGTGGACTTGATAATTCAAGTTCTCTTTTCGGTCTCAAGTCAATCGAGTACCTGAATTTGGCTTACAACTTCTTCAACTACACTCAGATTCCATCGGAGTTCAAGCAGCTAACCGGTTTGAGTAATCTGAACTTGTCAAATGCTGGCTTTGCGGGTCAGGTTCCGATTGAGATTTCGCACCTGACAAGGTTGGTAACTCTTGATTTGTCTACACATCATTTCCCCGGAACTCCTTCGTTGAATCTTGAGAATCCGAAATTGGATGTGCTGCTTAGGAACTTTTCTGAGCTTGTTGAACTTTATCTTGATGGTGTGAATATATCAGCACAGGGGACTGAGTGGTGCCAAACGATATCATCTTCATTGCCTAACTTGAGGGTATTGAGCTTGTCCACTTGTAACCTTTCAGGCCCTATTCATAATTCATTACTGAAGCTTAAGTCGCTCTCAGTTATTCGTATTGACAGCAACAATTTGTCTACTCAAGTTCCGGAGTTCTTCTCGAATTTCCCAAATTTGACTTCCTTACAAATCATGAATTCTGGATTATATGGTTCATTCCCAAAGAAGATCTTCCAGGTGCCGACACTGCAGACTATTGACTTATCCGGTAATCCGCAGCTTCAAGGTTCCTTACCAGAATTTCGGAAGAACGGATCTCTTCGATCGCTGGTTCTCAATGGGGCAAATTTCTCAGGCCAGATGCTTCCTAACTCTATTGGGAACCTCAAATTGCTGTCCAAAATAGATATTGGAAATTGCAATTTCACTGGATCAATCCCCAAGTCAATGGAAGACCTTACACAGTTGGTTTATTTGGACTTGTCGATGAACAAGTTCAATGGTTCAGTTCCATCTTTCAGCATGGCCAAGAATCTGACCCAAATAAATCTTTCTTACAATCAGTTAACGGGTCAGATTAATTCCTCACGCTGGGAAAACCTGACTAATCTGGTGAATCTCGACTTGCGACGCAATCTACTTAATGGGACTATTCCACCATCTGTGTTTTCTCTTCCGATGCTGCAGAAGCTACAGCTTTCTAACAATGAATTTTCTGGTCAGTTGCTTGAATTTGATGCTATATCTGTGCTGGACACCCTTGATTTGAGTAGCAACAAGTTGGAAGGGCCAATTCCCAAGTCTATCTTGAAATTCCGAAAGCTTAAGATTCTTTTACTAGCTTCAAACAACTTCACTGGCTCTTTTCTTCTGAATGATATTCAGCAGCTAAAAAATCTTTCGAGTCTCGATCTTTCATACAATAGCTTGTCTATTAATTACACTGAGACCAATTCCTCTCATTCTTCATTTCCAAATATTACCACATTGAAGTTAGTTTCTGGCAATTTGAGACGAATCCCCGGTTTCTTGAGAAATCAATCAAAATTAGCCACTTTGGACCTATCACAAAACCAGATTCATGGTGAGATACCCAACTGGATTTGGAGGCTCAGTAATCTTGTTCAACTAAATCTTTCTTGCAACTCTCTGGAAACTCTAGAAGGTCTTTTCCTCAATCTTACTTCTACTATGTCTGTGCTTGACCTTCATTCCAACCAGCTTCAGGGACAAATTCCAATGCTTCCAGGATTGGCCACTTATCTGGATTATTCGAGAAACAACTTCAGCTCTAACATACCGGCAGACATTGGTGATTTCCTTATGTACACAATGTTCTTCTCTCTTTCAAGCAATAACTTCCAAGGCAGCATTCCAGAATCAATCTGCAAGGTGTCATATCTTCAGGTTCTTGATTTGTCCAATAATTCTCTAGGTGGAACGATTCCCCAGTGCTTGACTGAGATAAGCAGGACACTGGCAGTACTTAATCTGAGGAGAAACAGACTTGGTGGCTCTGTCCCTAATAGATTTCCACAGCATTGTAGTTTAAAAACTCTCGACCTCAGTGGAAATCAGATAGCAGGTCTATTTCCAAAATCTCTTGCCAACTGCACAATGCTAGAGGTTCTAAACATGGGAAACAATCAGATAAAGGATAGCTTTCCTCGCTTGTTGAAGAATATATCCTCCTTGCGTGTCCTTGTTTTGCGATCCAACCATTTTTATGGACATATTGGATGTAACACGACCAGTGGCCCCTGGCCAAAGCTTCAAATTGTTGACATAGCTCGCAACAATTTTAGTGGTGAAATACCAGGAACATGTTTGATAACCTGGTCAGCAATGATGGCTGACGAAGATGATGCCATGGCAAAGATTAATCACCTCCGATTTCAAGTTCTGCAGTTCAGTCAGGTATATTATGAGGATGCTATAACAGTTACCACCAAAGGTCTAGAGATGGAATTGGTAAAGATCTTAACAGTCTTCACCTCGATTGACATCTCCTGCAACAATTTCAATGGATCATTACCTGAGGAAGTGGGAGACCTCAAATCACTCTATGGCCTAAACGTGTCCAGTAATGCTTTCACAGGTACAATCCCATCATCATTGGGTAACCTACGACAGCTTGAGTCCTTGGACCTTTCAGACAACAAACTGAGCGGAACAATTCCACAAGAGCTTGTCAAACTTAATTTCCTCTCTTTCCTGGATCTCTCAAACAATCAACTGGAGGGGAGAATTCCAACTGGCACTCAGATTCAATCTTTTTCACCAGATTCTTTCGCTGGCAATAAAGGATTGTGTGGGGCACCTTTGAATCTAACATGCAGTGATACCAACAACTCACGAACGGATCGAAACGAAGTGTCAAATGTTGATTGGCAGTCCATATATACTGGAGTGGGTTATGGAGTGGGAGCAGGAGTTGTTGTTATCCTCTTAATCGTTTGGGAAGAAGGAAGAAACTGGTTAGAGGATAGCATTGACAAAATTCTACTGGCAATTCTTCCAATGATGGGATATTCTTACAAAACCCGTGCCGAATGGGACGATGAGGAGGAGGAAGACTTGGAAGAAGAGAGCACGTATATCATGCAAGACTATAGCAGAGACGAGATTGTTTCAGAAGACAGAGTGTTTCGGGGTCCATATTGTGTGTTTTGTTCAAAACTTGATATGAGTAGGAAGAGGGCCATCCATGACCCAAACTGTACATGCCATTTCTCTCCACCTATTACATCTTCTTCTTCCTCTTCGCACTCATTTTCTCCATAGACACAAATTGTTTTGTTTTCAACTTTCTTCTTTACTTTTTCTTAACTTTTACTTTTGTTGGTGTTATACTTTCATATAATTATAAACCGCGAAATGGCGGTGACAACGACGGAGACTAAGTATATGTGTATATATAATGTTGTAATCTTCGTGGTCTAAATATAATGCCCCTCAGAATGATGCAGATGTTCAGTGAGGACTTTCATCAAACATATGGTGAGCCTGTACACCACCACATAAGGGTTTAACAGTTGAAATTTTTAGGGTAAGTACCTGAACAGAAGTGCGCCATTGATGCGCTCTCTCCCTTCTTTGCAAAATGTGGAGGGCAGCAGCATGGCAAGGTGTGGAACTTCTAAGATTTGCTAAGGTTCCCGCCAGTGGCTCTTACGGAAGGGGTTGTTGGACGTAAAAAACGAACTGTATGGGCCATATGTAGGTATCTGGGCATACTATAGGCCCAATGGGTTTACAGTTTAGGAATCAATCGTGTTTTTCAACTTAACTTATTTTCACCATTGTGGTAAATGACCACTTGCAATTGCGTCTAGACCTGTAAACGGGTCGGGTTTATTGGGTTTGGGTCGGGTTGAACCCGACCCGTTAAGTTAACGGGTCACCCGAACCTGACCCGTTAAGCTAATTGGTCACCCCCGTTTCACCCGTTATCACCCGTTAACAATTATTATTATTATTATTTTTGCATAAAGTTTATTTTTTGTTATTAAGACTTTTCTAAAATTACTAAAATATCTTCAACTAACGGGTGCTAACGAGTGTTAACGGGTCCTAACGGGTCTAACGAGTTGACCCAAAGTGACCCGTTATTTAACGAGTTATTAACGGGTTCACCCGTTAGCGACCCGACCCGTTAAGCATCCACCCAAATACAAATATTAACGGGTTGGGTCGGGTCGGGTTAACGGATTGGGTCCAAAATGCCAGACCTAATTGCGTCTTTCATTTATTTTTACTATAATTGACTCATTCACATAATCACAAAAAAGCAAATTACATGACATATACGCCACTTTGTTTTGACATCGGAACGCAAAATAGAAAAACTTCGCTTAGGTCAAAAATATTTTTGATAATAGGAATCGAACATGTTTTCTTTTTACTTTTTAGATGATTGAAGCTACAAATTAAACTTATGCACCCGAAAACATTAGAGGAAATGAACATCATTTTTTCTATTGGCATTAGAAAGTAAATGGTAAGAGATCTCCAATGGACTCCCTAAATGAACTCTTAACTAGAATTTAAGGAGGATTTCAAACAATCAACTCCAATCATGCTTCCCATAATTAGCGCTAGTTGTTTTAATATTACTTTAAATGCATACATAATTTTTATTGGCTAATTATTGACTTATAGTCATTATGATTCTCTAAAATACAGAATGTGATTAGACCGTTGGAGTACAACATGTTGGAGCGCTCTTAAAATAACTTTTTATAATTTTAGCTAAAACTTTCCTATAAAATTAAATAACATGGTTAGAGATGCTTGAAGTTTGGTAATCTAGTTTCCACATTTCAAAAATCCTTTTGGTAAGAGAGATTCTAAAAATGGTTGTATGACAAACTAGAATTAAAAAGAGAAAACATTAAAACAACAAATTTAAAAAGGTACGGTAACCAGTTTTCCAACGTGCTTGGTGCATTTAATTAGCTTTCTCATGTGTTGATGACTCCTTAAGTACTACTTTTTTTTTAAAAGGAAAGTACAAATTGAGAATAGCGTGCAAAATGGACCTTGATAAAATCTTGTTGGGGGATTTCAATCCGATCGAAGGTAAAAGAATGTTCCGCATAACAATATAACATATCCCCAACTGATAATACATAGGCAAATTATAAAACATTTTCGTACAAAATATTGCTAAGCAAATCACGAGATTCTTCAAACCACACAAACTCTTCATTGCTACCAATTCCCACACAAACTCTTCGTTTAGTACTGCTTATATAAGAAGCATTTATGCTCATAAAAGGTTTTGCTAAATTTTTTTTTTTTAGTAGCTCAAGTGCCTAAATTGATTTTACACACTACCAAAGCATTTCATTTTATTCATGTTAGTTTTGGGGAACTTTGTATCACTCTTATTATTTGACTAGAATTTTAATTCATGGATTTGAAGGAAAAGTAAACGATACTCGTTAATAACAACCTAGTTCATTAACAATTTATTACTTTATCCTCTAGTATAAATATAACTGTGAACACGGAAAATTCCCGAAACGAAAGAGACAAGAACAACGTGTGCTAACAAATATTAGTATTTATTTGATTTTGGGTTACAATCTCTCTCTATTTTGATCCTCTGATTGGATCTCCGTAATGGGCAAATTGGTGGCTATTTTGTTGATCCAAGGGCTGTCGAGGCTTGATCTTGGATGAACAGTGATGAACGGATTTCCGAGGGCTTTTGGGCTTGATCTCGAAGAACAGTGACGAACGGATCTTCGAGAGCTTTTGGGCTTGAACGGATCTTCGAGGGCTTTTGGGCTTGGTGAACAGCGGATGAGCGGATTTGTTGATGTAGTCGATCCAAAGGGGCCGTTGGGGCTTGATCCTTGAGGATGAATAGTTGATGAACGATGAACGCTTTCTTCAAGGGGCCGTTGAGGCTTGGGCTTGAAGGTGGATGATTGTTAATCCAAGGGCCGTCAGGGCTTGATCTTGGATGAACGATGAACGAAGAACGAAGAACGCTTTCTTGATTCTTCGGGAACCTGGATGCTTGAGAGCTTCGGAGTTTCAGAGCTTCAGAGCTTCAAGAATTTTGCATAATAATTTTTGGTTTTTTTTTCAAATGAATGAAATGGGCTTGTATTTATAGAATTTTCCAAGGCTTAATTTTGAATATAATATCCCAGATGAAATAAGTTGTTTCTGCCAGGTGTTGACACGTGTCCTATTTGATGACTTTTCCAACTTATTTTGATTTCTGTTTAGACACACGCTACGTGTAAAATTTATGTAATACATGAGCGTTGAAACTTTGATTTATCGGTCAACATTTATTTTATCGAAATTTCGATGTCTACAAATGCCCTCACTTCAAGGCGCGTCGTATACATGTGCTTGTCGCGTGTAGGAGATGCGTTTTGAAGTCCCTTACTGTAGATGTCGATCCAAGGGCTGTTGAGGCTTGATCTTGAATTGGACTGAAAATTTCTTCAAGGGCCGTTGAGGCTTGATCTTGAATTGGGCTGAAAGTTTCTTCAAGGGCCGTCGGGGCTTGATCTTGAACTTTGTTTGAAATTTCTTCAAGGGCCGTCGGGGCTTGATTTTGAACTTTGTTTGAAATTTCTTCAAGGGCCGTCGAGGCTTGATCTTGAAGGTTGAAATTGGACCACAAGGAGCTTCATGTGGTAGATGATATTTGGCTTTGGTAATGGATGAATCGGCACGTATTTCGTTGCGCTTGTTGACTTTCCACAGCTTATTCTTGAACTGGTTTTGATTCAAGGGTGATAGACACTTGATCTTGAATCGGACTTGTGATTTCCTCAAGGGCCGTTAAGGCTTGATTCTTGAAGGTTGACTCGAACACATGGCAAGCGGGCACGAGGTGAAAGTGATGACTTGTTGCTTTGTTCAATCTTTCTAATTCACACCTGAGCAGTTTGGTCAACGGTATGATCTTCAAGATTGATGGGCTATTCTTCCAGTTGGTGACTTGATCTTTAAGGATTCGATTCAAGGGTGGTGAATCGGCACGTACAGCTCACAACGCCTAGTAAGTCGACCCAAGAATTTGAGGGTCAAAACGAGCTCACCGTCCAGAGTGATTGCAACCCTGATGATATGAGATACTTTTGCTTTTGAAGAAGTAGCGGATCAGCACATGCTTTGTTGTGCTTGTCTCTACATGCTTCAATGTATCATTTTCCCTTGCCTTATCTATTCTTCTGGCAGAATGTGGCATCTTCTCGAGTTCCTCAACTCAGACTCCTTCTGCTGAGTTGACTGTGCATGCTGCATTCTTCTTTGCTTGTTTCTTTTGCACGTTGTCTCCACATGCTTCAAGGTATCATTTTCACTTGCCTTATCTGTTCTCCAGGCAGATGTGGCAGCTTCTTTGGAAGTACAGTAGCAGTGGAAGACGAGTACTTGAGAGCAGCGCTAGGTAGGCAATCAGGGAAGGGTTTCAAGCAGTCGGTTCCTTACCCGAGTTTGAGTGGAGGTTCCGGCATACTGCTTTCTTCATCCTTGTCTTTGCAGGTAATAACAAGGACGAAGGAAAGGACATGGAGAAAGCATGATATGAGATACTCTTGCTTTCTACCCTGGTGATATGAGATACTTTTGCTTTGGTGTCATTTGTTTGCAGAGGTATCCCAAGGGATGAGAAACACAGAGTAACTCGAGAGGCTTCGTTGGGAAGGCATTCTCGGAGATGAAGAAGTGCTGAGAGGGTTTGCCTTTGCAATGGATGGCGAAGGTAGACGTTTATAGGAATGATTTTTCACAACCGAAACTGTTTCTTTACCCCTGTCGGCAGCCAGTAGATGGATGAACAGTACAGGTTACGCGCTTTCTGACAAAGCAGCCCGTAATTTGCGCAAAGCTGACAGCGCGTGACGAGTGACGACAAATATGGAAAAGCTGCTCGCCTCGTGATTCCTGACTGCTCCAGCTTTTGAGAGAGGCGCCCGACTTTTGAGAATAGCGTCCGACTTTTGAGACGGAGACGCCGCTTTTGAGAAAAGAATCCGGCTTTTGAGAAAGGAGCCCGGCTCTTCGATTTGCGAGAGGACGCCTCTTCGACTTCTGAGGAGCGCCTCTTGATTTCTTCTTTTTATAGAGGTGCAATTTTGTTCCACAACACACTTAAGCTCCCTCCTGTAAACACTCCCTCTTGCATTTTCTTTAATCTTGATCAGTTCGACTCTTCATTCTCAACACCTTCAAATATGTCTTGCCCTTCTGACCGTCGCCTTAACTTGAATGTTGGGGAAGATAGTGATATATCTTCTCCAACCAACATTTGGCAGCCGTCCTTCATATCCCCAAATGGTCCTCTTACAGTTGGGGATTCCATGATGATGAATGAAACAACCGCATCGGTGGTGGCCAGAAATCTGCTCACTCCTAGAGACACTAGGATACTTTCCAGGCGGTCCGACGAACTGGCTGTTCAGGACTCTATGGCCTACAGCGTCCGATGCGCAGGCTCAGTATCAAACATGGGCCAGCGCCTTCTTGCACGAACTCGTCAGGTGGAGTCGTTGATGGCTGAAGTGGCTAGTCTTCGGCAAGAGGTCAGAGTGCTTAGGCATGAGAACAGGGATTTGCACATGCTCGCAACCAATTACTCCACAAGCATGAAGATGAAGCTTGATCAGCTGCAGGAGTCCGAAGTGCGGATTCAAAGTGATCATCAACGGTTTATGGCGTTACTCCCGAGGTTTATGTTGCCTTCGTCCTCGGGAGCTGCACCAAGTATTGAGGCTCCGAATGATCCAACTCTGGCGCTTCGTCTTTCTGGGGCTCCGCCGAGTGATGAGGCGCCACCTGATCATCCTTGAAGATCCCCTCCTGTAAATTTGATTTGACTTTTTTTTTTTTTTTTTTTTTTAATTTTTTTATTTTTTATTTTTTTAGGTATGTATAATGCAAATTTATGTAAAATTTCCAGAGAAAAAATAAATAAATAAATAAAATGGACTTTTATTTCTCTTAATGCTTTTTTTTTTTATTTTTTTTTATTTGCTGTATATATATATATATACTATACACACACACATATATATATATATACACATACATATATACATACATATATATATATATATATATATTTTTTTTTTTATTTATACTTTTTCTTCTTTTCTGATGGTGCAATCCGCACCATCCCCCTTTTTTATTATTATTATTTTTTTATTTGTTTATTTTATTTTATTTTATATATATATATTTTTCTTTCTGATGGTGCAATCCGCACCATCCCTTTTTTTTTTTTTTTTTATTTGTTTATTTTATTTTATTTTATATATATATATATTTTTTTTGTATTATATTTTTTCTTTCTGATGGTGCAATCCGCACCATCCCCTTTTTATATATATATATATATATATTTTTTTTATTTGTTTATTTTATTTTATTTTATATATATTTTTTTTTTTGTATTATATTTTTTCTTTCTGATGGTGCAATCCGCACCATCCCCTTTTTTTTATTTTTTTATTTGTTTATTTTATATATATATATATATTTTTATATTTTTTTTTCTTCTTTTCTGATGGTGCAATCCGCACCATCCCCCTTTTTTTTATTGTTATTTGTTTATTTTAAATCATTACCCCTTTTTTTTTTTCTATAAATACCCCCTATTTGTTTGGCAATGGGCAGAAGATTGAGCAGAGGGAGGATGCAGATGGTGCAGTAACAACAAGCTTTTAGGTATGTTTTAGGCTTTTTTTTTTTTTTTTTTTTTTTTTTTTTTTGGACCTCATATATATATATATATAATCTGTTTATGATGCTAGAATATATATATATTCCTTCAATCGTCCCATCACCATCATTGTGTACACATTATATATATTTGTATATGGAACTTTGGTTGCCGTGTTTATACACGGTGTGTTTGTGCCCTTACTGATGGATTTCTTTGCTACTGTAACGTGTTTTGAAGGACCGTCTTGTAGCTGCCCACTTTTGTCGTGCCTATTCAAGCTTTGTGGCTGACTTTTCTGTTGCAGTCATGGTGTTTCTTAAATGCTTTAAAAACAACACCATCACCATTCTTGCGAAGGAAGGCGATCCACAAGATAGTGGAACGACATTGAAGCTTTATGCGCCACTGACTGGCCCTAAGGCACTTGTTCTTCCTATAAAAGACAACTCCATGCATATTAAGTCGTGGTCTTCTGAGGTATCTTGGGAGCTGGTAGACTCCGTTCGACCAACTACAAAGAGGAAAGTGTGCAGATCGAGGATTCTTATCTTGAACTCTTCGCACCATGATCGTGCCAACCCTTTGGTTAAGTCTAAGCTTCTTGGTGATCGTATCCGTAGCGGAGCTATAGCTTGGAATTGCACCCTGTCGACTACTGGAGGAGCCGCCTTCGTTGAGTTTTATTGGGAATGGCTTGAAGATGTCTTGAGCCGCTCAAAAGATGTACTTACCAACACAGGCCTTTATCATGCTGTATACGCATCTTTGTTTAGTTATGATCGTCATCCTTCCGTCATTCGTGCATTCTTTGAGCATTGGTGTTCAGCGACCAACACGCTTCACACGGCTCGAGGGGAGATGTCGATTTCACTTAGGGATCTCCACAAGCTAGGGGGTCTGCCCATCCAGGGAAAATTTTATGACGAGGTTGTTCCTAGTGTGGAGGAGTTTTCTTGTCGCAACAGTCGAGGATTGCCTGCGAGCTGCCGCTATTTGTTCTGGGCGTACCATAAGCTTTTCCAAGAGGCCCCCGGTAATTCAGGCGTGAAGATTTCTTCATGGATCCGGTTTTGGTATTGGGATGTCGTGAAGTACAAGAGGCCTTCGAAAGAAAATGGTCGTAACAAAACAACCAGGTCTAAGGGAGATTCTTATCCGTCAGGCGTCATTGGTCTAGCTAGGCGCCGTACCCCTAACGAGTTAAGGACATTTGAGGATCTTGGCGTGGCGTTAGAGCACTTGGAAGAATCTTACTTAGCTGCATTCTTAGCTTGTTGGCTTTGTAAGTTTGTCTTCCCTAAAGACGATGTCAACTTGATTCGTCTGGGAGTCTTCAAAGTTGCTAGCAAGATGGCTGCAGGCGAATCTTTTAGTCTTGCTATACCGGTCTTAGCCAATATTTATGACGACTTAAGAGTTGTTTCGGACTTGGCAAGCACTGAAGATCGTTATGCGGTACTTCCTTACCATTATGTGTACGGTTGGTTGGGTGAGTACTTTGGTACTCATTTTTCTTTGTCAACTTTAGACAAGTCTGGGCCTTCCGTAGTCAAGCTAGGACCTTTGATGACGAAGTATTCTGGCGTGTTTTCTGCGAAGAGTCTCGACGATCAGCAGCCACAAGCTTTATTTAGAAGTTATGAAGGATTGAAGATGGATCGCCTGGCGAGGTTTGGCACGGTGCGGCGAGACATCATAGATGATTCACATATCCACTTTTCAGATTTGTCTTACCTTATAAGTCTCCGCTCAGGGTATGTTTCTTTGCGGCAAGAAGACCGATGTATTATTCAGCCGTACAGTCCTCATCGCTTTAGTAGGCAATTTGGTTTTGTCCAAAATATGCCAGGCACGTTGAGGGAGAAAGCTCGATCAGAATCTTTGCAAGCCGTGTATATGCATTGGGAGTCGTGTACCCGTGCATGTACAAATGCTTCTATCACCCTGCCGACCAAGGACGAGTTCAAGAGTAATCCAGTAACCCGTGTTTACGTACGTTGGTGGTCAAAGGTATATTGTGAGAATTTAGGGACGACAAGTGGTACCAATTCTTCCCATTCACATCATGATGCGTTAAAGGAGGGTTGTTATGTGGTTCCTACACAATTGGTACCTTTTGATTGTGCGAGTGTCACTCCTTTGCGAGATAGACCTGTAGCTTTAGCTCCTCAACGCCCACGCTTGTCTCCTCGACATTCGGATGCTTCTGAAGAGGCAGGAGATGGAGGTGACTCACACGAAGATGGATTTACTTTGCAGCAGCGTCAACAAGTTTTAGACAAGCGACCACTTGAGGATGCTCAAGCTGATAGTGATGTCAATTTTCGTCATAAGAAGAAAGAAGTGTTTAGACCTTCTCAATTCAATGACCGGGCGCCATTTGAGGGAGATGTATGTACTTTGTTTTCTCTCACGATTTCTTCTGCTTTTATTATTTTGGCTTTTGTTTCTAACATCTTTTTTTTTTTTTTTTTTTTTTTTTTTAGGTTGGGCCTTCCCGTCATTTTAATTTGGCAACTGTAGATGTTTATTCCTATACGGAGATGCTATTTGTAGACGGCCTACCTACGGACAGGGAGATCGGGGATCCGCCTGGTGCAGAGCTTGTTCCAAATCTGCCGAACTTCCCGAGTTTGCCATGTGTAGGTGGAGGTATGCAAGAACTTGTCATGCGTCTAACACCTTTGCCAGCTAGCTCTGAGATCTCTTTGAGAGGGCCGAACCTTAGTGGTACTGAGCGACTCATCCATCGCATCAGTCTTGGTGCGGCAATGGAGATTAAGGGCCATATTGAAGCGAGGATTTCTAAGTGTCCACTGGAAGACCTTACGTTGCTTAATGAGGATTTGTCAAAGTTTATTTCTGTGATTGACAATCTTAACGTTGATTCCTCATCCTTGAAGATCAAGATTGCCAAACTTATGGCTGTTTCGACTGAGTATTCTTCCTTGCGTGCTATTTCCTTGGAGAAGTTGAGTCCAGATGTTAGAGCTCATCAACTAGCAACGATAAACTCATCATTGGCTCAAGTCCGGTCTTTTCAGCAAGCTGTTTCAGGAAATTATCAAGTCACAGAGGCTTCTTTATCTTCTGTCCAGGGGCGTCTAGATGCATTGGTGCGAGAGCGGGAGCAGTTGGTAATCGAAGCCTCTCAACTTGAAAGTGTTCTTGCGGAGCAGGGAACTGTACTTTCTCAATACGAAGAGGAGATTTCGCGCTTAGAACGAGAGAAAGGCATGGCTATGGAGTTGCCCTTCTTGTCTCCTACCGAGGTAGAGACTTTGAAGACTTTGGAAGGCTCGCTTGAAGAGCGCCTTCGTAGTTTTAAGGACATAGTTTTCAAGTAGTATCTTTTTTGGTGTAATAAGGCTTTGGAGTCGACTCCTTCTTTTAAAGAAATAAAGTATTTATGTTCTTGAATTTTGCTCTTCAAAATTTTTTTTGTGTGTGTGACTGTACTTGACGTTTTGATGTTTCAAGTTGCCTACGTACCCTCTGTTGAGGAGGGATCAAGTCATAACGTAGTTCAAATGAGTGATGAATTTAACAATGATTTTGATGATGATTTTGCCGTACACAGTTTATGCTCTTGCGGGCCAGGAGCTTTGGTGTCGCCTTTTATGCTCGTGCGGACCAGGAGCGTTGTGCCATGCAGTTTAGGCTCGTGCGAACGAGGAGCTTTTGTTCGTGCAGTTTAGGCTCGTGCGAACAATGAGCAGGAGTTTGTCGCATTTTTTAGGGGTAGTAGCGCTTCAAGAATCTGCCATTGATAGGGCTGATCTTCAAGCCGTCTTCCGCCATGATTATGTATGCGCCATTGGTGTATACTTCTTGTATTACGTATGGTCCATCCCACTTTGACGTGAACTTGCTCTTTGTCTTGTGAGTTGTGATGATAGGCCTACGTAATGAAAGAACGAGATCTCCCATTTGAAAAGAACGAGGGAGAACTTTCTTGTTGAATGCCTTGGAGAGTCGTGCTTGATAACACTCTAAATGTTGCTGGGCTTCGAGTCTTTTCTCATCCAGCGCTTCTAGCTCTTGAAGGCGCAACTTTGCATTCTCTTCGTTAGTCAAGCCTTCTTGTATAGCCATCCTTAGCGAGGGGATTTGACTTTCGAGCGGTAGAACAACTTCCACGCCATATACGAGAGAATAAGGTGTAGCTTGGGTAGGCGTTCTATATGTCGTCCTATATGCCCAAAGTGCTTCGCCTATTCTTTCATGCCAGTCTTTCTTTGTTCTGCCGATTACCTTATTCAGGAGGTTGCACAATGTCTTGTTGAATGCTTCTGCAAGACCGTTGGCCGGAGCATGATACATGGAGGATCTGTGCTGCTTGAACTTGTATTTCTCGCAGAGCTCGTCCACGAGTCGGTTGGAGAACTGTTTTCCGTTGTCAGTGACAATGTAACGAGGCACACCATATTGGTGGATGATATGTTCCTTGATGAAATGGACGACAGTTTCCTTCTTGACTTCCTTCAGGGGTATGGCTTCAGCCCACTTGGAGAAGTAATCTGTTGCAGCCAGGATGTAAGCTTCTCCTGCAGATGACTTTGGCGCAATTGGTCCTACGACGTCCAATCCCCATGCATCGAATGGCCATGAAGTAGCTGTGGGGTGTAATGGTTCAGGCGGTTGATGTATGAAGTTGGCGTGAAATTGGCAGGCTTGGCACCTTTTGGCGTGTTCTAGGCAGTCCTTTACCATGCTTGGCCAGTAGTAACCCATTCTTTTGAGCTGGAAATGAAGCTTCGGTCCGGACTGATGCGCCCCACATATTCCTGAGTGTGCTTCTTCCATGGCTTGATTGGCTTCTTCCTCGCCTAGGCATCTCAGAAGTACTCCTTCAAAAGATCGCCGGTAGAGTGTCCCTTTGTAATAGAGGAAGCGATGTGCTCGTCGACGTACTTCAGAGCGGTGTTTTGGATCATCTGGAAGTATTCCATGCTCCAAGTAGTTGATCAGAGGCTGTCTCCATTCTTCAACGTTGACCGGAAGTATGGAAATAACGTTTGTATCACTTAGTACCATTTCAGTGACAAGCGGGATTACCCATCTTTGGCAGACTGGCACGTTTGCAGTTTCATCTTCTCCTAATGTCATGCTCGAGGCTAGGTTGGCGAGAGCGTCTGCCATTTGATTATCTTTTCTTGGTACGTGTTCTAGTGTTACAGCCTCAAACCTTTGTAGCAATTGTGTTGCCAGCCGGAAGTACGGGACGAGATCATCTTTCCTCACCTCATATTCAGTCAGGAGTTGATTGATTATAAGCTTGGAGTCGCCATATATCTCAAGGGCTGTGATTTCCATGTTGATTGCCATTTGGAGCCCGATGATCAGTGCTTGGTACTCAGCAACGTTGTTGGAGCATAATTCGCTTAGTTGGAATGAATAAGGTAGTATTTGCCTTTGTGGCGACATGAATACTACTCCTGCCCCCGCTCCGTCTGCTCGTGCAGATCCGTCGAAGAACATCGTCCATGTCGGGAATATGTCGATGTAGAACACCTCTTCGTCAGGCAAGTCGTCTGAGATTTTCCAATCGGCTGGGATTGGATGGTCGGCAAGGAAGTCTGCTAGCGCTTGTCCCTTGACGGCTTTAGCGGGGACGTAGATGATCTCGTATTGATTGAGAAGCAATGCCCATTTAGCTAGTCGTCCTGTCAAAACTGGCTTGGACATGACGTATTTGACCGGGTCAGCTTTAGCAACCAAGTGGATGGTGTAAGCATGCATGTAATGTCTGAGCTTCTGGATGGCAAACATCAAGGCAAGGCACATTTTTTCTATTGGGGAGTAGTTCAACTCAGCGCCGGTGAGTGTTCGACTGAGGTAGTAGAGTGCTCATTCTTTCTGGGATTCGTTTTCCTGTGCCAGAAGTGCTCCAATTGATCTTTCCTGAGCAGCGATGTACAATATGAGTGGTTTCCCTGGTACAGGTGCCCCCAGGACAGGTGGACTTGATAAATACTTCTTTATGCTTTCAAAAGCATTGTTGCATGCTTTGTCCCATACGAACGGAACATCTTTCTTCATGAGTCGACTGAACGGTTGACAACGCCCTGCAAGGTTAGAGATGAAGCGTCTGATGAAGGCTAGCCGTCCTTGTAGACTTTTCAACTCGTGCAGGTTTCTTGGCTCGGGCATGCTTTGAATTGCCTTGATCTTTGATTGGTCCACTTCAATGCCACGATGCTTGACAATGAAGCCAAGGAACTTTCCAGATGAGACACCAAATGCACACTTTAACGGGTTCATCTTGAGGTTGTATTTTCGCAACCTTTCGAACACTACTCGCAAATCCTTCAAGTGATCTGATCTTTTCTTTGTCTTGACCACCACATCGTCTACATAACATTCTACGTTCTTGTGTAGCATGTCATTGAAGATCTTCTGCATTGCACGTTGATATGTAGCTCCAGCATTCTTTAGACCAAAGGGCATCACCTTGTAGCAGTAGATACCTTTTGGAGTACGGAAGGCTGTTAGTTCCTCATCTTCAAGAGCCATGCGAATTTGATTGTATCCAGAAGAGCCGTCCATGAACGATAGTGCCTCATGACCAGTGGTCGCGTCCACCATGATCTCAATGATTGGCAAGGGGAAGTCATCCTTTGGGCAAGCATCATTGAGGTCTCGGAAGTCTACGCAAACACGTATTTGTCCAGATTTCTTAAGGACTATGACGATGTTGGAGATCCATTTGGGGTATTGCACCTCTCGAATGAAGCCTGCTTCAATCAACTTGTCAATCTCGGCCTCGATTTGTGGGATGAGCTCGGATCGATAGCGTCTTTGAGTTTGCTTTATTGGTCGCGTTCCAGGCTTGACTGCAAGATGATGCACAACAATGATAGGGTCGAGGCCGGGCATTTCCTTGTAGGTCCAAGCAAAGACGTCCTTGTACTCTAATAGCAGCTGGTAATACTTCTCTATCTCGTCTGCACTTAGTAATGCACTCACGAAGATAGGCTTTGGTTCCTCACTTGTGCCTAAGTTGAGTTCTTTGAGATCGTCAACTGTGGCTTGCCCCCCATCTTCGAGCTGTGACGGCGCTGCAATGACATCTTCCTCGAGGATTTCATCTTCTTCACTTTCTTGGATTGTGATGTGAAAGACGTTTTGGACCCCTTCTTCGGTGTTGACCTCTCGAGCTTGTTGGCACGAAGATTGTCCAGTATGGATGATGATGCGCCTTTTTACTTTTAGTGATCCAACTGTGTTAACCTCTAAAATTGCTTGGCGCTTCATTCTTGAAGGAATGGAACTTCGAACGTTATCCCTTTCTGCCAGACGATCGATCTTTTCTATTTCTGGTGTCGTCTTTCTCCTTCTGGAAGGCTCTTTGGCTTCTTCAAGTCTTTCCATAACTGACTGTCGTGGAGGAAAGCTAGTCGTATTGCTTTGCTTATTAGGTTTCGACAACCTTTTGAAAACAGAGATTTGAGATGCTGACGTGTTAAGCCTTTTGAAGACAGAAGTTCTGTTTTGACCGCCAATGAGTTTAGGTGCCGGAACTTTGGGCCTTGGATGATTCATTCTATCGAATACTGACGTCTGGGGGGGCAGGTTGGGGCTCCTCCTTATCTTGTATAATGCTTACGCTGATGTGTTGAGTGCTAGCATTTTTTGCCTTGCTGGAAATCTTCACCGGTGCATTTGGTGTGAAGCCAAGTCCAGCTTTGTTGTTGTTGACCCCGTAACCATGCTCCTCCAACTTCTTCTGAGTTTTAGTGAGATCACGTTTGTTGTCTTTGACGGTGTTCAAATCATTCTTTCCCAAATTTGCAGAGGATGTGAAGTTGTACCCAGCTCTCGACATAAGTTTGTAGGCGTTTGGATCAAAACCTTCTTCGGTCCTCTTGGTTGGGAGAAAGCTTGGTTCTACCCCCTTTGGCAGGCCTTTTGTGAAGCCTTGCGATGGTCTTGCAACCTTTGTGTCGCCTAGCTGTGTCAGAGGTAAAACTGCATTTGTTTTAAGCAACTTTACGTTATCTATGTGCCGCTGTGCATCGGCTTTGCTTGCTGCAGTTTCGAATGGGGATTGACCATTCTTTCTTCTCGACGTCGGGATGTATCGGAAAACGGGTATGTTTGGTCCATTTGAGGGCGTCCTACTCCCTCTGGTTGTTGCAGGTTTAGCAAGGTCATCGTTGTATTTGCTTGAAGATGGCATAGCTTCTTCTTCTTGCTTCTTGGGCACGACTTGCCACTCCTGCTTTTTAGGTGTTGCTTTGCCCATGTATTTGATCTCTTTTGGAAGAGTTTCGGGCACCATGTCTTCATCCATGTAGAACTTGGCGTCTGCGAAATGTGATTCGGCTTCGGTGAATGGCTTGGTGTCGCCATAGATCACCTTCACTCCTTCTCGGTAAAATTTTAAGCATTGGTGAAGGGTGGATGGTACTACTCCATTCACATGGATCCAAGGCCTTCCTAAGAGCAAACCGTAGAAAGTTCTTGCATCAATCACGTGGAATATTGTGCTTGACTTGAGTTCACCAATGGTCATCTCCACTCGGATCATGCCCATCGCTCTTTGTCCTCCTTGGTTAAAACCTTGGATTAGTAGACGGCTTAGGGAGAGTTCACCCACTTTGATGCCGATTGCGATCATTGTTGACTTTGGCATGATATTTATGGCTGATCCACCATCCACCAGCATGCGGCTGACTTTGTGCTCCCTTACGTACCCAGAGACGAAGAGAGGTCGGTTGTGAGGCTTGGATCCTAGCAGCAAGTCTTCATCGGTGAAGTGGATTGCGTCATCAGCGGCACAACATGTGACACATTCATATGGTCGAAGTTTTAAGCCTTCGTTCTTGCTTTCTTGCCCTTCATGGTCGTCAGGACTCGCCAAGATTGTTGCCAGTGCTCTTTGCATCTTTTTTGGCAACCGGAGCGCTTCCTCGATGCTAAGGTGTGTTGGCAGACCTTCTTTAGTTGTAAGAGTCTTTTCCCCCTCAGTGGTGACAGCTTTGCCTTCTGAGGGTTCTTCCATTTCTACTTCGACCATGTAACATGCAGTGATAGTGCACTGTTGGAAGAAGTCATCTGGGAAGTATTCATGTAAGGAGACGGGAATACGTGGCTCTTGCTCCATAGGTTCCCCAGCATATGTTGGCTTAACGGCTCTTATGCTTCTTTTAGGCTTTTTATTGTTGCGGCGGCGGTGCTTTCTTGCTTGCTCCCCCTTTGGCCTTATAGATTGTGGTCTTGGCTTTCTCGTCTTCTTATAGGTTACCAATGTCCACCCTTCTTTATCATCGATAGGTGCCTCGCCGTTGTTTGCCCCTAATGATGGTTGTGCAGAAGGTGCCGTGTAGCTTGTGCATTGATAAGAATGGTCGGGCATTTCTTGAAGAGGCACGGGATTAAAGGATCCAAACACGATCGTAGTGGTGTGCGTTGCGGCTTTGTCTTCTAGGTCGAGCTCAATCTGCCCTTGCTGTGCCAACTTCATGATGAGTTCTTTTAGGATAAAACACTTGCCCACATGATGACCCACGATACGATGATACTTGCAGTACTTAGGATCATTGATGCGATTCATCTCTTCAGGGCGTTTGCATTCAGGCAATTCAATCACTT
The DNA here is from genome assembly GCA_035220775.1 of Malus fusca. NCBI lineage: Eukaryota > Viridiplantae > Streptophyta > Magnoliopsida > Rosales > Rosaceae > Malus > Malus fusca. The sequence continues at coordinate 24,368,948 of CM069062.1, forward strand.
TCTTCTCCAGCAGGTCGTCCAGCATTGCGTCCATGTCGGAGTCTGGAAAAGGGTATACCTTCTGCTCCAATTCCCTCAAGGTGTTTTTGTACCTATCTTGGGTGCGGGAAGTCTCACTTCTTTTTATCTCATTTGCTTTGTTATTGAAGGAAATTTTGACGGGTGTGGACGAGGTCTTGATAGGGGTGGTATTGGTGGTAAAAGCTTCCTTGGCGGGCTTTTTCCCATGATTGTCTGCTCTTGAAGTAAACACCTTATCCCTTTTGAAATCGGTGATTGGCTCCTTTTTTCCATGGTGGGTGATGCTTAGTTCCATGTCGTGGGCACGGGTGGCTAATTCTTCAAAAGTCCGTGGTTTGATACCTTGAAGGATGTATTGTAAACCCCATTGCATGCCTTGGATGCACATCTCAATTGAAGAAATCTCGGAGAGCCTGTCCTTACAATCGAGGCTTAGATTACGCCATCGGTTGATGTAGTCCATGACTGGTTCCTCCCTCCATTGCTTCGTGCTTGTCAGCTCTAGCATGCTCACAGTGCGGCGGGTGCTATAGAAGCGGTTGAGGAATTCCCGCTCTAATTGCTCCCAGCTGTTGATTGACTCAGGCTCTAGGTCCGTGTACCACTCAAAGGCGTTTCCTTTTAACGAGCGCACAAACTGTTTGGCGAGGTAATCTCTCTCTGTCCCTGCATTGTTGCAGGTTTCAACGAAATGTGCGACATGTTGCTTCGGGTTTCCCTTTCCGTCAAATTGCATAAATTTCGGCGGTTGATAGCCCCTCGGCATCCTTAAGGCGTCGATCTTCCTGGAGTAAGGCTTCGAGTACAACGTGGAGGCATGTGAGCTCCCTTCGTACTGCGTCTTGACGGTGCTAGCGATCATCTCCTGTAACTGCTGGATGGAGAGAGATCCCATGAGCGTTGCTGTTGGGTCGAGCTTCAGCTTTTCTTCATCTTTCTCCACTATAGGCTCATCTTCTTCATCGTCTTCATTCTTTAGAGGATCAATCTTTGGGTTGGGTTTCTCGACGTCCTGCGCCTCTAGTCGTTTGACGAGTGCTGCAATTTGCAAGTCTTTTTCTTCCACAGTTCGGGTTAGCCTTGCGATTGCTTCATTCATCTGAGCCAGCTGCTCATCGATTGAAGTTGCTCCAGTGGTCATAACTTGCATGGTTGAACTGCCGCTTGAGTCGGCATCAGATAGCATGGATTCAGAGTACTTCCTTGGGCTCTTCTCCCCTGGTGCCCTTAGTGTGGCTAAGGTGATTACAGGCTCGTACTTTGGGTGCTCTTGTCCCCTTGGCAGAGTGGATGCAGAGGTGAAAGAGGTGACAGAAGCAGCTCTTGCCATGCTTCGAGTCGTGATGCCCAAAGTGACATCAGTTGCGACGAGGATGCTCTTGTTCTTTGTGCTAGTTGCGGGAACAGTTTGAGCCTTCCTTGACGCCATTTTTTTTTAAGTGCGTTTGGTTTCCTTGAACGGAGAAAAAGATGAGAGGTAGAGAAAATCCCACCGGGCGTGCCAATTTGTGAACACGGAAAATTCCCGAAACGAAAGAGACAAGAACAACGTGTGCTAACAAATATTAGTATTTATTTGATTTTGGGTTACAATCTCTCTCTATTTTGATCCTCTGATTGGATCTTCGTAATGGGCAAATTGGTGGCTATTTTGTTGATCCAAGGGCCGTCGAGGCTTGATCTTGGATGAACAGTGATGAACGGATTTCCGAGGGCTTTTGGGCTTGAACTCGAAGAACAGTGACGAACGGATCTTCGAGAGCTTTTGGGCTTGAACGGATCTTCGAGGGCTTTTGGGCTTGATCTCGAAGAAAAGTGACGAACGGATCTTCGAGAGCTTTTGGGCTTGAACGGATCTTCGAGGGCTTTTGGGCTTGGTGAACAGCGGATGAGCGGATTTGTTGATGTAGTCGATCCAAAGGGGCCGTTGGGGCTTGATCCTTGAGGATGAATAGTTGATGAACGATGAACGCTTTCTTCAAGGGGCCGTTGAGGCTTGGGCTTGAAGGTGGATGATTGTTAATCCAAGGGCCGTCAGGGCTTGATCTTGGATGAACGATGAACGAAGAACGAAGAACGCTTTCTTGATTCTTCGGGAACCTGGATGCTTGAGAGCTTCGGAGTTTCAGAGCTTCAGAGCTTCAAGAATTTTGCATAATAATTTTTGGTTTTTTTTTCAAATGAATGAAATGGGCTTGTATTTATAGAATTTTCCAAGGCTTAATTTTGAATATAATATCCCAGATGAAATAAGTTGTTTCTGCCAGGTGTTGACACGTGTCCTATTTGATGACTTTTCCAACTTATTTTGATTTCTGTTTAGACACACGCTACGTGTAAAATTTATGTAATACATGAGCGTTGAAACTTTGATTTATCGGTCAACATTTATTTTATCGAAATTTCGATGTCTACAATAACGTTGTATAAAAAAAATTTAACAAATATCGATATTGCAGATGATTACAAATGTAACTCAAATTTTAACTAGAAAATTAAGGATTCAACGTTTAGTAAAAAAGATATGGCTGGGCAAGGTGAACCCTAATTAACTCAAATATTAGTTAAAAATTCTAGTGTTTCACAAAGAAGTGCATATGTTTCTTTATAAAACGCTTTTAGGTTGTATAAACGTAATCATAATTTTTTTTTTGTTAATACACTTTTTACTCTTCCGAAAACGTTCCAAACAAACCATATCAGCGATTGATTTTTGTTTGATTAATAATTTTGACTAATTTACTCTTTGTATATTCCTTTTTCTCTCTTTGTATATTCCTTTTTCTCTCTTTAGCATAATATTCCTTTTTCTCTCTTTAGCATAATAAGTACAAACGAATTCAAAAACAGTAAAACAACTTTCCATTACATTTGCTTCCTTAGAGCAACTCCACCCCTAAGGACTTTGCGCCAGCACCCAGCGCATTTATCCACTCAAATGAACAGTAATAGACTGGAGTGAACAGTAATAGGCCAAGGCATCTCCACCCCTAAAAAAAAATGCGCTGGCACCCAGCGCATTTATTTGGTGTGTTTTTTTTTTTAAGTTTATTTCGGATAAGATTTTTAACCCATTTAAAATAAAGAATAAAAAAATAAAATAGTTTTAATTTCGGATAGGATTTTTAACCAATCTCGTCACGCCACGTGTCATTATCTGAACATACTATTTTGTGAATAGATTTCCGATAATATTTTCAACCAATCCCGACACGCCACGTGTCACTTCCGTGGTACAATAATTTAGCCAAGATTTCGATAAGATTTTCAACCAATCACGTCATGCCACGTGTCATTATACGAAGGTACTATTTTGGGGATAGATTTCCGATAATATTTTCGACCAATCCTGACATGCCACGTGTCACTTCCGGTTTACAATAATTTAGCCAAGATTTCGATAAGATTTTCAACCAATCACGTAGTGCCACGTGGCATTGTCCAGAACCTCATCCTTTCTTTTTTTGTCTATATAAACCCTACATCCCTACATTCATCCTCACACCAAGCTCAATCCTTCTTTTTAGCTCAGAATGCTTGTTCATTGTTTTCAAATCTTGAGTTCTTATTACAATGTCTTCTTCAAGAAGGGTGTATAAGCAGTTGCAAGAGCAACAACAAAGGTTGTTGGCACAACAGGCAGAATTGGCCAATCTCGAGGAAGGTGGAGGTGGAGATGAGGCTTTCTTCATGGAGGAGGATGAGGATGATCACCATAGAAGGCAGAAGGCCTCACATTCCCGCCGTGTCATGGAAGCCGTGGGTCAGATAGCCAAACCAAGACGTGTTGCAAACCTCGATAGAAAAAGGGAAAAACGAGGTAAAAATCTATTGGAAGATTATTTTATTCCCAATAGCATATTCCCTGATCATATTTTTAGACGGCGTTTTAGAATGCAACGACATTTGTTCAACAAAATCATGAGTGATATTTGCAACCATGATTCATACTTTGTGCAAAAAGAGGATGCTTTTCATGTTCTAGGTCTTATTCCCGAGCAAAAAATTACGGCATCCTTGCGAATGCTTGCATATGGAGCATCTGCAGATCAAGTGGATGAGATCGCGAGGATGGGAAAAACAACTGTTCTGGAGTCTCTGATGCGGTTTTGCTCTGCAATTGAAGCCCTCTACACCAAAGAGTATCTCCGGACACCCACGTCAAGGGACATGCGAAGGCTTCTGAGGAAGGGTGAGATGCGAGGCTCCCCTGGCATGATTGGAAGCATCGACTGCATGCACTGGACTTGGAAAAACTGTCCAAGTGTGTGGCAAGGAGCATATGGCGACAGAAAATGAGCCAAAAGCATCATTTTGGAAGCGGTGGCTTCATTTGATACATGGATTTGGCATGCTTTTTTTGGTGTTCCAGGAGCTCAGAATGACCTAAATGTCCTTGCCCAATCCCCAGTGTTCGACGAACTGCTGCAAGGAAACTCGCCGAGATGCACATATTGGGTTAATGGTACCCAATACGAGGGATCATACTACCTTACAGATGGCATTTACCCAAGGTGGTCAACATTTGTCAAAACAGTGCCACATCCACAGACTGAAAAGGAAAAACACTTTGCAAAATGTCAAGAAGGGTGTAGGAAGGATGTCGAGCGTTGTTTTGGTATCCTGCAAGCTCGTTGGGCGATCGTCAGGGCTGCAGCTAGAATGTTTGATGTCGAGGATCTTCGATCCATCATGATGACGTGTATTATTCTCCACAACATGATTGTTGAAGATGAGTATGATTATGATGCCGTCGATGATTATGAGCCGGATCCGATGAACAACTCAAGAACACGTATCTATTGTGCTCATGACCAGACCGAAGATCCAGTGCAACACGTGCCGTTGGAACGCGATGGACGTTACAATGAATTGATCGTTCAGCGGTACACTAATGTGCAAGAGCCATACTGGCACGTAACCCGCCAGAATGACTTGATTGAGCACCAGTGGGGATTGCATGGAGGCGAAGATAATTAGAATGAGGCTTGTGGTTGAAGAATAAATTGTATTTTTTTTTAAGTTTAAGTAATTCTATGTAGTGTGTTTTGTTTTTAAGTTTATTTGGTGAGTTTATGTAATTCTATGTAATGTGTTTTGTTTTTAAGTTTATTTGGTGAGTTTATGTAATTCTATGTAATGTGTTTTGTTTTTAAGTTTATTTGGTGAGTTTATGTAATTCTATGTAATGTGTTTTGTTTTTAAATTTATTTGGTGAGTTTATGTAATCTTATTTCATGTGTTTAAATAAAGTACAAAAGAAATAAAATTTTAAAAATAAATAAATAAATAAATAAAGTACATAAGAAATTAAATAAAGTTCAAAAGAAAAAAGAAAGAAAATACATAAAAAATACATAAGAAATTAAATAAAGTTCAAACCTAAAAAAAGAAAAAACATAAGAAATTAAATAAAGTTCTACTAGAAAAAAGAAAGAAAATACATAAAAATACATAAGAAATTAAATAAAGTCTCTCGAGTTAGGATATGTGGTGCTAGGATCTTGGTTGCCATGATTTGTGTAGCTAGAACCCCCTTGACTTGTTTCCGCATCTCTTGCACGCCTCCTACGCATGACATCTCTTTTTTCCGATGTCCAAAAATATTTAGAATTCGGAGACAGTCCTACTAGAGACTTGCTCATAGTGTCACGATCTGCTTGAGCCATCCTTTCTTCTCGAAGCAATTCATTTTCTCGATGAAGTGCTTCTCTAACCAGCTCGTTCTCTCGATTAACTACTTCTCTTTGTCTCTCAGCCGCCGCATCACGGGCCTCAGTAGCTGCTAATACTGCTGCCATAGCAGCAACTTTTTCCTCATTTCTAGCCTTTTCTCGTGCCAAGCTTAGTTCACCTTGGCGAGCAAGTTCCTCCATATATTTACTGTAGTCATTTTTGGAAGAACTACCTTTTTTCTTTGACGCCTTTTTACCTAGAGGCCTTAGGGACTGACGAGTCGGTTGGGTCTCGGGCACTTGTTCAGGCATCCCTTCCGTGTCTTGAAATGTGTCGGCTTCTTGTTCGGCCATGTCTGGTTCTGGAGAACTATGTAGACCCATACCGTGCATGACAACTTCTGGACCAGTTGCCACAATTTTGTATTTAGGGCAATCTTTGACAATTTGCCAACATTCCCATTTATTGAATGATTTGTTCCCGTTCTTTGAATTGTAGAATGCTTGAGCTTGTAGTGTCTATAAAAAAGTGGGATAACATAGTGTTAAAAAATGCGGGTGTAACACAAATAAATAAATTCAAAATATTGATACGGGTGGAATGCATATAAATTACATAAAAATGACATAAGAAATTAAATAAAAATTACATAAGAAATTAAAATTTTGATGCGGGTGGAATGCATATAAAAATTACATAAGAAATAACATAAAAATTACATACGAAATTAAATAAATCAAAATATTGATGTGGGTGGAATGCATATAAATAAATAAAAATATTGTTACCTGATCCGCTAAACTTGTCCCACTACGGAGGTTACCGGAAGCATGAGAGATGACGTTTTTCCAACAAGTAAATGATGCGTTGAGTTTTTTCCAACGACCTTGAAGACCTTGACTAGTTCTGGCGTTTTCTCCATGTACATCGCAAAACGCTTTCGTAATTTTACTCCACATTTCTCGCTTATCCATCTCATTACCCGTAATCGGGTCATGAGTAGTGTGAACCCAACATTCACACAACGTAACATCTTCAATGAGCTTCCACGAAGACATTTTTTTCTCTTAAAGTGTAGAAAATATTGAAATGTAGATAGTATAGAAAGTGTAGAAAATATTGAAATGTGGTGTAAAGGTGGAAGATGAGGGTTAGGTATTTATAGGAAAAAAAATAACATTTTTCAAATATTTCTGTAATTTTTTTAAAATTTTCTGTATTTTTTAATAATTTTTCTGTATTTTTTAATAATTTTTAATGAATTTTAATATAGTTAATTAATATGGACCGTTGGATTTGAAAAATATTCAAATCCAAGAGCCAGGGACTTGCCACGTGGCCAACGGTCATATTTCTGACCGTTGGGGCCTTTTTTTTTTTTTTTTACTTTTTTGTAAAAAAAACGTGGACCGTTGATCTTTGATCCAACGGTCTATTTTAAAAGTAAAATTTAAATTTTTTTTACCGTTGGAAATCCAACGGTCTAGAAAACTAGCCGTTGGAAATCCAACGGCAGAGAGGGAGCCACGTCGCAAACTCGGGGGTGGAACTGACAGCACCTGCACGCGGGCCCCGGGCTCTGAAAGCTTGTCGGGCACTCGCGCCACGGCTGCGTGAAGCGCACGCGCCAGGCTTCCTCCCCGGCTTCTGTCTCAGTCTCTTTTGGGCTGGGCTCTTGCCCAGCTCGGGCTGGGTACCAGTCAATTTGTTGGGGTGGACTTGATTGACAGGGGCCTGGCTTGATTTTTGGACTGGAGGCTGGGGCATTTGGTCCCCGCTGGAATTGCTCTTATAAATGTAAGGTTTAATTTTATGGCATGATAAAATATGGATTGTGCAACAATTCTATTATCCGTCCAATCATTCTAGTTAGCAAGAAAAATACTTAGTTAGCAAAAAAAAAAAAAAAAAAAAAAAAAAACTAAACCCAATGCTCGTAAATCGATCTTTTAGTAAGAAAAACACTTCTTAGCAAAATATAAAAAATAAAACTAAAAACTTGTAAATAGTGGGTGGGGATATGAAATGGTTGCAAGTTTGCAACAGCATTTTGATACAAGAGAACCCCCTTAATACCGGAGGAAACTAATGAGTACCGACCCAGAAGCTTATTTAGCAGCATGATCTACTGATTCAGCCTAAAACCCACTGGATATTTAAGCTAATCCACACTTTAGGATCATTCCTAGGTTCATCAGCACACCATGTTTGCACTTAATCTAAATCAGTCAAGACAGAAACCAATCAAACACAGAGAACATTCCTTTCCATTTTTAGAGCAACACAAAGTAACATTAGTTAAAAGAAACATTTTTGTTATTGAAACACACCACTACTACCATCTAATCACATCTAACTCCCCAACATACTAATTCATAACCTAAGAGAGAGACAGAGAGAGACTTAAGCTAGCCATTTTCTGATGAAAACAAATTAAGATTAAGCGAAATTAGTTCTTCGTCAATGATCGTGTGAGGCACCAAACCGTTTTCCATGAGAAAAGAACCAATGCGAAGAGAACCCTCTCGCCCGTCCCCTCTTTACTAAAGCTAGCTATAATATTTTATATAGGCTTCAATATTGCCAATTGTTCCTTGACCTTTGGAAGCAATTGTACTCGGGCATTATTGGAATATTAACTGCTGGTAGTGAAGGTGGTTGCACTGAAGCATCAGCACTAATGAAATCGCTGTGAGCGTACAAATCAGGAGTCTGCTGATGAAGCTGGTGAGAAAGATGATCAAAGCACCCAGTTGGACGAAGATCATGATCAAGACACCCAATTGGATGAAGATCATGATCATGAGCTGGAATATCCATCAACATGGACGGTGGTGATGATGACGACGAGGGATCATGGTAATCCTCCGCAAAGTTGATCATGGTCTGGTGAAGCCATATCTGAGTCTTGAGGAACTTCACATAGTGGATAGCCTCCTCCAGCATGGACACCGTGTCCAGCTTCGTGCCGCCAGGAACCAAGCTCTGCAAGATCTTGAAGCGGTCGCTGATCCTGTGCCTCCTCTCCCTAGCCGCCACGCTCTGTGGGTCAGTGGACAGCCTCACTCCATTACTTTTGTTCTTCCGACCACCACGATTGTTTTTTGTCACGGAAGAAGAGTTGGCGAAATTATTTGAGTTAGAGTCAGTGGCAGTGAGGTAGTCCATTTAGCTAGGCAAGCACAGTAAAACTGGGCTTTTGTTGCTTAAAACTGGGCTTTTGTTGCTAGCTAGAACTTGGTAGGGATAAGTGCTTTTGGCTACATATTTATAGACAGGGAAAGATAGACTCTGGATTTCTCTATTAATTTGATGGTTTTGAATGAAGGAGAAGGAGAAGGAGAGGTGGAGAAAGATGTCGTCATGTAAGTCAGCCAATCTTTGGCGCAGGATTCGGGTGTCTACCCTAGGGTCCTATATAGCCTAGCCAGGAGGCCCAGGAGTTCTTTAGTCTAGCCAAGGTTTCCTCTGCTTTTTGCTTCTCTTTTCCTTTGTCATTTGGTAAATATTATATGCTTGTACGATATGTCTTAACTGACTTTGTGGTAACGTTGCTTTCATTCAAATTATTGTTCGGTTGATGTGGTGAACAGTGGCGATAAGGGGTGCAAGTTGGAATGATATTTCTGATGCCGAAAATAAATTTTTTAATTTGAACTCGAAAATCTAAGTATCTTTAGAAAAAGGTAGTTTTAACGAAAAAATCGCGGTACTGTTCACTTTAACGAAAAATCATATTTTTACACTCAAAAGTCAAACCTAGTACTATTTATTTTACCCTTTATTTTGTTCTTATCGTTAAAACTCAAAGTTTTCAAGCCATTTTCATTAGTTTTTCTTTAGAAAAATTGGAAGGGAAATAAGAATGCATTTAGAGATTATGATAATTCTAAATTTCCAATTCGATTTTTTTCAAAGTGTTCTCAAGAGTTCAAACTTATTCCGACGAAAAAAGTTCTGATATTCTCATTTTTATAGTTATTTACTCAACTTATGCATTTTATAATCAACTTTCATATTTTATTGTTATTTTTGGTGCCTTTTGTTCGTATATTGAACACACACTTGTATATTAAAAAGGATAAGCATACTAGTATACTAAAAAAATTGATTGAATTTATACATAAGCATATACCAAAAATTAAGAAAGAATAATAAATTATATGTACAGAAAAGTTTGAGAATATTCAAAAACAAATAAATTATATAAATTTCCGAATTATGTTCCTAAATTTTTTAGATTACTCTGATTCTGAAATTCCGAATTTGAAAATCATATTTCAATCCACCCGAAAATCACCCATAGTGGCGATCCCTTAAATAATATCCTAAGTGTTTTAGTGTAAAAATCCAAACTTTTTTAACAGAAAACAACGTGTGCCGCATGCAAATTTTTTTTCAGTTCAGTTGGTTTTTGTTAGTGAGGCATTTTATGAAGCTTTTGGTGATTATGTCCTCATCTGTTGAGGCTTGTCGAGCATGACACGTCGAGCGAATAGTTTATCAAACACTTAGTGGTCATTATAGGCTCCCATAAGATCTTCCAAGTCATTTTACCGTCTTTCGTGTAGTATAATTCATGATCAAGTTGAGGTAATAAAGATGGTATAATACATGATTGGTTAAGATAGTAAAATGTATGATACAATAAAACCTCTTAAAAATAATACTCTATAAGGGAATAGCCTCTTTAAAACCATAGGTCTCAACTTGAGACTAGTTATGCATAAATTTTCTTTGTCTCATCTTAAGGAAACACATATTTGTGGAGCCTAAATATCCCAAAAATTCTAGAGGCGACACATGGACTTTTATTCAAGAAAGACAAGATTGCCCTCAATAAATGGGCAGGCTTCTCATATGCTCCCACACACAGCTCACATCCCTGGAGGTCACAGCAACTGAATACGACTGTGCACAGCTCACCTGCCATTGGCAAAGAATTAAAGATCATGATTAATTACCCAAATCCTATCTTTAATACATTCCCATTTGAAGATTGACTCTAATCAAGTAAGTCATCCTAATTTAAATCAATTAGGGATAATTACTCCATTATCTCAAGATATTATTTCCTATTTAATATCTTGGGAATATTTAGAGAATATCTCTCCATTAAACACTATGGCCGGCCTTATCCCTATAAATACCCCATATTCTACCAAATTTTTAGAGCTTCTGCAAACCCTAAAAAAGCCCTAAATGCTTTACTCTCTCAGAGAAACTAACTTAGGCATTAGAGATCCGTTGACCTAACCCCCTAACCTCATGGGTGCGTGATGCTTAGGTCTTCGATCAAAGATGTTGATTGTTTTATAGGTGCATTTTCGTCAACACTAAAGACAGCGGAAATTTGCATCGACAAATTGGTGCTTTCATTGAGAGCTGATTCAAAATACTGGAAGAAGCATCTCGCATTTGTTTCTTCAATTTTCTATTACGTTGAATTTCTCACACGTCGTATCAATTAATTTTTCTAAGAAAAGTTTCTTGATCAATCCCTGGAGAAATGATACAATGGTAGGAAATTCTGAAACTACGATGAACGGAACCCTGTACGTGCAAGGATTTGGACCGGAGAGTGGAGACGAGGAGATAGCCCCACGACGGAGATCCTCAAGGCTCAATGTGACGGAGGGAGGAGCCCTACCGCCGCAGAACCGTGCCACTACCACCACCACCGTGACCCAGCAGCCACAACAATGCCACCAGGCCACGACATCACTTCCACTGTCACTGACATTGCAACGCCGCACCCAACCAAACCCTAGGTAGGAGGCCCAGGTCCGTTTCCAAGCCTAAGGGTAGGAGGCCCAAAACTTGGCAGCTGCCACATTAGGCCTAGGGTAGAAGGTCTAGCCCACTGCGACAGTAGGCCCAAACCCGAGCCCAGAACGCAATAGCTGCTGCCAGCCAGGCAGCTTAACGGGCCTAAGCCACCCAGCCAACAGGCCATAATGTGGCAGCCCAACGGCCAAGAAGACCCGTTTTGGGCTCAAGCTTTATACATGCAGTCCACTATACTTCCACCACACAAGGAGACACCTATTTTCCAGGCTCTTCCAATCCAAATGGCAAGCACCACCTGCCCCAGCAGGTCGCCAATTTGGCGAACGCCCTCACGCAGCAGACCATTTTGGTGAACAAACTCCTCAAGCGCATCGAGATGCAGCGCGCCCCAGACGAGGTGTCCCAAAGCAGGACAAAGGCGGAAGAACGTGACTCATTCCAGCATCGTCCTGGCAAAGAGCTGCTCAGTCCGCCACAAACCGAGTGTTCGGGTAGTGTACACTCTTGTTTGGGACCTCGGGGAAACGTCTTCTCTCGCCTAGATGTGCAGAGAAGCGTTCCTTTCCGATTCAACTCATTAGTTAGTGTGCATTTGAGGTTGGGTCCATACTCCAACGAGCACTCAAGACATTCTATGAGAAGTGTCCAAATAAGGCTAGGCCCACAAAGTGATCATCCTATAAGGTAATTAGGGATGGGCAACAGTTATGGCGGGCGGGTAACTGCGGTTATTTACCCATAACCGTTTATGCTCATACCCGTCATAACTGTTTACCTGTTGGGTAATTGCCTAAACGGTTATACACATACCCATAACCATTTATAAACAGTTAACCATACCCATAACCGCATACCCATTTAACCGTAACCGTTTAATACCCGTTTACCCATTTATCCTTTTTAACCCGTTTATTTTTTTTTTTTACCATTACCCCCTTTTCACCCATCTACATGTTTTTTAACAACTTGAAAATTTAAAAAAAAAATTGTCATAATTTTTTTTTTTGACAATTAAACACCGTTATAGGTACATTCATCATACATTTCCATATTTTAATTTTTTAAGTCCTTATACCATTCCAATAATTGAAATAATAGTTACTGACGATATTTTTAACTGTTACCAATGAAGGTAAATATAATATTTGCTAAGTATTATTGGGTTACAAAAATTGTTTAGAAGACATTTCTGTCAATTTCACTTTACCCGCAAGGAATTTAAATTAATTTGGCCAATTCCTTGATGATGAGAATCATCATTCCTGTAGCAGTGTTATTGAGAGAATGACCGATGAATTCCTTGCTAATTTATTGGGTGCTTAGTATTATTTGATCGATAACATGGTTTGTGTTAGTTTTACATATATAAAATAAATGGGTAAACGGTCACCCGTTTATAACCGCGGTTATTACTCATAACCGCCCATTTAAATTTCGCGGAAATGGTTATACCCATAACCGTCTATTTATCTAAACAGTTACCCATAACCGTAACCGTTTAATTTAAATGGACGGATAACGACGGTTACCCATAACCAATGGGTATTTGCCCATCCCTAAAGGTAATAGAGTTGGCAGTTGCGTGACGCCTAGGGGAGAGCACGAGAACAGTCCAGCTCAAGTTCCACTGGCAGCCTCGCCAAGAACGACGACGAGCAGCACAGGGCGAACCACGTGCACCACAACCATGGCACACATAAGCAGGATATGTTGAAGAGCAACATGGACCGGCATGTCAACATCGAGGGCAACTGGAGGCTCCGCTGCCCCACCAGGCGCAAATCTAAGAGGAAGTACAAAGGCTTGTAGCAGAACAACTACGCGGATTTCAGCGCATTGACACTACTAAAGCTTCTTTTCAGATAGATGTGGCCAACCTGAGCAGGTCACCTTTTACAGACGAGATCGAGCGGACGAAGCCATCGTGGAAGTTCGGCCCGCAACATTTCACCTTGTTTAAAGGAGATGAAGATCCAGACAAACACCTGATGCATTACCGAAACACCACAACCCTCTACGCCAACAATGACGCTCTCATGTGCAAGATCTTTGCCACTACGCTCCAAGACGAGGTGTAAGACTGGTTTCACACCCTGCCGCCAAGCTAAATCAAGAACTTCAACGAACTTTCCTTGGTTTTCACTAAGGAATATTCGTCTTACCTCTCGATCAAGAAGAAGTTTGACCACCTCTTTAACATGAAGGACCCAAATGAGTCACTCAACACTTATGTCAAGAGACAAGGCAGAGAAGGCGAAGATCATCGGATGCGAAGACAGCATCGCATACTTAGCTTTCTGAAAAGGGCTCCCAGCAGATCACCCACTTTTCGGAGAATTAATTATAGGCGAGAACTTGACCCTGGCAAACTCTTATGCTTTGGTAGAAAAGCATTCCCTCTGGGATGAGACCAAGATGTCCTAGAACTCGCCTGACCAGCAGCACAAAGACGTAGAGCCAACTGAGAAGAAGGCAGGTGACAAACCGCTCAATGACAAAAACAAGCCATGAAGCAGACGTAGGGACCGATCCTTGACGAAATGAGGCATGCCACCCAAGTCGTACACCAAGTTCTCAAGGAGTCGAAAAAGAAGTATTTCGCCCCAGCAGTAGCTGCTGAAGTGTAGAAAGACAATTCTACCTCCACCAAATAGCAATCATAGTAGACGGGTTAAGAAGATGGCTTCAAGGTCGACAATGCCTTGGCAGATGAATCAGGTTGGAAACCCGAAGAAGACGCCGAGCACATCTCTATTGACCCTAAGCAGCGGTCAGACCATGCAAAACACACATCTAAAGAAGAACTGAGTAATCCTAAATATGAAGTCCCCCACCACTCTGAAATAGATCTAAGGTCTGACCTGACAAGCAGCTGCACTCAGCTGATTCCTCTCGCGACCTACCGACCGATGCAATCCAAGCCGGAAGCAGTGGTGGATCTACGCATCTATATGGCAATATCTAAAACAACAATGAGCTCTACCCTCATATGAGAAGAGCTGGGCGCTCGACCACTTGTATTCCACAGTTCAAAAGCTTTCCTAGATGCGAAAACCAGATACTTGAAAATCAAAACATTGATTTTGGCGCTAGTTGTTGCAACCTGAAAACACAAACTGTACCTTCAAACATACGCAATCATCATCGTGATGCAATATTCTGCACAGTCCAGATGCACAATGTTAAAGGCGCAAAAACTTACGGATGTTCGGACGAGTATAGCAACTCAGCCCAGCCCCACCTGTAGGAGATTTTTGGCACTTGCACGACAATGTATCATCTAATTACCAGGGATCGGGATCAGGCCTAGTTCTTACTACCCCAGACGGTTTGATGCTCGAGTAGGCGATCACTCTAAGCTTTAAAGCGTCAAACAACGAAGTAGAGTATGAAGCCTTACAAGCAAGTCTCCGATTGGCGAAGGACCTAGCGGTGAAAAAGATCGTGATCTATTCTGATTCCCATCTGATCACCAACCAAACCTCGGGGGAGTACGTAGCAAAGCATCCAAGTATGGCCCGATACCTCGAGAAGGTACGAGAACAGCTAGTGTGACGTTCCAGGCGTACACACCCACTCATGTTCCAAAAGCAGAAAATGCCCACGCAGACGCACTAGCAAGCCTAGGCTTAGCATTAGACCATCAGTGCAAGCGCTCCACCCCAGTTAAATACTTGGAGGAGCCGAGCATAGATAAGGAACCAGCAGTCGAGATGGCGTAAATCAACACAACTCCGAGTTGGCAAGATCCTATCATCGACTACATAGTCAATGAAACTCTCCCCGCAGACAAACTAGAGTTCAGAAAGCTCCAGATGAAGGCAGCACGCTACTACATGTGGAACGGCATCCTCCTTCGTAGATCATTCTCAGAACCACATTGTCACGCCCCGATCCCGACATACTTCGAGGATCGACACATGACAAGGGTAAAATAACGTTCGTTAAATACGACATAAGTTACAAAATGAAATACTTTAACTGATAAACCAAAAAAATATAAAGGTGGCTAAGATCAGCACAAGATATTTACAAATATGTACATTCCAAAAAGAAACACCACCTTCATAGACTAAGAACAAGTTCGAGGTGCTCAAAAGAAAGTCCCAAAAGATAAAGTACAAGAGATGATAAAGGGTAACATAACGCTCCAAGTTTCTGATAATTGCACTGCTACTCCCACCTACGGACTTCTTGGAGTCTACTCAGATCTGTTATATGTATGATCAGTGCCTACACCATCGGAATGGTGCACCGGCAAACAACAACCCGGATAAGCTGCAAAGCTCGTGTGAGTGATAATAATACAAAGTATGTGATAACAATAATAAAACCAAACATCAATCACAATTTATATACCTTGAATATAAAACATTCATAAGAAATCAATACCAATCCTTTGAAATCTCTGAATGAGTCACCTAGACATCCAACGGCTTTTCTAATTCAACCACAAGATTCTCAAAACCATCATTCATAAATACATTAAAAATTAGGGCTAGATGGGCGCTGGTTCGGCTGAAGCCTACATAAGTAACCAAATAGAAAGTGGCCCCCTATTGCGGATTAACTAAGCAGAACCACCCCTGCAGTAACCAAGTAGGCAGTGACCCCATATCGCGGATTAACCAAGTAGAGTCACTCCTACACATCTGTTAGGCAGTGATCACCTATTGCGGATTAACCAAGCATCATCACCCCTAAGTGTGCGTGTGTGTGTATGGCCATACCAAAGATATAAGGATTGCCCATCGTGGATTAACCAGGCACGATCCATAAATAGTATGACCCCCTATCGCGGATTAACCAAGCAGGACCATGGTCCCCTATCGCGAATTAACCAAGTAGGTAGTGACCCCATATCGTGAATTAACCAAGTAGAGTCGCACCTACAGAACTGTTAGGCAGTGATCACTTATCGCAGATTAACCAAGCATGATCACTCCTATGTATTTATGGCCATAAGGATCGCCTATTACGGATTAACCAAGTACAATCCTTAGAAAATATGGTCCCCTATCGCGGATTAACCAAGCAGGACCACTAGTGACCCCCTATCGTGGATTAACCAAGCAGGGTCATAGTCCCCTACTAGCCCTCAATTTAACAAACATTTCAAATATATATTTTCAAACACATTTCATAAACATTTCAATAAGCAAGTCACATAACATTTCATAAAATAGATTGATGGTAACTTTATAAAAACAATTATTTAGCATAAAACCTAATTTTAGAAATTCATACGGTATACATAAAGTATACTAGCATGGGAGTTTTCAGGGTAATAACAATATCACATATATTAAAGTCACTCACCTGGAGTCCGCGCTAATGCACCCTAGCATGAGAATCAAGGCATCACGCTCTATCACCGCCTAAAACAAAGTACAAGTCCACATTCAGATTTCCTTCCATAATTCATATAACCCCAACTTCAATAGGTTCCTCACAATAACATTTTAAGAGAAGTTGGACCGTTGTGCAAAGATAGGGTCCATGATCCTACACCACTTGCTCCGTAAGATCCAACCACTAGATTTTCGATTAGTAAGTTCCTAAGGTCCTTAAATATTACGTACAATAATACTTCAAAGTAGTAGACCTTAATGAAAATATACTCAACCGACAAAATTTCATTAATCGGATGTCCAATATAGAATCAGGGCATCAAATTTAGCTTAGGGTGGTCAGGGGGTGCCTCGGCCCATGCGCTGCCGCAAGTGGCGGTTGGCCACCCCGACTCGCGGGAAAAATTTTCAATGCAACCCTAATAAAATGGACATCAAAAGTTGCATTATTGCCTTTTCCTTTTTTAGGCAAAGATTTTTCGTTGCAAGACCCTTTTAGTAAATAAAGTGCCTTGAGCCGATATCTTCCTAGTCCAAGCATTAGAGAAAGTGTGGGGATAAGGCCGACCTCGTTCCGCTACATTCATGATATTCTATGGTTTAGGGAGTTCGCTGCTCGTGATTAACTGGAAAGGATCCGCCCCTAAACTTTTTCCAAAAATTCCCAAATTTTACAGGAATAAAGATCTCAATGAGTAGAGTAAACTTTATACATGTGGCCAAGTTCAATTTGGCCGGGAAAGGCTCCAAATTGACTCGCACCCGTCAGAAACCCTAAGGTGGGTGTTATTCGATTCGACTTCTTTGGTGTTCCAACGCCTCTACAACCAGTTGGGTCTTGTTCTTAGGTCCAAGGGAAGTTGATTAAGGGTGGTGGTGAGTAGTGAAAATCTCCGGAACGGCGGAATCGTCTTGAAAAACCTCCGTGCACCCGCACGGTTTATACGGTTTTTTGGCTTAAAGTTCCTTCAAAATTGTGTGGATATGGTAGATGGGAGGTAATGGAAGATGTGGCAGGTGTGGGATGGTTGAAGATCACCTGAAAATATGGTGGAAATGGCCGAAATTAAAACCGGTCGAAGGTGTTGTCGTAGGTGTATGGTCAACGAAAATGGAAGGGGAAGGGAAAAATCCCTCTTTTTCTTTTCTTCCCTTTTGATTGGCTGCTGCCTAACCTTTTTAAAATCTGATTGGTCTCTTCCATCTTTTAACTAATTGGTCCCTTAACCCAAATATCTGATTGGGCATCTTACCCACAAAGTGGGAGTTTAAATAATTCCTAAAATCTATAGTATCACAACTTCAAACATCCGTAACTATACCGTTATAATCCGGGCTCGCAAACAGTTTTCGCCTATGCGTTCGTGGTTTCAAGATCTATTTGAAAACACTAGTTGTAACTTCGAAAGGTCAACGAATGTTAAAGATTGGTTATGAAACTTCAAATTCGATAACCAAACGATTAAAATTCCTAAAATAAACGGAATTAAAATTAACTAATAATAATAAAAAATATCGTAATCGCGAAATATGAATTTAAACTACGAGATACATAAAAAAATATTGAATTTTCAGGGACGAGATTTCACACACATCTTCGTTGCCTATCATCTTCTGACGACCTGAAGATTCTTAGCTCAATCCACGAAGGCGTCTGTGGAAACCACTCTAGAGGCTGCTCCTTGGCGCAAAAAAACTCTCAACATTGGCTATTACTAGCCAACCATGCATCAAGACGCCAATGAGTATGCTCGAATGTGTGACAACTGCCAGCATTTCAAGCCTGTGTCCGCACTACTAGCCAGTGAACTTCACCTGCAGACAAGCCATTGGCCATTCATGCAGTGGGCGATTAACCTTGTAGGACTAATGCCGCTTGTTACTGAGGGCAGAGACACGATGATCGTAGCGACCGACTACTTCACAAAATTGGTCGAAGCCGAACCTATGACTACAACTACCCAGACGGACATAGAACACTTTATATGGAAGAACATCATCTACCGCTTCAGCATCTCACACTTCATCGTCACCGACAATGGTCCACAGTTCGTGGGCAAAGACTTGGCGAAGTTCTTCGAAAAATATGGCATCAAGCAGCACATGTCCACGTCCTGGTATCTGCAGGGCAACAGGCAGGCCAAAGAGTCCAACAAAACCATCATCGACTGCCTTAAGAAGTCCATCTCAGACAAAAATGGCAAGTGGCCAGATGAGATCCCCAATGTTCTATGGGCATATCGCACCACCAAGAGAAGAGCAATAGGAGAAACTTCATTCTCACTGCATATGGTTCTGAGGTGATCATTCATCCCAACGTTGTGGCGCCAAGCATCAACACTGTACTACCAAATTTAGAGCAGACCTAGAAGGAGATGGCCACCAACTTAGACCTGGCAGAGGAAGAGCGCGACAAGGTTATCACCCGTATTGCGACCTATTAGCAGCAGCTCCTCTCCAGCTACAACAAGAAGGTAAAAATCTGACAGTTCCAGCCAGAAGACTTAGTTATCAGAAAAACCTTCATCACCGCCTGATGAGAAAGCTCCAAAAAGATGGTTCCCATATAGGAATGTCCGTACAAAATCAGCTGAGTATGCGGAAAGGGCAGCTACACCCTCATCACTATGAGTGACAAAGAAATCGACAAGTAGTGGAATGCCTACAACCTGATAAAGTACTACGTGTGACCTCCTACCATTCTTTAGACCCCGTTCAAGATGAAAATGTTCGAAGACTCAAGCAGCTCGACGAATAAGACCTCATATGTCGAGAATTATCAGTTGTTATGCCATCACTGACTACGACAAGTTAATAAAAGCCTCTATTTTTAATGAAGATTGAAGGAATTATTCACAAGCCGGGGCCAAATGCGTAAACAAGCTGACAAACCCTGTGACAAGTAGAAGACGCCATATGCCCTGCAGACATAGCGTAAGCTCTCCAGCGCGATAGGGTAAACTAATTCCCTGACACCTATCTGAGTAAGCTCTCCAGCTCGAGAGGGTAAACTAATTCCCCAACACCCATCCAGGTAAGCTCTCCAGCGCAAGAGGGTAAACTAATTCCCTGATACCCGTCTAGGGTCTGCTCTCAAATGCGATAGGGTAAACTACTACAGCATATCCAAATGTAGACGGGTGGTACGACTGCTCAGTTTCCCTTGAATACAGTGACTACCTGGGCTGGACGACTCCCAAAATTGGCCACGATAGTCATTCCCCTGGAATAAGCTTAGCCAACTGAAGGTTTTAATTCCGCGGGATCCTAGGTCTCTAACCAGAAAAGACATTAAGTGCAGGACCCCTGCCCAAGAAAGAGTTCGCGTGACAAGATGGTCTGTCATCGACATGCAAGTCT
This sequence comes from Malus fusca, assembly GCA_035220775.1. NCBI lineage: Eukaryota > Viridiplantae > Streptophyta > Magnoliopsida > Rosales > Rosaceae > Malus > Malus fusca. Next base: position 24,389,146 of record CM069062.1, read on the forward strand.
TCATGAACGTGGCTTGGTTTTAAAGTGTGCAATACTAGTTAAGTGACCTGCGGAATCAAGTTATAGCTCGAAAGGATGTGGCCTCTGAGGCGCGATTCCGCCTACACCTTAAGCCTAAAATGCCTCCGAGAGCCAGGGATAACGCCTGAAGTGGTTACGTGGGTCGTCTGCTTCTGTAAGTAAGATGCCCGGCCGACGACTCAAAGGCTAACAGTCCAAGGCAATCCGTAAGCCGAGACTTACACCTGCTATAACAACGTGGACTCGCCTACTTGCTCAAAAGCATCGCTTCTGGCTGACGGTCTACAGTTTAAGTTTTGCTGGGATAAAGCTGAGGTACGACTATAGCAGCTACGCAAACCTCATATGCTGCCTACAAGAAGCATGAGTCCGACCGACGGCTCTATAAGTTAAAACTTCGCAACACACCCTGGGAGGGCATATGCTCAAGAAGCCACTTGAAAGCCGAAATACAACCATAGTGGTCACGCGGACTCTTCTGCTTTCTACGAGAATCATGTGTTCGGCCGCTGGCCCTATAGGTTAAACATTTCGCAATACGCCCGGGGAGGGCTAAAGCTTATGAAGACACCTAAAGCTGAGATTCACAATTATAGTAGCTACGCGAATTCCCCTATTTCCTGTAGAAAAGTGAGTCCGGCCGACGGTTCTATAAGTTAAAAATCTCGTATTTTATCCTCTTGCGGGTAAAGCTCTAGAAGCCCCAAAGCTAAGACTAAAGCCTAAAGTGACGATGTGGGATCGACTGCTCCGTCAAAGTAGCCAACATAACCGTTACGGCAAAGTTTTGCAAGTCACCTTAAGAAGGCAAGGCTCCCAAAGCCCTAAAGCCAAGACAAAAGCCTAAAGTGACGATGTGGGATCGACTGCTCTGTCGAAGTAGCCAACACAACCACCCGTCCTACGATAAAGTTTTGCAAGTCGCCTCAAGCATGCAAAGCTCCTTAAGCCCTAAAGCTGAAACTAAAACCTAAGTGACGACGTGAAATCGACTGCTTCGTTGAAGTAGCTCACCCAGCCGCCCGTCATACAGTAAAGTTTAGCAAAAGACATGGCGAAATAAAAGGATTGAAGCAAAGCAATGAAAGCTGTTTATTAAATTTCTAGCAAATTGATAAACCGGCTCGAAGGCCAACAAAGTTTAAATAAGTAGAACCAAAAAGGAAAAGAAGAAAAAAAATTTTAAGTATAAGCAACAAGACTACTTCTTGGTAGCTTGCGCAACCACTGGTTCCTCAACTGCCATGCCTTCAGCAGCCGCATCGCTCTTAGCAACCAAAGTTTCCATCAGCTCATCCTCAGCCGCCCCTGCCTGGACTGCCTAACCGTCAGCTGCTCCACCAAAGGCAGCCTCAAACGAGAAATCAAGCAGATCAACTGGAGAAATGGAAAAGGTTTCGAAGTCATTCTCGGAAAACTCATAATCTGACGGCCTGCCTTGAAGATGGTCTACATAGCCAAGCTTGTAGAAATCAGCCTGACAAGAAACAAGCGCCACTTCGTGACCAGTTTTCTCATTCTTTAGCTGCACATTCTCTTCAACAAGCCCAGTGTGAGCATCATGAAGCTCATCCAATTCCTTTTTTCAGGTTCTCGCTAGCAAATAACATACCTTGCAGATCCACTTCCTTGGACTCAAGCTTACTGGCAACCTTCTTGGGACGAGACACTTCAGCATGCATGAAGATAAGCTCATCGTCCTTGGCAAAGCAAGCAGATCATAGCTCTGAATTGACATGCTCAAGGTCATCGACCACCGGAGAAACACGACTGACTTCATTCTCTGTAACTTCCAACATCGCTTGAGTCGCACTAAGACTAGCCTTCAAGTCAACGATCTTTTGATGAACGATCTCCAATTGCACAGAAGTGGGGGCAAAGACATCAGACCCCTTCAAAACAGCGAGTTCAGATTCGAGTTTCTCCATCTTTTCAGCAGCCAAACGAAGTTGAGCCACCAATGCCACTTCAGCCTCTTTAGCACACTTGACAGCATCCTGATCAATGCGCATAGACTCAGCTGTCAGGATCAAAGTCTTATGCATAGTAGCGATCAGGGAGGACCTCCTTGAGTAGGCATGACGATTCGCAAAAGAGTCTGAGTGGATGACAACTTTCCCAACACTATCAACAAATTTGGCGCATACATCGACATCCTTAAGCAGGTCAGCCTTCAGCAGCGCACAAACCTCGAGAAACTCTTCAGCCTCAGACTTGGTGGATCTCTCACAACTGCCCGTGCAAGCAGATTTCCCATTTTCAACAGACAAGTAAGTCACGGCAGAATGAGGAGCAGGCCCAGGCACCATCTTAGCAGTAAAATCCACATTCCCGCTCTTCATAGCGACGAGCCTCTCGGAAGCGGAACCAGACTTAGCTCCCGACGGACGCTTCGATACAAACCTAGACATTGGAGGCGTCATCGAACCCTTTCGATGGGCAAGTCTCTCAGCAATGGATGCGGTTACCTTCGGAGCAGCAGGTTTTACAGGCTCAGGCTCAACGGTCTTCTTCACCCTCTTGGGGAAAGTTAGATCAATGATAAGCTTCTCGGCAACAGACGAGTTCCCAAGACCAGCAGAAGAAGTCCTTGGCTTTTTCTATGCCGAAGGCTCACAAGCAGGTAAGGAAGATCTCTTCTTTCCACCCTCATTGACAGCAGGCTCAACAACATCGATTGGGAGAGCCAACGCCTCGTCCTTTATCCGTTTTATCTCTTTCTTCGGAGGCATACCACATTTCTCCCAATGAAGAGAGTTGAGCAGCCAGCACCACACACATTACTCAACAGGAATGCCCAAGGCGACATGCACTTTCTTCATATTTGCCGAAGTCCTTGGAGTTGAGCCAAACTCCGAATCTACAGAAAATAAGAAAGACGATCAATAAATTGAAGTCATGGAGCAGCTTAACAAAAATTCAATCAGGACAGGAATGAAGCAGTTCACTTACCACTGATAAAAGTAGTCGAGACACGCAACTCAGGAAAAGAGTCAGACTCCCACTCTTCGCTCACCTCCAAGGTATATCTCGCCCACTCATGATCACCTTTGCTAGAAGCATCGAGCAGCCTATGACGAGACCTCAGCTGCCCTACACCTTCTTTGTGGTCGATCTCAAAGAAGTACCAAAACTCATTTATGGTCAAGCCAAGATCAAAGAACCTGCTTAAGTTCGAGAATCCGACTATCGCACAAACTGCATTTGGGGAGCACTAAGTAGACTCGCATTTCATGGAGAATATCACCTCCTGGAAAAGACGAGGCATGGGAAAAGTAAAAACCAACACAAAGTAATACGGATGGAATTTGATGACCCTCTTCCTAGCATTGGCACCCTTGTCGCATGACTCATGACCGCTATCATCTTTCACCCTCTTAACGTGAACCCCTGACGGAATAGCATGCTTGTACGCCTCAAGAAAATCCTGAAATAGCTCGTCAGAATTAATCTTGACATGTGTAGCCTTGAAGTAGCCCACTTTACCGGAAGAACCACCTTGACGGTACAAAGGTGGATGATATTCGTCACTTTTGCGATCAGAGGAAAACATCTCAAAATCTCTACAAAAAGTATGAGGAAAAATATTTAGAAGGCAGCTCGCAAAGAGAGAATAAAAAAAAAATGACCGCCGAGCCCAGCGCCCCAACGCCAGGCCCCACGGTTAGGCCATAAAGGCCCAACTTTCTTTTCCACAGCGCGGCCTGAAGGCTTCAGACCCTTATGCATGCTACCTATGCCACTCAACCCAGCGAGAGAAGAGGTTCGCGCCTCATTCCTCTCTCATTCTTCCATGCCTAGAGCACCCCAAAGCAAGCCCAGGCCTCTGGGCCCAAGTCTCAGACCCCAGAGAGTCGGCCCACACCGGTCTCTCTCCCTCTCACCATCCACCTGCACGGGCCCCTACCCATCAGCTCTTAAGGTCCTACCCGAGCGGACCTTTTAGCGCCCTAGCACCGCCAACACCTCGGCCAAGCCGAGCCCACCCTCTTGCCGCACCACCTGCAGCCCAGTGGCATCCTTGCCACACCACTCACACCTCATCGGCACCCACCGAGCCAATTTCTCAAGTCCCAAGACTCCCAAAAAATTCAAGAAGAAGAAAATTCAAAATTTTCTTACCTTGCTACGACACAGAGAAGAAGAATAACGAGAGACGACTCTTTGTAAAGGCAATAAAAGAAAAACGCTAGGGGTGGGGGAATAAAATTTTCCTCCGGCTTCTCTTCCTTGTTGGAATAAAGATTGCTCTCCAAATTTATTTAATCCCCTGCTTAAGGCAGAATTAAATAGGTATTGGGGGCAATTGGTTTCCTTTTCTTAAAAGAAGTCTATCTCCAAATCAAGAAAGAAGATCAAGTTCAAATTGGGAAACAATTCTACAAACGCAAGCAGCTTGTGATTTCTACACCTACTGCCATTTCTATGTGTGCAGCACAGTAGGTGTGGGGGCATTTGTGGAGCCTAAAATAAATCCAAAAATTCTAGAGGCGACACGTAGACTTTTATTCAAGAAAGAAAAGATTGCCATCAATAAATGGGCAGGCTTCTCAGATTCTCCCACGCCCAGCTCCCATCCCTAGAGATCCCAGCAACTGAATTATGACTGCGCACAGCTCACCTGCCCTTAGCAAGGAATTAAAGATAGGATTAATTACCCAAATCTTATCTTTAATACATTCCCATTTGAAGATTGACTCCAATCAAGTAAGTAATTCTAATTTAAATCAATTAGGGATAATTAATCCATTATCTCAAGATATTATTTCCTATTTAATATCTTGGGAATATTTAGAGAATATCTCTCCATTAAACACTATGACCGGCCCTATCCCTATAAATACCCCATATTCTACCAAATTTTCAGAGCTTTTGCAAACCCTAAAAAAGCCCTAAACGCTTAGGCATCGGAGATCAGTTGACCTAGCCCCCCCCCCCATTTAGAGAATACCTCGTGGGCGCGTGAGGCTTAGGTCTTTGATCAAAGACGTTGATTGTTTTGCAGGTGCATTTTTGTCAAGACTGAATACGGCATAAATTTTCATCGACAATATTCACATAATAATAATAGTCAATGAGTACAAAAATATATAATATCACAAATGAATATTTAAGATGAACTAAAATATTTTTCTAAAGTTGTTTAGGACAATGCTTTAGTGTTTAAAGTCGATGCCACGTCCTTGAGTTTGCCTGCATAAGACTTCGTCAACATGACGTCTTATTGTCGAAGCCAAAATATTTCTAACTTCTCAAGCATGTTTACAACTTCTTGGCATAAAACTTTGGTATTTCCATACTGTCATCCTCAGGAATCTTGTTTAACAAACACAATATTTAATAAAGATAAATAAGTTAATAAAATAATATTTTTTCACTACACCTCTATTAAGTAATAACCCCCTAAAATTATAGACTTGGTTTTATTATAACTTTATAACTTTATAACTTTATAGAAGTGTTGTTGTACATGATTAAGATGGCATAAAACACAATTGGTACAAATAATTTATTATTTCGAACCCAAGACTTTGCTGATGGTAACATATATATTTTTTTCTTCCACAAAAGCAAGAAGTGTGACCGAATTCAACGGATTAATTTGAGCTATTTTTGTTGAGAATAAATTTTACGTTAATGAGTGAAGGGATTTTGTATGTGCTTGCAAAAAAATTGGGTTACTTTTAATATTGCCAATTAGTTTTATGGTGTAATCTCAGCTTTCATCTTAGTATGAGAGCATGTTGTCTCACTTGTAAAACTCAACGGCCACACGTGCTCCACGTTATCCCATTTGTATTGAATATGAGTTAGACTTAAAAATTCGTAAGACATGAGGAAGCATTTTAAGAATAAATCTCACATTGATGAGACGATAGATCTTACATGAGTTTATGAGGTTTGACTATTCCTTATATTATCAACAATTATGGTGAAACTTCAGCTCTCTTCAATGTCATTTTATATATTTTCTTGTATGTATTTTTAACTTATAACCGACTATAAGGCAAATTATTTATCTCCATTTGAGAGCGCCTTCCTCCTAAAATAAAGGAATAGTGCCTCTAAATCAGTCGGCAAGAGAGAATGAGAGAGGGTGTATTGTTGTTAGGGTTGGACCGTTGGAGTCAAATTGGCTTTTCTTGTCTGGTCAGGAATTAAGGGAAAGACTAAAGAGAGAAGTGGGTGGGGGTGGGGGTCCTTTTTGGGGAAATCTAAGTGGATGTAACGTAGTTGCAGGTGTGTCTAAATCCGAGGACCAAATCCTTGCCGGGCTTTTAAATTGTACGATTATGCTTTTTATAGTTTTTATCCTTAGGATATACACTGTTTTCTGAAAGAGATTTACTATTCATGTCCCCTCAATTACACCTCTTTAGGAAGAAAAATAAAAGGATTCGAGGTCTAATCATGAGCTCTTCTTTTGAAGAGATTTATTTTAGCAAAACTTGCTTCCACAACGTACTGCTACTATCCAAGCTAAATACTGGCCTTGAACAATTAACCCGAGGGTAATATTGTTTGTTAAATTAAATTTACAAATTAAATGATTTGTCACGAATAACAAATAAGTATGTTAATCAACACTTAAGTAATAATTCAACTATCAATTTTTATGTCATTTTGTTTATGTTGTATAATATATGTATAATATTATAGGTGAGAAATTCTTTTGAATCCAAAAGATAGAAATTAGGCAAATATATTATGTTGTATGCTGATTTCTCTTTATTCTTAGATCTCATATCATAATAGTACTTTTAAATTTCCTCATGAAAGACATTTAGCAAGTGGAATACACGTGAGTGAATAGTCTATTTAAACTCGCTTATTGAGCGAGTTGTGCTAGCATCTCCCATATATATATATATATATATATATATATAATTCTTTAGCCCTAACTAGTGCACATGCATGGAAAATATTTTGCCCTAGATCACAACAGTACTTTCATCAGTGTCCTCCATTCCATTGGGCATTGAAAAACACATGGATTCATTCATTACAAGTTTCGTTTCACTTGGTAGATTCAAATTTTTTGCTTTCAGCAGTGCATATGATGGATTGTTACTTTTCCCTCAAGACAAAAAGACAAAAGCAAAGCAAAGGAAATTAAGGAACCAGGTGGGGTTTGGGGTCCCTAGCAGGACACATGAGGCTCCAGTTTATTTGACAATAGGAGTGGGTAGAACCCTAATTATTCTTACTTGTTCAAAAGAAAATTACCTGCTACATCTGTTTTCGTCAAACCGCACATCAGTCACAAACTTCAGCAGATGTATGAGGTGATGGTCTTGGCCACATATTATTTTGACATAAATTCGTTTTTCTTTTTCTATTCAATTATTTGAATGCCATCGTATATATCTCCAGTAGTTTGTATAAGTTAAGTATGTTTAGCCAAAAAATATAATAAGTTTAAGTCTGTATATAGCTAATTTACGTGGACAAAAATGGAGCTAGAAATTAATTAAGTGGGCATATCTTACAAAGTTCAATCTCCATTTTCTTGACAAATCAGGGTCATTTGTTCAACTAATTGTTACAAAAGCCCAATTTAATTTGTCACATTTTTCTCCAATATTTCCTTTACTCATTGTATTAACAAAATTATGCAACACAGCATGGTTTTAGACAAGAAAGTAAGTGAGAAAATAGATGGGTTTAGAGGCACTTAAGAATTAATTGAAATTTTGTAAATAATTTAACAAGATTAACATAAAATTCCCAAATGAAAAGGGTGAGAGTGGCATGTGTCCCTGGACCTATGCTCCATTCGTCTATGCAGGTGGATCGAAGTGCACATGCATACGGCCAATTCCTATACATAACGTGAGTGATCCTAAAGTCAGTCTGGCATAAAGTGACCCAAATTCATCTTTTGAATTCTGTAAGGCACATTTTACATGTTAAAATCCCGAACGTATTTCATATATTTGATGTAATATAGATTTTTTGCACAATGACATGTATTTCTGTAAAATAATGCATTAATTAAAAAAATCCAAGAACTGATATATTATTCCACAGTCCACACGTACTGGGATGGAGGGAGTTGGTAACCTGCGGATTAGCCACTTGATGTTTGAGTATTGGGCCCACGAAGATTGGAAATGGAAACATCGACATCATATGTAGTGATGATTTACTGTTGAGGGAAAGTAAGTTACTGTTACGAGCCGGCAGGAATGGTTTTTAGCTTTATAAGGTGAATACAGTGCACAAGAAACGATTCTCGCCGGATACTTTTTCTGAAAATCCGGATATTTCGTGATCGTGACCGTTCATTGTAAATCGTGCGGTCAATTTTCGTTATGTACTATTTATATTTAATTTTAAATTTTAAATAATTTACATAACGAAAACGATGTACGATGAACGATTACGATATCGGGATTCCAGAATTTCCAAAAAAAAAATCCGGCGATGATCCTTTTCCACAGTGCACAGGGTATTTTAACTGTTGCTGCAGTTTTTGAGTAACAGAAACGTTACGAAAGGTCTTCTGTGTTGCCCTAACTGTTTCATTTGCTTTTCTTTTTTCATGGTTTTACACTCATCCTTCAAAGTCTCAAACCTTCTCCACCTTCCACATCTCTTTCTGCATTTAATGGAAGTTGACTTGTGGAGCACACGCAAGTACAAGAATCACGGAACTCCAGACTAAATAAAAGACACATCATTTTAAATTACTTATCAAATATTGGTTTTTGAGTTGACATTATCACATAGAATTTAGCTGAAAACGTTGGAAGAATGTAAAAGTCTGAGTCCCCAACTTCCCTGCACTGTTAAAAAGCCATAAAATGAAGATTATAGTTGGACTTAACACACAGATACATAATATTTTACTCATATTTAATAATACAGACCATATGTTGAGATGCATTGTGCGGCTTAACTCTGTTTCCCTTCCTTTTAGTGTGTGTATGAAAAAAAAAGAGTACATAAACATGATAATAACAAATTTGGTTGAAATTTAGAGATTTGAATATCAGCCATCACAACATAAATATATATGTAGAAATGTTCTCTTAATTGTTGAAAAAGACCAAATCCGTTTGAAAGATAAAAAGAAGAAATAGATAAAGATACTAAAGCGATGGTTGGTTAATTTTCTCGGGTTCCCAAAAGGATCCCGAGCGTAGAACAATATAGTAAAGTAAAAAAAATTATATTGGCACGTACTGGAAAAATCTATTGGCACGTTCTCGGGTTCCCAAAAGAATTATATTGGCACGTACTGGAAAAATCTATCTATCACATTCTAGAAATATAAAAGCATGTTGGACAAAATTTGCATGAGTTATTTACTCTTTCTTTAAGTTTTGTTTTGAATCTTTAGCACAATCAAAATTAAAGTTAATCATCTAATCAAATTAAGTTTAAACTCAGATTTCAACAAGAAAAAGTACATAAACATGAAAAAATAACGACTTATATAGCTTATAATCTGTTTATAATCATTATGCATCTCATTTGTATAAATCTATTCAATGATGGAGTCTGCTATGCAAGTTCTTAAGCGGCTGCTTTATTGTGATTTTCAGATGATATCGTTTTACGTGTAAAGTTAGAAAAATAAGTCTTCGAAAATTCAGTTTCAGAACTGCAAAAAGCAATATATTCCTGGGAAACATATATGGGCTGCGGCTGCATGAACAAGATTATAGTGTACGTACTATATATTTGACCAAACAAAAGAAGATGCACTAAATATTGTTCTATACAAATCGGCCTTACAACGCATGATCAATGGAGACGTATCAGAACAGGGGCTGTCCTTAGCACTGATATGCTACTATGCCCTATCACTTCATCGACACATATATACATACACACATGCTACTTGGAATGCTTTCACCTTGTCTTAAGACAACACGTGCCTGCCAGATGGAACTGTTTTTCTTTTGAGTAGATGCACAAAATTGTCAAACACCCTACAGCAACAGCAGCAGGATTGGATGTTATGCTGCGTTTAGGCATATATATATTATTACGGACAATTATTTTGTTCAATGATATTTTAAATATCTATTTTTATTGTTTCACAAAATAATATACATGTTATTTAATTTTTCTTGCACCTAAAAAAATAAGGAATATGTTACATTTGAACCAAATGAAAAATAAATACATAAAACACTCACTAGTGAATACCTAAACATTATTGCACCGTTATCATAATAGACCACTCCAAAAAAAATTTATCGGTCAGTACACAGTCTCCCCATTCCGGGCATTCCCACAGTCCCATAACCAATAATTGCAAATTACATACCTCCTAATCATTCTTTTTTCTTCTCGTGAAGTTTGAAGCTATATAACGTACTCCCTGCTCTTATTTGGTCTCTCTTTTTCTTTCGTCTAATCTAATCACAAAATCAGAAACTTTGGGAGGAATTGACATGGTTAAATATATTCTTGGATCGGACTAGCCCAATTTTCATGAATATAGAAACCCTACGAAGCCCAAGATTTAGGATCTCATCTGAGGAAGCTAGGCAACTCTATTGCAAGATCAGGGTGGACTTTGACGAAACTAAGAGCTGGTTTGGTATTGTTGTGCTTTGAAAAAAAGCTGCTTCTGCTGTGCTCTGAGAATAAGCGGCTGTGAAATAAAGCTGTAGAGTGTTTGGTAAACTTTTTTGTAAAAATGCTTTTGAAAAAAAAGAAGTAGTATTATAGTGTTTGGTAAACTTTTATGTAAAACAGATGTGAAAAAAAGCCGGTTTTTCAAAGTTGGGTTTTGCAGCTTCTTGTTTTTGGCTTTTTTCACCCAAAACTGTGAAAAAAAGCTGAAGCTGAATGTTTACCAAACACAAAAAAGCTCCCAGCTTTTTTTTTATACCAGCTTTTTTCAAAATCACCTCAGTACCAAACCAGGCCTAAAACATATATAATCTCATTGCTCTGTGAGGTTGATCGAACAATCTACATAGTCAGATGGTTTTACTAAAAAAAAATCGAATTTAACAGAGAGGGCAAGATATTATGAATTCAATTAAAACAGCCCAGACTCTTAAATTAAAGTGAACCATCAGAGAAATAAAATAAAATAATGCTAGAGACACCACCAATGTAATATAAATATGTGATTTACATAGCATTACTCATAAAAACGATAATATCCTATTGAGTAGAACTTAATTGGATTCAAGACACATTCATGTAAGCATGTTAATTAGTGTCAATGAATATATTTATTGATTTCTTTCCAATTCATTAACTTGGCTAATGAGTTAATTGGTGTTGATGAAATTACGGAATCTCGTTTTAATTAAGATTTGGAGTCCTTATTGTGCAACTAACCAAAGGGACTTATGTGGTTAGACAAGATATCGATATCATTTAAGACTCTAACGTTATCTTATGATTTGGCAAATCCTTACTAATTAGTAATAGGCCGGATCATAAGGAGACTCATCACTATAATAGGTAGTCTCTGTACTCATATCATCCTTATCAATGCTAAAAACCTTATTCTATAACAAGGACTATCGGCTGTTGTGTGCAGAAGACTCCCTTCGAAACCCTAGCAGTCATGGCTTATTCTTCCTCTTCTTCGGCATATAAGTTTGTTTTTCTTTTTAATTGTTTTATTGATTTATTGTAATTCTATTTGTTATACCTGTGATGCTAGTAACTTGTTGATTGCTAATTACTTCTTACAATTCATGCATGAACCAATTGAGATATTGTTTGGGCCCAAAATATCGGTTTGGGCCGAGATGTATTCTCGGCCTGGAAGGCCGTACAAAAAAGGTTAATGTGGATCATTTAGTTCATGGGCTTCCTAACCTAGGTCGGTCAAGTCATGCTGCGAGACGAGTAATTGAATCCTGGCGCAATAAGGAGTCTCGGCAAGATATGGATATAAGTGAATCCGGTTTGATAAAGGACTGGGTTCAAAGTCATAGTGAAAATAGGACTGGTCGAGATGGTGTTTAATGAGAAGAAGAAATCCTAATCATAGTAGGGTTGTAAGTGCCTGGTGCTATAAATAGAAGAGGCTGTGCATCGTTCAAGCCCCCTCCAATTCAACACACAACTGCCCTGCGCAAATTCTCTCAACAACCTTGAGATTTTTTTCTTTTCTTTCGCCGACACACCTTCAGTTTGGATAAACAGCACTGTGAAGGCAACCGATGATATCTTCAGTCGGCATAGATAGCACTGTCACCGTAGAACCGGCCGATCTCGCAGCATCTTCAGTCGGCATAGATAGCACTGCGTCGAGGGTGACTGGTTATCTATCCAAGTCTTGGTCGAAAAGGATTTCCGAATCCTTATTGGTCCAGGTCATCTCATTAGCCTTCTCGGCGAAGTAAGGTGTTACAGTTTATTAGGCTCGGCACATTACACGTCGAGTTAGTTTATGATTGGATACTCTCAAGTGGGATTTAGAGTTCGGCATTCCGACGGCCGAACCACGTTTATTGTTAAGACACATATCTGCTTTGAGTATTTGTGCCCTTACACTTTGGTGTCGATTCGGCGTGAGTTTACTCTGACGAATACCATCACTGTAACCGAATCCGACAACGATGATTTGTGAACTTCGTAAGAATAGTAACCTTGTCTTCAGGTTCAAGAACCCAAGAGGCCGAGACGTGTTCCTTCCTTGGTTGCAATCGCAAGACGCAGAAGTCAGCCGCGCACCCAACGCAACATCAACAAATTTTACTCCTCGGCCGAGCTCGGCCGACGAGTTGGCACGCCCCGTATTCAACCGAATGACGTAGTTAGCTCATAGATTACTCGGCCTGCGCGCCACGTAGGCTTGGTAGTTTTTAGGGTCAACATTTTGGCACGCCCAGTGGGACCCAGTGCTAAACTACGAAGTTCATGCCAATTGAAACACGATCGGTTAAAAAGAAAACAGCTATGGGAAATCAACAACCGATTTGCCAATTCAGAACATAGGACAAAGTGTATCACAGACACAAAATCCCCTTAGTGCCGTGACACCTGAGTCCACAAGCGCGACTCACCGAGAAAATGAAGTTGGTCTCGGCGGTCAGCGTTGCAGTCTAGAAATCCCTAACAAAAACACATGCGTTCTCAATGAAGGGATATTGGAGGACTGTGATGAGGATGGTGGTGAAGGCTCTGATCCACCAACAAGATCGTTTCTTCGAAGACGACTTGACGAACAGTCTAGGGTGGTTGAACAGACGTTTAGTCGAGGAATCGATAAATTGCACGACGTGATATGCAGTAACAGTGAGGTACAAAACAGATTGCTTGAAATACTGGTTAGCAAGGTCTGTGACGACAGGTCATTTGATCTTTCCCGGCACTTGCCACCAAGGAATAATCTGTTGCCAGTAGTACAGGCCGAGCCAATTCCTACTCGGCTCAAGCCAATTGACTTAGAAATAAAAAGAAGGATCGAGTAGCAGGATATATGAACCTGACCAGAGAGTGGAAGTAACGTCCCTCGATATAACCGAGGTCCAGAGGATGATTGATTCGGCCATGAAAAAAGGGCCGAAGTTCCCTAAATTCATCCATCCATACCCAGCTTACGTGGAATGGTTCGAATATCCTAGAGGTTTCAAAATTCCAGATTTTATTCTTTTCACTGGAGAATCGTCTTTATCCTCGTTAGAACATATGGCTCGTTTCACCGCGCAATGCGGAGATGTCAACAGTGATTTTCACAAGCTGCGGCTGTTCAACTTTTCATTGACAGGTTCAGCATTTGCCTGGTATATCAACCTTCCACCTAATTCCATCCAAAGCTGGGAGGAATTGGTCGAGAGATTTCACGAGCAATTTTATCGGCTAGGGATGGAAATGTTAGTTTCTTCGTTGGCAAGGATGGCTCAACTGTCTGATGAGTCACCAATGGATTATCTTACCAGATTTAAATCGACAAGGAATTGGTGCCGAGTACCTCTCCCTGAAGTCGAGTTTGTTAGACTTGCTTTGAACAAACTCGATGTAGAATACAAAAAGAAATTTTTGGGGGCAACCTTTCGGGATATGTATGAATTAGCCCAGCATGTCGAGCAATATGACTATTTGCTCTGAGAAGAGAAGATGTCGAAACCCCTATCTCGATGGACGATTTACAAAAACCCTACGGTCAATTACGCGCCGACCGAAGGTGAAGAATCTCAGTATGTCAGTGTGAACGCGGCCGAGATAGTAATAGATAAACCATACGTGTGCAAGGCATTGACTCAAATTAATTCCAAAGAGGTCAAAACCCGCTCGGCCACTGAAGAAACAGCAAAAACATCAAAAGTTTATACCTTTGATATCACAAAGGCCGAAGCAATTTTTGATCAATTGCTATCAGCGAAGATCATTAAACTTCGGCCAGGGCATAATATTCCCAAGGCTGAAGAACTTAAAGGAATGACATATTGCAAATACCATAACTCGACAAAGCATGCAACAAACAATTGTTTCATATTTCGTGATGATATCTAGAGCTGGATTGACAAAGGCAAACTAAAGTTTCCTGAAAAACACATGACGGTTGATACAGATTCATTCCTTTCAGCGACAGTCGGCATGGTAGACGCCCGTTTGCCCAAGAGCAAAGGAAAAGAGAAGGTCGAATTTACCCCAGTACAACACATTCGGAAGCAAAGCTCCCAGCCTCGACTCAAGATCGATCTATTTTCCAACGCGCCACCTACCGAGCTATCAGGACCAGCCATAGTTGAACCAATGTCAAACTACAACGATGAAGAAAATGGCGGGCCAATAGTACCACATATCCTAAAGAAAGGTTCACAACCTCGACTCAAGATCGACTTGTTTTCTAATGCACCACCCACTGAACTCTCAGGACCTGCCATAGTCGAGTCCATGTCAGACTCCAGCGAAGATGGAAATGGCGGGCCGATAGTTATGTGTAGAAATTGTAAGGCACGCGTTGTATTAATCGAGCCCAAGAGGAAACTGCCTCTGATGCAGATGCCGACATCACAACACCAATCGGCGATTACAGCAAAACCTTTAAAGGAACCTAGTGAAGGCTAGCGCCAGAAAGTATTCGACAGGCTTGGCCCAAGGAAACAAACAGATGGTCCTACATCGGTCAGACGACGCCTTGATTTTGACGCACCATTTTACAACGAAGACTATTATTCCCGCAATTCCAGTAGTTCGAGCTCATCAGCAAATCAAAAAACCTTCAGGCCACCTGAACCACGTGACCAACGTTGGTACAACTACAATTCTCCCACCGGCATGTATACCGCGCTATCCAAATCTCAGAAACATTGACGTCAGCGTATAGACTGCTTGGCTCGACGACAAGCTGCCCAACCTGTTTCGGCCACTAAATGGCAGCAGAAAGAGACAGCAGGAAGCGGAGATGATCGGCCAACCCCAACAATCATGGCTGAATTACAGGTCGAGAAGGAAACCAATTGGGATTTCGAAACTACCATTGAAGCAGCCGAGAAACGCATCAAACTTCTTCTTCGGCCCGGGGAAATGAAAGCTCGTTTCGAGCAATTTAGGAAAGAGGCCGAAAGAAAATTGCCCCCGTTACCTTTGAAAGAACCACTAATCAGAGTTAAGCGGAATCTGTACACTCTATTCCTAGGCGAATCATTGGAATATATGAAAGAATTTCACAAGAAATATTCCACCAACGACTTGTATGGGTTGCCGAATGCCTGCCAAGAAGCTCTTGACTTGGCATTAACTTGCCCCGATGCTGAGCAGATCATCCAAAAAACCACTGATCCAGCAATGAAAGCCAGATTCCAGCACATTCGAGAGGCTAGGGTTCTCGGCTTCGAGGTCGACCCATACACGGATATTGACACAGTCGAACTCCATTTTTCTCTTGAAGACCTTCAACACCTTCTGTATCACTTCGAAGTTTTTTTCAGCCGTATCCTTGTTCGGCTTAACAACCGATGAGACAGAGCATGTGGCACGTCTGGACGTTTACCTAGACACCAGAAATGCCCGGATCGCATATGAGGAACAAGCTCGCAAAATACGGCAGAAGCAGAGTCTGACACCAAATGCATGCAAGCCCGAAGACGACAGTCAACATGATACAACGTCGGATTGCGTGGCACAAACGCCTAAATATGTTAACACACACAGCGAGCTGGCCGCGAATGCTCCGACACACGATGATATAGTTCTCACTACTCCGGAAGATGACGACCATGATTCAATGGGCCCATCAGTCTTTGAAAACATGGAAATCAGCATGGTCTATGTTCTCCCTGCCGAATTTCAGCTAACTACATACCAACCAAGTTCCTTGGACGGTGATGTGGTCACCGAGGAGGTAACACAAGTTGATTTCGTCACTATTGCTGAAGACGAGTCAACTAACGGCGACGATAAACTTAAAACAGCCTTGGACATCTTGTTTCCCCGTTCTTCCTCGACTAATCTTCAACATTTAAAATCGTTGTATGTCACGGCCCATATTGAAGGCTACCCAATCTCCAAGATTTTCATCGATTGCGGAGCAACAGTCAATATCATGCATGTATCCGTCATGAAAGCATTACGACGATCCACCGACGAACTCATTCATTCAAGAATAACCATGAGTAGCTTTGTCGGTGACAAGTCTCAGACCAAATGAGTACTCCCTCTAGAGGTAAGCATCACAGGTCGCAATAACATGACCGCATTTGTTATCGTCAACTCCAAGGCCGAATATAATGTTTTGCTCGGTAGGGATTGGATTCATCAAACGAATTGCATTCCTTCTTCGTTATACCAAGTCTTTATTTTTTGGGGTGGTAAATCGGTCGTGGTCCACCCAGCCGATACTCAGCCATTTGAAACCAACATGATTCATGGCCGCTATTATGATGATCACGTCGACTATATTACCCTACAAGGTTTTAATGAAGATGGATGGCCGACTCGGATCTCAGTCCAAAAAGCCATCGAGGTAGGCGCCGAGACTGTCCACCAGGATTCGGCGAGACTCTGTTTGGCCAATTTGCTCCCCACCACTGATGATTGACATCAAAAGCGAGAGGCGTCGGGCCGCGGTTTCATCCACGATGGAACGCCTGCTGGCCCATTGGTATGCTATTTCCAAGCACCCGCATTCGGGCATCAACTTGATCGAATTTTTGGCCGAAGAGGATAACGGCCCGGTACTAAAGTTCGATAAAGTTCAGGCCGCACCAGCCGAGCTCGACGACATCCGACCCCAAGTCAAGGATCCTCTAGAGGAAATAAATGTTGGAACGTCCGATGATCCTCGGCCCCTATTTATTAGTGAGTTATTACTCCATGCCATGAAAGTGGAACTCCATCAATTGCTCCACGAGTTTAAAGATTGTTTTGCTTGGAGTTATCATGAAATGCCTGTAATATCCCTCGTTTAAATTAAGAGTGAAGTGTGATTATAATTGCTTTTATACAAAATTTTAGTCTACTTAGTGTTTATTTGTTTAATAGCTTTTAATAATATACTTTTTATTTATTAGATTTCCTATTATTGTTAAAAAAAAATTATAATAATAATAAAATAATATTCTACAAAAGAAAGGAAAAGACCATCCTTTCATACTCTTCCCTTCGGAGCGATGGAAACAAGGAAGCTGGGAGGAGGTGGCCTTCCATATCTTAGGAAAAAAAATCTTCTTTCTTCATACCAAAAATCGGATAGAGATTAGGACACCTTGTGATAGGTCGACCTTTGATTGATCAAATGAGTGTGTCATAGAGAGTTGTTCATCTCCTATTGCACCAAGGAGTGTGTTCAGCAGAGGATGAACTGAGAAGAGACACAGAGGTCTATAAGCAGGAGGTGGATGACCTAGGAAGCTAGGTTTTTATCAGGGCTCTGATAGGAGTGAGTAGGATTAGATAAACTATAAAAGGGGTTGCAGAGAAGTGGGAAAACATCAGAAATCGAAAAAGGGGTAGAGAAATTGAGAGTTAGAGAACGTGATTGTGAAGGAATGATTCAGAGATTTGAAGGGTAAACTTCTTGTTCCTTGATTATTTAGATTTTTCGAATTTAATTTCCTTAGTTGAATTGAAACTGCCATGAGATATATTTGGAATTCTTAGTTTTAATTAGGGTTTTCTACTGTACAATGAACTAATCTGAACTTGAATTAGAGTTGGGTAATTCAGATTGGGTGTGTAGATCAAATTTCTTGATCAAGGGTTTGGTTCAAAAAGTCAATTTCTTGTTAATGTTGAGTCATGTTATATTTGGGTGTTGGGTGTTGTATACATGATTTATGGATTACTTGGAAATATTTTGGGTTTTATTATATGAATTGGAAGTGTACTGTTATGTAAGTTGCAGAAAATTTCAGAGAAAACTCAAGTTTCTAGTGGTCTTATTTTGCTCTTAATTCATAGGTCTTTATGTGCTCCTTTGGAGAAAACTTTTATTGTGTTGAATATATATATGTCCATGATTGTAACCCAATTGTTTTCACTCAGTTCCGTTGAGTTTTGGTTGATCAAAACCTTATTTAAACTTAGGTCGCGAGCTGCCAAACAGCAGCAGAAAACTGGGTTTCCAGTTTCAAGACTCCATTTTTCTTTTAGCATAACTTCCAATTTAGAGCTCCGTTTTCTACAAACTTTATATGCTTTTAAAGTACATAACACGAACTTCAAAACCCATGTAATATTACATGATTTGGTTTAGTTTTGAAGGTTCGAAAACGAGTCTAAACTTGGTTCAATAGTGCTGTTTTTCTGCAGATTTTGTGAAGATGCAAAGTTCTGTTTTTAGCACACCTAATTTCTTTCCCAGAATCCTTTCTAGTCCTCTTTACTTGATTTGAGTGACATTATTTGAGTTATAAGATTCTAGAATTTATGTACTTTCTTTAGATAATATCAATTTTGTGGTTGAACACTTAGTTTGGTTTCTAATATGTGTTACTTGTGTTTATATTTTTGGTTGTATTTTTGCATTCCGATTAGGTTCTTCAGAGAAGCAAAATTAATCGAATTCAAGGTAGGGGGTTCTGGGAAACCTTCTATATATATATATATATGAATTTAATTATTTCTTACTTAAGTACATATACAAGTTTGATATACATGTTTCTATTAGATATTTGAGTATAATGAATGTTCGAAATGAAATTTGGGTCCATGATGTGGGAGTAAAGTGGGATTGTCGGAAAGAACTTCGGGAATCTAAGGTGGTGACTATTAGTTTTGTGTAGTTGAGCCAAACTCTTAGTAGGTACCAGGTCTCAGGCGAGCCCACAGTGCACAGATTCTGTAAGGGTAATTCGGGACTGGAGACGAAGAGATTAGGCAAGATGACTAACAAAAAGGGGAGTTCGGGGATGTTTAGGGATGGGGGTTAGTTCATATATTTAAACACTCGGGATCAAGTGGTATAAGTACGGAATGGGACGTACAAGGTCTGGGTGTTTAGTTATGTGGATTAACGGGTATAATTAAGGCATTTGCATTGCATACTTATGCACCATTCTGATTTTGGTTTTAATTATGCTATCTTAATTATACTTTATTATTTTAGTAATGAAGGTATATGTCCCTACTGAGCGTTTTAAGCTCACCCTAACGCAATTTTGCAGGTACATAACCAGAAACCTAAAAGTCTACTTACTGTCTGTTGTGTAATTATGTAGAAGAAATAAAAAGATGAGCTTGTTGGCTTTTGCTCTCTTGTTTGAATAAAGAACTACTTTTGTGTGAACTTTCAATAGTTCATAAGTTGTAATTTTGGCTGAAACTTTCAATAATGAATCTGTTATTCAGTTAATTTTATTCCAAGCGAGTTATACATGCTTTTATTTCATGTCACATTCTTAATTATATTAGTTAAACTTATAATTAAGGTGTGATTCACGTTCTGAACCAAGGTTTACGTTAATCCTTGGGTTGGGGCGTGACAATGTCGGGTTTCAACCGGACCTTTGTCGAACATGAATTATGTATCAAACCTGGTTGCAAGCCTGTTCGACAACCTCCTCGCCGATTCTCAACCGAAGTACAGCTCGGCATAAAAGACGAAATTGTTCGACTGTTAAATGCCGGGTTTATCCGAACCGCTCGATACGTCGAGTGGTTGGCGAATATCGTACCAGTGCTCAAGAAAAATGGGGCTCTACGCATTTGCATTGATTTTCAAAATTTGAATCTGGCAACACCTAAAGATGCATATCCCATGCCAATTTCAGATTTGTTAATCGACGCCGCGACTAATCATGACATGTTGTCATTCATGGATAGACATGCCGGTTATAACCAGATATTTATTACCGAAGCCGATGTTCATAAAATTGCTTTCCGCTGCCCGGGGGCACTTGGAACCTACGAGTGGGTAGTCATGTCATTCGGTCTAAAAAACGCTGGTGCTACATATCAACGCACGATGAATACCATTTTTCATGACCTGATCGGCACTACCATAGAAGTATTTATTGATGACGTCGTGGTCAAATTAAAAAGTCGCCGAACGCATATTGATGATCTTCGGCAAACTTTCCTTCGCATGCGACGACATAACCTTAAGATGAACCCAGTTAAATGCGCATTTGGCGTGTCGGCCAGTAATTTCTTAGGTTTTCTTGTCCAAGTTCGCGGCATCGAGGTCGATGCGAACAAAGCCCGTGCAATTATTGACGCCCTACCACCAACGACCAAAAAACAACTCCAGTCTTTGCTCGGGAAAATAAATTTTCTTCGCCGATTCATAGCTAATTCCGTTGGCAAAATGATGGCATTCTCTACACTATTGAAACTTAAGGACTCAGATAAGTTTGAGTGGCGTGAAGAACATCGAGCGGCTTTCACACAACTCAAGGTTGCCCTTGCAACTTCACCCATCCTCGTACCGCCTCGACGTGATAAACCCCTTAAGCTTTACATTTCCGCAGCCGACGAATCTATCGGTTGCCTCATCTCGCAAGATACTGACGCTGGGCAAGAACAAGCTATTTTCTATCTCAACCGACACCTCAATCCTCCAGAGATCAATTATTCACCAGTTGAGAAGCTTTGCTTGGCTTTGTTCTTCGCCGCATCAAAACTCCAACATTATATGCTCCCATCCGTTACGCAGGTCATTGCCCAGATAGATGTTATTCGATATATGCTTACTCGGCCAATAGTCAAAGGCCGAATCGGGAAATGGACACTGGCACTATCGGAGTTTAGTTTGCAGTACGTCCCACAAAAAGTCGTCAAAGGACAAGCGCTTGCTGATTTCTTAGCCCACCACCCTTCTCCATATGGGTTCGGGGGCACCAATGTTAAAATCGGAATGGTGGAAGCACGTGACAATTATTGGACGATGTATTTCGATGGTTCCAGCACGTCAATATCGGCTGGTGTGGGGATCATACTCCAGTCTCCATACCATCACCGTTGGTTCTTTTCCCTCACGTTGGATTTCGATTGTACCAACAATCAGGCCGAGTATGAAGCCCTTGTTATCGGCCTTAGCGTACTTCATGATTTGCACGCTGCACGCGTCCTCGTCTTCGGGGATTCGGAGCTTGTGATTAACCAACTTAATGGAACTTTTCGGTGCATGAGTTGTACTCTGGCGCCCTATCATATGGTGGCCAGTTACTTGGCCGAGTCATTCGACGGTATCATGTTCAATCATATTTCCCGTGGACGAAACACCGTCGCAAACGAACTCGCTCAGATAGCCTCCGGAGCACAACTCCTAGGGGGCAAGAGTGGAACAAGGATTTGGTGGGGGGTGCTCATATCGCTCTCAAAGCGCAGAGTCTTAATTGAGCCCTGATCGATGATTGTCCCACATTTGTCGTATTCCTTAGAGAGCTTGGAAATGAAGGAGGCCATTGGAAATGGTTTCGAAGGGTTTCTGGGAGAAAGTCAGGGGGTTTCTTTTAATCTTTGAGCAAGAAAAAGTTTGGAAAATTTGAAAGCGTAAAGAATGAATGATAGAAGGCCAGGTATTTATAAACTCGTGGAATGGAAGACCAAACGAGGATAGTGATCAGGAAGATCGCTAATAATGATGGAGTGATGGAGAATATTAACAGACTCAGGAGAAAGAACCAAAAAACTCGTAGATTAAGGGGTCATGATGATATCGTGACGGCGTCATTTTATGAAGAAATGACGTTTTGGTGTTCGCACGATCTCGAGGGTACCGAAAGATTCGCAAATCGAGATTGCATGATGGCATGCGGTGACAGGTATATTGATTTGAAGAAGTTTGGACATCTGCACGTCTTGAGGAATTCAAAAATCTCGCGGATCAATGGGGTAATTATGAAAGGACAATTCAGGTCATGCTGAGAAGATGACAATTGGCGAGATATCTGACGAGATCAAGATCGTGAAATCGTGCTTCATAAATGCTCATCGGGAGACGGGGCCTGGTGTCGTTTCTTCAAGGTCAGGGCTCGGCCAGAGACTTCAGACCGAAAAAGTCCTCAGAAGCGAGGGGGCAATGTTTGGGCCCAAAATATCGGTTTGGGCCGAGATGTATTCTCGGCCCGGAAGGCCGTACAAAAAAGGTTACTGTGGATCATTTAGTTCATGGGCTTCCTAACCTAGGTCGGTCAAGTCATGCTGCGAGACAAGTAATTGAATCCTGGAGCAATAAGGAGTCTCGGCAAGATATGGATAGAAGTGAATCTGGTTTGATAAAGGACTGGGTTCAAAGTCATAGTGAAAATATGATTGGTCGAGATGGTGTTTGATGAGAAGAAGAAATCCTAATCCGAGTAGGGTTGTAAGTGCATGGTGCTATAAATAGACGAGGTTGTGCATCGTTCAAGCCCCCTCCAATTCAACACACAACTGCCATGCGCAAATTCTCTCAACAACCTTGAGATTTTTTTCTTTTCTTTCGCCGACACACCTTCAGTTTGGATAAACAGCACTGTGAAGGCAACCGGTGATATCTTCAGTCGGCATAGATAGCACTGTCACCGTAGAACCAGCCGGTCTCGCAGCATCTTCAGTCGGCATAGATAGCACTGCGTCGAGGGTGACTGGTTATCTATCCAAGTCTTGGTCAAAAATGATTTCCGAATCCTTATTGGTCGAG
Source organism: Malus fusca (assembly GCA_035220775.1). Classification (NCBI taxonomy): domain Eukaryota; kingdom Viridiplantae; phylum Streptophyta; class Magnoliopsida; order Rosales; family Rosaceae; genus Malus; species Malus fusca. Next base: position 24,412,169 of record CM069062.1, read on the forward strand.
GTCATCTCATTAGCATTCTCGGCGAAGTGAGGTGTTATAGTTTATTAGGCTCGGCACATTGCACGCCGAGTTAGTTTATGATTGGATACTCTCAAGTGGGATTTAGAGTTCGGCATTCCGATGGCCGAACCACATTTATTGTTAAGACACATATCTGCTTTGAGTATTTGTGCCCTTACACTTTGATGTCGATTCGGCGTGAGTTTACTCTGACGAATACCATCACTGTAACCGAATCCGACAACGACGATTTGTGAACTTCGTAAGAATAGTAACCTTGTCTTCAGGTTCGAGAACCCAAGAGGCCGAGAAGTGTTCCTTCCTCGGTCGCAATCGCAAGACGCAGAAGTCAGCCGCGCACCCAACGGAACATCAACAAATTTTACTCCTTGGCCAAGCTCGGCCGACGAGTTGGCACGCCCCGCATTCAACCGAAGGACGTAGTTAGCTCATAGATTACTCGGCCTGCGCGTCACGTATGCTTGGTAGTTTTTAGGGTCAATAGATATATAAAAAAAATACAATGTTCTAATCCATATCTACATTTTCATTGAATTTTTTTTGTTTCTTTCATTTCAGTTCTTTAGGAATCCTAACAACTATAAAGCTCAAAAGGTAAAGACTTGGAAACAACGATTATGGTGAATCAATTGTATGATATTTTTGTTGAAGAAGATCATACTGTCAAACCACTGAAAAATTATTTATGGACAGATCAACATGATGCACGTCAACCCTAATGAAATATTACTTAGGTCTAGGTGATGATCAAGCTCCATGATATACCGATGAGAGATTTTGGGGGCGCTATCGAGTGCGCCTACGTAATATTTTGTACAAAAATCAGATGTGCTAGAAGTTATGCCGTTATCACTTTATCAAAAGACATTTGCGCTATAAATGAAATGCCAACTGAATTGTGCGATGAGTATTGTAAGATGACGGAAATTTTTGTGAGGCATTTATGGTCGTGCTTTTCGTCATTTTCCACTACTCGTCACATAAGACATTTGCATATGCTATCATTTAGAACGCGGTTGTTATTTTTTGATAAGGCGATAAACCAATAACTCCCCGTTTATATGATTTTTGTATAAAATAATCATCGTTGCTGACAGCTCCAACTATACAATTTTTTTATTTTTTTTTCGGAAAACCTCCAACTATACAATTTTGAACAATGAAGGCACCAATCGGTAGCTCCTCCGAAATTGCTTTCGCGATATATCTTGGAGGTTGATCACATAAGACTGAAACACTCTTTCATTAGGCATTGATGTGTATTATAGTGGAGCTTCAAAAAATTTAGGGAACTTTAACGAAAAGCTTCCGGTATTGTTTTCTTTAACGAAAAACCATATTTTTACACTAAAATGTCAATCCTGGTACTATTCACTTTACCCTTTATTTTTTTCTTATTGTTAAAACTCAAACTTTTCAAACTATTTTCATTAGTTCTCCTAAAAATTTATGACATTAGAGTAGGTTATTCGCATATTAGTTAACGACTACACATACTTCACGTTTTATTTAATTTAGTTTGCTCATTTAAAAGGACAAGGATTGTCTGCCCTCCTAGTTGTGGTGCCCTTCCATGCCCTCCTATTTTATGCGGTCACGGTTAAGCCACGTCAACATTTTATATTAATTTTTTAATAAGATAATAAGACAAAAAACAATAAAAATATAAAGTATTAACGTGGCTTAACCGTGGTTGTACAAAATAAGAAGGCATAGAAGGGCACCACAACTAGGAGGTCAGACAATCCTTGTCCAAAGGCATGTTGAGAATAAAATCGACTAAAAGATAGAAGGGCTTTCTATGGTAATCTGACATATTCTTCACGAATAATGGCCTCTTAGAAATGGAAGACTCCAGCAGGCTCCACATGTCATCGTACGTGTCACATCACGATACACCACGCACCTTCTATCGCCAACACGAAACTTCTTCACACAGACGTGTCTAATATTTGTGCACCCAAAAACCAGATCTGTATAAAGCTCGTACCTAAAAATAGCCATATAAATCATCAAAGTGCATATGCACAAACCAAAAGAGCTATGGCTTCCGGCGACGAATTCAGATTGACATCACCCGAAATAGACCATGAAGGAAGGTTGCCCAGAAAATACACAGGAGGAGGTCAAGGAGCAAAAAAGAACATATCTCCCCCTTTAGAATGGTACAACTTGCCACAAGGGACCAAGAGCCTAGCCCTAGTTGTACAGGACATTGACGCACCCGACCCAAAGGGTCCGCTCGTGCCTTGGACGCATTGGGTTGTGGTGAACATTCCACCGACTCTGAAAAAACTGCCGGAGGGTTTTTCCGGTAAAGAAGAGGAGGTGGGTGGTGAGTATGGCGAGATCAAAGAAGGTAACAATGATTGGAAGGTGCCTGGGTGGCGTGGGCCCATGCTGCTTAATCATGGTCATAGGATCGAGATCAAGCTTTATGCTTTGGACGATGATCTGCACCTAGGTCACAAGGTATGTTTGTAGGTCTATGTTCTCTTGTTAGACTATTTGACAACAGAAATAATTAAGTCAATTCTTATATTTTGTTAAATTGTGAATCTGATTAATCACGTGAATCGACTATGTAACAATATAATTAGTTAAATCAGTTCTTATACATTGTTAAATTGTGAATCTGATTGATCACGTAAATCTTCACTAATGCATGACTCGGATTTAAGCAAATATTAGTAAGAGAATATTAAACCTTTTAGAAACAGTTTTTTTTTTTTTTTTAATTTTATTAAATGTTAAAATTTGGGTGAGTTGCACTTGCAGGTGACGAAGGACAAGGTGTTGGAGGCAATTAAAGGGCATGTTCTGGGAGAAGCAGTGTTGATCGCCATTTTCTGATGCTAATTACTATATATTAGTTGTTTGGATGTTGTGCTGTGACTTTTTGATCATGCACTCTTTTTCAATTAACGTGTGATGTTATCTTTAGTTTCTCAAGTTCTGAGCAAGACAATAATGGAAAATTAGTAAAAAAAAATATATATAAAAAAAAAGCCTTCAAAAGAGTTGGAGTTTTCGGAGCAAATATATATTACATGAAGTTGGAGGTCTGCAGGGCAAATGTTGCTTGTAATGCATGCCAAAGACCAATTTATTCACCAGAAACAAAATTTGGAAGACTGATTACCAAATTCAATGAAACTGTACATGATTTAAAAAAAGAAAAAGAAAAACTCACGGAACAAATTAGCCCTTCATATGATTTGGTCGATTTTATTGTGCCTGACCTTCTGTTTGATTTTGGATACATTGTGAGCAAAGGTAGGCACGGCCCTAGGCCTCAAATATTAATCCCAATGCCCATGGTAATAATGTTAAGCAAATGGTTTATAACGTAGGTGATGTTCTTCACCTAATTTGTGACGCAACTAATTTCCTTCAAACCCTTTTCGGCATATTTGCGGTTAACTCTTGCACTCAATTTTTGTAAAAACTTTGTCATATAACCTTCAACTTGATTCAGTTCAATAATGACCATTAGAGCTGCTTCGTTTAATGATTATAACATTAGTAATTGGAACTGGAGAATGTGTACGTGTAGTATTGAAGAGGGACTGAAATAAGTGATTGGCGTATTTTGGATTTTCGGTATTCCTTTTGGGCCCTATGATACTTGTTTTGGTTTGGAAAGGGTTTGGCAAGATGAGTCCAACACACGGCTTTTTTGTGACATAAGACGTTTTGGGTGTTTGAACATCGTTTAGGGGTTTAGAACAGCGATGGGAATAGTGTATTTCGGCTTTTCGGTAATTGAATTTGCCCCATGATTCTTTTTTCGGCTGGGAAAGGCATTGGCAACACGAGTCCAACATGTTTTTGGGCGTTTGCGGAGGTTTTAGGGGTTTAGAACAGCTTTTTCAAAAGTTTGTTGGAGTGTTTTTGAGCAATTTTGTAATTTTATTTTAATTTCTTTTGCAATTAGGATTTTCCTATGACTATTTGACCTTTAGAGTTGTGTTGATTTTTTATTTATTTATTTTTTAAAAGAGGATAACTGGTGGCAAGTCACGGTTATTCATTCTTTCTGGGCCCGAAGAGGTTATGGAGAAATTTATCCTGCCCGTGACCACAGTCAAGTAGACTCATTAGCTCGGAGCATTAAACCCGGAACCTTCTATATTTTTTGTTTATTAGGAAGCCGCAATTCGTGCCCTTACCAGTGGATTATCAGAGTTTTACTAAAATGAAATAGTTCGTGAACCCTTAATCAGATACTTACGCTCTGTCAATTATGACCATCAAAGCCTAAGTAAAAGTAGTCATGGTTAGTGACTTTGAATCCAATAACAACCTTTTTTTACATTCGGCGGTGGTTGGGGACTGAGTTTGGAATTCGGTGGGGGAGGGATGAATGCTTATGATCTAAGTCTCACATTTGTCATCTTATAAAATAAATCACAATTTAAATAGTCTCACTCCTAATTGTATCGAAGCCTTTTGAATAAAAAAGTCTTTGTATTAATGGATGGGTGGTTAAGTAGAGACAATTTCGATGTCATTAGTGTTGTCGTGACCTGTATCTTTGAAACTTTAAATAAGAACGGATTTTAGATCTGGGTCTGAATTATTATTTTCACTTATAAACATAACCAATGTAGCTCTACTTCTGGGCCACTCCAAAGTGGTCCTGTTTTTTTGGGGCGTGTTAAATAAAAGAAAAAAACTGCATCGGCTATCTTATAAAATAAATCACAACTTATATCAAACGATCTCACTTCTAATTGCACCAAGGTCTTTTACATAGAATTCTCACACTTATTAATTGCACGTGTGATTAAGTAGAGACAATATCAATAATTTTAGTAATTGATAGCAATCCGTCTCTCTGAAACTTTAATATAAATTCCTTGCACAATTAAGTGCCCTTAGACTTTTGGCTAGTTAAATAAATAACGACTCCAAAAATGTAGTTTTCGTTTTCTTTGTATGATTTGTATTGTGAAACGAGATGTTAACAAGTTTCTTCTTTAGATCTTATGCTTCTACCTTCTATTTTATTTTTTCGAGCATGTATTGTTATTAGACGATCGGAGCCGTCCATGCTCTAGCCTACTTAAAAAATAGGATAAATCTCAATTTACTATCATCAAGTTTCTTGATTTTTAACATTTGGTACATAAATTTTTTTTCGTTGCAGAGTCATACCTAAAGTTAGGCCTGGCAATTTCTGACACGACCCGATAACCCGACACGACACGACACGAAATTAACAGGTGTTCGGGTCGACACGATAACGAAACGGGTCGTTATTGGGTAACCCGATAAGCACCTGTTAAGATAACGGGTTGGTTCGGGTATACACGTGGGTAACACGATACACGATAAGCAGAATATTAATTTAATAATTTTATAACCCTAAAAAAATACTATAATAATTATATATATTAATTTAACAATTTTATACCCCTAAAAACTATAATAATTACATATATATATTAAATTAACTATAATAATTATAATAATGATACCCCCAAAAAATTAACTATAATAATTATATTTATATATATATTAAATTTTAAATTAAATTTTATACCCCTAAAAACTATAATAATTATACATACAAAATAAATAGATTTAAATCTACTTAATAAATAAATATATATATATACACACACACACCATTGAACTTCATGAGATACGAATTATACGAAACTAATTTCAACTATCCAACCATCAAACTTGTTTGTATATGCTTCGAAATCGCATCAGCAAAAAATTACAAAAAACAAACATTCACAGATCAAGTAACGGGACAAAACTTTTTTACGGTTATAAACGAAAAATCACGATTTAACGGTTATTTTAACTCCGATTTGGTTATTTTTTACAGCTACACTCCTTGACCCTATATGAATACAATGAATGAATTCGATCTTCAATTTAAAATATTTACACTAGTGGATACCACAAAATCTTATGTTATACTTGATGAAAGTATGAATAAACTCTTAAGTGTTAGTGAATCTATTGTTTTGATGGGATACGCATTCTACGAAACTAGTTTCAACCATTCAACCGTCAAACATGTTTGTATATACATCGAGATCGCATACGCCAAAAATTGCAAAAAACAAACATTCACAGATCAAGTAACGAGACAAAACTTTTCGACAGTTATAAACGAAAAATCACGATTTAACGGTTATTTTAACTCCGATTTTGATAATTTTTTACAGCTGTCCTTGACCCTATATGAATACAATGAATGAATTCGATCTTCAATTTAAAATATTTACACAAGTGGATACCACAAAATCTTATGTTATACTTGATGAAAGTATGAATAAACTCTCAAGTGTTAGTAAATCTATTGTTTTGATGGGATACGCATTCTACGAAACTAGTTTCAACGATCCAACCGTCAAACATGTTTGTATATACATCGAGATCGCATACGCCAAAAATTGCAAAAAACAAACATTCAGAGATCAAGTAACGAGACAAAACTTTTCGACGGTTATAAACGAAAAATCACGATTTAACGGTTATTTTAACTCCGATTTTGATAATTTTTTACAGCTACACTCCTTGACCCTATATGAATACAATGAATGAATTCGATCTTCAATTTAAAATATTTACACTAGTGGATACCACAAAATCTTATGTTATACTTAATGAAAATATAAATAAACTTTTAAGTGTTAGTGAATCTATTGTTTTGATGAGATACGCATTTTGCGAAACTAGTTTCAATGATCCAACCGTCAAACTTGTTTTTATATGCTTCGAGATCGCATACGCCAAAAATTGAAAGAAACAAACATTCAGAGATCAAGTAATGGGACAAAACTTTTCGATGGTTATAAACGAAAAATCACGATTTAACGGTTATTTTAACTCCGATTTTGATGATTTTTTACAACTACACTCCTTGACCCTATATGAATACAATGAATGAATTCGATCTTCAATTTAAAATATTTACACTAGTGGATACCACAAAATCTTCTGTTATACTTAATGAAAATATGAATAAACTCTTAAGTGTTAGTGAATCTATTGTTTTGATGACATACGCATTTTGCGAAACTAGTTTCAACGATCTAACCGTCAAACTTGTTTGTATATGCTTCGAGATCTCAGACACCAAAAATTGCAAAAAACAAACATTCAAAGATCAAGTAACGGGACAAAACTTTTCGACGGTTATAAACGAAAAATCACGATTTAACGGTTATTTTAACTCCGATTTTGATGATTTTTTGCAGTTACACTCCTTGACCCTATATGAATACAATGAATGAATTCGATCTTCAATTTAAAATATTTACACTAGTGGATACCACAAAATCTTATGTTATACTTGATGAAAGTATGAATAAACTCTTAAGTGTTAGTGAATCTATTGTTTTGATGAGATACGCATTCTACGAAACTAGTTTCAACGATCCAACCGTCAAACATGTTTGTATATACTTTGAGATCGCGTACGCCAAAAATTGCAAAAAACAAACATTCAGAGATCAAGTAACGAGACAAAAAATTTCGACGGTTATAAACGAAAAAACACGATTTAACGGTTATTTTAACTCCGATTTTGATGATTTTTTACAGCTACACTCCTTGACCCTATATGAATACAATGAATGAATTCGATCTTCAATTTAAAATATTTACACTAGTGGATACCACAAAATCTTATGTTATACTTGATGAAAGTATGAATAAACTCTCAAGTGTTAGTGAATCTATTGTTTTGATGAGATATGCATTCTATGAAACTAGTTTCAACGATCCAACCGTCAAACATGTTTGTATATACTTCGAGATCGTATACGCCAAAAATTGCAAAAAACAAACATTCAGAGATCAAGTAACGAGACAAAACGTTTCGACAGTTATAAAAGAAAAATCACGATTTAACGGTTATTTTAACTCCGATTTTGATGATTTTTTACAGCTACACTCTTTGACCCTATATGAATACAATGAATGAATTCGATCTTCAATTTAAAATATTTACACTAGTGGATACCACAAAATCTTATGTTATACTTAATGAAAGTAAGAGTAAACTCTTAAGTGTTAGTGAATCTATTGTTTTGATGGGATACGCATTCTACGAAATTAGTTTCAACGATCTAACCGTCAAACTTGTTTGTATATGCTTTGAGATCGCATACGCCAAAAATTGCAAAAGACAAACATTTAAAGATTAAGTAACGGGACAAAAATTTTCGACGGTTATAAACGAAAAATCACAATTTAATGGTTATTTTAACTCCGATTTTGATGATTTTTTACAACTACCCTCCTTGACCCTATATGAATACAATGAATGAATTTGATCTTTAATTTAAAATATTTACACTAGTGGATACCACAAAATCCTATGTTATACCTAATGAAAGTACGAATAAACACAGTAGTGGGTCACTTTCATTAAGCTTTGAGTTCCATTGGCAAAGTTTAAACTTTTGAGAAAGGCTTCACAACCTTGAAAACAAAAACGCTTTCATTTTGCATATCCTTGCACATTTAATATTTGTAATAGATTAGTAGTGTATGAATGTATTTTTTATGAGGCTCTTATTTTCGAGTGTAGATGTAGTACTTAAACGACAAATGTGTTTTAATGTTTGAAGTAATATTTATGTGACAATGTGTGGTATGTGCAAATTTAAGAAAAAAAATATTTTTCTTAACGGGTCATAACGGGTCGGGTCACTTTACCCGTTGGGTAAAGTGACCCGACCTGTTAAGGACCCGTTAAGATAACAGGTGTGACACGACACGACCCGTTAAGATAACAGGTGTTACACGAAAACGACACGAACACGACTGACACGACCCGTTTGCCAGGCCTACCTAAAGTGATAATTTTAGGACAATCTCATACATCTGTTAGTCTGACTGTTAAGTCTTCCTTTAACTCATGACGTGGTGTCTATGTGGACAATAACTAGACACTACGTGTCATTAAGGGTCCACGTAGAAATTAAAAATTCAAAAAAAAAAAAAAAAAAATTGGTAGCCTTGGATCTCCCCGACCTTCCCTTCCTCCCTTATCCCTCCTTTCTCCCTCGACGAAATTTGTGAACTTGGGATCTCTGTTGACCACCAAATGATGAACCTGCAAATACCATTGAATTAAAAAACCCTAGAAATTTCGAAACTTGAAGCACAAATTACAATTAAAAATTTAATATCAATTGAAATAAAGGGGAATTAGGTGTGGATCGTACCTCGTATTCGAACTTGTGCTTCTCAGAATCCTGGAGAGGAACGTTGTACTTGGCTAACCGGGTCTTTCCCTGCCGGTTCTGTAACAGTATGAATCAGATCTGCCATACGAATCGGATCGGGTCGGATTTTAAAATCGAATCAAATAATACTGGAAATGTTTAGAGAGGAGTACCATTGTCGAAGCAAAATTGAAGAGAAATTAACAGCAGAGGAACCCCAAACTTCGGGACGAAAGCTACGAATCTCTGGCACTCGAAGGTTCTCCAATCTCAAATCCATGGAGGCTGCTCTTCCATCAAACCCTAACCCTCCTCCTCCAATCAAATCCCTAGATCCTCATCCCCTCCTTGCGAAACCCTACCCTCCTACGATTTCAATCCCCCTCCTCTTGCCAAAACCCTAGCCTCATATTTGAATGGCCCGCCTCAACCGCCGCCCACTGAAACCCTAGCTTCCGATGCTCAAAACCCCTTCCCAAATCCCCAGACCACTACTGAGAACGGTACATCGACTGACGCCTGCAAGAAGTTTCCTATTACGAAGCCGCTGTTGTCGGAAAACGGATTGACCAACACCAATAGCGGCAACGAAATGGATGGCTCGGGCGGGGAGGAGGTGAAGACAACCAAATTTTTTATTTTTGGGTGGGTGGGTGGGTGGGTGGATGGGTGAAGTCGAAGATGGAGGAGGAAGGATGGACGTATGACGAGTCGAAGAGGAGAGGAGATGAGGGTTTGGTGGGTTGGTGCAGAGGAGAGAATGGAAGGATAAGGGAGGAAGGGAAGGTCGGGGAGGTAGCAGACCACCAAATTTTTTTTTTTTTTTTTTTTTTTTTTGTGAATTTTTAATTTCCACGCGGACCACCTTTAATGACACGTGTCGTCCAGTCATTGTTCACATGGACGCCATGTCATCAGTTAACAAGAAACTTAACAGCCAGACTAACAGATGTATGAAACTGTCCCAAAATTAACACTTTAGGTATGATTCTGGAACAAAAAAAACTTCATGTACCAAATGTTAAAAACTACAAAACTTAAAAGTAGTAAACTGATATTTATCCTAAAAAATATGGAAAATGGTTTAGCTGATCGATTCACGTTGTATGGTTTAAAGAACAATACTCTACTTACGCTATTTTACACGTTTTACGTCCTGGTAACTTAAATAATTGATAAACATGACTTGCATTGCAAAAAGTAACTTCCTGGATAAGATAAGAAAGCTTCACTTCCAGCTAATCGAACACGATAATCTTCACTTATGTTTGACTGAGGTTTCTCAAGAGTTGCAAAACCTGGAATCACCAAGTAGTAAACAAGCTACATCTGCCTATCTCTCTCTTCAAGCCCTCATCCATTACCCCATCCGAGAGAGGGCATTCCCCTTATCTTGAAGTTTTTTTTTTTTTTTTTTTATTTTTTATTTTTATTTTTATTTTTTTATTTTTAACAAACGATATTATTTACGCTAATGGGTGTTAAGACTGGAGAAAAACCTTGAAGAAATGACTTAATTAGAACACAGAAAGAAAGAGAGAGAGAGAGAGAGAGAATCGGGCTGAGAGAGAAGAAGAGTTTGTTGTATTACTTGGCTGTTAAGCAACAGTTTTACAAAATATATCCTTTTACAAAGCTTTCTCATTAAGTTAAGGATCAACTACCTTATAACAACCTATGTAATCTCTTGACAAGTGTCACTCAACCATAGATTCATCTTTCACTTGAATATTGGTTTTCTTCACTTCACTATTCTTACAATGGGGATGAGGGCTGGCTTAGCCTCATAACGGGTTAGCAGTAATGTGGTTCAAATTCACATTTGGTGAGAATTGAACCTAAGACCTCTCACTTACAAATGAAGAGAAATCTCACTAGACCATAGTACTAAGTGACCGTTTATCTTGAAGCTGTTAGTTTGAGAATATATATGTTATGGTAAAAGGTTTGCTTTTGGGTCTTCAACGTCCTTTTTTCAAGTAATTTTTTTTAGGGTAAATCACACTTCTTCCTACCGTTACAATTAAATTGCGTAAGTTATTTCATTTCTTGCTTATTTCCGTAAAAGGTAAGATATCTTTAACCTACAATTAAATTGCGTAACTTATTTCATTTCTTACATATTTCATTTAAAATCACATATCCATTAAATCTATATATATCCAAAGCAATTAAGCATACTCCTGGAAGTGCTATTGTCACCTTATACATTTCACTAGCTTCTTTTCCTACCTCTTCCCCTAATTTTTGACTTCCTTCTTATCATTTTATTACAAATGAAAGAGTAAAAAACAGTCAAGAGTGAGTCTTTATCTTAGTTTGGGTCAAGTATTGTTGGTTTGCACCAATTGCTGGAAATCTTGGAGACTGCTCAAAAACCTAGTGGGAGTGGATAATGGATTAAACTTTTGGGTCTGCTTAACGGCTTCCTTGGCTATAACTCATTTGTTTCTAGACCTGCTTGAATATCAATCACCATATAAAGCGATAAGTTGAGGTAAACCCTTTAGCTCATTTATCTCTAGAATTATTTCCATGTTTTGTTTTCATGTGATTCTCCCGTTCTTTTTCACACATCCTAAGATGAGTTTGGCAGTTCTAGTGCAAATTCGTGTATCTCATATTCCACTTATTATTTATTCATTGCGTATATATTGTTGTGTGAGTGTTTTGTATTTGACGAGAATTTTTTCAACGTGTCCGAGATACCGGATGGTACACCACATGACATTAAATAAGTTGAGGGTCACTTGAAGAATAAAATTTCCCTCCACTTATAATAACATGTGATGTACAACTCCGTGTTCTGGGCACAATGATTTTTTTTTTTTGTATTTAACAAATGATAGGATAATCTACATTGATTATTGGAATATTAAGGGGAGAGGAATTCAGGATCTTACAACTTTTATGGCTGAAAGACGCTGCTTGTGTTTAATCTCTAGAAATAATGAAGCTAGTAATATTATCTTATTTGAATAGCTAGTTCAATTGCATAATCGATCTTTGGTTGAAACAATCATTTAATTTTATAAGTTGTCAAAAGAACTTGAGAAGCACTTAGATATTCATAACAAATTTCAAAGAGTTTCTAATAGGAGTAATGCCAGGTAGACCAAATTGTTAATAAAAAGAACTTCTAGCAAAAACTCTTCCAAGCATAGCATAAGCGTTTTCTATATAAGTGAATCTTAAATGAGCCATAAATAATCGTTTTGGTATTGGTTGAAGTGAGTGCCGATCAGGGCCGGCCCAGGCCCAGTGCAAGCAGGGCAACAGTCCGGGGCCCAAAAATATTGGGGGCACCAAAATTATTAGGGTGGTATATTTATATATGTTTTCATAAGAGTATAAATTTATAAAATTTGGTTCAATGACACATAAATTTAAGTAGAAGAGGTGGTTTGGTCATTTGAAAATAATGAGAGGTCTTGAGTTCAAAACACCACATGTGCTTATTTACTTTCTAATTTTTACAAATTTCTTTTCATAAGAGTATAAATTTATAAAATTTGGTTAAATGATCAAGAAGTTTAATTAGAAGCAATGGTTTTTGTTGTTTAAAATTAGCAAGAGGTCCTAAGTTCGAAACGCTATGGGCATGTTTATTTTTTTCAATTTTAACAAATTTTTGTTTGGTTGTTAATTTATTTTTAGTTACTAGCTAGTAGCTATGTAGGTTGTTATTTTTAAATATTCGTTTCAATTCAAGTATAATCTTCAACAATGAGTAATACGTAGACCAAATTTGTAGCACAAATTTGTAAATTATATGACGTGTTATCAAAATATTTAATTTAATGCTCATTCATTACTAATACATATCAATTAAAGACTCGAAAACATCATTATTTTTTTAGTCCCATATTGACAAGGTTAGTAAATAAGAAAAAAACACCTCATGATTTATACAAAAACACTTTCAAAGTTCAAATGGAAAACAAAACTCATCATCTATCTACTTATAAGCTCATAGTTGTTTGGTTTTCTTCTCTCAATACAAAATAAATTAGTTCTTTTGTGTTTCTAAATTATTGAGTTTGAAGTGCTTGTCTAAGTATAATTTTATCAATGTCTTACGTGTGAAAATAAATAATTTTCTTATATGAAGTTATGGCACTTTTTTTGGCGTCGCCCCGGGCCTCAAAAATCTCTGGACCGGCCCTGGTGCCGATTCATGAATATAACTACTCGTGGTTCAGTTTCCCACTGTATAAAATCCTAGCTAGATATGTTCAGTTTAATGTTGAGTAAAGAGCATTGTGTGTGATATGTTCAGTTTAATATGTTGAGCAAAGAGTACTATTGTGTGAATGTGTGTGTCTATATTAATCTTTTGGTATTCTTGTTCAGTTCCCTTATGAAGTCTCGCAAAATTTCCCATTCAATGGCGCCCAGTCTCCCTGATGAAATCAAACTCGACATACTCTCAAGGCTGCCGGTTAAATCTTTACTGCGATTTCGGTGTGTGTGCAAGCCATGGCTTCATGTAATCTCCAATCCTCAGTTCGTTGCGCAACACCAGAGAAACACAGTAGTCACAAGCACCAGCAAGAACAACATCAAGCTCTTCGTTGCAAAAATGTCAGATGACCATCTCGATCTCCTTTCCATAGACTATAATGATGATGTTGTTTCAACCAGAGTGCTCAATTATCCGTCAGTAATTAAACCAGATATGGTTATCGATATTTTGGGTTCGTGCAACGGTTTGGTATGTCTAGAAATTGACTTTGGCGAATACCCTTACAACATTATCTTATGGAACCCTTCCACCGGAGTTACCAATGTGTTACCGGAACCTCCTTATGTTGACCGTAATAAGATATTTTACGGATTAGGGTACGATTCCTCCGCTGAAGATTACAAGTTAATATTGGGCAGTCGTGACAGTACAACTTCAACTGAAGAGCCTTTCCGATCCATGATATATGTCTTTACAGTTAAAACGAATTCATGGAGGACTTGTCGAGACCTGTATTATATTGAGAAGAATGATCAACGGGGCTGCTTCTTAAATGGAGCTCTTCACTGGATACAGATTCAGAGAAGAAGTTCTAAGATCGTCTCTTTTGATTTAGCAGAAGAAAATTTTAAGAGCACACTGTCATTGCCCCAACGTGACGATAGAGATATCTTCGTCGGAATCGGGACCAGCCAAGATTGTCTCTTTGTGTATACTTCAGCGCTCCAGGATAAAACTTTTTCGATATGGATTATGAAGGAATATGGAGTCAAGGAATCTTGGACAAGAGTCGCGAAAATTTCATCAACGAGATTAGCTAGACAGATTTTTGTTAACTTTTGTGATCTTACTGTGATGCCTGTATGCATCTTCGAGAGTGGTGAAGTTTTGCTGGATCATGAGGGAAGGATCTTGGTGATCTATAATCCCAGGCAAAAAACATACAGAATTATTATCGAGGCTGACGACGAAAACGACGTTGAAGCAGTTACTTATCCAGAGACTTTGGCTTTACCTGGAGGTGGCGCAAACATGTGAAAGTTTCAGAAGCCTGTCTTAGCTATTTCTGTGTTTGTTAATTGTTTCTTATTTCTTTTAGTTTTGGTATGAAACTTTGATCTCAACCAGCAAAATTATAGACCAGCGAATTCGGTGGCACATAGGCTGATGTAGAACAAATGACCGAATGAATTGAAGAAAAATGGACCGTTGGAAGACAAAATGATGCATCAGGAATTTGCAGGTTTGGCGTATGAGCTTCGATTTGGACTCATGATACCTTTTAGGCATTCAGGACCGTTTCAACCTCCAAAACACAGTTTTAATTTCTATAATAAAAATTGGACCTTTCGTTTCCGTCCGATTAATGTCATTTATTTTCGTTGGATTCCCTAGCTTTTGAGTTGTCGAAGGAAGTTGTAAATGACTTATATATTTAAGTAGTGGATGTTATAATTGTAATCATCAATTCACTTTAATAATAAAAAAAAAGTCTTTGGGATTTCTCTCAAAATACCGGTGGATTCCGTATTTTAGTTCTTTAAAGATTCACGCTTGTAATCCTTTTTTGCTTTGTGCTGCATCATAGGCTGGCGCGTTTTGGTTTATCTACGTCACAAAATTTTGGAGTTTGAGGAGCCTCCGAATATCATTTCAAATCTTATCTAGAGGGTAGTTAGGCCTGGTTTGATACTGAGGTGATTATGAAAAAAGTTGGTATAAAAAAAAGCTGGGAGCCTTTTTTGTGTTTGGTAAACATTCAGCTTCAGTTTTTTTTCACAGTTTTGGATGAAAAAAAACCAAAAACAAGAAGCTGGAAAACCTAGCTTTGAAAAACCGATTTTTTTCACATCTGTTTTACATAAAAGTTTACCAAACACTATAATACTGTTTTTTTTTTCAAAAGCATTTTTACAAAAAAGTTTACCAAACACTCTACAGCTTTATTTCACAGCCACTTTTTCTCATAGCACAGCAGAAACAATTTTTTTTCAAAGCACAACAATACCAAACCATCCCTTAGTCTATATAGTTGTGGTGTGGGATGCTCTTTTTCCTTGTCGGATTGAAATTCCCAACAAAATTTTATTGAGCCCCAAATAAAGCGCCTTATCCTCTTCTTTATGATGCCCCAAATTTAGTAATTACACAGACGTGTAAAAAATTGTTACAAATGTAAAACTACACCTTCTTTCATATATGTAACATTTTATTTTATTATTTCAAAATCACGCTCGAAACTCGTTTAATAACCATTTTGTCTTTAATTATAAATCATTTGACAATTCACATAACGTTGCTGACCTTTCAAATTCACACTCGGCAAATTCATAATAAGATGGTTAGTTTGTTTTTAATTCGTGGCTACACAATGTAAAGAAGATTTTAACCCTAGAAACGGATAAATCAAGCATAAATTAACTGGTTAATACGCTTCTTTCCAACAACCGGAGCAGTTAAATACATAATCTTTTGTCAAATTAATCATAAATTGCTTAGGGTCTGTTTAATACTCTGTTTGAGTACAAGTTTTTCAATTTGAAAACTGTTTTTGAGTCACAAATCTTGAATTCTTCTTTGATAGACCGTTTTAAGAAATTAGACTTAAAAATAACTCAAAAACCATGCCTAAGTCCTGGAAACATAAAAATTTAGTTTTAATTTTTTTTCTTCGTCCCGATCTCTTCTTTATGACACCCAAACACTATATTTAACATCAAAAGTGCTTCTAAAAAAATAACAGCATTATTGGTTGTCTGCCAAACGACAAATTACTTTTTCTTAAAGCATTATTAAATAGTTCTACTAACAAAATGAATGATAGTCAGTAAAAGAATTTGTAGATTAGCACATGTGGTTAATTTTTTTTTTTTTAAAATAGTAAGTCATTTGTACTATAACATTTGATGTACGACGCTCTACAATTTTATTATATACACTACCTCATTAGTTATTATTCACTCCCAAATGTATATTTTCCACATTTATTGGTTATTCGAAAATCCACCCCCAAAATATGTGATGAAAAATGCACCGCTCAAATAACCTTTTGACGTCGGACTCGGAATGATGGAGTGGAACCGACCACACCCTTCTACGAAACGCGTTCCGTTGAAACCCTCCGATCATCTCTCTCTCCCCCTCAAACCCTCACTCTGTCGCTAACTAGTCAATACCCTCACTACTACCTCCACTCGATTCCCGCCCCATTTTTTTACGATGGTGAAAAGGAATCCGAACCCGAACCCGAACCCGAACCCGAACCCGTGTCCGAAAGCGTTGGTACCCGATCAGGACGAGGAGATCGATTGGGAGATGCGCCCAGGTGGCATGCTGGTCCAGAGGCGGGAAGACGAGGACGACGCCTCGGCGACTGCTGGTGGTGGTGCTTCCGCCTCATTTCGGGGGCCCATGATGAAGATCGACGTAGTTCTCGGCCCGGGCAACGGGCCCCACTTCGAGCTCTTCCTCCCTGCTCACTCCACCTTCGGTATTATTCTTTCACTCCTGATGTTATCTTCCATTTTAATCATATTCACTGTCACTGTTATGATTTGATTGCTGTTTCTAATGGTTAATTGAAGTATTGTTTGCTAATTACGAGAGTAAATCATGATTAGCTAGATCGAAATTTTGATGGGTTTTAGTTAATTAGTGTAGCACCCTTGACAACTACTAATGTTAGGGAAGAACACTTCGAGAATCAAACTATAAAAGAAAAGAAGAAGAAAATCCTCACCTAGCAACATATAATCCATGGGGGAAGTGGAATAATAGTTGGGTCGAGTGGTATTCGGTAAATTAGGAACAACATTCCGACAACTATAAGTTTTGTATGAAAATACGTGAAGTTCTTAATTTGGGGAAAAAAAATTCTCCCTTTCTCCACTTTTGATACTCTAAGTGATTCTTAGTTGTGAAATTTCTTTGGTGTCCGCAAATTACAAAGACCGGGAATTGTTTCCAAAGTTTTGGGGTTTTTAAGTGTTTTATCTAATTGTATCCTTATCAAGGGCTTCTTAGTGAAAATCCCGTATTTCTCCAAATTAGTGTTTTTAATAATGGAAGCGAGTTGTGAGGGGCTTAGTCCTTGATTTTATTTTGGCTGTTGTCAGGTGATATGAAGAAACATCTTGCACAGAAGACTGATTTGGAGCCAGAGGAGCAGAGACTCTTTTTCAGGGGAGTGGAGAAGGCAGATGAGGAGCATCTGGACATTGTTGGTGTGAAGAATAACTCGAAGGTGCTGCTTCTGGAGGCCCGAAAGGAGAGTAAGGTTGAGGAGGTAAATCAAAGCAATGAGATGCCAAACAATGCTGGAGAAGTTGGAGTCAACAGCAAAGAGATGCCAAACAATGGTGGACAGGTTGGAGGCAAAAGCAATGTGATGTCAAAAGCTTCTCGTGCAATTGCTGAAGTCATAGCCGAGGTTGATAAGCTTGCAGAGAGGGTGAGTTCCATGTCCCGGTTGTGTTTGGTTACCAGAATGTTAGATTGGTTTGGGACTCTGAATGTTTTGTTTGATTTTAAAAGGTTGCTGCCTTGGAAGTGGCTGTGGCTGGCGGGACCAAGGTTTCCGATAAAGAATTTGTTGTGTCAACAGAGTTGCTCATGAGGCAGTTGCTGAAATTGGACAGCATTCAAGCTGAAGGAGAAGAAAAAATGCAACGCAGGGCAGAGGTTTGTATTTTTCATGATTGTTCGTTTCTTATGATGGAATTGCCATGAATTTTGTTTGTTCTCGTGGAAATGATGTGCTGTGTTGTGCTGATCACACAATGAAGTTCTTGTGATCATCGGCGTTGAGGGTTGTTGTAGTTTATAGATATAGGGAGGTGAAAATTTCTTTATTGTGGCATGCATTGTGTCAAAATTGATGCATTCTGGTGGTGAGATGGTAGCCCTGCCAATGGTCAGGGTGATTGGAGCAATGTGAAGTGATGGGAAAGGACAATCAAAAGATTCATTATCAGGATTCTATTTAGGATTCTACCTCGGTGTTAATTTAAAGAGCCCCACCAGGTTTCTTGTAAATTGTTTGTGAGGAAAGGTTGGATGCATACCTATATGCTATAGTCATTCCCGTTACATATGTAATAGGACACACAATTGCCCTTAGTAGTCAGTTTATACTTGTCCTTTGGGCCCAACTTCAGTATCTTTGCATATAGTAGACTCCACTTGAGGGCTTCCACCACATAGATCATTTCATTGTATTGCTTGAAACAACTAAAGGATTGCTCTATATAAGCAGCATTGTTGGCTTTCCTTGGTTGCTATGTATCATGTGTCTTACGCTTGAGGTCATTATTTTCATAAAGTAGCATTATGTGTTGATGTTGGTATTTGCGAATGGAATTCCATTACTTTGTGCACTTGGAGCTATTATATTTTTAATGGATCAGCATTACGAGATCGGTTACCTCTCTTCGAAATCCCAATAGTTATAATATTCCTCCCCTCCCCGCCCCCCCTTCTTTTCTCTCTCCTCTTCTCTCCGAAAAACCTATAGGACTGTAATCCCAGGGTTTATTTTCTCGCTTCTCTCTCTGCTTAAAATTTATTTGTTGCAATAAGCACATTGGAATGTCAGTATGTAATGGCTAGTTTATAATTTGTTTCAAAATTTTGAAATTGCATAGACGATTAGAGATCTGTTATGGCTGGTTTAACGACTTTCTTGTACAGGTGCGACGTGTCCAGAACTTTGTGGATGCACTGGATGCTCTAAAGGCGAGGAACAGCAATCCAGTTAACAACAGTAGCGATGCTACCACAGTAACAACCAAGTGGGAGACCTTTGACTCGGGAGTTGGATGCCTCGATCCCCCAACATCAACGCCAGAGCCATCGTCAACAGAACCAAATCAGGAATGGGAACACTTCGATTAGCCAAAAGTTCTCTCTGCTTTTCTGAGTTTCAGGATTCATAGTGGAACATTAGATACTTTAGCATGCAAAGTAGCTATTTTTGGGAACTGGTACCCACTTTCACAGTTCAAGGGTTTGTATAACAGCCTTAAATCACTGTAAAGGAAACTAACATCTGCTCAGATCAAATGGATTTGGTATATTTTGGATTTATAATTGATTCGTTTTGCGTGTTATGTTACTCGTCTTCTTATATTCCATTTACAGAGCATTCGTATATTCCATTTACAGAGCATTTATCTCCTGCGCTCGAGGTATTGAGTTTGATTCCCCCTCCCGGTATTGCTTGTATAAAAAGAGTTACCTGCTTCAGAAATTGAACACAGGGTGCACTCTTGACCGGAGATATAGGATTGGATGGACAAATGGGTTAACGACACGCGTCGAGTTCTTGATTGCAGGGTATTACTGTTGAGGCCATGGAGAATCTGCCATGATCAGTCGTTTGTGCTACTTTGATGACCTTAAATTATTGATACAAGGTTTCCACCAATTATGGATACATAGTCGTGCACTGAATCTGTTGAAAGAATTATTGTTTGTCTGAAAATAATGTCTCCACAGTGGTCAAATTTGGACTAAACTATCACGAATGGAATATTAGGAGAGATATTGTCATACAAACACTATTTTAACTTAATGTTTTTGACGGTGTTTGTCTATCACATGTGTTACAGTCTCAAAACAAAGTGGTCATAAATGACATTTGGACGAAATCATCCCATCACACAATCACGTTCAAATTTCAAACGATTTAGTGGAAAATTGTTCAAAACTTCTACTTACAGGTAACAAATACCTACATGTTAATTATGTGATCATATGATACATGCATCCGGCATAGTGCAGTAGGTGTTTACAAGTTAATGGTCACACCTCTTGCACCATTGATATACGGCGACGGTGCCATTTCTTCACCATACGCCGAAGTATTCCAACCATGTCTTGTCGGGTCATACTTTTCTCCGTCACCCCAAAGAGCGTAAGCCTCTTCTCCGTGAACGGCGTCATCTCCAATGATAAGCTGCTCCTCCGGCATTCTCAGAGGTATGAAAACCCTAATTGCCAGAAGTATGATAGTGGTGGAGACTATGTTCCAAGCAATCACAAACATGGCTGCAACCAATTGTTTCAGAAATTGCATCCCTCCACTGCCACCGTAGAATGCACCTCTGCTGTTGCCAACAGGCAGCATAAGCTTGCAAAGTGCTGGCTCTGCCAGAAGCCCAGTCAGCAGTCCTCCTAAAAGCCCTGCCACTGCATGTGTATGAAATACCCCTAGGGTGTCATCCACCTGTAAATAATCACAAATTAGACACAGTAAGATTTTTATTTTTTTTACGTGACAATAAGGGGATGTTCTACGTTATTCTAATTTACAAAAGCGGTTTGAAATTCGGTATAAAGAGCGAATACGCTATCCTAACCAACTGATCTAACTTAAATATGAGTATACCCCTTGGAATTCAATTTTCATTAACTAAAACCCCCAATTGTAAAATTTTCTAATAAAAACCCAATGACTAGGCTCCAACTAAGCAATATCCATAATTAAGTATGACTTGGCAAAATTGGTATTTTTGGATGTCTAAATTACCCCTAATATTATTGACTTTGGGTTTATTACTTGTTATCTACATTTATTTTATATTATTTCATTCAATTAAACGTTTTGAAATGTTTATGCAGATTTGGAAAAGAAAAATTTGAGTGTCATGATTTCAATGCATATTAATAACAAAAATTACATGACATTAGAGTTTTGTTTCCTTATATAGTTGTTTTCATATTTATGTAAAAATGAGCATTTTTTTCCTTTTCAAATAATTGTAACAAGTAAATTAGCATTTTTTTTACAAATATACAAATGTTATTTTATTCAAAATTACCAATATTTTACATATATAAAATAACAATATATGTTCCAGGTAAAATAATACATGCAAATAATTTACCTACGTAATAAATAAATAAATACTGTTTGATTCAAAAGTTATTTAAGCTACTTGCACACACACACACACACACACACACACACACACATATATATATATATAATATCAAAATGTGCCTAACTTATGTAATAATACATGCAAAATAATTTACCTACAAAATAAATGAATGTTGATTGATTGCAAACAACACATAATAATGACAAATGTGCCTAGTATATGTAATAATACATGCAAAATTATTTACCTACAAAATAAAATGATGTTTTTAGCCAATTGATTCAAAGTTAATTAATTTCCTTTATTCTACTTTAAAATATAGGTAATTTATTTCACACAGATATAATAACAACAAAATGTGCCTAACGTATACATGCAAAATAATTTACCTACAATGATTGTCAAACAAATAAAAGAAACGGAACAGATGATGGTAAGACAAATATAAAGTAGATACTTTCGTAATAATAAAGCACTTATTTGCTATAATTATGGTGGTAATTAAATTCATCAACATAATTAGGGTGTTGTGGCACAATTGTAAATATTTTGAAAATAATAGGTATTTATTTGTTTACATGGCAATTTATTTCAAATTTGGGTTTTATTTGGATGTTTAAAACGAGATGAGTTTTTGTTAAGGAAATAAGTGTTGCATGAGTTTATATGTAAAAAACCCTTTATTTTATTTATGATATTTTGTTCATTGATGATTGGTCAAGCATTACGGCAAGAGGACAGAGGACTAATGGAAATCTTCTAGAAAACCTAATCGTCTGAAAGGTGGCTATTTCATTTGGTCAATCTGCACTCGATGAAGGTACAAATTTGAAGGATAAGGGAGCGATTATAATATACTAGTATAGTGGAAAATGATGGATGTTATGACTTTGGTGGGACTATAAGGTTGAAAATTTTGAATACTACAAAGCTTAGGGCAAAAAGAGTTGGGATAGATTAATATTATCTATCGTGGCCCTCTGATTATATTAGGTTCCTTTTGAACGATGATGTTTTAGGTATTTCTTGTCCTCGTGCCATCTCATAATTTTCTGGGCTTTAGCTCCTTTTTTCACAAAAAAAGTAAGCTTGATGAATATTTTATGAAATAAAGAATAAAACAAATTAAAATGTTTGATGGAGACTTAAACCTAATTAAGATTCTTTATTTTCACACTAACTCGATTGTATCAAATGTCACTTGAGTTAAAATTTTCTGAAATAAAAGTAATTTTATCACATTTTTTCTCATCATGCACAATTTTATTTGTCTTTTTAATTTATTATTATTAAATTGATAAATCAAACAAAATTCAACGAACATAAATACATCAAAACGTTTAGTTTTAAACAACATGATTTTTCATAATATGAACATGAAAAACAAATATTTAGCCGACGTTGAAGGGAAAATACACAATGCATGCGTATCATATGCCAAAAAACAATACCAAAAAATGTTGAGTGTGGAAAGCAGAAACTCTTACCTTTTGCAATAGGGCAGACTTTTTGTGTAGGACCATCATGGAGACCCATGGAATGCTACCAGAAAGCATTCCCATCAGAATAGCTGCCCATGACTGCACCAACCCCGCCCCAGGTGTGATGCATACGAGCCCCGTCATCATGCCCTGAACAGCTCCGATCACCGACGGCTTGCCGAAGAACACAACGTCGAGAGACGTCCATACAAGAAGGCTAGTGGCTGCACAGATGTTTGTGTTCAACACTGCTATTGGAGCAACAATGTTTGCAGCATAAGGGGCCCCGCCGTTGAAACCTGACCAGCCCATCCACAGCATCCCAGCACCACAAAGCATTAGCAACACGTTGTTTGGTGGAAACCTCTCCCTGTCACTCTTCAACCTTGGACCAACCTAGAGCACATAGGTAAACGTAGTATAATTACATCTAAATTTTTTTAACTTAGTTCAAATTCTAAAATTAAAGATGTTTGGAAGTTCTCATAGAATGGCTAAAACCGATAATCAAAAGTAACAGAAAAACAAAATAGAAGTGTTTATGTGTTATAAAGCACCTGAAAATTAAGCCAACACTTTTAAGTGTTTTTGAAGAAATAAGCACTTGAAATTTTAGTGAAAATTTTCAATAAAGCGCTTATGAGGTGCTTTTTAGAGAAACATTTTCAAATAGGTCAAATTTGATCTAGAAAGGGTTTCAATTTGTGAAAATGGGTTTAAGGATTCTCTACTGATGTTTCGTTTACGTGCATGATATTTTCTAAAACGCGTTTAATCGTAAGTACCTACCCAATAAGCGGCGGTGAAACCTGCGATGCCCGAGGAGAGATGGATGACATAACCACCGGAGTAGTCAATTACACCCCAATGATAGAGGAAGCCACCACCCCAAAGACTAAAGGCTCCAACAGTGTATGAAAATAGAAGCCAAAGAGGGACAAAAGCCATCCAAGCCTTGATGTTCATGCGGCCAAGAACAGACCCCGCTAACAAAATAAGAGTAATAGCTGCAAAAGTGAACTGAAAGTAGACGAGTGATGCCATGGGGTAAAATGGCTCAACCGTTTGAGTCTCAATCGATCCATCGTCACGAAAGTGAGTGCTTTTGGGCACTTTGGCTTGGCTGATGAGGAACTTTTGACCTAGAGAGGGTGCGCCTTTAGCCCAAAACGGGAGGAGCTGGTCCCCGAAGGCCATACGGTAGCCTACGAGGACCCAACAGATGAGCACGGCGGCGAAGGCGTAGAGGGCCATGAAGGCTGAGTTTACTGCCCATTTCTTCTTGACTATGCTGGCGTAGAGGATCACTAGGCCCGGCATGCTTTGTAACCCTACAAAAGTGGCGGCTGTGAGTTGCCATGCGTTGTCACCTTTGTTTAGCCACAACGGAACCGCCGGGGTTATTTCACTATAAGCATTAGTTATGCCGGCCATGGCCAAATTTCGGGGACTAAGAGCTTTGCCTTCTTGGCTAGTTAGTATTAATCTGTAATCCTTGTTGTGGAGCTGGTTTGGCTGGTAAATTAGATGTAAAGAGAAAGAAAAGGCATGGACTTCAATCTTTTGTACTCTGATCAATTCATAGGTAGCTTCGTGTGAAATTCACTTCTAATGGGAATTAATGGGGTTGGACTTTGACTCGTGTAATTGATTTTAGTGAGACTTGGAACCCATATTTTATACTTGCAAGAGAGGTAGACTAGAGTTTCACTCTAATGCGAGAGATATAAATTTAAGATTTTTTTAATTAATTTTCTCTCTTTTATTGTTAGGACTTACAAAAAAATGTTTAAAAAAATAGGTATACTTAAGTTCTTATCTACTTTTTTTGTCAATATCTATATTATATATCTCCCCAATACGGGAGAGTTTTTCGACCAAAAATGCAAATTACACCTTTCATGATATTTTACATTTTTATTGGAGTACTAAACGTTTTCACTAGTAATTGTATCGATATTTTTTATGATAAAATCTTCACACTTATTAAATTGCATGAGTGATTAATTTTGAGGGACAATATTAATTTGAAAAAATAGTGAGACGTTGGATGGTGTTTGAAAGTTGGCAATAATATAAAAAATTGGTTATTTGAGCACCGACTTTTCCACCATGAAACCATGGCGAAGTTTCTATAGAGTTGACAAGGCATGGTACGGAGCGTGTACAGAGGGAACATTTCATGTAAGTCTGCTTATATAGACACGGATGCTGGTGATAGTTTGAGAGAATAAATAATTTTTGTCGGATTTTCGAAGAAATAGTAGCTTATGAATAAGCAAATTTTGACCAGAAGGTGTTTGAATTTGCCACAACATGACCAAAGGGAATGCATTCATTCATATATATGAGCTATAAATAATTGAATTTCAAAGAACTTTATGCAAACCTTGTCCTTCAGTTTTATATTTTGGAGAAGCTTCTGTCAAATTATGACTATTCACTTACCCTTGACCTATTATACATTTATGGTCTCAGGACTATAAGTCTTATGAGAATTCTTCTTTAAGGCTGTCACATAATGCAATCTAACGATTAAAACTGTCTATATTTTAGGTTTTTAGGATAATCTCTGTTAAAAAAATCCAAATCTAAAATTGTTTGGTCACCTCAAATGTGCAAAAAAGTTGTTCGTTCGATAAAGCTGAAATAGAAATGCCGATAATGAAGCATCTAAGTGATTGTTGATTACTTTTAGCATAAATAATCGTTGAAAGAGAATCTAAAAGCCAAACCATTCTGATCGTTGAATGACATCACGGAATATGATGTATCAATTAGGGCTTTGAATTTTATGGTTTTATTTTCTCCAACATATGTAGTATTCAAGGAAGAAAATATCGGTAATATCGGAAATATCGGTAGTCCGAAAACACGGAAATATCGATGGAAATATCGGGATAATATCGATATCGATAAAAATTACATGGAAACCACGAAAATTGTAAGAAAAACTTGGAAATTTTTATTGAAACTTTGCAGGATGTTTATTTAGTCAATTATCTATTAGTTTATCACAAAAAATTGGAATAAAATGCATTGCATGATGAATTTAACTGATTTAAGTTGATTATATAGCGAGCTGACAAACATTGTGAGTGTAGAAAATATGTAGTAATTAATGGAAGAAGTTTAAACACACCATAATCATTTATATATAATGAATTAGTACAATATTTTACACTCATTTAAGCAAGGGATTAAGCAATGTGAGCTGTTGAGCCGAACCAATAACAAGGGATTAAATTTACTATATCAAATGTAAATAATTATTGAATAATATGTTATTTCTTATAAAAGAACATACATATGTGAATGTTTTATGTACATATCTAATATGCTTGCCTAAGAAAAAAAAAATCTAATAATTTATAATTTATATAACATTTATATACATATAATAATATAATATACCTCCCAAACTTTTAAAATATAAAAATCCCACGCCCATGCAAGTGGGTGGTTTTCATAATAACCCATCTGATGTAAATAGCTTTCCACCTTACCCCCATCACCAACTTTTGACCTTTCAGAAACCCAAAATTGAATCTTTTACTCTCTCTCTCTCTCTTCCCTCATCTTCGTTCTTCTTCGCCCTTGCCCTTTTAGATTCCCGAACAGAGAGGTCCAAACCCTATCAACAATGGCAGTCTCAAAGGCATCCTCCGTCGTCGCTCTCATGGCGGTCCTCTTCGCCGTCCTCTCCGCCATCGGCGCCTCCCAAGAGTCTCCGGCTCCCATCCCAACCTCCCCCGCCGCATCCATCTCCTCCTCGTTCGTATCCACCCTCGTCGCCACCGCCGTCACCGCTCTGGCCTTCAGATCTGCGCTCAGGGTGGCGCCTCCGAGGAGTCTCCGGCTCCCATCCCAACCTCCCCCGCCGCATCCATCTCCTCCTCGTTCGTATCCACCCTCGTCACCACCGCCGTCACCGCTCTGGCCTTCAGATCTGCGCTCAGGGTGGCGCCTCCGAGGAGTCTCCGGCTCCCATCCCAACCTCCCCCGCCGCATCCATCTCCCCCTCGTTCGTATCCACCCTTGTCGCCACTGCCGTCACCGCTCTGGCCTTCGGATCTGCGCTCAGGGTGGCGCCTTCGAGGAGTTTGAGCATGGATTGCAGAGAGATCTGGGCAGCTGGGGGGACGACGCAGCCTCGGCTGCCTTTCCGACGACGGATCCACGACGACTTTTTCGATAATATCGCGATATTTTGACGATAATGAGACGGATATGTGAAAAAATATCGGAGCCTCTGAAAAACGATAATATCGGCGAAATATCGCCGATATTATCGATATTTAAAACCATGGTAGTATTATATATTATTCTCATGTTTAACATTATGCACACTATGCAAGGCTCTTTGCAATTCTTGGAAGTCAGGGAGGCTGTGTCCTTGGAAGAATGGAGGCTGCTGGTAGATAACAGCGGCTGCTCGAATTAAAATGCTTGCAGTTAGTCCCCAAATTAGAAACGGCCCCTGCTCTGATTCAAAATCGAAAATATGGAGAATATACTTCCAACCCATCCATTCTCTCTCCTCAAATCTGTGATTATCATTCTGCATTACACAAAAATAAATCCTTGTTAATTAAGTTTTTGACAAAATAATGTAAATTGACATATGCGTGCTCTGCCTGTGACCTGTGTAGTGCAATATACCTTGAGAAACATCTCCAATGGAACATAAAAAATGGCGTCAACTTCGTCGGCGCTGAGTACAGGCTTGAAATCTTCAATTCTAGCTACTAGCCCTATCACCGGGACAACAGAGTATATATATGTATGTGGTACCTGGGACATAAAGCACTCTAGCTTTGCAACAACTTGAACTAGACTTTGATTCAGTCCAATCTCTTCCACGGCTTCCCTTTGTGCTGTTGCAGATTCATCTGCATCTTCCTTCTCCATTTTTCCGCCCGGCAATGCTACATCTCCTGTGTAATCTCTAGAACAGATTTAGAAAAAAGAAAACTAATGAAAATGGTTTGAAAACTTTGAGTTTGAACAATAAGGACAAAATAAAGGGTAAACTGAATAGTACCAGGATTGACTTTTTAGTGTAAAAATGTGGTTTTTCGTTAAAGTGAACAATATCGGGAGCTTTTTGTTAAAGTTCCCTTTAGAAAACCCTAGTGTCCGTGGCCAAGTCTATAACATTAATTTGAGACTATTAACAAATAAGAAATGATCTCCACGCATCTTTTTTTTTTTCCCTTTGCATACCCCCTGTTTATTTATCCTTGGAGAATCAAAAGGCTAGAAACAAATAGGGGCATGCAACAAGCGTGCGTAAATCACTTCCCTCGCAACAAATTTAGCATATTATACCTGGGTGTGATGCCAAATTCATGGATCTCCTAGTAAGAATAACTCTTAGCTCACCCTCAGGACCCTCAAAGATGCATATCAGTACAGCTGCTCTTCTCTCTCTCAATCTCAACTTGTCACAAGAACACTCTCCATTTGTGACTGGTAAAGAGTTGAAGCTTATACCGGAGTCTAAGCGTGTATCGCTTTCGTTATAATCCTCGGATTTATCCGATGCGGAGGGAGGTTTGTAAAACTCAAGCTGCTTGGCAAGCCTATGTAGAGTTTGGCTTCTTCCCCAACCCTCTATGCTAGCCATTTATGATTTTTGGCCAACTATATGCATGCTCTTTTCAATATATAGGGAAAACAGCTTTAAAGTAAATTATTCCTTGTAGGAGCATAGGGAATGGAATTTGGGAGAGTATCTGAACACCCATCACCAAAATGAAATTTTAGGCCAACAAATTGACTTGGGAATATGGTGAAAGTAGGAACAGTTGGCACTGCTTAGAGGACCATGTACGCTTGCAATTTGCTACATGGATTCCACAACGTGTACCGGCCATAATTAAATTTGCAGAACTCATTCCAAATTCAATTGATATTCCATCAAGATTATGTCTTTGGAATAACAGTGATGTTGGAATATAAATATACCTCAAAGGGATAAGAATTTTTTGGTTCGGGGCCATTGTGAATCTCATTTATTAACTAATAAAAAACTGTTGTGTTATCTGTTACATCAGTTAATATTAAAAGTTACATGAAAACTGGTCCCGATCAACAATACTTGGTACTTAGTCAATATTTAATCGATATTTGATTGACCTCAATGAAGTTAGTCTAAGTGTAAATTGGTATTACATTCCAGACAATCAATCTTCATACACGTACAGACATACGAAGAAACATTGCTGCCACTTGTGCTTACTGAATCTCAGTTCAATCTGGGTAGCCACTTTGTTGATATTCTCAAACTCGTTCTTATGGGTCTGGGCTGGTTTTTGGCTTTTTTTTTTCTCTTTCCCAGTGATATTTTAGTTAATTAGTGCATCAAACAAAGAAGTTGGACACATCAGCAGAGATAGTATTCAATTGGGCTATATCCGTCCTAGGTTATCTTCTGGACTGAGCCCGTGAACATATCGTAGTGCATATATTTATTTTGAGGTTATTTAGCTAAAAACCAATTAAAACTTTTTTTTTTTTTTTTTGAACAAATGATATTATCTAGTCTAAGGGAAGGGGGATGAGTTTAGCCTCACAATGAACTAGCAATAATGTGGTTCATTTTTTCCTTTGGCGAGAATCAAATCTAAGACCTCTCACTTGCAAGTAAAGAGAAATATTACTAGACCGTAGTGACAATTAAAACTTTATTAGCCATATGTCAATAGCCTATTTTTGTTTTGGACCTTATCAAGAATATAATTTTATTCATTAAGCATATATCAATGATGAATGCCATATGAACTTTAGCCCATTATAAATAGTTAGAACATGACTACCCTCTATCTTTTTCTCTCTCAAATTAGGAAAATCTATTACCGGCATGAAGGTATGTTACAACTGCTGTATTGAGCTGTTTTGGTATTTCATTTGGATGCTGTGGATCTTCTCACGATAGAGTTACTGACAGATTGGTCCTCTTGGTGGTATCTGTCTCATGTCCAGAATTATTATTATTATTAGGGTAAATCGTCAAAATGGTCCATGAGATTTGCATAACTCATAACTTTGGTCCCTGAGATTCCAAATCGATAAAAGTAGTCCTTGAGATTGTCCACCATCCATCATTTTGTTCATTCCGTTAAAAACTCTGTTAAGTGTCCTGGAGCTCTTGACCGGAAGTTTGGGCAATTTTCAAAGCTTCGTAACTCAATCGTTTCTTAACCAAATTCGACCCATAATATATCAAAATGAAGATAGGAAAGTGTAGAATAAAATTATACCTATTTCGAAGCCCAATGGTTACCGGAGATTTCCGAAAATAGCCTCAAAGTTGACTGGTCCGAGTGAAAACTTGAAAACTCGCCGGAAATTGGGTAAACTTTAAACGTTCATAACTTCTTCAATACTCAACGAAATCAAGTGATTCAAAAACTAAAATCATACTTCTTGACGAGACAAAAAGAATGGTACCTTTTTGACGGATAACTCGCCATGGTTTGGCCGGAAAACGGCTCGAAAGTGGCTGTTTTGGTCTCGAGTTAGCCACTTTCGAGCTGTTTTCCGGCCAAACCACGGCGAGTTAGCCGTGGAAAAAGGTACCATTGTTTTCATCTCATTGAGAAGTATGATTTTCGTTTTGAATCACTTGATTTCGTTGAGTATTGAAGAAGTTATGAACGTTTAAAGTTTACCCCGTTTCCGGCTAGTTTTCAAGTTTTCACTCGGACCAGTCAACTTTGAGGCTATTTTCCGACCATCTCCGGCAACCATTGGGCTTTGAAATAGGTATAATCTTATTCTACACTTTCCTATCTTCATTTTGATATATTATGGGTCGAATTTGGTTAAGAAACGATTGAGTTACGAAGCTTTGAAAATTGTCCAAACTTCCAGCCAAGAGCTCCGGGACACTTAAGGGAGTTTTTAACTGAAGGACCAAAATGATGGATGGTGGACAATCTCAGGGACCACTTTTATCGATTTGGAATCTCAGGGACCAAAGTTATGAGTTATGCAAATATCAGGGACCATTTTGGCGTTTTCCCATTATTATTATTATTTTCAACATGGTACCATGTGCTAGGACTAGGCGTAGGAGCTGTAAATGGAGGAGGAATTCAGGTTGCTCAAAAAAAAAAAAAAAAATTTTGCTTGGATTGCTGATATGGAAACAATTTGTTCGAAGCAGGGGGAATAGTGATCTTGATATAAGAGTTGATAGATTGTTGGATTGCCGTCTCAGTCGCCAGGGTTTGACTTCAGACTTGCATCTATACAAAGGCACAAATTACAGACAAAGTTCCAAAAAGGCTTCACCGTCTCATACTCTTAAGCTGTATACTTCGGAAGGCTAGTAGAAGAGTATTAATAAGGGTGGTAACAGAAAGCAAACAAATGTGGATTAAAATGCATCATATACCTCCTTAGTTGAGTCAAATGGGTTCCAACAATGGTATGCCATGCAGGCTACATTAAGTCCTTTACTACTATTCATTGATGAATTGGGGCAATTTTTGTAGAGTTTGGGTTTCATTTTTTTGTTCCAACCATATACTTGGTATCCAAGCTTATGGAGTATTAAGTGATGTGTTTGATTTAGTGATATGTGACATCATCTTGTGCATTGAATTAGTACAGTTATAAGTGTATAAGTAGTCTGTTTGTATAAGTAGCTTATAAGCTATATGTTGTAAGGAACAATCATTCAATCAATAGCGAAAAAGCACATTCATCTTCTTTATTTTCCTCTTCAGTTCTCTCTCTTGTTCACCTTTCTCAATTCTCATTGTTCTTTGATTTTCTTTTCAATGTAGTTAATTAGAGATGCTTCCTACAAAAGTATTCACAAACCACCCCTAAGTCATGTTCGATAAGTCCATTAACGTACATTAGGCCGGTTGAGAGGGGACATGACATAGTCTTGACGTGTGATTAGATTGTAGCCAAACATTTTGTCAAAACCTGCTTATCTGCACGGCAATCTGATGGTAGTATAGTACATTCCATGCATTCTCTTTCTGTCGGCAGATTCGTCAGCTCGATTCCTCATTTTTCACATCCAGACATGGTAATATTACATCAATCACCAAGTACTGGACCAACCAATCAGTTAAAAAATGGGAATTGGATCCTCGCCGGATCTAATTCCTGGGGATCCTAAGGATCAACCCACGTGGGCCATTGATCAAAAATCGTGCGGTCACAATTAAATGTTTTAAAAGTAAAACAGTCTCGTTTTGCGTGAAAAATATAAAAAAGAAAAAAATTGTGACCGCACGATTTTTGATCAACTGTCCACATGGGTTGATCCCTAGGATCCCCATGAATTAGATCCGGCGAGGATCCAATTCCTAAAAAATGAAGCGCATGGCAACATGAACCAATCTCTTAAATTCCTAGAGCCAAAGGAAATTAATTTACACCTCAATTTTTAAGGAGGAAAACTAATGAAAATGGCTTGAAAACTTTGATCCGTACATAGAGTTTTTTAGTGTAAAAATGTGGTTTTTCGTTAAAGTGAACAGTACAGAGAGCTTTTCGTTAAAGTTTTCTAATTTTTATTCAGCATGGCAAGTGCTCCATTATTCTCACCTTCATTGGCTCCCAACATATCTGAAAACGATGAACCTCTCCCCTCCATCAATGACTCAAGGTTTGGTCTCCACGGGGAGATTATGATGCTGGTTCTGATCCTGCTATTTGCCACCTTGGTCATTGCTCTCTTACTCTTTCTCTACACAAGGGGTACTTTTCCTGGTCGTTTACATCATGCCGATCATGGATCCAGTTTGATGGATGCTTATAGCTTGCCATGGTAATGGGTGTGGCAGAAATGTTTATTTCCATCTTCTGATATGGCAGGGAACAAGTTCAGAATAATTTAAGGATGAAATTTTAGCAAGTTAATGGTTCTTTTATGCCCATCTTGATTTGATTGTAAAATTATATCCTTATCCTTAAGTGTTGCCATTATAAGCTGGGTTGATGAGTCCATATTATACCATATATTTTACCCTTATCTTAGTATTCACTAGATATTAGGCCCGCGCGTTGCCGCGGGAACCAGCTGTTTCAAGCGTAATCGGATGAATAAAACACATTTAAGTTGAATAAATTCAACCCAATTATAAACAAAGGGATAAATGAGTGAATGAGGTCAATAAGATAAAAAGTTTAGTTTTTATATACATTCAAGTGAGCTAGCATATAAACACATTGTACAATGAGTAGGAAGAAACTGAACGTCTTTGATTAGAAAGAGATGGTTACCCAAAAAGTTCTGTTTTCTTAAGAAACAGAACAACCATGTAGTTCACACATCTATTATGTGTCCTGCAGTGTAGGCAGCCATTTCAATTGGTAATTAAAAACATAAAGTGTTGAGGACTTGTTCAAATAGCTGATTTTGTAACCACAACTGTTCAAACGCAAAAATAAGCAGAAGGTTTGTTTCCATACAAAACTGAAGAAACAGAAGCAAGCTGCAGTTTACACATATTTTGCCCTTGCAGTTAAGACGGCAAAATATGTGCCTTGCAGCCTACATACCTCACTTAGCAATTAGCAAAACACAGAAAAAGCGGTGTTTGAGCAGGTAAGTCGTCAAGCACAGATGTTCAAACAAAAAAATATGCAGCATGGTGTGCAGTATTTGATGACGGAGAGCATGGCTGTTCACTTTTTCTGAGACCGGACATCTTCGACACTATAGCTAAAAACATAAATCATAATGTAACAAAGGCAGCCATTATGGACGCTATTCAGGCATGTGTTGATACTCATAATTGTGTTCACTTATCCATATTATATTTGAATATGAATGAGGATAAACGGTAACTGTGTTCACTTATCCATAATAAAATTTAAAAGGATGAAACTTTTAATTACCAATAAACCAATAATGAAAATTGATTATTGAAAACAAATAACGCACAAATACCTGTCAATCTATTAAATAAAACCAACCCATACTCTGACACCAAAAAAGGTAAAACTACATAAGTTAAAGGTCAGTCCTTTGCAAAACCAACAATTGCATATACCAAAAAATGAAATAAAAACAAAATCTAACAACCAAAAAATATGTGTATATGCAGTAGCAATCATGTAAGAGTTCATTCATCGGCTAAAATTCTGAAATTTCAGATTGACCAATTACACCATTTCTATAAAACTTCAGTTAATGCATTAGTATTGAGCGAAATTAATATGTTAGGACAGAAACAATTTCTTACATATGTCAACAATCCATAAAAAGGGATCCTTATTCAACAATAAATATTTTTTTATACCAAAAACGAAGCAATGAAATAAATGTTGTACTTTGAAATTTCAACATAGACTTAGTTCAGACATTAACAACTTACTTTGAAATTCCTTTCATGGTATGTGACTACAATGTTCATTGACGATCGTTGTAGAGTCGACATTAGTTGGACAACTCTTTGATTATGTCATTAGACACAGTACAAAAGCTTACTTTCCATGAGCTTTGCATGTAACACAATCTAAGCTATCTAGACAGACTATCTAGAATTATTATCTGATACTGTGTTGCAAATATGCCTCTATAACAAACAAAAAACATTGAATTCCATTACCTTGTTGTTGTTGACCTCTTTCTCAATCAGAATCACCAGAGCTTCCGAACCGTCAACCAGGACCATGTCGCCTTCGCGCACCTGTGGCCGAAGCTGAAGAGGAGAGTCAGAATTATAATATATCATACTGACAGATTCTCAAACACATTTCATCGAACAACTAATGTGCCATGTTCTCATATGCTTTCTTGTAACATTAATTGAAGAACAGTAAGTTTTTGAACAAAATTAACTTCTAGATGTGTAATTTAACAGAAAAGAAGAAACAAAAAAACCCAGAAATCTTTAATTGAAGAACAATACTTGGTATTTGAACAAAATTAACTTGCAGATGAGTAATTTAACAGAGAAGAAGCAAAAGGAAACCTATAAATCTCGAAAAAAAATGTCTATATGAAATGAAATTGAGCTCAAAAACTGGAAATCTCACTTCAATTAAGCAGCTTTTCAGATGTATATGCATCTCTTCACTAATTGGACACTAACAGAAAAACCCTAATTCATATTATTCAGATTACAAATACATGGGACCAAATAGCTAAGAAAGCTGGAAAATTTGACCCCAATCAAACACAAAATTGTTCTAGTTATACATGCGATACCCACCTAACATATCAACCAATTCCAAATTAAAATGGAAAATGAAATGAAGCAACATAAATTGAATACAATTTGGGGAAAATTTGGGGAAAATTATCTCACCTGGAGCTCCGAATCTCCAAGAGGTCCCGATTCGAGTAGGCTCCGAATTGGGTTGCTGAAGATGGTGATCAAGGAAGGGTTTTGGAGGTGGGTTTGATCTGATCAAAGGCTAAGCCATTAGGTTTGGAGGGAGAGGAACACAGAGCTACTGCGAGAAAGAGAGAGAGAGAGCATGTGTTGTCCTTTTCTTTTATCCAGCCACTGGATCGCAGTTCACAAAAATTATATGCATGTGTTAGTTTTTAAAGTTCTAGTTTTGCAATCGACTTAACAACACCATAATCGAAGAGTTCGAAGGGATTTACCTTTGGATTCT
The DNA here is from genome assembly GCA_035220775.1 of Malus fusca. NCBI lineage: Eukaryota > Viridiplantae > Streptophyta > Magnoliopsida > Rosales > Rosaceae > Malus > Malus fusca. Next base: position 24,447,825 of record CM069062.1, read on the forward strand.
TCGGCTTTCAGATGGAGTTTGCTTGTGTGGGCCTGCAACTTTGTTTGCAGGCGTGATGTTTCTTTCCATGGAATTTCTCACGGGTTTACATAGAGAGTAAAGCGAGAGAGCTCTCCAGATTTTGAGCAAAATCCAATGAGCAAAGGTACACCAATTAAATGAGATACTAAACACATTTTGAATTTATGAAATAGAAGAAGAATTAAATGAGGACCAAATCCTTTTCCTCTCCCTTCTCTCTTTGTTTCAATTGCTTTCAAATGATAGACAAATACAATCACCATACATGAAATCACATTTTCGGTTCTCCCAAGAACTAAAGCTGAAAAACAAAGTAGACTTCAAAAATCAATAATAATTTATTTTACCATCCTCAACATGCTGGAAACCCAAAAGAAAAAAAACAGAAATGAAAGCAAAGGGAATAACTTCAATCACAAATGGACTTAAAGCACTCAATTCAGTGAATTCATTAATCTTCTATCATTTTTTCCCTCGATTTTCTTGGAAACCAAACAGAAAATTAGAAATGAGTTAAACGCTATTCAAAAGGGAGAAAAAATGCCAATTCCCCATCACTCAATTTCTAATATCAAACAAAATTAATTCAAACTCAAAACAACATTAACCATAAATATTCAAACTTTACTACCTTTTAGCTCTCTAATTTACTCTCAATATACACGAACAAAGTTGAGGATTCGCTTTATGATAGCCATCCAACCGAAATCACACAATCAACAAATCATTGAAAAAAACATTCATGGAGTTCTGCTGGGATACATGCAAATAAATTCAAAGCTCAAGACCTGAAACTGAGCTCAAAACCTGGAAATCTCACTTCAATTAAGCAGTTTTTCAGATGTCTACAGCTTAAATATGCATGATAACAAAAAAGAAGCATCCTTCTTGACCAATCGGACACTAACGGAAAAACCCTAATTCATATTATTCAGATTACAAATACACAGGCGACCAAATAGCTAATAAAGCTGGACAATTTGAACCCAATTCAACCCAAAAATTGTTGTGGTTATACATGCGATACCCGCCTAAAATATCAACAATTCCAAATTAAAATGGAAAATGAAATGAAGCAACATAGATTGAATACAATTTGGGGAAAATTATCTCACATGGAGCTCCGAATCTCCAAGAGGTCCCAATCCGAGCAGGCTCTGAATTTGGCCGAAACCATTAGGTTTGGGGGGAGAGGAACACGGACCTACTGTGAGAGAGAGAGAGCATGCGTTGTCCTTTTCTTCTATACAGCCACTGGACTGCAGTTCCTTCACAAAAAATTATATGCATGTGTTAGTTTTTCAAGTTCTAGTCTTGCAATCGACTAAAGAACACCATAATCGAAGAGTTAGAAGCGGTTTACCTTTGGATTTTTCTGCTTTCAGATGGAGTTGCTTGGTGTATCAGACTTCTGAGCTTCTTCTTCTTCTATAACAACTTTTGATCCTCCGCCTTCGTCATTTCCTCCTCATCGCCTAATTCCTCATCATCTACACGCCAACACTGCCTCTAGAAGAGCCTTACCAATAACCAAGTTAATAAGCATAAGTTCAAACTTTATCAAGCTGGTTTCACATATGCCAATAGAAAACAAAAATATCAGTGTTTGGGAAGTTACCTTATGTGAAATGAAATGTCAGAAGTATCTGGTGTATGTGCATGGTAGAACTTGTAAAACCTCAGTTTCAAATGATGCTTTAGCTCATTCACTCATTTCTTCAATGAATTTTCTCCGAGCATTCCTGGCATATAAAATACTGAATAGGAAAGAGAAATATAAAAGTTGTACCACTAAAAAACAGAGTACACTTTTAGATAAATATTATTCAAATACCCAAATTTAATTTATGATATCTGCCAAAAAGAAAATGCCTCTTGATTAGATTTCTTTTGTTCATGAACTTTCTCCTTGACAAACTCCTAAGATGGAAAAAAAAAGGAAAATCAATCACAATTGATGCAAGTAGAGGGGAAGGACAGAGAAGTGAGATTTTATGAGCACAGTAATACTGCACCAGTGGACAAAAAACTACACAGAATTCAAAATCAAGAACAGAATTAAACAGTGATGAATATAGAACTACAAATACACAAACTGACCAAAAGATGTTATGAAATTAAAACACACACACCAAAAGATACATTACATGAACACATTACAGTAAAATTCAACACCCCTATAACCGTTTCCCTGTAGACAATAATAAAGGTACAATCTTTGCAAAAACTCGTGTAACAACAATACCAACAAACCAACTCAGAAGCCCCAAACAAAGCTCAAAGCCCCCAAAATACCAGAAATCGAAAAGAACCCGAAAAACCAAATTAAGCAATTTAAGAATTATTAGTCAAGCAACTATATAGGCTTTTATACATTCTTTTATATAATTGTTCACATATATCAATGTTTTCAAGGGGAAAAAACATAAAGATACCAACAAAAAAGTGTCTTTGAGACTCTTGATTTTGAATGATATAAAAAAAAATGCTTCATGTCCATTTCTCCCTCTATTTTGGAGAACAGTTTGATATTAACGAAATGACTTTTCACTTGGAAGGATTTGAATATGACTGTCCGCTTTCTTCCTTTTTTTTCTTTCTCTTCACATAGTTCCTTGAATACCATCAAAATTTAAAGAAATTGTCAAGTTAGCCTGATCAAACATAGATAACATTAATATGTCTAAGCAAGTGAAAACCCTTTGTCTACAACTAAACAAAATAAACTTAATAAGAAAAAAATATGCATACCAAATAGACATGATATTTTGTATTAGGGTGGATATACTCAACTACAACATTTCTTTTCCTAAGTCATAGCAATTAGAGATAATCATCACAATTCCACCAGTAAAAAAATTGTAATTCTTGATCTCTCTAAATGAACTATACAGCTTTTAAAATTGAACGCCATAGCCATCTTCTTTGACTTTGTTAATTTTCATCTCCACATTGTAGGAAGTCAACTAACTGAAAGCCCATTTATAGCCTCAACTTAGAAAAAAACCTAAAACTTTATCTTAAACTCCGAAAATACACACACTAACTGAGTACCGTTTGAATTCCTTAAACAATCACTATAAACATAAAAAAGAGAAATATGAAAACTACATTTCAGTGTAAACAATCGCACCTTTTCCTTTGGAATCTATAGGCCTCGGTTTATCCGTTGCTGTTTTTTTTCGTTGGATCTCCCATTTGGTCTCACTGTTGTTATATCCGTTTCTGTTCTTCCTTGTCAATCAGGATCTGCACCCCTGAAAACCCACAAAGACATTAGAAATGGAACCCTCTGCATATCTTATGAAAATAGCGTTGAGCCTTGAGGTGTCCTTGCAACCCCAAGGTATGGCGCAGTTGGAGTTTTCGACAACATGAGGAAATGTGTAACCCCCATAGGCCCAGCCACATTCAAAAAGTCTCTAAGATTGTTCTGCCTCTTCTCCTGCAAAAACATTGTGGAGAAAGCTCAGCTCTTTACTTCAGATTCTTACTTCTCATTTTCATCAGCTCTTCAAATTAATTATAATTTAAGCAAATCAAATATCATAAAGCATTGCAAAATATATAAAGACCGGAACAAATATTTGCATACCTTAAGCTTAAGGGCAGTGTAGGGAAGCATCAGTTTCCTCAAATCAGCTTGAAGCTGCTTCAGAGGACCAGGCAACTTGCATCTGGAAAACACAAAGCTCCTTGGGATTTTATCCCCTGTGATATGGTCCACATTAGCCTGCTTCTTCGTCGAAACCGACTTCACAAACACCTTCTTCTTCTGTTTTCAAATTTTCATAAACACAACAATCAACTACGTTTCCGAGAAATTTAACCAAAAAAAAAAAAAAAAAATCTCTTTGATTCAGTTTTCTCAACAACCAAACAGAACCTAAAAATTTCAAGCTTACAATTTTGAAGCGAGGCATGGACACCGTTTGCAATTCCAGCTCCGTAGCTTTGTGATTAATACTGCAAAAAATTAAAACAAAAAAATTATACGCACAGAGAGAGTGAATTTATGCTAGGGATTCGTCAGATAATTAAAACTAATTGAAAAATTAAACAAAATTACCTTTAGACGTTTAGGGTTTTGGGGGAGCTCTGTCTCTGTGTGAGGTTTTACCGTTTTGGACGAAGGAAGGTGATGATTGAACGCGCGAGGCAAATTAGGTTTGTTTATTAGTGCATTGTACTGCTATAATGATGACAATTATTTGTCAAATGCAAGTGGATTTCTACCATTTTATCAAAAATGTTAATATCAAAGGAAAGTAAGCTTGTATGGAATAACAACCGTTTAAAATTAATGACCACATTAAGAACAGAAAAGTTTCAGCAAATAACAGAAAGTAAAACAATAGACATAGATGCGAGGATTGAATAATTAGGAATTCTATCATTCATGTGAAAAAGAAAACATGCATTAAAGTTGAAACAACTCTACCTTTACTTGGAGCCTTAACGTCACATATCCATTATCTCACTAAGCATGGCAGCTTTAATTGTCTGCACAAAACGGAAGCACATAGAATACAGATGATGAGGTCTCAAGAAGCCGTAACAATATGCAAAATCCACAAAGCACCAACATTGAAATTATTTTGCAACAAAATTTGTTAGATAACCAGCTGTGGAATGCCATTAGTATGTTATCGCTAAAAAATTAATATATAACTACTCAATCAAACCAACTAATCAATAATCACACACCAACAAATTAAAAATGCAAGCTTTATTAATTTCTCACATGAGATTTTATCAATACATGAAATTAATAATTTACCCGATTAAACCAAGCAAGAAGAACCAACCAATGATCTAGGAAGTGAAGGGAGGATGCTCATATCTACTGAGAAGCAAAGAAAGGAATTAACATTGTGACCACGTTAACAAACTGGTCATTACCAAATGCTTCAATCGAAACACAAAATAACCACCAAACATCAGAATTCCAAAAACCTAAAAGACAAAGCAAACAATTACAGTTAAATTAATATTCAGCAAAATCAAATTAACAAACAATGTATGCAAATTCCTTTTCCTATTCTCTCTACTTCCTCTCGGATTCTCTCTTATCCTGCGGCACATATGCTCATCTCAAACGTTAACTCAACCTATTCGTTTATAGTAACTACTATGTGCGCACAATATCAAAGAAGAGCTACCAATTTTCTTAAGTATACAACTGTCCTTTAGTAGTTAAAATTTGCTATAAAACCTGAGTAAGTACTCCAATGAACGTTTTATATTCAACAAAAATTATGTAGACAGAGCCAAAGTTTCACCATTGCTTTTTTTTTCTTTCAATAATCATGAAAGTTGAGGTGCATAGCGGTGAGCACAAATAGGGTGATACCTTTAGAAATTCCCTTTGTTCTGCATATTTCCTGAGAATAGCTTCCCCAGTAGCATTGGTTTCTTCAAGCATGCGAGCAGAGTTACGAACTGAGTCCCCTGCTTGCGCCTCCTTGTTGAAGATTCTCATAACATGAGCACCATCCCCATTCCACATCACAATAACATAGGCATATAGAAAACAAAAGGCATACATGATACTGAAGCAGTAAACAGAATGTTAAAAGGGATTTTTGGTTTAATACAGCTCTTCCAAGCAACTCTGCCCTCTCTCTCGCTTCGTCGCCCTCTTCTGATTCCTTGCATCATACCTATCCAAACTATCTTTCAAAGACTGAGCCCCTTCCGCTATGCGTTCCACTTTTCTGCATAACAAAAAGCAAATCAGGATCCAGTTCAATAATGCCAATCACAATTACAACCACCATATACAAAATTGACAAAATCCTACCTCAACTTTCAAGAATTAATGAACAAAAAACCCCATTCCAATTACAATTACAATGTCCAAAAATAACAAAAACCCAACTCAAAGATCATAGTAATTAACGAAATTTAAAGAAACCAAGTCGAATTTCAATTACAAAATGCAAAAATGACAAAAAACCATGTCAAGTTTAAAGGGATCAATGCAAGAAAACCAACCTTGTCCAGAGATGGCGTTCGGATTTGGCGCCCACAGATCGCCAGAGTCAGTCCATCTCGGCGCAGAGGGATTGGATCTGAGAGATGTATCTTTTGACGGAGGTGGAAAGGTTCTCTCTCTCTCTCTCTCTCTCTCTCTCTCTCTCGTTTGGGTACGGAGCTTATCCCTAATCTTCCCACCAGAAAAGAAGAACATGAAAAAATTAATCGGAGTTTTCAAAAAATACAATACCTAATTACCTGCTATTGGAAACAAATAATAAATATACAGGGAGTTTTATAGAAAATTACAAAATAGTTCAATTGCAAGCAATTTAATCGAAATTTGCAGAGGAAAAAAAAAACTCAAAATCTTAGTAAAAAGAACAAAATTTACTAAACACTTCTCATGATTTCATCCAAAACCATCCAACCAACTGTTCTTAAGTAATCATTTGAATGTTTCCATAATTTTTCTCAGCAACCAATCATAAGGTAATTTTGTGAAGAAAGACTGTAAATTTGGCTAACCTTCCACATGAGGCTCTCCATGGCTGAACTCTCCCACAACCAATTGCTTATCTAATACAATGAAAGTCTGCTCTGCAAAAACCATTTTCAAATCTTCAATCATTCACCAAACCACTAATACAATCACACAAAAAAACCCTCAATCATTTGTCAAAACTAAATAGAACCCTTTTTATAATTTTGCTGAAAGATCAAACCTTCAATATCAGATTCCACAATTACCACTTTTTTGTCAAACCCAGAAAACCCAGTTCAGTTTTTGTTATGAAAAAGCAAAGGAATCTACCAAAACCCAGACAAACACATGTAAGAGAGAGAAAGAGAGTACTGTTAGGGTCTTGGGTCCAGGTAAGCTGCATCTGGTATTCCTGGTCAAGGGTGAGGGACTCGGAGCCGGTGGCTTGGAGGAGAGCTGGGTCTTTCATCCACTCGTGGTATTTTGGAACGTGTTCGTTCTTGTACGGCACCAGAATCACTCTCCCTCCCTCCAAGCTCACTCTCTCTTTCTCTCGCTCCATCGCTGGTTCCCTTGCTCTCTCTCTCTCTCTCTCTCTCTCTCTCTCTCTCTCACTCACAGTCGCACGGACAAACTGACAGTCACAATTAAATTACTGAAATAAAAACCCAAATTCCAGAAATGAAGAAAAATGGAACCCCAATATGGAAATTGAAGCTTTACCTGTAGATCGGCAACAGCAAATGGAATCCAACAGCAGGTACCTCAAGAGTGAAAGAGACAGAGCTGAAGATGGGTCACACAACGACATGCACCTCACCATTAATTCGAGTTCTGGTAAGGAGTGCGACAGAGAGAAGGCGAGGTGTGCGACACGGAGAAGGGAGGGAGGGCTTGAAAAGGAAACGGAAAAGGCCTGCTTTACCATTGTTGTTCCCTTCCCGCGATCATCAACGCGTGTGCAGATCAGCGGCAGAGAGAGTCAGTGGCAGCCTTGTAAATAAAGTGACAATCACTGTTCATTTCTACAGTGCCATTTCCAAATCTTTAGACTAAAGTAATATATTAGTTATTTTGGTAGAATTTTGATATTTTGTTATATATTTTCAATGTAGGATATTCGACTTCCTTTGGAGCAAAAATTGATCAAAAAGATGAATTTTGCAGTGATTCCAATTGAAGGATGTTCGTGAGTCTTTCAAGATGATTGTATTAAAGTTTCAGATTTTTCTACCAAGCCGTTTGACCGTGGTGATGAAATAAAGGGCCAGCGCGCAGCTTTAGGGATTGACGTTTCTTGACATTTTGGGTATTTTGGAGGTCAATATGGCATATTTTGCTGAATATTCCTTCTGAGGATTTGTAGTAGGGGTGGGTTCAAAAAACCGAAAACCAAAAAAAACCGAAAACCAAACCGAACCAAAACCGAAAAAACCGAACCGAACAAAAAAACCGAACCGAATTGAAAAAACCGAACCGAACCGAATTCTTTTGGTTCGGTTCGGTTTTAGTGATCTAGAAACCGAACCAAACCGAACCGAACCGAATTAATTAAATTAATTTTTTTATTTAATTATTTGTTTTGGATATTATTTTCTAAACCCAATTTGTAAGTTAAAATGTGTTAAACCCAATGTGTTGCCAAACTTTAAGCTCAAAATATTAAAAAAAAGTCCTATAAAAACTTTAAACCTTAACCTATTATTTATCCCCCATATAAGATTCCGGAGCCAAACCTCATCCTAAAGTACCTACATCCATCTCCATAGCACTGTCTACTTCTGTCTCAGCTTTCTTTTCCAAATCTACTCTCATATAACATGTAACATAATCCATAAACATTTATTTCGGGTAGATTACTTGGGTAATTTGTGATGGAAAAGAATCCAACACACACTAAATAAATCCACCCACGCATTACTTTTACTAATCAAGTTGTCAACATGCAGTTACAAGCAAACAACCCTGATCTTTGAACAACATCATACAATTTAACTTTTCTAAGTCATTTGTACGATTTTTGTGTTGTGAGGTTGTTAGTTTGGACTTTGGAAGACTTGATTGATGATTTTAGTTCAACTTTAAATGTTTATTTTCATTGTCTTTGATTATAGTTAGAATGCTTATGTTATGATTGTGTTGGATATGTTAAAATTTAAAATTTCAATGTTTTTCATTTTTTGAAAGAAAAAAAAAAACCGAAACCGAACCGGAAAAAACCGAACCGAAAAAAAAATGAACCGAACCGAAATTTCGGTTTGGTTTCGGTTTTGGCAAAAAACCGAACCGATTTAAACCGAACCCACCCCTAATTTGTAGAGGACGTCTCCATCTTTCAAAATAGACATTTTGGAACCAAATCGGAGTTCTTTTGGTTGGTCAAAAGTCTGATTTTCTGATAAGTCTGAATTGTAGTTCAAATAGGAAACCTTTTATTTTCTGTTTTATTATTTTATTATGTTTCCTAGTTTTATTCTAAGACCTTTATGGGTTTTATTTTGTAGTAGTATAAATAAGGCTTTTTAGGCATTAGGGTTTTTTTTTTCAACGCAAGAAATAGGGGAGAGAACACGCGCACTACTTTAGAGAGTTTTGGAAGTTTATTTTCAAGGTGTTTCTTTCTATGTTCTTAATAATATTTTGTTTTATGATTGTTCGTAACTAAGTTCTTTTGCTAGGGCGAAGTCATGAGCCTTAGCACAAATATGTGATTTTATTAATTTGCTTATGAATGGATGCATGCTTGCTTTGAATTATTAATCACCACAATTAAAACTATCTAATTGTCTTAGTAATTCGTGACCATTAGGGTTTTTAGACAAGTAATTTGATGCAATTTATGTTGGAACATCACCCTAAAATTAAGGAGGGCTTCTTGTGATTAGTAATTGTAAGTTCACTTAAGGCGAACATTACGCTTTTAAGGGTTGCATGGTTTTTCAAAGGGTTTTCACAAAGCTTAATGAGTCTTGCATGTTTATATTTGATCTGAACATCACAGACGGGTTGCATGTTAGATATACGTTTTTGCTTGAATATCACGAGGAAAATATGCATTAGGAAAACCTAACCTTCAAAGCATGTGTGTGGAAATTTACAAGTAATTGGAAAAAATTGCGTATGATTGTTAAGAGGACGACGGAACCCTAGGCTTTTACAAATTGATTTTCTTTTAAATTGTTCTCTAGTTAATTTCTTTAATTGTTTTATTTTAAAATTCGTTTTTATTATATTAAATTCTAAAATCAACATTTTCCAAACTTTGTTTTAAATAATTAATTAAGAATTAGTTTAAATACAAATTATTCATATAATCTCTGTGGAAAACGACCTTGTTTGAGCTGCTATACTACGACAACCTTGTTCTCTTGCAAGTATTTTTAAGTGTTTTTATCCCTACTTTTGTAAGTGTTAAAAATCCTATCATGGGTCATTTGATATTCATGAACCAGATTGAAGGGGATGTTGAAATTTTTGGTTTAATTTATAGTTTTATTCTCTACAACATGAGTTGTAGGGGGTATTGGAAAATAAATAATGAAATTTTATTTACTTAGAGATTTTGTTTTATGTTATATTTTTTTAGATCTAAGTTCCCTGATCCTAAAATTTGGTTAAAAATAAGAGTTAAAAAAAAACATGTCGGAGGCTCTCTAGGTTTCTCCCGAACCCTAGGAGAGCGGCGACTGTCAACGGAAATCGTTGGATTTCGTAGACTTCCCGGCAGTTTGGGATCAGTGCGACGTTGTGGAAAGGTCTAGGGCTTAGAAGGGCTGGTGCAAATCTCATGGTGTGGGGACAACTTCATAGAGGACTAGTGCGGTGTTTTCTGGTAGAAGCCAGTACCTGGGCCTTGGTATCGAACACCTTGCCGGCTATGGAGGATTTGATGACGAAATTCATAGGTAGGTTTGCGATCACGGATGAGGAAAACAAATTGATTGTTGTTGATCAAAGGGAGGCTGTAATACTGAAGTCTTCGAGATTTTTTCTTGTTGGAAGGGTTCTTTCTAACAAACTGGTGAATAAGGAAGGTTTTAAACGACATATAAGAAATCTGTGGTGTCCTAAAGTGAATATGGCGGTGACGGATTTGGAAGATAATTGATTTTCTTTCAGTTTCAATTCCATGCAGGAACGTTCCACTATTTTACGTGGAGGGCCATGGTTGTATAATAAGCAGTACCTGTTGCTACTGGGAGAGTCAGATTCGATGGCATACCCTACTCAGATTCCTTTGTTCTTTCAGGAATTTTGGGTGCAGTTTAAGGGGATACCCTTAGGCTATATGACTAGGCATATGGGAGAATTTCTAGGAAATATGTTGGGAGATTACATCCTTACGGATCAAAGTCGCAAATATGAATTATTTGGGAGTATTCTTCGAGTGCTGGTACGATTGGATGTGAGGAACCCATTGCGAAGGTTTGTGAATATTCAACTAGAGGGCAAGCAGATACAAATTGATGTCAGGTATGAGGAATTACCCCTCACATGCTTTCTCTGTGGATTGATGGACCATGTTGAAGAACAATGTGAGTGCTATGAAGGAAAAATTATCAATGATAAGGCCAAACCTTATGGTCGTTGGTTCCAAATGGATGTGTTAGATAAAGACTATCGATGCACCACATGGAGACGTTTTGGTTTAGATGCAGAGGTTGGCTAGGTAATGAAGGCTCCGGTATTGGAAGAGGTTGATGTTCTAATAGATGTAGAAGAAAGCGAAGTGGTGGAGACGAGGGCAGTGGGACTTCGACCTCCGACTATCCCTGATTTGAATGAGCCAGTTGGAGAGCCAGAGAGTGGAGAAGATAGTATGGCAGTGGTACCTTTCAGGCCGAGTGCAATGGGTAGACAACTCCATGATGCGTTAGAGGATAGGAGGGAGGGTGCACTGACAGAGACGACGCAGCCATTATGGCTGTTTGGCACTGCGATTGAGTCGAGTGTGGGAGGGGATGGATAAGGTCATGAGGGGAGGAGATTTGGTGAAGATACCATTGCTTTAACACTGGCAAGTAGGGTTAATGGTGCAGATACAATGGTAGGAGGTGACTCTCCTAAGTCCATTAATTCAAACCCTTTTAATTTAGCCCCATTTATCTTTGGCATGGGAGTGGTGCAAGGTGATAGCTCGAGGGGGAGAGCTTCTACTACTTCTAAATGAGGCGTTTAAAATCCCGCCGTGTTTGTTTACCGAAGTTGGGAAAAAGAGGCCACCGAGAAATGGATGAGAGGGGGTTGATCCCGGGTGCAAAGAAGCCTGCTTTGTATACTTCATTAAGATTCACATCGATGGAGGCTGATGTAATACCCCAGTTTTAAAAAATAAAATAAAATAAAAAATAAAAAAATAAAAAAATGGAGAACTTGAGTATGTAATTTTGGATATCTCCACTTTCGATATTTTTGTGGTATCTTATGTGGCAATTTGCAATCATTAGAAACTCATTATTAGGGTGATTATTTACTACTCTATAGGGATGGAGTGGAAGTCTATATAGCATACGTGCATGTGTCTAAGTGCATAAGTTTGGCTTTATTTTCTCACAAAGGCTAAGTAGAGTTTTGCCAACCATTAGAGAATAAAGAGGAGGGGTTAGTCACCACTCTAGATAGGTTGAGGTGGAAGTTGGTAATTAATAGAAGCTAATAGTTAGGGTGTGGAGGTGGGAAGCCTTTGGCTTATACGTGTGGCTAAGTGTTGAGTTTGGTTTGATATTTTTACCAAGTAGGAGTGAGTTGGCAAGTTGAGTTAATGTAGAGAGATTACTCACCCCTAAACATTGGAGAGGTGTGAGTCTAGATAGAGCCATAGACTAGGTATGTGTATGTATTGGCATGCATGTGGCAATATGTTGTTGTTGTTTTAGAGTGCTTACTCACTAGCCTAGGGGAATTTCAATTAATTGTCTATATTCTCTCTTCAATGCTTCAAATCTATCATTCCAAATCTTCCAATGTGATGAGAACGGGATGTGGCTTTTGAGTGTTTGTTCACCTTGCATGATATTGATTAGCTTCACATTTGTTGTTTTGCTATTGGACCACATTTCATTGCTAAGGATTAGGACAACATTTGTTGCCTTGTTATTGGAACACATTTCATGGTGATGATTAGGTTAACATTTGGTGTGTTTCTATTGGAACACATTTTATGTTTAATGATTGCCACACTTGCTTTCTTTCTATTGGCACACTTGTGGAGATTCTTTGGAGAGGAAGATGTCATGCAATCTTTATAAAAGGAAGGAGCAAGAACAAATGGAGGAGAAGGGAGAGAAGAGAGAGAGGAAGAAGAAGAAAAAGAAAAAGAACAACTCCAAAGCTATTCTCCTTTTTCATATTATCCCTTATCTTTCATATACATATTGTTAAGGCTTTAAGTCATCTTTCATTGTATTTATAAGTCCCTTATATATATAGTGAAATACAATGAAAGCAAACCCCAGTGGATGTAGTCGATTTGGCGAACCACTTAAATCTTATGTTGTTTATGCATTTACATTTGGAAATCATTGCCATGAGAAGCACTTCCACCAAACTATCGGCAATCTCTATTTATCTCCCTTTAGAATGATGTACAAAAATGTGAGACAAATCCCAGAAAAATATATGAGACCTTATCCAACAAATCTTTCCACCAAACTCCATCTATCAAAAGAAAGATATCCAAAAACTTGAAATTCGTCCAGCCTATTTAACAGACCAAAACACCATGATCCATAGATTATATCATAATACTTTCTTCATGAGAGTTATTTGTCTGTCTCTCTACCATGATCTATCAAAATTTCAGGAAAACCCAACGGTGCGATCTTCCAATATGTTTAAAATACCAACTCAGTCTCTAATTCCGCAGAAAACTGGACAGCCATGTTATGAGTACCAAAACCCCATTTTTCGTAGCTCCTATCGAAAGACTTCCTTCACAAAAGTTGTTCCTTATCATCTCATCTATAACATATCTAAAAACCACGACAATCCAATCTATGTGATGACTTGTATCCCAGTTCGAACAGCTGTTGTTCGGTGGAGCTAGCCTTCTCTACCAACCTTTTTGCATGGCCAACATCTCTAGTTTCTTTCGCTCACTTTCATGAAAGTTTTTCAGCAATCTAACTCCTATTACATATGTAGAGTTTCAGCTATATTAAAGAAGAGGAACGGGAAGTGGTGAAGGAAGAAAGAGAACAACAGAGAGGAAATGAAATTGAAACAATAAAAAAATGAGGAAATGGTAACATATTGCTTATCATTTACATTAAAGAATATTAATTTGTTAATATTATGATTATACTATTCTTGTCACTAATCAATTTGATTTATGTTGAAGCTTACAGGCTTGTTAAAGAAAATGTGAGTATTGATATCTATGTGAACATGACATATACATATGCATTGCAAAGCAAGAAAAAGAGTTGTGTTGTGTCAAGTGCTCACTTGTGTAAAATGTTTAAGTTGTGAGGATATTCAAGGGCTAAAGTTTGCCTTGAATATAAAATAATGAACCTTGTATATGTCAGGCGTAGGGTGCAGGGTTTGAATATACAAATTGGTTGATTTTAAACATAATGAAATCTTGTATATGTTAGGCGTAGGGTGCAGGGCTTGAATATACATTTGGGTGCCAGGGGAAGTGCCTGTTTAATAAAGTTGAAATTGAGAGTTTAATTACAAAAAATTGTGTTTAAGGGATGAACGGGAGTTAACTCATATTCTAACGTACTCGGAGCCAAGTGGTATAAGCATGGTATGAGACGTGCAGGCTTGGGAACCTCCAGGCAATTCGGGCGCTTAAGAGACTTGTTCTCTTCAAAGATCCTATGGTGATTTTTCTGTGCTAAACAAAAAGCTCGAAAAAGCATATGGAGAGGTTAAAATCACAGTTGAACTTTGATTTTGTGTTTACAGTTCCAAGCTCGGGAATGTTTGGGGGTTTATGTGCAATGTGGAAAGGGGAGGCGAACTTGTCGCTGAGATCGTTTTCGTCAAATCATATTGACTTGGAAGTGGGAAGAATAGGAGATGATATTCACTGGTGACTTACATTCTTTTATAGCTATCCGGGGGAGTCTGATAGACATAAATCATGGAGTTTGCTCCAAAGGCTGAGGGAGAACTCGGATCTACCGTGGTGTTGCATTGGTGATTTCAATGAGATTTTGTGTGCTGGAGAACAAGAATGAGGTGATGTGAGAAGTGATCGACATATGGAAGGGTTTCAGAATGCCTTAGTAAGTTACCAATTACAGGATTTGGGGTATGTTGGAAATAAATTTACTTAGGTGACTACCAGGTGTGGGGGAATCAAAGTCAGATTAGACAGAGTTGTAGCGTCACAGAAGTGGGTGGATGTTTTTCTGGGTTTTCGAGTCTCTCATCTGAAACCGAATTCGTCAGACCATATCCCTATACTGCTGGAATGGTTGCCAAAGAATAATGTTAGATTAAAAAAAACATTTCGATATGAGGAAAGGTGGTCGATGGAGGAAGGTTGTGTAGTGGCGGTGCAACAAGGATGGGCAGCAGAGGTTCGTGGTTCACCAATGTTTCGAGTTACGGAGAAGATTAAGGCAACAAGACTACAGTTGGCTAATTGGGCAAAAACAACGAAAAGATCAATTATGGGGGAAATCTCTGAAATGGAAGATAAGTTGATGCCTTGTTTGGTAAGCCCTTTAATGACACTACTATTGCACAATGGCATGAATTGAACACTCGGTTGCAAGCTTTGTTGGCGTAGGAAGAAGCGTTCTGGAGGCAAATAGGTTAAAGCGTGGGGATCAAAATACAAAATTTTCACCAAAAGGCTAATCGTAGGCAACGTATGAATGCTTTGCTAGGGTTGTATGATGAGGCAAGGGTGTGGTACGCAGATAAGAGGGGAATGTGGTTGTTGACTACTTCACCAATTTGTTTGATTCTCAGGGTGTGACGGATGTGATAGAAATTATGAGGGTGGTGACGCCCAAAGTCTCGGCTGAGATGAACCAGAAGCTGCTCTGACAAGTATCCAATGATGAGGTTAATGAGGCGTTGTTTCAAATGCATCCGACAAAAGCTCTAGGGCCTGACGGTATGTCACTGGGTTTTTATCAGAAGCATTGGGAGATAGTTGGGCATGATATATGTGATGGGGTAAGGCATATTCTTTTGTCAGGTCATATGCTTAATAAAATCAATTAACCCATGTCACTTTGATTCCAAAGAAGGTTGATCCCTCTGCGATGAATGAATTGAGGCCGATTAGTCTTTGTAATGTAATTTATAAGATTTGCTCAAAGGTTCTTACCAACCGACTGAAGGTTATCCTCCCGAAAATTATTTCACCATCGCAAAGTGCTTTTATCCCTGGAAGGCTAATCTCGGATAATTGTTTGGTTGCTTCGAAGATTGCTCATTATATGCATAGAAAGAATAATGGGTGGAATGCTGTCATGGCGTTGAAATTAGATATTAGTAAGGCCTATGATCGTATTAAATGGTGTTTTTTGGAGCAAATTATGAAAAGGTTGGGCCTTGCATAGAAATGGATACAATGGATAATGATGTGTGTGTCTACAGTATCTTATTCGTTCAAATTAAATGGGGAGCATGTGGGGTTAGTGTATCTCAAGAGGGGTATTCGTCAAGCAGATCCCCTTTCACCGTTTCTATTTGCTTTATGTGCGGAGGGATTATCAACTTTATTTGATTCTTGGGAAGCACAAGGCCGAATCCAGGGGGCCCAAGTATGTAAAGGGGCACCAAGTGTGCATCATTTGTTATTTGTGGATGATAGTTTTATTTTTGCAAGGAGTTCTTTGCAGGTGAAAGAGTTACTGTGTACATATGAATGGGCATCTGGGCAAGCGGTTAATCTGTCCAAAAGTTGTGTGGCGTTCAGTAGGAACCTATCGGAGGTGGATGCACAATTGTTGCCCAATTGTTTAGGGATGGCACGGGTGGATTATCATGAGCATTATCTTGGTCTACCGATGTTTATTGGTAAATCCAAGAATGATGCTTTTGCTTATATTAAAGATAGATTGTGGAAAAAGTTGTATGGATGGAGAGGTTCGTTATTGAGTAGTGCATGCAAAGAGATTTTAATAAAAGCGGTTGCTCAGGTAGTGCCTTTGTATACCATGCATACATTCTTGCTACCTAAGTCCTTTGATGAACTAAACCAAATGGTGGCCCAGTTTTGGCGGGGAAGAGAAGGGGGAAAACGGAGAATACATTGGATGAAATGGCAACGGTTGTGTAAACCGAAGAGTGAAGGGGGTTTAGGATTTAAAGATTTATATGTTTTCAACCTTGTTTTGCTTGCAAAGTAAGGGTGGAGAATACTACATCAACCTAACTCTCTGGTGGCAAGAATATTTAAAGCCCGCTATTATCCTAATTCTGAGTTCTTGCAGGATCCAGTCAAACCAAACTCGTCCTACTGTTGGCGTAGTGTGGCGGCATAGCTATTATTTTTCGTGGTGCTCGATGGTGGGTGGGGGATGGTCTACGAATACATATTTGGGCAGATAATTGGCTGCCACGGGACCATTTTTATAAAGTGTTGAGCCCGAGACCGGTGGAGGTTTATCCAGAGCTCATGGTGAGCTCTTTGTTGGTAGAGGACGAGGGGGTTAGGTGGAATGCTAATTTGGTTCGTAGGTGGTTCTTGGAGGAAGAAGCGGAATTGATCTTAAGTATACATTTGAGTTTTTTTTTGTCCAGCTGATTCGTTGTTTTGGGTAAAGGACCCTAAAGGTGAGTTCTCTACTAAGAGTGCATATTTTGTGGCTCAATCGGATACGGGGATAAGTGGTGATATGCTGACACATCCCGGCCCGGGGTCCATCACATCCCGGCCCGCTCCACCATCGTAGCACGATATTGTCCGCTTTGGGCCCCGACTACGCCCTCACGGTTTTGTTTCTGGGAATTCACAGGAGAACTTCCCAGTGGGTCACCCATCATGGGATTGCTCTCGCATGCTACTCGCTTAACTTCAGAGTTCCGATGGAACCCGAAGCTAGTGAGCTCCCAAAAGGCCTCATGCTAGGTAGGGATGGGATATACATATAAGGATCACTCATCTAGACGATGTGGGATCTTACAATCCACCCCTTTAAGGGGCCCGATGACCTCGTCGGCACACCACGGCCAGGGTTAGGCTCTGATACCAATCTGACACATCCCGGCCCGGGGTCCACCACATCCCTGGCCCGCTCCACCATCATAGCACGATATTGTCCGCTTTGGGCCCCAACTACGCCCTCACGATTTTGTTTCTGGGAATTCACATGAGAACTTCCCAGTGGGTCACCCATCATGGGATTGCTCTCGCGCGCTACTCGAATAACTTCGGAGTTCCGATGGAACCCGAAGCCAGTGAGCTCCCAAAATGCCTCATGCTAGGTAAGGATGAGAATATACATATAAGGATCACTCCTTTGGGCGATGTGGGATCTTACATGTGCTTATGGGATCTGTACTTAATGTTGATACAAAATTCCTATGGAAAGCTTTATGGCGAGCGAAGGTCCCAGGGAAAGTGAAAATTTGTGTATGGCACAGATATATGAACACTTTGCCGTCCAAAGTGAATCTGATGACCAGACAGGCACTTAGGGACGATACTTGTGGTTTTTGTGAGCTTTGAGTTGCTTCTTATTCTTGTTTGGAGTATTTGGAAGGCTCGTAATGAGTTCATATGGAAGGGCGTTGAGGTTTCTCCTTTGGATATTCAAATCAAGGCACAAGCTTGGTTGGCCGAGTTAAAAAAAATGGAATGAGGTGGCTGTGCATACCTCTGTGGAACTTTCAACTAAATGGCAGCCGTCGCCGACCTATGGTTGGATAAAATGTAATTTTGATGCGTCTTAGGATAAGCAGCAGTCGATTGGACGGTGTGGGCTGGTAGTGAGGAGCTCGGATGGCAGGTTTATGGCAGCACATGTGAGTAGAGAGGGTGCTGTGAGATCGGCATTTCATGCAGAGGCAACGGCTGCTAGACAAGCAACTGTTTTTTTTTGGCAGGTGGATCATGGAGCAGGTCCATATGGAAGGGGATGCACTGTTTGTCATTTCTGCAATTCAAAATGCAAGAACAACAATTCACGGGCACTATGGACATATATTTGATGATACTAGGCGGCTTTTGCAAGATTTCAAGCAATGGAAAATCACGTTTAGACGATGAAAGACGAATAGGGTGGCCCACCGCCTTGCACGGTTTAGTTTCACTGTTGATCACCCAGTTTCTTGGTTTGAAGAACCTTTTGATGTAATTTCTAATTTATTATTAGAGGATAGTACTAATAGTTAATTTGGTGCGGGACGCTCTTTTTCCCTTCGTTCGGGTTGAAAGCCCCGACAAGGTTTTTATCGAGGCCCATTGTAAGCATCATATCCTCAGTTTGTACGTATTTCAATCTTCAATGAATATCGTACTCCTTTCAAAAAAAGTTCCCTTATCCTCAAAGAATTAAGTTTTACTAATTCAAATGGCCTTGTATCTTGTTCTATAATAAATACTTCTTTATTGAGAAGAATATATAAAGCTCTGAAGTAGTATTCCAAAAGATTGTGAGATTAGTAAAGAATTTTGATATTTGGCCTTAAACCTTTATAACCTAACATTGTTTCGTAATATGTTTCTTACGTGATTCATACTGATAAAAACATGAATTTAAGATGTTTATTAACGAGTCAATTTCCATTTAACATGATTTACACTTGGGCCTGAAGTATGTAATGGACTGGACATTTAGTGTTGGTTTATTATTTAAGGTAAAAGACTGTTTACTACCCTCATGTTTTATGGTTTTCAACATTTAGTACATCAAGTTTTTTTCGTCTCAGAGTCATACCTAAAGTGTAAATTTTGGGACAGTCTCATACATCCGTTAGTCAAACTGTTAAATGTGCCGTTAATTGTGACGTGGCGCCCATGTGGACAATGACTGGGCGCCACGTGTCAGCCACGTTTTTTTTTTCTTTCTTCTTCTTTCTTCTTCTTCTTCTTATTCTTCTTCTTCTTCTTATTCTTCTTCTTCTTCTTCTTCTTCTCTACAACTTTTTTTTTTCTTCATCCTTCTCCTTCTTCCTTCCCCTTCTTCTCCTTCTTCCTTCTTCTTCTTCTTCTTCTTCACAACTTTTTTTTTCTTCCTCCTTCTCCTTCTTCCTTCCCCTTCTTCTCCTTCTTCCTTCTTCTTCCTTCTCCCTTCTCCTTCCTCTGAATCTGGGGAAGTTTTTTTTTTTTTTTTCTTTCTCCTTCTTCCTCCTTCTCCTTCTTCCTTCCCCCTTCCCCCTTTTCTCCTTCTTCCTTCTTCTTCCTTCTCCCTTCTCCTTCTCCTTCTTCTTCCTTCTCCCTTCTCCTTCTCCTTCTTCTTCCTCCAAATTTGGGGAAGTTTTTTTTTTTTTTTTTTTTCCTCCTCCTTCCTCCTTCTTCCTTCTTCCTTCTCCTTCCTCCTTCCTCCTTCTTCCTTCCTCTTCTTCTTCTTCTTCTTCCTCCGAATCTGCCCAGATTTGGTTTTTTTTTTTTTTTCTTCCTTCTTCTTATCCTTCTTCCTTCCTCCTTCCTTCTTCCTTCTTCCTTCTTCCTTCCCCTTCTTCTCCTTCTTCCTTCTTCTTCCTCCGAATCTGGGGAAGATGAAGGTTATTTATTTATTTTATTTTTTTTGAGGAAGATGAAGAAAAAGGAAGAAGGAAGAAGGAGAAGAAGGTGAAGGAAGAAGGAGGAAGGAAGATAAAGAAGAAGAACGAAGAAGAAGGAGGAA
This sequence comes from Malus fusca, assembly GCA_035220775.1. Lineage (NCBI taxonomy): Eukaryota > Viridiplantae > Streptophyta > Magnoliopsida > Rosales > Rosaceae > Malus > Malus fusca. The sequence goes on from CM069062.1 coordinate 24,468,075, forward strand.
GAAGGAGGAAGAAGAAGAAAGAAGAAAAAAAAAAAGTTGCAGTCGGAGGAAGAAGAAGAAGAAGAAGAAGAAGAAAAAAAAAGCCAAATCTGGGCAGATTTGGAGGAAGAAGAAGAAGAAGAAGATGAAGAGGAAGGAAGAAGAAGGAAGGAGAAAGAAGGAGGAAGAAGGAGAAAAAAAAAAAAAAAACTTTCCCAGATTCGGAGGAAGGAGAAGGAGAAGGGAGAAGGGAGAAGGAAGAAGAAGGAAGAAGGAGAAGAAGGGGAAAGAAGAAGGAGGAAGGAAGAAGGAGAATGAGGAAGAAAAAAAAAGTTGTAGAGAAGAAGAAGAAGAAGAAGAAGAAGAAGAAGAAGAAGAAGAAGAAAGAAGAAAGAAGAAAAAAGAAAAAAGAAAAAAGAAAAAAGAAAAAAACGTGGCTGACACGTGGCGCCCAGTCATTGTCCACATGGGCGCTACGTCACAATTAACGGCACATTTAACAGTTTGACTAACGGATGTATGAGACTGTCCCAAAATTTACACTTTAGGTATGACTCTGAGACGAAAAAAACTTGATGTACTAAATGTTGAAAACCATGAAACATGAGGGTAATAAACAATTTTTTACCCTATTATTTAATTAGCAAAAGCCCAAAGCACGGTTGGTTTAACAGTAATCGTCAACCAAAATCCGACATAATTTTTTCGGTCGTGGAAAAAACACTATATTAGGAAATGTGTAACATATTTGGTAATATTATTATTTCTTTTTAGAAGAAAAAATGTTCTTTGATCAAAGTAATCTTACCGTTCAATTGATAACTACGCGTTATGAATTCAAATAATAGGGCACGCGGGTTAAACATGTCACTGCAAAAGTATAGTTTTGGAAAATAAAAAATGCACTTTCCATATATTTCTAGATACATATCTTTGCTTAGATACGTATCTAAGCAAAGAGCAAAGCCCATTGTGTTAGGTATATAACACAATTCCTTGCAAGTTTATTGTATAAAAGCAGTCTAGGCAGACCTCGAAAATGCACCTGCTAGGCTACTACCGTCTCCTCTCTTCAGCTATTCTCCAAGAGACCAATGTACATATACATTCCTTCTCACTTAGTATTTTGATTTTAGCTTATAAATTAGAATTGTATACTTATAAATTTCTTTCACGTTGTTTGTGCAGCTAAACAGAAATCTTTTCATATATTCACTACGCATTTAACATGGACTTCTCCCAACAAGCAGCTAAGACTTCTGCAGGGCATCATTCCGTCAGCGATTCACCTTCTTCACTTGATGATAAGTCTTCTCACATGGAAATGACTCCAGCTGCTACTCAACAAATTCAGGGAAATGATATATGTACATCTTTCTTCTTTCTTTAACTTCTTTGTTTATATGTCTTTTAATTTCAATTTGGTTCATTCAGTTCAAATATAAAAAGTGAATATGAATATGTAGAGAATAAAAAAATTGTGCATTGAATTCACTTCCTCAAATTTAAACGTCAAATATGTTTTTATTGACTTGGTCGAAAACACATCGTAACACCACCTGTTTTTCAAGTCTTCTGTTTCGCGTTTTAAAAAAGGTTAGGTCAAAATGAAGACTTTTGTCACTGTCGATGGAGTCCACGACCACCAGTACCCAATTGAAATAAACCACTGATTAATTAATCTATTTATTTCGTAACATATTAACTTATTCAAGCATCCCTTGCATGGACTGGAACGGTTTAGACTAGAACGAATATGGCTGCGGAATAAGTGATTAATAAACTATGCTATGCTAAATTTTTACAGTGTTGATTGGTGGTGTATAATTAAGAATCCAAAATTTCATATCAGCTACAAATTAAAGATTAGGGAGATTAGTCGACGTATTTAAAGTATAATATACAATATATCTGTCAACTTCAGTCTCACCTTCTCTTAATCACTTTGTCTATGCATTAATCCGATGGTGTGTGTGTGTGTGGCTGCATTATCCTTAATTTTCGTTTCAAAAAACATCTTCAGTAATTAATATATGGGGAAGCTCATCGTTTTTTTCCCCAACTCTCATTTAAATTGGTTAACCATACTATGAATGACCTTCAAAACTCACCTTCGTGTAAGAGAATTGGAAAAGAAAATAATAATTCAGAGAAAGTACATGTAGTTAAATATCCTAGTGGATAGGGTTTTTGGTTTCTACCCCTGCCTTCTAGATTCAAAACTCTTCCCTCTTTTCAATTATTGTAATATTTTGGAACTCTCTTTTCGCCTTAATAATAGTAAATTTAAAAAAAAAAATTCAGAGAACATGAGACTTTTATAAAATCAAAGGTACCAATATTATAGATAATTAAACGTACCAATATAATCAAACGTACCTCTAATAAAGTTGTAGAAAAAACTGTTGATTCAAATTCTTAAAAGGAATAGATGTTTAATCAACAAAATTGAAAAACGAGATGCCTATATCAAACTGCTCCCAAAAAAATTATGGTCTAACTCAGGCTAGGAATAAACTTCACATTATAACAAATTGAAAATTTTCTAGTTCCCATCTTAAGAAAATGGTCTATGCATAATAATGGTTGTCACTAAATTAAAAAAAATGCAATATCACAAATAAAAATTTAAATGCAATTAAAAATTTGTCTAAAGTTGTATGGAATAATGGTTTGTTTTTTTAGAGTTAACGTGTCTTTGAATTTGCATGCACATAATCATTAACTCATCAATATAGACAGCATGTTGATGAAGCCAAAACATTTCTAGCTTTTTCAGTTTCTTTCTACATCTTGGAAATTGACAATTATTTATTTTTGCTACATTGAAAGAATCCGAACCTATCCTTATCCTATCCCATCAACTCACCCTCCCTCAACACTTTGACTAAATCCAAGGGCTTGAACTTTTTCTTAATTTGTGTTGTTTTTAACCCTTGCATGTGAACGGGTTTAGCAGCTGAATTGCCAATAAATATTAAAAAAAATTGCACAAACAAAATCTTTTACTCAGACTAAAAAGATTATTTACATAATTAAACGACCAGACTTTCAAAGTGTTTCAGTGTATTATCTTCTCTCAGTTTTCATCTACTATATATTGTGACAAACATGAGCTGATGAGCAAATTGTGACTTACGCAAACCTCATTTCGTTAGTTCACTAGTTCACTATACTTGAACTGATATTAAATTACTAGCATATATTTATCTAGTTCAGAATTATGAGTAAACACAAATTATTTCTAACTCAATTAAATGTCAAAATAATGAATCCTACTCTAGACTGAAAAAACGAGTAAAGTTTCCTCCATATATTCCCTACAGTCCATGGTATTTGGATCATTAATTTGCATGTCTACCTAATACTTTATTATGTACTAATTATAATTACTTGCAACCATTTTTATCAGACAAAGCATGCATTAATGCAAAGGTGGGAGCAATTGGTTAGAACAGATGTATTCATCTCATGCGCATTTAAATTTGAATTCCTCTTTCTGCAATTTAGATTAGTTTTAAAATTGGATATAGCTTGTACAAAATAAAAGCATGCATCAACCAATGGAACATTAATTGGTGACTGGTCTACCTATGTGCCAAATTCTAACCGATACATTATTCATGCTAATGAGGCCATCTATATAGAAAAGAAACAAGAAAGAAAGAACAAATTAAGCTTCTTTTTTTTTATGAAATTAAGTTCTACACAATAAGACAGAAACTCGCAATGAAATGCAATATATTTTACTTAATATATTTATCCTGAGCAAGTACCTCAAAATCTCACTTAGAATTGTCTCATTCATATAGTCAGATCCAGAGTACTTGCCCAGCTCTAGGCTCTATAGCTCCCCTCTTTCTCAATCAACTTCATTCCTTCAACCTCCTGAGCTTTGAGGACGTGGGTGGTGAGTACAAACACAGAGACAGATTACTATCAACTTCATGAGTACGATCCTCATCATTCTTCTTTGATGTTAGCCTGAGAGACAGATCCAAATCAAGATCATCGCAATCCGAAGCCTTTCTTTTCAACATCTTCGACTGATCTTGTACTAGATTCTTGCTTATAGTGTCGGAATCTCGAAAAGGGTCACGGTTGGTGTTGAAACTTGTGATGAGTTCCTTTGGTTTCAAGGACTCACGGATATTATGGAGCTGGCATTCTTCTTTCAGTGTACGAGTAATCCAAGATGATTGTGGATGATCACCAAATGAACAACTTGTCAGATAATTGTAAGCATTATAACCAGTACTACTAGTGCTCCAGTTGCCTTGAAATCCAGTGCTACTTCTCGAAAACCTTGGATTTTCAAGCGCGGTCCAGGAATTCGTATCGCCGTATGATCCATATCTTGGGAAAGTCAAGAAAGAAAGAATCTTTTGTGAAATTCGATTCATGAAAATAGTAAATTAAGTTAAGGGAAATGTTAATTAATTTGAATAATATGTTAATTTATAATTAACCTGAAGCTGGTAGTGTGGCTTCGGTTATATCCTTGAAGCATGGGGAGTTGGCTGAGGTTATAAATATTTTTATCTCCGCATTCAACAAGATGGCCTTGATGATCCGCTAGTACTGTCAAAATAAAGGTCATAAATTTTGTATGAAAATTAACAACATTAATTAGGGATTATTAGTACCTAATGAAAACCCTAATTTATCTTAATCAATAGGAGAATCCAAGATTGCAAATCTTGTACATACCTTGCCCTGCGTCGTCGATCTTCTTGCTTCTGTACATCTGATTAAGGAAAATATTAAGAAAATAAATCTTTTCAGAAAATTCACAAGTTATTTTTGTTTTTGGAAAATTGACAAGCTAATTAATTTCTTAATTTCAACAATTAATGAACAAACTAATTAGAGTTTTTCAAGGACTTTCTAAATCCACTAACCTGTAAATGGCTCTTGACATGTGCAATATTTAGTCCCTTAATGTTCATCAGTTGAAGAACCAACTTTGGTGTAGCTCCTGCTCCAAAAATCATCACCCAAAACCGATATTATACATGAATTTAACTAATCCCTAAAATTGAATTCGGATGAAATACTGAAATTTAAGGATAAATGAAGGGTGTATGATAGAGAGGTAATTAACTTACTATCTTGACCACCAAGCCTCTCCACGGCGTGGATGAAACGAAGATGAAGATCTGGTGTCCATCGGAGCCTAGGCATCTTGGATCTAACATAAGGTCTAACTGATGTCTTCTTTTGATCACTCTCTTCAACTGTGCTGTTGCTTGAGCTTCCTCCGTTGTTTTGCGGCTTACTATTTTCTCCATTGCTATAATTCTCTCCGCTTTCGCTTCCGTCCTCATTCTGTTTATCCGAGGGACTTGTCTTTGAGCACTCAGAGCCTCCCTGGCTCCCCATCATAGCTTGATTAATCTCTGCTAGCTAGTGAAACTCGATCGAGACCAGAATAAGGATTGAGTAATTTTGTGGATTATAGTTAAGGGAACTAAAGGAGATAATTAGGGATTAGAGCCTTCAGTAGGTCGATCGATTGAGATGACGATGAGCATGAACTTTTCATGGTCTGGCTTGCAGCAGCTGCTGTCCCTATTCTTTTTTCTTCTTCTTCAGTGTCACATGCTCAGACAGAGAGAAGTAGAATTATTTACAACAAAAGAGACATCGAAATAACAAGACAGAATCAGCTCAGCTCTATTACAATACAAGAAGTGTGCGAAACCCTAGATCATGACAAAAGATAGAGAAACTAACCTCTCTCTTTCCTCTCTCTCTCATCTCTCTCTGTGTGGGGATAGGTTAACATTATTTTATTCACATATATGGCAAATAGGTAATATATCATGCATGCGTATACATGCATGTATGGATGTCATGCAATGCAAGAAATAACAATATTTCTTGTGTGGAATATTTTCTATCCCAGCTATAGCGTGCTCCTTCATTTTATATATATTAATCAAATTCCAACACGGGATAATTGGTAATTACAATGCGTACCCCAATCAAATGGGTATATATGTAGTATGTCTTACTTTAAACAATGAGAGAAAAAAATGATGTCATTAACATGAAAAAATGGGTATAGGGTTAGTCTACGACGCCTTTAAAAAATATAAAAAGAAGTTGCTGGTATCGTTTAATTTGAATAGTAATTTTGTAATGTAATTATATTCATGCGTAACATATTATTTTAATAGCGTAATACGACATCCATAACGTAAAAACTAATTCATTATCGTAGTAACAATGTCATTTTCTGATGTTAACAATACCATTAGACGGTAAACTTTTACGATAATATATAGCGCAATCATACCTTTCTTTTTATGATTGTTAAAGGTAAGTAGGGAGCCCAAAAGTGAATAAGTAATTAAATGATCCACTGATAACTTGGATTAATACTGTAAGAAGATATTTATAGTGTAACAATCAGCGCAGGTAACTTGGTAGTGTAATAAACATTATCATTATGTAACTCACTTTTATTATATAATCTGTACTATCAATTAACATAACTCTTTTTGTCAGTTAAATAGGATAAAATTAATTTCACATCCATTTTAAGTTAAATAAGTTGAATAAACAAATTTAACTTCAGGACTTGGCTACAATTATTTGTGTTTAATACAATCACTATCTCGACAATCAAATGATAATTATATTACATACATATAAGTATTGTTGCAAAATCCTCAAATTCAAGTATTCTTTAGTAATATATAGCTAACAATACACTCTATTATATTTACCCTTCCACATCCCTTCTCTTTTTGTAAGTAATATTTCTCTCCTACCACATGCATCACATGTCCGGTTGCCCTAGTTCTATTAAAACAAAGGGTACTTTTTTTTTTTTTTAATTTTTGAGTACTGTATATTAGACAAGTAGGTTACTAGGTTTTATTATCTTAGCAAACAAGGAGTGTTTTAATATTTTCAGCAAGACTAAGAAATTGGTCTTTATATTGATAAATATATCACAGTTGGAGTTGAACTTAAATAAAATAAAATAAAAACTTTCAATTGGTCTTTTAGTGTACGTAGAGTTCATTCTGATTCGCTGTTAGCAAGTGTTGAAAAAAAATAATAGTAGTTAAATAATACTATTGATATAAAATTCAAAACTTTTAACAAGTTTGACAATCAAAGGCATTATCCAAAATGATTTTTAGATTGGCATAACTCTTTACTTTGGTAACTGAGATTTAAAATCGATAAAAGTAGTCCCTAAGATTTAAAATCGATAGAAGTGGTCCCTGAGTTTGTCTACTATCAACCATTTTGATCATTTCGTAAAAAAAATCAGTTAAATAAAGAGGAAATGACAAAAAAAATATAGTACATTATGCTATAGTTTAGGGGCGCACGTGACCCTTTACCACAATTTTTGACACATGTTTTTGTAGAACTCACTCCGTAATGTAGTTTAACAATTTGAATCATCTATATATCTTGTAGAACCTCATTCCTAAATCATCCTTACAAAAAAACATTAGACATTCATAAAATAGGACAAATGCAAAAAATTTGACACATATCATTACTTTTATCCATTTCATGTACATAAATTCAGTTTTAAGTTTATCTACTATAGAGACATCGATTGTAATTAGATTGGATAAGACTACCCTCTCAATCCATATGTGATTCATAAAATAGGAACTACCATTTTCACCCCAATACATGTTCACTACGTTACATTATTTTTGTCACATCCCGGCCCGGGCCCCTACCACACCATGGACTCGACTCCGCCGTAGCACAATATTGTCCGCTTTGGGCCCCGACCATGCCCTCACGGTTTTGTTTCTGGAACTCACACGAAAACTTCCTAGTGGGTCACCCATCCTGGGATTGCTCTAGCGCGAACTCGCTTAACTTTGGAGTTCGGATGGAACTCGAAGTCAGTAAGCTCCCAAAAGGCCTCGTGCCAGGTAGAGATGAGAATATACATATAAGGCTTACATGATCCACTCCCCTGAGCGATGTGGGATGTAAAAATCCACCCCCCTTAGGGGCCCGACGTCCTAGCCGGCACACTTCCGGCCAGGGATTGACTCTGATACCAAATTATCACATACCAGCCCAGGCCCCCACCACATCCCGGGCTCGACTCCGTCGTAGCACGATATTGTCCGCTTTGGGCCCCGACCACGCCCTCACGGTTTTGTTTCTGGAAACTCATACGAGAACTTCCCAGTGGGTCACCCATCCTGGGATTGCTCTCGCGTGAACTCGCTTAACTTTGAAGTTCCGATGGAACCCAAAGCCAGTAAGTTCCCAAAAGGCCTCATGCTAGATAGAGATGGGAATATACATATAAGGCTTAGAGGATCCACTCCCCTGGGGGACGTGGGATGTTACAATCCACCCCCCTTAGGGGCCCGACGTCCTCGTCGACACACTTCCGGCCATGGATTGGCTCTGATACCAAATTGTCACATCCCGGCCCGGGCCCCTACCACACTCCAGGCTCGACTCCGCCGTAGCACGATATTATCCGGTTTAGATCTCGACCACGTCCTCACGATTTTGTTTTTGGGAACTCACACGAGAACTTCCCAGTTGGTCACCCATCCTGGGATTGCTCTCACGTGAACTCGCTTAACTTCAGAGTTCAGATGGAACTCGAAACCAGTGAGCTCCCAAAAGGCCTCGTGCTAGGTAGAGATGGGAATATACATATAAGGCTTACCGGATCCACTCCCCTGGACGATGTGGGATGTAACAATTTTCCTCTTATATATATGTTTTTATAAAGACTAGGTGCATGATAATTTCAGAGTATGAATAACAACTCTCATAAAACAATTACCCAAAAATCTTCTTCTTTTTTTTTTTTGATAAAAACGATAGTGTTGTATTCATTCAAGAAAAGAGCAAATTAAAGAAGTCTCAACCATAGTAGAGAAGCTGAAGTGATTTTTCTCTCTTGGCACTACAAGACAACATGTCATCTACTTTAGTCGATGGCTGTGGTAAATTGCAATACACCATGGCCATTGCCCGTAGTGTATCAAGATGTTTGTAAAAGCTAGGGTCCTTTGGGATGCTTGCTTTACAGGAAGAATATATCAATCATTTAATGGGGTAAAACTCTCAAGCTGGTTGATGCATGTGTGTTTCAGCTGGCTGTTGCTGAATGCAGATCTTAAGCTAACTCCATCAAAAAGATAATATCCACCATGTATATATGTCTGTATGTATATATATTCGCATTCAGTCGGGAATCACGGGGATTGTTCTTCCTTGAGATTTGGCCCTTGTTCATATGCCACCTACGTCACCTTTCTATATTTCCACACTGGCACTGTCTTCTTAATTAATTATTTCCAAAAAAATAATCTAAACAATTTTTAAAAATGAAAAATACAAGAAAATAGTACTATATGTTGCTGCTGTTATATTCACATCAAGGGTCCTATATACGAAAGAGTTCGCACCTTTTTTCATCTCATATTTTCATACATGCTGAGTAATTTTATGATGGTCACGTGGTGTTATTATTTCACTCAAAATTTAATACGTAGGTTTTTCTTCACCAATAAGTCTTAGAAGTAAAACATATCAATTTTGATACTCACTCTTATTGTAACATGTGTACTGTACACCGTATGACTTGTGTTCCCGATACTAATAAAAATTTCTTTTATAAAATACATAGAATAAAAAAGCATGAAATGAAACGTTGAGATTAAGCATGCTAGAAGTTTCTGGGACATTGGTTGGGGGCTGGAATTGAATTTAAGTTTCAAGTCATTTTCTCTCTTGCATGCATGATTTTATATCATCAAAGTCTATGCTTTTAGGTTTGTAAGAGAACTTTTTCATTCCTCCCACGTGTATATATCTGTAGGCCGTGAATATTGAGGGTCATCAACAAGATAAGGCACAGCAAGTCATCCCTTTTCTTTCCAGTCACGGGGTTCTCACCTAGCTAGTTATGTAACCGTGGCATGTCAAACTTTATATTTCTCATGGAATAATCATCGCTAAGTAATCTTTTGGTTAGTAAAGTGTGCTAGCTAGCTGTGTGTATATGTTCCATAGCCAATTATATCTCTTACAAACATCATATTCGCAAACAATTAGTTTTTGATCTAATAGTATTTCTCTTCTTCGCAAACTTAAAAAACAGAAAAACACGAGATTCACTCCTCTAGTTGAGCATAGAGTATGCCGTGTAGATTCTATTTTCTTTTTCTTTTTCTTTTTTTTTATCAGAAATATTCTATTTTCTAAAGTAGAAAAGATTGTAGTTAGTAAAAATATTTTCTTGTAAGAGCAGCTCCAGCCCGATGGACAGGCGACCTTGAAGACACACATGCCCCAGCAACAACCTCCAGCCCATGCGGGTGATTGGGGAGGGAGGGGGGGCGAGTTAGAGGCCCGGCGCGAATTGGTGACCCGAGAGCCCGAGGGGAATGTGATGCAATGCTGACTTCAGGGTGGCGTTAGCCACTATTTTATTATTTTTGCATCAGGCACGTGCACGTGGGGGCGCATCCCGACAACATTTTAGAAGCATGGGGCCCACGATGCAGACGGCAAAATGTTACCATTGGTGGCCACGTGGCTTTTTCTCGTCCATTGGATTTCAACGGTTACTTGTTCTGGACCGTTGGATTTCCAACAGTAAATTTTTTTTTGAAACCTTCCTAAATATCAGCTGTTGGATTTGAGATCAACAGTCCACGTTATTCGCCTTTATAAATGAAAAAAAATCACATTTAAAATTTCTGAAGTCCATATCCTTCCTACACCCCTCTTGACAGCTTGGAAAGTGTTTTTCCTTTGCACTTCGCGGACGTGGCATTGTTTTGACAAACGATGACCACTTTGGGTAAATGTCGTCTGCTAGGTAGTATGACACGTGGTACTTATGTCTGTTGACCCAGTACTTGACTCTTGGTGCTTTTCCTTGTAGGACATCGTTGAACACTAGAGATTGGGTAAGGACATTGAGGTCATTTTGAGCCCCCGAAACACCGAAAGAAGAATGCCAAATCCATGTATCAAACGAAGCCACCGCCTCCAAAATGATACTTTTTGCTCATTTTCTGTCCCCATAAGCTCTTTACCATGCACTTGGACAGTTTTTCCAGGTCCAGTGCATATAGTCGATGCTTCCAATCATCCCAGGAAAACCTCGCATCTCGGCCTTCTTCAGAACCCTTTGCAAGTCCATCTCAGTAAGTCTCCGGAGGTACTATGCGGTGTAGAGAGATTCGATTGCAGAGCAAAACCTCATCAGGGACTCAAGAATGGTTGATTTCCCCATCCTCGCTATCTCATCCACTTGGTCTGCAGATGCTCCATATGCAAGCATCCGCAATGCAACAGTAATTTTTTGCTCAGGAAGGAGACCCGTAACACCAAAAACATCCTTCTTTTGCATAAAGTAAGAATCATGGTTGCAAACAACAATCATGATTTTGTTGAACAAATGTCGTTCCATTCTAAAACGACATCTAAAGTACATATCAGGGAATGCACAGTTACAGACAAAATAATCGTCCAAGAGATCCGTACCTCGTTGTTGCCTGTTTATATCAATGTTTGCGGAATGGCTTGGCCTGCAGATCTGAGTCACAACTTGGATGACTCGACAAGAATGTGAGGCTCTTTGGCTTCTTGCTTCATCATCTCTCATTTTACACTTATCATCCTCTTCCTCTTCCATCTCATTTTCGCCCACCTGGAGATTGAACATTTCTTCCCCTTGCTTAAACAATTCTTTCTCTTGCTCATCGATTTCCCACAACATCCTTGAATAAGACATTGTAAGAAGGAAGCAGAAACTATGAATAATGATAGAGATTTTGATTTTGGTGTGTGATTTCTTAGGATGGATGGTGGGTTATATGGAGGAAAAAGAAAGGATTAGGTTGTAGATAATGCTACGTGGCATGTCGTCATTCGTTAAAAATCTGATCGAAATCTATCCTCAAAGATTGTAAACAGATTGTGACACGTGGCGTAACATGATTGGTTAAAAATCTTATCGGAAATCTATCCTCAACAATTCTGAAAAGGTAACGACACGTGGCACGACAACATTGGATAAATATATTATCGAAATCTATCACCAAAAATTGTCTTCTCGGATAATGACACGTGACTCAACAAGAACGATTAAAAATCTTATCCGAAATTACAAATAAAATTATTTTGTATAATTTTATAAAATAAAAATACTAATAATTTATTGCATATTGTCATGGCTATTCAGTATAGGGGTGGAGATGCAAAAGGCAATTACTATTCATTGAAGGCAGTTACTGTTCATTGGAGGCTATTCAATAGTGACTTGCCCTAAGGGACCTTTACAATGCTGGAGTTGCTCTAAGATAACCACGAATATCATATTGAACCACTGTTTATAAGTGAATTCTTATCTAAAGTTTGATTCAAATTGAGAGTTTGATTCAAATTGACAGTTTGGTAACACATATCACTGCCCAAAATTAATACGTATCTATTGACAAAAGAATATATTCTCCTAAGGGAGGATCTATTAAGAGGCAGAAGGGTCAGTTGATCCTTCTAATTTTGACAAACCTCCATAGAAGACTTAAGTGTTGCCCCGTTAAAGCTTAGAATTGCCCTTGAGATATTGCCCTATAGCTGCTCTATGAAATGTTCAATGAACATTAGGTAAGGCAGGGCAGGGCATTGTGTGCAGCTCCTTTGCTGTTGATTCAAAGTCTCTTTTGATGATGATGCGCAGCTTTGCAAGCAACAAAATCAGGTCATTTTCTATAATTTATTAATAATAAGACCTGGCCACTTAAAAAAACAAAAACTTAAGTTTCTAGTCTAGACATATATAAAACTCAAATCTATAAAATCCTATTTTTTACCAAATTTTAGATCTTTTAAAATTTCAATTTTTTCTTTGTTTGTATTGATAATGAAGCTATAATACAACATTTTCAAATATGAAATCGATCACGTCCTGATCAATTGTCGCTTGTAATAAACAATTGTAGTTTGTAATGTTATTTATTTCATGAATTATGAATTATAGAAATATGATTTAATTTTTAAAGACTATTTATTTGTAAAAGAAATGTTTTTGAATTTTTACACATGACCTCCAAAACATTTTTTTCATGAATCCACCACTGCTCTAATTGATTAATTGCAAGTACTTAATAAGATTAGCAAAAGTATTACTGAAGCACCCATATATGAACAAACTAATTAACAAGTTAAGAAAGAAAATATGTCAAAGGCTCAAATCACACCCCATAACGTTTAAACCCTAAATATTCATAGCTTGCTAGAGAAGAGGACAGACACTATACAGCAAAAGATGGACAGAAATAAAAGCCCTACTGAATACGAAAAGATTCACTCCAACACTTAGCCTGTGAGGTCAACGCCTAACAGTTCCTCTGTCCCTTTTTCTTCGCATTCATACGTATTTTATGCCAATAGTTTAATTTGCATGAGAATACGTGAGCCTATTAATGCGGATCTAACCCATTATTTGAGAATGAGGATGTCTGTCTTCTTCTAGGGTCTCTCTGCTCCTTCAGTCTTCACACATATTTTATTATTATTTTAGTCACATTAGTAGCTAGGACATCAGTGCCCGCATCTCTGTAATATTGTAATGCATGCATGGTCTGCATTCCATGCAAACTGGCCTTTAAATATATGTAGACGATGGCATCTAAATAATTTTAAGTTTTTCAAAGAAGTTTCACAACTGCTCCAAAAGTTTATGGTAGGTGGGGTGGTATTTCCATCTGTATTATTAAAACAAAATTGGTGTATTTATATGGAGACCATGAAAATTTCATAATAAATAAAACTGGTGAGGAAGTTGGACCTTTGAATAAAGTAGTATCAATCTTTTCATGATGGTCCAGCGATTCATTCCCATATATCACTCAATTATAAGTGAAAAATTATGAATTCTTATATTGGTCGCATTTGGGGTCTTGAAGGCTCAAATATACTTAACATATTAGAGAAGTAACACCAAAATGATGGATTTACAAGGTTTAATTGTTCAACCAATATATATGTAGGGAAATTATTTTGATCAGTTTAAGAATTGGAATTAGTAAAATTATATATACTCTATATATATGCAGTATAAATTTATTTATATATATACATGTGTGTGTTTATTTTCACACATATTTATACTTGATAAAGATAATACACTTTCTTGATAAAGATAATACACTTTAATTTGAATTATTAAGCACATTTCTTATTTTAATATAGTATCCAAAGTACAAGAAAGCTACTTTATACTACTATCCATTGATATTCTTCATCACATGTAATTGAGATGTCATAAGTCTGAATCACATTAAATAACGAGATTGATACCAATTTATCGCCTCACACTTAATGTAAATATATTATTGCATAAAACATTGACAATCAAGAAAAGAATAACTTTAACATTTAGTTGGACGGTATCAGTATAAGTATTGCATTAATTTTACGACATCATTTTAAATATCAGTACCCTTTTTAATAAATTTACATTATAATCATTAAAGTTTATATACTTCTTGAGTCCTGGCTCTACATAATAATGACGAGATGATAAGATATTGTTTATTACGCTATCAACGTTGATCGTTATACACCATGAATGTCTTGTTACAATATAGATATAAGTTATTTAGTGGACATCACAACTTATCGTCATTCACTTTTAGGCTTACTACCTTCATAATCCAAATGGTGTTACTATATGACGTTAATAAGCAATGTATGAATTATCAGAAAGGTAGGCTACACTAGTGTGATGTTACATAGTTAACATAATTTTAGTTAATTACTCAAAATGACATTGTTATTACTAGCATATGCCTACACACATTGTGTGTGTGAACATTTTTTTTATTTTTAAATAGGAAGGAGAGAGGGAGAGAGAGAGAACGTGGGAATGGGAAGGGGGAAGAGAGATTTTTGTTTTTTATTTTTTAATATTAGATATATGTTAAAATCACCTGTAGGTAAGGTTTAAATATAAAACAACAAAATTTAGTTTGTGAAATCACATTACTGCCCATAATTTTGTTGTTGTGATAGAAGACTAAATAGTCTTTTCACCCTCTTTCGGTTGACAAAGAGAGTTTTGTTAATAGGTAGTTTAGATTATAACAAGGTTGAGTTTTATGTTGTGGACTTCATATTATATGCTGTCAAGGTGTGAGGATGCAAAGGTAAAAGAGTCTCACATCAATGAAAGGAAAACCTTGCAAAGGCTTATAAGAAGTTGACTACTCCCATATATATTGCTAATTGGTTTTATTGTGGAACTTTAACTTTTTCATATATAGTACCAGAGCATGTTGGCCCACATGTGAAGCCGACAGCCACACATACTCCACGTCACTCAATTCATGTTGTCCACGTTTTTGGGTTGAAAATTCGTCACATGTCACGTGTGAGAATGTGAAAGTAAAAGAATCTCATATCGGTGAAAGGAAAATCTTTGCAAAGGCTTATAAGAGATTGGGCTACTCCTCATATTGCCAATTAGTTTTATAATTGTATCAGTCCAACCTCTCAAAGGAAAATCTTTGCAAAGGCTTATGTATAAGAAGGGTTGGGCTACTCTTTATATTGCTAATTGATTTTATAATAATATCAGCTCAACCTCTTAAAAAACCCTATTGACTATATCGAGAGTAACCCATATACCTTATAAGCTCTTACAATGTTTTTTTTTTTTACCAATATGAGACTGTTGTAACATAATATATAAGATCTTATGCATGGACATGAATGCATTACAAAAACATTTTTGGATTAAATACTTACCCCCTTTTCTTAAAAGACATCGTAGACTAACCCTACTGGAAATCCAAAATCTGCTAGCATACTAAAATAAGAGTACCAATAAACTAGAACGGTTAATTGGTGCAAAAAAAAAATTACATTTTGAAAACTGCAGTAAGCTTATATGTGTTGAAGAATGTCATCCCGCATACTAAACCTGACAGAATATATTACCACTTATAACTGAATAGTTTATAGAGGTCTTTTGTGATAAAACTTAACACATATCTCAAGCATTGCAGATGATTAAAGTTAAAATAATATTGGTGTGATTAATAGTAACTATTAGCCCGACTTTAAAATCTTAACATTATATTATCTCTATTACTCGCAAGCGGTAGTAAATATTTGTGTTGTAAATGAATCGGAAGTGTGTCTACTTTTGCCATACAAGAGGTCACATAGACGTCCCTCTATGATAAGAAAGCATATTCAACACTGGCCCTCTTGTCATATATAATGATATCAGTGCCTTGCATATTATAATGTAAGGGGCACATCACGAATTTCTTTGCTGAGTTATACATGATTTGAATAAGACCCCTAGCATGAATTTTATGTACAAAAATCTTAATGTATGTACTATTTGATTATATATAAAAGCTTGAGAAATATGACAGCAGAATATAACATCAATAGTATAGATGTTATTTAATTTGGATCTTAATTAATAACTAGTTTGTGTACAGATTGGTGGTGTTATTAAATGAGTCTATTCACATCTCATCTACGTATGCATGGTTGGCAGAGCATGTAAGTAAAATATGGTAATAATAGTTATTCCCGTCAAAGGTATATGCTTTGTCACCTCTTGATGCATCTTCTGGAACCTACGTACTACTATCGATTGTTTGTCGTCTCCATCTCAGTCTTATCGGAACTGTAATAACTAGATATTCATTTAAAAAAAAAATTCCAAAGAAACCAGATGGTGATTTCGTCATAGCATGTCACCTCTTTGAGGGTCAGAAAGACTTCCACAAGTATTTCAACCTTCTCTTTATCAACATCGTGTAATTCACCCACGCTAGTAATCGAACACAAAAAATAGCGTGTAGATATCCATTTTAACCTACTATATATTAATGTGAAAATTATAAAAATTGATTAAGAATCAAAATTAATTCTTCTTACTCCCATATATGATGTACTCATATTATGAAAGAGTATAAGAAAGTCATAACTTTATAGTTAATTAACATTTTTGATATATTTGAATACTAATTATAGAATTGTAATAATGCTCGTTATAGCTTTGTCATGGTATGAACTCAAATTTAAGCTATCCACATTAATATGTACCACTAATTATCTACAAAAATATTGCGTCGACCTACCTCTATTGCATTGACTAGTGATGAGAGTGATCGGTCCAATTTTGAACAGATCGATGGATTGAAGCTTTTACCATCACTTAATTAATTCCAAGGTTACCTACATACACTTTGACATATATATTTTTGGATTATAGAAACATTTAAATCAGGTTGCGCTGATTTTTTTTTTTCCCTTTTTGTGACAAGAAATATGAAGATTTTTTTTTTCTTTATCAAAAGAAGAAAAAATTGATGTGGTCATTCTTTTTATTTGACAAGAAGAGTCTGTGTAGTTGTCGTTCTCCTACCCAAATATTGAAAATAGGCTCTGTCGAGGAGAGCCTTTATGGTTTACAAATTAAACGCATACTTTGATCGCGACTATTGTTCAGGGTTACGATGGTGATTTTTGTTTTTATTTTGGTTTGTGAGTATGACAAAGGATTTTGAAGAGGAAACTCGACATTTATTGGAGATCACTCATAATAGTGCTTCTTTGCTGATGATTGCAAGATCATCATACGGTGATGCGGTATTTTCCTCGTGATGCCTTTATGGTGGTTCGACGACATGCAACGTTTAATCCTCGTAACTATTATCTTTTTCTTTTTTTTGTCAAATGATAGATTTGTTAGATTAGATATTACATTAAAGAGCTGATGGGATTCGAACTCAAGTCGTGGTATAAGGACAACACTCATCTTCACAACTATATAGAAGGCCAATTCCTCGTAACTATTATTTTTCACATTGGTTAGATGCATGTCATCAGTGGTTGAGGAACTGTGGTGTTTCTTTTGATTTGTGTAAGTTCTTGGTTACATGTACATTTAAATTGTCTATCCTATTATATATATTCATGATGTTTCTTAGCAAATTTTACTACCCCAAAAAAACCACTTTTTTTATTGGCTTAAACCGTAATTGATCAACTGACGAAACTCGATTTCGTAGCTTATGTGTCAAGGATTGTAATGCGGAACTTGTTCTTACAAAATCAACTTGAAAAAGATCAGTAATATGAGAATGGGTACATCTTCAATGACCAACATATATATTAACCTGAAAAAGAATTTAGCCAGGATTTTCGAATGTGAAACATCTGAGGCATAACATTCCTTTATGGCTTAATTTGAATCTTTTCGCACCATACAAGTGCACCTTTGACCATCGATCGATTCATGTTTCATTTTAAATAAGTATATAACTAGAACTAAAAAAGATATCCATGGATTCTTGCTAGTGACATTAGTTGAAGTTTGAACTTTTCTTTTTCATACCTTATAAAAATATGCCATCTCTAAGGGTAATACAAATGAAAACCACGGTCGATGCATTATATATATTATATATATGCATAGAGATTCACTTGTTCATTTCATCCTTCCCGATTAGATTATTGGTACTAATCACTACACTACTACAGTGTCTTTGCATAATTCTCTCAAATTTTATTTCCCAAACAGCTCGCAAGCCATTGTCTTTATTCTTCTTAGTCAATGTTGACACCTTATTCTTTGCAATTCATGCAACTAGTTTTTGACCCATTTGGGTTTAGAGTACATAGATATGGTCCACCTAATACCTACATTTATTCTCTCCTACCTGGACACGATAGGTACACCCATATGGCTAGTTATTTCAGGTCTCAGGCAGCAAAGAGTGAATTGGATTCTTTTGTTGAAAGATGTCACTTCATTAGTCTTCTCAACGAAGTGAGTTGTTGTATGATTGGTTCCTCTCAAGTCTCATTTAAAGTTCGGCACACATACTTGCGAACCATTATTACGATTAAGACACTCATCTTTAAAGAGTATCTTTCATTCATATAGTTTAATACCGATTCGGCAGACCTATATTTTCATCGATATATTTAAGGCTACTGAACCTAGTGCAGAAGATTCAGAACTTCACATTGCATAATCTTGTCTTCAGGTTTGAAAACTCAAGGCCGAGAGTGTTGATTCATCAGCCAAAGTCGCTAAATTTAGAAGTTATTACAACGCATTCCACCATATTGCCACATTCAAGTTATTCGCCTGGAATGCCAAAGAAAACTTAGAACCCATTTAGTATTCAACTCGGATGCAATTTTTATAACTCAGACAAGTTTTGAGTTTCAAACTAATTTCTTGCTTGGTAAGCCTATTTTAAAAAACTGAACTTAAAAAGAACTTGAGAACAAAGCTTATTTAAGAAAAATATACACAAAGCATGTTTTTAGAGTTTCTGAACCGCAAAGAAAGTTGGGGCGGGCCAACAACCTCCAATCACAAAAAATAAACTCCATATCCGACCCCTCTCTTTGTGTTCTTCCCCGGCAGGGTTGACCAGAGTTGCCACCGAAATAAATTTGGGCCCGCGGCCAACGTCAATTAGTATTTTTCGTGTGTGCCGATTTGTATCCAATGACGGATCCAAAAAATAATATTAGGGGATTAGTAAGAATAGCGTGCATCGCTTAACTTTTTTTTTATTAGAAATAGCATGCATATCGCAATTTCATCGAGTCTTGGTAGGCCTGAAGTCATTTAGAAAGGCATACTGCACACATGTTAATGCCTCATTTGCATGGGTAATTAACATGTTCCAAGGCTACTTCCATATGAATGTTTAACAAAAGAAACACATTTATCTTGAACACACTAGCAATGACTAATATCATTTCATCCCATTAATATGTTTGTCTAAGAATGATGATGTTTTGTTATTCTTTGAGATCACCATTTCATTTACTTTGCATTTTTGGATAGTTTTTTACTTGGTTCTTTTTTTCTTCCTACAATTGTAATCACAACTAACGAACAAGCCAGAGGTAAATAATATTAGAACTAGACTGTAAAGGGGCAACACCTCTCTAACGCATTTTATCAAGTAGTTAAAGGGCATATATGATGGACAACTCAAACCTTCAAGGGAGCAACACCCAAATCATCCGTGGAGATTCATTGAAGTTTGGAGGGTCACCTAACCCCCCTTGCCCCTAAGTCGGTCCGCCCCTGTTTGTATCTATAACAACCATGAGTGTTGAAGCGACTCCACTGTATCTCCACTTAGGTTGTTGAACTAGTCAACGCCGGTGAGGGAAGAGGCGGTGATTACCTGATAAAGACGATGACCTGCCAGGGACTTCTTTCTATAATATTAACATTTAAATAGTTTTCGAATTTAATACCAAATAAGGTTTTGAATAGCAAAAGGCCCTTATTATTTTTCAATTTTGTGTATATCATCCATTATACAAATTGAATTAATGTATGGCTCGTTTGGATGTTCTTTTAAAATAACTGCAAGCGCTTTTAGAAAAAAAAAAATATTTTTGGGTTCCAAAAACACTAGTGCTTTTTGCAAGAAGCACCAGTTATGTGTTTCCTCCATGAAGCACTTTAAGTGCTTTTTCAGGATTTGCTTACATTTTTACTAAGGATTGGTTCAAAAAACATTTTCATCAAAAGCGCTTTCAATCATTTTGAAAACGCATCCAAACAAGTTCGTGGTAAGGCGTGGGCAATGCTTCGTTCTGTCACATTAACGTGGGCCACGCAATAGGTTCCCAAAGTGAGATTCACCATCTTCGTTTTCACGCCCAACATTTGCTCCTACACAATTGTATTGTTTTACCCTTTCTATTTTGTTTTGGTTTATACTTGTTTTACATAATAACAATACAACGATACATATTATACTAAGATCACTGGACATGATCTAAGAGAGTGGGAAAATAAATCAATTATTAACTCGTTATTTTTTAACTTTGAACATAAAACCTTACACTTGATAAACCTAGGCCCATAATCCTGGCCCAAATTTGCGAAAATGGCCTTCAGAAATATTCAACATTGCTGGGCTTTTATATAGGAGCTGAAATTTTTGACTTGGGCCAACAAGAGGGCAACATTATCACCACCAACTCTACTCTAAAAGTTAAATTAAGCAGTTCACTTCAAATTGCACTGAATTTTTTTAACTTCACATAAAAGGTCTACTCAGCTTGATTATCATCCAAAGTATTGGACTTAAACGGTTAAGTTAGAGATAATATCCGTTCATAATGTAGGGACAACTGATGCATTTTTATTTACACATAATATTCTAATTTATGGAGTTTAAGATATAGGATAAATCATACGATAAGTCAACTATAGTAAATTAGGTATTAAACTCGTCATCCAAGTTAACTGATCTGAAACCTCTCAAGTATACTGCAAAATTCACTTAATACTACTTCGTAATGGTCTTTTACTCCATTTATAAGTGTAAAATTTTGGGTTTGAATCTCGTAATAGCGAGTTCGTAATTAACTTATTTCTTCACTCTTTAATGTAAATACATCGATAAATAAAAAAAAATATATAAAATACCACTAGACATAGTACTATTGCTTATTGGGACCTTTTAAGAGAATCGTCACACAAACAAGTTTTATTCTTCAACATACTCAAGGGAGCGCTATGTGTCAAAGCCCAATGGAAAGATATATGGAATGGGCTTGTCCCATCCCATACACATGAGATTTTTAAGGCCCAACATTCGAATTAAGAAAATAGAACCTTTTTTTATTAATAAAGTACATAGTTGATAGCAAAAATAAATAAATAAATAAAAAGACGTTTCTTTTTTGTTTACACGTCGCACGCAATAACACTGACCAATAGATATAAAAAGTAAAAATCAACCAAAAAAATATATAAAAAGTAAAAATACGTGGAGAAGCACGTTTCATGAGTTATCCACATCTGAAAAGGGATTATCTTTAGATCCCTTTCATCAAATTCACCAAATCTATCAATTCGGGGTTTTGAAATTTAATCAAACGGTTACAAGCAGAAGTTCCTTTAAAAGTTATAATAACTTAGTCGTTTGATCAAATTTCAAGGGTCCGTATTAGGTAATTGGGTGAATTTGATGGAAGAGATCCGAAGAGAATCCCTTTCCTCCACATCTCAGATGATGTTGCAATTTCCTTCACGCGCCATTTGGGATGCGTGGCGTGGGGCCGCAGTTTTCGTATTTGAAAAAGTCCCGGGAGATGCGGCTCTGAATATTGGATGCTACTGGATTCAACAATTTTTTTTATGGGTTGAATTAGACAGATTCGTATAATTTTGAAGATATTGTTTTTTCGTTTTGGCAAATGGTATATTTTATGCTAAATTGGTCTAAGGAAATGAATCATTCAAATTTAGGTGTAGAAAGCGTAGCAAATTCCTATACTCAACTTGACTGAGCAAATATCTGCTAATTTTGAGAAGATGTCCAAACAAAAAATGGGGTATTTAGTTGATCGGAAGCACACATTCTTGAAATTAAGCGTTAGATGTGCTGCTTGACGAGAGTATAACTTAGCGGGATTGTCTTCTCCGAGCTTATAAGACTTATCATTCTGTAAATTTTAGTGGAAGGTGATTCTAAATTTGTTATTCACTACATTCAATATTATGATTCAAGATGTCAAATTTGTGGTTATCTACTTCTCCAACATTAGGATTTTTTTTTCATATCTTTCAGGAAGCAAATTTCTCTGCTCACACCTATGTTGCTTATTCAGCTATGCATTTTGATCAATTTAATGAGGGATGTCCTAAAGGCTTCTTCTTGTAAATTCTTAGTTTTTTTTAAGCCAAAACAAAAGAAAGAAAGAAAGATTGGCAGAAAACTTTAACACACTAATTAGTAGGAAAAACTGCATAATATCATCACAAACTTCTATGTTTGTGAACATAGAGTAAATTTTTTTCCCTAATTAACTATGTGGAGATTCACGTCCTGTGACAGTTTGACACCTGCATACAACTTCCTCGAATTTCATTTATTTTTTGTGTCAAATAATGCGCACATGAATGCATGTGGCCCTTTTTAAGGTTGTTATTGTAATTCTACATGGATAAAAGATCCAATATCATTTAGTTTATCAACCTACATCCAAATTGGCACCAATGCGAATGTTTACGAGGTTGTTCTTGTTTGAGTGTGAGCATGATGAGATTCAGAGTTTAGATGCCAATTGTTTCCGAGTTCAATTTCACTAAGAATGTCTTACTTATTAGAAGAGGAGTGCTAATCCTTATTGCTGCGAGGATTGTAATAGAACCTTAAACGGATGTCTTGTACTTTAAGGAAATATATTCAATTTCCTATATGAATTTAATAGGGAATCCTTATGTGTTCGACAAGGATTGTATATCTATATATAGTGGTCTTTGCTCCATGGTACACGTTCTTTTCTAGACTAAAACATATTGTTCGCTTAAGCATTGAGATTTTGACAAATAAGAGAAGGATTGCTATGATTGTTTATGTGATTTTGCTCATTGATGGCTTCGACTAATGGAAGTTCTTCAGGTCAGTTTTCTATTTAACTTTATGGATTAAAGTTTGTTTTTTGATTGACTATGGTTTATGGCACTTGATTATCGAGAATGCCACATTATTATTATTATTTTTTTGGTAAAAATACAAATAAAATGAGACGGATGTATAAAATTGACGTGTGAGTTAATAAATAATAGTAAATTTCACTTGTCTAAGTGATAATTGCGAGCACATAGAAAAATTTCAGATAATATTTGCACAATTTTCCCCGATTAACATTAGCTGTCTTTCTAATAAACAAAGATCGGAGAGAAAGAGAGGAAAATGGCATCCATGAAAGACAGGTAGGCCGACTTCAACGCCTATCCTCCTGTGTCCTAAAACACTACTAGGACATAATATTCTATCCATCTTATCACTCTCAGACATGCACAAAATTACAACTCCACATATTATTATTATTATTTTTAACAATCACGAGATGGTTTAATGGTTGATGATGAAATTTAGGTTCGTATTTTACACGATACGTTAATTTTTTTATGTTAATGAATTATACGATAATAATATTATAATAGCAGATGCTACAAACTTCAGAGTTGTATTCATTTACAGACTTAAAGTCCTGGAAGCGAAGATGCTACCAGTTGTGTCTTGCTTCAGGCAAGTATATGTCTTTCTGGTGATCGAAACGGTCGGCCAGAGTAAGCCAGAGGGTGCGTGGGTCCTCCTCAGCGAGATACTCAGTCTGCAGTGAGATGGAGCTTCACGTCTTGAACCCACTTCAGACAGTTTCTTCCAGAGACTTCTAGAGCGGAGAAATCGAGCTTGTTCAAGTTCGACATGTCCCTAAAACAAAGGGAAAAACGTGAGTAGTCATATGGTAAGCCATAGACATATATCATAGAACATACAGGTTCTATAGACATGTGTTGGTTTAATTTATGCATGAAAACTACAGGTTTCATGTGGTATGTTTTGAATGAAAACTTCGGGTTTCAAAGGCAGTAAATTTGAAACTACAGGTTCAATTTAGTTTTATGAACAATTAGTTCATAATGAGAGTTTCCTGCAAGAAACACATAATGCAATATAATAATTTGAATATAGTGGATTTGAGGTTTTTCGGGAACTCAAGTGTGTGAGCTTCGTTACTACGAAAGTATGTGACGGTTCAAAGTATAAAAATAAATTATTGAATCATTAATGTCCAAAAGTGATATTCAGGTCAATAATTTTGGATTCATTATCAGATTAATGGACTGCAAGTCACTTTTAATTAATTCAATAAATCGGGCCATACGGTGTCAATTGTAGAAGCCAAATAATATTATATTGGACATGTAAGACACCTAAGCAATTGCCACATCAGCAAGTGCTTAGTGTGAGGGTTGATTTTAACAGAGTATAGTATAAAAGACTTTTCCCTCTCTCATTACAACCGACTGTGTAAAAACAATTTTTGAGAAATATACAAGCTTGGGTTTTCGTCTTCATTAAGTTTCTTCATCTTCAACTTTGATTTTGATTCTTTGGTGTTAATATATTAAAATAATATTATTGGATCGAAAATATAGCCCCAAAATAATTTGGGCTTGGTGTTGTGAATAAGGGGGCACGAGTTGAGTGCCTTGAGTAAAAGGCATGGCCCAAAAAGGGCATTGGGAGTGGGCTGCAGGTCACGGTGGGTGGGAGAAAACCCCAGCCCCAGCTGGGTTTCAGTTTGGGCTGAGGGAGATGGCACGGGGCAAGGCCCAGCAAGGTTGCTGGCTTTTGGGTTTGGCGCGAGAAGCCCTAGCCACATGGGCTAGCTCTTCGATTTGTTGCAAGCCGTGACACGGGGGCCCATCAAGTTAGGCTTGCGGGCTGTGGACCAAGAAACTAGGGTTGCAGGCCTATGGTTGTGGAGCAGCAAACCCAACAGGGGCTGCGTATGTAGTCCAAAGGCATCAGGGTGATGCCATCCCACGGTAATACAAAAAAAAAAAAACCCAATTTTTTTGAACCCAGGGTTTAGGAAACCCATATTTGCTTCTAATTTATTTTATATAGTTTGACTCACAAATTCCACATAACAATTTAATTGTGTGATGCATGAAATAAATATATATACTGACAAATATATGAACATATACAATATATATATCGAAAGGAAAATATAAACATAGAGGGGTTCATGCATCATGGGGAATGTTTTCATACTTCGTGGATGTTTCAAATATCTTCTTTTATTTTAAGCGTACCTGATTAGCAGAAAACGAATAAGCCTTTGAATTTGGTGGATGATAGCGTCCTTCTACGATGCATCAATTCCTCAACTTCTGGCAAGAGCGTGGTGATAACGTGTTGTAGGCCTATTTGATTGAACGATCTAGGTTCAGAGAAAGAGAGAGGGGGCTGGTCACAATTAGAGAGAAGGGAGATTGATTTAATTGTGATGTGTGTTTGATTCACTCCATTGTGCCTTTATTTATAATAGTATAATATGTAAAAATCTTTCAGGATTACAACATTTAATAGGTAATCTACTCCTAATAGGAATATAAGATAGTTTCCCATGTCTCTTAGAATTTACACAATCACATTCCTATTCTAAATATAACTGCAACATTAATAAATAAATAAATCAATCAATCAATAAAAATAAGTTTCTTTTTTTGTTTACAAATCGCACGCAACAACTGTCACAGCCCATCCCGAAAATTTTATATCGGGAACGTGAAATGACGGATTTACCCTTAGCGGGTATTAAGGTATGTGTGTATATGACATTTTTAGACTTAAACTTTATAAACTTTGGAATTTGCTTATGTGGGATTGTGTGTGGTTAGGGAATTTAAGATGACAAATGGATGATGTGGCTTGGTGTTGGACCACACAACACACACACCTCACACTCCCTGCTCTCTCCCTCTTCCCCGTATCTCTCTCCTCCCTCACGACACTCTCTCTCTCTCTCACCTTTGAAATGGTACGGACAACACCAAAACCCTCCAAAACTTTGTGGATCGAAGCAAATAAGGTATGATTCTTCACCCTTGTGATGTTCTGAGTCGATTGGTATTAGTTTTAGGAAGTGGAACCCTCGGAATCGTCGTGAAACCCTAACCCCGAAAATGTGCACTGTTCATGCACACGTAAAATGTCGTGTTTCAGGGAATTCTAAGCTTGTAGTGAGCTTAGTGAAGTCCTAAGGAGGCTCGGAGTACTTCGTTTGAAGGATTTGGACGTCGGGATCACGTGGTTCCATTTTGGCCGAATTTCTTGGAATTTTTCCGGTGAGATTTCTTGATTTTTAGAGCCTTAAACTAGTCTATCGTGATTCTACATGTTTGGGGCTTCAATTTGATATAAAATACGAAGAAAATGGGTGAAAAACGAAGGAGAACGAAGAGTTACAAAATTTCCAGCGGAAAGTTCAGTCCGGCGAGCCAAGGAGGAAGATGATGCGCGTGGGGGCGCGTGTCCCCGTGCTTGTCCTGGCGCGTGGGGGCGCGTGCGGCCTCCAAAAATTATTTTAAAAATATGTCGACGTCCGTAACGTCGAGTAGATCACTGTGGTATATTCATATACCCAATTTGAGCATCTTATGAGGAAGTTATTAACAATTGTTCGTTAGGTGCTTTAAATAACGTTTTATAGTTTTCGCAATAGGTGAAAATGTGATTTGACGATCCGACCGTTGGATCGTCACCAAACTTTGATGCGTTGTAATACGTAATATTTGAGGATTATAGGAACTTACGGATTGGGAATCCGATTTACGGATCTTCCGGAATTGGAGTTGTAAGTCCATAATATAGAATGTTAACCGTCACTTGGTTTAGTTAATTGACGGAGATCCGACCGTTGGATGGTAATGAAATTTTAGGATGTTATCCTAGAGGTATATTGTGGACCTCTGAAAGTTATGGATTTGAAATCTGAGTTGCAGATCTTCCGGATCGAACTGCGTAGTGACGTGTTTTATATAAGTTATATTCTATCGATATGAATTCTGAGGTTGGATTTGATTATTGTTCTAGGCGCCGATCGTCATGACGCCTTGAGGGGTTGTGCTAGGGAGTTGTAGGGCGAACTCCAGGTGAGTGGGCAGTTTTGATTTCATGTTTACCTATATACTATTGTTTTCCCAGAAAATGCTTTTATATGAGAAAATGAATTTAAAATTGCCATGCATGAAAACATTGAATATTTGATTTGATAATGGATATATGTTTATGTACATGAATTGATATATGATGCATACATGTTGCATGGTGCTGTGGAGGCGCAGGTAAGTCAGGTGAGTCATTATGCATTGAATTATTGATGTTGAAATGTTTAAGCTCATAACATGCACCCTAGGTGTTAGTGCTTATATTAGTTTCACCACACCGCACGCTCGCCTTGGATCCAAGTAGGTGGATGTCGTACAGACCATGTGAGGGTTCCGACATGCCAGTTGTACAGACCATTAGAGGGGTTCCGACTGGTGGGTGATTTTAGATTATGTGCACAGTTGATTGATGTGAGAAGCACTAGAGCGTAATTATACACCTGTCATCGTACAGATTACCTTATGTAGTTCCGAGTGACGTGCAGAGTTAGACCGTATAGGTGACTCCGGTTAGTGAGGATGTTGAGCTTAGAATTAATCGTATAGGTCATCGAGGTGACTCCGGTTAGTGAGGATGTTGAGCTTAGAATTAATCGTATAGGACCAACTGCAGGGTCTCCGATTGATTCCTTATTTCACGTGATTTATAAATTGATTCATGGCATGACATGTTTTTCTTGAAAAATGTTAAAGATTTGGGTTTTGAGTTTTGAGATTATATATGGTTTTATATATACTATTTTCTGGGAAAGTATACAGGTTTTACAGCGAGGGGTTAGAAATGTTTTAAATGAAATGTTTTCGAAAAACTTTGTTTTACTGACCCACTCAATTTTGTTTTGCGCCCCTCCAGGTTCCAGTTAGCAGAGCTTTGGTGGCCACGAGGAATCCAACGGTGTTCTGACAGAATTCACAAAAGTAGGACTCACCCTCGGGTGTTTTATATTAGTAATTGTACTCTTTAAAGCTTCTGAACTGTGTAAATGGTTACGTCACTCTCACGTGACGGCCAGCATGCCCTCCTCCGGGACGGGGTGTGTCAACAACACTGACAAATACTTTGACAAAAAAAAAGACAAATACATATAAAAAGTAAAAATCGACAAAAAAATAAAATAAATATATATATATATAAAGTAAAAATTAGGGGTGAGAAATTTTGCCATAAACCAATTTACCGACCGAACCATACCAGTTGGCTTATAATGGTATGGTATAATTTTGGCATTTTTTCATAATTGGTTGGCATTTTACCGAACCGACAATTAATGACATGACTTTGGTAATTGATTTTGTATGCCGGCGGTTTGCCATACCTACCAATATATCTATATATATATATATTTTTTTTTTTTTTTCTATTTAGATATTTTAGGTATTTTTTACATGCTTGACTCCTCAGTTTTAGGGTTTAGAAAATAAATAACTCCTTAGTTTTATTGTTTAAAAAATACATGCTTGACTTCTCCCTACTGCTATAAATCAGAGTCTGATTGTCCATACTCTGTGCCGCAAGCCAATTGGAATTGGGGTGCAACGAAATTGATGGCATGGAATGCATGCGAGGCTCACTAATATACTTAATAACCACATGGGTCCCAAACTCCCATACGCGAAGCGACTTGTCATCGCTAGAAGTAACAAACCTACGGTTATTTTCAAAAATGTAATTGTATTCACAGCACCCAAATGCTGATCATACTCTTGCAAACCTACAGTTATTATCCACATTTTCCTTATTTGCAAACCACCGGTTGTGCCATTTACCAACCGAACCAACAAATAATTTGGCTTGATCAATTTTTGGCAATCTCAAGAAGACAGTTGGCTAGCGGTAACTGATTTTCGGTAATTTTGTATATGTGGCAGACATGTGGCACAAAGAATTTGGCACGGTTTGCCAACCGAACCCAGCCCTAGTAAAAATACGTGGAGATTGGAGAAGCACGCTTCATGAGTTATCCACATCTCAGCTGATGTTGCTATTTCCTTCACGCGCCATTTGGTATGCATGGCGTGGGACCGCAATTTTCGTATTTGAAAAAGTCCCAGGAGATGCGTACTCTGAATATTGGACGTTACTGGATTCAACATTTTTTTATTTTTGGGTTGAATTAGACAGATTCATATAATTTTGAAGATATTGTTTTTTCTTTTTGGCAAACGGTATATTTTATGCTAAATTGGTCTAAGGAAATGAAGATTCAAATTTAGGTGTAGAAAGTGTAGCAAATTGCTATACTCAACTTGACTGAGCAAATATCTGCTAATTTTGAGAAGATGTTCACACAAAAAGTGGGGCATTTAGTTGATCGGAAGCAGACATTCTTAAAATTAAGCGTTAGATGTGTTGCTTGACGAGAGTATAAGTACTGGTTTGGTACTGATGTGCTTTTATAAAAAGTGGGTATAAAAAAAAGCTGAACTTAAAAAGGTGTTTGGTAAACACTTAAAAACAGCTTATTTTCATAGTTTTGGGTGAAAAAAAAAAACACTGAAAACGTAAAGCAGCAAAAATGAGCTTATTCTCACAACATAGCAGAAGCAGTGTTTTTTCAAAGCACAGCAATACCAAACCATCCCTAACTTAGCAGGATTGTCTTCTCCGAGCTTGTAAGACTTATCATTCTGTAAATTTTAGTGGAAGGTGATTCTAAATTTGTTATTCACTACATTCAATATCATGATTCAACATGTCAAATTTGTGGTTATTTACTTCTCCAACGTTAGGATTTTTTTTCATATCTTTCAGGAAGCAAATTTCTCTGCTCACACCTATGTTGCTTATTCAGCTCTGCATTTTGATCAATTGAATTAGGGATATCCTAAATGCTTCTTCTTGTAAATTCTTAGTTTTTTTAAGCCAAAAAAAGAAAGAAAGAAAGATTGGCATAAAACTTTAACACACTAATTAGTAGGAAAAACTGCATAATATCACCACAAACTTCTATGTTTGTGAACATAGACTAAATTTTTTCCTAATGACTATGTGGAGATTCACGTCTTGTGATAGTTTGGCACCTGCGTACAGCTTCCTTGAATTTCATCTATTTTTTTGTGTCAAATAATGCTCACATGAAATGCATGTGGCCCTTTTTAAGGTTGTTATTGTAATTCTACATGGATAAAAGATCCAATATTATTTAGTTTATCAACCTACATCCAAATTGGCACCAATGCGAATGTTTACGAGGTTGTTCTTGTTTGAGTGTGAGCATGATGAGATTCAGAGTTTAGATGCCAATTGTTTCCGAGTTCAATTTCACTAAGAATGTCTTATTAGAAGAGGAGTGCTAATCCTTATTGCTGCGAGGATTGTAATAGAACCTTAAACGGATGTCTTGTACTTTAAGGAAATATATTCAATTTCCTATATGAATTTAATAGGGAATCCTTATGTGGTTCGATAAGGATTGTATATCTATATATAGTGGTCTTTGCTCCATAGTACACGTTCTTTTCTAGACTAAAACATATTGTTCGCTTAAGCATTGGGATTTTGACAAATAAGAGAAGGATTGTTGTGATTGTTTATGTGATTTTGCTCATTCATGGCTTCGGCTAATGGGAGTTCTTCAAGTAAGTTTTCTATATAACTTTATGGATTATAGTTTGTTTTTTGATTGACTGTGGTTTATGACACTTGATTATCAAGAATGTCACATGATTTTTTTTTTTGGTAAAAATATAAATAAAATTAGATGGATGTATAAAATTGACGCGTAAGTAAATAAATAATAGTAAATTTCTCTTGTCTAAGTGATAACTACGAGAACATAGAAAAATTTCAGATAATATTTGCACAATTTTCCCCGACTAACATTAGCTGTCTTCCTAATAAACAAAGATCGGAGAGAAAAGGAGAGGAAAATGGCATCCATGAGAGACAGGCAGGCCGACTTTAACGCCTATCCTCCTGTGTCCTAAAACACTACTAGGACATAATATTCTATCCATCTTATCGCTCTCAGACTCAGACATTGCACAAAATTACAACTCCACATAATATTATTATTATTATTATTTTAATCATAATGAGATGGTTTAATGGTTGATGATGAAATTTAAGTTCGTATTTTACACTATACGTCATAAATTTAATTTTTTTATGTTAATGAATTATACGATAATAACAAAAATATAAAAATAAAAAAACTTTATAAGTCTTTTCAACCTCGATATTTTAATCGCAATCATTCATTTTAGGATGTATCGTAGTAGGGAAGAAAAAAAAAATGAGAACAGCCAATAAACAGAGAGAAAGGAAAGGCGCATGTTTAGATGGACAAGACAAGAATAATAAGAAAGAGAGAGAGAGAGTGGCGGTTGCAACGGCCAGGCCAGGCCACCCTCCACCTCAACACATCTGGTTCCAAATTTTGCAAGTCAATGTGATCAATCATTCATTCCCTCCCCTTCCTTCCTTGCCACTTCTCTCTCTTCTTTCTCTTCCAAACACCCCAACTTTCTCTCCATTTTCTTTGGGAAAAAGAAAAATAAAAAACCAAATAAGGAAAAATACCCAGAAAAATCTGTGATTTGCCCACCTCGAATTCGCCTGCATCACCATCGTTTCCACCTCCAATTTTGTGTCTTTTTTTTTCTGGGTGCCCAAACGGTGGTGCTTGCTGGGCAATGAGGTAGCTCCCAATTATCTATCTATTTCTTCAAATTTTTTATTAAATTAATTATATTTTGTTTGAATTTAGAGCATTGAATTTTGAGGGTGATTTGGGAAAGTTGAAATTTGTTGCTACTTTGGAAGATGCAGCATAATATATTTACAACAATGCGTAGCTTGAAGATCATGGATGGGTGTAAGGGAACTCAAGTTTTCGCGCTTAATCCTTCCGGAGACACCGCCGCCGCCGGAAACGGCGGTGGTGGTGGGGGTGTGGGGGACAAGCTTCTTCACCATTTCCGGGTCAACTCTATTCGATCCAGATCGAGTCGGGGCAGTTTTCAGGCTCCGAACCCGACCGCCAACAATGTTTTGCTCGAGACTCTTCTTCCATATGGTCTTCCGGTGTCCGATCTACTCGAGCCCCAAATCGAACCTTCCCTCAAATCGGTCGATTTTGTCGAAACCCTAGCTGATGTGTACCGTAGGATTGAGATTTGCCCCCAATTCGAGAAGTGGAAGATGTATTTGGAGCAATGTGCGACATTTCGGGGTCTGTCGGATCCAAAACTGTTCCGGCGGAGCCTCAGGTCAGCGAGGCAACACGCGGTGGATGTGCACTCGAAGGTGGTGCTAGCGGCGTGGTTGAGGTATGAGAGGAGAGAGGATGAGCTTATTGGGTCGTCATCAATGGATTGTTGTGGTAGAAATGTTGAATGTCCGAAGGCTAGTTTGGTTTCCGGGTATGATCCCGAGTCTGTTTTTGAGTCTTGTATGTGTTCTAGGATGCCGCGGGGGGAGGAGGACGATGATGATCTTGTGATGGGGGATGAGGTATGTTCCACTTCCGAGGAGGATGGTGATATTTCATTTTGTATTGGAGATGCTGAGATTAGGTGTGTTAGATACAACATTGCCTCGCTTTCTAGGCCTTTCAATGCAATGTTGTATGGTAACTTCACGGAGACGCGAAGGGAGAAGATAAATTTCACACAGAATGGGATATCTGTGGAGGCAATGAGCGCAGTGGAGATTTTTAGCAGGATAAAAAGAGTAGATTCTTTTGAAGTGAGAACCGTTTTGGACCTGCTATCCTTTGCAAACAGGTTTTGTTGCGATGAGTTGAAGTCGGTGTGTGATTCTCATTTGGCATCTTTGGTTTGTGAACTGGAAGATGCAATGCTGCTGATTGACTATGGATTGGAGGAGACTGCTCATCTTCTAGTGGCAGCTTGTTTGCAGGTGTTTTTGAGGGAGCTACCGAGTTCATTGCACAATCCTCATATGATGAGATTATTTTGTACTTCAGAAGCTAGGCAAAGGTTGGCTATGTCCGGGCACTCTTCTTTTGTTTTGTATTATTTGTTGAGCCAGATTGCCATTGAGGAAGACATGAGATCGAACACAACAGTGATGCTTCTAGAGAGGCTGGCAGAGTGTGCCACCGAAATTTGGCAGAAGCAACTTGCATTTCACCTGTTAGGTGTTGTGATGCTTGAGAGGAAAGAATTTAAAGATGCTCAGTGGTGGTTTGAAGAAGCAGTAGAGGTTGGTCATATTTATTCCTTGGTGGGCATTGCGAGGGCCAAGTTCAAGCGTGGCCATAAGTATGCAGCTTACAAGCAAATGAACTATCTCATTTCTGATTATACACCGGTTGGGTGGATGTATCAGGAGCGATCTCTGTATTGTATTGGAAAGGAAAAGATGATGGATTTGAGCACCGCAACTCACTTGGATCCAACTCTATCTTATCCATACAAGTATAGGGCTATTTCTTTGTTGGAGGAGAACCAGTTTGAAGCAGCTATCACCGAGATCAATAAGATAATTAGTTTCAAGGTCTCTCCTGATTGTCTTGAATTGCGGGCTTGGTTTTCAATTGCCCTTGAAGATTTTGAAGGAGCTCTCAGAGATGTCCGGGCACTCTTGACTTTGGACCCAAATTACATGATGTTTCATGGGAAAATGCATGGTGACCATCTGGTAGAGCTGCTCCACCCTCTTGTTCAACAGTGGAGTCAGGCTGATTGTTGGATGCAACTGTATGATCGATGGTCCTCTGTTGATGATATTGGTTCTCTAGCTGTTGTACATCATATGTTGGCAAATGACCCTGGGAAGAGCCTTCTACACTTTAGGCAGTCTCTCCTTCTGTTGCGGTAAGTAGGAGAAAGCGGTACATTACTATACCAACTAGCCTATCTATAATTTGCTTGTGCATTTAATGAACTGCCTTTGTTCAAATCAGTAGTATTGTTTTTGTTTGAAGGGCTTAATCCAGAACATAACATCTTAAGTTCTTGACACACGTAGAATTCGTCACTTTCAGCTCATTGGAATTGTATGTGCCTGACTGACTTATATTGCATATTGGGCAGAACTCTAAACCTCGTTTGCTCCTAAGACGTATTATAGACAAGGATGACACTCCACTTAGTCCAATTTCTATTGCTTTTTTGATGTCATTGGTTGTTATATTAGTCTGTTTTAATAGCATCTCTGATGTTCCTGAAAATCGTAGGTTAAATTGTCAAAAGGCTGCTATGCATAGTCTTCGGTTGGCTCGGAATCATTCTAGTTCTGAGCATGAGCGGCTTGTCTACGAAGGATGGATCTTGTATGACACTGGCCATCGTGAAGAAGCATTGGCAAAGGCAGAGGACTCCGTTGCTATCCAGAGATCATTTGAAGCATTTTTCCTTAAAGCATATGCTTTAGCAGACTCAAGTCTTGATTCTGAATCTTCAACATACGTGATCCAGCTTCTAGAGGAAGCGCTTAGATGCCCTTCGGATGGTCTTAGAAAAGGACAAGTAAGTGTCATCCTTGGAAAAAAAAATTTCAATCTTGGTATCTAAACTTTCAAATTTATTCAGATTGGTATGTTATCATGCAGGCTCTAAATAATTTAGGAAGCGTCTATGTAGACTCTGATAAGCTGGATCTTGCTGCCGACTGCTACACAAATGCACTCAACATTAAGCATACGAGAGCACATCAGGGTCTAGCACGAGTATATCATCTTAAAAATCAACGCAAGGCTGCATATGATGAGATGACAAAGCTGATAGAGAAGGCTCGAAACAATGCATCAGCTTATGAAAAACGTTCAGAATACTGTGATCGCGATATGGCAAAGAGTGATCTAAGTATGGCAACACAACTAGATCCCCTGAGGACATATCCGTACAGATATAGGGCAGCAGGTATGTTGTGACTATGGTTCTTGTTTGTTTGGTGCATGCCATTTAAAGTGGAAGTTATTGTTTAGGGATAAATCTTAGTGCTCAGAGATGAAACCCGTACTGTGTCCATGGCGTTTATCTTACTATTTAAATATACAGAGATGCCTGTCAGAATATCCTTGGGCCTTAACTTAGTGTAGATATCCTATATGCCGATTGAATCACTTAGAAACTAGTATGTACTTATATAGGTATTCAAGCAGAAGGGGCTAGTGGTCCATTCTGCTTGTTGGAGCTTCAATTGCTATGAATTTGTCAGTTTAGAGGGCTTTATTGTTCTGTAGTAGGATTTGAATTGATCACTAATAGTTTATTTAGAAATCTGCATGCTGATGTATTTGCCAACTTGAAACTTGTTATTAACTTACCAAACTTACTATAAAAGAAGGATGTCGATGGTTTAATAAATAATAAACTAGAGGAAAAAAAAAAACCTGACAACTGTAAGTTCTATAACAAAAACACTTAAAGAGCTCAATTGAGAAAAATAAAACCTCGTCTATCCACTCGTGACGTTCTTATGGATTCTTAGTTATGGAATTTCTTTGGTGCTGTTCTCCTTTTACAAAGGCAGCTGGCATTTTTGGTCTTTCTAAAGTTTTCGGTTTGAATAGTTTTTCTCTGAAGTGTATTGTTAACAAGGGGTGAAACCTCGATAAAAGAAAAGAAGGGAAAAATAAAACCTATTAAACATTTTTTGATTTTCGGTTGGAAGGACCTAGGTTGTGGTCTGTTATATGCTTCATATGATTATGTTATCAAAGCTGTACAGTGTTAAAGCATGAATTTTTCTGAAAGAATGTATTTGTGAATGTGTTTGAAAAAACTGTGAACTACTAACATGGGAATTATGGCCCTACAGTTTTGATGGATGACCACAAAGAAGGAGAAGCCATTGAAGAGCTAACAAAGGCCATAACTTTTAAGCCAGACCTGCAACTGCTACATCTTCGAGCAGCATTCCACGAGTCAATGGGTGACTTTGTCTCCACCGTGCGAGACTGTGAAGCAGCCCTCTGTCTTGATCCCAACCATGCTGACACTCATGACCTCTATGCTAAAGCACGGGAACGTGTCAATGAACAACAGAAGTGAGAGAACCATAGAGAGATTATTCTTTACCGTCTGGGGGGGCAATCATGCTGCTGCTACCTGATTGTTTTAACATGGGAATGGCCAGCAATTGTCAGCATAGGCGATCCATTGGATTTTGTCTTTGGAAACGTACAATTGTAGATTCCCATGGCCTTCAAAAAGGGTATGAAAAGCGGAAGCAAGGAGAGAATTTGGATTCGTAAAGGAGGAGAGTAGAGAGGAGCAAGATAGCATGTAAATATATCAACTGTTTATTGATTGGATCAACTTATTGAGTAGAGCAGAGACCTGCTGCTGCTGCTGTCTGATATACTACTCCAGCAAAGACGGGAGCAGAAGTAACCGAAGGCAAAAAAGTATCTTGTACATGATCATGTAAGCTTGTGATGTGTGTCTGTCCAATTTAGATGTGTCTACCCTTTGTTTTTGCCAAGTGGTTTGGGCTGTGTTGTAATCTTGTCGTTCTCTTCTCTCATTTGTTGTATCAGCTTCACGGGTTTCATTAAGAACCGGCACAAAATTGATTTATTTCTAAAGAGGCTTATTGGTACCAAATTCAGAGCCAGTTCTGCATCTTCCTCTTCCCTTGACACTCTTTCCGCACTAACTTTTCTCTTAGTTTTTCGGGAAATACACAGAGTTGGAATTGGTTACAAACTTTTAATCAAAGAATCAGATGGACGCTTAAGACGCGACTGAGAGTTCATTTGTTTAAGAATTTGTAACGGTTGTATTTGTGCGTATTCCCGATTTCTTAAGCGATTGACTTGAAACGAAACATCCCTACATGGACCTATGCTAACCACTATACATCGATGATCCCTCCAATTAAATCAAGGGGTCCCTTCCAAATTTCATACAAAAGGGTCTTTCTATCTGATCACCTGTGACCATTTTAAAGTGAAAATTACTGCTAAACGGACTGCATGAGATGTCCATAACTTTCCAACTGTCCTGCAATTATTTTCATTCAACTGCCTCTTACCATTTCCTTCCTTATCACTCACCTAAAGCTTTCAGCTCACTCCAAAATGTCCTAGGATGCTGAACTTCAATGCACCACTCCTCTCAACCCGCCGCCTTGGAAACTCCGGCGGTGAAGATTTACAAGGTGCATCGCTGCCAGCGAGCGAGCGGATTCCGTTTTCCTGGGAACGAGTCCCTGGCAAGCCCAAGGACTCGAATGCGGGTGACGATATCCAGCCTGGGGACACTCCTCGCCCGAAGCTTCCCCCAGGCTGGTGGCACCGGCCTCTCGACAAGGACAACGAGCGTGATCATGAACTCGATGATGGATGTGAGGGCGACATTGATGACGATGATGATCTACGTGACGTTGAGGATGATATCTACGATGTTGATTACAGCAACGAGGCTTTCTCGGATGCCATAGATGTGTTCTCACTCTCAGAGGCAATAGACATTGTGGAAAAGAAAGAACAGAGAGAACATGAAACAGATCACAGCTTGAAGTTGAAGCTTGCAGAAGAATCAAGGCACGAGATGAATCAAAACTGTCCGAATTTCATAATCGAGCGGTTTCTTCCGGACGCAACTGCATTGGCTGCACCTTCTGCTCTGAAGCTAAACGTGTCACAGATGAGTTCAAGCAAGAGACTCTGCTACCCGTGGAATTATCCCGAGCCCGCGGAGGCCTGTGTTTCGAGAACGGTGTGCAGGCAGTCGTACTCGTCGCCCAAGGGTTGTGGCTTGCAAGGTTTCTTCCCTTGGCGGATGAAGCATAAGCTCTGTCGAGCGAAAAGCCCTGTCGATGCACAAGCTCAATGCAGTGTAAAACACAAGAAAAAAAGATCATGAGCTTCATAGTACTTGATGTATAGTATAGATATGAAATTAGTTTCCTCCTTTGTTTTTTACTTTTTACTGCGGTTATTTCTCTCTGTCAAAAAGTTTTACATAGATTCTACCTATTGGGTTTGATGCTATGGATGGATTGGACCTTACCAATATCAAATTTGCTTAAAACTTTAAGTTGGGAAGAAATTGAGAGTCGTCACATGTCAAAAGGATAAAAAAGATTGACTTTTAAAATGGAACCACAACTTTTTTTTAATTTTTTTTATACTGTATTATAGTCTGGTTTGAGTGCACTCACACTTGCCCCACACACATCTTAAGGTTATCGAATTACCAACGTTGCAATGACACTAGGGCAATTTTTATTGTTAATGAATTTCCAAAGTTAGACAAAGCGTGTTTTTCTTAAGGTCATTAAATTATCAACGTCGCAATGACACTAATGCAATGTTCATGATCATCAGATTTCAAAAGTGCATATATGTGCAGCTATAGTAATTCAATAATACGTTGTACGCGTTATTGGATTACATTGTCTTTACCACGATTTTTAATTATTTCCTAAAATACATTTTCATTCAAATTCATAAATATATTCAGAGTTTGGTAATTTTCAAATTTACTTGAAAAAAAAATGTTTTTTTGATATTTCTGAACTCACATGTAGGAGACTTTCAAATCCTAGGGTTTTCAAGGGCGGTGGACCCGGGTAGCTCGGGCAGGCAGTAGACCCCTGCCCGCAGGTTCTTATTTCAGAAATTTTAGGTGACCACTCCCTCCCGCTTCTTCCACCCATTCGAAATATATACAACGATTTATATATATCGCCGATTAATTCATCTTCCTCTTCCCCCTCTCTCTCCTCTCTGTGCTTTGCCTTCTCACGACGCAAACGTACAGAGTTAACCCGAAGTCCTCCTCGCTTCTCGCGCTACTTGTTTGTCGAGTAGGGTTTTAGAGCTCGCTCGCCGCTGCTGCTACTGAATCGGCTTCTACTCGTGGTAATTTCTCGTTCTTCTTATCTCAATCTGTGGATTTCGGTTTACGTTTGTGGTGATAGATCTGCTGATTTTGTTTATTTCTACTTGTTTTGGTCCCATGGGTTTTGAAATTGGTTCCAGTATTTGTGCTATGTGAAATGCGATTAGGGTTTTGATCTTATCCGACGCGATTTCGTTTGGTTTTGGTCCTCAAGATCTTAATTTTCGTTTGGTTTCGGTGCTCAAGATCTTAATTTTTGTTGCTTGTTGGTTTTAATCGCACAGTGCATGTCAGGGATTGCGGGGGATTTGGGATTTTGAGGGTTTAAGCTCTTTGGGAGACATCCTGTTTTAGTTGAAGTACACGTTTTGTGCTCTGTACCAAAAAAGTACACGTTTATGGATTGTATGGTTGAAGAACAGGTTGATGGTTTTGGTTGTCATGCTGCTGTTTCTCTCTACAGTTGCTTTGGTGTTTGATCATTCCTTTTGCAGTTTCCTGCAATGTGTCTATGGTCTAGCGATTTAACGAGTTTTTAGTAGATTTATTAATTTGTTACATTTATACTTTAGCTTGTGACATACTGTATAGTGTATAGCCTTACGAAATCATTGGTTTTAATGAAATTATTGTTTTATGTTTATGTATGCTTATATAGCTTTGCTGTTCTTTTGTAGTAGGAGCGAAATGGCTATGGAGATTACTCAGTTTCTATTGGCAGCTCAATCAGCTGATGCGAGAGTTCGGACTGAAGCAGAGGCTAATCTTAGGCAATTTCAAGAGCAAAACCTTCCTGCTTTTCTTCTATCGTTGTCCGTTGAGCTTGCAAACAATGAGAAACCCACTGAATCCCGTACGTTGGCTGGTCTTGTGCTTAAGAATTCATTAGATGCCAAAGATGCTGGTACAAAAGAACTTCTTACTCGACAATGGATGGCTATTGATATTTCTATTATATCCCAAATCAAGGACTTGCTCTTAAGGACACTTGGGTCACCTGTCCTGGAGGCAAGACACACATCTGCCCAAGTTATTGCAAAAGTTGCTTCTATTGATATTCCCAGAAAACAATGGCCCGACCTTATTGGGTCTTTGCTCAACAATATGACTCAGCGAGATAACCCAGCTGGTTTGAAGCAGTCAACTTTGGAAGCACTTGGTTATGTATGTGAGGAGATATCTCATCAAGATCTTGAGCAAGGTGAGGTGAACAATGTTCTTACTGCTGTAGTCCAAGGAATGAACCTTGCTGAAAATAGCCCGGAAGTTCGTCTGGCTGCAACAAGGGCTTTATATAATGCCCTGGAGTTTGCACAAACCAACTTTGACACTCAGATGGAACGAGATTTCATTATGAAGATGGTCTGCGAGACGGCCTTGTCTAAGGAGGTACAAATTAGGCAGGCTGCTTTTGAGTGTCTTGCTTCAATTGCCTCCAGATATTATGAGGTGCTTGAGCCTTACATGCAGGCTCTCTTTGAGCTTACATCAAATGCTATAAAAGGGGATGAAGAGGCAGTTGCCCTTCAAGCAATTGAGTTTTGGAGCTCCATTTGTGATGAAGAAATAGAGCTTCAAGAATTTGAGATCTCTGACACTGGGGACTCGGGGCCTCATTCAAAATTTATAGAAAAGGCTCTGGCATCTTTAGTTCCATTGTTGCTAGAAACTTTGCTGAAACAGGAAGAAGATCTAGACCAGGATGACAACATTTGGAATATTGCAATGGCAGGTGGGACATGCCTACAACTTGTTTCCATGACTGTTGGAGATGCCATTCTGCCCCTTGTGATGCCATTTGTGGAGGCTAACATAGTGAAGCCAGATTGGCACTGTCGTGAGGCAGCTACATTTGCATTTGGCTCAGTACTTGAAGGCCCAAGCACTGAGAAGCTCTCTGTTTTGGTTCATTCAGGTTTGGATTTCCTGCTTAGGTTAATGAAAGATGAAAACAACCATGTCAAAGACACTACTGCCTGGACGCTCAGTCGTATATTTGAGTTTTTGCATAGTCCTGGTAGTACTGTGATTTCTTCTGCTAACCTTCCAAGGGTGGTGGAAATATTGGTGGAAGGCACTAAGGATGCTCCAAATGTTGCAGAGAAGGTCTGTTGGGCCATCTATCACCTTTCTCAGGGGTATGAGGAAACCTGCTCCTCTCTATTTACTCCATATGTCCCAGGCATCATTGAATGTCTTCTTTCCACTGCTAGTCGTGCAGATGGTGATGATTCTAGGTTAAGGTCTTCTGCTTATGAATCGTTGAATGCCGTTGTGAGGTGTTCTAATCTTAAAGAAACATCACAAATTATAGCACAGCTACTTGTTGTTATTATGAATAAGTTGGGCCAGACTTTAGAACTTTCGTCAGATGACAAGGAAAAGCAAGGAGACTTGCAAGCTTCTTTTTGTGGTGTTCTACAGGTTATTATTCAGAAGCTTACCAGTGATGATGGAACTAAGCGTTTTATATTGGAAGCCGCTGATCAGATAATGGTTCTGTTTCTTAGAGTGTTTGCTTGCCGTAGTTCCACAGTACATGAGGAAGCAATGCTTGCTATAGGTGCACTGGCTTATGCAACTGGAACTGAGTTTGAAAAGTACCTTCCAGAATTGTACAAGTATTTGGAGATGGGGTTGCAGAATTTTGAGGAGTTTCAAGTATGTGCTATCACAGTTGGGGTAGTTGGTGACATTTTTCGTGCATTGGATGAGAAGGCATTACCATACTGTGACGGGATTATGAGTCACCTGATGAAGGACTTGTCTAGCGAATCACTTCACCGGTCTGTCAAGCCTCCCATATTCTCTGTCTTTGGCGACATAGGTCTCGCAATTGGAGTACATTTTGAGAAGTATGTCCCTTATGCAGTGCAGATGATGCAGGGAGCTTCAGAGCTTTGTGCTCGGATGGACACTAGTGATGAGGAGTTAATGGAATATGGAAACCAGTTAAAGTGTAGCATCTTTGAAGCTTATTCTGGTATACTTCAGGGCTTTAAGGATTCTAAGCCTGAGGTCATGTTGCCATATGCCCAACATCTCCTGCAGTTTATAGAATTGGTTTTAAGGGATGTAAACAGGTATCGTCTCTATCTCTCTCTCCCTGTCATATATGTATGTGTGTGTGTGTGTAAACCAAAATGTCTTTCCGGTTTGTAATCTGACTTGTTCCTTTTCAATTGTCCTTGTTCCTTGTTTATAGGGATGCCAATGTCACAAAAGCTACAGTTGCTGCGCTGGGTGACCTTGTTGATGTACTTGGCCTAACCATCAAGCCACTGTTCGGAGATTTTGCCTTCTTTGAGGGAATTTTGCAAGAGTGTCTTCAGTTCGATGATAAAAGTCTCAGGGAAACAACAGCTTGGGCTTATGCTATTATGAGGCGCATCATGGATCAATGAGAAGTGACTGGTCGGTATTCGTTGAGGTCCAAAGATGGGTGTCACGGAAGTTAAAAAGTTATTCAGATCATGTAGCCCTTTTTTATTTTGCATTATGGACACAAGTCTGTAGTTTTCGTTTTTGGTTCTTAGAACATCGTCACCTTATTGAGGCTACAGGAAAGGTGTCCTTTCTTATGTTTCGGAACTCTGTTAAGTGCAATACATCCACCGATCAGTGGTTTGAGTTATGTTCTCAATCAGTTTTTCTCATGCCTTACTGGTACGGACTTATTGTTTTCGAGAAAAAAAAGAGTTACGATAATCTTTGATATAGATTAAGAATAAAAGACTTGCAGTATGAAACAAATGATACAATGTTGATTTGATAAGAATGGGAGCAAGAAAGAATTTATAACGAAAAGTACATTGGCGCTACCATCTGCCGGTGTTCATGGAACTGCAAGAGATCCCGCCCAAGGACGATGCCATCGTATCAACCGAAAGGAACTGCATAAATCTTGCGTTCATTTCACTGTTCTGACGCGAATCAATGAGGTTCCAGTTTTCGACTTCAGGAGGCTGATCCTCCTCATTGAGATATCGAACCACTTGTCTCATGGTAGGCCTAGCTTCTGGTTTGTAGTGAGTGCAAAGCAAACCTAGTTCCAGCACCAACTTCATCTCTTTAACATCGAAATTCGAGTCCAAGTTCGGATCAACTGTATCGAGTATGTGATCCATTTCATGATTCTCCATCACCCAATCCGCCAATATGAACTCGCCTGAGCCGATAGGTCTCTGCCCACAAGCCACTTCAAGGAGTAGAACTCCATATGCAAACACATCGGAGCATGTGGAGGCCTTCCCTGTGCGAGCCAATTCTGGTGCAATATACCCAATTGTGCCAACCACGCCAGTAGTGTGTGATATTTCTCCATGATCATACAGCCTGGCAAGGCCGAAGTCGCTTAGCCTCGGGTTCATTTCTGCATCTATTAACACATTGCTCGACTTCACGTCACGATGAATCACCACTTGCTCCCATTCCTCATGCAGGTACAAGAGCCCTGTTGCAATGCCCTTGAGGATGTTGAACCTTTGTGCCCAGCTCAGCACAAAGTTGTTTTTGGACCCAAAAATGAGCGAGTCTAGGCTTCCATATGGGATGTAATCGTAGACTATGAGGAGATCGCTCTTCTTCTTGCACCAGCCCTGGAGATGGACCAAGTTCTTATGCCTCAACTTTCCCAAGCTCTCAATTTCCGAAGCGAATTCCCTCATTCCTTGGATCGAATTTCGGGTGATCTTCTTAACCGCGATTTCACATCCACTAGAAGGTAAGACACCCTTGTAAACTTCACCAAAACCGCCGGCTCCAATCACACCGGAGGCCTTGAAACCCTTTGTTGCTGCATAAAGATCCTTGTACTTGAACCTGTGAGGACAATCCAGCTCCCAATCCTCAAGACTCTCAAACTCATGCATTCCTTTGTACAAGGTGAAGAACAACAAAACTCCCAACAGCACGCAAACCACAACCGATAAGGCAATTATAAGAGCCTTGATTTCGGGTCTGTAAGAGGATGAACCTTTCTCTTTTGGCGGTTTAGGAAGTTGCGAAACATTGATTGGTCTCGGTATTCCATCCACCGCGAAACTCCACGCTAATATGTAATGAGAGCTCGCTTGTTCTCCGGTGGATGCAGAGAAGCCGGCGTACATAGTCTCTTGAAGAGTAGT
This sequence comes from Malus fusca, assembly GCA_035220775.1. NCBI lineage: Eukaryota > Viridiplantae > Streptophyta > Magnoliopsida > Rosales > Rosaceae > Malus > Malus fusca. The sequence goes on from CM069062.1 coordinate 24,512,475, forward strand.
AGATAAATTGATACGGTGCGACAATAGCGGTCTCTCAGGTTTCTCCACATGTATGGGAGATATTGTGACATTCAGCATTTGAGTTTTGCCATCGTAGTCTATCCAAGCTTGGATGAGTTCACCGCTTTCCAAGTTTACTTCTTCTTTGTGTGCTCCTTTGACAGAGTAAGCAGCTGGTTCAGAAGCTACAGAGTACACACTGTTGTTGTTTATACCAACATGATTTCCTGCAGTGTTGGAGTTCTCTTTAAACCCATTCACCGTGTCGAATTCCACAGAAAGGATGTGGTTTGAGGTGTTACTGTCAGTTGTGGAGTTGAAAATCCCAAAGAAATGCCCGGGTTCCGCCCCAGGGAATTTTGGAGAGGGAGAGAGTGTGAAGGCTAGGCCAAAGCCTCCGTGGCCGGAACTAGGGGAGACAATTGCAAAAACAAAATGTGTGCTGAAGGAAGAAGCATTAGGGTATGAAGAAGAGTTTTTATCAAAAAAGTTTATAGGTTTGGGATAGAATGCATGGCCTATAATATTATGTGATGCGTTTGTGAGCCTGAGCATCCCCGAGGGCTTGAATATAGTCGCCCCCTCTCGGATTAGGTCGTTTGCCTCACTTCCATTGAATCCGTTGAACAAAAACTCAACTCCGCAAGCCGGCGAAAACATGGCAAAGAAGAGGAGGAAGGCTAAAGAAATTGGTAAAGCCATTAGGGTTTTAGAAATTGCAGAAGCAAGTCCAAGACCTTTATGTAGCTTGAGAATAAGGTGAAGGACTTAGAAATGGTCAATGTCTAGAGCATATGCGTGTAGAGAAAGACCCTCCTACTATGTGGAGTCCCGTTTAATTCAGATGACGTGGTTCTCAAGACGAATACTAAGATAGTACGCAACTTAAGAAGGAATTCATAGTTTTCCTTGAATAATATTGCCTTGAAATAATTGTCAAAGTCATATGTTAACTGCTCATTTTTCCGCGTTGGGAGAGTTGTGAAAGTAACAAGCTACAAGACTTAACTAGAAGGTATTGATCAAAGGCAATTGGCATGTAATTGCCACCATTGACTTGCTCAGCCCTTTAGCAATTGACCTCTTATTGTTAAGGAAGAAAAGGACGTGAGTGCTTATCGGCATATTGAGTGGCTACAGATCGTTGCGCAGTCCACTTTTTGGCGTAAACTGACCGCTGTTGTAATTTACAGTCTTTGACGCTTGATAAGTAGGTGTGGGCACTTACAACCGAAAACTGAAACCGAAACACGAACCAAATCGAACCACACCGAACAATTTGGTTTTGCGGTTTTGAAACGGTTTCGGTTTTGAAACTAAACCGCAACATAGAAAACGATTTGGTTTTGGTTTTGGCTTTTAAAAACCGTACCGAAACCGAACCGCACCGAAAATATTAATAAACATTTAATTAAATGTCCATATTATATTTCATGTTTTAATTGGTTGTTTGTTAGAATCCATACACTTAGTATGTGACTCAACCACGCTAGAATATCATCATTTATCACTTTCTTTCGTTCATTAACTTGAAGGACCTTTGTTATTTTATACCATCACACACACATATATGTACAAAGGTGGACTAATCTTGTTATCAAGAGTCGAACAATGATCTAATGAAGTCCACTCATTTGAAGCATACATATTCTAATATCAAAGTTCCGCTCACATTTAATGAATTCAAATTTATTCAACTTGTTTTATGATAAACATTATAAGGAACACCTTTTGTTGCACAAACATGTTTTAACATCACAACTGCATGCAACATGCTAATTGTTTACATAACAAATGTCTTTTTCCTATTGCTATTAGGAAATGCTTATTAATATGTTAAATTGCAAACTGTACATTTTTTCTTAAAATCCAAACCGAAACCGTTTGAAACCGTACCGAACCGAACCGCAAAAAAATTTGATTTTGATTTTATTTTGACTCAAAACCGCACTGAATTATATCATGCCCACCCCTATTGATAAGGGGACTGTTCTACTGAAATGGATCGTTGCGCATGCGCAGTCCAACTTTTGACGAAAATTTGTTTTTAGTACTAACACTTGTACTGTTTACCAAATCTCATTTTATCTTTTACACTCTATTGTATCGCACTTTACCCCATGCACTCTTGTTCAGTGTCCTAGTTTACATTATTCCGTCAATTTCGTCAGCAAAACTGTTAAATTACTGACATGGTATGGACATTGCGATAAATTTTAAAAAATCAAATACAATGAAAAATAAATGGGAAGATCTACGTGCTTTATAAAGTTACGTGGAGTTCAAGTTGGGCAGGTAGTGGCCTCGCGCTTGCCAACTTCAATAGTTATCAGACAAATTGACTGATGTTTGACATTGGAACAAATTCATAAGTTGATGTGTAACATCGCAATTACATGACTCAAAGTTGAGGTGGTAAAAAGAATTGTTATTAGCACTCCAAAATCTCATTTGATACTCTAAACTTTCTATAATTAGAAAGAAAGAAAAATACACTTGTGTGGAGTGGAGAATGTAATTTTGGAGTGCTAATCTTATATTTAATATTTAAGTTTACAAATGTATATTTATTAGAGAACTATTATTTACAATTCAAAAATCTCATTTTACACTCTTCACAAGTATATTTTTCTTTTTAATAATAAAAAGTTTGAAATGCAAAATAAGATTTTAAAAATACGAATAATGATTTCCATTTATTATATTAACATAGAGAGTGCGATTTGTTGACCCAAAGAGGCAAGAATATCTCAATCATTAGAGAATCATTGCAGCACTACTCTCCCCCACCAAACTCCAGTCCAGTCCCATGTATATGTCTAAGTCCATTACTACGCGTGCGTGATAATCTTAAGCACCACAAGGCAGCCGGGCAAGAGGATTGGATATAGTGAATTGCTCATCTGGAATGTCCCAAAGCAGCGTTGAATTCTTGCGTACAATGTACATACTCCACATTCTCATTTGCCACACCAAAGTGTGATGTAGCGTGACAAAGAAAAGAATAAACGATACTGTTAGTGAAATATTATTTCTTTATTCTTTTGACACTCGTTTTTCCTTGTATATCGATATGAAAGCTCTCTCTTGCTCAAAATAAAGATATGAAGGATTTCTCTTCAATTTTGCAATTGTGGCTATGGCACAATGGAGATGGCCCGTACCAGCAACAAAGAGCATCCATTCCGTCGAAAAGATTCAACGTGATTGTACGTAATGATTATTGGAAGATAATGGTAGCATTGTCAAAGCGATCAATCTTGTAAGATATGGAGTATCCAACTCAGTATCTCATAAGAATATGAACTTAAAAGCCAAATAAAAATTGTAAAAACACACAAAACACCTACTTTTTCATTTTTAGAATCGTCTTAGTTGTTGATATGTTCTTCCATCATGCTATTTTTATCTTTATTTTTTGAATTTACTATTATTAGGAGAAGGAGGAAGGGTTCGAAGCTATTACAATAATTTCAAAAAACGAGCAGTTTCGAATCCAAAACACATAGGTAAAAAACCCAATATCTTATCCACTAAGATATTTAACTGCATGCCTTCCATCATGCAATTTGAGTAGAGCTTAGGGCAGCTCCAGGGTGGCCAAATCCCCTTGCAGATACCCCACTCTCCCAAAAACAAAAAAACAAAAAAACCCTCCAGCCCACACCAATCAATTGGGCTCTACGTTGAGTAAGAATTTGAAATAGAATAAACTGTTGGGAAGAGAATATCACGAATACGCTCTTTGGAGAGCGCCGGGGTGTTGTGACATCACGCTGATGTCACAGTGATGTCAGCCAATATAAAACTAATAAAAAACATATTAAAAATTGTAATTTTTTTTCTATAAATATCTAACCATGTTCTTCTACCTTGTACCAGATTTCAATATTTTCAAATACTTTCAACCAATTTTTTATTATTATTCGAAATTAAAAATAAAAAATTATCAAAAATTAATTAAAAATACAAAAAAAAAATTTATTAAAAATACCTACCCATGTTCTTCCATTTTACACCATTTTCAATATTTTCAAATACTTTCAACCACTTTTTATTATTATTATCTGAAATTAAAAATAAAATTATTTTTATTATTTTATAAAATAATAAATATTAATATTTTAATATGAATTGCCTGACGTATTCAGTTTAAGAGTGGAGATGCACTCGGTCAGTTATTTTCATTATAGGCGGTTATTGTTTATTTAAAGGGATTGAGTTGCCTATAGCTCAGAGGACCTAGCAACACTGGAACTGCTGTTATGCAAGTTCATGGCAAAGTGAAGTTCAAATTTCAATAATGCCTCACCTTTCGAGAAAGGGATCCTCTTTGGATCCCTTTCCACCAAATCCACCTAGTCTGGGATCTGGGCGTTGAAAATTGATCTAACAGCTACAGTTGTTATAACTTTAAAAGGGCCCCCTGTTTGTAGCTGTTGGATCAAATTTCAATGGCCTAGATCCCAAACTAGGTGGATTTGGTGGAAAGGGATCCGGAGATGATCTTTTCCCACCATTCGGATATGATGCTAGTGGGATGCCTTAGGCTACCAGCACTGCCTGATTTGGCGCACACGGCAACACTTCTTCGCCGTCAGCCTCAGCACTTGATTTAATTTCCTTCAACTTCTTTCGATCGGATGCAGCGTAAACTTTATATGCTTGGAAATTGTTAAGAGAGGAAATTGCAGAAAAATATTTTTAGTAAAAATGTTTTTGGAACCAATTCTTAGTAAAAATACAAGTGAATCTTGAAAAGTACTTGAAGTGCTTCCTATAAGAAGCACCAATTGTGTGCTTCATCTAGGAAACACTTCAAGTTTTTTTGGAATCTATAAACATTTTATCTAAAAGAGTTTTTAGTTATTTTAAAAGCACTTCCAAATAAACATCCTTCCCATTTCATGTATGACTTTGATGACATTCCATCATATATAAAATTTGATCCCACACAATTGTTATGGACAGTATTCACACACTTGATCCATGAGGCAATAAGAAAATATGATCAAATAATACCGACAAGCACATAATTTGTTAGGCAAAAACTTGAGTCAACCCTAATAATTTACTGAGCATCAGTTTTATCCTTCTGCAATTTATTCTTCAAACCAATACTTGAAGCCTTCTGGATAGGGAAGGGCTTGACCAAGAACATGTACTCTAAACTTGTTTTATCTGTTGACAAGATTAGATGGTTTGTTCTTTGATTGAATACCAGAGATTAGTATCTTTTGATCTTATTTGCCGACATCATGGTTTATTTTTTATCTACTTTAGGACAAGTGTGAAGATGAATATAATAATATAGCTTATATTTCCCATAATTATGTGACAAGATAATTAATTTAACTAACATGTGATTTTTTTTCTTTTGATCTTATTTGCCGACATCATGGTTTATTTTTTATCTACTTTAGGACAAGTGTGAAGATGAATATAATAACATAGCTTATATTTCCCATAATTATGTGACAAGATAATTAATTTAAAGGAAAACTAATGAAAATGGCTTGAAAACTTTGAGTTTTAATGATAAGGACAAAATAAAGGGTAAAGTGAATAGTACCAGGATTGACTTTTTAGTATAAAAATGTGGTTTTTCGTTAAAGTAAACAGTACCGGGAGCTTTTCGTTAAAATTCCCTTAATTTAACTAACATGTGATTTTTTATGCCTAACATATTATTTGGCATATATACTTTTCGGCGGTCAACGGATAGGATTATCGAAGTCCGCTATATATACATATATACATATTACTTGTCTTAATTAGGTCATGAACCATGATGAACATGTTGCAATGCTTCATGCATGCATTGCTTTGGACAGCCAGACATCAAGCCCAATTAGGTAATGTCCTGCAGCATCACAAGCTTCTTAATATTCGTGAAGGAATTTTTGTAAATGCCTTGGAATAATGTCTCTGTTTCTTTATAGAGGAACTTGCTTGTTTCTGCACTTATAATTAATAAATCTTTACCGTCTGAACATCATAATCAGAATTGTTTATTCTCTTTATCTTCATCTAAAGATCATATCTGTAACAAATATTCAATAAAAATGGTATTATGTACTCAATTAACGATAAAGCATTTTACAAATGGGTTATAGCATTTTCCTTAATCCGAAAGAAACATAAATTAACGATAAAGCAGTTTAGTGTGAATAAAGATAAGGATTGTTTTATTAACACCACACGTATTGTTAAATACATCCCTCATACTAAATACACCCCACATCTATTTTTTCAATCAAAATTTATCTTAGTACCCCACATATTTTCCTATACTACCCTCACATCCCAAACTTTCTACGTACACACCCCACATTCTTCACATACATTCAACATTCTCTCATTGTTTATTCTCACCACACCTCCAAATTTCAAGACTCTCGCTAAACATGTAGATGCTAATTATGAGGTCGACTACATGACATTTGATTGTTGGTTTATTTTACTGGTAGAGCATAAATCCAAAATTTGTATCCCTCTCTGTTATTCCTTTAGAGTCAATCTCACAAAATTTTGACCCAAAAAAGAATGATAGGACATGGGTGAATTCTTTTTTTTTTTTAAATTATAATGGGATCAATTCTTTTTACTACAAAAAACTTAAAAGAAAGTAGTGCCAGTTGCTAAGCTTACCACTTAAAGAAAAATTTGTTTATATTATAATGGATTTATTATTTTTTTGTTTTTTTTGAGAAATCGAAAATTTGTTTTGGAGTAGTTATAGATTTTGATAACAAAAAATTGTTGTAGTTCTTAAAAAATTCATAATGAAGTACGTCTAGTTATGAATTGGTAACATTTTTTTATTTTTAGGGTTAAGGTTTATATCAATTTGGGGTTTTTTTTTGTCAATTAGGGGTTTTATGATTTTAGGGTTCGGGTTTAGACAACCAATTTAGAGTTAGGGTTCATATTAGTAAATAATTTGTGTATTTAATTTCTTTTAAATTTTTGGTGCTAAATAGTCATTTCATGTTGAGTTACATGAGTGATTTAATAATACATATTTGTGTATTAAACAATATGTAGGATGCTAATAAAAAAACCCTAAAGATAAAATATGAGTAATAGGGTTTCTTATCCTATTATGGACTTAATTAAAGGAAGTATAGATGCATTGGGCTTACGATGCGTGTATGTCATTATACTTGTGTACTTAATTTATATAAGTAAGGGTCTCTATTTGTGTTACGCACATTACACATAATGCTTGTGAATGGAAATTTTCATCGTCTTTTTACTAGACGAAAATGCATCTGCAAAATAATAATACCTAAGATTAAGGTCAAAAGCCTTACGCGCTCACGATGAATGGGGGGAGGACTTTGGCTCAAGAATCTCCGATGCCAAAGTTAGAATTTGAAAGAGAATGTGTTCAGGAATCTTTGGGTAGAGAATGGTCTAACTTTTTAGTGGGAGAATCTGACTATTTATTAGGGAGTGACCGGCCCTATTTGGAGAATAGAGGCCGGCCACATATGGTCAAATTATGGGTATAATTGCAAGATATTATGTGAAATAATATCTTGCAATTAACTTAGCAATTAATCCTAAATTGAATAGGAAAATTGGGAGTTACCTTTTGAGTGAGGATTTGATGAGAAGTGATGTGAGAGATTTGAATAAATGTCATTTTGATCACGTTTGACTCTTCCTTGATTGAGCCGTTATTGTCCGTTACATGCGCATGAGAATTCTAGTGTGTCTCGAAGATAATTTTATCATTTTAACCCAAAAGTACACTTGTCACCTCCATAATTTTCTTGATTTTACTCCACAATACTTTTCATTCGATATTATAATCAATAGGAGCACTTACTGGTGATCATATTTTGGTTCAAGTAGAAATATGTCTTTCACTCTGTCAATCCAGATTAATATCCAATTAGCATGTCTTGATTTTGGAGGCAGATTGTCTGCTCTCCTAGTTGTGGTGCCCTTCTATGCCCTTCTATTTTGTGCGGTCACGGTTAAGCCACGTCAATATTTTATATTTTTATTGTTTTTTGTCTTATTACCTCTATTAAAATATTAATATAAAATGTTGACGTGGCTTAACCGTGACCGCACAAAATAAGAAGGCATGGAAGGGCACCACAACTAGTAGGGCAGACAATTTGCCTCCCTTGATTTTATACCTTAATGATAGCATGTTGCTGTGGTTTTGCTTCACTATATATCTATATAATTAGAATCTATGTCAAGTAAGGCTTGTAAACTTTGAGTCATGATGTGAGAAAGCTCTGAGTATATATATACAAAATGGGTGAACTATGTATGTCAAGACCAATATTATGGTATAAAATTAATGACCAAAATTCCTACTTGGCTCTTGTCTCAAATAATGCAACCCCATGCTTGGTTATTTTGCCCATTTGGGTTTTCACTATCAAGTGATTAATTCCAAGATAATTAATTCCTTGCGCATGGTACCGTTTAGTATGCAGACGAGACGGAACAAAACGGAACGGAACATGATGGGACGGGGTGGAGGTTCCTTGTATGTTTGGTAACAGGACGGTTATTCCGCGCCTGCAAAAAATAGAAAAACCCAACCCAAATTAGACAAATAAGAAATCATTCAAACCGATTTCGAACAAATCGTTGGGAAAAACCAAGTGGGTACCTCTCAAATCGATGATTTGGCGATGAGGGACGAAGCTTCGGTTTTGAAAAGAGAGCGGGTTACCAAGTCCGTCACCCATATCTCTCTGTGTCTCTTCCCTTTCTCTTCCCCGAGTTTAAAATACAGCTTTTTTAGTAAATTTTCGTTCTTTCCGGCCTTAAAACCAAATTAATCCCAAATATTTTACAGCATAACAACAAATGGTAAAATTTATAGCTTTTTCAAGTAAAGTTTGGTTCTTTTCAGTTCTTAGAGCAACGAAAGAGGGGGCAAAAGAGTAGTTAAGTAGTGAGTGTAGACATCGAAATTTCGGTAAATAAATGTTGACCAATAAATCAAAGTTTCAACGCTCATGTATTACATAAATTTTACACGTAGCGTGTGTCTAAACGAAAAATCGAAATAAGTCAGAAAAGTCATCAAATAGGACACGTGTCAACACCTGGCAGAGACGACTTATTTCATCTGGAATATTATATTCAAAATTAGGTCTTGGAAAATTCTATAAATAGAAGCCAAATTCATTCATTTAGGAGGAACCAAAATCATTAGGCAAAATTCTTGAAGCTCTGAAGCTCTGAAACTCCGAAGCTCTCAAGCATCCAGGTTCCCGAAGAATCAAGAAAGCTCTCTTCGTTCTTCGTTCTTCATTCATCGTTCATCCTAAGATCAAGCCTCAATGGTTCTTTGGATCAACAATCATCCACCAATTCAAGATCAAGCCCCGACGGCCCTTGAAGAAAGTGTTCTTCGTTCTTCGTTCATCGTTCTTTCAAGCCCAAGCCTCAACAGCCCCTTGAAGAAAGCGTTCATCGTTCATCGTTCATCAACTGTTCATCCTCAAGGATCAAGCCCCAACGGCCCCTTTGGATCGACAACATCAACAAATCCGCTCATCCGTTGTTCATCAAGCCCAAGCCCCGACGGCCCTTGAAGAAAGCGTTCATCGTTCATCACTGTTCTTCGAGATCAAGCCCAAAAGCCCTCGAAGATCCGTTCAAGCCCAAAAGCTCTCGAAGATCCGTTCGTCACTGTTCTTCGAGTTCAAGCCCAAAAGCCCTCGGAAATCCGTTCATCACTGTTCTTCAAGATCAAGCCCAAAAGCCCTTGAAGATCCGTCAATCACCATTCTTCAAGATCAAGCCCAAAAGCCCTTGAAGATCCGTTCATCCTCGTTCATCCAAGATCAAGCCTCGACGGCCCTTGGATCAATTGCACATCCCACAAATCAACACCTTACGGAGATCGAATCAGATGATCAAAATAGAGAGAGATTGTAACCCAAAATCATCTAAATACAAATATTTGTTTGTGCACGTTGTTCTTGTCTCTTTCGTTTCGGGAATTTTCCGTGTTCACAAATTGGCACGCCCGGTGGGATAATCTCTACCTCTCATCTCTTTCTCCGTTCAAGAAATTCAAGCGCACTTCCAAAATCAATGGCATCAAGCAAAGGACAAGCCGCTCTCACAAAGGGAAGAAGCCTGAGCACTTCCGCCATGAACGGAGCATCCATTGGCACCATAACCGCTCCTCAACATGCCACTTCAAAGTTGGTGCCACTAAAGGAGCAATGGGAGCATCAAAGGCGCGAGTCCGTCATCAACCTGACCTCGCTGGGGGCACCGAAGCATGCTGCTGAGGCACACAAGATGACATCCCAAAGCAGCCAACGACATTCTTCGTCAGCACCCTGGACGTCTGAAGAAAAATTGCGTCCATTAGTTGCACAAGTCATGACCATTGGCGTCACCTCCATCGAAGAACAACTGGCTCAAATGAATGAAGCGATTGCAAGGCTAACACGGACTGTGGAAGAAAAAGACTTGCAAATTGATACACTCGTCAGCCGACTGGAGGCGCAGGACGGCGAGAAACCCGACCCAGAGAATGATCCACTAAAGAGAAGAGATGACGAAGAAGATGGGCCTCAAGTGGAGAAAAACGATGTGAAGCCGGAGCCAGACCAATTCACAAATACATTTCTCTACTCCCAAAATAGAGAGAGATTGTAACCCAAAATCATCTAAATACAAATATTTGTTTGTGCACGTTGTTCTTGTCTCTTTCGTTTCGGGAATTTTCCGTGTTCACAGTGAGCTCATGAGATGTTGTACCTTGCCATGGAAGTGGTGCTTGTTCTTGAAAACGGCGTTGTAGTAAGCGTCCATGCGGACTCGATCGAATAGCATCTCCTTCTGGTGGTAGAGGAAGGCATAGGTGCAGAAGTAGTTGGTGAACTCGACGCCTTTGTCCACCGTGGCGCCGCCAGCGTTGCCATTGCTGGTGCCGCTTTAGTCCCCGCCATGGCCGCCGTTTCTGTAGCTCCCCATGTAGCTAGTATAGGAAATGGTGGTGGCGGACTGGTAGTGATCAATCAAATGCTCTCTCACTCGAGGAAGAGAAAGTGAAGAGACAGAGAGATATGGGGGGCAGGGCTTTCAGTTCTTAAAAAAATGTTATAATTTTGTGTTCCACGGATGTGGAACGAGTTGTTCCAAGAGGGTGAGGCGGAACGAAAATTCACCCAAAATTCGTCTCGTGAAACAGCGCGTTCCACCCGTTTTAGGCTCACCAAACATGTGACGGAACGTCTTGTCTACTCCATTTTGTCTTCCGTCCCGTTCCACTTACCAAACGGTACCACAAGGCACGCCCTAAAGTTTCATAAAAATCAGTATGGCAAAGATTCCACATAACTTCATGTAATGTTCAAAACTTCTAATACATTGTTCAGCACATTTGACCTGTTGAACCATGTGCTGTTGCTTCCAGGGACCAAAATATGACGATATTTCGCCGATAATATCATTTTTTTGAGAAGTCGATATTTTCACACTTATTCATTTAATTATCGTCAATATATCGATATTTTTGTCGATATTATCGATAATATTGAAGACGATATTTTCAGCATTTTAATGCTTTATTTGGGCAATATATCGTGATAATATCGATAATATCGCGAGATGAAATCCAAAAATACTTGAAAAATTTGCACAGAAATCCCATTTTGATATTCATATTTAATTATAAACTCACATCATGTGACATTTTTCAGATGTCGGAAAAAAGAAGAAGATATGAATTCCCACGAATGTAACTCTTAAAAAAAAAAAATCTACAACAAAACCCAAAAGCGAGCAACCAAAGGTTCTCACCTTAAGCACAAATGTCTTCCAAAACTGTAGACAAAAGTTCCAGAAAAATAAAAACCTGAATCCCCTGAAATTCAAAAGAAAACTTGATTATACACCCACATGCAAAACCCGATGGCACAAAAAAAAATAATAAAAAAAAAACAAAAATGAGAAGAGAAACAATTTCAACAGAAAATCCATTTGTCAAGACGCACAACACAACCTAACTAAAAAACTCACGGATTAAAAGTTTCTCCCCAAAAACCCCATCTCTGTCATCAAACGAAAACTCCGAAAGCAACAACCCATTTAAAGTTGAACCCAAAAAAATTAAAAGCTTCTAACATCTAAAATTGAACAGAACACAATCCATACAGTTGCATAAAAAAGTTGTAGATGCGAGATTAGAAGAACTCACCACAAATCTATCCACTTTGAGACCAACAGAGGCAAAGAGACGAGAGAGCAAACGGCTACGAAAGAAGAGAAGCAAAAGAAATGGGAAAAAAAAGGACCAAAAGCAGTGAAAAGGAATCACTGCAGAAAGCAGGAAATGGAGGGATGCCCCTTCTGAGATCAGCGAATGGTAGCAAATGGGTTTTTCCACCGCTTTCCTTTCAGCGATGACCAACACGTGTACACGCGGGGCAGCCAAAAAATGGCAATTGCAGAAAATGGTGAGAGAGAGAAGCAAAACGAAAGGCGGAGAATGAAACGGCAGAGAAGGCCAACGATGAAGAACATGTGGCCAGCGAGGGCAAAATCGCCATTTTTCTGTGCGAAATAGTAGAAAAAAAAGAAAGGGGAAAGACCAATTTAAGGGGCATTTTCGTCCACACACTGTCCGTGAACAGTGAACAGTGGTTTGGGTTTTAGTATAGGAATAATATGCTAAAATATTTATATATATGGTTTTGTTTTGAATTCTTTTTGCAAGAAACAAATTTGCACATGACAATGAATCTTTGACAATTTCTTTTCAAGTATCTACTTTTGAACTACTCACCACGGTCACTCATCTATAACTTCGGACTATGTTGGAGTGAGAAGTAGTAACTATGGTTATACTCATAACCAACCATTTCCCTACCCTTCATATCCCATTCCTGTTGGGATGGAATCGAGCGACTCATGGAAAGAATCCGAGACTCAATCTTCAAATGATTTTGCTTATTGACAACGTCAACCAATCTCGGATCCATATGGGTGACATGTTAACAATTACATGCAAAACTATTTTGGGGATTTATCATTTGATGACTACTCTTCACAATACACTTAACTCTACACATAGAGATGATGAAGATAGTGAAAATTTTGAACCTCATAGGAACTCTATGTGGTACTAAGTCACTCATGTATCTTACCATGCAATGTATAAAGTGTAAAATATTGTACTAATTCATTATATATAAATGATTATGATGTGTTTAAACTTCTTTCATTAATTACTACATATTTTCTACACTCACAATGTTTGCCAGCTCGCTATATAATCAACTTAAATCAGTTAAATCCATCATGCAATGCATTTCCTTCCAATTTTTTGTGATAAACTAATACATAATTGACTAAATAAACATCCTGCAAAGTTTCAATAAAAATGTCCAAGTTTTTCTTACAATTTCCGTGGTTTTTATTCAATTTTTATCGATATCGATAATATCCCGATATTTCCATCAAAATTTCCGTGTTTTTGGACTACCGATATTTCCGATATCATCAATATTTTAGACCTTGGTTGTTTCTGGTATATTTTAAGAATTAGTTTAAAATATCAAGCAAGTAATACAATACAAACATCACCACAGAGACTTCCCATTTCATCACTTTGATGAAAACCATCACAACTGTCGATCAAGCATGCATTCTAAGCTTCGATGGCAGTCCATCATACTAAAATCTGATCCCACACAATTATTATGGACATCATTCAGACACTTGATCAGACACGAGGCAATAAGAAAATAAGATCAAATAGTAACGACAAGCACATAACTTGTTAGACGAAAACTTGACCCAACTTAATATTTTACTAAGCATCAGTTTTGTCTTCTGCATTTGTTCCTTCAAATCAATATTTGAGGATAACTTAAAGCCTTTGGATAGGGGCCTTGACCAAGAACATGTACTCTAAACTTGTTTTATTTGTTGACTAATTAGATGGCTCGTTTCTTTGATCGGATACCAGAGATTAGTTTCTTTTGAGGAGCAAACATTACTTCCGGGCATCAAGAAGCATTTTTCATCTACTTGAGGACAAGTATGAAGATGAATATAATACTACCCTCATATTGCCACAATTATCCAATTTGCAGCATGCGGGAATGCTTGTATATTGCATATGTGACAAGATACACTTAGTTATATTATTTAACATGTGAATTAGGAGATAGATTAAATATAGACGTGCTTAAAATATGATTTGGCATATATTTATTTCGGTCAACGGATAGGATTATATTCAGGAAGTTGGCTCTAAACCCCCATTAGATCGCGACAACCACGATCAACATATAATTTGGCGATTACATTGCAATGCTTCATGTATTGCTGTGTGGTTTGGACTGCTAGATAGGGGTACAACTTGGGCAGGTTGGACGGGTTGGAAGGTCAATCCAATCGTAACCCAACTTTTACAATTCGGGCTCGGGTTCGGGTTGGGTTTCATTCGGGTTCATTTGGGCTTGGGTTTAATTAGGTTAGGGTTTACTTGGGTTTGGTTTGAGTTGCCCAACTTTTTCAAGTTTAATCTTATAACAATTTAGTTTCTAGAAATTCCTAAAAAAATTAAGCCAAGTAGCATCAAGGCTAGCTTACTCTAATTTCATAAATCAATCTACTATAAAGCTTTAGGATTTAGAGACTACGAATATAGGCTAACTAATCAAAGTATCTTATTCCCTAAAATCTTAAGTAATTTATAAAGGGTAATTTATTAAAAAAATATTAGAAAGGGCGTTGGTTTTTGGACTTGGCACACTTGGCTGTAGTATGAGTATTAATTGATATGAGTTACAATCTAGTTAGATTGGGTTTGGTTAGTCGGGTTAGGTTAGGTTAGGGATGGACGGGCAAATGATCAACTCAACTCAACCCAATCAATGAACGGGTTAAAATTGGGTTGGGTTCGGGCGGGTTATAACTAAAAAAAACCTGTTTGTTCAAGTTTAAAGTTGGGTTCGATATAGACGGGTTCGGATTGACCCAACTCAAGTTTCACCCCTACTGCTAGACTTCAACCATAATTAGGTCATGAACCATGATGAACATATAATAGGGGCATTTCATGGATATCATTGTACTCATCACATGGTTTCAAATCTAAAACTTCACAAAATCAAATGAGAAATAGAGATGTTCAACAAATTAAAGTTCCATGCTTTAATGTCATATATAATTAAACCCAATTTTGCAATCTGAGGCTGTTTGCAAAGCATATACGTACTAGTGAGCCTCTGAAGCATGCACCACATAAATATTAATATATGTCAACATCTTGATGAATTTTCTTAATCTTAATTAGTCCACGAAGAAGATAACGAGAGGGGTTACAAAGACTAATGAACTGTATATCACGTTATTGAAAGATTAATTCATATAATAATGATCCGAATACGAAGATTCCTTTTTTTTGTGGCCTCCAAAGCAAGAAAAGTCCATGACAGTCATCAAGGAGTACGTAATACGTAGATCAATGACAAGGCAAAGAAAGAAGAGTATGCTTTAAGTGTTCGAATACAGCCAACGTTGGTAGAGAGTCTAGAGACCTTCATTCTTTGAACATCGTCCACGTAAAGAGGCTAAGACATGATATTTTCAGATATGCTCTCATAAAAGATTCAATTAATGTTTCTAATGCATGTATCTTATGGAAATATTTTGAGCACACTCATTTTATTAGCGTACCGTTGTTTATTTATGTGTCTTATTTGATATTCTTCTTATTCATTCAATTCAAATGTCATAAATAAATACCAATGTGCACACTAAGAAATGAAAATGATTTGCAGAAATCACCTCCCTAGCTATTTTATCTGATATAATCTCATCAAGTGGAGCCTCAGAATTTGTTTAATCCAAATCTACAGTTTCCCTATCCATTCAACTTGTACTATGTTGAATAATAGTTTATGGCTTCATTGTTTTGGGCAGATTATAAAATCAATGTTATCCCAATATCGTTTGAGATGAAATATAAGAATCTGGGAAGTTGGAGGAGAATCTAATCTTTAGGACTGCAAACAACATAATGATAGACTCAATCTGATTACATAAATAATCATATTTAACTAATAATTAATCAATTAATTAACATGCAAATTACCCTATCAGCAGAATGTGTAGTTGTTCTGAATTAGCTTAGTGCTGGTTTGGGATTGAAAAATCTAGAATATCTAAACTTATTGAAAAAAAAGCTTATTGAAAAATCTAGAATATCTAATGTGTTTGGTAAAACAAAACAAAAAATTGTTTTTTTTTAACTGATGTCAATGACAATGAAAAAGCATCGAAAACCAAAATCAAGGTCTACCATGCTTCTAAAAAAAATGTTTTTTTTTCAAAGCATAGTAATGAGTAATTAGTGCTCTTTCAATGAAATTTTCAAATAGCAAGTATACCCCCACATACTTTACAAAATTACAATCATTACCCCTACATTTCTCTTTGATAATTATTATATCACATTAAATACCATTCATTTTTAGTCATTTAATATATTCACAACAATTTATATAAAAGTTTACTAAACATTCAGACACTTTTTTTTTGTTCAACGCTTTTTTTTAAAACACGGTAATACCAAACTAGCTCTTGAACAAATGGATTCAAGTTTTCTGCAGAATCGCATTATGCAGAAACGGCGGCCCATCCTTATCCTAAGTTATAAAGATTATATTATTGCAATTTGCATTGATTACTTGTTAAAGACAACATTTGCTAATTGTAAATTTGCATGAGGTTGCGTCGAAACTCTTTCTTTCGGCAATATTTAATTAAACGTACATTGTCTAGCTAATTTTGATTAATATTATTACCTCCTCCAGATACTTACGAGATGTATCGGTGGCTATTTGTTTATCGACATTATGACCCTAACATAATGAATAGCTAATTGTGTGTCAACATTATGTCCTCAACATGACATGAAGAACAACTAATGGCATGAGTCCACATGGGAATATCGGGTCCTAATCATCAAGCACTTCTCCTCTTTAAGAGGCTTGTAACTCATTTCGTTAAGAGCATTCTCTCTTATATTAAACCAAGCATTTCTCTGTTATTGGTTTACAAGAGAGAAATTGAATTAAAAGAACCGTCTTATTTGAAATGTCATTAACAACTCATTTTAAAACTATTCTCATGTCACATTCAACGGATTATGAATATTGCAGGCCTTAAGATTAATACTGTCATGTATAGTTTAATAAAATGGACCCTAAGCTAAGCTATCCAAAATAACCAACTGCTGAACCAGTAGGACCTATACTTATTATAATATATAGGAAGTTTATTCAAGAAGTTTACGTGAAAGTTGATTGATTGTATGTGCTTATTTTTCCTTTAGAGCAAGTCCACCGTTGGACCTTGCTCGGGGGACAGGCGAGAGGAAATGGCCCGAGGGCCGGTGGGTTCGGCTCCAGCGTTGGGCAGCCCGAGTGAGGGTGGGAGCCGAGGGCCAGACCCGTGAGGGATTGACAGCCCTTCAGCCCGAGGGGTGTGACGCCAGGCTGACGCCATGCCTGGCGTCGGTGGTGGACTATGCAGCCTGTACAGGCTGTAGCATGACGACGATGACGACCTCGATTTTAATCCATACGTACTGTCCGACTTGGACGAAGAAACCCACCACTCGATTCCGAAGAACTGGAACTAGAATGCATCAGGAACTCTTTCTGATGGCTGCATCTCGAATTTTTCATCTCGAAACCTGGCATGGAATATCGTCGAATACGAAGTTCTCGGCGGTGGGTTCGTCAATGGAACTGTAAATGGAGTCAAGAAGGGTGGAAGAGAGATGGGTTGTCTCTGCTGTGTCCTTTGGAGCGTCTATCTCTATTTTCTGGGAGTGATTTGATATCCCACATCTCCAATTTAGGGCAAATATTTGGGTGACCACCAGTTCCCTAACCAATACGTAATTGTTTTATAATTAATCAATCAATGTAATTTTCTTGACAATTGTTAATAGGGTTACAATATTTTTGTAATGCAGTTACGTCTATGCATAACATCTTACCTTGACAATGTAATATGACATCCACAATGTAAAATCAATCTTGTTATAGTAACAATTAGAGTGTAACTTTACTTTTTTAGTAATTCATACGTTAAATGTTAATGTTATGTTGTACAATTAAATGTGAAGGTAGCCATAGGGAGCTCAAAAGGGAACAACGATAAGTAATTTCATGACGTCCACAAATAATAACTTACATCTATATTGTAACAAGATATTTATAATGTAGCAATCAGCGTTGGTATTCTAATAAACAATTCATTTTATAACCTCAATATTATTATCTAACGTTGCACAAGAACCTTTGATGGTTATAATGTAATTTACTTAAACAAAAGCCAACAGTACCCTTTTTGTTAAGAGAAGTACCGCAAAATTTCCTCTATTAATATTAGCGAAAAAAATACTCGTACAATCAACCTAAAGAGAAAAAAAAAAAAAAACACTTTTACATATCAACAACAGTAATGTTGAGTGCAACAATAGTCAAGTTCAACACTAAAGTTAGGACCAAGAGTTCTTGTTCTTCTTCAAAACACTATTTTAGGTGTTTTGTTTTATTTTATTTTTTGGCAATGAAAGTGATTTTTGAGGGAATTAATTTATTAAAGCTTTTTTAAATGGTATAAGAGCTAGCTAGGTGTCATTGTATGGAAGGATGACCAGGACTCTGTGTCACCAAATTGGACTTATACCCTTGGTTGTTCTTCACATTGAGAGTTATTTTTTTTTATGTCCATACACAATTAATTTATATTAAATAATTGATTAATTAAGGTTATATTTCTTATGATGAAAGGTACTTACGTTGAAAAGACATAATCATTGTCTATCTAATTTTCTTGATTAAAAAAGAATGATACGTGCAACATATAAGTCACCCCTTCAAGAAGCAGCCAAGAAAGCAAAGAGAATTGAGCTGGGAACCTTTGTGGAATTACGTGTGCAGTGTATAGAAAGTTAGTGAGAACGATTGGTATTTGTTTATGAAGATAAGATAGTGATTAATAACTCTTAATAATAATTCTCCATTTTAATAATCTTCTGTTCTTTCTACTATTTTACGCTTAATTTGTCATGACGTTGTTACCAACCGATATATAACGATGTTAAGACTTCATTAGCAAATCAAACTCAAAGAGAAAAGTCTTCAAACCCTCTAAAAATATTCATAAAAAAAGAAGATGATGCAGTCTGAGATGAACTTTCAATCCTTGTGGCCCTACCTGAATGTCACAAATTCACCTGTGGATACAAACGAATACAATGACCAGATGGCCAGCACTGAATTTTCTTCGATTTTCATGGCGTCTGACGAATTTTCAGAATCTTCTCCTTTTCCATTTTCAACCATTTTTTCTGGCGAATGTGAACAATTTGCGGACTGTGATAATCTCCTGCAAGTCACATCGATGACGGCAGAGGAATTTCCGATGGAGTTGGGAGGATTCGAGCCGAATTTTTTTATCGATCAGTATGAAAATATGTATGCCTCATGTTTAGAAGGCAGTGAGGGAAGCAATACTCTTCCTTCACAGCAATTTTCTGTTGAAGGAAATGATGTGTGGAGTCCAAACTCCTTTGTGACATCAGAGGCATCCTCCATGGATGTGACCTCGGTTCAACGATCACTAACCCTACCGAGAGACGACATGGAAATCGACAGCGAAGTGAGTATTCACCATCTGCTCAAGGCGTTCAGCGAGTCCATGGAGATGGGGCAGAGGGAGCTGGAGTTGGTGATAATGAGATGCCTTGCAGAGAAAGTAAACCCACTTGGTCAATCTCTTGAGCGCCTTGCATTCAACTTATGTCAAGGATTTGTTGATAATCAGCACGGAGACTATTTGAAACAAGAATCCTGCAAGAATTTTGAGGCCGCATTCAACTTGTTCTACCAAATCTTCCCTTTTGGGAGGCTTGCTCACTACGCAGCAAACACTGCGATCCTCGAGTCTATCCCAGAAGATGTAGAGACGGTTCATGTAGTGGAATTTGATATTGGTGAAGGGCTTCAATTGTCACAGCTGATTGAGGCTGTGGCAAAGAGAAACAAAACATTAAAAGTGACAGCAATTAAATGGGATGTGGAAGAGAGTGATGAGGTTGCTCCTCCACAGTGGAGATTCAAGGAGACGAAAAAGCAACTCCAGCATCATGCAAGATCTTTCGGCCTAAACTTGAAGGTGGAGGAGATCGCGATTGAGGATTTGGTGAGCGAAATCAAGAAGGCAAACAAGAGAGGCGGAATGAGAGAATTTCTAGCCTTCAACTCTATGGTAGGGCTTCCTCACATGAGGAGGAGAAGAAGCAGAGGACTTGTCATGGAATTCCTAAGGCTAGCTAAGGATTTATTAGCCAATTCAGCAAGAGGTATCGTAACCTTTGGTGATGGATATGCTTGCACGAAAAGGGAAAATGACTCGAGTTTCAGGTCCTTCTTTGACGCAAATGTTGTGCATTACAAAGCATTGTTAGAGTCTTTGGAATCGACCTTTCCGAGCCACCTAGGAGAGGCAAGGATGGTGATGGAGTTGATGTTTGTGGCGCCATATGTGTCTTCTCAGGCTTGGCTCGATAAGTGGAACGAAGAAAGAGAATGTGGAAATCTTCAGCCCTTGTTCGGGCTGGAGAGTAGGAGAGTGAGTAGGGAAATGTTAATGGAGGCCAAAGAAATTGTGGGGGCAGATAGCTCGTATGGAGTGAGAGTTGGAGGAGAAAATGGGAATGAGATGGCTTTGGAATGGAATTCAATTCCTTTGGTCAGAGTTGAAACCTGGACAAACCGAAGCTAACTAGAAATGGATTATTATTATTTTTTGAACTCTCTTTCCCAATTTTATTACAGCAAATGTGTAGACTGCTGGAGATTACCATAAGATATTTTTGTACAGATTCATATTGTTGTGAAGGGAAGATCAACTAAGTTGGTGGATATTTGGTATATAAATTTCACTCTAGCTATGACCCTCGCAAAACTCACATATCATCACAATCATTTTATGAACAGACAACAGAGTATCAATTATTTTAACAACAGATTTTGCGATCATCACCACAAGTTAGAGTTGACGCAAGTTGTACCAACACATGGGATGCTACTGTGACGGTATTCTGAGCTGATAATGCACTACGAGGTGAAAATATAAATATATGACAGTTCATTAGTGTCCTAAAAAACTGCCACAATAGCATTTCTGTACGTAAGCAAGTTTCTCTTCAAGTACTACAAACTTTATCAACAGTAAGAATTTGACAGGTTTATCTACAATAGTTAAATGTTTGACATACCTCCGAAAACCACTAGAACTCGTTTGATGTCTATGATTGAATTGAATTGGACTGGATTAGTAGCACGCTAAATACCTTGAACCTTATAAGTTATCTAATCCATTCCAACCTCAGCACATAAAAAACACAAGCCAATATAAGGCTTGTGAAGACAGAACGAAGAGAATCGAAAACAGCAGATCATACATCGGCAAAAATAGTTCAACGACATGAATTTTACAATCAGCGTTTCATATTCTTACTGGAAGAAACAAACCTAAAAATGGCAAGAACCGAAAGATCGACAATTGGTTTAACCACAAACATGAAGTTTGGACAATCGTCAAACGAGTACTACTCTAAACGTGTGTCTGAATACATATAAAAATCTGTTTGCTTATATTATACTAAGAACTCAAATGAGATAGGATTCTAATTCTAAACATTGCATTGTAGTTTGCCTGATTAGCTTCTCAATCGAAATGCCTACTTGAAGTACATGGAGATCTGCAGGATATCAATACCGTTCTCCTCATCCTCGCCTCCTCGTACGCCACCACCTCATCAGAGTTCTTCTAATTAGCGGGAAGATCTGCCTTTGCAACACAAAGAATAAGTGTAGCAGATCCGCAGCCACCTCAAGAAGCAGCCAAGAAAGCAAAGAGAATTGAGTTGGGAACCTTTTGTTGCATTACGTATGCAGTGCGTAAGAAATTGGCGAGAGCGATTGGTATTTGTTTATGAAGATAAGATGGTAATTAATAACTCTAAATAATTATTCTGATCATTCTCTCTTTTAATAATCTTGATACGATAGTGATTAATAACTCTAAATAATAATTCTAATTATTCTCCCTTTTAATAATCTTCTGTTGTTTCTACTATTTTATGCTTAATCTGTCTCTACATTGTCACCAACCGATATTTAATGATAGATTAAAACTTCATTAGCAAATCAAACCTGAAGAAAAGTCTTCAAACCCTCTAATAATATTCATAAAAAAAGAAAAATATGATGCAATCTGAGATGTTTCAGACCTTGTGGCCGAACCTGAATGTAGCAAATTCACCTTTGGATACAAATGAATACACTGATCAGATGGGGAGCTCTGAATTTTCTTCGATTTTCATGGCTTCGGACGAATTTTCAGAAACTTCTTTTCTATTTTCAACCATGTTTTCTGGTGAATTTGAACAAGTTGCAGATTGTGATCATCTCCAGCAAGTCATATCGACCGAGGTGGAGGAATTTCCGATGGAATTGGGAGGATTCGAGCCTAACTATTTAATCGGTGAGATAGAAAATATGTATGCCTCATGTTTGGAGAGCAGTGAGGGTAGTACTCTTCCTTCGGAGCAATTTTCTGTTGAAGGAAATGATGTGTGGAGTCCAAACTCTTTTGTGACATCTGAGACATCCTCCATGGATGTGACATCCGTCCAACAATCAATAACCCTGCCGAGAGACGAGATGGAAATCGACAACGAAGTGAGTATTCACCATCTGCTCAAGGCGTTCAGTGAGGCCATGGAGATGGGGCAGAGGGAGCTGGGGAAGGTGATCATGAGATGCCTTGCGGAGAAAGTAAACCCACTTGGTCAATCCCTTGAGCGCGTTGCGTTCAACTTATGTCAAGGAGTTGTTGATAACCAGCACAGAGACTATTTGAAACAAGAATCCTGCAAGAATTTTGAGGCAGCATTCAACTTGTTCTACCAAATCCTCCCTTTTGGAAGATTTGCTCACTACGCAGCAAACACCGCAATCCTCAAGGCTATCCCAGAAGATGTAGAGACGGTTCATGTAGTGGAATTTGATATTGGCGAAGGGGTTCAATTTTCTCAGCTGATTGAGGCTGTGGCAAAGAGAAACAAAACATTAAAAGTGACAGCAATTAAATGGGATGTGGATGAGAGAGATGAGGTTGCTCCTCCACAGTGGAGATTTGAGGAGACGAAAAGGCAACTCCAGCATCACGCAAGGTCTTTTGGCCTAAACTTGAAGGTGGAGGAGATCACGATCGAGGATTTGGTCAGCGAAATCAAGAAGGTGAACAAGAGAGGTGGAAGAAGAGAATTTCTAGCCTTCAACACTATGGTAGGGCTTCCTCACATGAGGAGGAGAAGAAGCAGAGGACTTGTCATGGAATTCCTAAGGCTAGTTAAGAATTTACTAGCCAATTCGGCAAGAGGTATCATAACGTTTGGTGATGGAGATGCTTGCGCGTTAAGGGGAAATGACTCGAGTTTCAGCTCCTTCTTTGACACGAATGTTGTGCATTACAAAGCCTTGTTAGAGTCTTTGGAATCAACCTTCCCGAGCCACCTAGGAGAGGCAAGGATGGTGATGGAGTTGTTGTTTGTGGCACCGTATGTGTCTTCTCAGGCTTGGCTCGATAAGTGGAACGAAGCAAGAGAAGGCAGAAATCTTCAGTCCTGGTTCGGGCTTGAGGGTAGGCGAGTGAGCGGGGAAATGTTGACGGAGGCCAAAGAAATGGTGGGAGCAGATAGCTCGTACGGAGTGAGAATTGGAGGAGAGAATGCGAATGAGATGGCCTTGGAATGGAAAGGAATTCCTTTGGTTCTACTGGAAACCTGGACAAACCAAAGCTAGCTTTAGACTCTGCTGCTGTAGATTACCATAAGTTGTTTTCTGTATGGATTCATTACGTTTTATGTCGTAAAAATTAGTCAACTAAGTTGGTTAATTTTTTGGCATAATAAATTTCCCTCTATGAACCTCGCAAAACTTACATGTCATAGAAGATTTTTATCGAGACCTCCCTACATCTAGGATGTACTGTGACGGTACCTGAATCATTAACTCACTTCTATGAGCTCAAACGTTCCACGTGACCTTGCGTTTCGGCTTAGATACCGCACAGTTGCTCTCCAATTGCTAATAGCGGGCTTACAGAGTTTATCGGTAGTACTTAAACCTTTTGACATGTCTCTGTATTTTGGTTGAAGAGTGATGGTGCTGGAACTCCCAAAAGGATGTCTTACATAGCGAGCCCTCCCCGTCTCAACTGCGCCTTCCCTCTCCTTCCTGCTGGCCTGACCCGAGAGGGGTCAATATCCTCTGAAGTCAGGTATGCCAAGTTAATAACAACTTGACGCTTTCAAAAGCGATGACATAACCTAAACTTTACCAGTCTTGTGAATTCAGCTGTGAAAAAAAGTTCACATCCTAAACTCGTCCTTGGGTTCGACAGAAGCCTCTACAGGCTTGTAACGGTACAGAGAAAGCGAATCGAATGCAAAAGCCAGAGGTAAACTGATAAGTTTGACCGAAGTTAAGCGAATTCGAGCAAGACTACCAGAAAATCCTCAGTAGTGGAAAACAATAATACATATCCACCTTGTGCGAGTTCAATTCCCACTGATCCCTTTCCCCACTAACGCTATTGTTTAAAAAAGACCGATATGTGTGACAGTAAAAGAGATTCACTAGAAGAAAGAAGAAGAAAAAAGGCAACAAAAAATCAATTACAAACCATACATCAGCAGAAAAATTCAACTGAAAAAGGAAAAATAACAAATTTCACCACATAACATTATTGGCAGAAATAAACAACCAACATTTGAAAAGTACAACTAGATGGACCTAAAATCGGCAGGAACGTAAAGACTCCAGAGACTCCAAGTTCGGACAATCGGTCGGTGCTACTCTAAAGTCAACATATATTTGAGTACATATAAAACTCCGTTTGCTTATATAAACTTAGAAAGTCAAATGAGATGGGGAGTTCACGTCCTAAACATCGCATTCCGGTTTTGCTTGATTAGCTCATCAACTGAAACGCCTACTTGAAGTAAATGGAGATTTGCGGGATATCAATATCGTTCTCTTCTTCATCTTCGCAAGCCACCACCACGTCAAAGTGCTTCCTATTAGCAGGCAGTTCTGCCTTCGCAATACTCGTAGCCAAATCCACCATGGTCCTGTCCATGCGCTCCTTGTGCTTCGGGAACATGCTGTTAAAGAGCAGGCAACTTCCATAGGAGATGCTGTACGCGTTTAAGCCCTGGTCTTCGAGCCACTTGAGGAGCTGCTTTAAAGTTGGGTTGTCCTTTATAATCCACCTGTCCCATACTGTCCACTTCATATCTTGGTGCTTGATGACTTTAGGAGGGACTGGTTCAGCCATGGAGAACAGAGGAAGGGAGAGATTGGCAAAGGTGTTTCGGTAGTCTTCAACCTTGTGCCCTCCGTCCAGAACCTTGTACAGCTCCAAGCAGACAAGGCCGGTTGCCAGAGCAGTTGATGTTGCAATTGCAGGAATGATTCTTCCTGCAATGAATTTGGCTTTCAGTTTGTCGACTTCACCAATGCCATAGTTCCTTGCCCTCATATTTGCAAATCCAGCTATTAGGTCCATATGATAGTTTGTATCATCATCCTGCATCAAAACAAATCAAAAGCGCCACGTCAGTTGTGGATTCATGATTCTCTGGGAAAACGAGAAAGAAAAAAGAAAGTCGCCACTTGTAAACTTTTAACTTTCACATACTTTTGGCTCTAATTCAAATGGATACGATAGCATCATACAACAAAAACCTATCCGAGGATATAGCACTAAGCAACAAATCCCTCCCCAAAATCAATAGCATTGCATACAATATGCTAAACGCACACCTAACTAAAAACGATTTAAGTAGTTAATGAATTTATCAAACTCCTCGTTGATATTTAAGTTGATTTCCTTATTAGGGCAGCTATAATTAGTTCTGCAAGATTTAACTGTCATGTACTTCAGTACTTCTACAGAACATGGAGAAGACCTAACAAGTTTGGGAGATGCTAATACCCTTATTCAAAGTTTCATATACATTGCTTATTATCTGCATCAGCATGTTGTAATAAAGAACTTTACTCTTGCACGTGCAGTATGTACTATGGTTGCCCTAACGCTGGCTCCAACATTTTACCTCACACATGCTACGATATATGGAAGTCACTCTATCTCATAAGCCGCAAGCCTGAGATGAACAAATAGATACAATGTCTACACATAATTTCTACGTAATGAGAAAAGGCTGAAAAACAAACCTTCTCAAACTGAATAGGGTTCATCTTGAAGCCTGGTGGCAGCCGCTCCTTGCATCTTTCTAACTTCACAACTAACTCGTTGATAACCGCAGCATCATCAATCGATGCTGGTAAGACAGTTGTAGCTTTCTCATCAGTCTCAATCTTCACATCTTTCTTAGGCTGAAAATCTGGTACCATCACTTTGTTAACAGCATCAGCAAACTTTGTACGAGACTTGACCCAATCAGGAATTGGAATGTTGAATGTCTCTGCTCGTAGTATAGATGCTGCCATTAAAAACTGGAGGTGGCTGAGATCATCAACTGAGAACTGCAGTGGGCGAGGAAAACGCTTGGGGGCAGACCAAAATGGTGTCCCGCTACTGGTTGTAGCATCCTCAGGAAAAGTATAAGTTAATTGCTTCACACGGTTAGCAAAGTAGTCCTCAAACCTGTTTCCATTAAGTACAATTGATTAGATACAGAGAAGAATATTATGATTAAATGAAAATTTAAGAAAAAATGATAAACAAGAACTGTACTTCAGACGGGCCCAGCTTATGCAATCTTGGAACGTCTCACATCTCTCTTTGTCAAGGCATTCAATGACACTTTCCAAGTTGTTCCTGGCCTGAGCATCACCAGCATTTTTCATTGCAGCAATGTATTCATTAGGATTAGTCAGGTAGGCATTTACTTCAGCTGGCACCTTCTCAAGTAGACCCTCAAACTCAGACCGGGCCCATGTCAAGCAATGGTCAATGTTGTGAGGGAATGAATGAACTGTGCACATGGGTGCTTGCTTTTCAGGTGGGTCCCGTGATGCTCCATAATTTTCAGTCAGGTGAGGAATGACCATCTGCGTGTTGCACTTGGCACCTAGAGTTCCTGACTCCAAAAGTGGCTTCTGGAAGTACAAGCATCTCTGATCAATGTAAAGCCTTGCATTCACATTATCCAGAGCATTGATAACAACATCCAAATTCTCCCAAAAAGTATCATCAAACACATTTTCGGTATCTGGGCTTGCACGATTCTGCAGTGCTTCAATGTTCAGACGACCATTTATCAACATAGCAGCAGAGGCAGCTACTGTTGATTTAGCCTGCCCAATGTTCCAATCTCTAAAGAGAAATTGCCTGCTAAGGTTACTCTTCTCAATGACATCATCATCTGTTATTGTTAACTTCCCTTCTTTACCACAAGAGACACCCATCAATGCTAAATTCTTCAAAAACTCACATCCTAGTGCCCCAGATCCGACAGTGAACACTTTTGCGTCCTCCAGCTTTTTCTGGAGCTTGGCTCCAAATACTGAAATTTGTGCATCATATCGGCTATTCAAAGGCTTCAAATCATTAGGATCCAAGGTCTCTGAAGGAAGGGATTCAACTGAATCAAAGTAGAAAAACTGTCCACGACGCAAGCAAAAACAAGGGTTAATTTATAATGATACAAACGTAAACCTAGTGGAGTCAGTTAAAGATTCAAAATAAAAAAGCAGTGTCAACCATTCTTGCAAAGAAAATTCAAGTTGGTTTTAGTAATTACCTGGAAAAGAGGATGGAACTTAGCAGAACAGGCCTTCACAACTTCTTGTCCAACAATACCACCAAACATAGCAGCCATGGGATTTAGCACAGCTCTAGCACCAAATGCAAAATGACGAAGAACCTTGTGGTCAATCTCCTCAAGCTTACCATCTGCTGAGCTATCATTGATGTTAGTTACCATAGATATGAATTTTGTAGCATCATCCTCAGATCCAGCAACAGGGAAACGCCCCAACTCTGAGATGAACTTATCTAGTGCCTGAAATGCCAAGTGAAGGAGAGGTGGGCGATCAAACTTGGAGAAGTCACTCAGAAGGAAGTCACCATGATCCTTGAGTGCTTCTCGCAGAGGCTTAAAGTTCAACACCTTGGGTTGCTTCACCTGTGAGACTATACCCCCTTTCTCATATGCAGCATAATTGGTAGTGTCCTCCTCGATTGTGAATGAGTAAGGTCTTGCATTCTTAACCTTCCTCGGCTTTCCATCATTCAACTCAGTCATTCCATGGACTTCGGTGAACACAACTGAATCCCCATCCTGGAACTCAAGCCTCTCATCATCAACACATGCTATGATAGCAGGGTTGTCATTACTAATCGATGCAATTATACCTGTATGCGGATCCTCACCATCAACATCAAGAACAGTGAACTCAGGGCCAAAGTCACAAAATACGCTGCCAAAAAGGCCTCGTACTTCTGATTTTATAAAAGAGATGGGAGGGTTATGATTATGGCAGTAGTCATCGAATTCAATTGCTTTCTCCAAGCTAATATCAGTGAAAACTACGGCCTGCAGAAAATTGAAATACAAAGCTAAAATACAGTTGTCTGCTGAATAATTAAAGTATATAAAACAAGGACAGTACACAGCTCCAAAATTTACAGGAAAATTCACTCGGAATCCAGCTTAACAACAATATCAGTACTTGTTTGGCCAAATGCACCTCTTCCCAAAAGTAAAATCAAGTCCGTCTATTATTGTGTGTTAGTAGATAAAACACAACTATACAGGAAGAAAACCACTCAAACTACCATAACTGAAAAAGTTTTAAACTTCTAAAGTGACATTGTTAAAAAGGAGCAAATAGTCTAGGATACACCTTGTGTTTTTATGCAAGCAGAATATATGATTTCAAGAACATTGATTCACTTGATTTTAAGAATAATAATTAGAAACTGGATTTCACCAAAGCCTCTAAAATATATGTTAGTGACAATGCTGCAATGACACAGGAAAAGCAGTAACAGAAACACCATTCTGACTCCAATAATTGGAAAGGCTTTGAATTTCCAAAGAAACATTGACAGAAAGAGATAAAATACTCAAACATATACCGCTTTTCATAGGCATGCAAAAAATATAATAATGAAGAACATTGGTTTCCTTTGATTATAAAAATGTAAATACGAAACTGGATTTAACCACGGACCCCTAAGTTAAAAGTTAGCAACATCAAGCCATCATGCAACAAAAGAAGTAACAAAGAGACAAAGGGTGCAGTACCTGGAAATCAGAGAGTTTCTCTTTAGTCAGTTCAGTTGTTATGGTCGAAATGACAACAGCGTTGTTTAGTTCTTGTAATTTTTGAACACAGGCAAGGGCCCGATTCTTTCCAACATCCTCCTCGGAAAAGAAGAAGTTGCTTGACAAGTCCCACAACTCAACAACTCCATCATCATGCAAAGTCACAGACTTGACACCGGCAAGAACAAGGTTTTTTGCTGCAACAAAGAATCTCAATGCATAAACCACAGAATTACCGGACAATCGTACCACCTTAATTTCTATGAGAAACTAGCTTAGCAGTAATTAGCAAGGTGCTCTCTTCGAGCTCCTAGTAAGTATAGGATACACAACAATGAATCAATGGAATCATTTCACAGTTTTCTCATGCATGATCAGGTTAAGCATGTCTAACTTAAAAATGGAAATGCAAAGTCCATTAAAACAAAAAATACTTATACCCTTCCCTTTCTTATTCTCAGTTATTATTAGAACAAATTAAGTTCTCA
Source organism: Malus fusca (assembly GCA_035220775.1). Lineage (NCBI taxonomy): Eukaryota > Viridiplantae > Streptophyta > Magnoliopsida > Rosales > Rosaceae > Malus > Malus fusca. The sequence goes on from CM069062.1 coordinate 24,542,373, forward strand.
AGAGCTATAAAACATCTCCATATCATCCAAATAAACCCAACATTTTTCACATACCAATCTCAGCGCCCAAGCCCTGCATCCCCGAGACGAGAATGTTGGAGGCAAAGAGCCGGCGCATGGTCTCCCTGCCATACACCGCCAACTGCCGGCTGTGGAGATCTTCATCGATATCATTTGAGCTCCCGTTGCCCAATGCCATGATTGGAGATTCTTCGATGCTGCTACTGCTACTGCTGTTGCTGTTGTTGTTAAAGGTGGTGGTGTTTTTGTTTTCGTTGCTTTTAGAATCGGCAGTAGTCGCAGCTCCGCGAGGCTTCTTGATCGGAGATTCCGTGGCTTCGTTTACTACAACCTCTCCGCCCACTGCTTCTCTCTTTCTAGGAAGCATATAGTGCGATGAACTGCCGAAACACCAAAATCTCATTTTATCAGTAATCAATCTCAGATTCCACACTCTAAATCCAAAACCCTAACGCAGTCTCCGATTAATTAAACAATAAAAAAATCCTATATCATCTTAAACTAAAATTAAACCCTAAAATCACAAGATCGGTTTAAACGCTTCCGGATTTCAGCTGACTGTTTAAATTCCTCCAAACAACAAAAACAACAGAATCCGGAAACAATATCAAAATTTTCTTTTCGTATAATTTTCTCGGGAAACAAACAGAAACTAAAAAGCTAAAAAGTGATCTAAAATCTACCGATTCCAAAACTAAATACATAGATCGATTCGATGCGATAAAGCGAAAAGGAAATCAAGCGAGTGAAGCAAAGAAGATATACCGAGACGAACTGTGGCGAAGAAGCTACGGTGAGAATATCTGGAGAGAGAGAGAGAGGGAGGAAGCGTCGATTGCAGGTTTTTTGTTATGGTTTCTTCTTGTTTCAGCTTCTGCAGAGAGATGCGATGGTCCTGATGTCGCGGTTCATCTCTCTTTGTAGAGAGACGGAGACAGAGAGTGAAAGAGGTGGGCCGAGAAAGGTGGACTTGGATTGGGGTAAAGGGAATAGATGTCCTTCGGGGCTTGTTTGGGAGCGGGGATTAGTGTAATCTAATAGGGATTGTGTTAAAACTTTGGGTTAGTTATCCTGGATACCAACGCGACTATTGGGATATGTCGCAGAGTAATGATATCCGCACACCAATTTTTATTTTTTTCATACATCTCTCTCAATTTTCAACTGTCAAATCGACTGCACTAAAAAGGATCAGTATTAAAAATTTAACAATGATGTGCGTGAATTAAAAATAAACGTGCGAATAACACAGTTCTATATTAATATAGCGTCATTATTTTTTTTCTTGTTAACAAACAGATAAATGTTGGTGAAATTGTCGGTTTTGGAATTTAATGAACCGACAGAGGGGATTTGCATTTGCCAATTTGATTTTGTTTTGTCATTCTTTCTTGGTACTAGGGGATTAATCGAAGCTCCAACAATTTATATTTGTTTGAATTCAACAACTTGGAGAAGGGGCTAACCAAATCTAATTTCATATTTGTTATCCACGATTATTTTCATGTTTATGGTGTTCTTACGAAGTAACTTAAACTTTAACTTAATAAAAGATTGATGATAAACTTCAATTTTGTGTGGTGTTAACGACTCTTGCACAACTTTGCAAAGTCTGCTTGGACTTATGCAACACATAGAGGAATGAGGATCTTCTTTGTGAGGATTATGGGGATTCTCAAATCGTGTTCGGTCAGCGTATATCGTGCGGTTAGTTTTCGTCAGGTACTATTCATATTTAATTTAAAATAAAAGTATTTAAATAATTTATGACCGCACAATATACAATGAACGAACATGATTTGAGAATTCCCAAGCTCCTCACAAAGAGGATCCGGAGACGATCCTCATTCCACATAGTGATATGATCCACCCAGTCATGCTAGTATGTTCGGATTACTGATTATTAGGGTTGTAATTCAAAAATCAGTACTTTGTTATAAACAATTTTCATACTTGTTATGAAAGAGGTGGACCGAGAAAGGTGGACTCGGATTGGGGTAAAGGGAAAAGATGTCCTTCGGGGCTTGTTTGGGAGCGGGGATTAGTGTAATCTAATCAAGGATTGTGTTAAAACGTCTTTATTGGGATATGTCGCAGGATAAAGAAAATTCGCACAACAATTTTTACTTTTTACATATCTTTTTCAAAAAAAGGGAGAGTGCGCTGTTATAAAATTCTTTGTCTAGCGCCACTAGGCCCTGCCTAAGCGCTAGGCGGCTGACTCTTGTCTCAATAGATCCCTAGGTATTTGGAAATTAAGAAAGAGTACCTAAACCTTCTTAGGCGTGCACCTAGCCAGCTTAAACCCGCTTACGCACCCACCTAATTGTGACTCCCACCTAGACAGAAAATCGATAACCTTCATTTTTATTTTTTATTTTTTTCAATAAATTGTAAGAGATTGAATCCTTGAATGAACATATCAATAGATTTACTTAATTCACTTAATCTATCTAAACCCCCGCCTAACCACCTAGGCGCTAAGCCCCTGCTCACAGTGATTGCCAACTAACGTTTAACATCTTTAAAATCTTGGGTGTGTGAATAACACCATCTTATATTTTACAAACGTTTTCTTTTAGCTTGTTTAAAAAAAATAAAAAAATAAATAAAGAGGACAACTGGTGGCAAGCCACGATTATCCACCCATTTCAGAGGCCGAAAAGACTCACATGGGCATTTCAGCCTCCTTCTGACCATGGTGCTCTTTTAGCTTCTTAACAAACAGATAAATGTGTTGTGAAATGGTCGGTGTTGGAATTTAATTAAACCGACAGAGGGGATTTGCAGTTGCCAATTTGATTTTGTTTTGTCATTCTTTCTTGGTACTCACGGATTATTCGAAGCTCCAACATTTCATATTGGTTTGAATTCAACAACTTGGAGAAGGGGCTAACAAAATCTAATTTTATATTTGTTGTCCACAAATCTCACTTATTTTCATGTTTATGGGGTTCTAAAATTTAAAACTTTAGGGTATTACAAAGTAAATTAAATTTTAACTTAATATGTTTAACTTAATGAAAGATTGATGATAAACTTCAATTTTGTATGGTGCTAACGACCTTCGCACAATTTCGCTAAATCTACTCGGATTATGCAACAAATAATGATATGGTCCACCCTGTCATACTAGTATGTTGGGATTACTGAATATTGTGATTGTACTTCAAGAATCAATATCTTGTTATGACTTGTTTACTTACAAACAATTCGCATTCTTGATAAATTCTTCATTTACTAACATGTAAAAACAAAAACAAAAAAAATAAGTGATTCCATCATCCTACCTTTAAGCTCAAAACTTGAGTTGAAAGAAACGTGTTTGAATTGATCCATCCGAACCCCATATAGGAGAAAATATTAATTGTCTTAACATTGCGCAAGGGAACATGACCATAGACGAACTATTTGTATAATTTATAGGAATTAACTTGGCTACTGAACAATTCAGCAGCCTCTCCTGCTTATATCCAATCTCGTGTGGACACGTGTCCAAGTTTTGATTAAAAAAAATCAAAACTTGAACACGTGTCCACTCGGGATTGAGTGTAAGCAGGAGTGGCTGCTGAAAATTCAGCAGCCAAGTCTTGTTCTAATTTATATATTGTAAAGACAACATACATATTTTTATAACACATCTCCTGACCCAATACAACTTCGTTCATGTTTTATTGTCAGATTAATGTCCGCTCGTGTTTAAAGTAATTTTATCGCAAATGATTCTTTATGTTTTGTTAAGTCATTAATTTGGTCTTTTATGTTTCAAACTCGTTAATTTCGTTTTTCATCTTTAGAGTAACTCATCAATTTCGTTCTTATCATTAGATTTAGTTATGTTTTCTTGTTAGTGTGCTTACGTGACATAAGTTTCGAGCCTACAAAGGCAATGACATGACTCCACATGTCTTCAGTGAAAAAAAATCATTAAAAAATCATTAAATGTTTAAAAACCATAAAGAAAAAATAAAACAAGTTTTTCCAATTTTCCATCGAATACAGTAAAAAGAAATGAGCGTTGTAGAATAGAGAGAGAAATTATGAAAAAAAATTGCGTCGACAGCAGGATTCGAACCTGCGCAGGCAAAGCCCAACAGATTTCGAGTCTGTCTCCTTAACCACTCGGACATATCGACAGCACTGTCAGAACAATAGAAACAAATAATATAATCACTCCGTGTGTCCCACTATTCGTTAATTTGCAAAGGGGGATTTTTCAGTGTCGGGCGAGCCCTAAATTCAACACACCAAATCCCTAGATTCGTTCCCACCAATTTCTCTTTAATTTGAAAATTTCCAAAATCTCTGACAGTTGCAGCAAATCCGATTCCTCAGAGAAATGGGAGAAGCATCTGGAATTTCGAAGCTGATTTCGTACAGCGACGATCTGGTGAAGGTGTTGAAGGACCAGAGGGACATCAACAACTTGGCGCAGTGTCTCCAGCACTTCAAGGCCCTCCGCTCCTCCTGCGATTCCGATTTCAATGAAGTCAAGAACTCGCTTCGAGGTTTGTTTCCTCACTTGGGTTCTGTTTGTTTCCCGAGAAAATTTCTGACCCAGAAAATTTTCAGTTAGTTGCTTATACTTTTTTCCACTTTCAAGCAAGCTAAATTATGCCTTAGGTAAATCTGGGATTGTTTAGTTTAGAAAATTACTTTATGCATACACGCAGAGAGCTTCACCTCAAAATGTAGGGTTCAAGAACATTTTCCGGGAAAATGTTTTCGAAAGAACAAAAAAGGGGAGAGAGGGGTTAGGTTTAATTTGGGTTTTTCTGGTTGATTCTCGTATTTCCCTTGCATAAATGTTTCTCGGAAGGAAGATATTTGGCTGGTGTTGTATGTCGATACGTGCATTGATTGATGAGTTCGTATATGAAGCAGACTATGAGATAAAGACAGATGAATGCAAGCAGAAAACCGAGGCGGCAAAGCCGGAGGTTGTTGCTGATGAAGAGTTAGACCGTCTTCAGAGAGAGTTTGATGGGGATGCTGAAATAGAAAGTTCGCTTATGGAGGAGATTAGATAAGTATACATTTAGTTGTGTTGGCTTTCAGATTTTTTATTTTAGGTTGACTAGCAATGGTTGCTGATTTGGCTCTCTTTTGCTTTAACACAGTTCTAGGCAACGAGATTAGTGAGTTTGAACGCCAAAGGATTTCTGTTCGGGAGAAAAAGCGAAACTTGAAGAGACACGAGCAAGATGAGTTCAGGGAACAGTAAGTATTTAGAAGTGTGATGCTAACATTGTGGCGATTCTTTCTCTTCTGTTGTCAGTGTTCTTATATTTCTTAGGTTCTAAAAAATACTGATAAAAGTCTATGCATTCATCACAGTAGTGGTTGCTGTAGTTGTACCGGTCATGAGATGGATTGTTCTGGTCTTATTTTTCTCTGTCTTTCTTGACAGACCGACAATTTATTTATAGTCAATAAAATATTTTCTCTTATCTACAGGAGGAAGCTCTCCATGTATGCTTCTGTCACAAACATTATACCAAACCTGGAAAATAAGTCGCGTGATATGGGTTGTATCCTACTGCTGAAACTTACTTATTACTTGGACATGCATATTCCTTCATTTGTTTGTTTGTTCGTTCATTTTTTTTTTTTTTTTTTTTGTGCAATGTTAGTTAAAGTATGATATAGCTGTAATCACCTTGTTTTCCTTAAGTTTAAAATTACAGATATTGTGGATAGCAATAAGAAAATTGTTCAGAAGTTTGAATTTGATCCAACAAAGATGACTGCCTCTGAAACATGTGATAGCATTTGGAAGATGATATCGTCATGATATATCTTGAACATTTTCCCTTCAGACGGCTTGTATAATATAATATTTTCCATGTTTGTTTGCTTCTTTTATGTTGTCCTACGGCTTGATATCGTGTTTTTGAGAAGTGATCTTTGGGAGGTTTGTAACTTATGATGACATATTGTAAAGCACATTTCAAAGTTGATTATCGGGGATGGTGTTGCTACCCCTTGGAAACATATTGGTTGTGTACTTGTGTTTTACTGTCTATTTTGTTGTAGCATAAGTTTGAAAGGCGTATTATAAAGTCATATATTCGAAATTCAGTTTAATTCATAACTATTGAACCAAGATACAATACATATAACGCTGGTCAATTATTCATAATGATATGGGACCAGCAATGCTGCACAGAGCAAAATATATTGCAGAACCATGTATGTGAATCACACTGAAGTTTCCGCCTTCATCTATGAAGTTTTAGCTGTTCCTGGTGTTCTTCACCCTTGTAGCATCTTTGTCCGGTAGAGTTTTCCTTATCAGTTGAGTTGATATTGGGCGGAAGTGGTTTGCAAGCCTCTGGTTTTGGACTTCCTTTGTAAGCCGCACAGACAATGGGTACAAAGTTTTGGTAGGACTACAACCAGATATGAAGAGTTCAGTATTGTATGTGTACTTGCGGGCGCATTGTGTGTGTGTGTGAGAGAGAGAGAGAGAGAGAGAAAGAGAGAGAGAGAGAGAGAGAGAGAGAGAGAGAGAGAGGGAGAGAGATGGAATTTACTTCATAGAGTGGTCTAGTATTGACAAGAACCCATGGCACATAGTTGTGAACCGGATCAAGATGCGCTGTCTCGTTTGCATATTGTAGTATAAGCTGCATGCCAATTTATAATCATTTTGTTTGTTGAATGAAAATATTGTTTGGATTTGTACACATGAGTTTCAACAAAATGCTGTTTAACAAATTAGTGTTAACCTTTTTCTCTAACCCGCTGTCGTAGCAATCTTGGACAGGTTTCGGATCCATCCCTAGTTGTTGAGAACAAGATTTCCATTCATCTTTCGACTGCTTTCCTTGACTGGTTTGGTTCTCAATGCAATGAATGAATTTGAAATGCTGCGTCTGCATCAGAGTTAAAGTGACGATGAAGATCAAGTAAAAACTCTGTAAGTAATCCTATTCGTATCATTCATCTTTCTTTGTTTTTTTCTGTAAGGTCTGTGGAAGTCTGCAAACATCTCCCGGACAAGACTCATATCGTTTTAGGTTCTAATGGAAAGTAAACTGTGAAAACTTATGATTTTGTCATATGTGTAAGTATATATTTATTATTTTCTTAGATGTTGAGGAAAAGAAGATGGCCATACCGCATCTGGATAGCTGTTGATAGCACAGGCTTCTATGCTGTTCAAGTAGCACTCATCCGGGCCGTGCTGCAGAGTGTGAAGCACCAACACATTCGTTCAGCACAGGCGATGATAAAAACACAGAATGATAAAAGCCAATTAAAAAAAAAAGATGAAGATGGGAAATCATAAATCTGACCTGGCAAACAATGGTGCTGTTAGGTCCTTGTATATGAGCATTTCCATATGGGACTAGCCTCAAGTTCACAATGTTGATGAGATCTGTGTCGAATACCTTTGATAGTCCATTTACGATGAACTGTGCACAGAATGGGCATAGTGTTTCGTAATACAGAGTCAGGTCAACTTTCTTAGCTTTGGTAGGAGGCGTAGGAATAGCACTAGGAGCTTCTATAAGTTTTCGGGATTTTGGAGAAGGCGGGACTTTGCTGCCTTGATCTTCAAAAGAAGAACAAGACACGCAAACGATGAGCAAAGAAGTTAGAATGAGAAGGGAGAAGAGCTTAGGAGAAGCCATTACTGAATGCTTATTAGCAGTTAAGAGCACGCTGAAGCTATACACATGTAAGCTTGCATATTTATAGCTCCTCCAAGTACTAATGTACCACCCACCACAGGACCAAGCTGTTTCTCTACATTAAATCTTAGACTGACCAAAATACCCTCTTTTGTTCGCTATGAGCTATGATCGCCACGCCACCTTAAGCGGGAAAGCGACAGTCGCTTATCTTCTCAATGTGTTGAGAGATGACTCGTATGATAGCTCCTAAATTTCGTCATTTGAGTTGATTGAGTTGCATCGTCGAATCAACAGATGTTGCTTACTTGAGGATGATGAAACTGTGCTAAGAAAGGAGGATTAAGGAAAGATAAGGCAATTAATTGCAGAGCCTAAACCCTTGAAACTGTGATAAGAAAGGAGAACTATGACAAATTAAGGATTGCAGTAATTAGGAGTTGGTATATTTTGGATTATTATCATTAATTCATTTGACTTGTCCAACTAATATATTTAAGAATCAAATGTCTTGTACAGTCAATGAGCTATAAGCTTATAAGATTTGGTGTTGATGATGGTTTGCTGAGATAAATATAAACTCAAACAAGAAAAGTTTTGATGATGCATTAAACGCTTATGGGATCGTGTAGTGTGTATCAAGCACTCTAATGTGTTTTAACTTTTCCACATGATAGTGTTGGATTAAATTTCAAATATCGCCGCAGTGACATTCCGGTTATAGATGAGTTTCTCTCAGCCCTGAGGGGAGGTGGAAGAAGGGTCCTGTAGTTTTGCGTCTTTGTGGCCCCTCTGAAAATCGCATGATGTGTTGAAATATTTGTAAAGAAGGTTATACATCATTAGTGTTACCTAGTGATATTGGTTGAATGGAACACCTTTGGGTGTAATCAAAGGTTCCTCTTGAGAATCTGTCTTTTTTTAATCGGGGAGTCGAACTTAAGAGCTCTTTCACCACAAAGCTCAGTTAGTGGTGTCATACATATAATTAAGACTATCTTCTTATTATGTTTTCAATGAGTAAAAGGGTCAATTAAGTACTTTGTCATTAAGAGATTTAAATTGTATTTGTTATGTGATGTCCCTTTGCAACGCGTTTTCTCCCTCTCTCTCTCTCTCTCTCTCTCTCTCTCCATGTTTCTCTCTCTAGAAGTCCAGATCCAGAGCTTCCTCTCCAACTTCAAGTTTCAACAGCCGTCCCTTGCTCTTGCTCGGGGTAGGCGGCAGCCCATTACTCCTTCCCTCCTCCTTTTTTCTCCTTTGCCTTTTCCATCTTTTTCCTCCCATCTCACTTCCTCTGCCTCATCCCCCTCCTTGCATCCACCTCTTCTTCCTCTCCCATTTCCAGTCTCATTCTTTCGTTTAATTCCCAATTCTCCCTGAGTTTTTCTCAGTTTTTCTTGAGCCGGGGGTCAATTATCCTCTGAGCTTGTCTCAAATTTGGGCTTCATGCCTCTTATCCGGGATCTTTTGCCTATTTTTATTGCTTTCTGTCTTTTAATTTTCTTTCCTCCATCCTCCTTAGTTGTGATACTTCATCCCCATCCCAACATGTACTCAGATAGGCCGGTTCCGAGCAGAAATTGGATACCAAATCTACTATCCTCCCTCACTTCTCCTCCCCCAACCTGCATATCAGGCATGATAGATTTCCATCGTGAAGGGGACTTGAATATGGTGTCTGCATTCTCAATTCGGAGTTTGGATTCCTCCGAGTATGTGACGGCGGCGATGGTCTGGTTTATGTAAGCTTGAGATTAGGGTTTTTTTGTTATTTGTTTTTTCAACCTTCATGCCTAAGTTTGTGAGGGTCACCCGTTGTTTCTTGGGTTGCGGCATTTTACCTTATCTTTTGTTTGTTTATCGGGTTCCTTTTGGACCTCGTACTAGTTATTTAATGGAATGAAAGTTATTTTGACCAAAAAAAAAGTACTAAGTCTGTTGATGCACAAAATCAGCGAGGACTTTGGTACAACAGAAAGTGTCAGGTTTTGTGACCTTCGCTTGGTTGCTTCGGTCACTAGCGAGGATAGGTGTATAGATGAATAGAGACAGAGAAGCAAACACAAGATATACGTGGTTCACCCAGATTGGCTACGTCCACGGAGTAGAGGAGTTCTCATTAACTGTGAAGGGTTTACACAAATGCATTGGTTCAAGCTCTCCTTTTGTGAGTTCTAGTGAATAGTTTAGTACAAAATGACATTAGCGATTATTGTGGGAGAATGATCCCTATTTATAGAAGAGAGTTTCTAGTTTTGTTCTGACATTGACACGTGTCATGTTGTGATTGGCTTCTGATGTTGACACGTGTCGCGATGTGATTGGCTTCTGATGTCGACACGTGTCGCATTGTGATTGGCCTCCTGGTTGAAGGGAAGCTCTTCTGGATCCTTGACGGTATAACGTTGACCGGTGCTAAGTAGTTTCGGGATTGGTCAAGTATGGTACAAACAGTGCTCCCCTAAGTTCCCGAGTGAGGGAAGCTCCTCGGTTGGGGACTTGCAAGATCCAAGCCGCTGAGTAATCGCGAAACTTCTAAGTACCGAGGTGTGGTATCGTCTTCACTTGCCTTATCTTTCTCATAGGTAGATGTGACATCTTCTCTGGAAGTACGCTTCCTCCATTCAGGGGTGGTGTCTTCAACCGGTGGAGATGCACAAGGTAATGTATCAATTTCACCTGAAGCTTACTTGTAGTTTCGGGCTTGGCCAAGTGCGATACAAACCCTATAGTAGGAGTCCCTCAAGTCGCCGAGCTAGGAGATCTGTCGAATGAGGTAACCGACAAGGTAAGCAGTCAGGCTTCCAAGCAAGCAACCCAGGATCGGAGGTTCGACTTCGGCTTCCGGTTGATTGTTCTCCTTCTCCTTGTCTCTCATTCAGCTGTCAGGATAAGGAGAAGCAGATGGAGAAGAGATGATATGAGATACTTTTGCTTTTGAAGAAGTAACTTTCCACAGGCTTATTCTTGAACTGTGTTGGAGGGTTTTCTAGTCTCCTCCAAAGGACTTTCCACAGACTTAATCTTGAACTGAATCCGATTCAAGGTGGCGGACACTTGATCTTGAATTGGGCTTGTGATATCTTCAAGGGTCATTGGTGACATGATCTTTAAGGATTTGATTCAAGGGTGATGAATCAACATGTGCAGTTCACGACGCCTTAGTGAGTCGACTCAAGAATTTGAGGGTCAAAACAAGTCCATCAAATCTAGAGTATGATCGACCTTGATGATATGGGATACTCTTGCTGTTGACAAAGTAATGAATGTGGTATGGCGAGGTTTTGCTCTTCGGCGGCGGTGCTAGTGAAAGGTTGTTGAAGCTTCTCGTGTTGTAGCGATCTGTTTTAGCTCATCGTTGAACCTTCTGCTTCAATCTTTTGCCTGGCAGAAGTGGTGTGTACCCTTTGCATTTAAATGGTCCTTCAGAACATTCCTTCCTAGTGACTCATCCACGCTTGGCAGCTTCAGTGTAAAGAGCCAATATCTGATCAACTGTCATGAGGTATTTACCGGTGGAATTCGTGACCTTGACAGCAGTTGCGGATGAGTACTCAAGAGCAATGTTAAGTAAGTAACCGGGCAAAGGTCTCAGGCAGTCAGTTCCCGATTGGAGGTTTGATTTCAGGTTCCGACTGACTGCTCTCTTTCTCCTTGTCATGCAGGTGTGGACAAGGACAAGGACAATGACAGGGAGAAAGCATGATATGGGATACTCTTGCTTTCGACCCTGATGATATGAGATACTCTTGTTCTTGGTGTGGCTTATTTGCTGAGGTATTATCGGGGGGAAATAAAGCTGAGTATTTCGAGAAGTTATGTTGAGGGTGCCTTCTCGAATGCGAGAAAGAGTTGAGCATTTTTGCAGGTTTGCTTGTCCTTAGAGGAGGGAGGTCGACGTATATAGGGATTTCCCAATAGCAAGTAGTAATGCTATTCCTTTACCCTTCTTGGTCACAACAATGTAGTGGGAGCTGCCAGCTTCACGTGCTTTAACTTTGTCAGAGCACTTTGAAAAAGTGGTATGTTGTATCTGGAAAGCTGATGTTGTGTGTGAAGATTACAGACAAGCTTTTTCTAAGGAGATCTGGTTCTCAAAGTTCTGAGAGCTGTGCCTATTCGGTTTTCAAGAAAGTAATCCCGTTGGGAGTCTGGCCCTCGAGATTCGGAGAGTGGCGCCATTTCGGTTTTTGAGAAAGTAATTATGTTGGGAGTCTTTTCTCGAAAGTGAGTAAAGGTTGGACGTTCTTGCCAACCTGTCTTGCCGCAAAACACGGAGGTCGACACACATAGGGACTTTCCAGTTGTCAAGCAGTGATGCTGTTCCATTACCCCTGTGGGTAATAGTAGGGTAGCTGGAACTTCGAAGTTCTCGTGCCTAAACTTTGTCAGAGATTTTTGACAAAGTTATATGTGGTACCCGAGGAGTTGATGATGCATGTGGAGAGTGGTGATTGAATAGTAAGATTCACGTGCTTTCTACTTCACCAGAAATCTTCGACAGATTGCCCGTAATTTCCGCAAAACTGAGTGTGCATGTGACAGGTGCTGACGAGGCTGAAAAAGCAGGTGCTTCTTCGATTTCTGAGATCGGCCCTCGTGGCCTCTGAGCAGCCCAGCTTTTGAGAAAGGAAGTGCCTCTTCGATTTTTGAGATCAGCCCTCGTGGTCTCTGAGCAGCCCAGCTTTTGAGAAAGCAAACGCCTCTTCGATTTCTGAAGCTCCGTCGAATGCAGATTTTTATAGAGGCTGGCATTAAGTTCCACATCATACTTGAATCTCCACCAGTAGAAGCTCCATACTTGCACTTCTAAGAACTTGATTTGTCCGACCTCTTCTTTTTCTCCACACTTTCGAATATGTCTTGCCCTTCTGACCGTCGCCTTAACTTGAATGTCGGGGAAGATAGTGACCTATCTTCTCCAACCAACATTTGGCAGCCGTCATTCGTATCCCCAAATGGTCCTCTTACAGTTGGGGATTCCATGATGATGAATGATACAACCGCTTCGGTGGTGGCCAGAAATCTTCTCACTCCTAGAGACACTAGAATACTTTCCAGGCGATCCGACGAACTCGCTGTTCAGGACTCTCTGGCCTACAGCGTCCGATGTGCAGGCTCAGTATCAAACATGGGCCAGCGCCTTCTTGCTCGATCTCTTCAGGTTGAGTCGTTGATGGCTGAAGTGGCTAGTCTTCGGCAAGAGGTCAGAGTGCTTAGGCATGAGAATAAGGAGTTGCACATGCTCGCAACTAATTACTCAACAAGCATGAAGATGAAGCTTGATCAGCTGCAGGAGTCCGAAGTACGGATTCAGAGTGATCATCAGAGGTTTGTGGCGTTACTCCAGAGGCAACTTCTGCTTTCGTCCTCTGGAGCTTCACCAAGTGTTGAGGCTCCGGATAATCAATCTCTGGTGCTTCGTCTTTCTGGGGCTCTCCCGATTGCTGAGACTTCCCCTGAGCAACATTTGTGAAGGCTCCCTCTTGTTTGTTTATTTTGATTCATGTGTATGTACATATTTGTAGCTTATCGGAAATATTAATAAATAAGCTTGCTTCATTTCAACGTATTGTGTTAAATACACCAAAACCTTCTTCAGAAAGTTCTCTGAATTTTTTCTTTTGTTGAAACTTGTATTGTTGAAGCTTTGTGAGTGAAGCATGTAGTTTGAGGTAGTGTTCCCTTAATTTCCCGAGTGAGGAAAACTTCTCGGTTGGAGACTTGAAAAATTCAAGTCACTGAGTGGTTGTGAGACTTCCGAGTATCAAGGTGCAGTAGCATATGGTGGGAGTCCCCCAAGTCTTCAGGCGATGAGAGTTGCCGAATGAGGTGTCTTGCTTGCTACTAATTTGTCAAAGTAACGAAGCCTTGTTTTGATGTCACACCTTCATATATGCCTTATCTAAAAATATTTCCAACTTTTGTGTGTTTGATGCTGCATGCTATTGACTAGACAATATCAAGTGCAATTAGTAGCTTTTCTCTCTTTTTCATCTTTTCTTTGGTGGAATTGCTTTTCGTTTCCACTAATCAGCCTGAGTGGATGCAAGATAACACCATTCTCTATAGCTCAGATTGCAAAGTCGTCTTCATGAAAGTTGTTCCTTATCTTGTGAACTACAACATATCCAAATTTGAGATCCATCGGAGTAGTACAACTTCAGAAATTCAAGTATGATGAGTAACTGTTCATCAATTTTCTGTTAACCCGTCAGACTTGTTGTGAGCTTCGAAACTCCATTTTCTCTTGTTCAGATCAACATACTTTCTTCATCGAAGTTGTTCCTCATCATCTCTTCCATAACATATCAAAAATTCAGAACAAACTAACGGTTGAATATTTCCAGATCTTCGAAATACCGCAGCAGCTTTGAAGCTTGGAGAAATCTGACCGTCATGTTTGGAGCTTCAACACTCTAACTTTCGTCGCTCAAATAGAAAAATTTCCTTCGTGAAAGTTGTTCATCTGCTCAAGAACTATAAGATGTCCAAAATTCAGCTCCACTGGAATTAGCTTCGCACTATCTTGATGAAGAGTGTGTGAAGCTTTTATATGTTTTGGTGTTGAAATTTTGTATTGTAGGTGAAGTTTTGGGGTTGAAGCTTTATAGTTGAAACTTTGGGGTTGAAGCTTTATAGGTGAAGCTTTGGTGGCACCATAAATTGATTTTGCCTCACACTATCTTGATGAAGATAGTGCAAAGCTTTTGAGATTGATATTTGTCCTCCATTGATGAAGTTTTTGGTGGCACCATAAATTGATTTTGTTTCACACGATCTTGATGAAGATAGTGCGAAGCTTTTGAGATTGATATTTGTCCTCCATTGATGAAGCTTTTGGTGACACCATAAATTGATTTTGCTTCACACTATCTTGATGAAGATAGTGCAAAGCTTTTGAGATTGATATTTGTCCTCCATTGATGAAGCTTTTGGTGGCACCATAAATTGATTTTGCTTCACACTATCTTGATGAAGATAGTGCAAAGCTTTTGAGATTGATATTTGTCCTCCATTGATGAAGCTTTTGGTGGCACCATAAATTGATTTTGCTTCACACTATCTTGATGAAGATAGTGCGAAGCTTTTGAGATTGTAGTTGTGTTCCATTGATGAAGTTTTGTTGAATTTCCCAATTTCTCCATTGATGAAGCTTTGTTGAATTTCCCAATTTCCAATTTCCCTTTTTTTTTTTTTTTTTTTTTTTTTTTTTTTTTTTTTTTGAAAAACTAGAAATTTGAAAATGTGGGAGAGACAACGTATACAAATTTTGCTTCCACACTGTTGAGCAAGAGATTGTGATGCAAGCCACATCTTGTAGTAGTCGAAGGTTTGGATGAACCATATAAATTGAATTTGCTTCGAACAGTCTTGATCAAGAGCGTGTGAAGCTTTCTATGAGTTGTAGTGTTTGCATTGTTACAAAGGAGAAATGTCTGAAGCAGATGCAAGAGGGCTGAAGAGCTTGATCTTCGTATACCATGCACTGAAGCCATTGTTGGCTTGCAATAAGACTTTGTTGGTGACTATAGCTCTTGTTAGGCATAAGTGCTCCCCTAGTTGAGTTGTAAAGCTTGAGGGTTTTTGATTATTTGTGAATGCTAGGAGTTCACATGTACAAGTTGTACCACTCGTCTTCTGGAGCATTGTTTGTACATTTCATCACTTGGTTGGTGGCATGAAGGAGAGTACGCGTTGTACATTTCATCACCTGGTTGGTGGCATGAAGGAGAGTACGCGTTGTACATTTCATCACCTGGTTGGTGGCATGAAGATGAGTTCCTTTTTCACCTGATTGGTGATAAGGGCGGTAAGTTTCCAAATAATATTAGAGTACGGGTTGTACATTTCATCACTTAGTTGGTGACACGAAGGTGAGTTCCTTCATCACCTAGTTGGTGAGAATAAGGGCAAGGTGTCGAGGCACATTGTGGTAAATGTCGAATGACACAAAGTGTGTTGAACCCTTTCGAAGCACAGTTGGCTTATGTATGGATGTGTTGGAATGTATGATGTTTATGTATGAATGTATTGGAATGTATGATGTTTATGTATGAATGTGTTGGAATGCATGATGTTTATGTATGAATGTGTTGAAATGTATGATGTTTATGTATGAATGTGTTAGAATATATGATGTTTATGTACGAATGTGTTGGAATGTATGATGTAGATCCTTTGTATAATCTTGTTGACACATACTTAGATTTTGTTTTGTATTGGAAACATTTGCGTTGAAGCTTCAACACTTGAGTGTTTCATTGCTCAGAATGTAAAAGAGTTTAGGGCCGAGTTGGCTAAATCACCTCTTTATTGAACTCATACCAAATGGTCTTTGTTACATAGGATGCCGAACGGCTGTAGCTTAACACTTGTACAATGTGAGTCTATTTGTAATAGTACTTCAAGTGGTCAGCATTCCATGGATGGCCAATGGTCTTGCCGTCGGAGCTTCTGAGCTTGTAGGAGCCAGGGCGGCTGATGCCGACGATCTCGAACGGTCCATCCCAGTTAGGACTAAGTGTTCCTTCACTCGGGACTCTATCACATAGTAATCTATTCTTCAGTACCCAGTCTCCCACTTTGAAAGAGCGAGGTTTGACCCTTGAGTCGTAGTAGTTGGAGATGCGCTGCTTGTAAGCAACATTCCTCAGGTGAGCCTGATTTCTGTGTTCTTCAACTAGATCCATGTTGAGGGTGAGTTGTTTGTCGTTCTCACTCTGCATGTAGTTCTGGGTTCGGTATGTTGCTTGCTCAAGCTCAACCGGGACAACTGCTTCTGTACCAAAAGCAAGTGAGAATGGGGTTTCCCCTGTGGAAGTCCGATATGAAGTGCGGTATGACCAAAGAACTTGGGGTATGAATTCTGGCCAACAACCTTTGGCTTTGTCCAAGCTAGTTTTCAGAGTGCGCTTGATTATTTTGTTAACGGCCTCGACTTGTCCATTAGATTGAGGATGGGCTGGAGAGGCAAAACATAAGTTGATGTTGAACTTAGAGCAAAACATCATGAACTTCTTGTTGTCGAACTGCCGCCCATTGTCCGTGACTATCGCATTGGGAATGCCGAATCTGCAGATGATGCTCTTCCATACGAAGTCTTCTATTTTTGCCTCAGTAATGGTTGCCAGGGGTTCTACTTCAACCCATTTTGTGAAGTAGTCAACTGCAACGATTGCATAGCGGACTTTGCCCTTCCCTGCAGGCATCGGGCCAATCAAATCAAGTCCCCATTGGGCGAAGGGCCAAGGGCTGATCATAGGAGTGAGCAGCTCGGGAGGGGAGTGAGGGATAGTTGCGTAGCGTTGACACTTATCACATGAGCGAGATAATCTGATGGCATCTTGGTGGAGTGTTGGCCAATAGTATCCTTGGCGAAAAGTCTTGTGTGCTAGGGATCGGGACCCAGCATGATCTCCACAGACTCCTTCATGTATTTCCCGTAGGACAATTTCCGCCTCCACAGGTGTAAGGCATCTTAGGTATGGCAGGGTAAAACCGCGCTTGTAGAGTTGGTCATTAATGATCAGGTAGCGGGCAGACTTGTATCGAATCTGCTTAGCTTGGACTTTGTCATTTGGGAGGGTGCCATGAGCAAGGAATTTATAAATTGGGGTGATCCAACTATCTCCTTGTTGTAAATTGCACACTTCCGCGACCATGGTGCTCGGTGCCGCCAACAATTCGACATGAATTTTTCTCCCAATCTTGTCTTCCACTGCCGAGGCGAGGCGAGCCAAAGCGTCTGCATGACTGTTTGCCGCTTGAGGAACTTGGGTGATCTGGTAGTGGAAGTGTTTGAGCAAAAGTCGTGTTTGCGCGAGATATGCCGCCATGGAGCTATCCTTAGCATCAAAGTTGTTCGTGACCTGGTTGACCACTAATTGGGAGTCACTGAAGATATCAATTTGTTTAACCCCAAGGTGCTTGGCCAAACGTAAGCCTGCTAGAAGGGCTTCGTATTCGGCCTCGTTATTCGATGCCTTGAATTTGAAACGAAAAGCGTATTCCATCGCCACTTTGTCAGGGGTAGTGAGGACTAATCCTGCTCCGCAGCCCTGTTGGTTGGATGAGCCATCAACATACAGACTCCATGCTGGGGTTGTTGATTCTATCTTCTGAGCTTCCGATGGTAGTGAAGTTACTGCTTCAGGTGTAAAAGTAATGTCAACAGGATATGTGAAGTCGGCGATGAAATCTGCTACTGCTTGACCCTTTTCGGCTGGTTTTGGTTGGTAGGAGATGTCAAACTCACCCAATGTTATCGCCCATTTGATCATTCGCCCAGACGTGTCAGGACTCTGGAGTATCTGTCGAAGAGGGTGATTGGTAAGCACGATGATGGCGTGTGCTTGGAAATAAGGGCGAAGTTTTCGAGCAGACATGACCAATGCTAGAGCTAATTTCTCAATGTTGGAGTATCGTGTCTCCGCATCTTGTAGGGCCTTGCTAGCGTAGTAGACGGGCCGTTCGACACCACTGTCCTTTCGAATAAGAACAGAACTGACTGCTGAAGCCGAAACCGATAGATAGATAATGAGAGTGTCACCAACTTCTGGTTTGGAGAGCAGAGGGGCCTTACTCATGTACTCTTTGAGGTTCCTGAATGCCTCGGCACATTCCTCCGTCCATGTAATGTACTTCTTATTTCCCTTGAGTGCTTTGAAGAAAGGAGCACATCTGTCTGTGGCCTTAGAGATGAATCTGGTTAAGGCTGCCACCTTGCCAGTAAGGCTTTGGATGTCTTTTGAAGTTACTGGCTCTTTCATGTTGAGGATTGCTTTGATCTTTTTAGGGTTAGCTTCAATGCCTCGTTGGCTAATCATGAAGCCTAAGAATTTGCCAGAGCCCACGCCGAAGGCACATTTGTTGGGGTTCAACCTCATTCGATACCTCTTTAGAATGGTGAAAGTTTCAGATAGGTTGGTGATGTGTTGGTCAGCATGTTTGCTCTTGACTAACATATCATCAACGTAAACTTCCACGCTCTTCCCAATCTGTTCGGCGAACATTGAATTGACCAGTCTCTGATAAGTTGCTCCTGCATTCTTTAGGCCGAAAGGCATGACTTTGTAGCAATATAGTCCCCTGTCAGTAGTGAAGGCTGTGTGTTCTTGGTCTGAGGGGTTCATGAGGATTTGGTTGTATCCTGAATAAGCGTCCATGAAGCTCAAGAGCTCACACCCTGCCGTAGAGTCTATAAGTCTATCAATGAGAGGAAGGGGGAAACTATCCTTCGGGCATCCTTTGTTTAGGTCGGTGTAGTCGACACACATTCTCCACAAGACCTTTTGAAGCAGGAGACTTTCCTTGGTCGGATTTTTCTTAACAAGGACAACATTTGCTACCCATGTTGGGTAATTGACTTCACGGACGAAACCTATATCCTTGAGTTTTTCAACTTCTGCTTTCATCGCCTCGTATCGTTCAACATCATAAGATCTTCGCTTCTGTTTTACTGGTTTGGTCTTGGGATCAATACTCAAGTGGTGACAGATGATATCGGGAGCGATGCCCGACATATCTTTATATGACCAAGCGAAGACCTCGGCGTTTTCTTGCAAAAATGAGATCAACGACAGCCGCATGGGTGGTGACAAAGTGGTGCCAATCTTCACCATGCCATCTGGATGGTCTTTAGAGATAGAGACATTCTCTAACTCTTCAGCGGGTTGTGCTTGCTGGGTGAATGAGTCATCTCGAGGGTCATCAGGTTGACTGTTGCCATCATGAAGATCCGAGTTAGCTTCATCTGGACTGGTCTTTACTACTTGGTTATGTATAGAGAGGGTCTCCTTAGGGACAGGCATGTGTTGTTGCTTAACTGAAGTGTTGTAACATGATCGAGCACTAAGTTGATCTCCCCTGATGTATCCATTGCCGAAAGGGGTTGGAAACTTCATCAACAACATATGTGTGGATACCATGGCCTTGAGATCATTGATGCCTGTGCGCCCGAAGATGACATTGTATGCTGTCGGGCAATTGACCACTAGGAAGTTAGTGGTAATAGTAGCTGTGTAGGGGCTTGTACCAATGGTGAGGGGTAAGTGTATACTCCCTAAAGGTTGTACGATATCGCCAGAGAAGCTTATCAGAGGAGAAATCGAGCGATCGAGCAAGTGTTCAGCTACATTAAGTGCCTTGAAAGCTTCAGCAAACATGATATTGACTGAAGCACCTGTGTCTATCAGGATTCGTTTCACATCAAAATTTGCTATGTGAGCCTCCACGATCAGCGGGTCGTTGTGAGGGTAGATGATACCTCTTTCTTCCTCAGGGTAGAAACATATTGGATCCCAGTTAGGTTTTTGATACTTGCCTCCCCTGATGTCTTCCACGTGAAACACTTGATGGCCATGTCTCAAAGTTCGTTCACTGTTTTTCATGGCCCTATTGGAAGATTCAGACATGGGTGTGCCGCCGCTTATGGAGTATATCACATTCACCTGACGTTGGTTACGGTTATCCCTTGGAGGGTGAAGGATGAACTGATCAATTTTTCCTTCACGTGCCAAAGCCTCGATATGATCACGGAGGATGATGCACTTCTCGCCGTCATGGCCATTATATTCGTGGTAGCAGCAAAACACGCCCGTGTTCTTCGTGGACTTGTAATCCGGCTGTCTTGGCTTTGGCTTTGGTATCAGGTGAGCTATACTGGGGTAGATGGCCGCGCATGTAGCGTTCAAAGGTGTGTATGTCTCATACCTCGGGGTAGGGCCTGTCTTGACACGCGATTGACCCACTGCGTTGACTGCCTGGGGATGAGTGTTATTGTGACGATATCCTGAGTTATCGCGATAGTGCCCCTTATTCTTTTTATTAAAATGAGATTGGTGAGGATGAAAATCTTTCCTTTTGCCCTGGGATTGATATGTCTGCTGACTTGGCGAAGCATTAAATGAGGCAGGGGGGTGTGCTGCTACTTCTTGGAAGGTTGAGGTCTTCTCATTCGGTTGGATCTGGCCTCCACTCCCTACTTGCTGATAAGGGGTGACTGTAGGGGGTTTCCCTTGATATGTCCTTGCCTCGGCGGAGGCATGGTTGTAAGCTTGTGCCATCACCTCAGAGTAAGTCTTCCAAGTGTTGGCATTGATCATGTACTTGAAGAAACAGTCACGTAAGCCTGCCGTGAAGGCCTTGAGGGCGGTTTTGTCATCTGCCTCAGCGCAGCGGGAATACTCATGGCTGAAGCGGCCAGCATACTTTCGTAATGACTCGTCCGGCTTCTGGCGAATAGTGTACAAGTCATCTGCGGAATGCAAGCGATCGGTCTGGAAGATGTGTTGAGAGACAAACAACTTCCTCAACTCTTCAAATGAGTCTACCGTCTCGGGTGGAAGACGGCAATACCAGTTTAAAGCTCCGCCAGAGAGGGTGGAGGGGAAGAGAAGGCACCGTTCTTCGTCGGTGTGTCTCCGGTATACCATGGTGGACTCAAAGAGGTTAAGGTGTTCAATCGGGTCTTCCCTTCCAGTATAGAGTTGTAAGTCAAGCTTCTGCTTTGTTTTCGCTTGGAGGGGGGTGTTGAGGATCCTTTTTGTGAGTGGGCCAGGCCTGGGTTGGTTCCAGTCAGGTATCTCGGCTTGACGTTCAGCCTTCAACTTGTTTACTTCATCCAGGAGCTGTAGGACAAGGGGGTCCTGAGTGGAGTCGTGCACCACTGAAGTTTTCTTCCGTAAGTCCCCATCGCCTCTTGGGGGTAGGAAAGTTTGATCAAGATAGCGTGATTTTTCCTTGGACTCGCCATACTGACTCCTAGAGTGAGTATGTCGGAATATTTCCGAGTCCCCTGTACCTTCATGTTCTTCTGGGGCCTGTTGCCCATTCCCTAGATTGGCTGCTGACCTGGGTCGTGGAAGAGGACCTAGTCTTTCAGAAACTCTTGGGTCATTAATCTTCGAGCTTATGTGGATGAGATTCTCTCGACGTTGCTTTAGGAAGTCTCGACAATCGCGATAGACGGCTTTTGATCCTTCCACTCCCTCTGTGAAGAGGTGTTTTCCTCTACTTCTTCTGCTTCGGGTTGAAGCGGCCGGGTTGAGAGAAGTCTCATGTTGATCGTCACATTGATGGGTAGCTCGATCCCTGTCAGGGATGTCCGTGTTGGATATCGGTGACCCTCCGTGTTGGGGGGCATTCAGATGATTGTTGACCTCGACAGGGGCGACGAACTTGTATGTTTGAGCATGCCTAGCCTCGTGAAGCCTCTCGAAAAGCTTTTCATATTGCTCTTGGAGGACCTCGTTCCTCATCACTATCTTGTTGTTCTGAGCTTCTAGCTCATCGACTTTAGCTTGAAGAGTAACTCTATTTCCTTCTTGCTTTCGTTGCTTCATACTAGGTCCAATGGGGGTGTCATTCTGTGTGCTATGGCTTCTTTCGCTCCCCATGTTGGAGAGAGATGCTTGGCCAAAAGAAAGTGTACGAGCGGTGGAAACCAGCTTGACAAAGCTGAAGAGAGTGGGAGTAAGTGTCTTTCCCACAGACGGCGCCAAATGTTGATGCACAAAATCAGCGAGGACTTTGGTACAACAGAAAGTGTCAGGTTTTGTGACCTTCGCTTGGTTGCTTCGGTCACTAGCGAGGATAGGTGTATAGATGAATAGAGACAGAGAAGCAAACACAAGATATACGTGGTTCACCCAGATTGGCTACGTCCACGGAGTAGAGGAGTTCTCATTAACTGTGAAGGGTTTACACAAATGCATTGGTTCAAGCTCTCCTTTTGTGAGTTCTAGTGAATAGTTTAGTACAAAATGACATTAGCGATTATTGTGGGAGAATGATCCCTATTTATAGAAGAGAGTTTCTAGTTTTGTTCTGACATTGACACGTGTCATGTTGTGATTGGCTTCTGATGTTGACACGTGTCGCGCTGTGATTGGCTTCTGATGTCGACACGTGTCGCATTGTGATTGGCCTCCTGGTTGAAGGGAAGCTCTTCTGGATCCTTGACGGTATAACGTTGACCGGTGCTAAGTAGTTTCGGGATTGGTCAAGTATGGTACAAACAAAGTCATTAATTAAGACTATCTTCTTAGTATTAATAAGGATTAAGACCAATTTTCCAGTACGGAATGTATATTTTGTTTGTTTTGCCTCACATACATGGTAATTTTCCTTTATTTAAGCAATGATCAAGGAGCTACTCAAACTTAATTAAACATGAAAAGCACTGGTAACGCGTAAATACATCAATTCATCTATTCATCTATTTTTTGGCTTCCACTAACCCTAATTAAATTGATCAAATTACTTATTAGAATAAGGTAGGTAGGTTCTAGGTTTTAAGTTTCATTAGTTAATGGTTTGACTGTACCAACTCCAACAATAGTTATTTGTCGTTGTCTTATTAATCTGTCATTCCATGTCAGCAGGATATTGTGGTACAACTTGTTATATGAGAAAATGATGATATATTGATAACGAAAATGACTACAAGTGCTTTGATGACAAGTGCTTTGCGATTTTACAGAAGAGTGGAGAAGACGACGAAAGATAAGGGAATGAGAGTAGGAGACGGCATAGAAGGATACGATATGGTACGAAGGGAATATTTATTCCAAATTTGACATGGGAGGATTGGCATCCATTAGATTACATTACATGAATGGTCAAGATTTGTTTAAATGCACAGATGATAAATGCAGAGACTCGGGATCCAATTACAACCATAACAGAAAAACACTTGAACCTGAATCATAGATTCATAGAGGATTAACCAAGCCAGAACCACACATCATCATGAGCCGGACTATGACTGCCAAAGCAACCTACCGTTCCGCAAGGAGTCAGGCCCCTTATAGAACATCCTCCTTGTCAACCTATGGAGGTGGTGCACTTGGACAAAAATGGTATTCGGCTACATCAACATATGCAAGTTCATCACTCACTCCTCTACAAGGGTATCGTCACTTCCTTTGCAACGAAAGCTTTCTGGAACAATGGTGGATCTGGTGTGGTGGTTAGGGATTGGACGAGCTCTTTTATGGCAGCGGTGGCATGTTCGTGGTCGGCGTTGCTTTCTGTTCGCTGTGTCTTTAGGTACACACAGGTTCAGTTCCAAGGGCATTCTCAGCTTGTTGTGGCTGCCATTCAGGGGATCCAACTATTTCATCGGTGGCATGTGAATGGAGTTGCACATCGGTGGGCTTGAGTTGGTACTTTCTCTTCCTATACGGAGATGATTTGGTTTCAGCGACCTCTAACTTTGCTGAGTAATATTTCCTTATTTTACTTGAGGATTGTAACCTTTTCAATAACTGTGGTACAACTTTAACGTACGTTTCCATGGGTTCTTTCCAATCAGCTGTTTGAACTTCATGTAGAATGATAAAACTTGGAGATGGAATTAGTGGTGAATTTCGTCTCCAATTAAGTTTATGTTCAAAGTTAATGAGGCAAAACTACATCACCAATACTTAAATTAGAACACTACACAAGTAATTAATTACGTACGCTACTAATTAGTAAATTATTATTTCTATAGTCTAGAGCTAGTTGACCAGCAATAATGCTGCACGCAGCAAAAGGAGATGCAGAATGTAGCTTCTTATTGCATAGTTTGTTGTTTCAGCTGAGCTGCTCCAGTTGAGAAGCCCGGGGGGAGCAATGAATCGGCTGCAAGTCCGTGGTTTAGGATAGCCTTCGTAAGCCGCACAGACGTACCTCTCAAAGTTTTGGTAGTCCTGCATGAAATCCACAATATGAATGATAAAGAGAGTGGTTTAATTGGCGTTCGTGTATGCGTTTGTGCAGGCACGCACGAAAGTTTGAATTAGAGAAAGAGATTAGAGGGAAGGAGATTAGGGTTTACATAATAGAGTGGTTTTTGATTGACAACAACCCATGGGACACATGTAAGTGGCGGATCGAGAACGTAGGTTTCCAAAATATAATGTAGCATAAGCTGCAGCATATGACAATTCATAGATTAATTAGCAATAGAGTTTTGTGTATATATCTAGACCGGCCCTGAGATTTTGAGAGCCGCGGTGCGAAATTTAAACTAGAACCCTTACTAAGAACTGAAACAAAATGTGCAGTGTCCAGTTTGGGCTCACCTTTCTCTCATATCCACTACTGTAGCATGTCAGTAGAGGTTCGTGGCTCATATTGTGAATCTGACAACAATATTTCCATACATCTTCTTTCAATCGATGTTCTTTGACGGCAAGGTATTCAACGCAGGAAATGAAGGGTAAATGCTGCTTCTGCATCACACAGTTAAAAGAGATGAATTAATTAGGCTGTGTTATTATTCACAGGTGCTGAAAAAATTAAATAAGCTAGGGCTTTACCACATTTGGCCAGACGCTGATCGCACTGGCTTGTATACTATTCAAGTAACATTCATCTTGGCCATGCTGCAATGAAAGCACAAGCCACAATTAGTTATTAATCAAATTAACTAGTGCAAATACATATAATAAAACTATACTAAACATATAATACCAAAAATAAACTAGGGGCTGGGAAATGGGACCTCGCAAACGACGGTGTCATTAGGTCCTTCGACACGGACATTTCCAGAGGGCACTAGCCGGAGGTTGATAATGGCCATGAGATCCTCGTCCGAAATCAATAGGGGTAACAGTTGCTCGATGAAGGAAGCACAGGTTGAGCATAGAGTGCCATAATAAACAGTCAGGTCAACTTTCTGATGATGATCAGCTACTTGGGGCTCCAGAGGAAACGAAGGCGGGCCGATGGAATCGATGCCATGATCATCTTCAACAGAAGCGCAAGAAGGAGGAGAAATGGACAGCAAAAGAGTAAGAACAAGGAGAGAGAAGAGCAGCTTAGGAGAAGTCATTAAGGCATCCATTTTGTTCTTAGTATTTGCTTAATTAGCACGTATGAATGGTGATCATGTATTTATATTATAAATATGCCCCAAGTGCAATGTGAACACTTACCAAAATTGTTCAGGATATAAAATTACACGTCCGAAATTCGTGGCCTTGTATCTATATATATTATAAGGATTAATTTGCACATCATTTTCCAATTCTTTGTGTTCATCTATTTTGTTTGCATTATCTAGCCATTTAGGAATATTGTTTTATTTCCAAATGAGTAAGAAATCATTTAAATGAAGAAGAAAAATAGAGCAAAAGCTACATAATTAAGCTTTTAGAACCCTTGTGTATCCACCTAGTATGGCTAAAATTTTGGAAAGTCCTGCAAATCCACGTCAAAAATCTTTTTATATGTGGGGCTAATGATGACCTACTCAAACTTGGGTGAAACAAGAAAAACACTCATAACGCATATCACTAGTATATAGCCTCCCTCAATGGCTCAATCACATATATCCATTTTTGGCTTCCAACCAAATAAATGAGTTCTAAGGGCATTTGTGTCTAAGGTTGGATTGAATTGGGTTGATGTCAAATGTTACATCAATTTAGATTAGACCGTAGAATTACATAAACGCACATAAACACAATAATTTATAATAATTCGCTTGAAGTTGTTACGTCCGCGTTAGTGTAGTTTCTGTTTTCACTATATAATTGAGTTTTACAATATATAGAGGCTTGTTGCTTTTTAGAGGGGAAAGTGTGCATCTAGGGTTACAATGTGAGGAATGAGGAAGATTGGGAGTTATCCCTAAAATAAGGGCTAGGGAGCCCTTTCATGAAGAATTTGGGGTTCGGGCCGTGTCGATTCCCTGATTCATATCATTCTTTCTTTTGACAGCAAGCGCGGTTTGCAGCTAAACAGTGACACCAAATATGATACTAACATATTAGATTAGATTAGATTGGAAAACTCATACAATTAAATGTATAAGTGAAGGTAGAGCTTAATGAATTTCAATTTGAGGGGATTGTAAAGGATTAGACATGAAGAAATGCATCCCTTTTATGCACCAGACGAGCTCTAGAGTTCATAGCTCCAAACACACCCTTTTAGGTAGAAGTGTAGAACATCACCATCAAATCAATTTCATATATGAATAAATGAATTTGAGTCCTACCAACAATATATAATTGTTATATGTCACTTTCTCATGAATTTGGTATATGCCATGTCAGCAGGTATGCATGGGATTCACACTCAACTCTTAGAAAGTGTATAGATTTTTAGTGATAAGAACTGGCGAAGCGATCTATGAAGTTCATATATTTTGATGCTTTTGAAATTATAATCTGATTGGTTACCTTTGTCTCAAAGTAATTGGGCTTTTTTCTGTCTAAAATATGGTAAGGCAGATAGATTGTCATGCACTTGACCTTCCATTGCAGCACAAAGCAGTCGGTTTGAGAATTTATTTATCCTTTAGAACTTCTAAATGCTAATGTAATATTTGACTTATGAGCTCAATAGAAATCAGGTAACTAAGCAAGCTGAGAAATTGATTTCTGTGGCGATAGAGTACTCTACTGTGCCTTTTGCTTCAAATGCACAGATTGGCAGGCCATCGGCACGGCGGCACCCTTGTAAGCCTTGCAAACGTAGGAAACGAAATTTTCATAGTCCTGTATTAAGGCGAAAACCGTTGAGAGACATAATCCTGCGTCAAGGCAAAAAATGTAGAGTGAAAGAGAGATTACCAACATTTCCAATCGGTTGATTATTCAGAACCAGCCATGGAACGAACTTAAGAGGCGGACTGAGGTGCGTGGTTTCATTCACATATTTTTGTTCAAACTGCATTGCATTAACAACCTCAATTGTCAGATTACGTAACATATAAACACGAATTCTAGTAGATGCGACTATGACTATTTGACGAGTACTAAATCAAAATAACCTTTGTTGCATTTGCACTTTTGTAGCAATCCAAAACGGGCTTTATAGGCAATCCCAATGAGCTGAAACAAGTTTGCCACTCCTAGTGCCTTCCCTCAATTACCAGAAATTCTATGCAGTATATCAAAGCAAAATGCTTGTTCTGCATTACAAATTCATCCTGGTACTAAGATAACGTGAATTCGAGTACATTTAAGACAAAAAATATCACACATTGGCCAAGTCTAAGTACATTAGTGTATATGATTATATCCATTCTACCATGTATACATTAAGTTCCAACACAGTATTAAATCTAAGGGTAAAAGACTGTTTACTACCCTCATGTTTCATGGTTTTCAACATTTAGTACATCAAGTTTTTTTCGTCTCAGAGTCATACCTAAAGTGTAAATTTTGGGACAATCTCATACATCCGTTAGTCAACCTGTTAAATTTGCCGTTAATTATGACGTGGCGCCCATGTGGACAATGACTGGGCGCCACGTGTCAGCCACGTTTTTTTTTTTTTTCTTCTTCTTTTTTCTTCTTCTTCTTCTTCTTCTTCCACCCGACTGCAACATTTTTTTTCTCCTTCGTTCTTCTCCTTCCTTCCCCTTCTTCCTTCTTCTTCCTCCGAATCTGGGGAAGTTTTTTTTTTTTTTTTTCTTTTTTTCTTTCTTACTCCTTCTTCCTCCTTCTTCCTCCTTCTTCCTTCCTCTGCTTCTTCTTCTTCTTCCTCCGAATCTGCCCAGATTCGGTTTTTTTTTTAATTTTTTTATTTTTTTATTTGAGGAAGATGAAGAAGAAGGAGGAAGGAAGAAGGAGAAGGAGAAGAAGAAGGAGAAGGAGAAGAAGAAGGAAGAAGAAGGAAGAAGAAGAAAAAAAAGAAAAAAAGTTGCAGGAAGAAGAAGAAGAAAGAAGGAAAAAAAAAAAAAAAAAAAGCCGAATCTGGGCAGATTCGGAGGAAGAAGAAGAAGAAGAAGAGGAAGAAGGAAGAAGGAGGAAGGAGAAAGAATGAGAAGGAAGAAGGAGGAAGAAGAAAAAAAAAAAAAAAAAAAAAACACTTCCCCAGATTCGGAGGAAGAAGGAGAAGGAGAAGGAGAAAGAAGAAGGAGAAGAAGGGGAAGGAAGAAGGAAGAAGAAGAAAGAAGAAAAAAAAAAAAAAAAAAAACGAATCTGGGCAGATTTGGAGGAAGAAGAAGAAGAAGGAATAAGGAGGAAGGAGAAGGAAGAAAAAAAAAAAAAAAAAAAAACCCCAGATTCGGAGGAAGAAGAAGAAGGAGAAGGGGAAGGAAGAAGGAAGAAGAAGAAGGAAGAAGGAAGAAGGAGAAGAAGGGGAAGGAAGAAGGAGGAAGGAAGAAGGAGAAGGAGGAAGAAAAAAAAAATGTTTGCAGTCGGAGGAAGAAGAAGAAGAAGGAAGAAGAAGAAGAAAAAAAAAAAAAAAAAAAACGTGGTTGACACGTGTCGCCCAGTCATTGGCCACATGGGCGCCACGTCACAGTTAACTGAAGACTTAACAGTTTGACTAACGGATGTATGAGACTGTCCCAAAATTTACACTTTAGGTATGACTCTGAGACGAAAAAAACTTGATGTACTAAATGTTGAAAACCATGAAATATGAGGGTAGTAAACAGTCTTTTACCCTAAATCTAAAATATCAGAAGTAGATTATATTGCAAGAGACGGGCCTCACCACATCATGTAAAACTTCGATCGTGCAAGCTTCCAGAGAATTTAGCTTGCACACATCTGGTCCGTGCTGTAAAATTTCACAAAAATCATCATCAAGAAATTAATGACTGTTTGATAATCATTTTGTTTATGTGTTCAACCTCCCTCAATCCTTCTCCATTACACATTTCTCCAATATATTTTCTCTCTATCTCTAGTACAAAAACTAAAACGGAATGGTTATATCAGATGGATCTAAATGTAAATATACCTGTTTGGTTGCTAATATTTTGATGAGAGAAAAGAAGTAACAAAATATGCAGAAGTGTTCATGCAAGAAAACTGTAAAACTCCGTTAAAAAGATGAAATGGAGAATTGACCTGACAAAACGTGGCAGTAGAAGCATTTTCCCAAGGAACCAGCCTGAGATTGAGAATGGTGATGAGTCCGTTGTAAAAAATTCGAGCAAGATTTTGGACGATGAAAGTAGCACAATAGGGACACAGAGTTTCATAGTAAACTGAGAGAGTAAGTTTCTGAGCTTCCACCCTATAAACTCCAAATGAGCACAAAGAACTGGCAATGATCAAAGTGAAGAATAAATGAGTACTAGTAGCCATGTCTCTGAGATTTCAGAGCTACTAGGTTTAAATTTATGCAGTTGGTTTAATTAAAAACCTCCTACTCCTACCAAACATGCGATTTCAATTTCCAATATTTATTATAAATTCATTTTGCAGCTGTCAAATCCCTTTCGATCTAATTTGGGAAATGCTTGTAGGGTTAAAGCTTCTATTTTCTTTAATGTCTTTTACTGTAGGGTTTTTTGGTTGTTACTGGTGTGAATAAGATGGCATCAGTGTTTACCTACAAGTTTCTGCAGAAACAAGATTCGTTTGTCTTCTATACTTTTGGCAACAAGTCTTCCAAACACGTTTATGGTTCTTGGCTTATTAGACACACATCAGCCAGTGACAGATACATAATTTTCTTGTTGGGGTCAAGATATAGCCCAACCCATGTCACTTTGCCCATTATTGTCACGCCTTACTCATCGTAAAGGACTTTTGTCAAAGAGCTTACCCCACGACAGCCATACTCAAGTAGAGATGGAGCTTTTTTAGATCATAAATAGCAAAACGGGCAAGTATGAGCAATAGCCTTTACGCGCCATTATGTGGATCCGTCGCTGAGAGCAGCAATTCATCATATTTCATTATACACCAATTTTATAGTAATGTGAAAGATGCAAGCAATGACACAACAACCGACTGCTGTCAAGTTTGCCATCACTTGGTCACCTCCATGGCATCAATGAAACGCTGCGCATTGAAGCGTTCTCTGGTATTACAAACCCCACAATTACAGTGACTTGTGTCACATAACCCATATATATAAGGGTACAAATACTAAATTTTGCAGATGAGCGTTAATGTGAAGAGTTCCTTCCTTGGTTTGCAAGGCAAACTTGAGGAACCGGTTTTTCTTGCTCGGTTAATTCGGTCTTATAACGAATTGATCCGCAAGCTTGTGGAGGTGTGCCTTCGTAAGCCTCACAAATATAGGCCATAAAGTTTTGGTAGTCCTACGTACATACAGCAAAGTGTTAACAAGGGTGACAAAACCCAATAACAACTTAAATTACCTATATTCATGTAATTGGCTTGGGATACCGACAACGCGACATCTTGGTAAGTTTCTCTCAAAAAAAAAAAAAAAAAAAAAAAAGAGATGACAAGGTGAATTACTAAGTGACCTACCTCTTGAAGTGGTTTATCATTGACAATCACCCATGGCACAAATCTATGTGGAGGTTTAAGCTGAGCAGTTTCCCTAGCATATCTTCCTTCAATCTATATATGTATCAAAGGAAAATCCCAATCCATGAAGCTCAATTCTCAAACAATGAACCAGCTCATATTAAAAAGCACCAGAACAATACACACATTAAGAGGAATCCCACTCCACTTGTTTACAGAGCAGGATCAATAGTATCCTCGTCTTGCCTGTATGATGACCATGTATTGCCTACATAACACACTTTAGCCAACAAAACGGCGAAAAACATTCAACTATAGACAAACTATGTGGTCAATACATGGTCACCATACAGAATGCTATACCGAGGTCCCGGCTAAGAAGCTAATCCTAAATCTATATGTGTACGTGAAATATAAGTGAAACTAACCACATAGCCATTTCCACTGTTGTAGCAATCGATAGGCTCAGTGCCTAATCTTGTCATTTCAAAGCAATTGGCCCAAGCACCGTGTTTGCCCCCCAATGTAAAGCGCTCAACGCAGTGGATAAATGTGAAATGCTGATTCTACATGCATTAAAACTTGATCAAAATATTAAACTATGATTTAAATATTTGGTTTTGCTTAATTAGTGAATTGATGAGTTGCTTACCACATCAGGATAGATGCTAATGGTGCAGCCCTCAATGGTGTTGAGCAAACATTCATCCGATCCATGCTGCAAAATCCAAAAGAAACAAGCGCAAAACATGTTTTAGTCCTTGTAATTTTCACAAAGTTTTGGTTTTTGTCCTTGTATTTTCAATTGCATCGAATTTGGTCCCTCTAGTTTGCAAACTCCGTTAATCCAACCCAAGTTGGTGGATGTCTTTCGATTGGAACAATTTGCAAATTAATTACAGAGATCGGATTCAATTTAATTGAAAATACAAAAATGACAATTAGGGAGTGAGGTATGCTAAACCACATAATAGGTTGGCCATATTTTGATATTTAAACTTGCCGTCCATACAGAATTAAACCTAGATTTTTCATTTACAAGTAAAAAAGACTAACATTGTGTTAGTGGTTAGAATAATGCTAGGGAGACTAAATTTGTATACTAAATTAGCAAACCAAATGAGGTGTCACAAATAGAAAATAAATACGTTTATCAACGATTAAGTAATACCAACTTTCATGTCATTTAGTTTACGAAATTTAATCTACAAATTTAGTCTCTCTAGCATTACTCTAGTGGCTAACTAGAAACTCATTTGAAAGTGCTTTTAAATGACTAAAAGCACTTTTAGTGAAGTTGATTTTGAGTTCCAAAAACACTTAAAGTACTTTTTGAGAAGCACTAGATATGTGTCTCTTGCAGTAAACACTTAAATTATTTTTTCAAGACCCACTTATATTTTTATTAAGTATTGATTTAAAAAATATTTTCACTAAAATTACTTTTAATTATTTTAAAAACATTTCAAAATTACAAATCAAACCAAGACAATGTGGTAGTTTGACAAGTACAAGAAGACACATTAATAATACTGACCCACTAAGCCCACGAGAAAGTTAATATCGCTTATGAGGTGGCCCACGAGAACTGGATGTAAGGTCTCGTGATTGGCCCCAGGAGAATGACGACGCTAAAAAATGGGACAGGCCCAAAAACCGCAACCGACGCCGTTTGCGGCAAAAAAATGGGACAGGCCCAAAAACCGCAACCGACGCCGTTTGCGGCACGCCGCAAACGACAAATTTTTGGAGAAATTAGGTTTTCATTCTTTATTTTGCTACTCCATTAAAATCTTATTTCCTTTCAATTTTTTATCAAGGTCATTGGGTATTAATAACATCATTAATTATTTCAATAATAAAATATTTTTTATTTCTAAATATATTCATTTAATATTAAAAATGTTACAATTAGTATATTTATATTTATAATTAAAATTTTTATCATATATTTTTAATTTTAGTTTGTACCCATTTTTAATTTGTAATTCTTTTTTAACTTGTACCAATTTTCTTTTCAGTTTTAATTTGTACCCATATATTAATTTCTTTTTGTGCCCATATTTTTTAAAGTTTATTTGTATTTGTACCCATATATATATTTTTTATTTGTACTTTTTATTTTGCTAAATGTACTCATGCTAATTATATGTACCCATTCATGTAAAACTTTTTAATCTTAAAATGTACTCATTCTTAAATATACCAATTTTTTATATGTAAAATGTACCTTTTTTTTCCATATAAAATTTATTCAATTTTTTTCTAATCCATTTTTAAACTTATATGGATACATTCTTTTTTCTTTGATTTTAAAATGTATCCATGTTAAGTTTAATCGAAGAAATTTACTAATGTTATTAAGCCTAATATCTTCTTTTGTTTTTGTGATTTTTGAAGAATGTACCCATGTTTTGATACATTAAATTGTTTGGTTAATTTTGATGAATGTAACCATGTATACTATACACACACACAATAGTATATTTATATATTTAATATTTTTAATCCCACAAATTATGTTTTTTTAATTTAAAATCTCATTTATATAAACAACTAAAATTTCTAATTTATAATTTAAAAAAATATAGTAACGTACAAAGAAATAAATTATCACATTAATTTCAAATAGCTCGATAAAAAATTAAAACCCAATAAGATTTCAATCAAAGAATATCCATAAATTTTTTAATCCAGTTACTAGTTGCAGGTTGCAGCTGGAGCAAGAAAGGTATTATAACGGCAAACAAGACCATATTCAAAGCAATGGAAGGGAAAGGGGTACCTGGCAGGCGAAGGAACCGTCGGGATTGAACCAGGCGTTGCCCCAAGGGACCAACCGGAGATTGACGGCGGAGATGAGGCCGTTCTGGAAGATCTTGACCAGCTGGTTGACAATGAAGTCTGCACAGTACGGACACAGAGTTTCGTAGTAGAGAGTCACTGAAACTTTCTCAGAAGCAGCAGATGGAATTACCATTATCCCCAGGAAGCAGAAGAAGATGAAGAGTCTGAAGGATTTTCTGATAAAACCCATCTTTCACATCAAATCAATTTTGTGTACAAAAGTGTGTGTGTGTATTTATTGAGAATTCACTGACCTGGACATTCATGTGCTCTTATATCTGTGTCCACGTGTCAATTGCCTTTTTTTTGTTTTTTGGTTTTCACTTTCACATGGTATCACAGTACCATCCAACTTTCTTTCCGAATTGGAAGAAATTTTAAGTTCGAATCTCCTTGTTTTTTGATGCATAAAAGAATGGTGTAGTTCTCTTGAACGAAATGGCTTTGCTACTCGTACTTGAGTTTTTATCAGTTTAGGGTTTATAGTTTTAGTTTGAAGTTTTTGTCAAATAGGGTTTATAGTTCGCAATGTGATTTTCGAATACCAGTATCAGTTAATAATGTTTTTCTTAGTTTGCAATTATGAAAGTATCAAAGTTATTTTGAACAAAATAAATCAAACTTAATTATTGAGAAGAGATATTTAAACATTGAACTTCAAGCGTAAAATAACACGTTTTTAGTCATTTCAATTGCAAGTACCTTAAGCAAAAAGTGAAGAATGAAGATGATAAGTATCGAGGACAACAAAACACCATCTTGTATCTTTTTTATGGGGCTACACGAAGGGACTGTGACGGCAGAAAAAAACAAGGATGTGATTTAGTTTTTATATCGACATAGTGATATTTTAGACTAGAATAACGTGGGTATAAAAAGATTCGAATTTGAATGCAAATGATTGAATCCAGGGGAGAGAGAATTTGATTTATGATCGGACTGAGGCCCATAAAAATTCGTAGTCATTGGATGAGCCCAGGCCCAAATTTGAATCATATCCGCTTTCAAACAGTCAGAACCCCTCCAAGTCCTCCATCTTCTTCAACCTTGTCAACGATAAACCCCAATAATCTCAAAATTTTCAGAGGCTTCCCCAAATCCACTCTTCCTCCTCCGATGGCCTCCATCAACTTCAACCCCTTCGAAAGCTGGTTCCATAAACCCCCAAAGCCCCCATCAACCTCCTCTCCCTCACCGACTCATTCTTCCACCGCCCCACCACCGCGCAATCCCCTCCCAATTTCTCCTCCCTCAGCCTCTCCAACCTCTTCAACGGCCCCCCCGAAACCCGACCCGAAAAAAACCATCGGAGCCCGAGCCGGAAAAGCCCGGACACTACACCTAGATGCTGGAGCAGTTCTTCTGGGAATGCGAGAACGACCCGGGTTACAGTCACGCCCCGGAAGTCGCGAAGATTCTGAACGAAGACCCGATTTTCGAAAAGGAGAACTCAACTGAGGAGGAGGTCCGGGAGAACGAGAGGTTTTGGAAGGAGTTACGGGAGAGCCCGGTGGTGAAGTTTCTGGCTCAGGCGGAGAAGATTGCCGATATGGTTAATGAGCTGGAGCTGAAGGAGAATGACCGGCCGTACAGGGATGAGGATAAGAAGCTGTGGCAGGCAGTGCCGCGTGTTATCGGGCCGGACGGGAGGCCGATGCCGAGGAAGGCGATCAAGACAGGCAGGAGTCGGATGACAAGTTCTGGGATTTTGCAAGGCAGTTCTTTTTTGGACTTTGGGGGTTCCGCCAGCGGCCCTACCCGCCCGGCCGGCCTATTGACGTTGCTCAGGCTACCGGGTATAAGCGGCTCGAAAAGCAGTATTATGATTGTAAGTTTGTTCATTTAAATCTCTATGGTGAATTCATATGCATATGTTAGTTTGAAGAACGTAGTTTTTTTAATTTGGTTTTGCTGCATAGTGTAGTGAGATTATGAAATGGATTTTCGAGCCGGGTTTAAAATTTCGTGTGGTTATTTCATCACTATGAGAATTGGCTACAAAGGTTTCAATTACAGTGAAATGCAGAATTGGCTACAAATGTTTTAATCACAGTTTAGTGGTTCGGCTCAAGTTAAAGAAATGTCACATTCTTCGACTGCATTGTTAACCAATGATTTCTCGACTTGAAACTCGTTATTGACATTCTAGATTCCTTTTGGAGAAAAGGGTTGTGTTATGTTGTCTTGATTGTTTGTCTGCAACAGCATTGATTTTACGTTGATACAGTTATCATGAGGAACGGTGGATTTTACTATGAGGGCCGGTTAGGTCGAACAAGAGCTCCATTGGAGCTAATAACCCTTAAAACAGCTTGGAGTGCTGGGATTATTGATAAAGACACATTCATTTGGGGCGAGGACATGGATGAATGGGCTCCTATTCACATGGTTTACGGGTTGGAACCTGCTATTGCCACTTGGGAAGGTATGCTAAATATTCCCTTTTCTTGAAACAGCAAATTTATAATGGGTGATGGCAGCAACACAATAAACACACCCTTTAGAATTGGAGTTCAGTAACCACTAAATTACGATGGCGATGGGACCAATATCTGTTTTTATCTAGTATCATCTTATGTGCATGTCAAATTTGTACTAGATATTTGAAGGAAATTTTGTGAAACTTATCAATATGATAAGCAATCTTACATGCATGAACTGTGCAGAGGAGTAAAATAACTTTAATTCTGTATTTTCAACAAATTGATTCTTGGCTTATGGTTGGGTGAACTTCAGTTAGACTCGCGGCTGGTGCAACTGCTTTGATTCACAAACTACAAAAAGGAATTCCTCCCTGGGTTCCACTCAAGGGACACAAGAAGAAAACTTATAAGCAGCTACAAGAGGAGGCTGTTGAAAGCAAGAGACGTGACTTAGCAGTACTTGAAGCTAACGATGGTGTTTGGCCTCAAACTCCGAGTCATGCTCTATTTCTTTGGGCTAGTGGCTCTGAACTGACAACAATTTTAGAAGAGGATCACATGCCGAACAAATACATTCCAAAAGCTCTTAGGTATGTAGCATTTGTTGTCTGACGTCTTTGCAATGTAAAATCACACGTTTATATTCTTGTCTCTAACATCTCGTCTGCTTGTGAGATCAGAGTCGAGTTGTCTAAAATTATCCTGGGTTAAGGCCATGGGAGGTTCTAAGTGTAGAACAAGCAATGGATCAAATAACATATGAGGGAGAGTGGTTCCGTGAACCTCTTGGCTCGTACACGACGGGTCCTCCATACATTCGAGCTTGGAATAATGATATCAAGGTACAGAATTTCTTTTTACATCAGTAACTTTTGACTAAAAATTTAGTTTTCTAGGTTTTATGACTGTTCAAATCTAATCATTAACACTTACTCCAAGTAAACGCTTATTGGCAATTGGTGTAGTCGAAAATAATCATAAAACACCTTGATGAAAGAAAACTCTTATTGGCAATTGTAATAAGTTGGTTATGTTATCCAAGTTTTCTTTACATTTCGGTATTGTGAATCCTGGTAATTACAACTTCAGTATTTCTCTGCAAATTCCCATCAGTCCATTACCCAAGGTCCAAGGATACAAAGAGATTTATTTGCATATTATGTGCAAGCACTTCCACTAAATCGTTGTGGGTTTTTTCGTGTTCAGAGACTGTATAATATTTTCACCAAGCTAAGCACCCGAGTGTACCAGAAACTGGAGCGAACAATTCCTGGTTTCGATAAGATAATGGAGAAAGTCCATGCTGATGCTACTGCAAGGGATGCCAGACGGAAGGCAAGAAGAGAGGCAGAGATGAAAGCCGAGCAGGAAAAAGCCTTGGGAATTCAGAGTGATCCCTAACTCACAATTTGTCATACTTCTGTGGACTGAACGGTAACACTTCAAAATTCCACCACCACTTCACGGTGACTTGTACATAAGATCTGCTTTCAAATGATAATTTATTATCTATCATTCTCCCAGATTGCGGTGCTCAATATATAATCTTCCATGGTATCCGTTTGTACTTCACGTCGACCGGATGATGACGGCTATTTGAGAATATCCTTGTGAAAGCATGGGAGGATGGTAAGGTTAGATTTGAAAACCAACACCAAGTAGGCTCAAAGTTCACCAAGAAAGGAAAACAAAAGCAGGCCCATATATGGAGATTCAACACACTTCAACCAAAAACCGAGACTTCGCACTGCAAGTGCAAACTCTATGACCTCGTATCGTAACTCTATGACCTCGTATCGTTCAAGAATTTGATTAGAATGGATAACTCACTATTTAACAGGTATATTGAAGGCAAACTTTACACTTCAAACACGGTCACAATATTTCTTCTTTAAACATACATTGAGTATAGTAGTTTATGTTTTCAATCCAATCCTAGGGAGCTGGTTTGGTATTGCTGTGCTTTGAAAAAAAAACTGTTTATGCTGTGTTGTGAGAATAAGCAGCTGTGAAATAAAGTAACAGAGTGTTTGATAAACTTTTATGTAAAACAGATGTGAAAAAAAATTGGTTTTTCAAAGCTGGGTTTTGCAGCTTTGTGTTTTTGGCTTTTTTTCACCCAAAACTGTGAAAAAAAAGATGAAGCTGAATTTTTATCAAACATAAAAAAGCTCCCAACTTTTTTTGATAATCACTTTTTTCAGAATCACCTCAGTATCAAATCAGGGCTAAATAAGGCTAGCGTTTTCGCTTTACAGTGTAGTCCAATAACCACTACGTTCAGCTATCTAACATTTGATATGGTTGTTGTTGTGTCAGCTCGGTCGAAGAATGTCTCACATTTGAATTACATTAATATTAGTATCATATACATTGCAATGTGTATGTTATTCAGTTACGGTTAAATCCATTTTGGCAACGTAACTTTGTCGTATACCCATCTTGTAAAAATAATTTCTTGGTACATATCAATTGTCAGAAAGAACTTGAAGCCCTATCTATAATTTGTCACCGTAATAGGTACCATCAATTGCTACAATTGAACATGGACAATAGCTATCAACACATAAATTAAACGAGTACCAAAAGCACAAGATTACAAGTCTATATATTATCTTAAATCCCAAAAGATGATGTGATGATAAAGAGATGATGAATTATTTAGTGGCAGTCGGTGAGACGTCAAGGAGTACGGTTGAAGACCACACAACATGTAGCGGTTGCCTGTCACATGCTTTCAGTCCCTCCGCCTACCCACTACTAGCAGTGCCAAAAGGGATTAAGTAGAGTTCTTACAAGTATCTTTTAATTTTACGGGTTAATTACACTCATGTAAAAACAACAAGGAAAACTAACGAAAAATTCTCAAAAAACGCTAGTTTTAACGAAAATGACAAAATAAAGGTGTAAGTGAATAGTATCAGGAGTGACTTTTCAAGGTAAAAATGTTCTTTTTCGTTAGAAGTAAACAATACCATAAATATTTCATTAAGATTCACTAAAAAAAGGACTAGCTTATTGTCAAGCCACGGCAATCCATTCTTTCAATATATTTCAGCCTCCTTCTAGCTACCAATGTGTGATTCATCAACGTTAGGAATCGAACCGAAAATAAACTGTGTGAAATACAGGCCTAGAATTCACCTCAAACATCAACCCGTGGTAATTAACTATTTTTGAGCTTTCAAAACTTACACTGACACCTCATAGGATTCTAAATCGTTATCACATGACTCATTCTATTTAAAATGGAGGTGGATTGTCTGCCCTCCTATTTCCATACTCTTCTCATCCCCTCCTGTTTGTGTGGTCACGGTTAAGCCACGTCAACATTTTATATTCCTATTACTTTTTGTTTTATTATTTTTATAAATGTTGACATAACTTAATCATGACCACACAAAACAGGAGAAGATGAAAAGAGTATGAAAATGGAAAGGCAGACAATCCACCTCTATTTAAAATTCGGTCTAAAAAGTTGATGAGATTATCGAGACAAAATTTCACATAACAAAACTTTATGCTACATATCACACATTTATTTACACGTACTATCTACTAATTATGTTACATATCACATCACTAACGGACCAATTAAAAAATAATAATTAACAATAAAAAAGAAGTGTAGAAGCACAAACTAGATGGCACTAAAAGAAAACGGAAAATCCAACAAACCGTTTGACTAGGGACCCATCACTACCTTCCTCATCCACTATATAATTAAGAATCTTGGGAATCAAGGATATGAGATAAAAGCAAAATTCCAAAATATCCCTCCTACTCATTGTCCATTTCTTCTTTAATAAATATTTCCCAATTTCTAATTTTCTACCTAAAAAGTTTTCTAATTTAATTACTTTTTATAGTCTTTCAACATACAGGTTTATTTATGTCAACTGATTTTTTATTTTATTTTATTAAAAAAAAAAACCTTGAATCAATAATCTCTCGCACGTTTGGTTGCAAAGGTTTATAAGTAAGTAGTCAGCTTAGCTTTCGGTTCTCGTAACCAAGTTTTTCTTTCTCACTCCTTATGTTATGTACTTTTTCTTACTTAATCCATACTTTGTTTCAAATAGGTTTATCCCATATCAGCAGGCTCATTAACAAAGAATGTCCTGCTTAGTCAACAAACATCAAGTTTGGAGTTGGGCAGCGTGGATACAAGACTATTGAAGTGTAGATTGTAAAACAAACAAGAATATACGTGAGAGAAAAAGACACGTAAAAATTATTTCCATGTAACACATGAGATTTACCCAGCAAATTAGGTCAATTAAGCAATCCCACTCACATGTTTTAACTTAGGTTAGACAATGAATCACAAACTCTCCAATTGGGTAAATCCCACCTGCCATACCAAATTGAGCCACTTCGTAATACCAATTTTAGGCCTCCCCTACTTGATCAGGTTGACATTGGAAGCAAAGTTGAATTGGGGTGGGGTGACACAGGTGGTGTGGTGTGGTGTGATTGGCCAGAGGTTTAAATTTGGAATGATCCAATAAGACATCAGAGTGCAACAAAAATACACTGTTTTGATGAGTGTTGCTTAGTGCTATGTCTACATGCAGTTTGTTGGCTTTGCTTGGATAGTAGTCTTTTAGTGAGGGGAAGTTAGGAGAACTGAAAAATTCAGCATATAAAATGGAGAGGAGGGGAAGGAATAGGAACCATCTGAAGATGGTGGGTTGGAAGACATGGATTTGCTTCAAGCAATCCTTCCTCCTCCCAACTAAGTGCTTCCTTCTCAAGCTTGCTTCACACTCAAGGCACAAATCCAAAGGTGAGTTAAGTTTCCAATTATACCCTCTCCCTTCTCCCTCTCTCGCTCGGACTTCCCTGCACTTGAAATGCTACTGTAATAGTATCTCAAGCCAATTAGACACTGCTATCTGAGAAGTTTAAAACTCAAAGCCGTGCGTGATTGTTTTAGGATACTGCGATAGTGGGATTTGCGGTGTGGATGAATTTCTCTCCTCGTTGAATTGTTTTTGAGATTTGCGTTAAATTTGCAGGAAGCGGGCATGGATTGGTGAGCTTGTACAAAGACATGGAGTCTTATGGGGAATATGAAGATATAAGAGTGATGTGGGAGATTATTCACTCTTGTCAACCGAATGCAAACAACACTAAAAGGAGGAGGAAGAGGTCGTCTTCTTGCTGGAGATTCTGTCTTCGGCCTACATAAATTTTGTCCTTCCTTTTCAAGAGAGATATATAAATCTTAGCTTTGGTTCTGCAGGATTTCACATGTAAATACCAGTAATCTGAGCGAGTATACATGATAGTATGCTCTCGATTTCATTCTTAGCGTTGTTCGAGCGCGCTACTTTGTAATTTTAGAACAGAAGAATGAAAGTACTTCGAATAAAAGCATATAAGAAGGTCCACTTAATCATAACAGAACTTAGTTCAATTTGTACAGAATCATAGACTAATAGGATAACTAGAACATAATCACTAATTCAATAAACTCTTCACTACATAAGTTGGAGGCGATCAAACCCTCGAACCAACGATTTGCGCAGCAGTAAGTCTACTCTGACCTGTCGAAGGCGCCTACCTGAGCTCACACTCTTACCAGCTTGCCTAAATAATTATACATAATTCTGGAGAGAGAGAGCACTCCAAAGAGAGCTGTGAATTTTTAATTTGCAGCATCACCCTCATGAAGGAGCTGTTGGTCAAAGTGCCACACTCCTGCAAGCCATGAAGTAGCTCATTAGTGTCCAGAAATTAAGATACGAGGAGTCGAAAGGAAAATACAATGGCGAAAAGTTGGAAGTGTGAAATTTGTTTCATACCATGGCCTTTTCCAACCATTCTCAGTTGAGTGACATAGTCAGCTATCTTCTTAATGGCTTCAACCTGTAAATAATACAGGAACAAATCGTTAGTTGGCGTTTGAATATTGCAAAGCAGCGGTTTTCCTTCTGCGTTTTGGTATGTTCACTTATTGAAATGATTATCAACCAGAGTAAGAACCAATAACAACCGATCTTGGCTTTTTTTACCCTACTGATGACAATATCGCAATAGTAATTCAAACTCATACTAGAGTAGAAAACGTGTTTAATTCACCTGCTCAGCCAAAAACTCGCTCTCGATAAAATCTGTCAATTGGGCATCATTGTTCTCGTCTGCAACCTGTTTTGGATCGAACAATGAGAATTTAATACAAAAAGAAAGCGTCAAATGGAAACGAGACACCATGAGCTTTATCAATGACCTCAAACCGATCTCATATGACAGAGATATGTTACCTTATGCAAGTTCAAGAGTTTTTCATTTGTCAGCTTCTCCAAAGACAATGCTAACTCCATAGCTGCATCAACGAATCAACGAAAAATACGTTATCTTGGAGACTAATTTAAGTATTATAAATTAATGTATAGGTCTTCACTTGTTGGTTTCAGATAAAGACATGCTCATTCTCTAATTATACATTTCACCAATTCAGCATCCAGCAGCAAAGAAATTGTCAACGCCGATAAGTACTCTGCTGTCTACGGAATGAAAAATCTTACCATACAATGCATCTCCCTTCTCTACATGATCAAACTCCGTAGGCGGCGCTATTATGGAGTGCAGTGTCACTCTCCCACCTCGCATATTCTGAGAAATATACCGCAACACTATCAAATCTCGCAATACCTCGCAATACAAGACCCTAACACACGAACACGCAGACACACAAAAAACTCGTATGCCCTTGATGGCGAAACGAAACAAGAATGCGGAGAATTGAGTTTAACTTATACCTGATATTCCATCAGCTTTTCGGCATGTCCTCTTTCTTCCTCGCTCGATTCCTTGAAAAACCTGATACATCACAACCAATTAACCGCGCGTGCAAAGAGACTAGTATATATATTAAGCGGGATATTTACGAGTTTAGAGTGTTTACTTGGCAATGCCCTTGAGAGCAATGTTGTCCCTGTCAAAGTACGCAAAAAGTGCATGGTACACGTACGACACATTGTACTCCACACTGTCACACAAAAATTTAAGATTTAAGATTAGCATATGAACAAGAAAATCATCATAAAATCAAAACAAATAAATTACAATTATTAAGGTTGAAATTTTGTGACAACAACATAGAGATACACACTTGATCTGCTCGTTTATGGCGGCTTCGGACTCGTTTGCGTAACGCTGACGGGCAAGAGAGACATGAGGAGCCACAGGGACAACAAAAGCATCGTTCTTCACCTCCTCAAACGGCTGAAACACCACGCCGGTCATCGCCACTGCATCCCTCGATGCAGAAACCGAAAACTTTTCGAGTTTTCGCCGCGGCTTGAAGCTCAGAGCGGAGGAGGGTGATCCAAGTTTTGAGTTGAACAAGAGGGTGCTAACAGCACCACCATTGTCCCGTTGCTTGGATGGGACCGAAAATGTCGTAACGGACCTCAGAGACATCGTCGATGCGATTTTCGAACGGAGTATCTCCAACGGGTGATTCGAAACCAGAGATTCTGAGCAAGAATTTGGACTGAAAATTGCAGAGGAGTTGGAGAATGGTGAAGAAATGTGAGAGGCTGGGAGTGTGCTGAGGCGATAAATAGGGATATGGAAGAAATACAGCTGGCATGGGATTCATTCTGGACCGTTGGATCAGAAAATAGGTTGGTGGCTACGATTGGAACACGTGTGAGGGCGTGTGGCGAGCTCGTGGTTGTTTATCTTGTACCTGTGAATTCGTGGAATCCAGCACACTTTTCGTTCCAAGTTGCAATTTAAAACTATCACAATTTTGTCTTTTTATTATTGCAGCTGCTCACGCGCTCGAGTGAGGTAAACGAAAGCACGCGCGATTTCAGTCCGCCGCCGACTAAATGGAAAGGGCACTTTCGTAATAAAAGATAGTTTTCCTTTCAGTTGGCGAGTAGCCAACTTTTATAGCGTGGCGTTTTTTGGTCAATATCTTTGAAAAGTATTTAAAATTTTCTTTTATTTATTTTTTTGTAAACAATGGGAATATTTAAAATTCTCAGGTATCATTATATTGGGATTTGGATCCTCTCCGAGGCAATTGGTCGAGATCCTTCTGATCAGTGTTCGTAGACCGTTGAATTTTTATCCAATGACTATAATTATTATAACTTTTAGAGGGTCTCATGTTTGTAACCGTTGGATAAAAATTCAACGGTTCACGAACACTGATCAGGAGAATCCTAACCAGTTGCTTCGAAGAGGATCCAAATGAAGTTGACTATAGAAGTGTGCCGTTGTCCTTCATTGATTTTAAATACCTCGACTTTAAATAACAATCTACATAAATTAAAGTAATTAAATCAGAATAACATTTTGTTAAAAACATTTATTAGTTTTCTTAATTACAA
Source organism: Malus fusca (assembly GCA_035220775.1). Lineage (NCBI taxonomy): Eukaryota > Viridiplantae > Streptophyta > Magnoliopsida > Rosales > Rosaceae > Malus > Malus fusca. Next base: position 24,586,847 of record CM069062.1, read on the forward strand.
TCGATAATATTATTTAAAGCTAGACTAAGAGAAGAGAGAGTTTGAACATCAGAGGTATTGGGTTAAGAAGAAGGTTCTAACCACTTGAACAATTCACTACCAAAAAAACATTATCAGTTGATATTTTCGCTAAAAAAAATAGGTTGAAAAATGTACAAATATGGAAGAAGAAAAAAACAAGTTGAATAGTATGAGAGGTGGAAGAAGCTGGAAGCCTCTAGGAAGAAAAGTATAACTTCCATCTGTCTGATTTGATTGCAAATTTGCAATGAAGGGGTTGTTGACTACTAGTTGATTTGGTATGGTCGGGTTCGGGTTCGGGTTCGGGTTTGGGTCGCAATATTGGGATTTGGAAAGGGATATATAAACATGGATTTGGGTTGGGGAAGGAAATTAATTGGGTTTATTAAGCCCTACTACTTGATTTGTTAGTTGGGCCAAAAAGCCAGACTGTAAAGCGGTGGCCCTTGGTTATAATTGGAGTGATAATCCAGAAGTAATTCATTGAATGAGAAAAAGAACAAAAAAAGAAATAAAAACCATTTTAGATCAAGAGAGAAAAAAGTTGTGAACTTATTGGAAGACCTAATTAAAGTTAGGCTAATGAAAAGCTTAATTATGGTCAAATGATATTCCTATTCATTTGTAAATTAGAGCTCTCAGTTCGACTCATGGATGGCGAAAATGTATTATATTTATGTTGAGTTGGATACTTAGTTAGTGGTTGTCTCATTGTGTGTCCTAATCTCCCTTCCCCTCTTCCCTTAGAGTAGAATGTTTCCCTTTTTCTTAGAATATCGTTGTATAAGGGAAAGATAATACTGACATTCCCCCCACTTGCGAATAATTAGAGCGATAACCTGGATTAGTAATTCATTGAATGAGAAAAGAACAAAAAAAGAAATCAAAGCCATATTAACTTATTAGTAATTCATTAACAAAACAAGGATGTTAACTCATTGGAAAACGTTATTTAAGTTAGGTCATTGAGAACCATATGGACTCGTTTGATGTCAAGGATTCTGATGTTGATAGAAATATCAAATATGAATGTCAGTTTGCATATTCTTTTTTCTCATTGAAGATATAAGGTGGAGAAGTCATGAACAAATCAAAATTGTCCCTGTCAATCCCAACATTTTTGAAGGGATTAGGAAGGATAAGATTTCTCATGATTTCTTCATCTTCTACCTTCACTCGAACAAATATGCAAGTTGACATTCATATTTTCATTCAACATTCATGTCTAATGAATCAATCAAATCAAACCAAGCCAATTTTTTTTTCATCAAACGAGTCCTATAAGGTCATTTATAAGGTTCGAACTCAGAATCTTCTCTAATCAAATAAAAATGGTAACCGACTAAATGAATGTCTCTACGTGTTTGGACAACTTCTTAGAGTTCCATTTTTTTCCTGAGATTTTATTATTTTTGTTAGACGGAAATAGTGATTGTGCGAGAGTGAGTAGTTTATGGGATTGAGTAACAAAAATTTAAGTTATTAGGAAACGGGCCTGATCTAATGGAAAATTGGTCATGTAATTTCCTTACGCTGCATGCTCTATTCTGGCATGATTTTATTGATTTGGTGAAGACATTTTCTTATACTAGGCAATACTTTATTCGTTTTGTGGATGAAGCTGGACAAAATAAAATTTGAGTTCAATTTTATTTTTTGGAATCTGATCCATTTAGATGAAACTTATAAGACGCAATATGTCAGACTGCTGTCCAATTTAATAAGTTCAGTCTCAACAGTGACAAGTTACCCAAATAACGATTAGAACATTAACCCAACAAAAGCTTTCGGACAACATCAGAAAATAAGCATACCAAATCAGTTACGCAAGGAGTCTGCAAAATGACCAAGACTGCATGCTTGAATTTGAGATAAGAGCTTGTCTAATATACGGTCGCTCGATGCGAGAACCTGTGGCTCTGAGGCTCTCTGCCATGTCAAAAACATCTTATTTTGGAAGCCTTGTGAAGAATAATGTCGACACCCTGCATGCGTGTCATTTTCTACAATGGAAGAGTTTTTGTCATTCAATGACTATAGTTTATGATTCTATGCGGCTCACACGATTGATGTTGCGAATTAATATGAGAAATGTTACATTCAACGGATGCATGTAAGTTTTTCTACATCTTCACGACCACAAAACGTCTTACAACTTTTGTTTTGGGCACCTAGGTCATGATAAACAAAGGAATGATTAGAAGTGTATTTGGCACACTCGCTTATCTTGTTTTTCTACCCATTAGTTATATAAGGTGCATTAAAAAAGATGACAGATTGGTGGACGTAACATCACTCTTGATTAATTGACACCTAGCACTTCCATCGTAGATATAATGGGAGGGGTGCCTTATTAGTCCATTCTCCCTTTTGAGATATTGTGTATATATACACTTTGCGTTTGGGGTTTGAATTGAAATGCGAAATTTTCGACAGGGATGGAAACTGATTGTGGTAAGACTTGTGTGCATGTGGACATAAACGAAGATTGAAGCTTGTGGATAGCACAAGCATGGCACACCATTTGTCCTTAGGCTTATGGAATTGCTTTCTCGTTTTGGAACTGAAGTCAATGTAATTTTTACACGGGAATCTTTCTGGATAATACTTCTCTCTTTCTAATATTGTATAGATATTGTAAAGAATGTATTAATTACGCGTGGATATGTTATACTAGCAACAATTACCACATTATCAATAAGATATTAACAACTCAACCTTTCTAAATTGCAAACTGAAACTGCAAGTTTACGAGAAAATAGCAAATAAAGAAATGAACTTTGGGGTCACATATAATACATAATGGTAATGGAAAACTATGAATGATGCTAGAGAGACCAAATTTTACTATTTTTTGTAAACGACATAAATGGCAGTTGATGGTTAAACTTCTTCTTTAAATTATTTATAAAAATTAAAAATTATAAAATTATAAAAATTATAAAAAAAGACCCAACTATCAACCGTCACATCATATTATCTACAAAAAAATATATTAAATCCTTCTAATTCTCTTTGATCTCTCAAACACTCTAAATTTGATTTCTTTCTTTCTTTCTTTCTTTCTGAACTAAATGTGTAAATGTAATTCAGTTTCTTTCATTCTCTCAAAAATTCACCCAAAAACCAAAAACTTTCTCTACAATATGGAGACAACCCAATATTTCACATTCAACCGGAAAGCGATTCCCAAACCCAAATCATTCACTCCCTCTTGTAAACCCTCCAACCCCATTCCGATTACAAATACGAACAGAGGATCGAAACGATTTTCCATACTCGAACTCATTTTCCTGATTTTGAATCGCTTATTTTTTTTTTCGACTATTTTCTCCGCGAAGTTTGAACCCCATCTTGTCCTACACCATTCACCATGGCGATTGACGCCTCCCCTGCATTCCAAACCGTCACTCAACCCCACGACTTCCGGACAGAAATATCAGCATCCCCCTCCTCCGCCCATGACGGCCTAGAGTTCTGGCAGTTCATGATTGCCGGCTCCATAGCGGGCCTAGTTGAGCACATGGCTATGTTCCCAGTTGACACGCTCAAAACCCGCATGCAGATTTTTGGCGGGTCCTGTTCCGTTCAACCTATTGGCGTTAGACAGGCCCTTGGCTCGATTCTGAAGCTCGAAGGCCCCGCAGGGCTCTACCGCGGCATCGGCGCAATGGGGCTCGGAGCAGGACCTGCCCATGCAGTTTATTTCTCAGTGTATGAGATATTCAAGGAGTATTTCTCACGTGGGAATCCGAACAGCCCTGTGGCGCACGCGGTTTCCGGGGTGTTTGCGACCGTTGCAAGCGACGCGGTGATCACACCGATGGACGTGGTGAAGCAGCGGCTGCAGCTGCAGAGCAGTCCGTACAAGGGAGTTGCGGATTGTGTGAGGAGGGTGTTGGTGGAAGAAGGGGTTGGAGCTTTTTACAAGTCGTACAGGACGACTGTTGTGATGAATGCCCCGTTTACTGCCGTCCATTTCGCTACATATGAAGCAGCGAAGCGAGGGCTTATGGAGGTGTCGCCGGAGAGCGCGACTGACGAGAGGCTGGTGGTTCATGCCACTGCAGGTGCGGCTGCTGGGGCTTTGGCGGCGGCTGTGACCACCCCGCTTGATGTTGTAAAAACTCAATTGCAGTGTCAGGTCAGAACATTAATCAATCAATTTGTTGCTCAATATGTTTGATCCAATTTGTATGGTTTTTATTGGGTTTGGAATCTGGATGAAGGAACAAGCAGTTTTGCGCCACAAAAAATTAGTTCTTTGTTGTTCCAGAGAGAAACTTATCAATGACGGGAATCCATTGTGGCGGTACGTATCCCATGCCACTAACGTACTGTTTTGCATCTTAACTTCCTCATTTGGAAGTGTGCATGATTGGCTGAAGATACCACCACAATGACATTCTTGTTACGATAAAGTCCTTGTTGCTATGCAAGTACTGGAAAGATTGTATTTGTTGCTTTCAAGTTGCCTTAGTAGGCCTTGCTGGTTAGCAAACTGCAAAAGACTAAATTGACTTCTCTTCTAATAGCAACTCAATCTGATTAGACTGTAGGCTGTTTGGAATTAAACTTGGGGTTTTCTAAGGTTTCAATCTTTTTGACACAGGGGGTTTGCGGGTGCGATAGATTTTCGAGTAACTCGATAGGGGATGTTATTCGAAGCCTGGTGATGAAGGATGGATACCGCAGTCTTATGCGAGGTTGGATTCCGAGGATGCTCTTCCACGCCCCGGCTGCAGCAATTTGCTGGTCCACTTATGAAGCATCAAAAACTTTCTTTCAAGAACTCAATGGCAGCGACGGTTCCAGGAATTGATCAAGCAAGATGGATCTGCAGAAACCTTGATCTGGATTCCCACACACTAGAGCAGCAGCTTTGGAGGTGTTACTCATGCACATAATCGACTCGGTTGAAAGCCCTTGTTCGTGTAAATGACTAATAAGTTCACCGGGAATTCCCAACTTCTAGTTTAGTAGAAGGGAAAATTTGTGAAATGTCATATGAACTTGTACCCATTTTTCAATTTGTCATATAAATTAAAATTTTAAGCAATTTGTCATACCAACTTTCCGAAATCATCAATTTGTCATCTCACCCTAAATGTGTTAAATTTTTCATTAAAAATAAGTCATGTGACTTGTGTTCAGGGTTATTTCTATCATTTTAACACACCACTTCCTTCTATTAAGTTGCATTCAATCAAAACAATTATAGGGTGATCAATGTAGCATGTCATGAAATCAAATTTTATATGAGCTCTGTAATATGAAAAAACGAGTTGAGGTTTGGTGCCAAAAATGGAGTTGTAGATGCACATACGCGGCTCGAACACAACAATCCGCATGAATACCCTCGAACACAAAATTTAAGGGTTTTACTAAAGAAAAGTAAAGAACTTGTAAAAATATCTTAAATGACAGAAATAACCTTGAACACAAGTTATGTGCCTCGCACATGACTTATTTTGGATGGAAAACTTTACGTAGTTGGGGTGAAATGACGAATTGATGATTTCGGAAAGTTGGAATGACAAATTGCTTAAAATTTTAGTTTCTATGACAAATTGAAAAAAGTGTACAAGTTCATATGACATTTCAAAAAATTTCCCTTTAGTTAATATGTCTGTGAGAGGTACACAAGTGATTCAAAAGTCGATATGTTGGAAGCAAAATGCCCAATTTGATACATAAAACACAGTAAATTTCTACAACCATGGAGAAGATGAAATATTAACTGCATCAAACCGTTCGAAGTCCACAGGAAACAAACAAGAGTTGATTAAGCCAGAATTCGTACAAGCCAAATTGTCCAAAAGCTCTACAAACTAAATTACACAATAAAAACTGATGAGCATTCTGACCCTTGTTAAAACTTCTCGATAGTAATTCCGTCTCTTTGAACCTCATAAGCCTCTCTACTCCTGGTTCTCTTCAACCCAGCTGTGAAATGGAGCTTCGATCCCTCCGATGTGATGCATGACACATTTACCCATATAAGCACCTTTGTCTTCATCCCCTGTATATCTTCTAGCCTTCCTTTCTTCAAATATCCAGTTACAATGGTGAAAAAACGCAAAACAGTCGAATCTCTGTAGCCCACTTCACAGACTGTCGGTATGTAGACAGTAAGTTTCCCAGTCTCCTCATTAAACTCATAGTTGGTAGCATCACGAGGAAAGATTCCTATTGCCATGTCAAAATCCTTTAGAAGCTCAGGCAACGGCTTTTGCATTTTCCCTGAGAAGGTTGCTTATATTGTTATGAAGATTTATCAAAGTAACACAGGCCTACACGAGGATTACAAAACCTAATCAAATCTTTTCAATTTACTACACCAGTAATGACTCTGTCGCACAAAAAATGAGTGAACGAATATAGTACTAGTCCACCCCTGAGGATAGCAGTTTATATAATCCAAAACCTAGACCTCGGAAGCAACATTCCGCCTTCCACAGCTGCACAAATACAACTTATATTTCAAGAAACCCCAGCAGCAAGTTACTTGCTTGAACTCCACATATGACATTTTCCAGAGTTGAGCAAGTTAAAACCATAGGAAAAGGGTCGTACGAATATACTCATATCCACCCAGCATCATTAAGATTAAGGAACAAATTACCATCTCAAACATACCCTCAATCACAACGCGCTCTACAGCACTGGCACACCCATACTCTGGCCAGAATACGCGATCGCTCACTCACTTTTAATTGCACTACTTAGACGTATTACATATTAACCCCATGAATTAATACAACTACAACGTCCGAACTATACGACTCGTAAAATCAGTCATATAACAACATTATGTGAGGGGTTACTTTAACAGGCAATGCAAGTAAACAGAGCCAGCAGAGAAAACTAACCTTTGAATTTATTAACCAACCATTTGGCTCCTCCTTCGACACTGTTTTGCAATGACTAATCATCAGACAAACAATGTTAGCCAAAAGAATGTCATAAAACCAAAAACAAAACAAAAAACCCAAATTTGGAAAAGTATTAATCTTGACAATTAACATATCGAATTAATCATCATTCAGATTTAACAAAACAACATTTTAATGAAAAATTAACCTAAACACGATTACGAAAGTGGGTTCCACACGGAAAATTCAGATCGTGTAAAGAAATCAACTTTGGGAACCAAAATCATCATTAACCCAAAAAAACCCTGATTGGATCCTAAGTCAGATTAAAATGATCAATTGAATAACATAATTAAATTGAGATCGACAGATAGAGTGAGAGAGAGAGAGAGAGGGAGAAAGGTACGTTGAGGTCATCACCGACGGAGCCGAGCTCCTTGGTGGCCTTCTGGTTGAACCAGTAGGATCCCGCCTTGTTCAAAATCTGATCCATGCGAATTGCCTTCTCTCTCTTTCTCTCTCTAGAAGGAAACCGATCAGAATGTTAGAGAGAGAGGAAGATCTCTGGCTCTCTCTCTCTTCTTTCTGTGCATTGGCTCTGAAGGTTTCTCAGAAATTATCTCCCACCCCTAATTGTCCGTCCAATTTTGGGGGAAATTTCAAGGATGATGAGTCGACCCGCTATCCACTCGTTGACTTTTCTCTCTCCCTTTGTTGGCACGCCAACTCGTTTTCTTTCTTTTTTTCTTTTTTTACACACATGCGTGTGAACTGTCGGGTCGGATTTCGCTCTTGACCGCGCATTGTCGTCAGGATCCTCTCATGACCGCCCATCGGACTTTCAATTTTTATCCAACCGATACAAATAGAGGATATTTCTAAAATTTATAATAATTATAGCTGTTGGATAAAAATTGAACGGCCCGATGTGCCTGGTCAGGAGGATCATCTCCATCTGCTCAGGAGAGGATCCTGATCCAAATAAAACAACCTTCGTTTGTAGTTATTTATGAAAATTCTCGTCAGATTCTATTTGTGGGAATTTCGGAGATTCTCAAATCACTTCTGTTTATCGTATATTGTGTAGTTAATTTTCATTAAATACTGTTTATATTCAATTTTAAATAAAAAAATTACAATAATTTATGACTGCACAATGTAATATGTACGATAAAAATATGTGATTGGAGAATCTCCGGGATTTATTGCCTTTAATATTTATTGCCTTTAATATCTTTTTTTGTTGTTATAAAATGTGTTTTTTTTAGTTATTAATTATTAATCAATAACCGTGGATAACCGTCTCACCACCGGTTGTCTCCTCTTTAAAAACAAAAAAAAAAGGTTATTAATTATTAACTGGAGAGGAAAGTTCAAAACTATTAAAATGATTTAGAAGATGAGAGAATTTTGAATTCGAACGCATGGGCTGAATTATTCGTTGAGATTCAAAACTTTTTTGGTTTTGCGTCGTTTTTTTTTTTTAAACCTGAATTATAAGGAAATGTTGCATCATGTTAACATATGATCCTTTGAGACCTTTAAAACAATATCTATACAGCTAATTTGTTTTTCTTGGTTTCTAAAGGTCACTGCCCTATTAATAGGAAACGAAACGAGCAAGAGGACGATGACAAATTAGCAGTTCTATAGCTGTCTCATGTCACATGGGATATACATACATCGAGAACGTCACGTACGTTGTTCCAATGCATGCATGCATATAGACTTGATCTCGGTGCTGCTGTGTCCGTTGTGCATGCATGCTTGCTCATTGCCACTCGTCATCAACCTACATCGCGCACAGTGCACCGAAACCTTCCCCCTCGTTCCCTCTCTTCCTTTGATATTTAGAATTTTCCCACTCTCTTCATTCAACGTATATATGAAAAGGTTTAACAACTTGTATCAAACCCAATGCTTTTATTTATATATTTCTATAGATATCCAACTACATTTTAGCTCAATGTTCGCACAATTGCAACCATTTTTGCACTTTATAATATTATTTCAATTGTACCAATTGTACTAGTACAAGTCTTATTTTTTTTTATTTTTTTTTATAAACATAAGTCATTTATTTTTTTATAAACATAACTTTATTGGCCGCCCATGTTTTAGTTTTTAGTTTCTTTGGATACCCCACTATCTTTGCAAATATACCAAATCTAACCCTTAATAAATCATGCTTTATTTCATTAAAAATGAAACTTAAAAGCTACTAATTGAAGGAAAACTAAAATAAAAACAAACTTTGTTGTTCCAGATTCGATGTCATGTGGGGGTTTGGGTAGTATTGTGGCTGGGCATGGTGGTTGATAGTTGTTGTCCTTGTGTAGATTCGAGAAGGAAGGGATCGGGTGAGGGGCTTGGGGAGTCGAGATAGGAGGATGAGGTGATGTCGGGGAAATAGGGGCTGCCAGAAGTGATAGTGAACGGACTCAACACTGGAGATCGAAGAGGCTGTTGCCGTGAGTCTATACTTGGAATAAGGAATGTAGGGATATTTTGAGTATGTAATTGATATCCTAATATATTTAGGATATTTACTTCCTAGTTGGTAGGGGATTGTATAAGTCTATATATTCCTCTATGTGAGAAGAATAAGATTAGAACAATATTCATCCAAAATCTAGAATTTTATCTTGGTACCAGAGCAGGTTCCGACCTGTCTCTTCTCGAAAAAACCCTAAACCCGTATATACTCAAGCTGTCAAAAAAAAAAAAACCAAAATCTGGTGTTCATCAAACCTTGAACCTAGAAATCTCAAAGATTCGTGGTCTTTGGAATCAACAAAGCCATGACAAAGTTAAATCAACTCTGTCCGTACAATGGCAAAACAAAAAACTGGGGATGTAATTCCCATGCAACCCTGCCCATCCAATCAAATTGCGGCAGCCAAATATGTGAAGCCGACTTCAGAGGCAACATCCACAGAAACTGAAACAGGCCCACTTCTATCCTTAATCCATCAAATTTCAATGGGTGACAACTCAGAAGATTCAGGTAAAATCGGTATTGTTTTAATAACATCCACCAAAAGAGATACTGGTTGGATAATTGATTATGGAGCTACAGACCATATGACTTATGATGCATCATTATTTTATCACATGACTTCACCATCTAAAGACGATGTTATTACAGCCAACGGTGATGTTGCTCTTGTAACGGGAGCATGTTCTATTTCCCTTACTCCATCTTTGTCTATTCACAACGCACTCCTTGTTCCGTCATTATCCAATCATCTACTTTCTGTTGGTCAAGTTACTGAACAATTAGATTGTGTTGTGTCAATGTTTCCCACTTTTTGCCTACTTCAGGATATTCAGACTCGGGCGATAATTGGGCGTGGTACTAAAAGGAGAGGGTTATATTATGTGGATGATGTATCGGCAAGTCGAGTAAATCAGGTGAGTAGTGGTCACCCGAACAAGAATAAGATAATTTGGTTATGGCATCGTCGATTAGGGCATGCATCTTTTGGTTATTTGAAAAAATTGCTTCCGTCTTTATTTCATGGCATTTCAGACTCTGATTTCCAGTGTAATGATTGCATTCTTGCTAAAAGTCATCGTATTTCTTATCATTTGAGTTTCAATAAAAGAACAGTTCATTTTGAGTTAGTTCATTCTGATGTGTGGGGGCCTTCTCCAATACTACTAATCACGGGGTTCGTTGGTTTGTTATCTTTGTGGATGACTGCACCAGAATGACATGGCTTTATACTATGAAACATAAAAGTGAGGTTGGCCAGATTTTTCACCAGTTTTACTACATGGTTAAAAATCAATACTCTCTTCCCCTTAAGGTTCTCAGGTCAGATAATGGCGGGGAATATCTCAACAATGAACTCTCTCAATTTTTCCAGGAGCACGGCATTCTTCATGAGACTACTTGCCCACAAACCCCACAACAAAATGGTGTAGCGGAGCGCAAAAATAGACATATTTTGGAAACCACTCGAGCGCTCCTCATTGGTGCTCACGCTCCTCACTTCTATTGGGCAGATGCTGTTAGATACTCCGTCTATCTAATAAACTGAATGCCATCTCGAGTGCATAATTTTCGCACTCCTATGGAAGTTTTTGCTGATCATGTGAGTTTACCATCTTCCCTTCATTTATCCCCACGTATCTTTGGTTGTGTGGCTTATGTGCATCTTCACAAAAATCAGCGCAGTAAGTTGGACCCATGTGCAATTCGTTGTATTTTTCTGGGATTTAATAATCAGCAAAAGGGGTACCGGTGTTATCACCCACCAACCAAGCATATGTAAGTCACTACATTTTCAGAGCATGAGATGTTTTTTCTCACTGAACACACCTATTATAATCTTCAGGGGAAGATGAGCACAAATGAAGATTATAGTTGGATTGATCTGCCAACTGTACAAGTGGATGATGATACATGTCGTGGTCCAACAGTGGGTCAAAATCATGAACCTAGCAGCCATGAGCTCAGTAACTTAAGTACCCGTGATCCCAGCAGCTTGGGTGAGCCAAATACGGGCTTGCCGAGTTTGGAAGATAAGATTGGTGAGCCTGATGGCCTAAGGGCCGAGAGCTTGACAAGTGGGCCTAAGGGCTGAAAGCCTTTCTGAAGACAGCACATTGATTGGGCCGTGCAGCAGGGCCGAAAGCCTTGCTGAAAGCAACTCACAGCCTAGTGGGCCATCCATCAGTAAGTCACGAGCTCAAAGTTCTGACAGTCCAAACAATTCAAAAAATAACCATTCCCTAATGGTACCTGTCCATCTACTCGAGGATATCCATGAGGTAAGTTCATCTCAATCTGATGAGGCTCATACTTTGACTAACATTGAAAGTACTTACATACTGCCCCTAGACAAAATCGTGGGAAGCCTCCTAACAGGTATTCTCTAGATGGAAAAGTTCGATACGCTATTGCAAAATATGTCTCTACACATCGACTATCTTCCAAGTACCAAGCCTTGGTGAATACAATGGATGGAATTAAAATTCCAACAAAGGTAGAAGAAGCTCTGCAGGATCCTAGATGGACAGAAGCAATGAAGGTCGAAATGGAGGCCTTACAAAAAAATAGAACTTGGAGCGTGGAGTCATTACCACAAGGAAAGAGACCAGTGGGATGCAAATTGGTGTTCACCATCAAACACAAAGCAGATGGAACCATTGATAGATACAAGGCAAGGTTGGTTGCTAAGGGGTACACACAGACTTTCGGAGTGGATTATCAGGAAACATTTGCCCCAGTTGTAAAGATGAACACAATAAGAGTTCTTCTGTCTTTAGCTGCTAACTTTGATTGGCCGTTGAAACAATTTGATGTGAAGAATGCTTTTCTACATGGAGACTTGGAGGAAGAAGTATACATGGAGCTCTCACCTGGGTATGAAGTGCAGAATAAAGCAGGCAAAGTATGCAGACTACGAAAGGCTCTTTATGGACTCAAACAATCGCCGAGGGCCTGGTTTGAAAGATTTACTGATGCAATGAAGAAATATGGGTACCGACAAGGGAATGCAGATCACACTTTGTTTATCAAACGCATGGGAGGAAAGGTTACCTTGTTGATAATATATGTGGATGATATGGTAGTCACAGGTGATGATACAGAGGAAATGGAGAGATTACATGAGTATCTTTCTTCGGAGTTTGAGATGAAGGATTTAGGAGGTTTGAAGTACTTCTTGGGAATTGAAGTTGCTCGTTCTCGTGACAGTATTTACTTATCTCAGCGGAAGTATGTTCTGGATCTTTTGTTTGAGACTGGGATGTTGGCATGCAAACCAACAGAAACACCTATAGTTCAAAATCATCATTTGGCTATCTACCTGGACCAGGTTCCAGCAAACAGGGAAATATACCAGAGGTTAGTAGGAAGGTTGATTTACTTGTCTCTCACGAGACCAGATATTGCATATGATGTTAGTGTAGTAAGTCAATTTATGCACTCTCCTAGTGAGGATCACATGGCTGCTGTTATGTGGATATTGAGTTATTTGAAAGGTGCACCTGGAAAAGGATTGATTTTCAGGAAACATGGGCATATGGAGGTAAAAGGGTACACTGATGCTGATTGGGCCGAGAACATTACTGATAGACGCTCTACATCAGGGTATTTTACATTTGTTGCAGGAAACCTTGTGACTTGGAGAAGCAAGAAACAAAATGTGGTGGCTAGGTCTACGGCAGAGGCTGAATACCGTGGGATGGCACATGGGATTTGTGAGTTATTATGGCTGAGGATTCTTCTTACAGAGATTGGGTTCAAGCCACGTGGAGCGATGCTTTTATATTGTGATAATTAGGCTGCGCGAGAAATAGCTAATAATCTAGTTCAACATGATCGTACAAAACATGTTGAGGTGGATAGGCATTTTATTAAAGAGAAGTTGGATGTTAAATTGATTGATATTCCGTTTGTGAAGTCTGGAGATCAGTTGGCAGATGTGTTAACTCATGCCGTGTCATCAAGAGTGTTTCAGGACTCACTTAACAAGTTGGGCTTAGGTGATATCTACGCACCAACTTGAGGGGGAGTGTTGCCGTGAGTCTATACTTGGAATAAGGAATGTAGGGATATTTTGAGTATGTAATTGATATCCTAATATATTTAGGATATTTACTTCCTAGTTGGTAGGGGATTGTATAAGTCTATATATTCCTCTATGTGAGAAGAATAAGATTAGAACAATATTCATCCAAAACCTAGAATTTTATCTGAGGCAACCTTAGGGGTTTGGCTCGAAGAGGCAAAAGGTTCATATATTTTTGTGGAAATATTTTTAAATTTAAAACAATTTTAGTTTTTTTTTTTTTTAATTCTAACAAAATTTGTTTATTTTTTTAGATTCTAAAACCAATTTTAATTGAGTTTTTGGGTCATTTTACAAGAGGTAAATCTGTCCTTCACGTTTTGTTTTTCAAAACTTTGGTTTTAGATCACTTTTTTGGATGTACAAAGAATCTCTTAAAGTTAATAGCATTTGGCATCACAATCTTGGAAAAGTTGGGCATCAAATTCACTATTCATACAGAACCCGATATTTTTAAAATGCATAGTTAAGTTAATTAATCCAATCATGAGTGAGAAAGGAAATAAAAAATATACCGATTGGTACGTTTAAGTTTTTAAATGTCAAGTGGAAGGAAATCAATGCTTTTAGAAGAATGGAATCAATCCAGAAGAGAAATCAAGAAGCAAAGATTGAATAAAGCAATTTGATTAGTATTTTGAAAAGAAGAAACCAAGTGGTTTAAGTACTTTAGTTGAAACTTGAAAGATATATATCGAACTCAAGATGAACACACTGGCACATACAAATTTACATATTTTGTGTACTCTGTCTTTCTTAAAGAGATTCAAAGTTAGAGAAACTGTCATGTGTAGTCCAATACACAGTCACGTGGGAATATTAATATAATCATGTTGTAATTAATGGCTTATGCATCGAGCTCCTTTTTAGTGGAGAACCTGTTTCAACCTCAGTGTACGTAAAATAACAAGACGATAGAGTTAGGGATCACATATTTACCATATATGACTGTCATATTTTAGAGAAAAAAGAGAGAAACAATTATGAATAGAAGTCCTATAATATAGTGAATACATATATATCCTACGATGGTTCTATGTATTTTTTGCTTTTGTTTTTAATAAAACGAAATCCGCCACTTAGTACTACGGTCTAGTGTCATTCTTCTTCATTTGTAAGTAAGAAATCTTAGGTTCGATTCTTGCGAAAAAGACGAATTTGACCCACATTATTACTAGTCCATTATGAGGCTTAGCCTACTCCCCACCCATTTAGTGTAAATAATAAAGCAAAGGGTTCTTTAGATATAGACCCTTACAACTCTTATTTCCTAAATAAAAACCCACCTAATTATAAACATCTAAATAAAACCCAAATTTGAAAAAAAACTACCAAGTAGAAAAGTAATTAACCTACTATTACAAAATATTTATAGCTTGTGCCACAATATTCAAATCAAATCAATAAATGTTATTACTCACCTTAATTATAATGAACAGATAATTATTGCACGTACATATACATACATATATATATATATATATGTACACACACACATATACACACGTTCAAAAGTATATAGTACTACTAGAAGTCCAATATATACATATATATATATATAATTTAACTATTTGTATATAGTACTACTATACATTCAAATATATATATATATATATATATATATATATATGTTAAAGTAATTAATTTACCTATATGTAAATTTATGATTAGCAAATAATATATATTTTGTAGGTAAATTAATAATGAATCTAATAACATTCTTGTTACATCCCACATCATCCAGGGGTGAGGATCTTGTAAGCTTTATATATATATATATATATATATATATATATATATATATTCTCATCTCTACCTAGCACGAGACCTTTTGGGAGCTCATTGGCTTTGGGTTCCATCGGAACTCCGAAGTTAAGCAAGTTCGCGCGAGAGCAATCCCATGATGGGTGACCCACTGGGAAGTTCTCGTGTGAGTTCCCAGAAACAAAACCGTGAGGGCGTGGTCGGGGCTCAAAACGGACAATATCGTGCTACAACAGAGTCGAGCCCGGGATGTGGTGGGGGCCTGGGCCGGGAAGTGACAATTTGGTATCAGAACCAATCACTGGCAGAAAGTGTGCCGACGAGAACGTCGAACCCCTAAGAGGGGTGGATTGTTACATCCCACATCACCCAGGGGTAAGGATCATGTAAGCCTTATATATATATTCTCATCTCTACCTAGCACGAGGCCTTTTGGGAGTTCACTGGCTTCAGGTTCTATCAGAACTTCGAAGTTAAGCGAGTTCGTGCGAGGGCAATCCCATAATGGATGACCCACTGGGAAGTTCTCGTGTGAGTTCCCAGAAACAAAACCGTGAGGGCAAGGTCGGGGCTCAAAGAGGATAATATCGTGCTACGGCGGAGTCAAGACTGGGATGTGGTGGGGCCCGGGCCGGGATGTGACAATTCTTTTATTTTGTAGGTAACTTATTTTTCATATATTATTACATATATTTGACACATTTTATTACTATAAGTGTCACATCCCGGCCCGGGGCAGACCTCTTCCCGTGCCCGCTCCACCACCGTATCACGATATTGTTCGCTTTGGGCTTACCATTCCCTCACGATTTTGTTTCTGGGAACTCACGAGCAACTTCCCAGTGGGTCACCCATCATGGGAGTGCTCTAGCCCCCTTCTCGCTTAACTTCGGAATTCCTACGGAACCCGAAGCTAGTGAGCTCCCAAAAGGCCTCGTGCTAGGTAGGGATGAGAATATACATTTAAGGATCACTCCCCTGGGCGATGTGGGATGTCACAATCCATCTCCCTTAGGGGCCCGACGTCCTCGTCGAAACACTTCCGGCCAGGGATTAGCTCTAATACCATTTGTCACATCCCAGCCAGAGGCGGACCTCTTCCCGGGCCCGCTCCACCACCGTCGCACGATATTGTTCACTTTGGGCTTACCATTCCCTCACGGTTTTGTTTCTGGGAACTCACGAGCAACTTCCCAGTGGGTCACCCATCATGGGAATGCTCTAGCCCCATTCTCGCTTAACTTCGGAGTTCCTACGGAACCCGAAGCCAGTCAGCTCCCAAAAGGCCTCGTACTAGGTAGGGATGGGAATATACATTTAAGGATCACTCCCATGGGCGATGTGCTATGTCACAATAAGATATATGTACAAATAATAGGTAAATTAGCTTAGAATCAAATAATATTGCTTTATTTTGTAAGTAAATTAATTTTGAATCAAATAACATTATTTTGTTAGGTAGATATTTTATTTTGTATGTATCAATATCATATATATATATATATATATTGGCACATTTTATTATTATATGTACAAATAATAGGTAAATTAGTATTAAACAAAATAATATTGTTTTATTATGTAGGTAAATTAGTTTGCATGTATTTTGCATATATGGGTTTGTTATTATGTAGGTAAATTATTTTTCATGTATTTTAAATATATTGGGTATATTAATTTTTTATGCAATCTAACATTTTAAAATTTTAATAGTAGGTGAACTATTTGAATCAAATATTTTTTTTTGTAGGTAAATTATTTTGCATGAATTTTACATATATCATGTGTTGATGCACAAAACCGGATGTCTTGGAACAACGTAAATCCGACAGTGAATCTGCAAGAAACTAAAGAACACAAGATATATCGTGGTTCACCCCAATGTTTGGGCTACGTCCACACTGATATTGTTATTTCTCTAAAAGGATTGTGAGGGAGAGAGCCTCTGTAATGTAAGAGGGTGAGAGAGCTCTTTTCATGGCCTAAGAATTGGCATCCCCTAATGAGGAGAGTGATGAGTCCTTTTATAGAATAAGGGCTCCTCACTTATTACATACTTGCCTCTTCATCTATTACATAATTACATTTGAATCCCCCGAGTATTTATACGAGATCTAAATACGGAGGCCCTAAGTATGGTACAAACAGTAGTCCCCCAAGTCTTCAGTCAAGAGAGTCTTTTGGCTGGAGACTTGAAATCCAGTCCATATGTGGGCCGAAGTAACTAGATGTCGTATTGAACTGATACTTGATATGAGGCGGTGCTCAAAGTGAAATGATGCTCAACTATAAGTAGCACATGTTGCGAGGCTGCTCGGCTTGTGGCGTTGAAGGTGAGGGAGTCCCTTTTATAGAATAAGGGATCGATCCTCAATACATAAGTGATGGGTTAAGAGTGATGCTCGCGGCGAGGCGGTTGCTCAGCTGGCGGCGATGCTCTCTAATGAAGGTGAGAGAATCGATTTTTTAAAATAAGGGCTCGCTCATCAGTACATGAATAATGGGTGCTCTCTAATGAAAGTGAGGGAGTCCATTTTATAAAATAAGGGCTCGCTTCTTAATACATAAATAATGGGCTAAGTCCCCCAAGTATTTTTCATGAGGCCCAATATATGGTACATAATGTAGTCCACCAAGTCTTCAATCAATAGGGTATGTTGGCTGGAGACTTCAAATTGAATCCATGTTTGGGCCGAAGTGGCGGTTGTTCGGAGGCGGTATTTATATACCCTGCACTGAAGCTTTGTAGGTGAAGCTTTGCAAGTGAAGCTTTGAAGCTAGAGCTCTGTAAATGAAGCTTTCGAAGCTGGAGCTTTTGTAAATGGAGCTTTTGAAGCTAGAGCTCTGTAAATGAAGCTTTCGAAGCTGATTGACATGAGTGATGCTCATGAATGTTTATGCTGATTGACATGAGTGATGCTCATGGATGTTGACATGAGTGATGCTCATGAATGTTGACATGAGTGATGCTCGTGAATGATGGTCATGAATGTTTATGTATGATTGACATGAGTGATGCTCATGAATGTTTATTTATGATTGACATGAGTGATGTTCATGTATAATTTTGGAGTACTGGACGTACTTTTGATCACCTGGTTGGTGATAATAGCGGCAGGATGCCGAATAAATTTGGAGTACTGGGCGTACTTTTGATCACCTGGTTGGTGATAATAGCGGCAGGCTGCCGAATAATTTTTTTGTAGTACTAGATGTACTTTTGATCACATGATTGGTGATAATAGAGGGCCTGGCTCTTTTGGGCATATGGGTCTTCGCCCTCCACATAACATTCCAACCCATTATTTTGGGCTTGCAGTTTTTTTTTTTTTTTTTTTTTTTATGATTACCCTCTGATGGGGTTTATACAGATGTCTCCGAAAGATAAGAAACATAAATTACATCATTAAAAAATAAATCTGATCCTCTGCTCAATGGGTCACGCCCATGATTCCATTTTCTGCATGCCATCACCACCGCAATTATGTCTGCTTTCTGCCTTTGCTTTCTGCTTTTACTTTCTGCTTTTGCTTTCTGCTTTTGCTTTCTCTTTTGCTTTCTCTTTTTCTTTATGCTTTGCTTTTGCTTTTGTTTATGTTTTTTCTTTTCTCTTTTGGCAGATGGCAGACATCAACACATCTTTGGCAGGGTCGGTTAATAATGGTGAGCTCAGAAACAGCTCCACATCTCTTTCAACACAATTCTTGCGCTTTCCCACCTGCCAGCATTTGCATAGGCATCAACGAGCAGGCTGTAAGTGTGCTCATCGGGGGAAATACTGCTCTTCTCTATCTGGGACACGATGGATTCAGCATCTTTCAGTTGACCTGCCTTTAAATCGCCTTTAAGGAGGGCATTCTAGGCCCTGGTCCTGGGTTGCAGTCCTCATTCTCTCATTTCCTCGAAGATAGCTTCGGCTTCTATTACCCTGCCGGAATTCCCTAAGGATGAGATGATAGCTCCTAAAGTTTCAAAATTTTGTACTCTCTCTGCCCTCTTCGTCTTCCTCTATTTTCTAGGGCTTGTCGGCAGTTCAAAGGTTTCGAAAGTTATACTATATATGCCCTCTTCGTCTTTCTTCTTCTTCCTCTCCACTCTCTGACGAAATGGCAGCAGACGGAGCAGCAGCAGCAGAAGCGTCACCGCCCCGTCACCGTTAAGCCGCATATACGAACAGAGAGAATAAACCATGGTCTCTATAAAACATGGTCAGAAACAAAAGATGAGACTCGCAAGGTTTCTAAAGCCATGTGCCACCGGTTTTACCACCGCAGTGGGTCCCCCAAAAATTCCATTGCTCTGCGAGGTCTTTCTTCATGACCTCCAGCAATGGCCATCAAATGTGTTCTTCAAATGGTGGAAGATTCCCCAAGGAAAGTGGGATGAATGGGTCGATAGGTTGGCCGGTAAGTACTGCTCCATCTGGAACCAGTCTGGAATTTGTGATGCAATTTTGAGCTCCAGATATGAAATCAGGGGAAACAACAAGAATGTGTTTCTCGGGTTGGTGGAGTTTTGGTCGCTGGAGACCAACACTTTTGTTTTCCCATGGGGGTGGCGGTTTTGGGGCTCAAGCTAGTGGCCTGGACCATGGCCAGAAGGTGCATAGCCTGGGAGGGCTCGCCGGCTTTAGCAAAACCAGCAATGATGTCGTTGAAGAGCTGGTCATCAATCTCAATGCTTTCGGACTCAATCTCCCTGTAGAGCTTGAGCATGATTGGAGAATCAATCTTGTTGGAGCGGGTGAGGGACTGAATGATCAAGCTGTAGTTGACAAAATTGGAGCCGTAACTGTCCTGGCGCATGCGGGACATCAAATGAAGGGCTTTCTCGAGGTCGCCGTTGCGAGCACATGCGCCGATGAGGGCATTGTAGGGGAGTGAGGGATCGGCGCTGGGAGAGCAAGAAGGCCTTGTAGAGCTTCTCGAAGCAGTCGAGGGCGTGGATGAGGATGGAGTTTATGAATTGGGGGAGTTTTCATTTCTGCATTTTTGAGAGATGGGTTTTGCAGTGACTTTGGTTCCTGGGTTTCTGCTGATTCACGGTGGAGGTTGTGAAGTTTTCACGGTGGTGAGATGGAAAAATGAAAGAGAACCGACATAGCTTTTCGTGTCGTTTCCCACAGACAGCGCCAAATGTTGATGCACAAAACCGGAGGGGTATTGGAACAACGTAAATCCGACCATGAATCTGCAAGAAAGTAAAGAACACAAGATGTATCGTGGTTCACCCCAATGTTTGGGCAACGTCCACACTGATATTGTTATTTCTCTAAGAGGATTGTGAGGGAGAGAGCCTCTGTAATGTAAGAGGGTGAGAGAGCTCTTCCCATGGCCTAAGAATTGGCCTCCCCTAATGAGGAGAGTGATGAGTCCTTTTATAGAATAAGGGCTCCTCACTTATTACATACTTGCCCCTTCATCTATTACATAATTACATTTGAGTCCCCCGAGTATTTATACGAGATCTAAATACGAAGGCCCCAAGTATGGTACAAACATCATGCATTATATATATATATGTGTGT
Source organism: Malus fusca (assembly GCA_035220775.1). Taxonomy (NCBI): domain Eukaryota; kingdom Viridiplantae; phylum Streptophyta; class Magnoliopsida; order Rosales; family Rosaceae; genus Malus; species Malus fusca. The sequence continues at coordinate 24,607,618 of CM069062.1, forward strand.
GTGTGTGTGTGTGTGTGTGTGTGTGTGTGTGTGTGTGTGTGAAATAATTTACCTACATTAATATGTAAAATAGAATTTTATTGACTTAATTAAGCATGTATAATAACATATATTAGACATGTTTTATGTTATTATATATTAGGCAATGAATTTATAACATTAATGTTTATATATATATATATATATATATATAATCATTAATTCTCCCTTACCATCCATCCGCATGGCATTAATTATGTACATCATATCAAAAAAAAAATTCAAATAGGGGTAGTTTAGGCATCCGAATTATTTTTAACGTGTTAAGTCAAACATAATTAATGAATTTGCTGATGTGGAATCAAATCAATGAGTTTTATTCAAGTAAAAAACTTATGTCGGGTTTTATGTGGAGAAAATTAAATTTTAAGGGCTAAAGTTGTATTTTCATTAAAACAAAATCCTGCTCCTACTATATCTTATTTGATGATATAACAACTCATATTATCCACTTATATTATTATTCATAAATAAATAAGACGCACTACGTACTTGACGAAATGACTGTCGCACTTACTAATCTCTACTAATTAATAAAACACTCATTATCAACTAAAATTGTATGAAATTATCAGTTTAACCCTCTAATTAAAACAGAACATAAATAAGAAATATGGGGCAGAAATGTAATTTCACACTACCAAATTTTACTGTTTTTTTTTCAAAAATCCTAACATATCTCTAATTAAAAAATAAACTTCCTACTCCCACATTCTCTATCACTCTCTTCCTCTCCCCTTCTATTTCAAAAACAAAAAGAAAAAATTTTCTCACACACTTTGTGTGTGCCCATGTGTTAGTATCTATAAAACTTTGGCTCCAAAGAAAAAACGGGTTTCAATACGAACAAGCATGGAGTGGAAGAGTAAACGCTGGCTAACATGAATATGAGTATATTTAATAAGAAAAGGAAGAAGGATGAAAGGGTTTGGTGATCAGTTTGGTCCAAGTTTTTATTTCTCAAAATTTGTCTTCACGCCATAATCTGGGTCTGGGACTGAGTAAATGCTTATCCTATCCCTCTGGGCTGTGGCTTCTTGCAACTTGATCCCAATTTGGCATTTGGCAAATTCAAATTGGTGATCGCATTCTAAACAAGTTGGTAAATATTAGATATATATGCAATGACCAAAACTCCATATTGGCTTATGTCGTATAAACTAACCGAGATTAGGGTTTTGCACTGTAAAGCTTCTAATTTCATTAGGGTTGTGCAGTTTCCATCCAAAGGACCACCGGCAGTTATATATGGTCCAATTCCATCAAATTGAAGCAAACTCTGTCGCACCAACCGGTGGTCCGGCCGGTACCCTATGGACCCTCATGTCATTAGCACTTGAGACAAACACCAACATGCAAAAATGTCATATATGATGAAGCTTCTGTTGCATGTGCGAGTGAGACTTGAGAGTCCCATCTCCGTGACCAATTTCTTGCTTCATTAATCATCTCTATATGTATTGTGATGCGATATTTGCAAGAGGTAAAGGATTTTCACACTTTTTTTTTACACGTTTTTATTTTTATTTTTAGTATTTGTATTGAATAACTCAGAGGAAAAAATAAGAGATGAAATTAATAGGGTACGCAGAAGGAGAGAAGATGAGTATTGAAATAATTTTCCTTCATTTCAGTTCATAGCGTTTTTGAATGAAATGAGTATTAAAATGATTTTGATTCCAAAATTTTCTTGTATACAATAACACTTGGTTATTTAAATTATTTTGATTTCTGACTTTAACCATGTGTGCGTTTATAAAGACATTGACAATAAAAATAATGTAGTTTTTTTTTTTTTTGAGAGAAATACGATATTTGATATTCATTGCAAACAAAGCAATACAAGGACAAATTGACAACAAACTGAGGATAGTGTGCATATTGGGCCTCGATAAAACCTTGCCGGAGAACCCGGTCTAAGGAAAAAGAGTGTCCCACACGACGAAAGGAACTATCCCCAAATGTCAATACATAAACAAATTACAAGAAATCTCAAAGCAAATCAGGAGAATCTTCCACCCACCAAACATGTAGCGTATAACCATTGTTGTGCTGTGAGCTTCAACCGTGCGGCAAAATATGCGACCATGGCTTCCATAGTTTGTACATAACAATCCACAATTTGATATTTCAAAACAGTGAACTAAACTGATAAAGAGAATAGTCAATCTTATAAGTATGAGAAAAATATGTTTGAGAATCTTCACTTATAAACTCTCCTTAATATTAGCTCTCCTCATTTTCTCAACAAAAAAAAAAAAAAAAAAAAAAAAAAAAAGAAAAAAGCTCCCCTTAATTTTCATTATCAAATACCTAAATTTCAGGAATCAGAGCAACCATGAAGCTAGTTGATCCAATTTTTTTTTAGTACTTTCTCTGTTTCTAAATTTTCTCATTTTTCACTTTTCAATTTCTATTAAGTAAACATGTTCCTATTGTTAGAGCGTGCTAATCTTGAAGACTTGAAGTTGTGAGGCCCAACAACTTTGAGAAAAATTTAAGTGTGCCGGGAACAATTTAGTGCACCAAATGTCACAATATTATTAGTTGAAAAATTATTTTTTAAATTTCTTACTAATTATATTATTACATTATTATACTAGATTATGTTCTCGACACTCTAAAAATCTCTCCAACAACCTTATAAATTTCAACTATAATAAATCCTAAGGTACGTGGGATGAGACGGAACGCAATGGGACAGAATGCGCTCGTCCCATGTTTGGTGCGTCAAAGATAGTGGGACACGCTATCTCACGGAACGAATTTTGGTTAAATTTTCATTCCACCTCCCTCTTGGAGCGACTCGTTCCATCCTGTGGAACACAAAACTATAAAAATTTCAGACAAAAATTATAACACGGAACCTTCGTTCCATTCCATTTCGTTGTTTGCGTACCAAATGGTACCTTAAATTAATCAAATCATGAGTTGGGAATGATATTTAAATGACATGATAACATAATTAAATCCCCGCGTTCTTTTTAGGAGGGTCAACTTGTAGGACTTGGATTGTCTGCCCTCCCATTTCGGTGCCATCCTGTTTGTGTTGTCACGGTTAAGCCACGTCAACATTTTATATTACTATTTCTTTTTGTTTTATTATTTTTATAAAAAAATAATATAAAATGTTGATGTACCTTAACCGTTACCACACAAAACAAAAGAGCACGAGGAGGACACCGAAATGGGAGGGCAGACAATCCAAGTCCCAACTTGTAATCCATCAACTTGTGTGGTTTATTTATTAAAAGAAAAAAGTACATGACTGTTACGAAAACTGAGTACCGTTAGAAAAATTATTTATTTAAATGATATTGTAAACTATGTGATCTATTTGTTGATATTTAAAATATTATGTATACATTGATTAACATATTTATTTTTTATATGTAACACATCATATAATTTATAAATATAATCTAAAAAATTAATCTATCTAGTATTACTTTAGGTTAACATTAGAGTGACGTTATCTATTTTACTTTTCACACGTTATTTTAATTAGATCAAATAATTTAAAAAAAAATTAAAAGATAATAATTAACACAAGATATACGACAGATAAAAAAAAAAATATTGCAGATTGCACCGCCTAACTTCAACCCGATCAACTTGCGTTTATTTTTTCTTTTATTTATTGCTTTTCTTTTTTGGCTTCTAGGGCCAACTTGTTTCTATTTTATAAATTATAATCCCCCACATGAACTTTCTCCAATTTTATATTCACTAATTCTTGGCTTTGAAAATTGCAACCAACTCAACTCTCTGTTTGTGCGTGATAGAGAGAGAAAGCTAGAGAGAGAAAGAATTAAGATCTCTCACCGGAAGCCAGAGCAGAGCAAGGCAAAGAGCCTCCCTCTACAGCAGAAGCGGCTCTCCAAATTTACTATTTAAATTATACCCAAAACCCAAAAAGCTATACCACTTTAAATCTGCTCCAGAGTGAAATTACTCAAATGCCTCCCAACCCGCCCAAATCCTCAGTCTTGACCCACCGTGTCCACACCGCCACCTCGGCGACATCGAACACGGCGTCGTCGCAGTACCAAAACCAAAGAGGAGGAGGATCTGCTGCACTGCTACTCAACAACAATAGTAATAATAACGGTAAGAAGCGGGCCACAGTACCGGAAGCCGTGGCGCGGCACCACACGCACGCGGTGGGGCCCAACCAGTGCTGCTCCGCCGTGACTCAGGAGATCGCTGCGCCCGTGTCCACCGTGTGGTCGGTGGTGCGGCGCTTCGACAACCCGCAGGCGTACAAACACTTCGTCAAGAGCTGCCACGTCATCGAGGGCGGCGGCGACGTCGGAACGCTGCGGGAGGTGCAGGTGATATCGGGGCTGCCGGCGAACAGCAGCACGGAGAGGCTGGAGATCCTTGACGACGAAAGCCATGTCATCAGCTTCAGCATGGTGGGCGGGGACCACCGGCTGTCGAACTACAGGTCGGTGACGACACTGCACCCATCGCCGCGCGCGGGCGGCGGGACGGTGGTGGTGGAGTCGTACGTTGTCGACGTGCCGCACGGGAACACAAATGATGACACGTGTATGTTCGTGGACACTATTGTTCGATGCAACCTGCAGTCTCTCGCTCAGATCGCCGAGAATTTAGCAAGACGCAAGTAATGATAATATTAATCATTTATTAAAATTAATTAATCATACTTTAGCTACTAGCTTAATTAGCTCCTTCATCTTCTTTTGCGCTTGCATGGATTAATTAGCCTCATAAAACTATCGTGAATGTCTATGATCGAGGTTATGAGCTAGTCATCTGTGTTTGTACTTTTTTTGGCGTTTCCGCGATCGTTTTGTGATTTTAATCCGATGAAACCGCTTCAATGGTTCAATGTTTATGGCTTTAATCAGTGCTATTACTGTGTGTGATATCCATTAATGTTGAAAAATTGGCTAAAATGATCAATTTTTCAAATTTCAATGGCTGAATTGATCATTTTTTCAATCGAGTAGGATTCTTCCCTTCAAATTCCCTCCCATTCAGTCCCCGTCTCTCTTACTTTCCTCAGTCATAGCATTCAAATAGGAGATCGGAGGAGAAAAGAATCCGAATCAAGAGCGGAGAGAATCTTACTCTTATTTCAATTTGTCAATCTTCGATTATATTTGATCGGTATATTAATTCAACAATTAAATTTGATTTTTGAGCATTTAGTCATTTTTTTAATGATTTTGTTCGTTTAATTGGAATATTAGGGAAATTTATAATGGTAACCAAGAAGATATGTCACATTATTAAAATTTAAAGAATGAATTGTTGTATTTGTATGTATGATCTAAAAAATAGCAGAAGCCATGGTTGCTGCTGCCTAATGTTTTGGATGGTTGAACTTTTCTGACTGGTATGGGTAATGGTAATGGCAGTGCTGCTGACGACTATTGAGGCAGTGGGCAGCTAGCTGCATGGCTAGGTTCTCAAGAACAAGACCACTCGACCGACGTGTGCATGTCACAGCACTGGCATAATTAGTTACGAGTAATAGTAATGTAGTTTGTGTATTATATTTTGTAATTTAGTTAATTGTAATTGTTTGCTATCAATCTATGTTATCGTTGTAATTGAGTTAAGTCCATGAGATATCAACTTTAACGTTGTATCGATGTAATTGAGTTTTGTCCGTGAGGTATCAACTTTATCGATGTTTAATGCGCAAGAATCAATTGCGCGTATTTAGGATTTCGGTGACATGCAATGTAGATGGTATTGGTTAAACATATATGATGTAGATTGATATCTTATCAAGACATTCGGAGGCCATGGGCTACTTAAAGTGTTTGGCTTCGTCTTTCCATGCTCATTGGGCCTTGAATTTTCTCTGGACTTGTGTTCCTTTAGAATTGTCGGAGTAGAAAAGAATCACGCGTTAACAAGGATTTGTAATTAAGTACGTTGTATAATAGTGTTATACACAAAATCAAGATTCAAATACTAAGAAAATGAAGCTCATCTTCTTATTCTCTGCTAATAGGTTTCTGATTAATTTTGAAGAAATAATGACTAGAAAATGGCAGAGAAAAAAGTGAATAAAATTGAAAATGAAGCCGGCTATTTATCTCTCACTGTTTTATTTTTCCCCCGGTAATCACGATCAAGTAGAAAATGACAGAGAAACGTTTCTAAGAAAACCTAGAAAAACAGGAGAGAATATGAAAGCGTATATTTAATATTTATTGTCGTCTTGTATGGATGGTATCGATAATCGAGTAGAACGAAAGCATGTAAATTTGCATTAAAAAATGGTGAACAACGTGACAGGAATCAAATAAAATAGCTTAGCTGCCTCTTTCGCTTGCAACTTGCACTTTTTGATAGCTATTCGCTAGCTGTTCTTCCAAAGAAAAGAAAAGGAAGGCCGGGTACATGCAAAGCAGTTGCATGCAACTTGCTCTCTCTCTCTCTCTCTCTCTCTCTCTCTCTCTCTCACTGTCATGATTTTCGTTTAAAGAAATGCAAGTTGGGGGGTGTTGGTCGATGGATCGGTGGCTGAAATGTGAATGGTTGAGTTTTGAATATGTTTGAATAGAGACTATATGTCTAATCTGATTTGCAAGTTGGTAAGCAAGTGGGATGGAAGACAAGGCTCTCTCTCTCTCTCTCGGGTATTCTTGTCTACTTTTTCAATTCCTTCACGCTACCTACATATGAGCCAGTATATGACCCATTCCATCCGTCTTCTAACTCTTCGTATCTATCTATATAAAAGGACGATGCTTCCCTCTCTCAGACTGGTGCATCAAGGGTATCGTAGAGTTCAAATCTTCTACACTTATTCTGTGTATAGTTTTTCGTAGCTTATATTATTTATTAATATGTGTTAAATTTATGACAATAAAATTAAAAAAAATTAATACATATTAATTAATGATAAATGTCACAGATTAACTACACGCAAAATAAGTTCACATATTTGAACTTCATCTTGTCGTATGGTTTCTTCGCTTTTTTGCATGGAAATTATTGACTAGGTGGAGAGATCACATCATCACTCGATCACGACCTAGCAGGCTAGCAGCAGCTGCTTCCTTGAAAAACTCATGATGTATCACGCCTGTCATAATTACTTTGCTTGAAGCAAATATTACAAAAAGGATTGCCTTCCTTTTCCATGTTATGATAGTGTTTGTTTGGGTCATTGAACAATCAGTATTCAATACGTAATGCGCTGTTTACCCTTTTTTTTTTTGTCAAAGGTAAATTTTACTCAACTAAATACGAATAGGAATGTTTTCATCTTCAGCTAGAATATTAAATAAAAACTCTGTTTCTGTCTTGTCTTGAAACAAATTAGGACATCTTAGAGTTGGAGATAATCTCAATAGATGACTTGCTTTTTGAACGTTTATGAATCCCCTAACACTACAATAATATGTCACATTTTTAGAATATATTAATAAAGAAGGCCAACATAATTCTATAATATTTTGAAGTAACACCACTGGATAGTGTTTTATAAACACTAAAAATATCATGAAATAAAGTTAAAGCAAGCTGAATTTGCCACTATGGGTTCGGCAAAAGAACATTGACTTGTCAATATTTCAAAGAGACATGCTAACGGTCCACAACTAACAGCATTGATATTGTTCGTCAAAAGTACATCTTACCACCTACAGAACACATGTATAAGGGTTTTGTACAAAAGTCATCGGTGTAATTAGTACTAGAACCACACAATACAATGCATAGTCCCCCTTCAGATTACACCACTTTGTCCATCCATTTGCAATTAATGCATTTTTATTATACAAATTACATAATTTAAATTGTTTATTTTTTCAATCATCATTTGAAGATCATACGTGCAAAAAAAATTAATTAAATTAAAATTTGTTTAGTCATCTTTATTTATTAAATAAAGGGGCGTTTAGATTTAAATGCCTCGATGTTCTATTTGTTAGATTAAACATCTATACCTTTTAGAATTTTTATTAAACATTTTCCTACATTTTAGGTGTCAAATATATTATAAGTAGCATTTTTTCAAAGGAAAACTAACGAAAAATCCTCAAAAAATTTAGTTTTAATGAAAATGAAAAAATAAAGGTGTAAGTGAATAGTATTAGGAGTGATTTTTCAAGGTTAAAATGTCCTTAATGTTAAAAGTGAACAGTACCATGAGTGTTTCGTTAATTTTTTTTTAATGCAAAATTACACAATTTGCCATATATATAATGTACCAATTAGTTAATAATTATCCAAATCTCCTAGAATCTAATAGACGTATGTTTTTAAAAATCTAAAAACATATCAAATTTGATTTATTTATGCTTCTAACGTGATATATATATATATATATATATATATATATATTTATGTCATCTTCTTTCACGACTATTCTACAATCTTTTCGTGCCATTTCTTTGTTGTCAGTCGATACTCTTCCGTCCTCCTTTGTGAGTCATGTTCATTTCCCTTATATTTTCATTTTATGCAAACCTCTTGATTTGAGTATTCGTACCATGGTACATTTGGAAAATAGATTCTAGTGGTAGATGATATGGGGTATGTTTCCATTTAGTAGTGGTACATTTCTAGCCGATATGTTGGTACGTTTTAAGTTGGCATAGGTACATTTCGTATCAGCATCGGTACTTTCAATTTGGCATGGGTACATTTCTAGACGATATGTTGGTATGTTTCAAGTTGGCATGGGTACATATCATATCAGCATTGGTATGTTTCAATTTGGCATCGGTACGTTTCAAGTCATATTAGTACATTTCAACATGGCATGAGTACAATTCAAATTAGAAATTAATATATTTAAATTTGGTTTCAGTTTAAAATTCACATTCATATATCTCATGCCGAATGACATTAATCTCATTTCTGCTAATCCCTTTTCTTAACAACTTTTGTGCAAATTATATTGTGCTACAATATTTTAAAATCACTTGTTTTCTGTTGCATACTAGACAACCATGCAATCAAACTAGAACTCAACAAGATAAATGTAGCGTCCATGGTGTTTTCATCATGTTGGATTGGCTATCTAAATTTTTTCTACTGATGTAAGCTTTTTCCGTGATCAATGAAGTTTTATTATAGAAAAATAAATGTTAAAAATTCAAAAAGTAAGAGATAATATTGATGATTTAATAGTTGATATCTATTAATTAACTAACATCCCTTAAAAAGGTGCATAGATTCTGACACGACAAAAAACCTCTATTAACTAAAAAGATTAAGTGTGTTATAAAAATGTAAAAGTTATAGAGAGATAACCTTTACTCGGGACAGGAACGAAGCAGTTGCAGAGTATTATACCAACACAAGTTGTTGCAGAGGAAGTAATGTATATTATTGCTATTAGATATTTTTCTCTTCCTTTTTCTCTCTGCTTTGTTGAACATTCATAAAGCTCTATTTATAGAGCATCACCATGGAAACAAACAAAAACACTGTTAAACATATGACATGTTTACTGTATGCATGTGGGCATACATATTATACTATTTACAACACTCCCCCTTGGATGCCCACATATCAACATCAGTTGCCTCATTAAAACCTTGCTTAGAAAAACCCTGTGGGAAAAAACCATAGCGAAGGAAAAAGAGTACAACTTTACCCGGATGGTGTTGAGCATGCTTATGTTGCCTCGTTAAAACCTTGATAGGAAAAACCCAGTGGGAAAAATCCTAAGCGAAGGAAAAAGAGTACAACAGGCATGTATCATGGATGCTCCCCCTGAATTGGATCTCCCCCTGATTCTGCATTCTTCAAATTTGTAAGCCGACGTAATCCGATTCCCTGCACCAGCTTCTGAAATATGCACTTTGGTAGAGATTTGGTGAACAAGTCTGCTAAATTTTCATTGGAACGGATTTGTCTGACTTCAATAACTTTAGCCTTCTGAAGCTCATGTGCGCTGAAAAATCTTGGAGATATGTGTTTAGTCTTATCACCTTTGATAAATCCTTCCTTCATCTGGGCGACACAGGCTGCATTATCTTCATGGATGACAGTTGGAGTGTCTGTCTTTGAAGGTAGACCACATGAATTCCGGATGTGATGGATCATTGATCTTAACCAAGAACATTCACGACTTGCTTCATGTAGAGCAATTATTTCCGAATGATTGGAAGATGTCACAACTAGCGTTTGCTTCGTTGATCGCCATGAAATTGCAGTATCTCCATTAGTGAACACATATCCATTTTGTGAGCGGGCTTTATGCGGATCAGAGAGAAAACCAGCATCTGCGTATCCAACAAGGATTTGTTCATTTGTGGGCTTGTCTGAGTAGAAGAGACCCATATCTGTTGTCCCACGAAGGTATCGTAGAACATCTTTGACTCCCTTCCAATGACGAATTGTTGGAGCAGAGTTGTACCTGGCTAACAAGTTAACTGAAAAAGCTATATCTGGTCTAGTACATTGTGCTAAATACAATAAAGCACCTATTACGCTCAAATATGGTACTTCTGGACCAAGGACCAGTTCATCATCTTCTTTTGGACGAAATGGATTTTTCTTAATGTCCAAAGAACGAACGACCATTGGGGTGCTAACTGGATACGCCTTGTCCATGCCAAATCGCTTCAGTATTTTTTCAATGTAAGCTGATTGATGGACCAAAATTCCATTAACACAATGCTCGATCTGCAGGCCGAGACAATATTTAGTTTTCCCAAGGTCTTTCATTTCAAATTCGCTTTTTAGATATTCAGCAGTTTTATGGAGCTCTTCAGGAGTCCCAACTAAGTTCATATCATCAACATATACTGCCACTATAGCAAATCCAGAGTTGGATTTCTTAATGAACACACAAGGGCAGATAACATTGTTGATATATCCTTCTTTAATCAAATACTCACTGAGACGATTATACCACATTCGCCCAGATTGTTTTAGCCCATATAGTGATCGCCTTAATTTGATTGAGAACATACCCCGTGGTTTGTTTGTTGCTTCAGGCAACTTAAGTCCTTCTAGGACTTTCATATATATGTCAGTATCTAATTCTCCATATAGATACGCGGTGATGACATCCATAAGTCGCATGTCAAGTTTTTCCGAAATCACCAAACTTATTAAGTAACGGAACGTAATTGTGTCCATTACAGGAGAGTATGTCTCCTCATAATCAATTCCAGGTCTTTGTGAAAAGCCTTGTGCAACGAGTCGTGCTTTGTATCTAGCAATCTCGTTTTTCTCATTGCGTTTCCTTGTGAATACCCATTTGTAACCCACGGGGTTTACATCAGGCAGGGTTTGGACTACTGGTCCAAAAACACTTCGCCTTTCCAAGGAATTTAATTCTGCCTGGATTGCATCTTTCCACTTAGGCCAATCTTGTCTCTGTTTGCACTCATCAACAGAGCGGGGCTCAATATCATCACTTAAAATGATTTCAGTGGCTACTGCGAATGCAAACATATCGTCAATGATTATTTCATTCTGATCCCACAATTCATTAGTACATGCATAATTTATGGAGATTTCTTTGCTTTCATGTACTACTGTCTCTTCAGGGACATATGTCTCATCAAGGACATTTTCTTCTTCTGGAAGTCCAGAATCATGAATTGTATATTTGTCATTCATTCTCTCTTTCTGAATGATTTCATTTGGATTCAGCTGTGCCCTCGTCTTTCTCTTTCGAGGGGCTGAATCTTTTGAACCTGGTGGTCTACCACGCTTCAGGCGTGCACCAGATGAATCATTCGTTGCCACTTTATTTTGTCCAACAGGGACATCAATTCTGGCAGGTGCATTTGCAGCTGGTATATGCGATTTTGTCACTTTCATAGCATCATTAAATGCATCTGGCATTTGATTGGCAATGCTTTGAAGATGAACGATCATTTTTACTTCATTTTCACATTGAATGCTTCGAGGATCAAAATGAGACAAGGTGGGAACAACCCATGTCAGCTCTTTTCGTTCTTCTGGAACGGTCTTTTCTCCCCCTAACGATGGGAAGACTGTCTCATCAAAATGACAATCAGCAAAACGAGCTGTAAACATATCACCTGTCAAGGGTTCCAAATATCTAATGATAGATGGTGAATCAAAACCCACATAAATTCCCAGTCTACGCTGATGTCCCATTTTAGTGCGTTGCGGGGGTGCAATAGGCACATAAACAGCACAACCAAAAACTCGTAAATGTGAAATGTTTGGCTGTTGTCCAAACACGAGTTGTATTGAGGAATATTGGTGGTTGGCTATAGGTCTCAATCGAACCAATGATGCAGCATGTAGAATGGCATGTCCCCATGCAGAAAATGGTAATTTGGTTTTCATAAGCAGAGTGCGGGCTATTAACTGAAGCCGCTTGATCAATGCTTCTGCTAAACCATTTTGAGTATGGACATGAGGAACAGGGTGTTCAACATCAATTCCCAATGTCATGCAGTAATCATCAAAGGTTTGAGACGTAAATTCACCAGCGTTATCAAGTCGGATTGATTTAATGGGATAATCTGGGAACTGTGCTCGTAACTTGGTTATCTGAGCAAGAAGTCTCGCAAAAGCTACATTCCGAGTAGACAAGAGACAAACATGTGACCATCTGGTGGATGCATCAACCAAAACCATAAAATATCGAAATGGTCCACAAGATGGTTGAATAGGTCCACAAATATCCCCTTGAATTCTTTGCAAAAAAGATGGGGATTCAGCATCAACGTTTAGTTGTGATGGTCTAATTACCAACTTCCCTTGGGAACAAGCCTTGCAAGGGTTATCATTTGAGATAGCAATGTCTCTGCTCAATAATGGATGTCCATTAGAGTTGGTAATGATCCTACGCATCATGGTGGATCCTGGATGACCCAGACGGTCATGCCAAAGCATGTAAACCTTTGAATCAATGAACTTCTGGTTCATGATAGTATGTGATTCAACTGTCTTTATGTATGTATAATATAATCCACTCGAAAAACCACGCAACTTCTCCAATATACGCTTCTGGGTATCATTGGAGGTAATGCATAGATACTCCACATTTTTTGCACTTTTCGTTTCAATGTGGTATCCATTTAGACGTATGTCTTTGAAACTCAACAAATTTCGAGTAGATCGAGTAGCATACAATGCATTTTGTATGGACAATATTGTTCCATTTGGTAACATAATCTGGGCTTTCCCTAAGCCTTCAATTACATCTGAAGGTCCTGATATTGTTGTTACCCCTACTTTTGTAAGCATTAAGCTTGAGAAATACTTTCGATCACGAAGTATTGTATGTGTGGTTGCACTGTCTGCAAGACAAATATCTCCGCCATTTCTCATGTTCTGAGAATAACCACAGTTTTTATCCATGCTTTCTGAGTAAATGGAATCACAGTTAACAAACAATTTATAACAGGAAATTTACATGCCATTTTTATTGAATCTGAAAAACTAGTTTTAGACAACAAGTTCAGCATAATAAAAGTACATCAAACATAAACGATTTAGTCGGACCGATATACTTCATTCCCCCTTTCCATAATGAAGTCTGAAACATCTAGGTGAGTTGCGTCAAATTGCCCTGATAAATCAAACACTGTATCAGATATATCCATTGGTTTAGCCTGGTCGAGAAAATTGGTCTCGACACCCTTCTCCTTGAGGGAGGCTTGATACAACTCTACCAGATGTTTTGGGGTACGACAAGTTCGCACCCAATGCCCATTGCCACCACACATATGGCAGGCTCATTCAGAGTTCCTGGGAGCATTGGTCATGTTAGCTTTGCCTTTGTGACGATTCACATTTTTGAAGCTCGGGCCAGAATTATGCCTCTGAACCTGGTTGTGAAACTGACCACCATGGTTCTTGCCTTTCCTATTCCATCGACCTCGTTTGTGGCCACGTCCTCGTTTATGATAATCACCACCAGAGGATGTGGCGTTCACTTCGAGGGAAACACCATTCACTTCTGGGAATGGTGCAGATCCAGTAGGTCGGGAATTATGGTTTTTCATCAGGAGCTCATTGTTCTGTTCGGCTACCAGGAGCACAGATATCAGCTGGTTGTATTCAGTGTAGCCTCGCGCTCTATATTGCTGCTGCAGGAGCACGTTATTGGCATGAAATGTGCTGTAAGTCTTTTCCAGTAACATTTCATCAGTAATGGTATCCCCACAGAGCTTCATCTGAGAGGTAATCCTGAACAACGCAGAATTGTACTCCGCCACTGATTTGAAATCCTGAATTCTCAGGTGAGACCACTCATAGCGAGCTTTTGGAATAATCACCGTTGTCTGGTGATTGTATCTGCTTCGCAATGCCTCCCAGAGAGCTAACGGATTTTCAACCGTTAAGTACTCACTCTTTAGCGCCTCATCTATATGGCGGCGAATAAAGATCATAGCCTTCGCCCGATCTTGAGAAGATGAGCTGCTTTCTTCCCTGATGGTATCTCCAAGATTCCCTGCTTCCAGATGGATCTTGGTATCAAGTACCCAGGTAAGGTAATTCTTCCCAGTAATGTCCAGGGCAGCATATTCAAGCTTAGCCAAGTTCGCTATTTTCTTTTCTGAAAGAAAACGAGATGTGTAAGAACTTGCAGTAATATGTATTCCTAGAGGAATGTGATGTTAGAACTTCTGGTTCTTACAAATTTTTCATTTTGATCTTCAGGCCAAAATGATAAGTACTCGAAACTTCTGGCTCGAGATTTTCAGGGTGAATGAGAAGGGCGATTGTACCGCACCATTCTCATTGAAAGAATGTAACATTGAATGGGTGATTAGTCCGCACCACTCAAGTAGTAAGAAAATTGAAATACGCAGAGCAGGGTGGGCGATTATATCGCACCACCTAAAATTGCAATGAAATTAAACAACAGGTAAATTTAAATTTGGAGAGCAAGGTGGGCGATTATACCGCTCCACCTGAAATTTGCAGTGAAGTTAATCAACAGGTAAATTTAAATTTAGAGAGCAAGGTGGGCGATTATACCGCTCCACCTGAAATTTGCAGTAAAAGTAGATTTGCAGTCCAAGATAGGCGATGATACCGCACCATCTTGGATCGCAGTAGGATGAAATTTGCAGTTCAAGATGGGCGATTGTACCGCACCATCTTGGATCAATATAAATAAATACTGGGTTAGTAATCAATATCCAAACCAAACAAGTAATCAAAGATGTATGTAACCGCTAGTTGGAGAACTACGAGTAGGCATGGAGCAAATAGTTCGTCGCGAGGATATACCGCGCAGTTGAGGCAGAGGAAGAAGATGAACAGGAAAAACCTTAGAGGAAACTTTTTTTTTTTTTTTCGTTCGGCGGAGAGAAATGAGAGAATGATTTCCCTTTTGTTTTAGTGAATGTAAATGAGACATGGTTATACTTAGAGACTCGTGCTGATAACGTGTTATAAAAATGTAAAAGTTATAGAGAGATAACCTTTACTCGGGACAGGAACGAAGCAGTTGCAGAGTATTATACCAACACAAGTTGTTGCAGAGGAAGTAATGTATATTATTGCTATTAGATATTTTTCTCTTCCTTTTTCTCTCTGCTTTGTTGAACATTCGTAAAGCTCTATTTATAGAGCATCACCATGGAAACAAACAAAAACACTGTTAAACATATGACATGTTTACTGTATGCATGTGGGCATACATATTATACTATTTACAACAAAGTGGGAATTCAACATATAACATTTTTCATTTAGAAAAAAAAATTAAAATAAATTTAAAAATGCTTAGGTGGCCACTAGTCAAAGCGCTTTAATCAAATCTTCGATAGACACAAACGTTTAATAAAAAAATTGTAGGAAAGGAGTGGGGCATTCTAATTTTCTCTTAAAATGAATTGATAATTCATGAGACTACTAATTGTTACCAGTTTAGTACACGTATATGTATGTATGGATTCAAGAAGTTTCCAATATGAATGCCACCATTTATTAGAATGTGTATATCCCCAACAGCAACAATAAAATGTACATCAACTCTTACTTTCTACGGTCAATATTATGGATGCAAATTTCCGTCTTCTTCTTCTTGGACGAAATTGCATCTGCAAAACAATTCACACCTAAGGTCAAGGCCAAGAGCCTCACGCGCCCACGATGAATGGGGGGGGGGGCTTTGGCCGAAGAACCTCCGATGCCAAAGTTAGAACTTGAGAGAAAAAGTGTTTAGAGAATTTTAGGAGAAGAATGGACTTAAGATTTTGGAGAAATGGGGAGCTATATATAAGGGTGTGGCCGGCCCCTATTTGGAGAAAAGGGGTCCGGCCACTTATGGTGGTTTTGGCTCTAATTGCAAGATATTATGTCAAAATAATATCTTGCAATCAATTAGGAAATTAATTAGAAAATTAACCAATTAAAATTTTGGTAATTAATCCTAATTTGAAAAGAATAAATAGGGGTTACCTTGTGGGGAGGATTTGATAAGGATTGATGAAATAGGTTTTGAATAAATACCTATTTTGATCACTTTTGACCTTGATTGAGCCGTTATTGTCCGCTACTTGCGCGTGGGAATCCCAGTGTGCCTCGAGGGTAATTTTGTTCTTTTAACCCAAAAGTTCACGTGTCGCCTCCATAATTTTCTTGATTATTTTGCCACACTTGTTGGGCTGCTTGCAGGAAAGAGTAGAAAGTGTAGAGATCTCCAACTTTGATGCAGATTCTCACTTAGACTTGGAATTATATTTTTCTAGGAAAGGGAAATAAATCGCATCCGAAGCCTATTTAAGCATACCTTAAGTAGGAGATTAAATCAACTTCGGAGGGCAATTATTTATCCATATAAGAAAGAGAGAAAGCTAGAGGATATTTGTTCCCCCTCCCCTAGCTCCCTCATTTGCTTGCCCGTGCAAAAAACTATCTTCCGTTGAATTTTTTTTGTTCTTCTCTGCGCCGCACCGATGTAAGAAAAACTTAATTTTCTTTGTCTTCTTCTTGGGGGATGCTGGCACAGGGCAGCCATCAGGGTGGTGCGGCACGTCGGCTAGTTAGGGCTAGGAGTCGGCTTGGCAAGAGCCGAAGAGGTAGTGTGGCCAAGGCCACAGCTTGTGCTGCTCGGCTTGACTAAAGCCAAAGGCTGATGAAGTGGCGTGGCATGGGCTATGGTTTGGGTTGCCACGTCTGGGCTGTTTGCCAAGAATGAGGAAACTGCTTAAGTTTGATTTCTCAACTGCTGTAAATGGAGCAATCAAGGACGAAGCTGCCAAGATTGAAGCTGCTAAAGACGAAGTGTCGAATAAGCGAACTATTGAGTGGGAAGTGGCTACTGCCCCCTGACCATTTGCTGCTTAGCTGGACTTCGAGTATTTGATCTTTTGAGCTGTGTGGTCTTCACGCACTGAAGAGCAATTAGTTTATCCTATCATGATGGAGAGCAAACCCAGATGGGTGTCAGGGAATTAGTTTACCCTATCGCATTGGAGAGCAATTAGTTTATCCTCTCGCACTGGAGAGCAGACCCATATGGGTGTCGGGAAATTGGTTTACCCTCTCACACGGGAAAGCAATTAGTTTATCATCTCACGCTCGAGAGCAGACCCGGATGGCTGTCAGGGAATTAGTTTACTCTCTCGCGCTGGAGAACAATTAGTTTATCCTCTCGCACTGGAGAGCAGACCCATATGGGTGTCGGGGAATTGGTTTACCCTCTTGCACTAAGAGCAATTAGTTTATCCTCTCGCACTGGAGAGCAGACCCGGATGGGTGTCGGAGAATTAGTTTACCCTTTCGCACTGGAGAGCAATTAGTTTATCCTCTCGCACTGGAGAGCAGACCTATATGGGTTCGGGGAATTGGTTTACCCTATCTCACTAGAGAGCAATTAGTTTATCCTCTCATTGGAGAGCAGACCCAGATGGGTGTCGGGGAATTTGTTTACCCTCTTGCACTGGAGAGCAGACCCATATGGATGTCCGAGAATTGGTTTACCCTCTCGCACCGAAGAACTTACCTAGATGAGTGTCGGGGGATTGATTTACCATCTTGCACTGGAGAACATAGAAGTCGTTATCGTGAGTGCAATTGAGGAAAACTGGACAACTACAATAATCCTCAGCATGCGAGGTCTTATTTGGTGATCTACTTGAGACTTCGAACTGCTTATGGAAACCGCGTAAGAATGTAAGCATGAAGCACATTAAGCTGTTCCTCGACCTTCTCCAAGTATTGCACAATCCTTAGATGTTTCATCGTGTGTTCTTCTAAGGCTTGGTCAGCTGAGAATCTGAATGGATTCCAAGCTTCTCCATCGTTAAGTCTTTTGCCAGTAGAGGCTGCTAGTAAGGCTTTGTATTCTGCTCATTTGTTGGATGCTTTGAAGTTTGAAGTGTTATGGGTTTGGTGTTGGAAGTATGCCCACAAAGCCACTCATTTGATGTAATAGTTTTTTGGAATACTTAATATGTTAAACTTTTATATGTTTAACGGAAGGGCAATACTTATTGTTAATCACTATTTATTGAATCATGTGTTTAATCAATAAGAGAATCCAATGGATGTATTTGACATAAGAGATAAGTGATCTAATGAGTTAGATTAAGGAGACCTTTCTCTTATGTTCATTCCTAAAACGTTCCTAGCCATAGGATTGCCAATTGGGCATTGACAATCCGCTAAAGGTTAGTATGTGTTATGTTGACTCAAACGTGAGTATGAACTAGTCTCAAGTCATTTGGTGTTGGACACTAAGACAAACACATAGGTGCTCGAAAGAGTAATCGAGTACACTGAACTGCGATTAATGAGAGTTCAAACATACATGTCATGTACGAACTCTAAGGTTACAATATGCAAAGTAGTCCTTAGACCTGAGGCATCATAGATGTCTAATGGTTAGGTCCTTGATCTTTGATCATGACAAAGGCATTCCCTCGGATTGTCCACGGCATTGTTGGGGTCATGTGATCTAGTCATGTAGGCATATGAATGCACAACAAGGGATCTCTAACCTTCCATGGTGGAATGAGTATACTCTAAAATATGATTCTAAAGTCTTTGGCCAAAGCAAATGAATATGACTAAGGAAGATGTTCCAAATCATATTCAAGGGAATCATATAAGAAAGTATCACATTGGATAGTAGACATGAAACAAACTATCACTTAAAACAATGTGGTTAAGAGTATTGTATTAGAGAAGGACCGTATTGCATTGTAATTGTAACTGGATAGGTTCTCCAACCAATTCTACTTAGCTTGGGTAACCATGACATACTGCTAGGTGTCACTCATGGTTTGTGGAAGCCCTATTGATTAGCAAACACTAATCATCAAAAGGGAGAATTGAAATGTGGTTTCAATTCACAATCGATAGTTAAGAGTAACATCGCCCACTGCCTCGCTAATTGGAACCTAATGGATCGCACACCAAATAAGGATATATGTGAAGCAATTAAATGAAATGGATAAGCAATTAAATGGTTTAATTGAAGAATGGTCAAGATTAATTAATTAGTTAATTAATTATACGAAATGTTTGTATTGGGCTTTTAAGTTGGTTTTAGGGCTTCGGGGCCCAAAAGTGTTTTGGTCCACAAGGCCCATTATGTTTAAGTTGTATGACAACTAAAACAAAATGGGCAATAAGCCCAATAACCATATAGGCCAACCATTTAGGGTGAGGGTATGCAAGTTTGCTTAATTGAAAGTTTGCCACTCACCTAAGAAATGAAGTATAAATTCATCTTTATAGCTTTGTTTTCAATTAGGGTTTTCTAAGCTACTTGGGGAAAGTTATCTAGCAAATTTACTTCCCTAAGTGATCCATTTTTCATTCTCACAAATTACATCCTTGGTGAAGAGACATAGAGACATCAAACTTTTGGTGTTTTGGAGAACTAATCCTCAAATCCTCAAAGAAGCAAAGGAGCACTAAAAGGAGGGAAATCACAAGGAAGATCCAAGGAGCAAGGAGGTGACTTGAAGGCCCTCCACTTGGGTGAATCCCTTGTGTAATCAAGGATGAGCTTCAAGGGTAAAGAATCTCTAAATTCTTCATATTCTTTAATGTTGTTAAAGAGTCTTTTGATTCACCATATACTAGGCTTTGAAAGTCATGGGTTTCATGAATTGTTTTTGGATGCATGCCTACTTTAAAGAGTTAATTGTTAGCATATGTATTCAAATGTTCATACATGTTCTTAGCTAGGACAAAAATTTTCCTTCAAAAATGGTATCAAGAGCCTAGGTCTAGTGTATGGTGGATCCTTTTGGGTTTTGTGATTTTCATGTTTTATGATTTAAATGTTGTAAATGTTACAAGCTTTGTTCTTGCTTTGAATATAAATTTTGCTAGAAAATTTAGCATCTCAAATGTTGTAGATGTATTTCATTTAAGCATGAATATTGGAACTAAAAATTTGGTGCCATGTATTTTGAGTTTTCATAAGTGTTCTTCAATGTTCTTGGAGTTCTTGCCAAGAACAAAAAGTTTTGAAGTTTTGATTCAAAAAGTTTTATGTTTTTACATAAAGTTTTGATTTAATTTTAGTGGGTGATGGTTAATGATTAAGTAATTTTAATGGGAGACAAACTTTGTTTTAAAGAATGACATAAATCATTTCTTACAAAATTTTATTTCATCTTTACCTCACCTAACATAACCCACTTACAAAACTTTGTATAAAATTTGAATTTTCATCAATAAAACACTATATGGCAGGCCACCCTTTTAAAATAGGGTATTTTTGGGTGTTTTGTGCACTTACATAAAGTTTTGATACTTTTGTGTATTTGCATTTTGGCCCAAAAGTTTACGTTTTTACGTTAAGGTCCAAAAAACTTTAAAGGACAAATTGTTTTGCTCCTTTAATGATGTTTTGACATTATTAAAAATGTTTGGGTTCTAAGTTGTGATTACATGAAGTTGTGGACTCTTGTGTTTTTACAAAGTGACCCCAAAAGTTTTTGTTTTTAGAAAATGGCCCAAAAGTTGTGGTCATTGTTTTTGGCCCAAATTAGATGAGAACAAAATGGTTTGTCTCTTTAAATGAGAATTGGATTTTCATTTTATTTAGTTCCATTTAAATCAATTCTATGGATCCGAAAACCAATTGTTTAAAGTTGTTTTCTTAATTAAATGTGTTTGATTAAGAGAAGGGTGATTATGAACCAAATGCCTCGATAATTGAGCTATGTGATTGGCCGCTTTACATTATGAATGTTTGGGATTGGTAGTGTAGATTTGAATGTAATTTGATTAATTCAATTTGTTGTAAATGGACATAAGTCCATCATTTGTGTTGTAAAAGGGCATAAGCCCTTATTATTATTTCATGTATTCCTTTTGTTTAAATGTATGCAAAATGGAATAGTTGGGTCCAACGCCCAATAGGAAATAACGGTTTAATTGGATTAAACGCGTAACTAAAATCAACAACTACATACCTTAGACCCAAGGTCCAACACAAGGCTCGTGTTGGATCAAATCAAACGGTTCATAATCATCCTAAAACCTAATATGACTATATAGTCCATATGAGGATGCAAGGCATTCGTTAGTAGTTCCATATAGTCTCGCTTGTTTCAACGAAACAGTGGGAGTATTATATACTACTAATTCATATAAACTTGGACCAATGGTTGTGATAGGCCCAAGTTCTTTTAATGTGATTAAAATGTTTTGATGTAGCCCAACGCTATTCCCTCAACAAATGAATATTAAGTTGATAAGCGAGAGATGCTTAGAATATCTCTTCGTAGGCCTTCCACCGTGGTGGGTTCCAAGCGTTTGTGACTCATGCACCGGCTTCACCCTATCATGGGGGAGTACAAAGCATGTGCTTATATCCAGGAGGAATCCATATACATATGATGAGGTGAGTGTAGGCAACGAGGATAGCCAACATCGTATCATCGTGAGGCTATTCTTGAACCCCTTCACGAACTAAGCATGGTGGGAATAACTTAAACTAAGTGCAATGGTGCCAACATCGTATCATCGTGAGGCAACATTCTCTAGAGGCCAAACGAGATGGGTAATTACAAAAGGTTGTAAATGAATAATGCGTTATTCTCTCATCATTATTTTTGCTAGCCAACATCGTATCATCGTGAGGTGGGCTTGGTAATGGTGAGTCTCCCATAACCCACTAAGAGTTCAATATAACTCTCGAATTCTATTGAGGGATGTGGAATTTGCCAAAAATGGTGGGTGATACTATTTGATTAAAAGACCCAATCAAAATAGTTTTAAACAACAATGCTAATTCGATTTCTGTTATGTTATGTAGTGAACGACATGCCTAAAATTATACCCACCATTATACTTGACAAAAAGGGCCTAAAGGGCCAACGTTTCCTTGCTTGGTATCGCCAAATTGAGAATGTCTCAAAGGTGAAAGACATATTGTATGTGCTTAAGCAATCCCCTCCTCATGTACCTCCTACGAAACTAGCTTCAAATGAGGAGTGTCAAAATTATGTTAGACACTATGAGGATGACTTACAAGCCAAATGCTTAATCCTCACTTCAGTTAGTGAGGAGCTTATGAAGCTACATAAGCACATGGACACTTCTTGTGCCATGGTTGAAAGTTTGCATAAGATGCATGACCTTGAGACTAGTAATGTACGATTCTCAAATATTTGTAGTCTAATGAATGCCAAAATGGCAAAGGGGACATCGGTCCATGAACATGGACAAAAGATGGAAAGGATCTTTCAAGATCTTCAAAGTTTAGGAACTTCCATCGATGGGAAAATGGCCCAAGACTTTTTCCTTGCATCTCTCTCGGATGATTTCACTAAGTTTATCGTAAACTATAAAGTGAATAGATTCGATCATTCTTTGAAAGAGATGATTGACATGTGCTGTAAATTTGAAAAAGGTTTCAAAAAGGACAGTGGGAGTGAGAATGCAATGATAAGGAAAAGGTTGCGTAAGAAGAAGGCAAAGAAATCCAAAGGAACATGCTTTCATTGTGGAAATGATGAACGTTGGAAGAAGAAATACAGGGTGCGCATTGCGAGCCTTATGACACGGACTTTTGAAGAGACTATTTCTGTCATAGAGAGTGCTTTTACAGTGAGCTCCAATTCCTGGATATTTGATTCAGGTGCTAGTCAACATATCTGTAATACGTTGCAGGGACTAACAGGGAGCAAATCACTGCGCAATGAGGAGATGGTTGTGCGAGTTGGGAACGGCACTAAAATCTCTGCAAAAGCAATAGGCACCTATATGCTTAACCTACCCTCTGGGGAAGTCCTGGAACTTAAAAATTGTTTATA
This sequence comes from Malus fusca, assembly GCA_035220775.1. Taxonomy (NCBI): domain Eukaryota; kingdom Viridiplantae; phylum Streptophyta; class Magnoliopsida; order Rosales; family Rosaceae; genus Malus; species Malus fusca. The sequence goes on from CM069062.1 coordinate 24,630,837, forward strand.
TTTTCCTTCATGTATAAAGAATTTGATTTCCATCTCTAAGCTTTTACGAGATGGGCACTCAGTGTTGTTTGACAAAATGAGTTGCACTTTATACTTGAACGGTCGTATTATCTCTCATGGTAATATGATAGAGGGACTTTTTCACCTAGAGACGAATAGTGGGATGCACTGTATTGAAAGCGGGAATACCTCAAAACCCAAAAGGGCTAGAGAAGAAGTTAACCAAGAAAAGATGTGGCATCTTAAACTTGGACATGTGAACCTTGATAAGATTCGCAAGATGTCTAAAGACGGATATTTCCACCCATTAGGTAATGACCGGATGGGTACTTGTGAATGTTGCTTGAAAGGGAAGATGACCAAATCTCCATTTACTGGAAAATGAGAGCGTGCCACTGAAATTCTAGGGTTAATCCACACTGACGTATGTGGACCTATGTCTACTACGTCGAGAGAAGGCTTCTCATACTATATCACATTCACCGACGATCACTCTCGGTTTGGCTATGTATATCTTATGAAGTACAAGTCAGAATCCTTTGAAAGGTTCAAAGAATTCAAGAATGAAGTTGAGAAGCAAACTGGGAAACAGATAAAAATCCTAAGATCGGATCGAGGGGGTGAATATCTGAGTAATGAGTTCCTAGATTATCTCAAAGAGTGTGGAATAATATCACAGTGGACTCCACCGGGAACTCCACAACTTAATGGAGTTTCTGAAAGGAGAAATCGAACCTTGATGAACATGGTTCGTTCTATGATGAGTTCCGCTGATCTACCAGTAACATTCTGGGGATACGCTCTATATACAGCAGCTTACTTGCTTAATAGAGTACCTTCCAAATCAGTTTCACAAACACCCTATGAGATATGGCATGGAAGAAAGCCAAGTCTTAATCATATTAAGATTTGGGGTTGTGAAGCATATGTCAAGAAGCTTGAGGCTACTAAGCTTGAAGCGAGATCAGTAAGATGCTATTTTGTGGGATATCCTAAAGAAACTATGGGATATGAGTTCTACCATCCTGACTACCAGAAAGTCTTTGTCGCCAGAACTGCTAAGTTTCTAAAGGACGAATTTGTTATCAAAGGAACTATAAGCAAACAGATGGAAATTAATGAGATTAATAATGAACCACAAACAAGCACTCGACATATTGACAACCCTGTTCCTGAACCCCTAGCTCCACGTAGATCTGAACGGGTTAGTAAACCACCTATGAGGTTTGGCTTAAATAATGACTTTGATGAATTGTACCTTTTAGGTGACAATGAAACAAAGGAGGACCCTAGGGACTACACTGAAGCAATGTCCGACATTGATTCAAAGAGATGGCAAATGGACGTGAAGACGGCCTTTCTGAACGGCTACCTACAGGAATAGCTCTATATGACTCAACCCGAAGGTTTCGTGTCCGAGTCTGAAGAGACTAAGGCATGCAAGCTTCAAATGTCCATTTATGGACTTAAGCAAGCCTCCAGGAGCTGGAACATTCGTTTCGATACTGAAATCAAAACGTTTGGTTTTACTCAAAACGAAGACGACAATTGTGTTTATCAAAAAGTCGTTGGGGATGCAGTAGTATTCCTAGTGTTATATGTAGATGACATATTACTATTCGGGAATGACACTGCAGTACTTTCTTCTGTAAAAGTGTGGTTGTCTAAAACCTTCCACATGAAAGATTTAGGAGATGCATCTTATGTACTTGGGATAAAACTCTATCGTGATAGATCCAGAAAATTAATTGGATTATCCCAATCGATGTACATTGATAAGGTGCTAAGTAGGTTCCAAATGGAACAATCTAAGAAAGGTTTTCTTCCTGTGAGACATGGAATTCACCTTTCTAAGTCCATGGGACCTAAGACTCCTGAAGAGATACGGCTAATGAATGAAATTCCTTATGCTTCCGCCATAGGGAGTCTCATGTATGCCATGATATGTACAAGGCCTGATATCGCATATGCTGTGAGCATTACTAGTCGATATCAATCTAACCCAGGATCAGAACACTGGGCAGCTATCAAGATGGTCCTTAAGTACTTAAGAAGAACTAAGGACATGTTCCTCGTTTATGGAGGAGCATCAGAGTTGCGAGTGGAAGCTTATACAGACGCAGATTTCCAATCTGACGTCGATGATAGAAGTTCCAACTCCGGATATGTATTCACTCTGAATGGTGGGGCTGTCAGTTGGAAAAGCAAGAAACAAAGTGTAATTGCTGATTCCACGACAGAGGCTGAATATGTCGCTACAACTGAAGCCGGCAAAGAAGCGTTCTGGATGAAAAAGTTCATTACTGAACTTGGAGTGGTTCCAACCATCACATCACCAGTAACTTTGTACTGTGATTATAGTGGGGCGATAGCTCAAGCCAAGGAACCCAGGGCTCATCAAAAGAACAAGCATTTTGATAGGCGCTTTAATATCATAAGATGATATGCTGCCGAGGGGAAAGTCAACATCCTCAAAGTTGCTTCAGCCGATAATGTAGCAGATCCACTGACAAAGCCAATGACTCAAATCCAGCTTGATCGTCATATGGATAAGATGAGTATTAGATACATGGGAGGATGGCTTTGAGTGCAAGTGGGAGATTGTTGGAAGTATGCCCACAAAGCCACTCATTTGATGTAATAGTTTTTTGGAATACTTAATATGTTAAACTTTTATATGTTTAACGGAAGGGCAATACTTATTGTTAATCACTATTTATTGAATCATGTGTTTAATCAATAAGAGAATCCAAGGGATGTATTTGACATAAGAGATAAGTGATCTAATGAGTTAGATTAAGGAGACCTTTCTCTTATGTTCATTCCTAAAACGTTCCTAGCCATAGGATTGCCAATTGGGCATTGACAATCCGCTAAAGGTTAGTATGTGTTATGTTGACTCAAACGTGAGTATGAACTAGTCTCAAGTCATTTGGTGTTGGACACTAAGACAAACACATAGGTGCTCGAAAGAGTAATCGAGTACACTGAACTGCGATTAATGAGAGTTCAAACATACATGTCATGTACGAACTCTAAGGTTACAATATGCAAAGTAGTCCTTAGACCTGAGGCATCATAGATGTCTAATGGTTAGGTCCTTGATCTTTGATCATGACAAAGGCATTCCCTCGGATTGTCCACGGCATTGTTGGGGTCATGTGATCTAGTCATGTAGGCATATGAATGCACAACAAGGGATCTCTAACCTTCCATGGTGGAATGAGTATACTCTAAAATATGATTCTAAAGTCTTTGGCCAAAGCAAATGAATATGACTAAGGAAGATGTTCCAAATCATATTCAAGGGAATCATATAAGAAAGTATCACATTGGATAGTAGACATGAAACAAACTATCACTTAAAACAATGTGGTTAAGAGTATTGTATTAGAGAAGGACCGTATTGCATTGTAATTGTAACTGGATAGGTTCTCCAACCAATTCTACTTAGCTTGGGTAACCATGACATACTGCTAGGTGTCACTCATGGTTTGTGGAAGCCCTATTGATTAGCAAACACTAATCATCAAAAGGGAGAATTGAAATGTGGTTTCAATTCACAATCGATAGTTAAGAGTAACATCGCCCACTGCCTCGCTAATTGGAACCTAATGGATCGCACACCAAATAAGGATATATGTGAAGCAATTAAATGAAATGGATAAGCAATTAAATGGTTTAATTGAAGAATGGTCAAGATTAATTAATTAGTTAATTAATTATACGAAATGTTTGTATTGGGCTTTTAAGTTGGTTTTAGGGCTTCGGGGCCCAAAAGTGTTTTGGTCCACAAGGCCCATTATGTTTAAGTTGTATGACAACTAAAACAAAATGGGCAATAAGCCCAATAACCATATAGGCCAACCATTTAGGGTGAGGGTATGCAAGTTTGCTTAATTGCAAGTTTGCCACTCACCTAAGAAATGAAGTATAAATTCATCTTTATAGCTTTGTTTTCAATTAGGGTTTTCTAAGCTACTTGGGGAAAGTTATCTAGCAAATTTACTTCCCTAAGTGATCCATTTTTCATTCTCACAAATTACATCCTTGGTGAAGAGACATAGAGACATCAAACTTTTGGTGTTTTGGAGAACTAATCCTCAAATCCTCAAAGAAGCAAAGGAGCACTAAAAGGAGGGAAATCACAAGGAAGATCCAAGGAGCAAGGAGGTGACTTGAAGGCCCTCCACTTGGGTGAATCCCTTGTGTAATCAAGGATGAGCTTCAAGGGTAAAGAATCTTTAAATTCTTCATATTCTTTAATGTTGTTAAAGAGTCTTTTGATTCACCATATACTAGGCTTTGAAAGTCATGGGTTTCATGAATTGTTTTTGGATGCATGCCTACTTTAAAGAGTTAATTGTTAGCATATGTATTCAAATGTTCATACATGTTCTTAGCTAGGACAAAATTTTTCCTTCATTTGGTCGGCGTGAGTAGGAGCCATATTGCAATATCGGCAGGGCTGGGTGCCGTGGTGCAAGATCGGCACGGTTATGAGCCATGGTGACAGATCAAGGGTTGTCGAGGGCCGTAGAGCAAGTAGACATGGTTGTGAGCGCAGAGTTAGGGCTGGCTTGGGCCAGGTTGTGCGCAGTATAAGGGATTGGACCATTAGGTCTGTGATGCTTGGGCACTGGTGATGTGCTGCTTCAGTATTGAACCGTCTGGAGTGTTGAGAACAAGACCTGCCCCCAGTTCTTGGTAGTTGAGTTGTGTGTCTTTCTGGTACTCGTATACCCCCGGCGCACCATTAGGTTGAGCTGCTGCGTTTTTCGAAACATAAGTAATCTTTGTATTCGACAATCTATGTGAGATGGTCTCGTCTACTTGATCTTGTCAATGAAAAGTGATCCGCTTATGTTGGTCATGTCTCGTCAGAGCGCCTCATCAGTAACTTCGTTGTGTTGGAAATCGCGCAATCGTTCAGTCAGAAGCATCTCGACTTCTTCTTGAATTTTCCTCTAGTGGGGCAGCGGAGCTTCCGGCTACCCCCGGTCGTGACCTATTGGTCTAGGTTGTTCTTCCATGTGTTCCGGCTCGTCTATGATGCGACTGCGGTGCATGTGGTACGTGCCTAGCAGGTGAGCAAATTTCTCCCGGGCTGCCGGTTGAACTTGAGTCGGATTGAGTGACTGATTCTCTTTGTCCATCATGCTACCTACTTCGATGTGAGGTGGATGATACTCCTTGCAGATCTAGTCACGAATGCACACTTTGTTTGGAAGGTTGCTCATGTTGATTATCGGAGTGTGGTCCCAACTGTTAGTGTATGCTCATCCATGGGCCTAGCTGAGAATGCACACTCATTCGCGCACTAATACGAGAGTATACGCTATCTCGGGGGCCTAATCGGGAGTGTACACTACCAGAACGCTCGATTCGTGACTAGTCGAGTGGCTGTCTGCCAAGACGCTGTTAGAGAGGTTCTTCATCTACCTTTGTTCTACTTCAGGACACCTCATCTAGGGCATATTGCATCTCGGTGCGCTGCAAGAGCTAACTCACCAAGGTCGGTTGTTGTGCAAGGGCGCTCGTTAACTCTATGACGTGTCAAGACAAGTGTTGTTCACCATTTGGGTTGGAAGAGCTTGGATGAAATGTGTCTCATTGAGTAACGGAAGTGTAATTAGCTCTGAGCACGAGATTTAAGTTGGGAAATGTCAAATCTACAAAGAAATGGGGTGAAAATGCCCCTGGTTCAATCGTTGGCCAAAAAATCTAAAGCTGGGATGGTTGAACTGGTCTTGGACCGGTTTGGGTTGCATGGGAAGCCACGGAAATCGGCTGGGCCACGAGAGTGGGTTGGTCCACATGCGGCATACGTAGGTGCATGGCTTGGGCTCTGATCGGGTGTGCGTTGGGCTTGTGCCGAGTCGCTTGGGCTTGGGCCTACGTGGTTTGGAGTGGCGCAGGTTGGATCTGCTGGTCCTGGGCTCAGCCTTGGAGCGCACTAGGCTCGCGCTGGCCTTAAGCCAGCAAGGTCTGGGCTGCTTCAATTGTTGCAGTTGTTGGGGCCTCAGCTGCATGGGCCTTAGCTGCCATTGCAACACTGTGGGCTTGAATGTGGGCTACCTTACGTTGGTCTGGCTGCCTTGTGGCAAAGGCCTAGGCCTGCACTACGAGGTGGCCTGCTCACCGTGGGCAATGGGTTCGCCAAGGGTTGCTGCCGTGGTTGCTACCATGGTGGCTGCCACAGTGGTGCCATGTGGGGTGGTGCCACTCCACCCGTAAATCCACGTGTCGCATCCATAATTCTCTTAATTATTTTTTGCTCTACAAATATTAGTGTCCTGGAGACTGGGTATATGATCATCTTACTTTTTCTTTTTATGTTTGCCCTTTAGTTTAGGCAAAGCCTTCGCTTTTTAGGACGTACGAAGCAAGTAGGAGCAAGATAGGGAACAAGAAAGCACAGATATGTTGAGAATTTGGGTTGAGATTGGATATACATGCACAATGAAGGTGTTTAGCTGAAGAAAAAGGGGGGGGGGGGGGAGGGGGGTTTGTGCCATCAGCCCATACCCATAGTCACGACAACAACAAATTAGCAGGTGGAGAAAATAATGGAACTGCCACTGTTTGTAAGATTCAATTGTTGGACAATTATGCAAATTTAATAAGTCTGATCCCATAATTTACAAGTTTACCAAACAATCTTCAGAATATTAGTCTAATTTAATTAGGAAATTGTTATTGGCACTTCAAAATTCTCATTCTACACTTCAAACTTTCTATATTTAAAAAGAAAAATACAATTATGAGGAGTGTAGAATGAGATTTTTGAAGTGCTAATAACACTTCTCTTTAATTAAACTAATATAGTCTAAGCCGAACCACCAAACAAAATTAATTGTCATCTGAGTAATCTAAAAATAATTGTGGAGCAAGTAATTTTCATAAATATTGTTGAACATCTATTTTTTTCAGTTATCCACTAACGACCACTATTTTACTCCAAACCATAATATCATGTTACTCTTTGACTCAACTGTCAAACCAGACCAGCACAAACCAATTCAAAAGTATTATTTTCAGCAAACCACCAAGGAAATGCAATTCCACAAACTCCTAATTCTGAACTAGAAAAAAAAAATTAAATTAATACTTTTGGCTCACCCACCGCTCTCATCACAAAGCTTCAAAAGGGAGAAACGACAGACTCTTCAGTCCTCCCACATGCACCAAATAGCTAGCAAGAATATTTGCAATGAATCAAATGGCCAAAAAGCACAAAATTGTTCTTGTTCCCACAACATGGGGAATCAGAAGCAGTTTGCATTCCCTCATTGCAATCCTTGGCAACTCTACTAGTTGCAGCTGTTTATCTAACCCTAGATGGTGGACTGCAATTGTTGTATCTAGATTATTGTGATATAAACGACCACATTGGAAACTTCAGCAGCAGCAACTGGGCAAAACCTAAATTGCCAAGAAGTAGCAGATGCAATTTGTTTTCAGGGGAAGTTTTTGATAACCAGTCTTATCTCTGTAAAAGGAGAAACAATGCGTCAGACCAATTGGCTTGTGATAAGTTTGGGAGGAAAGACTTGTGCTATCAGAACTGGAGGTGGCAGCCTCACCAGAGCGACCGCCCTAGGTCTCTCTCTACCTATCCCTCTCCTTATTCTGATAAGAACATATGTGCGTTGACGATTTCTGATCTTTAATTATGCGTAGCCCGCATCCCATTAACGGTCAGTAATCGTCCACAAGAAAAATTCTTGATATAATATGTTACACTTCCAATGGTAGCTGAGGTTAACAGTTGACGACTTCTGAATCGATCATGTATTGAGAAACAACACCACAAAAATAAAACTGGGGAATATAATTCAATTAAAGTCTTTTTCTTATTCTAAGAAAAAAAAAATCTCTTAATTGGTTTGGATTGGCCTCCAGTCTCAAACCCAGTACAAACTGGATTGTGAATTAGCACAAAACCAACATGCTTCAAGAGACTGGGGTGCGCCCAGCGCATGTTTGTGCTTTTGGTAGTATTTATCTTCACTTGAAAGTGAGAGGTTTTAGGTTTGAATCTCATAGATGGCGAATTCGATACCAAATTAGATTGCACATTGTGTGGCTTAGCCGAACTCCCCCTCCCCTTAGTGTAAAAATATCGATGTACTACAAAAAACCATTAATTATTTATGATCATTGGTTATATATAGCTTGCGTTCTATCGACGGATAAAAATTGCCCACATGCACTAGCAGAGGTACACCCACAACTAATGTGGGCTGTAGCCTAAGAAGCTTTAGTTTGAGCTCTTGCTAATAGCTTATGTAATTAACCTACTTTAACCTATTACACTTATATATACCCCACCCAATTCTAATAAAAAATATAACTTAATATGTAATTAATGCAAGACTTTTTAAGAAAAAAATGAAATTATATTACTTGTTGTAGGTATAATTTACTGAACAATTATGAATGCCATATAGAGAGAGAAGGTGCGGCATAGAGAGAAGAAGAGAGAGATGTGTAATTGTGGGTGTGTTCTATTCCACCTCATTGTGCCTTTATTTATAGTAGTAGGATAAGTAAAAACCTTTCCCTTTAGGATTACAACATTTAATAGGTAATCAACTCCTAATAAGAATATAAGAAATATCCCTAGATCTACTAGGATTTACATAATCACATTTCTAATCGAATAGGACTGCAACACTCCCCCTTAAGTGTGTAAATACTCAAGTAAATGGAGCATCAGGTCTTCAATGATGAAGCAAGTACAATTGATGAAGTCGTTGGCACAATGAGCGAATGCAAGTCTTAAATCAACGGAAGAATGCATAAAAAGTAAAACTCACAAAACCTCGCTGTGGTAAAACCCAAGGTGGGAGAAAAAAACCCATAAGCTAAGGAGAAAAGTGAGAAGTTGCATTAAGTCAAAACTATACGTCTTTTGGACGTAAGTAGAAGAGCTCACAAAGGTATGATCAACCAAGGATGGGTGCCTCGTTAAAACCTAGTTAGGTAGCAAAAACATAGTGGGAAAAATGCTCCTAATCGTAGGGAAAAAGAGTACATTAAGATCATGTGAGTATACTTCTGGATACTCCCCCTGAGCTTGACATAACTTCCAAATGAGAACTACAAGCATTGCATATGAATATTTAGGCATACCAATTCCTCGGACAAGCTTCTGGAAGGTTGACTTCGACAGTGATGTCGTGTAAAGGTCGGCAAGGTTGTCTGGGATCGGCTTGCATGACTTCAATCTCCTGATGCTTTGCTGATGTAGATGTGGACGCAATATATTTTGGTGTTGACTTTGTTGATGTATCATGACTTGGTCGGGTTGATACATACGGCATAGTCTTCATGGATCGTCGTTGGGGCTCAACAATGGATGAAAAACACAGCAAGTACTTCGAATATGCTCAACAAGAACTCCTCATAGATTAGGAATGTGATTGTGTAAATTCTAGTGTATCTAGGAATATCTCTTATATTCCTATTAGGAGTTGATTACCTATTAAATATTGTAATCCTAAAGGGAAATGTTTTTACCTATCCTACTACTATAAATAAAGGCACAATGGGGGTGGAATAGAACACACTCACAATTACACATCTCTCTCTTCTCTCTATTATTGTTGCACCTTTCTCTCTCTCTCTCTCTCTATGGCCTCCATAATCGTTCAGTAAATTATGCCTACAACACTTTATTAGCATGCTCTTGACGTTGCACTAAAGAGAGTTTGATCTTCAATCATGGGACTATTACGTTTTAATCATTCTTTTTATGATTAATTTACTATTTTATTGAATTGATCTACATGATATTGATTCAATTTAATTTTTCTTTGTTGAATGTGATACAACGCATTGGAGATGCAATTTCGGCATAATTTACTGAACAATTATGGAGGCCATAGAGACAGAAAAGTGCGGCAATAGTAGAAAGAAGAGAGAGATGTGTAGTTGTGAGGTGTGTTATATTACACCCCATTGTGCCTTTATTTATAGTAGTAGGATAGGCAAAACCTTTCCCTTTAGGATTACAACATTTAATAGGTAATCAACTCCTAATAGGAATATAAGAGATATTACAAGATATACTAGGATTTACACAATCACATTCCTAATCTAATAGGACTGCAACATTCCCCCTTGAGTGTGTAAATACTTAAGTAAATGGCGCATCAGGTCTTCAGTGATGAAGCAAGTACAGTTGATGAAGTCGTCGACACAATGAGCAAATGCGAGTCTCATATCAACGGAAGAATGTATAAAAGGGTAAAACTCACAAAACCTCGCTATGGTATAACCCAAGGTGGGAGAAAAACCTATAGACTAAGGAGAAAAGTGAGAAGTTGCATTAAGTCAAAACTATATGTCTTTTTGACGCAAGTAGAAGTGCTCACAAGGGTATGATCAGCCCAGGATGGGTGCCTCGTTAAAACCTAGTTAGGTAGCAAAAATCCAGTGGGAAAAATGCTCCTAATCGTAGGGAAAAAGAGTACATTAAGATCAAGTGAGTGTACTTCTGGATACTCCCCCTGAGTTTGACATAACTTCCAAATGAGAACTACAAGCATTGCATATGAATAGTTAGACATACCAATTCCTCGGACAAACTTCTGGAAGGTTGACTTCGACAGTGACGTTGTGTAGAGGTCGGCAAGGTTGTCTGGGATCGGCGTGCATGACTTCAATCTCCTGATGCTTTGCTGAGGTAGATGTAGACGCAATATGTCTTGGTGTTGACTTTGTTGATGTATCAAGGTTTGGTCGGGTTGATACATGCGACATAATCTTTATGGATCGTCGTTGGGACTCAACATGGATGAAAAACAGCAAGTACTTCGAATATGCTCAACAAGAACTCATAACCATGTATGTTGATTCATCAACCAAAACCATAAGTATTTATATGGTCCGCATTTTGGTTGGATTAGTCCATATATATTCCCTTGAATCCACTATGAAAAAGGGTGATTTCGTATCTTTGCGAGAATGATATAGAAAATCAATTTCCCTAATAAGCAGGCTTGGCAAAGTGTGCTTGTAGGCACAAGATCCTTACTTCGGGTAAGGAGATGCGTCGTAGCATCATTGGTCGACCTAAGTCCCAAAAAAAAGTCGTGCCAAAGCAAGTAAAACTGCTCAATCACATGGCCCCAGGCCGACTATATGTGGTGTGTTTCCAGTTGAGAGACAACTCATTGGCCCCAAATCAAAGCTTCAGGCTCATTTTTTGAGGTGGTGCAAAGATACTCACTCTATTTTCTTCAGTGGTTTCATTTATGATCATTATCATTTCAAATATCCTTAAAAACTCAACGACAGGGAGAATTTAATGTCCCTTAAATGGCGATGCAATACCATTCATACAACGAGGAACGTGCCAATACTCTTAATCAGGTTAGATAGACATGAAGTCGTTGTTAGAGATGTGATTTAGGTGTAAAGTTAGTGTGCATATTACGCATTCATCCAGACAACTAACTTTCCCACATTCCTACCTAATCACGTGTTTAATTGAATTGGTCACATGTATACAAGAAACATGATACATGATTCAATTAACTCATATTCGAGGATAATATCAATAAGTAAAGCATACACCAAACTAGGGATGGGCAAAATACCCATAGGTTTGGGTAACCGTGGTTACCCGCCCATTTAAAGTTAACGGTTACGATTATGGGTAACCATTTAGACGAATAAACGGTTATGAGTATAACCGTTTATCCGTGAAATTTAAATGGGCGGTTATGGGTATTATCCGCAGTTATAACATGTATCCATCGGTTATGGGTATTACTTACGATTATAACGGGTATCCATTTACCGATTTAATTTAATATATGTAAAATTCAATTATCTGCATAAGTTGCAATTTTGCAGAATGGAAAAGGAACGTGTTGGTTGATTTTTACTCTCATCTCTGAAGTAATTCAATTTGCATAATGGAAAACGAAAGTGTTGGTTGATTTTTAGTTTAATCCATTAAATTTAGATTTTTCACAACCTGCAGTTGCACCAAAATATACAGATAATGACTACTTTGTGATTGAACGTGTTCGAAAATGTTTAGTTTCGGAATATTTTGGAGCTTTGAATCATTTAGTATTCAAGATAATGACTACTTTTTGTTTTTAGAAGCTTTACTTTGTAATCATATGAATTATAATTAAAGACTTGCTTGGGTGTAATAGAAAAATATCATTCGTAAACTATTATTTCAATTATTGGAATTGTATGAGGACTTAAATGATTAAAATAGGGAAATGCATGCTAAAATGTACCTATAACGGTGTTTAATTGTCAAAAAAAGAAAATTATAACAAATTTTTATTTTGTAATTTTCAAGTTGTTAAAAAACATGTAGACGGGTGAAAAAATGGGTAAATGGGTAAAAAAAAGATAAACGAGTTCAAAAATGGGTAAATGGTTATGGTTAAATGGGTACACGGTTATGGTTATGGATAACCGTTTATAAACGGTTATGGTTCTGGGTATAACCGTTTATGTAATTACTCAACGGGTAAACGGTTGTGCGGGTATGAATATAAACGGTTATGGGTAAATAACCGTAGTTACCCGTCCGCCATAACCGTTGCACATCTCTACACCAAACGTGAATCCAAGAACATGGAAAAATGTTCACAAAGTAAATGGTTTACTAAGGGTATTCGGCCAACAAGGCCATCCATGTCAAAATTCTGCTCTTCCAACGATGTTTGGTGGAACAAAATTAGTCTCACATATTGACTACTAGAATGGTACTCCTCAACAACATTGGTAGGGGCACGAACAAGTGCATAACCAATGATCTATTCCATCAAGATAGAAGTAGATTCTGCAGGGTTAAGGTTTGGGAATATTATCCCTTATTCTTGAAGTTTTAGGTCTTAGGTGCCAAGGATCACGCTTCGGGCATGATGCCACACCTAAGCAGGCCCTGAGTCTACCATATGTTTGTGGTAGTAATCAGATCTGAGAATTTGGTAAACTTCCGCTTTCTACACTGTTGCTTTAGGAGCGAGTTAGAAACATGGAAGGACGAGAAAAGTATTCTCCAGTCAAAATTCGATCAGATTTATAAACTTTAGAATTGTACTCGTTCATTACTCATGTTGTGCTTCAGGCAATGTCTTTCATGATTAACCAGTCCGTAGAAGCAAGCCAAAGAACCATGAAATCCTCGTTCCAGAGGTATTTCCGTTTGTTATGCTTCGGGTATAAGTCTTTGAATGAAGATCATGGCAGATGATTATTCAGCTCTTCTATGCCATAGTTGGCTACAATGGTTTCTCAGCTTCTTGATAGTTAATAGGAGATTCACGTCTTGTACCCCACATAGAGTGGCTTACGTAAGAAACATCCAAATAAGGGAAATCGAACTTGTGACAGTTCGACAATCCATTGAATTTGGAGGGAACAAGATTGTGATTGGTGCTATGGGAATGAATCATCCATAAGCATCAAAGTTAGAACATTCGAGTTCTAAGACATGGTTTTTATGAAAAACGTCGGGCTTTCATGCGTGTATTGTTTTATGAAAACTCCGGGCTTCAAAGGCACTAAATTTGAAATTACAGGTTCAATTTAGTTTATGAACGTTTAGTTCATAAAAAAGAGGTTCCTGCAAGAACACAGAATGCAATATACAACTAAGTTTAGTGGATTTGAGTTTCTTCAGGAACTCAGAGCTTCGTTACTACGAAAGTATGTCAACGATTCAAGGTATAAATATAAATTATTGAATCGTTAATGTCCAAAAGTGATCTTCAAGTCAAAAATTTTGGATTCATTATCAAATTAATGGACTCCAGGTCACTTTTAATTAATTCAATAGATCGAGACCATTCGAGGTCGATCGTGGAAGCAAAATAATACAAAGTTTCAGGCCATATTTTGGGTTAGATGGCTGCGAGCCATTCGAAAGGAAAAAGCCCAAAAAATTGGTTAGGGCCGTGAAATCGGGAACCAAAAATAAAAAAATTTATGGTGCTGGCTATTAAAAAAAAAAAAAAAAAAAAAAAAAAAAAGAAGCCAAAAATTGGCTTTGGGCCGAGAAACAAAGGCAGCCCAGCATTGAAATTGCTGGCTGCTGCTTTAGGCAAGGCCATGCAGCATTAGGCTGCGGGCTGGGCTCGGGTAAGGTTGTAAAAAGGCAGCCCAATAGGACATGCAAACTGCAGGCTTGCAGCAAGGATAGGCCGAGAAAAAGGGGTAGCCCAGCAGCATTAGGCTGCTGGCTGTGTAACCTAAGGCGGGCTGGTATGCGGGCCAAAACAAAAGGAAGCCCAGCGTAAATCAGATTGAGACGAGTTCTACTAGCCTGTCAGATGACAGAAGCCCAACATGTGGGTTTTGGGTGCAATGCACAGCGAAGTCCAGTGGGTTTTGGGTGCGCCTCTTGGCTTGGCTTTAGGCCAGCTAGGCGCAACTCAACGACTTTCCTTTTTTTTTTTTTTCTTTTTTCAGATTTCTAGGGTTTTCGGAACCCAAAGTTCATTCTCGGAAAGCCGAAATTGCATCTCCAATGCGTTGTATCACGTTCAACAAAGAAAAATTAAATTAAATCAATAGCATGTGGAGCAATTCAATAAAATAGTAAATTAATCATAAAAAGAATGATTAAAAGGTAATACTCCCCTGATTATATATCAAACTCTCTTTAGCGCAGCGTCAAGAGTAGGGATGGGCAAAATACCCGCGGTTATGGATAACTGTGGTTACCCGCCCATTTAAACTTCACGGTTACGGTTATGGGTAACCGTTTAGATAATTAAACGGTTATGAGTATAACCGTTTACCCGTGAAATTTAAATGGGTGGTTATGGGTATTAACCGCAGTTATAAACGGGTAACCGTTTACCCATTTATTTTATATATGTAATGTTGAATATTAAAAAATATATATATATATATATAGACACACACATACGGGACTGTTTGACAGGGGATGAGAATATATATATATATATATACACACACACACACAAACACATACGGGGCTGTTTGACAGGGGATGAGAATATATATATATATATATATACACACACACACACAAACACATACGGGGTTGTTTGACAGGGGATGGAAAGTTGGGTTATTAACCCAACAATCACCTCTCTTCAATTTGAATACTGCATCTTTCTATTTTATTTTATTTTTTTTGAAAACTGGAACAACAGAACCTGGGCTAAGAAGCCAACCAAACAGAAAGTCAACACAAGGCAAACAACAAGCAGAAGCTAGAAAATCCTGGCAGGGATTAATATTATGACAATTTTTTTTTTTAATTTTCAAGTTGTTAAAAAACATGTAGACGGGTGAAAAATGGGTTATGGTAAAAAAAAAAAGGATAAATGGGTTAAAAAGGGTAAATGGGTAAACAGGTATTAAACGGTTACGGTTAAATGGGTATGCGGCTATGGGTATGGTTAACCGTTTATAAATGGTTATGGGTATGGGCATAACCGTTTAGGCAATTACCCAACGGGTAAACGGTTATGCGGGTATGAGCATAAACGGTTATGGGTAAATTAACCGCGGTTACCCGCCCGCATAACCATTGCCCATCCCTAGTCAAGAGCGTGCTGATAACGTGTTGTAAGCATAATTTACTGAACAATTATGGAGGCCATATAGAGAGAAGGTGCGACATAAAAAGAAAAGGAGAGAGATGTGTAATTGTGGCGTGGGTGTGTTCTATTCCACCTCATTGTGCATTTATTTATAGTAGTAGAATAGATAAAAATCTTTCCCTTTAGGATTACGACATTTAATAGGACTGCAACATTACTTGTTTTGTTAGTTTGGATTATTATTTCATATTTTAAAGTTTTATATTCATGTATTATAATATAATTTTATGTAGGTAAGAAAAAAAATTATTTTACTTTATGGTAATTATTTTAGCCAGCCTACCCATAAAAAATTTCTTGATTCTGCCCTTACCCACACGAAAACCTTGACGTAATATGTTATTGAACTGTTGATCACGAACACGTATTCAAATACTAGCCAAAGTCCAAATAAGATAACATTTCCATTGCATGTATTTCACAAACTTTGAAATCGATGAACAAAGAAGCAGCATCTTCTGCTGTCAGAATCCTTAGCGTCTCATGTTTCCTTGTTTCATAGCCAAATATTATAATTCTGATTAAACCAACTAATCTTTGTTTAATCAGTGTGATTAAATTAAGGAATACAAAGCCACGGTTGAGCTCTACTGGGCCCCATTGCTTGTGGAATCAACCCAGTAAACCACCGATTAATT
The DNA here is from genome assembly GCA_035220775.1 of Malus fusca. Taxonomy (NCBI): domain Eukaryota; kingdom Viridiplantae; phylum Streptophyta; class Magnoliopsida; order Rosales; family Rosaceae; genus Malus; species Malus fusca. Next base: position 24,647,095 of record CM069062.1, read on the forward strand.
GCCAGATCGGATTGTTCTTAATTCGTATCTTTGGTGGAGAAGGGACCAAATGAATGTCTTGTAAATACCAAGATTCTATCGTATTTCGAAATACTTTATATTTTAAAGTTTTAGTCATTAGATGTCGGTTATTTTATTTTTAACTCTCGAAATATGAAAGATCCCAGAGTACACTGAAAAATCCTTTATTAATTTTAGATAGAAGTAGGTAGAGGTTATTTTTTGGATACAAATTTAGGTAGACGTTAGATAGAACTGTATTTATTCTACTGGAGATAGAACTATTTATTTGACTTTGCAATTAATTTTTCGATTAATTAATTATGATTTTTGTTTTTGGCAGTGATTGAAGGTGGGGATCTTTTGAGAGCCCAGATTTCCCAGTTGGGATATTGAAAGACGTTGAGATGTTTAGGGTTTATCAGATTGCTCTAAAGACGTGGTCGGATTGGTTGGAGGTCCATGTCAATCGAACCAAGTCCAAACTGTATATGGGACATTACTAGCAATTTCACGTTTTTTTTTTTACGATATTAGTTCATCATAGGATACAATTGATCATGTGTTGGTTAATAATTGATTCTGAAAATTGAGATACAAAACCCTTTGGCTTCCACTAGAAATTTGGCCCTTAAGCTAAAGGGTTTTCACCCTAACTTGAAATTTGCCTTCCACTAGACTTCTTGGTATATTTCGCTCTTTATATTTCTTAAATCATGTGATATGAAATTGAGAGAGTAATCATTTTAGGTGATATGCTAAAATCATAAATTTTGAATTTGACAACTTATGTGGCACTTTGACATCTTTTAAATTTTGCTCTCCACCCGATATGTCAATTTTAAACATAAAATAAAAATTCATATTTATTTTCTTTGCATTGGTAATGAAAGAAAATGGATTAAAATTTATAAAAATATTTAAATACCACATTGGTAATGAAAAGAAATAAAAAGACAATGCTTTAAATCAATAAAAGTTTAATAAAAAGAATTTAATAATTAATTAAAAAATTGGAAGGTATTATCAAATTTGGCAACAAGTGAGAGAGATGCAATTACATGTCATATCACATTAAATTTGGTTTATCGGTTGAAAAACATTGTTTTTTTTATTTTTTTTTATTTTGGCTATTGCTAGTTTGAAAATTTCTCTTAGCATGGTTTTTGGCTTGCAAACTGTATAAAAACGAGAAGAGATCCCTTTTGGATCTCTTCCCCCAAGTTCTAGGGATCTGAAGATTCGAACCCTTGAAATTTGATCAAACGGTTACAATTATTATAATTTTTAAGAAGATCCCCTGTTTGTAGTCATTTGATCAAATTTCAAAAGTCCGGATCTCCGGATGCCTAAGATTTAATGGGAGAGATCCGAAGGAATATCTTCTCTATAAAAACAATCCCAATCATATATCATCACCACTCTTCCTATGATAAAATAGGATTATATAATCATAATTCTGATTAAAGTATAAGCTGACATCATGTAATATGTGAATGCAAACAAAATCTTAAAACAATAATTTTCTATTTCCACCTGCACGATTATTCATCAGTCTTCTTCTTCTGCTTACCTGCCGCCTTCTCACTCTTCAGACAACGACTCCATCATTTCATACAGTCTCTGTCCCTTTTCATACGATAATGAGTGAACAAATTCGAACCCCCTTTTGAGTTTTCTCTCTCTTTCAATTATTTGGTCAAATAATTTTCCTAAACGAAGCAAAAAGTCTCGATCTTTGGCGATGCAGCAGTCGCAGAGGTGGAAGTGGAGCAAGAAGAAAACCCAGTTTCCTGCTCTGGTGTTCGTCTTGTTTCTGTTCATAGCGTTCTCGAATCTCCACAGAGAACGCAGCATTCTGAAAATTCAAGAGAGCCCTGATCTCGTTCTTCACCGTCAAGATTCATTCACTTTTATAAAGCCGAATCTTTTCACCCTGCAAAATCATGCTCCAGGTAAGGCTGTTTGGTTCTGCTAAAAAAGCTTTCTGGGTTTGTTTTTCCGTATTTTTAAAAATCTTTTTCTGAATTCTTGATCAAATTTTTTCTTTGATTTGGTGAGGTGGGTTTAAGTTGGTTTTGTAAATTTTCAGGGGTTTTGAATAGATTCAGTACATGCAACTCCACCAGAGAGTACAGTGGTCAGAAAATTTTGTGGACTGCCAGGACGCCGGAGTACGGTCACCGGAGAGAGAGTTTGGAGAGGTGTGATGTGTTTTCCGGCAAATGGGTGTTTGATAATGCTTCGTATCCGCTGTACAAGGAGTCGGACTGCCCTTACATGTCGGACCAGTTGGCCTGTCACAAGCATGGGAGGCCTGATTTGGGGTACCAGTACTGGAGATGGCAACCCCACAATTGCAACTTGAAGAGGTAAAGAGGTGTTTGATTCTTTGGGATTGGAAATTCTAATCCCACATTGTCTGTTTGATTGTTTTCTATAGTAGAATTGGAAAAAGCATTTAGTTCCGAGTCGGTTTAATGCAATTTCTAATTCAAGATACTTGAATGAATGAACTGGAATGTGTTTTGATCTTATTAGAGTTTGACTAGTATAACAAGTATGGTATTTTCGGTTGTTTGAGAATGGAAATGTTGAGTTCCCTTTTAAAAGTTCTAAAAGACATTAGGCGCTAATCGGGCGGTGGGCTAGGGCCTAGCGCCTAGGCGGACTAGACGGATTTAAGTAATTACATTTCGTGTAAATAAGTGTCTGTTTATACTTAAAATAGACGTTTCATCATAAACTACAAAATATAATGACATATATATTATGAAGTATTAGAACATAATGAAAACATGGGGAACAAGCACATATTGTGTGTTTATTTAAGCATTCAACAAGTCTCTTACAATTTATTAAAAAAATAAAATACAAAATGAAAGTCATCTATTTTCTGTCTAAGTAAGTCGCAACCTAGGCGGGTCTGGGCGAGCTAGGTGGGTGCCTAGCCGGTCTAGGCAGGCGCGTCAGCAAGTCTAGGCGCCCTTTCTTAATTTTGAAACTCCTAGGCATTAATCGGGACGGTGACCAGCCGCCTAGGCGGCGCTAGGCATGGATTTTTAGAACAGTGTGTTTGGTTTTATTGATAGATTGTTTTCTTTTTCTGTATAGATGGAATGTGACTGAAATGTGGGAGAAATTGAGAGGCAAAAGGCTGATGTTTGTAGGGGATTCACTAAACAGAGGGCAGTGGATATCGATGGTCTGTTTGTTACAATCTGTGATTCCCGCAGATAAGAGATCAATGTCGCCAAATGCTGACCTTACCATTTTCCAAGCAGAGGTAAACATGATTTCCTATTAGAAGATGGGGCCTTGGTACAACTATGTATAATGCATTAGGCTGCTCTTTTGTGACTAAGAGAAATCTTTTTAGTTTAGATCATGGAATGTTCTTTAGGAAACAACTGAATGTCGGTAATAACTGTCGTCATGAAACTAGAACATACGTGAAATTTTTGGGTGCGGTTCCCTGTAGTAGGTGGGTGCATAAATTCCATCTGTGTAATTTTCAGGAATATAATGCTACTGTGGAATTTCTCTGGGCTCCGCTTCTTGTAGAATCTAATTCTGATGACCCGGTGAATCACCGAACATCTGATAGGATAATCCGACCAGATTCAGTTCTTAAGCACGCATCAGTATGGGAGGATGCTGATATACTGATATTCAATTCCTACCTTTGGTGGAGACAAGGCCCAGTTAAGCTGTTGTGAGTATAATCGCAATACCATCCAGGTTTCGGTTTAGAAAGAACTGAGTTACATAGAAAAATAATGAATTGGTATCCAAATTGATCAGACTTTGAATTCATACAGATGGAGCGCTGAAGCAAACAGTGTTTGTGAAGAAGTAGACGGCCTTGGAGCCATGGAGTTGGCCATGGGGGCTTGGGCCGACTGGGCTTCCAAGGTCAATCCCCTCAAGAAGCGGGTCTTCTTCGTTACAACGTCTCCTACGCATCTCTGGTTAGCACCTTGCTCTTCTACAATATTCTTTTATCTACCACTTTGGCTGTTATTTCTCTGAAGATTTCAGATTTTGGAAAAGTATCCGAAAATTCAGCTCCATTTGTATCCTCATGCTGCGGACCAGCATTGTCTAGTTAATGACATTTTTATTTCGGTAAACCACGAATATGACCTGTGTATACAAAATCATGGTATTAATGTAGTCCTAGTTTTATCATTTTTGGAAATTTCATATATTACCTGTATGTATCTAATATGTAATTTCCTGAACTTTTAGGAGTCGAGAGTGGAAACCCGAAAGTGAAGGTAATTGTTACAGTGAGAAATCCCCCATTGACTCGGAGGGCTACTGGGGAAGTGGTTCTGACCTGCCTACCATGAGCATGGTGGAGAAGGTCCTCAACAAGTTGAGTTCGAAGGTTTCCGTTATCAACATTACTCAATTATCAGAGTACCGGAAAGATGGCCACCCTTCCATATACCGCAAATTCTGGGAGCCACTGCGGCCTGAGCAATTGTCTAATCCCACGAGTTACTCCGATTGCATACACTGGTGCTTGCCTGGTGTACCCGATGTATGGAACGAGTTGCTATTCCAATTCTTGTAAGCAAATGTACAATTTTTTCAAGGCATTCTTAGTGGTTTTATACAACAGCTTGCCTTGTTTTCTCAGCTCATGTGCATTACGAACTGGACCGGCAACCGTTAATGCCGGTGTTACACAGTTCGATTCGTTGAAAATATAGTGCTAGTATTCAACTTGTATATCCCCTGTTCTTGCAATATTAGATCCATGTTTGCTGGGAATTATGAGCTTTATTTTTGTTATTTTTGTCAATATCTTGTGTTCATTTATGAACTACTACTCTTATATCTCTGGGTTGGGTTTCTGCCCAATTCAAATAAGTTTTAAGACCCATAACTTCCAAGCCCAAAACAAAAGGTTGCAATTTTAGCAACTATACATTACCGAATCTTTTCTTGCATCAATACGGAATATAATTTTCGCACTCCCATTTTTGTTCTTTTTGCCTCTGGCGTTCGTTTAGATTGAATAAATCGGAGAGAGAATTGGAGGCAAAAGTAGAGAAAAAGTGCAAAATAAGAAAACGAAAGCGTGAAATCAGTAACATGATGATAAAAGGTGCTCTTAATATTTGAGCACTGACTCTGAGCAACTTTGTGTTGAATGAAGATGGAACGATTCCCAAAGTAGAGAGAGTCAGATGTGTGCAATGGCTTTATGAAGGGTTTCAAACTCAATTAATTAAAGAAATTTAATGAAAAGTTCTCGGTACTGTTTATTTTAACGAAAAATTATATTTTTACACTAAAAAGTTAATCCTGATACTATTCACTTTATCTGTTATTTTATCATTTTCGTTAAAACTCAAAGTTTTCAAACCCTTTATTTTGTTCATTTTGAATAATAAGAATATTCTCATAATATAATCTTATATAGATAGTCACTTGCAAAATATTCGTATTGGTAGATTTGATATTTGTGTCTACAATAATTTAATGGCCCTTCGTCTATAATTTGTGATGAGGAGGAATCAAATTAAGGACGAGTTGGACTGAGAAGAAATTAGAATGTAAATTTTCATTAAAATGGTCTACTAAACTATGTGGATTTGAAGCGGGATGACACTACTTACATACAAGTTGTTTACAATTCAACATAAATTGTTAACACTAATGAGTGATACACTTGGTTCGTTTGTGGCGTAGCGCCACTTCAAGGGTTTATGCCACAATTTGATTAGTCTAATACATAAGCTAATTAGTCGTGTATAGATGTTCGTACTTAATACGTATTTACACCTTGTAAAACTTGAAAACTATTATGATTTAGAGATTTTTCTACTTTACACCGGAGCATGATATCCATTGGTTTAATATCGTCGAATTATTTAGACTATTTTAACCCAACAAAAAAAAATTCTTGACCCTCTATTACTTCAGTATATATTAATTCTAACGAATTTCAATACAACTCGTCACCGAAACGTAGTAGAATTCTCGTGAAGTTGAGTACAGCTCATCTTGTGCTCAGTATCTTTAATATGAAGTTAGTACACAGCTCATCAGTGTCTATATATTAGGGAATCATATACATTTACCTGAAATCTGTAGTTGCCATTACCATTTACCACTGCATGATTGCCTCGCATTGCATGCAGAGCCAGAGGCAGCATCTGTCGAGCCATTAACATCCCACATTCATCACTTGACATCAAGATAGGGCGCCTGATCCGGTTATGCCGTTGGCTGCATTACTCACGCCAGGACAAGAACACTGTATACAATTATATAGTTTAAATATCGGGAGTTTTCCACCAAAGACTAATAACAGACAACTCTCGTTTCCATATGAATTGAGTATTCACATAAAGCAGTAACGTACTTTTGATTCCGAGTCAAGGGCACCAAAACAGAACTATGGCTTCTAAGAACACATTCGTGAAAATTCAAACTCGATTGAACTCTAACTCTTTTCTCGCTTTGCACTAGACTAACTCTTGCTGTTACTTAAATATTTTGTACCAAGAAAGAAAGATATGCGTCTGCTGCTGCTTGTGAATGGGCGGCAACAGAAATCTTGCGGATCTGGGGCCGCGATATGATGATCACATTTATGCACCCTGATTTCGTGGTTTGACTATTTGACTCATTGGGGGGCACTTGGTTTGTCCGTTCCGCCGTGGAAGAAAAGAAAGATATCACTTTTTACGGGATCCAGCAAAAGATTGTCCTACTATCACACACTCTCTCTGTGGGTGCTTTCAACGTGTGCCACTTGACTTGTCGACTGCACGCATGGAGTCAACAAGTTTTGTTAGTTTTAATCACGTTTGACTAAAAGCTTAAATCACCTATAGTTGAATGGTTATCAAATTTGACTCGTTTATCATGTTTAGGGAAGAAAAATGGTACAGTTAATCAGTCACTCTTTTAGTTCAATTGTCAGCCTTTGATGCAAGTAAATGTTTTCAAATCACAAATTGTTCAATTACTTGTCAATACTTAATCGCTAGTATAATTTATATCTGATTAGCTAGTTAGTGAGACAATGACTTACTAAGATAAAGATTAGTATCTTGTTAGCTGGTTAGATATTAACTTACTAAGCCCTAGTTTGGGAGTGAGGTGCTTAAAAAAAAAGCACCCATGACAAAAAACTGTGAGGGTTTTAGGTGTTTGGTAAACTGAAAAAAAAAAGGCTTATTTTGGAAGCTGCTGTGAGAATAAGCTGAAATCAAAGGAAAAAGCTGAAGCTGTTATTTGCAGCTTTGGAAAACTGGTTTTTTTTCAAAGCACACGGAGCTACAGTGCTCCTTTAATGAAAAGACCCACTATTAGACTGTTTTTTTTTTTCAAAAGCACTTTTACAAAAAAGTTTACCAAACACTATGCTGATTTATTTCACAGTCACTTATTTTCACAGCACAGCCGCTTATTCTCACATCAATTTTTTTTCAAAGCACAGCAATACCAAACCAGCCCTAAAGCGGTGCTCAATAGCTGCTTAAGTAATGGTAGCCGTATTGGAGTAAGACACAGCCCACACTTCTATGGAAAGCATCAATGGAAATTTTCTGTAACAGAATTGGAGTACATAGATAAAAAGCCTATCTTTCTATTTATGGAGAATAAGCAATGCCATTACATGGAGAATTAGCATCAACTATGTACTAACAATCGCGGTAACATGAATGAGTATGTATTTTCTTAATGATTGGGCGTAAAACACCTGTAGGTGGCTTTTAAGTGACTTTTTCAATCGTGTAAACTCAATAAGAACACGAATCTAATTCTGTTAGCTAGATCATGAGATGGATCTACATGGCCCCCCAGTTTCCCTCATTGACAGCCGATCAATGGTCCTCCTGAGATGGCCACCACCACCACCGTTTCATCACTAATACTGGCCCCGCAATCTCACTCGCACAAAACTCATCATTTTACCGACAATCGTACGTGCCGATTGATTTGTTTAAGAAAACCTTTATAACGAGAGGGAATATTTCTAACTTAATTAGCAGCAGATTCTTGCAATTTGCTTAAAAAATAGTAAGTTAATGATGATATAGTAAGGAAGACAGTGGGACACGTGGTGACAAGGGTTTAATTAGCTCAAATTAGAAAGAAAAACAAGTTTTGATGTAACAGCTTACGTTCAAAAACCAGAAGGTGAGAGGATTCTTTTCAGTTGTATCGCATTAGAAAAAGGATGAGGAAGTGCTTAGAAGAAAACAAGCATAATTACCAGTATCGCATGTGTGTGTAGAATCGAGCGCACAAAAGGGACGTTGATAAAACCCAAAAAAAGGTGCCAAATCTAGTGGTCAAGTGGTCAAGTCCCAACCTCCAAATCCAACTAACCAGTAACCAAATTCGCAAAGCATGTAAGAAAGAAATATTCTTGGGTAGGGTTGCTGAAGGCAAAATCATCGTGTGTTCTAGTGTGATCAAAATTGAGTGTGTTTTGCAAGTGGTAGATTCCTTCAATAGTTTTGATTTCTTTGTTTAATTAACTGTATTCGGGTTTCAAACTCTTTTCTATTAGTAGATTATGTAAAATATTGCTTATAATATAAAAAAGTTCAATGCATTTTTACTTTTATGTGATCGGACTATTCAAATGATCAGGTAGTCTTACCGACTATTTAATTTATACTGTAAAATGTTGGGCATAGTGCTTGATTATTAACTGTGGACCTATAAAGATTTAAAAAAAAAACAATCATTTATGTACTAGTATGTGAAACGACTATTCTTAGTAAGTGAGTGACTTTTCTTAACATTTTGTTTGTATGCACCCATCTTGAAATACGTAGTCACTAATATCGCTATTTTGATTTGGCATGTTCTTAATTCTAAGGGCTTTATGTTTAACAAGAATTGAAATGTTGAAAATGCTAGTGGGTAATGAATGCCCATAGTAATATTGAAATCTTTGGCAGATGAATGAAAACCTTGGCAGATGAATGTAGACTTTGGAAATAACATGATCCTATTTTCAAAGTCATGGGATGAAAATTTCAAATTGTAATAATGCAAGTTGCTCTATAAATAGAGCACTCGATTGCAATCAAAACATAAAGGAAAGAAAGAAAAATAAAAAACATCATCTATTCCTCCGTCTTTTATTTGTCATCCTCTTGTGCTAGAATTACAGTGTGATACTTTACATCTGTTTCGCTCCATTCACTAAAAAGGTTATCCCTCTAACTTTTACATATTTATAACACTTTATCAGCACGAGTCTCTAAAATATAACTATTCCTCATTTCTCTTCACTGAAAGAAATCATTTCTCTTCGCCGAAAGAAAAAATGTTTCCTCTAAGGTTTTTACTGTTCATCTTCTTCCTCTGCCTCAACTGCGCGATATACCTTCGCGACGAACTGTTTGCTCCATGTCTGCTTCTAGTTCTTAACCTAACAGTTACATGCATCTTTGATTTCTTGTTTGGTGTAGATATTGATTACTAACCCAGTATTTATTTATGTTGATTTTACTGCAATCCAAGATGGTGCGGTACAATCGTCCATCTTGCGGTATCATCGCCTATCTTGGACTGCAGATTTAATTTCACTGCAAATTTTAGGTGGAGCGGTATAATTGCCCACCCTACCCTGTATATTTAAATTTGCTTGCTGTTTAATTTCATTGCAAATTTAGGTGAAGCGGTATAATTGCCCACCTTGCTCTGCGTATTTAAATTTTCCTGCTACTTGAGTGGTGCGGAATAATCGCCCATTCTATGTTGTATTATTTCAATGAGAATGGTGCGGTACAATCGCTCTCCTAATTCATCTTGAAAATCTCGAGCCTGAAGTTTTGAGTGCTTATCATTTTGGCCTGAAGATCCAAATGAAAAATTTGTAAGAACCAGAAGTTCTAACACTATATTCCTCCAGGAATACATATTATTGCAAGTTCTTACATATCTCATTTTCTTTCAGAAAAGAAAACGGCGAACTTGGCGAAGCTTGATTATGCTGCCATGGACATTACCGGGAAAAATTACCTTACCTGGGTACTGGATACCAAGATCTATCTGGAAGCAGGGAATCTTGGAGATACCATCAGGGAAGAGAACAACCCATCCTCTCAAGAGCGGGCGAAGGCCATGATCTTTATTTGTCGCCATCTTGATGAGGGACTAAAAAGCGAGTACTTAACGGTTGAAGATCTGTTAGCTCTCTGGCAAGCCTTGAGAAGCAGATACAATCACCAGACAACGATGATTCTTCCAAGAGCACGCTATGAGTGGACTCACCTAAGAATCCAGGATTTCAAGTCAATGGCTGAGTACAATTCTGCGTTGTTCATAATTACCTCTCAGATGAAAGCTCTGTGGGGATACTATTACTGAGGAAAATTTGCTGGAAAAGACTTTCAGCACATTTCATGCCTCTAACGTGCTCCTACAGCATTAGTATAGAGCACGAGGCTTCACTGAATACAACCAACTGATATTTTTGCTCCTGGTAGTTGAACAGAACAATGAGCTCCTGTTGAAAAACCATCATTCCCGACCTACTGGATCTGCACCATTCCCAAAAGTGAATGCTGCTTCCCTCGAAGTGAACGCCACATCATCTGGTGGTGATAATCATAAACGAGGACGTGGCCACAAGCGAGGTCGATGGAACAGGAAAGGCAAGAACCATGGTGGTCAGTTTCACAACCAGGTTCCAAGGCATAATTCAGGCCCGAACTTTAAAAATGTGAATCGCCACAAAGGCAAAGCTCACATGAACAATGCTCCCATGAACTCTGAATGAGCTTGCCATAAGTGTGGTGGCAATGGGTATTGGGCGTGTACCTGTCGTACCCCAAAACATCTGGTGGATCTATATCAAGCCTTCCTCAAGGAGAAGGGTGTCGAGACCAATTTTCTCGACCAGGCTAAACCAATAGATATACCTGATCAAGTGTGTGACTTATCAAGACAGTTGAACACAAATCACCTAGATGTTTCAGACTTCATTATGGAAATGGGGAATGAAGTATACAGGTCCGACTGAATCGTTTATGTTTGATGTACTTTTATTATGCTGAACTTGTAGTTCAAAACTAGCATTTCAGATTCAATAAAAGTGGCATGTAAATTTCTTGTTATAACTTGCTTCTAACTCTGATTCCCTTACTCAGAGAGCATGGATAAAAACTATGGTCATTCTCAAAACATGAGAAATGGCGAAGATATTTGTCTTGCAGATTGCGCAACTACGCGTACAATACTTCGAGATCGAAAGTATTTCTCAAGATTGATGCTTACAAAAGTAAGGGTAACACCAATATCAGGACCTTCAGATGTAATTGAAGGCTCAGGGAAAGCCCATATTATGTTACCAAATGGAACAATATTGTTCATACAAAATGCATTGTATGTTACTCTATCTACTCGAAATTTGTTGAGTTTCAAAGACATACATTTAAATGGATACCACATTGAAACGAAAAAGTACAGAAAATGTGGAGTATCTATGCATTACCTCCAATGATACCCAGAAACGTATATTTGAGAAGTTGCATGGTTTGTCGAGTGGATTGTATTATACATACATAAAGACAGTTGAATCACATACTGTCATGAACCAGAAGTTCATTGATTCAAAAGTTTACATGTTTTGGCATGACCTTCTGGGTCACCCAGGATCTACCATGATGCGTAGAATCATTACCAACTCTAATGGACATCCATTATTGAGCAGACACATTGTTATCTCAAATGATAACCCTTGCAAGGCTTGCTCTCAAGGAAAGTTGGTAATCAGACCATCACAACTAAAGGTTAATGCTGAATCCCCATCATTTTTGCAAAGAATTCAAGGGGATATTTGTGGACCTATTCAACCATCATGTGGACCATTTCAATATTTTATGGTTTTGGTTGATGCATCTACCAGATGGTCACATGTCTGTCTCTTGTCTACTCGAAATGTAGCTTTTGCGAGACTTCTTGCTCAGATAACTAAGTTACAAGCACAGTTCCGAGATTACCCCATTAAGTCAATCTGACTTGATAACGCTGGTGAATTTACGTCTCAAACCTTTGATGATTACTGTATGACATTGGGCATCGATGTTGAACACCCCGTTCCTCATGTCCATACTCAAAATGCTTTAGCATAAGCATTGATCAATTGCCTTCAGTTAATAGCCCGCAATCTGCTTATGAAAACAAAATTGCCAGTTTTTGCATGGGAACATGCCATCTTACATGTTGCATCATTGATTCAATTGAGACCTTTAGCCAACCACCAATACTCATCAATACAACTCGTGTTTGGGCATCAGCCAAACATTTCACATTTACGAGTTTTTGGTTGTGCTGTTTATGTGCCTATTGCACCACCGCAACGCACTAAAATAGGATCTCAGCGTAAACTGGGAATTTATGTGGGTTTTGATTCACCATCTATCATTAGATATTTGGAACCCTTGACATGTAATATGTTTACAGCACGTTTTGCTGATTGTCAGTTTGATGAGACAGTATTCCCATCGTTAGGGGGAGAAAAGACCGTTCCAGAAGAACGGAAAGAGCTGACATGGGTTGTTCCCACATTGTCTCATTTTGATCTACGTAGCACTCAATGTGAAAATGAAGTGAAAAGAATCGTTCATCTTCAAAGCATTGCTATGAAAGTGACAAAATCACATATACCAGCTGCAAATGCACCTGCAAGGATTGATGTCCCTGTTGGACAAAATAAAGTGGATGCGAATGATTCATCTGGTGCACGCCTGAAGCATGTAAACCACCAGGTTCAAAAGATTCAGCCCCTCGAAAAAGAAAGACAAGGGCACAGCTGAATCCAAATGAAATCATTCAAGAAGAGAGAATGAATGACAAATCCACAATTCATGATTCTGGACTTCCAGAAGAAGAAAATGTCATTGATGAGACACATGTCCCTGAAGAGACAGCAGTACATGAGAGCAAAGAAATCTCCATAAATTATGCATGTACTAATGAATTGTGGGATCGAAATGAAATAATCATTGACGATATGTTTGCATTCGCAGTAGCCACTGAAATCATATTAAGTGATGATATTGAGCCCCGCTCTGTTGATGAATGTAAACAGAGACATGATTGGTCTAATTGGAAATATGCAATCCAGGCAGAATTAAATTCCTTGGAAATGCAAAATGTTTTTGGACCAGTAGTCCAAACCCCGCCTAGTGTAAACCCTATGGGTATTCACAAGGAAACGCAATGAGAAAAACGAGATTGCAAGATATAAAGCACGACTCGTTGCTTAATGTTTTTCGCAAAGACCTGGAATTGATTATGAGGAGACATACTCTCCTGTAATTGACGCAATTACGTTCCGTTACTTAATAAGTTTAGTGGTTTCAGAAAAGCTTGACATGCGACTTATGAATGTCATCACTGCGTATCTATATGGAGAATTAGATAGTGACATATACATGAAGGTCCCAGAAGGACTTAAGTCACCTGAAACAACTAACAAATCACGAGGTATGCTCTCGATCAAATTAAGGCGACCATTGTATGGGCTGAAACAATCTGGACGAATGTGGTATAATCGTCTCGGTGAGTATTTGATCAAAGAAGGGTATATCAACAATGTCATTTGCCCTTGTGTGTTCATTAAGAAATCCAACTCTGGATTTGCTATAGTGGCAGTATATGTCGATGATATGAACCTAGTTGGAACTCCTGAAGAGCCCATTAAGAAAGATCAATTCCGTCCAAAAAAAGATGATGAAATGGTCCTTGGTCCAGAAGTACCATATCTGAGTGCAGTAGGTGCTTTGTTGTATTTAGCACAATGTACTAGACTAGATATAGTTTTTTCAATTAACTTGTTAGCAAGATATAGCTCTGCTTCAACAATTCGTCATTGGAAAGGTGTCAAAAATGTATTGCGATACCTTTGTGGGACAACAGACATGGGTCTCTTCTACTCAAAGAACTCCACAAATGACCAGGTCCTTGTTGGATATGCAGATGCTGGTTTCCTCTCTGATCCACATAAAGCCCGCTCACAAACTGGATATGTGTTCAAGAATGGAGATACATCAATCTCATGGTGTTCAACAAAGAAAACATTAGTTGCTACATCTTCAAATCATTCAGAAATACTTGCTTTACATGAAGCAAGTCGTGAATGTTCTTGGTTAAGATCAATGATCCATCATATTCGGAATTCATGTGGTCTACCTTCAAAGACAGACACTCCAACTGTCATTGATGAAGATAATGCAGCCTGTGTTGCCCAAATGAATGAAGGATTCATCAAGGGCGATAAAACTAAACACATATCTCTAAAGTTATTGAAGTCAGACAAATCCGTTCTAATGAAAATCTGGCAGATTTGTTCACCAAATCTCTACCAAAATGCACGTTTCAGAAGTTAGTGCAAAGTATCGGATTACGTCGACTTACCAAACAGCTAAATTTGGAGAATGCATAATCAGGGGGAGATATATATCAGGGGGAGCATCCATGATACATGCATGATGTACTCTTTTTCCTTCGATTAGGATTTTTCCCACTGGGTTTTTCCTATCAAGGTTTTAACGAGGCAACATAAGCATACTTAACATTATATCAACAATCAAGGTAAAGTTGTACTCTTTTTCCTTCGCTATGGTTTTTTCCCACTGGGTTTTTCTAAGCAAGGTTTTAATGAGGCAACTGATGTTGATATGTGGGCATCCAAGGGGGAGTGTTGAAAATGCTAGTGGGTAATGAATGCCCACAGTAATATTGAAATCTTTGGCAGATGAATGAAAACCTTGGCAGATGAATGTAGACTTTGGAAACAACTTCAAAGTCATGGGATGAAAATTTCAAATTGTAATAATGCGAGTTGCTCTATAAATAGAGCACTCGACTGCAATCAAAACAGACATGAAAGAAAGAAAGATCAATAACATCATCTATTCCTCCGTCTTTTATTTGTCATCATCTTGTGCTATAATTACAGTGTGATACTTTACATCTGTTTCGCTCCATTCACTAAAAAGGTCATCCCTCTAACTTTTACATATTTATAACATGAAACTTTTTTTTAAGTCAAAGTAAGATTTATAGGGCATTTGACTTTGTCATGGCCATATGAGGTCATCTCCAACCGAAAGCTGATCAGATGGCTCGTTTTAGTCCTCTGGCCCTCTAAGATATTAATATTTTAATGAACAGTACATGGTTATATTTGCCTCCATCTCCAATCGAGGGCCAAAGGGACATAGGGTTCTTTTTAGCCCTGTGACAAAAAACCGTCTCCAACCGAAGGCTAAAGGATCATAGGGCCAAACATAATTTATTATTTAAATTTAAAAACCACAACAACTTAAATTTAAAAATGGTGAAAATAATTTTTTTTTTTTTAATTTAAAAAAATTTTGCCCATAAAAAAAAAAGGACAATACTGTCGGATTGGGTCAACTGGTTGGCCTTTTGACATTTTTTTTATCCCTTGAGGTCCACAAGCTATTTAACCTAACCTTCGATTGAAGACAATTTTCAATCTTTGAAGCATTCGATTGGAGATTGGAGATGAGCTGAGTGATGACGAGCGAATACAGCGGTTCAAAAGACAAACCATTGAATTGAAGAGAGCGTGGTGCAACAGTATGGCAAGGTCCCGTCGTCAATTCCTACCCCGGAAAGCTGATGACCTAAAAGTTGTAATACGACTGAAATACCCTCCAACCAGTAGCAGGAAGGTACCAGTAGCAGGAAGGTGGTGGTCATGGGAGGGCATTTAGGGAAGAATGTGCATCGGGGATGGTGAAAGGGGAGTCTAGAAATCTGGTGGGTTCTGGTCCCTTTTCTCTGGGCATGTAATAAGCAGGAGACTGCTCTCCTGCCTGGGACTCCGGGTAGCAGAAAATGAAAGTCAGGACTCTGCAATTCCAAGGCACTCCCAAACTCTGAAAACTACAGACTTGTCAATAATATCATAATATGCACGTTACATGACAGCTTTTTCAAGATAAAACAGACACAACAACCACGTCAAGTAAACCTGCAAAAAAGTGCGTACAACCGTTTTTTAAAAGAAAATACGATTGAGTTGGATATTTTATAAATTATGAATGTTTAATTATGATCATGAGTAGATTGTAATTTTCAACAACTATCTTATAAATCTTGATAAAGTGAATAACCATGATTCATTATGAAATACTAACTTGTATTTTAATAACACGTAAAGATTTATCGACGCACATTTTCAATTAAAGAAGTTCTTATTTGGTGTTACTATTTAGTACGGTGGTATGTTATGCATGTCATAATAAACAATTTATGTATTCTGATGCATGCAACATGAACATGCATTTCATTTGTGAATTGACAGTTTATGATGATAAAGTTGGAGTATGATTCTTTCTTCTCTTATTACCATCCCATGCTCTCATACTATTCTTTTTGTCTTATTCTTTATATAAAAAATTTAAAACAAGATGTAGACCTGACGTAATCGCAACTGTTAAAATATAAGGATAAAAGGGAAGAGAGATTAGTTTGTATACCATTACTTAAAAAACTACAATGAGCTAACACAGTAAGTGATCATATTAATAAACAATACTTCTTCGCTTCTTGCTGGTATTATCAATTGTTTCTTACAGGTGGAGTCAAATGGAGTGATGTAACGTGACAAAGAGAAGAATAAACAACATTCTTAAAGAACAAAAGCACTGCAATTCACCAGAAAGTATGGGAAAATCTCAAAGTTGAATGTTGAATAATTGATAATACAACAAACCAAAGGCAAGATGATCTGTTTATAATACCCTCGAAATCACCCAATAAAAAAGGAATCAAACAAATAACAAAATATAGGAAACGTCTTGAAATATCAGAATCTGATTTTGGGCTAAAACGATAGAATTTGGTCGAAAAATCCCACAAAGCACCATGTCTCGCTCCTCGAAATGTCAGGTCAGGGGCTTGAATTGGATATCGAAGTCTAGATTTACAACGCTTTGTTTTGGTCCAAGTTTATGCTTTTCGACTTGACTTTTAATTCACTTTACAATGTGATCTACATGAATCATGATGATGATTATGTGTGAGAGAAAATGGTGCATTTTGGGTGTGACAAATGTTTCCATTAGTAGTTAAATTATGAAAGATAGTTCCATTAACTAAAGTGAATATATATAATGTCATAACGATATATCATAAGAATTAACCTAATAAGGGAAAGATATGACTAATTATGAAAGAAGACTGAAAGGAGGGTGAAGGGTCCCTCTAAAGTCTAAATCATCACACATAAATCCCAAAAATAGAAACATAAATAATAGTAAACCAAATTTATATAGAGCGATGTCACGCTGGACCATTGTCTCTAGGGCAATCCACTATGCTATCTATTCAGTAAACAGTAACTGCCCTTAATGAACAGTAATCGCATTTTGCATCTCCACCCCTGCACTTAATAGCCCTGGCAATTGGCAATAAAATAATAATATTTTTTTAATTTATAAAATAATACAAAATAATTTTATTTGTAATTTCGGATAAGATTTTTAATCATTCTCGCTGCGCCACGTGTCATTAATCGAAAAGAGTATAGCAATAAAATATTAGAATTTTTTTTATTTATAAAATAATACAAAATAATTTTATTCGTAATTTCGGATAAGATTTTTAATAGTTCTCGTTGCGCCACATGTCATTATCCGAAAAGACAATTATTGGTGATGGATTTCCGATAAGATTTTTAACCAATCACGTCGCGCCACGTGTTACAATCTGTTTACAATCTTTGAGGATAGATTTCCACCAGATTTTTAACGAATGACAACATGCCACGTGGCATTATCTACAACCTAATCCTTTCTGAATCCTCCATATAATCCATCATCCATCCTCAGAAATCTCACACCAATTTTCTCAAGATCTCTATCATTATTCATAGTTTTTGCTTCCTTATTCACCTAAATCTCTATCATTATTCATAGTTTTTGCTTCCTTCTTACAATGTCTTCTTCTTCCTCAAGGATGATGTTGGAAATCGATCAGCAAGAGGAAGAATTGTTTAACCAATCAGAAGGAATGTTCAAATGTCAGGCGGCCCAAAATCAGAGGGAAGAGGATGATGAGCGTAGACGGAGAGACGACGAATTAAGAATGGCAAGAGCCTCACATTCTCGTCGAGTCATCCAAGTTGTGGCTCAGATCTGCAGGCCCAGCCGTGCTGTAAACATTGATAGAGACATGCAACAACGAGGTGAGTATCTCTTGGATGATTATTTTGTCCGTAACAGTGCATTCCCTGATACGTACTTTAGACGTCGTTTTAGAATGGAATGTCATTTGTTCAACAAAATCATGGGCGCTGTTTGCAACCATGATTCTTACTTTATGCAAAAGTCGGATGCTTTTGGTGTTATGGGTCTCTTGCCTGAGCAAAAAATTACTAATGTCTTGCGGATGCTTGAGTATGGAGCATCTGCAGACGAAGTGGACGAGATAGCGAGGATGGGAAAATCAACCATTCTTGAGTCCCTGATGAGGTTTTGCTCGGCAATCGAATCTATCTACACCACATAGTACCTCCGAAAACCTACTAATATGGACTTGGAAATGCTTCTGAAGAAAAGGGAGATGCGAGGTTTTCCAGGGATGATTGGAAGCATTGACTGTATGCACTGGACTTGGAAAAATTGTCCAAGTGCATGGCAAGGCGCTTATGAAGACAGAAAAGGATTAAAAAGTATCATTTTGGAGGTAGTGACATCTTTTGATACATGGATTTGGCATGCCTTTTACGGGGTTCCGGGAGCTCAAAATGACCTCAACGTGCTTGCACAATCCCCAGTGTTCAACGATGTCCTGCAAGGAAAGGCACCAAAAGTCACATACTATGTCAACGGACATAAGTACGATGGGCCATACTACTTAGCAGACGACATTTACCCAAGGTGAGAAACATTTGTCAAAATAGTGTCACGTCCGCGTAGTGCAAAGGAAAAACACTTTGCAAGCTGTCAAGAAGGGTGCAGGAAGGATGTGGAGCGTTGTTTTGGTATCCTCCAAGCTCGCTGGGCGATTGTTAGGGGTGCTGCCAGAATGTTTGATTTAGGGCTGGTTTGGTATTGCTGTGCTTTGAAAAAAAGCTGATGTGAGAATAAGCGGCTGTGCTGTGAGAATAAGCGGCTGTGAAATAAATCAGCAGAGTGTTTGGTAAACTTTTTTGTAAAAGTGCTTTTGGAAGAAAAAAAACAGTCTAATAGTGGGTATTTTCATTAAAGAAGCATTGTAGCTCCGTGTGCTTTGAAAAAAAGCCAGTTTTCCAAAGCTGTAAATAGCAGCTTCAGCTTTTTCCTTTGATTTCAGCTTATTCTCACAGCAGCTTCCAAAATAAGCCCTTTTTTTTTCAGTTTACCAAACACCTAAAACCCTCACAGCTTTTTTTCATGGGTGCTTTTTTTTTAAGCACCTCACTCCCAAACTAGGTCTTAGAGTCGCTTCGATCCATCATGATGACGTGCATCATTCTTCACAACATGATTGTGGAAGATGAGTACGATTATGATGCTGTTGATGAATATGAGCCAGACACGATGAACAATTCCAGAACACAAATATATTGTGCTCATGACGCCGCCGAAGAACCCGTGCAACACGAGCCATTAGAAAGGGATGGACGTTACAATGATAGAGTCATTCAACGATATTTTTCACTTCAAAGGCCATATATGCACAATGCCCGCCAAATTGACTTGATAGAGCACCAGTGGGAATTGAAACAAGCTGAAGATACTTAAGTTCATTAGTGTTTGTTTTTATTTGGTGTGTTTATTTAATTTTATGTGGTGTGTTTTTTTTAAGTTCATTTAGTGATTTTTTTTTTTTTGGTATGTTGATGTAATTTGATTTGGTGTGTGTTGATGTAATTTTATTTGGTATGTTGATGTAATTTTATTTGGTGTGTTTAAATGTGTTTTGAATAAAGATTATCTTAGTATAAATAAATTACCAAATTAAATAAATATACTCTTAGTTTAAATAAAGTACTAAATTCAATAAATTGGAAACAACATAAAGTACTCTATTCAATAAATAAAAAATTACAACCCAAATTGATTGGAAAATTATGGGCTCCGATTACAAACAAAGTGATTGGAAAATTATGGGTTCGTGAATGGATAATCATCACCTAACCAATTTGTGGTGCTAGGATGATCTTCTCTTGTGGTGCTAGGATGCGCTTCTCTTGTCGTGCTAGGACCATCTCCTCTTGCTCTCGTTTCTCTTGCACGCATCCTTCGCACCACGTCCGCTTTCTCCGACTTCCAAAAATATTTAGAGTTTGGAGACTTCCCTTCTAAAGGCTCCTTCATAATGTCACGATCTCGTTGATCCATTCTTTCTTCTCTAACCTGTTCCCTTTCTTGCCGAAGTAGTTATCTTTCTCTCTCATTAGCTTGAAATTCTTTCTCAATAGCTGCAACTTTTGCATCCTCTCTAGCCTTATCAGCCTCAAATTTGGCAATTTCCTGGGCCAAACTCAATTCACCTTGGCGGGCAAGTTCTTCCATATACTTTGCATAATCATTCTTGTAAGCATTACCTTTTCTCTTTGAAGCCTTCCTACCTTGTTGAGGCCTAATTGGAAAACGGGTCGACCCCGACGCTTGTTCAACAGGAGGCGTTTCAGGCACTTCTTCTGCATCATCTTCATCATGATCATGCGAGGCATGATCGGGCGTAGAGTGTAGATGGGTGCTGTTAAAGACCACTTCTGGACCGATAGGCACAACTTTGAATTTAGGACAATCTTTGATAATATTCCAACACTCCCATCGGTTGAACGATTTGTTTTTGCTTGTGGTTTTGGCATTATACCAAGCTTGTGCTTGAAGGTCCTACACAATGCGGGAGAAGAAATAATTATAATCAAAGTAGGTAATGTAAATTTGGGTATATTACAAACAAATAAGAAATATACCATTACCTGATCCGCTAAACTTTCCCCACTTCGAAGATTAGCACTAGCTTGTGCCAAGGCGTCTCTCCACGTACTAAACGATTTGCTCAGTAGTCTCCAACGACTGGACAAAGATTCTTTGGTTCTTTTTCCACCAATTTTGTAACATCCCACATCGCCCAGAGGAATGATCCTTAAATGTATATTCCCATCCCTACCTAGCATGAGGCATTTTGGGAGCTCACTGGCTTCGGGTTTCGTAGGAACTCCGAAGATAAGCGAGAATGAGGCCAGAGCACTCCCAGGATGGGTGACTCACTGGGAAGTTGCTCGTGAGTTCCCAAAAACAAAACCGTGAGAGAATGGTAAGCCCAAAGTGGACAATATCGTGCAACGGTGGTGGAACGGGCCCGGGATGTGGTGGACCCGGGCCGGGATGTGACAAATGGTATCAGAGCCAATCCTTGGGCGGAAGTGTGCCGACGAGGTCGTCGGGTCCCTAATGGGGGTGGATTGTAGCATCCCACATCGCCCAGAGGAGTGATCCTTAAATGTATATTCTCATCCCTACCTAGCATGGGGCATTTTGGGAGCTCACTGGCTTCGGGTTTCGTAGGAACTCCGAAGTTAAGCGAGAATGAGGCCAGAGCAATCCCAGGATGGGTGACTTACTGGGAAGTTGCTCATGAGTTCCAAAAAACAAAACTGTGAGGGAATGGTAAGCCCAAAGCGGACAATATCGTGCTACGGTGGTGGAACGGGCCCGGGATGTGGTGGACCCGGGCGGGGATGTGACAAATTTTCTCAAGATAATTGGTATGAATAAGACCCCACATTTATCTCAACTGCATCTCATTACCCGAAATCGGATCATGAGTAACTTCAACCCAGCTAGTACACAATGTAACATCTTCAGTAAGCGTCCAATTCCTACCTGCATCATTAGTCATTTTCTTGGGAAAAAATTGGATTGAAACTTTGAGAGAAAGATAGGTATTTAAGAAAAAGCAAATATATAAAATTAGATTTATAGAAAGATAGAAAAGGTAGGTATTTAAGAAAGATAGGTATGAAATTGGATTGAAACTTGACAATATATGAAATTAGATTTATAGAAAAGTAAATATATAAAAGTATGAAATTGAATTCAAACTTGACAATATATGTTGAATTTATAGAAAAGTAAATATATAAAACTATGAAATTGGATTGAAACTTGACAATATATGAAATTAGATTTATAGAAAAGTAAATATATAAAAATATGAAATTGAATTCAAACTTGACAATATATGTTGAATTTATAGAAAAGTAAATATATAAAACTATGAAATTGAATTCAAACTTGACAATATATGAAATTAAATGTATAGAAAAGTAAATATATAAAACTATGAAATTGAATTCAAACTTGACAATATATGAAATTAAATGTATAGAAAAGTAAATATATAAAACTTTGAAATTGAATTCAAACTTGACAATATATGTTGAATTTATAGAAAAGTAAATATATAAAACTATGAAATTGGATTCAAACTTGACAATATATGAAATTGGATTGAAACTTTGAGAAGATATGAAATTGTGGTGTAAGGTAGAAGATAATGAGAAGGTATTTATAGAAAAGTAAAATCTTTTTTTTTTTTTAATTTTTCAAATTTTTTTTTTCGGATTTTTAATAATTTTTTACATTTTTTAAAATTTTTTAATCACCTAATTAATCTATACCGTTGGATTTAAACCAATTTGAATTCCAACACTCCAGATTGTGCCACGTGGCACAACGGTAACATTTCTGATTTTTTAACTGTTTTTTCTTCTTTTTAAAAAATTTTTAAAGTCTAATAACGTGGACCGTTGATCTTAGATCTAACGGCTGATATTAAATGAAGTTTTTTTATTTTTTTTACCGTTGGAAATCCAACGGTTCACATTTTATGTCCGTTGAAATCCAACGGCCGTGGGGAAGCCACGTGGCTCCCCAACGGTAACAAAAAAAATATGTGATGCGGGCCCGTTTTCTGATTTTGTGTCGCCTGACGCTGGCCCATGCGCGCTTGAACGGCACGCGCCTGACAGAAAAAAAATTAAAACAGGCGTCTGACGTCAGCTGACGTCAGACCCATCTCGGGCTCAAGGGCCGGCACCAATCCACGGGCCTGGCACTCGGGCTTGCTCCAGCTCCCTCGCTAGCCAACGCTGGCCTTGCTCCCTCGGGTGATCCAGCCCTGTTCCAGCCACTGTCCCTCCAGCAATTCATCCCGCTGGAGTTGCTCTTAGTCTTGAGTGCATGCATTACACTGTACGTATTTTAAGAGGAAAAATAAGGTAACGTAGTTGTCAGTAAGGCCATAGTATTATAAACCTAAATAAAAATATCAGGTAGACCACAAAAGTCTATTTATTAAATTATTTAGTAAGTAGTTTTTTCAAGCTTTTTCACGGCTCCAAAAGAGAGAGAGAGAGAGAGATGAAGTTTGTAATTTTTGTGTTTTAGCTACTCTCTACTGCTATAAATACTACTGCCCTTCCCATAACTCATAGCCCTTCATAATCAGATATTTCAGAAGCTCTAGCTACCAAGCTGCTTCATCGTCTTCTTCTTCCTCTTCTGCTGGTGGCTTAGGAGTTTAAATAGTGTGGAAGAATCTGTTAAGCTCAGGAGGGATAGCGCCATTCTCGGTTTGGTTTAACCACGTATCGCGCTATCCATCTTGGGCTTCATGGCTTCTTCTTACTCTCTCTTGCAGTACAACTTTGGCTTAAAGAACACTTCAAGTAAGCTTAATTTGTTATTGTTTTCATAATCTTATGTTTGAGAAGGCTAATATGCTTTGTTATTTGAAGTTTTTCATCGCCAAAAGAAACATCTGGTAAACAAAAATGTGTTGCAAGTGAAACATATCTGCTTGAAAGCTGAAACATCTGCAGACTCAGTGTTTGATTTTGAGTCAAATAAAGGGATCTTGAATGTTTGCCAAGATTTCAAAGAGACGGACTAGCGGCCCTTACATCTGAACGAAGGGATCATTTCAAGATTTTACAGAGACGGACCGATGACACCTATATCTGAATGAGGGGATGTAGGCCATTTTCATGTTCAATTTATCTGTTCCGTTTACATCTGAATTTGATGTTTTTCTTTGATTATTTAACAATTTGAAGCTAAATCTTTGCTTAATTAAGCTTAACTTGTAAAAACCCCCCAAAGCCAAAGAACAAGATAAATATGTATGGCCTTGATATACGATAATGATTTTCCTTTGATTATTTTGTTAACGATCCTCCTTTTTCATGTGTTGCTTCCTTTGCTTCCACAATCCATAGTTATTGTACTAGATTAGTTCACCATAAAAAAGTTACTGTGCTAAATTGCTAATTAAGCTTTTAAAAACAGATTAAAAATATGCAGAAACAAGAAAATATGAAACTGAAAGACTTATCCGAAGTCACATGGAAAGGTGAAGAACTGCAGTTGGATGTTGACCAGTTCCCAACCCAAGCTGGCGAGTGAATAAGTTACGGGACTCAGATATTTCACTTTCAATTGCCTAGAGTTTAGCCAAAAGATTGTGCAATTTTGGCACCTATTTTCGTACTCCTGATTATTTTGTTACCATTTCAGGTAACAATTCCCTTGGTTGTTGCCTCCACTAAAATACAAACCATTCACTCCCGACAGCTTTAATTTTTCTTTCTTTCTTTTTTTCTTTTTTTGGCAAACTAATTTTTCTTTCTTTTCACTTTCGTCTTTTTGGGTTTTTACTTTTTAATATGCTTCGATGTATTCTACATACTAGACGGTTTAGTTGTTAAATTTTTTATCGAGTATCCAATAACAAATGTTTAATATTGGCATATTTAATATTGCTTCTGAAAAAGTAAGAGTGACTTTTGGCAACTAAATTTCTATAAGATTGTGTTTGGTGGAGAAAAGAAAATCACGTTTGGGTCGTAAAATTGTTTTATGAAAATACTTAAATTTTAAACTGGGATTAAAAATGTGATAAAATAAGAGTGCGTGAGCAGTTTTTTTTATTTTATTTTTATTTTTTTAGTACATCGATATTTTTACACTAGGGAGGAAGTTCATTAAGGGTGCGTTTGGTACGCAGACGAGACGGAACGGGACGGGACGGAACGGGACGAAGGTTCCATGCCCTCGGATGGAAGTGAGGAGGAAGAAGAAGGAGACAGAAAGGTTATAATTTTGTGTTCCACGGATGTGGAACGAGTTCGTTCCAGGGGGAGGTGGAACGAAAAATCATCCAAAACTTGTCCCGTGGAACAGCGCGTTCCACTCGTTTTAGGCGTACCAAACGTGGGACGGAACGCCTCGTCCCGTTCCGTCCCGTCCCGTCCCGCGTACCAAACGCACCCTAAGTTACACAATGAGCAACGTAATTTGGTATCGAATTCGCCATTCACGGGATTCGAACCTAAGACCTCTCACTTCCCAATGAAGAGGAATACCACCAGACCGTAGTACTGAGTGGCGTGTGTGACCATTTAAAAATGTGTATGTTTATTATTTCCCTTAAATAAAAAAATAAAAAAACATTTTTAACAATAGCACTTACGAGAATAAATGGTTATCGCAAAAGCATTCCACCACGAGCTCTCTATAATTGTCTGTATTTTGTAATTAACACTTTTTTGAATTGGTCATCAAAATTATGCAGTCCACCATAATTAAAGAACGAAAAATTTTACAAATAAATAAATAAAAACGTATAAGATTATTATCTTAACCCCAAGGATATTTTTGTTATTCTTTACTTGTAATTTATTTTTATTCTTGTTTCTAATATTTTAATTTTATAAACTTAAAGAAAAAAATGCTCACTACGTAGTTTTGTTCTGTTAGTTTGTATCTTTTTTAAATTAAATAGTTTTATTTGAAAATTACGAAGAATTTTTTTAGATTATGAATGATTTATCATTTGTGTCTTCTCGTTTTATATATAGATTAACATTAAAAAAAAGTGGTTGTAATATATATATATAGAGAGAGAGAGAGAGAGAGAGAGAGAGAGAGAGAGAGAGAAGCAACTAGAAATCAGGGAACGGAGAGAAAGTTCCATAATTTTTGTTTTTCTATGTGATTAATGCATAAAAATACTCGACTAGTTGTTGTCTCTTTCACGATTTGATAGTGTCCATGAAAAATCCTAATGTCGTGTGTACTTACGTAAAATGAAATTGGGATTGTGCTTAAATCTAACTTTTTAAACTCAAAAATATTTTTCAAGTTTTAGGTCTTAAAAACTTGTTTGGTATGACTATTTTCAAAAACTGAACTCAAGATTAACTAAAAAAATATAGTCTATTATCTAAAAACACAAAAAGTGAGTTTTTAGAGTTTTTAAACTTAAACTCACTCATTTCTTTTCTTTCTCTCATCCCATCTCACTCCAAATCTATCTCTCTTTTCTTCTTTCTCTCTCCTCCTTCTCTTTTTTTTTTTTAACATTTTTCGTCTCTCCTCTATTCCGCTCTTTCATTCTCTCGATTCTTTCTCTCACTCCTCTTCCTCTCTATCTCCTCCGATCTTCTCACTTATTTCTCTTTCCTCCAATCATCTCTTACTTTTTATCCTCATCTCTCATCTTTCTCTCTCGACCCCCTTTTTATGGATCTTTTTGTCAAGTTTTAGTTGTAAGATTTAAAAAATTTAAATCACATACCAAACAAGTTTTTGAGTCTTAAAGAAAATTGTTTTCAAGAAAAATTCTTAAGAAATGTTTTGAGAAATTATAAAAAAATTCAAATAGCATACCAAACAAGCCCTAAGGTTTTTGGCATTTTTACATTTATTAATACATATGTCAAATTCTAATTTTTAACTTTCTCGTGTTTATTGACATGAGTTGGATTTATTCTAATTATTGACTTTTCTGCATTTATTAGCTTAAACATTGATCTTACAATTATTCTAATACGTTTAAATGACTGTCAATGATGTGTTTGGTTGACATGAGTTGGATTTATTCCTTCGTATTTACTAACACACGGAATAAAACATATTAAAATTCATTATGCAATTAAAAACAAGAATCATAATTAAAAAAAAGTGAATACAAAAATTGAAAACCGAAAACAAAACAGTTATCAAACGACACCTAAATGCATCTCGCATGGAAATTAACTCCGTCATACACCCATTTTGACACACCCCAACCCAAATCGAGGCGTGCTGGACCCATCATAGGAAATTCTCGTGTGAGTTTCCAAAAACAAAACCTTGAGGGCGTGGTCGGGGCCCAAATCTGATAATATCGTGCTACGGCAAAGTCGAGCCCAGGATATGATGGGGGCCCGAGCCAGGATGTGACACATTTTCATTGAGATATCATGACAAAAAGAGTTGTTTATCTCATACTTATCACTTGCATATTGTTCTCGTAACAGAAAAAATTAGTAATCATGCCCAATTAGAGGGAGACAACCCATGAGTAGTTGAGTACTCGTAACTTTAACAAATTTGCATTTTATGGAATATTGGCCCATTGGGCTTCAATTCATGCACCCAAAACGGCATAAGATAAAAGCCTCGTTGCTTTTGATGGCAACCACAACCACACTTTTAGCCACGGCATTCGGCCCAACGGAAGATATTTTTCTGAGCGCGAAATCTAACCGTTAAAATCGTCGCAAAAAAAAGAAAAAGATAAAACAACACGAAAACATATGGTTGCAGACCTTCTTCAACATTCACGCTCTTTATCTGTTTAAGCATTTGAAAAATGGCGATTGGTCTCTCACACCACCACCTTCTCTGCATATATTCCTCCAAGTCCAACCCACCATTTTCAAAAACGCAAACACATATCAGAAACCCGAAATCCTCATCCGTCGCTCTTCGGACCATCCTAAAGTCGTCGTCTCCGAAAAACTCCAACACTTCGCTGCAAAGTTCGCCGGAAGAATCGAAGCCCGCCCCCACTTCTAAGCAGGCTGACCCGCCCGGCAAAAACCCACCTCACAGATTGTCTTCTTTCGACTCCCTCTTCATCTGCCTTCGTCGTTTAAGGTAGCTTGCAGTCGTATTTTCTGTACCCAATTTCAAATTCCATTTTTGTTGTGGGTTGTTGGAAATTTGTGATTTGAATATATGATTGCAGAGCTGAAAGGTTTAAACTTGAAGGAATTTTTGTGGACATTTTGTCGATTGCTCTGCCTGCTGCTCTGGCGCTGGCTGCTGACCCCATTACCTCTTTGGTTGACACAGCCTTTGTTGGCCATTTAGGTATCTACCTTGTTCTTTGTTAATTGATACAGTTATATGTGTATTTGATAAATAGTACAAGACTCCCACTACACATGGTTTTACTCCTAATGGCACCGAGGCCTTTGTGATAAAACTCCATAGCTGCTGTGCAAGTAGGTGGTAAGATATTAGTAGTGGTCGGTCGTCCATGTATCTGAAATCTTGACAGTTTCTGCATGGTTTAGGGTCGGTTGAATTGGCAGCAGTTGGGGTGTCAGCTTCAGTATTCAATTTAGTTTCTAAATTGTTTAACGTTCCGTTGCTCAACATCACCACATCTTTTGTTGCTGAAGATCAGGCATTGGCTAGCAAGGCCCAGGATGGTAATTAGTAACTTTTTCTAGCAAGGCTTGTTATATTTAAGGCTTTGGAATTAATTCTTTGCTTTAATCACAATGGTTTTGTGAAGATTTCCAGGGTGACAGCCAGAGCAAGAAGCTCCTTCCCTCGGTGTCAACTTCGTTGGCACTTGCTGCCACCATTGGCATTGCTGAAGCTGTTGCACTTTTTCTTGGGTCGGGTGTCTTGATGAATGCCATGGGTATATATGCTGTATGTCAATCTTCACCAGTTATCAGTTTATGTTGCTTTGTACTACTTTATTCCGCAAATGTATCTTAGATTCTTAGTATAGTACTTCAGTTGAATTCAGTTTTGGTTGATGTCTTTGTGCAGTTTCTTTCTTTCACATGATTATTAATATCATGATTTGGAGTTGAATTTCTTATTTGTTTAGGTAGTTTTTACTGTCGCTTTTTCACTAGTATGTAGCAAACCTCTTTCTTAATTCTCTGCGTCACTATAGACTTTATCACGGTATTCAAATGAAATTGAAAGGGGTACCAAGGTTTCAAAGTTGGCTGATAAGGATGGAAGAAAAAGATTAGCATAAGGAGTAGGAAAATTTTCTCACTGTGGGATATGTAGCATCTATACATTTTGAAACTGACCGATGATGTTTCTGGATTTTTTATTTGAGGTTTGCCATTGTTATAGGATTCACCAATGCGAATACCTGCCGAGAATTTTCTTGCCCTAAGGGCATTGGGTGCTCCACCAATTGTAATTGCACTTGCCTCACAAGGCACTTTTCGTGGCTTTAAGGACACAAAGACACCTCTGTTTGCCATTGGTATCTATTGTTCTGCATCTTTTTGAACTCAACGGTACTGTATTCCAACTGATAAAATGACGATGTCTGCTCTTTTGTGTCAGTTGCTGGCAACTTACTTAATGCTATATTGGATGCAATTTTGATATTTGCTTTTGATTTTGGAATCCGCGGTGCTGCTATTGCTACAGTGATTTCTGAGTACGTCAACGATGTGGTAAACTTAATTATACTGGTGGATTTTGGTCTTGATGTTCCTATCATAAAATTCTGTCAATTTTTTTTTTTTCTAACAGAACTCTTCATGTCTATTTTTCTCAAGGTACCTGATTGCTGCCATTCTTCTGTGGAAATTGAATAGCAAAGTATTACTTGTCCCTACCTATATTGATGGGAGAAGAATCATCGGTTACCTTAAATCTGGTAGGTTCTTTGTTAACTTGTTTATGAAAAATAGATGATAGAGATATTTGAGTTTTTCTAAATATGTCCTTTGTATTTGTCAGGGGGTCTTCTTATTGGCAGAAGCTTAGCAGTAGTTGTAACTACAACGATAGCCACATCCATGGCAGCCCAGGAAGGTCCTATCCCCATGGCTGGCCATCAGATTTGCATTCAAGTTTGGTTGGCAGTATCTTTGCTTACCGATGCTTTAGCACTTGCTGGTCAGGTGTGACATTTTTTACTTTACAAGTTTCATATGACATGTGAACAATTTACATAGAAGAATTTAATGAAATAAATTATGTGAACGAACTAGCTTTAGTTTAATCATTACAATGATGTATCTTCACAGGCACTTCTTGCCAGTGGTTACTCCCAACAAGATTATGAACAAGCACGCCTAGTGATTTATAGGGTTCTACAGGTTCATATTTTTCTTTTCAACTGTTTCATTCTCATCGTTAATTGATATCCTTTTTTTCCCCCACCTTGTTATGGTATTGATGTCGTAGCTAACCCTGAATCTCCATTCACTGTTCTTTGACTTTCAAACAGATTGGTTTAGTGACAGGAATTGGTTTGGGAATTATATTATTCATCAGTTTTAAAGCGTTTTCTAGCTTATTCAGCACAGACCCACAAGTCCTGGCAATTGCATGGTCTGGTTTATTGGTAGGAAACTACATATCTCAACAGTTTACTTGTTGGAAGCCTATGTACAATTACTTGTATCATATATACATTAGTTGCACTGCTACACATACCTGATGTGGATACTGTTTGTCAGTTTGTTGCTGGATCTCAGCCAATAAACGCTATAGCATTTGTTATCGACGGACTGTACTATGGAGTTTCAGACTTTGGATATGCTGCCTATTCAATGGTATTCCCGGATCCGATCATGAACAACAGATTGGTTATACCATATGGTCTCCTCTCACCTCTCTTTTTGTTTGGGTAGGTGTTAGTAGGGCTGATTTCTTCCACAGTCATACTCGTTGCTTCTCCGTCTTTTGGCCTTGCTGGAGTCTGGACGGGGCTGTTTCTCTTCATGGCATTGCGCGTAGTAGCCGGGATTTGGAGGTAAATTAATTTCTGTATGAGATCATGTCATCGCGCAACTTGAACTTCTTGACAAATACTATTGCACTCCAGGTTGGGCACAAGAACCGGACCATGGAAAATGGTCTGGGATGAGAGGAAGCAGGAAACATAGGGTGACGAATGTTCAATCTCCTGGTAAAGGAGAAGAAAAATACTCATCAGGGGTTATCGAACACAAGTAACGTCTCCAAAGTCCAATGCTAATGGCGTAACCTGTTTTCGAACACAGGTTACGTCATGGTGTTCAAGGGCCTACCCAATTATTAAGACGACCTGGATCAACAAGAGAGAGTGACTTCGACTGGCTTCCGACTACTCGCTCGATTCAGTATGTCGGGATGCAAATGCTGATCGGCGTTCCAAACCGAAGCTTTCTTCCCCTCGATACTTCACCAGGCTCTTGTAATATAGGGGGGGTTTTGTATATAAATACTGTAGCTCAAAAATAGCTCAGATATACATTCTTACGGAAAAAGAAGGAAGCATTTGACACATATATAGTGGCAGTAACATATGAAATTATAAAACGCCTACAAATGTTTACAAAACGAAATCAAGGGTTCTGAAATGAAAGGGAATATGTAGATTTTATTATTTTTTGGGGTTAAAGTTGCAGCTAAAATCTCTATTTAATCCAAATAACAATCTCAATTAAGAGTAAGGGAACCATGAATCATTTAGGCAGCCCCTGCTCTTCCATTGCACCAGAATCGTAACTCTGTCGATCGATATCCACGCCTAAACGTGCGTACTCCGTGTGATTCGAGCTTCCAGGTATGTTGGGATGTGGTTGTGCCTGCAACTGAATAGGGAGATTATGCGTCCTCCCCCATTGTTGGTCCTCAGCAGCATCAATGCCAGAGGTTTCCTCTGCAGACCAGTTATGCACGTAGTCAAGTCTGTCGTCGAGCTCTTTCTGAATTCCGATATCATTCCAAGGATTAATGCCATATCTCGGACTGTATGCCACATCTAAATCATCTAACCAAGCATAACTATGTATGAAGTCATTGCGATTATGGCCATTTAATCTCGTCGTTTCTGCAAAACCTCCTTGCAATTCTTGATCCGTCATCGATAACTTCATTTCAACATCCTCAGAAGGCTCAAAATTGGTTACAAGATTTTCGGCCGCGTTTATTTGCTCACCATGCATGTTGTTGTACTTCTCATCTAACCCGTTGTGACTT
The DNA here is from genome assembly GCA_035220775.1 of Malus fusca. Taxonomy (NCBI): domain Eukaryota; kingdom Viridiplantae; phylum Streptophyta; class Magnoliopsida; order Rosales; family Rosaceae; genus Malus; species Malus fusca. Next base: position 24,679,137 of record CM069062.1, read on the forward strand.
CCGGATTCCAGAATCACCGGAAATGGTTTCTCCGCGGCTTCCCTCATTGCCGGTGTCTCAACTTTGACATCATTTGAAGGCTTGCAACTGTTTCTCCGATTGCATTCCCCATCTACAAGCTCAGTTAAGCAATCATAATTGGACCTCAAAAGTATCTCCAAAGGATCCATATCGTTACAAGGCTTACAATCAAATACCGTATCAAATTTCACAACCAGGGGCTCATTAGGCAAGTAATCTCCCCTATGATCGAAGCTTCCATAGCTCTCAGTCTGAAAAACATCATCGTTCTTAACAAGCTCACGTTCAGTTTCGTATTCGCATTTCACAGCTTTTGGTTCTCTTGAGGTAGCACGTAAAACATGTAATTCCTCTGACACAGAACAATCCGTTTCCTGCTTTTGCTCTTTGGCCACACAATCCTCAAAGAATCCTGATCTTCCCTCTGCCTCATCCGCATTATTGTATGTCAATGAGGACTCATGAGACGATGGTGTTTTAGATGACACAGAATTAGAGTAGTAATCCTTCGAGTCCACAGCATTGTCGGGGAAGTTGAGCCGGGCCAAAGCACCATAAATTGCTCTAGCAGCTTTATCATAAGCAAGAGCAGCTTCATAGGCTGTAGGGAAAGTACCAAGCCAAAGACGCCTATTCTTCTTCGTAGGTACAGAACCGGCTCTAGCTCGAATTGGTTCTCGAATTTCCGCCACCCATTTTCCCCAAGTCCTCTGCCTAACACCCCTAAATACACAATCTGAGTTCTCCGGCCCTCCTTTCCCCCTCATGCAGCCTTTTCTGGAGCCCTTCGCCGGAGCCCGAGTCTTCTTCCCTCCATCTTTCCCAGAATCAAGCCTCTCATTGTAGTTCTTCCACTTGGTCAGTGTGTCCTCTATCGAATCGCACCCGTTGCGCCTCTTCCGCAATTTCCTTTCCCTGAAAGGTTAAACCACATTCAAAGCTAGTTTCAGCTTTCAAATAATCAGCACGAACAAATTAATTTCCAGGCACCTCTCGGTTGGGGTTTGGGATTGCTTTGATAGGAAGCATTTATACTCTGAGGGCATTTTTGCTTATCACCGTTCCTATGTATCACTGTTAGATAAGTTTGAATTTTGAGATTTGTACTTATCCATTATACGAATCTTGAAATTCAAACTCATCTAACGGTGATAAATAGGATGGTGAGAAAAAATGCTCCCTTTCTACTTGTAAGTGTGTCTAGAAACATATTGCAGACTTTATTTAAAGTGCTTTTAAGAACTTTTGCTAAAAGTGCTTTTATTATAAACATATAAAACTTTTTATGAAAAACCCAAATGCTTTTTCAGGAAGCACTTGAAACTTCCTTCTTGAATAAGCATTGCACTTGTACACGAAGAAAGTTGGAATTCCATCATAAAACTAATTGGCAATATGGGAAGTAGACCAAACTTCTTCATGGTATCAGAGTATGTTGCGTCACATGTGAGCCCAACAATCACGTGTTCCACGTCACCCTATTTGTGTTGTCCACATGTTAGCTTGAAAAGGTTTAAAGTATCCCCAACTGAGGTTTTATCCTTCTCAAGACCACTACATCTATAGCTCTAATGAAAAATTTCATCCTAATAAGCCAAAAATAAAGCTACAACCACCACATAGACTAAAAACTTCATTCCAAGGACACACACCAAATTGAGGGGCCAATCCTTTTTTTTTCTTTTTATTTTCTTTCTTTTTTTTAGTTTAGAGATGGGTGTGCTCTATTTTTAATTCCAAAACATGATTTTAAGAATTTATTGTTTATCCGTTTGTTTAATTAAGAAAACATAAATAAATTTTGTGTTATTGATTAATGAAAAAAATATTGTGTTTTGTGTTTATTTTCAAGATTGAAAAGTTCATAAAAAAAAACAGTGATGAAATTTAATATTGGTAGTTCAGAGACCTGAACGGAAAGCATAAATAAACAACATACTTAAATTGTAAAGAGATTACAATTTTGTTATTTGAAAGCATAAACAATCAAATTCAAAAGTTGTTTTAAACCAAAATCTTATCTTGTCTGGTTTCATAAAAATAAATGAATGGATGATATTCAGATAAGAGAATTTAACCAACGGTGCATGAAGTAATAAAATCTAACATCTTCAAAATTTGAATTTTTGAGGTTGAAAACTTCATAAGAAAAATGTTAGATAGCACGTTAAAAAATTAACTTATAAAAGTTAAAACAAAAGTAAATCTATTAGCATAATCAAATTTCTACATAAATAAATATATAACTCATATAGAGACCGAAAGATATATAACCCCTTACTAACAAAGATTTTTTTTAGAGCTATATCGGAGCTTTAAATTGAACTATATCCACCACTTTTTTTAGCCTCATATAAAGCCGTTCATTAGAGACGCTCTTATAAGCGGTTGGCTACTCCTTTTATTGTCAGATGATTTATGACGGAACTCCAATTTTCTTCAACCGCAGTCATAATCCTTTTAAGCGATGCCAGGACCAAATCCCGAGCAGGAAAGACTTCCAAAATTTCACAAAACTTCGATTTCTCAAAGGAAATGATTCACACAGAGAACCCCAGATAAAAAATCAAATAAAAACTCAAGAACTCACCCGTCCGAAGCCTCGGACTCCATGCAAGTTCAGAAATCTGCCTGCTTTCTTCTTCCTTTTTATCTGAGTCAGTTTCCGAAGTCTTCCTTCAGGCGTCGAATATGCAGAAATATATGACCTTTTCGACCTAAGTTAGTTGAAAATTCGGAAAGGGTTTATGTAGGGTTTAGGTGCGAGCTGGCTTTTGCCCCTTGAGCAAGGCTTCGAGACGTTTTGAACGAGCTTGGGTTTTCTCCTTTTTCGGCTAGTGGGTTTATGGGAGCAGATAACAACAACAAAGCAATAGCGTCAGACTCTCACTTGGGCACGAAGGTACTGAGAGATGGTCCCGAAAAGGATTAATGTCAATTTGATGACATGGACAGCTCACGGGTTGATTGATTTTTAGCCCCTGCTTCGACACGTAACAGCCGTGCACTGTATTGACCCTTCGGTTTCTTACTCACGAAGTCTTTTCTTTTCTTTTCTGTTGCATTTATAATGGCAGCTGCGGTTAGTGCTCTAAGATGAAGCTAGTTTATTAGGCATTCACCAGTACAAGCATGTACGAGAAGGCTCGAAAACACGTTTACTACTAAAAGTGTTTTGAAATTATATAAGCATGTCTCAAAAGAACGTTTAAGAGATGAAGTGTTTTATCTATCAAAATAGTTTTAAACAAGGAGAGTGATTTTCATGTTTTTTCAGTCTTTTACACATTCTTGTTTAATCTTCATCGTTGAGTTTGTTGCAATTATTGAATCTGATGGTTACAAATTAAAAAAAAAATGTGTAAAAATAAGTAGACTAAGGGCTGGTTTAGTATTGTTGTGCTTTGAAAAAAAACTATTTCTGCTGTGTTGTGAAAATAAGCTCATTTTTGCTGCTTCGCGTTTTCAGTTTTTTTTTTACCCAAAACTGTGAAAATAAGCTATTTTTAAGTATTTACAAAACACTTTTTTGAACTCAACTTTTTTTTATATTTACTTTTTATAAAAACATCCCAGTACCAAATCAGTACTTAAATAAACGCTTAAGACATGATGTCATGAGTTCACTTGTTATAATCAATAAACTTATCGGATAATTAATAAAAAATTGAGAATACCAAGTAGGACTGTAGGAGTGCCAGACTGCACCAAACTGCATCATGAAGTTTGCGGTAGGTAACGCACCAACAAAATTCGTCTAGGACAAGAAAAAGTAACTTTTCATCCAAAGATCCGAAGAAAGTTTGATTTGTTTTTGTCTTTTTCCGAAACCAAAGAAAAAAATAAAGAAAAATTAATAAAAAAAACTTAAAAACTTTAAATTTTAACGATAAAGACAAAATAAAAAGTAAAGTGAATAGTATCATGATTGACTTTTTAATGTAAAAATGTGATTTTTTATTAAAGTGAACGGTACCATGAGTTTTTCGTTAAAGTTCTTAAAAAATAATACATTTATAATTTGAAATTTTTTATGAAAAGGGTTTAGGTTAAATTTATTTTAATTAGAAACCATGCATTAATTTTATTTAAAAAAAATTATTTAAATTTTAATAAAAAAAAGTCTGAAATTTTAATAAAAATGATAAAAAAAACTTTAAATTTTAATAAAAAATATAATATTAATATTAAAAAAATAAAAAAGAACTGACGATTATGATTAAAAGTGTATTAGAGGCTCAAAAAGACGTTTACGAGTAAAAGTGTTTCAAAACTATATAAGTATGTCTCAAAGAGATGTTTAAGAGGCGAAGTGATTTATCAAAATAATTTTAAACAAGGGAAGTAATTTTCATACTTTTTAAACTATTACATACTTCTGTTTAATAATCCGACAATTATAATAAAAAAATAAGTAAGAAATAAATTTAAAAAATGTGTAAAAATTATTATCGTTATGTTATGAGTTGACAAGTTATAATCAATAAACTATCACATAATGAATAATAAATTTGGGAATACGAGGTAGGAGTTCTAGACTACACCAAACCGCGTCATGAAGTTTGCGGTGAAGCACCAAGAAAGTTCCTCAAGGAAAAGAAAGAGTTGAACTTTTCATTCTAAGAAGAAATTTCGAAAGTTTGTTTATGTTTTTGTCATTTTCCGAAACCAAAGAAAAAACAGTTTTTATTTTGGGTAGTGTTATTGGCATTCCAAAAATTTCATTGTACACTTCTCACAAGTGTATTTTTCTTTCTAAATATAGAAAGTTTGGAGTGTAAAATGAGAATTTTGGAGTGCTAATAACAATTCCCTTTATTTTTTATTTTTATATAAATAATAGAGTAAGCTACAGTAAATGCATGAAATGCAAAGGCAAGGAAGATTCAAATGTGAATCTGTTTGGGCCCAAAATATTAATTTGGGCCGAGGACAGAACCATTCTCGGCCCGGAAGGGCCTGGCAACAAGGGAGCCTTGGGCCGTTCGGTTCGTGGGCCTCTAAAACTAGGCCGGCTAGGTTGTGCTACATTTGCGAAGCCGAATCCTAATGCAACAAGGAGTCTCGGCAAGTCGGATAACCAGGAATGGTTTCAACTCAATAAGGGACTAGATTCACAATCCTAGTGAAGATAGGACTGGTCGAACTAGGGTTGATCCGGAGAGAAAATCCTAGTCCGTGTAGGGTTTTAAGCCGAATTCGAGGAAATCCAATGCTATAAATAGGGGTGATTGTGCAACGTTCGAGGCCCCACAAAAATCAATACAAAATTGCCCTGCGCAAATCCTCAACAACTTGAGAACCTTTTCTTTTTCTTTTTCGCTGACACATCTTCCGTTGGCATCAACAGCACTGTGAAAGCAACCGGTGATATCTTAAGTCGGCATAGATAGCTCTATCACCGTAGAATTGGCCGAACTCGCAGTACCTTCCGTTGGCATCAACAGCACTGCGGCGGGCACGGTCAGTTATCTATCCAAGTCTCGGTCGAGAAGGTTTCTAAATCCTTTTTTGGTCGAGGTCATCTCATTAGTCTTCTCGACGAAGTGAGGTGTTACAGTTATTACATTCGGCACATTGAAAGCCGAATTCGATTTGTGAGCTTCGTAATAATAGTAACCTTGTCTTCAGGTTTGAGAATCCAGGAGGCCGAGACGTGTTCCTTTCTCGGCCGCAATCGCAAGACGCAGAAGTCAGTAGCGCGACCCAACGCAACATCAACAAATTTACTCCTCGGCCGAGCTCGGCCGACGAGTTGGCACGCCCGCATTCACCGAAGGACGTAGTTAGCTTTTAAATTACTCGGCCTGCGCGCCACGTAGGCTTTGTAGTTTTTAGGACCAACATTTTGGCACGCCCAGTGGGACCCAGTGCTAATACTACGAAGTTCATATGATATATCAAGATTCCAATCTGGCTCAACGTAGCCGATTGTACGAGCTCCTGGAGGAATTGAAAAAACATAATGAGGAATGTAAAAAATCTTTGGAAGCAGAAAAAGTTCTTCGTGGCCATAGAGAGATGCAAAAGTCATTCGCTTGCATGTTGAAAATAAAAGCTCATGTTACCCTGCAAGGGCAATGGGTAAATGAAGACAGGGCTCGATTTAATGCATGGCTAGATGAAGAAAATTTTCCTTACGTTTCTGATTACAGATCAATTCCATTTGAGAAATGGTTAGGCCCAAAGGCCGGGGGGCAATTTTTCGCTCCGGCCGTAATCAGACATCGGCCTAAGAAAATTGTTAATTTGGCCGAAGAACAAAGGCCACCTATTTTTTCGGTCGAGGCTGAAAATATGGTTGGCCAAGAAGAAAAACCTAGGCCACCTATTTTTTCGGTCGAGACTGAAAGTGTGGTAAGCCTAGAAGAAAAAGTTAAAGTTTCTGAGCCACAAATCGACTCAGAAAATGATTCGCCAGAAAAATGCTCCAATGGCGAACAAGGCCTAGACATTGGTCTAGCCCAAGAAACCACGCCAATTGATATGATTATTGGCGATAAGGCCGATATAGAGAAATTCCATTCGGCCAAATTATTTGGGTTAAAAGCCGAAATTAACAACGTAATTATGCATGAGGGGCATACTAATTGTCTAACATATTCGGCGGCCGAAAATGAAAAATTTTTCGCCAAGTCAAAAATATTTGGAGAAAATTCTTTATTCGGCCTAGGGCGAAGTCAATTTCAACATTTTGTTATTACAAGATCTCGTCTTGGAATAAAGCATCGTTGGCCTCCTCCTGACTATGGTTCGGCCACTTTTATTTCCATTTAGAAAAATAAAAATAAAAAAAAATATTTTCGTAATCATCTGGCTACTTAAGCCGATGCATAAGAAAATAAGGGGGGGGCAACAACAGTGCGGCAATCCAAGTATGTGTCTATCAATTGGCCGAGGAATATGAAAATTAGTTGGCCGAGGAGTGCCTACTTTAAAAGAAAGGGTCGGCCGAGTCTTGGCTTCGGTCTCGGCCTCGGCCATTTGAAAAAGTTGCGTGTATATATATATATATATATATAAATATAGGCAGGTCGAGCTCCAGGAGCATTTTTTATCGACCTCGACCCCAATTCTTCTCGGTCTCGGCCCCATTTACTCTCAACCCCAATATTTTTTACCGACACTGGCAGATGGAGGTCATGACATTGGCAGAACATAGGTGATTTTAATGCCGAGGAACAAAATTTGTTTCGGCAATACGACGAAATGTTGTTGGCTACGAGCAATAAATTTCCTTAACCATTCGGCTTACGAGTCGAAGCTCAAGGAAACTGGGGGGCAATGTTTGGGCCCAAAATATTAATTTGGGCCGAGGACAGAACCATTCTCGGCCCGGAAGGGCCTGGCAACAAGGGAGCCTTGGGCCGTTCGGTTCGTGGGCCTCTAAAACTAGGCCGGCTAGGTTGTGCTACATTTGCGAAGCCGAATCCTAATGCAACAAGGAGTCTCGGCAAGTCGGATAACCAGGAATGGTTTCAACTCAATAAGGGACTAGATTCACAATCCTAGTGAAGATAGGACTGGTCGAACTAGGGTTGATCCGGAGAGAAAATCCTAGTCCGTGTAGGGTTTTAAGCCGAATTCGAGGAAATCCAATGCTATAAATAGGGGTGATTGTGCAACGTTCGAGGCCCCACAAAAATCAATACAAAATTGTCCTGCGCAAATCCTCAACAACTTGAGAACCTTTTCTTTTTCTTTTTCGCTGACACATCTTCCGTTGGCATCAACAGCACTGTGAAAGCAACCGGTGATATCTTAAGTCGGCATAGATAGCTCTATCACCGTAGAATTGGCCGAACTCGCAGTACCTTCCGTTGGCATCAACAGCACTGCGGCGGGCACGGTCAGTTATCTATCCAAGTCTCGGTCGAGAAGGTTTCTAAATCCTTTTTTGGTCGAGGTCATCTCATTAGTCTTCTCGACGAAGTGAGGTGTTACAGTTATTACATTCGGCACATTGAAAGCCGAATTCGATTTGTGAGCTTCGTAATAATAGTAACCTTGTCTTCAGGTTTGAGAATCCAGGAGGCCGAGACGTGTTCCTTTCTCGGCCGCAATCGCAAGACGCAGAAGTCAGTAGCGCGACCCAACGCAACATCAACAAATTTACTCCTCGGCCGAGCTCGGCCGACGAGTTGGCACGCCCGCATTCACCGAAGGACGTAGTTAGCTTTTAAATTACTCGGCCTGCGCGCCACGTAGGCTTTGTAGTTTTTAGGACCAACAGAATCTGAAGTGTAAAGGTAAATACTCTTAATCAATCAAACTATAAGTTACTTGTTAAATGTTAAATAGCCAAGTTTACGGTTTTGGATTAAGAACCAAAATAGAAAAGGAAAATGTAGACTTGAGAAATGCTTCCAAATTACTAGTATAAACATTTCAACCAATAACAGCTTCTTTTACAAAAGGGTGGTGATGCATACATTAAATTTATGCACCAAATTTTTGCTGAGGTACTAAATAACCAGTAACAACTTCTTGTACTTATTTTGAATAATATTCATATCTTTAATTGGGAATTCCGAATTGAACTTGGTATAGTTAGTGTTTTTTTTTCCTTTTCTTTTTTCTAAACAAACAATATTATCTACACCAAAGGGAGGGGTGAGCTTAGCCTAACAATGGGCTGGGGTGAGCTTAGCCTAACAATGGGCTAGCAATAATGTGGTTCAAGATCGCTTTTGGCGAGAATCGAACTTAAGATATCCCACGTACAAGCGAAGAGAAATACAACTAGACCGTAATATTAAGATTTGAATTGTATTAGGAATAATGTCAAGGCAGTAATATGGCCTTCGTTTGACTGGAGATGACACGATAGAGTCACCGGCGAGGGTATGGTAGTGAGGTGAATGGTTGTGCCATTTTTTGTTTTTAGAGGGTGGGGTGGATTTAACAAAAGCAACGGTAAACCTGGAATTATTGAGACAAATTTTAATTGTGACTTGTGAGGTGTTTAAGGAGTAATGCTTGGTACATAAATTTACAAATTAAATTATGTATTATTAATAAGAAATAGCACGTGTCAACTTTCATGTTATTTAATTTACAAATTTAGTTTCTCTGATTTTACCTTTCAACATATTAAGGAGTGTTAATAAAACAAGCCCTTTTAATTTCATTTAAAAAATTAATCCCGACAAAAATTTTTGTATGAATATATTGGCGCACCGAAGAAAACTCTTCTCTCGATTTTTCTTGTTTATTTTATTTTTATTTGGATTTGTGATTTTGCATGCCATATTTCTCTTGGCAACTGACCTTTCTTTGGAGTTTTATGATTTTCTTTCTTTACAAATGGTGAACTCCCGAAGGAAGGCTGCTACAATGCACTCCAAAATCAGCCGCAAGAAGCTCGATCTTATCAACGGTGACGTTCCAATTCCGATCCTTCTTTTCTTTTGTTTCAAATTCCAAACAACTTTGATTTCCATTTTTTGAAAAAATGTTTCTAACTTTTTGTTTTTTTTGTGTGTTCCTCTCGTTTATGTACAGAGGATGCGACTCGTCTACCGGTATCATTTTTCTTGAAATTTCTTAAATATTTTTTGGGACACTTTGGATGCGGTTTCTAGCTATCAATATTCTTTGATTGAAACCTTATTTGTTTTTAGTTTTTTTTATCAAAGTCCCTAACATTAATGTAATAGTGTAAATTACTATATTTTTTAAATTAAAAATTAAAATTTGTATTTGTTTATATTAATGGGATTTTAAATATGACACACCCCGTCCCGAAGGAGGGCGTGTTGGCCGTCACGTGAGAGTGACGTAGCCATTTACACAGTTCGGAAGCTCTTAAAATACAATTACTAAAAGGAAACCCCCGAGGGTGAGTCCTACTTTTGTGAATTCTGTCAGAACGCCGTTGGGTTCCTCGTGGCCACCAAAGCTCTGCTAACTTAAACCTGGAGGGGCGAAAAACAAAATTGAGTGGGTCAGCAAAACAAAGCTTTTCGAAAATCTTTCATTTAAAACATTTTTAACTCCTCGCTGAAAAACCTGTATACTTTCCCGGAAAATAGCATATATGAACATATATATAAGCAAATATCTCAAGTCACTATTCTTTAACATTTTTAAGAAAGGATATGCCATGCCAAGTGTCCAAAAACATAATATAGATGTTTTCATAAATCTCAAATCATCAATTTTTTCTTTCTCAAAACCCAGAAGTATGCCATGTTATAAAACTTTCAAAAACCGAAATAATGATGCATCAATATAATTCAGGTGAAAATAAATCAACCGGAGACCCTGAAGTGGTCCTGTACGGCTGATTCTAAAGCTCAACATCAAATCCAACCGGAGTCACCTCGGTGACCTGTACGGTCCAACTCTGCACGTCACTCGGAACTACATATAGTAGTCTGTACGATGACAGATGTATAAATACGCTCTAGTGCTTCTCTCATCAATCATCAGCGCGCATAACTAAGGTCACCCACTAGTCGGAATCACATCTAGTGATCTGTACGACTAGCATGTCGGAACCCTCACATGGTCTGTACGACATCCACCTACTTGGATCCAAGACGAGCGTGCGGTGTGGTGAATAAATATAAGCACTAACACCTAGGGTGCAGGTTATGAGTTTAAACGTCTCAACATCAATTAATTCAATGAATAATGAACTCACCTGACTTACATGTGCCTCCACAGCACCATGCACATGTATGCATCATATATCAATCATATAATTCATATTTTCATCAAATAATTCTATGCATGGCATTTGAAAAACATAATTTTCCATTAAATGCATTTTCTGGGAAAAACAATAGTATATAGGTGTTGGTCCTAAAAACTACAAAGCCTACATGGCGCGCAGGCCGAGTAATTTAAAAGCTAACTACGTCCTTCGGTGAATGCGGGCGTGCCAACTCGTCGGCCGAGCTCGGCCGAGGAGTAAATTTGTTGATGTTGCGTTGGGTCGCGCTACTGACTTCTGCGTCTTGCGATTGCGGCCGAGAAAGGAACACGTCTCGGCCTCCTGGATTCTCAAACCTGAAGACAAGGTTACTATTATTACGAAGCTCACAAATCGAATTCGGCTTTCAATGTGCCGAATGTAATAACTGTAACACCTCACTTCGTCGAGAAGACTAATGAGATGACCTCGACCAAAAAAGGATTTAGAAACCTTCTCGACCGAGACTTGGATAGATAACTGACCGTGCCCGCCGCAGTGCTGTTGATGCCAACGGAAGGTACTGCGAGTTCGGCCAATTCTACGGTGATAGAGCTATCTATGCCGACTTAAGATATCACCGGTTGCTTTCACAGTGCTGTTGATGCCAACGGAAGATGTGTCAGCGAAAAAGAAAAAGAAAAGGTTCTCAAGTTGTTGAGGATTTGCGCAGGGCAATTTTGTATTGATTTTTTGTGGGCCTCGAACGTTGCACAATCACCCCTATTTATAGCATTGGATTTCCTCGAATTCGGCTTAAAACCCTACACGGACTAGGATTTTCTCTCCGGATCAACCCTAGTTCGACCAGTCCTATCTTCACTAGGATTGTGAATCTAGTCCCTTATTGAGTTGAAACCATTCCTGGTTATCCGACTTGCCGAGACTCCTTGTTGCATTAGGATTCGGCTTCGCAAATGTAGCACAACCTAGCCGGCCTAGTTTTAGAGGCTCACGAACCGAACGGCCCAAGGCTCCCTTGTTGCCAGGCCCTTCCGGGCCGAGAATGGTTCTGTCCTCGGCCCAAATTAATATTTTGGGCCCAAACAATAGGTAATACGAAAACAAAACTGCCCACTCACCTGGAGTTTGCCCTACTACTCCCTAGCACAATACACCAAGGCATCATGACGATCGGCGCCTAAAACAATAATCAAATCCGACCTCAGAATTCATATTGATAGAATATATAACTTATATAAAATACGTCACTACGTAGTTCGATCCGGAAGATCTGCCACTCAGATCTTGAATCCATAACTTCCAGAGGTCCACAATAAATCTCTAGAACAACATCCTAAAATTTCATTACCATCCAACGGTCGGATCTCCGTCAATTTCCAAAACCAAGTGACGGTTAACATTCTATTTTATGAACTTACAACTCCAATTCCGGAAGATCCGTAAATCGGATTCCCAATCCGTAAGTTCCTATAATCCTCAAATATTATGCATTACGATGCATCAAAGTTTGGTGACGATCCAACGGTCGGATCGTCACTTCACATTTTCATCTATATGCGAAATAATTATAAACGCTATTTAAAGCACCTAACCAACAATTCTTAATAACTTCTCATACGGTGCTCAAATTGGTTATATGAATATACCACATCGACCTACTCGACGCCACGAGCGTCGGGAAATTTTTGGAGGGCTCACGCGCCCCCACGTGCCGCGCGTGGCACGGGTCTACGCACCCCCACGCGCCCTTCTTCTTCCTTGGGTCGCCGGACTGGTTTTTCCGGCGGCCGGTTTCCGGCGAATTTTGTAACTCTTCGTTCTCCTTCGTTTTTCACCCATTTTCTTCGTATTTTATATCAAATTGAAGCCCAAAACATGTAGAATCATAATAGACTAGTTTAAGGCTCTAAAAACACCTAAATCTCACCGAAAGAATTCCAAAGAATTCGGCCAAATTTGAACCACGTGATCCCGACGTCCAAATCCTTCAAACGAAGCACTCCGAGCTTCCTTAGGACCTCACTAAGCTCACTATAAGCTTAGAATTCCCTGAAACACAACATTTTACGTTCGCATGAACAGTAACAAAAAATGGAGGTTTCGGGTTCACGTGAAATCGAAGGTTTCACGGCCTAAAACTAGTACCAATCGACTCACAAGGACCCAGGGATGAAGATGCATACCTTGGTTGCCTCGATCCGTCGAGTTTTGGAGGGTTTCTGGGTGAGGTCCTTACGTTGGGTGTGAGAGAGAGAGAGAATGTCGTGAGGGAGGAGAGATAGAGTGCTACGGGAGGGAGAGAAGACAGGGAGTGCGTGTGTGTGATTGTGTGGTCCAACACAATCCTCACCATCCAATTTCATCCTAGCTCCCTAACCACACAACAATCCAACATACCAAAAATCAAAATTTTAAATCCAAAACTTAGGTAAAATTAATCCAAATAATGTCACACACACGTACCTTAATGCCCGTTAAGGGTAATTACGTCATTTCACGTCCTCGATATAGAAATCCCGGGACGGGCTGTGACAAAATATAACCCATAATTTGTGGGATTAAAAATAATAAAATATAAATTATACTCTCCATTATATTGTATGTGTGTGTGTGTATGTAAATATGAGTGCATTCATCAAAATTAACAACAAAAAAAATATTGTATAAAACATGGGTACATTCTTCAAAACACCAACAAACAAAAAACAAAGATATTAGGCTTAATAACATTAGTAAATTTCTTCAATTAAATTTGACATAGTTATATCCTCAAATCAACGAAAAAGAATGTATCCATATAAATTTAAAAATAGATTAAATTTTTTTAATGGATTTTATATTAAAAAATTGGATACATTTTATATGAAGAATTTGTACATTTTATATTAAAAAAATGATACATTTTACATATAACAAATTGGTATATTTAAGAATAGGCACATTTAGACCATCTGTGACGACCCGTCCCTAAATTTCCCATGTAATTTCCCCCGAGTATGTGTTTTGACGGTTATGCCCTTAGTGGCAAATGACGTGGATGAAGGGAAAATTATGAGTTTTCTAGATTTGGGATTTCAAAATGACTAGCATGCATATACAATTCTAGATTTATATACATACGCAACGGAAGCATTTATAACAAGTTATCAAAGTTATAGTCATGTAAATCCCCTTCAAGGTTCATAGGTTTAAATATAATGCATCAAAACAATTTTGCTTAAGAACAAAGTCAAGGAATAGATCTATACCTCTTGTTCTTGATTTTAGACCAAGGATGGACCACCTCCAAGCTCTTTGTTCCTTGAATTCCTTGAGCCTAGCTTCCCTCCTTGCCTCCTCCACTTTGATAGAATGAGTGCTCCTAGGTTCTCTTCAAGTCCCCAAAGTAGAAGACCTCTAAAGATCCTCACCCACTAGTATAATGAGAAGGATGAAGGAATGACCAAAAGGATGAAAAGTTGTTAGCCAATTCACCCTCAAGGTGGCAAGCCTAATTTAGAGAGAGAGAGAGATGGTTGTTTTGATTTTGTGTTTCTAAAACTCACAAAACAATTAAAGGAATCAATCTCTATAAAGTTCCTTATATATTATCAAAAACCTAGTCAACAAATTGACCAAACATCTCACCCAAACCCTTAGCATGTGGCCGGCCCTATTGTGTTAATTTGGGCTTTGGGCTTTCATTTATTTCAAGTCATCCAATGCTTGAATAAAAGCCCAATGGGCCCAATTAAACCCGAACATTTCTTTAAGCCCAAAACGATCTTTTATCGCTTTTATGATTTCTTTAGACTTTCTAAATTAATCAAAACACTTAATTAATCCAATTAATTAATTCCATCATCCATTAATTACCCACTACAATAGTGTTTTGGTGAACAATCTTTTAGGTTCTAATTAGCAAGGCAGTGAGGTGATTGGTCATTAATTCAATTTAATTTCAATCACTAGTGAATCAAAACTTCATTTTAATTCACCATTCTTCTTTGATGACTATGTTTATTTATCTTAGAAGAACTCACAAACTATGAGTGACATCTAACCATATGTCATAGCTACCCAAGCTAATGTAGAAGTTTATTCGGAGAACCTATTCAGTTGGAATTACAAATGTAATTCGATCATTCTCTAATACAATACTCTCAATCATATTACTAGGGTATGGATATATTATGTCAAACCCCTAATGTGATTATTCCTTCTTATATGATTCTTTTGAGTCGTATAGGAACGCATTCCTTTCAATACGCTCGATACTTCGGCCGAAGATTTCCGAATCATATCTTAGAGTATTCTTCCTCTCTTACCGAGGATTAGAGATTCCTTGTTGCGCATACACTTGCCTTCATGACTAAGTGGCTTAACCCCAACTATGTCGTTGACATTCTGAAAGATTGACGTTTGACATAATCAAAGATTAAGTACTTAACCACAAGACAACGACGATGCCTCAGGTCTAAGGACTACTTACATTATTCCAACCTTTAGAGTTACTTGCTTGACATGTGAGTAGACCTCCATGCAAGTACTCTCGTTCGATTGTGTTCAGTGAACTCATTCCCCTAATGAGCACCTACATACTTGTCTTAGTGTCACAACACGAATGGGATGAGACTTTCCATCCTTCCATTTGAAGCAGACATAGTATGTACCGATCTACGCATTGTCAGTTTCCCTCCGACAATCCAATGACCAGGAACCTTTTGGACATTTGGTTATCTGAAGAAGGTCTCTGTAATCTAACATCATTAGATTACTTCTTCAATCCATCCATTGTCCATGGATACACTATTTAAGACATATATCGTTTATTGAGATAGTCATAATTCGTGTTTTTGCCTTTTGATGTATAAGAATCATCTATACATCTATTCATTTGTCCTGAAAGGTTTCTTCCAAAGATTGGCTTTCAGGGCATATTTCCAACAATCTCCCACTTGCACTAAAGTCAATCACTAGTGTATCTTATACATCTAGTCGAGAGAGTTCATGCTCGCTGGTTAACTTGGTTATGTATTAATTCCTTTTATTTTAAAAGGGAATTTACTCATCAAATGTTTCCAATACATTTGATGATGTCTCTTTATTGTGTTCGAATATTTTGATGAGACCTTGATTCCATGGCTTGAGCTATCGCCCCATTACGTCGTAGTACACTACCATCGACCTTATGGTTTGGATTCAATCATTGGTTCTAATAGAACCCCTTCATTCAAAACACCTTTTGAAGCAGTTTCTAAAACAATATATCGTCATATATTTTGTTTGTATACTTTATACAAACTTTGCTCCATCCTTGAGACCATTGTAGTACCATACTATCAATTCATTCATATGGTTTGTTCTTCATCCATTATGAAGTTCCATTTGTTAAAATGGCTTATTTTCACTTTGATTAACAACCTAAGTGAATGCACGCTTCCAGAGTTCTACTCTGATGTTTCTTTCTTAAAAGGCAATAATACTCTATCAGTTGCTTTGGTTCTGATCCTGGGATATAGTAATATCTTAAAGTGACAACCTCTGTGGTTCTTCACTTTTGGATATCTATTTCACAAGTCAATACATGTGTCCCTTTTGTGATTTTATGACACATTCATTATAAGGGTTCTGAAAGTGATTTCCTATCACATAGGAAAATGCTTTCTTAAATCTACAACATTTGAGATTTAATTCCTCTTTTAATATCCTTGAGATAGTCTTACTATATCAATAAGTCCAATTTCAAGTCTATACTTCAAAATTGACTGCGTCATGTTTTTGTCAATTTTTCGAGTAACATCTATGATGTATCAAGTCTATCAATTAGACTTCATTCATATCTTGTTTGCTCAAATTATGACATCACTCCCACTGGCCTTGATGTAACTTAGCATTCATTCAAAATTAACAATTATATCGTCTTGATTTGAATGCATATTGCTCCCATTAACTTGTATTGGATCTATTGACAATCATTAAGATCCATTAGCTTATTGATGATATCTCAACTATTTTGAGACTATCAACAACACTAGCTAACACAAGTTATTCAAACGAATCGTACACAAAAGAATTCCTTCTCAAGCAATTCCATTTGAAATGTGTAACTTGCTTTGTCAAGTCTATTCATTTAATTCATATGGTGTCATACATCATATTTCAAGCTTTAGTCATACTAAGACTTTTAATGTAGTTATATAAGAATTATCCAAGTCTTTAGTGGAAGCATAACTTCTACTAATGATATAGAAACTCAACCATTCCTTCTAGGTGGTTGATATAATTCTTTATCAAAACTACATAGAGCAATATTGTTACATTAGATGTTGAATTTGGATTGTCTTGTTGTTAAAGCAAATGTTGTGACTCATTTTGAAGTTATTCCCTTTTGTTTCATCAACTTGTCCATATGCTTTGTTATTTAGCTTGTTCTCATAAAAGAGAATGATGGACAATTCCCAACATATAACCATTTTATGCTAGGTTGACGAAACCAACATTCAAAGACTTTCTTTAAATATCACACAACATAGAATTTTAACGTTTGAAGAGCTTGAGTCTTTTAACAATTTAAAATTACAAACTCTTAATAATAGTCAAGTACTATTATTCTTTTGACAACTATAAACCAATCACATTCAAGTTTATATCCATTTTCACACCTCCCACTATTTCTCATGACTTTAATGAGAAATCATTTCATACATTCAAAATGTATAAAATTGGTGTATATTGGTATAAGACATTGTGTTTCATATAATATAAATCTTGTATCTCACCTAGGATACAACAAGACAATATTCAATTCATAACACTACTATTAAGAAAATGTATTAGAAGGCATTCATCACATTACATTAATATGATAATTCAAACATTCATAATGTTTAATATAACAAGCATTAGCTCTAAACATTTAGAGACTAATTTAAATACCTTTATACATATAAGCATTTATTTAGTGGCCTTCCATCATATGAAGCCATATTAAGTTCTTAACAAAATAAGAAAGTTTAAAGACTGTCTTTAAATGCAACAAACTTCTTAAGTAGTAAGCAAAAAACATGGTGGACGAACTCTTCTCCACACCTTTCCTTGCTTGTTCCTCTTCTACTTGGCTTCTTCACCTATATACAATTATACAAATGATTAGCCCTTTATATCAAATATAAATATTTAGAAGATCTAACATTTAGAATTGAAAACAAGAACATAAACCATACCTTGTGGTTTGTCCTTAAGACTTGCAAGGTAAAACTTGCAATTCCTCCTCCAATGTCCCTCATTTCCACAGTGGTGGCAAGCCCCTTTGGGCTCTATTGCCTTCTTTTTCCACACTCTTCCTTTTGGCTTATGAGTGGGTGACTTCATCTCCTTTCTTTTGCCTTTGCCTTTCAGCTTGGCTTTGGAAGAGGATGGCTTGTTATAGGCTACTGCAGCAGTCCCTATAATGTTCTCTTTCTTCATAGTCTTCTCGGCAGTTACTAACATATTTAGCAACTCAGAGAGAGTACTATCCATTTTATTCATATTGTAGTTCATTACGAACTGCGCAAATGAATCAGAAAGAGAAGCCAATATGAAGTCCTGGGCCAATTCCCCGTCAAGTGGAGTACCAAGGTTCTCCAATTGTTCAATGAATCCTATCATCTTCAGTACATGTTGATGTACTGGAGCCCCTTTGACCATCTTGGTCTTCACAAGTTCACAAACAGTGCTAAAGCGACGGTTGCGCGTCCCTTCGCCATATAACTCCGTAAGATGGAGTATTATGGAAAATGCACTGTCCATGTCCTCGTGCTGTCTCTGTAGCTCCTCATTCATGGAAGCCAACAGATAGCACTTGGCTTGTGTGTCATCCTCAACGTGCTTGTCAAACTTAGCACGCTCATCCTCTGTAGCCTCATGGCCAAGAGGTATGTGAGGTGGAGCCTTGTCTAGCACGTAAACAATCTTCTCCAATGTTAGGAGAATCTTGACATTACGATACCATGATGGGAAATTGTGCCCCTCAAGGCAATGTTTGTCGAGTATTTTCGCGAGTGCGCTTCCAACCATATCTAAATACACACTAAAATAATTAGATTGATTGTTGATTAAGTCAAACGATTCGGGTCTTTAAACCGAATGACACCACCCACCATTTTTGGCAAATTCCATATCCCTCAAGATGGAATCCGGGAGATTTCAAAGAAAGCTCCTAGCGGGTTATGGGAGGCTCACTATTACCAAGCCTACCTCACAATGATATGATATTGGCTAGCAAAAATAATAATGAGAGGGTATAATTACCCATTTGCAACTAATGCAAGTACCCATCAATTTGGCCTCTAGAGAATGATGCCTCACAATGATATGATATTGGCGCAATTGCACTTAGTTAAGTCATTCACATCATGCTTAGTTCGTGAAGGGGTTCAAGAATAGCCTCACAATGATATGATATTGGCTATCCTCGTTGCCTACACTAACCTCATCATATGTTTATGGATTCCTCCTGAGTATAAGCATGCACTTTGTACTCCCCCATGATAGGGTGAAGCCGGTGTACAAGTCATAAACGATTGGATCCCACCACGGTGGAAGGCCACGAAAAAGTGTTCTAAGCACTCTTACGCTTTCAACTTAATATTGTTTGTTGGTTGAGGGATTTTAAGGTCTCATCAATTTTATTTATTTAATCACATTCAAATAAATAGTCCTATTATAACTACTAGTCCAAAGTTAATGAAATTAGTAGCATATGATATCCCCACTATTCGTTTTCACAAAACAAATCAATATCAAAACATTTTTCAAAATATTGGAGATATATATTACTACTAATTATATTCATTATATTTTAGTAGCGTATGATACTCCCACTATTTGTTTTAAGAAAAACAAATCAATATCAAAAACGAATTTTTCAAATATTGGAAGTAACTACTACTACTATGGTTTTTGCATTCCTTTGAAATTGGACTTTATAGTTATCTTAGGCTCTTGGATGACCATGGACTTATTAGGTTATTGCAACAACGAGCCATCATTGTTGAATATAAACTCGGGGAGGTTGTGTCAATTTAATTGCGTGCTTTTCAATCCAATTAAAACATTTTCATTTAGCCATTAGAAATGAAAGACAATCATTCATTGCTAATTAGGGCGTTGGACCCATTTAATCTTTAATCTCATGTCAAAACCCTCTTTTAGTTATGTCTTCTTGCCAATAGTTAAAGAAACTCTAGTCTAGCACTAGAGGGAATCAACTAATGAATAGAGATTAAGAAGTAATAAGAACTACAAACCGATTTGTACAAATTCCTATAAATTACATATACTAAAAGGGGAGAGAGATAGATTAATTTCAAACGTGACAAGGTCCAATTAAACAGTAATTAAAACACATTCCCAAGGTTCAAACAATTTGATTTTAGCGCCTTATCTCATAGCTCAATTATCGTTTAAGGCATAAGTCCATAGTCACCCATTTTTCCAACTATCTAATCAAATTAAATAATCATATGGAATGCAACATAAACATTTAGATTTAGTGCATATGGGCATAATAGTATTATGAGTTTAAACAACTAACAAATTAAAATCAAATATTTTAACTTTCTAGTTAGTAGGGGCCTTTATGCAATTATGAAAAAGTTAGGGGTCAAACCATAAATACTCAAAAGTAAAACCAACTTTCTCAAAATATAAAATGGCCCCATAAGTGGTAAATCCACTAGGGTAGGCCGGCCTTGGTAATGGGGGGGGATGAAATCCACTAATTTTGCATTAATTCATTACAAAATAAAAAGAAACATCATTATGTTTGTCACTTATCTTAGCTTTTAATTCTTTAGAAAAAGTGATGGATATTCACCTAATCTAGTAGGGTTCAATTAATTTTAATATGGTTATGGATGGTAAGATCATCATCCACAATCATAAAACTATGCATGAAAAACAAATAAAATCATTTTCATCCAAAAACCAAACTATGAACACCAAGAACAAAACCATGAACATATTTTTCAAGATTTGTGTATTCTTGGTGATTTTTCAAACCCAAAAACTTAAGTGACAAGATTTCTTCTTTCTAGCTTTAAATGATGTGTGAGTGTCTTACAATAAAACATAAACACATGCTCAAAAATTTTCCCAAAATCGTGCCAACCACAAAGAACAAGAAACCCAAAATTTTGTTCATGACTTGTTCTTCATTCATGCATACAAAACAATTTTTACATGCACATCTTTTCAACTCTTGATTTATATTTTTCAACCATTGAAAAATAAAAGATAAACATACTTTAAATGAAGAAGTAATATGTCAAAATTAGTTCAAAACTCAAATTTCATTCATGCATACAAAACAACTTTTGCATACATATCTTTTTCAACTATTGACTAACGTTCTTCAACTATTGAAAAACAAAAGATAAACATATTTTTGAATGAAACAATAATTATGTCATGCATAATATTAATACCCATATGCATAAAATCCAAAAGGACACATTATACATAAACCTTTGGCTCATGATACCACTTGAAGGGAAAATTATGAGTTTTCTAGATTTGAGATTTCAAAATGACTAGCATGCATATACAATTCTAGATTTATATACATACGCAACAGAAGCATTTATAACAAGTTATCAAAGTTATAGTCATGTAAATCCCCTTCAAGGTTCATAGGTTTAAATATAATGCATCAAAACAATTTTGCTTAAGAACAAAGTCAAGGAATAGATCTATACCTCTTGTTCTTGATTTTAGACCAAGGATGGACCACCTCCAAGCTCTTTGTTCCTTGAATTCCTTGAGCCTAGCTTCCCTCCTTGCCTCCTCCACTTTGATAGAATGAGTGCTCCTAGGTTCTCTTCAAGTCCCCAAAGTAGAAGACCTCTAAAGATCCTCACCCACTAGTATAATGAGAAGGATGAAGGAATGACCAAAAGGATGAAAAGTTGTTAGCCAATTCACCCTCAAGGTGGCAAGCCTAATTTAGAGAGAGAGAGAGATGGTTGTTTTGATTTTGTGTTTCTAAAACTCACAAAACAATTAAAGGAATCAATCTCTATAAAGTTCCTTATATATTATCAAAAACCTAGTCAACAAATTGACCAAACATCTCACCCAAACCCTTAGCATGTGGCCGGCCCTATTGTGTTAATTTGGGCTTTGGGCTTTCATTTATTTCAAGTCATCCAATGCTTGAATAAAAGCCCAATGGGCCCAATTAAACCCGAACATTTCTTTAAGCCCAAAACGATCTTTTATCGCTTTTATGATTTCTTTAGACTTTCTAAATTAATCAAAACACTTAATTAATCCAATTAATTAATTCCATCATCCATTAATTACCCACTACAATAGTGTTTTGGTGAACAATCTTTTAGGTTCTAATTAGCAAGGCAGTGAGGTGATTGGTCATTAATTCAATTTAATTTCAATCACTAGTGAATCAAAACTTCATTTTAATTCACCATTCTTCTTTGATGACTATGTTTATTTATCTTAGAAGAACTCACAAACTATGAGTGACATCTAACCATATGTCATAGCTACCCAAGCTAATGTAGAAGTTTATTCGGAGAACCTATTCAGTTGGAATTACAAATGTAATTCGATCATTCTCTAATACAATACTCTCAATCATATTACTAGGGTATGGATATATTATGTCAAACCCCTAATGTGATTATTCCTTCTTATATGATTCTTTTGAGTCGTATAGGAACGCATTCCTTTCAATACGCTCGATACTTCGGCCGAAGATTTCCGAATCATATCTTAGAGTATTCTTCCTCTCTTACCGAGGATTAGAGATTCCTTGTTGCGCATACACTTGCCTTCATGACTAAGTGGCTTAACCCCAACTATGTCGTTGACATTCTGAAAGATTGACGTTTGACATAATCAAAGATTAAGTACTTAACCACAAGACAACGACGATGCCTCAGGTCTAAGGACTACTTACATTATTCCAACCTTTAGAGTTACTTGCTTGACATGTGAGTAGACCTCCATGCAAGTACTCTCGTTCGATTGTGTTCAGTGAACTCATTCCCCTAATGAGCACCTACATACTTGTCTTAGTGTCACAACACGAATGGGATGAGACTTTCCATCCTTCCATTTGAAGCAGACATAGTATGTACCGATCTACGCATTGTCAGTTTCCCTCCGACAATCCAATGACCAGGAACCTTTTGGACATTTGGTTATCTGAAGAAGGTCTCTGTAATCTAACATCATTAGATTACTTCTTCAATCCATCCATTGTCCATGGATACACTATTTAAGACATATATCGTTTATTGAGATAGTCATAATTCGTGTTTTTGCCTTTTGATGTATAAGAATCATCTATACATCTATTCATTTGTCCTGAAAGGTTTCTTCCAAAGATTGGCTTTCAGGGCATATTTCCAACAGTGGACGTATCTACTCCTTCCTTGTTTATTTTCTCGCTCCGTAATTTAAATTTCACGCGTTCTTTCGAGTATACGAGGATTTTATCAGTGTAGAAACATTGTTATGGATAGATTTCAATGTCCTTTTACAGTAAGAAAATCCAAAAACCCTATCATATTTACCCTTTTCATCCAACCCGTGCGCCCCTCATTACTTACACTTCTCAATCAACTCTCATTTCTCACCAACCAATCTCATCCACTCCCTCATTTCAGCATCCAATCATAAAAGCGAGGAAAAAATTCAGAAAAAGGCACTCTCTCTCTCTTCCTTCTCTCTCTCTTTCCTATATACTCTCTCTTCTCTGAAATTCCATGAACGAAACTTAAACGCCTTAGATCGAACCTAAAAACACTCCCATTGTACTCCTCTCATCTTCATGAACACAACCATGTTCTTAAAACCCAGTTTGGACGAGTTTTGACTCGTTAACTCGGAAGGTCAGAACTCGAAGCTTGGGTAGGCTTCAACGCAACCCCACAAAGCTCATACAACACTTTGGTGAAGAAACGACGTCGAAACAACCCAGTTTCAAAAAGTCACAGTTTGGCCGGAGCTTTCGAGGAAATTTCTGGCCAAACCACAGCGAGTTGGCCGGCATACGAGGTATCAATTTCTTCATCTCGCTGAGTACTACAACTTTCCTTTTTGTTTCACCCAATTTCGTTGAGTATTGAAGAAGTTATACTCATTTGAATCTTACCCAGTTTCCGGAGACCTCCGCAGCTTTCGAGGCAATTTCCGGCCAAACCACGATGAGTTAGATGTCTTGCGAGGTACCATTCTCTTCGTCTTTTCGAGAACTACAACTTTCGTTTTTGAATCACTCAATTTCGTTAAGTATTGACAAAGTTATTAACGTTTAAAGCTTGTTTACCTTTCCGGCCGAAATCCGGCCTTCCCTTCCGTTTAGCTCCGGCGAGCAGCAACCACACCAGGCCTTTGGGCCTTTCTTGCCGAGCCCAAATCAACCCTTTTAGGTTTTTGTTTTAAAGACCTTTGGGGCCTTGTAGGTTAAAGTCCAAACCCAAATTTAGTTTGGTTTTATTTTTGTTTCTAAAACACCATAAGGCCTTAGGCCTTTCTCCATTAGGGCCTTAGGCCCGTGACACCAAACCCTTAACCCATATGGGATATTCCGTTAGAGAATATTCCGTCCGTTAGGAAATATTCCATTAGGGAATATTCCCCCTGTTGACCTTTCGGAAATTTAACAAGGACCCTCTTTAAGGTAATTCGACGTCCTGAATTCGTTTCCGACGTTCGTTTTCCCAAATTCAATTGTTTTAATATAGTTTTATTGATTGGACCCTTTATGTGCCTAGGGGCAAGTACTTGTGACGATTCCGCGTTTGCTAGTTTGTGTGGCTCTTCGATGGCTAAGTATCTGTGAGTGGGCAGTTTGTTTTTATACCTATACATATTATAGTTTCCATAAATGCGTATTTACTTCATTTTACGCCTATATTTCCTAGTATCATTATTGTGATATGAATTGTGATAAATGTTGTTATATGGTTGAGATATTAATGTCATGACATTCATACATACTTGTATACATGTTCATCTTGTTGCACCCCGGTGTTAGTACTCGCCCCAGGCTCAGGGCCAGTCATTCACGTGTATGTTCACATTGCATCGTTCGCTCACCTTGGATCCAAGTTAGGTGCTAGTCATGTGGGGTAGATTGCATTAGGCAATCCGACTTGTATGTGACTGTGCTTCTGCACCAGCCTTCACATGATCGTAGTACTATAGCATATTGATTACACCCAGTCATGTTCGTGTCTGAAATTATCTGTTCGAACTCGTGTGTCAGCTTAGATTGATGAGCACTTATTTATACTTTATTAGTACATGATTATATTACTGTGGCAATTGATATATCATGACTTGGCATATTTCTGGTCGTAACGCTGTTGTATTACTGTTTACATACTTACGTAGTATGGTTTAAGGAAACTATATTTGTTTTACGGCGAGGGGTTAGTATATTCGAAAATAAAGGTTTTCTTATAGGCATTATTTTTGCTGACCCACTCAACTTTGTTTTTCGCCCCTCCAAGTTTAGTAGTTGTGCTTATGTGTAAAGGAGGATTCTGGCAAATCTCAGGGGATGGTTGTCCTCATCCTATTTTACTGTATTGTTCTTATACTCTACCATTACGTGTGTAATGGGTGCAATCCCGTTCACCCGCGTACTCTTTGGTTTAGGCACTTTTAGGTTTAAATTTATTCACATTCTTCCTCCTCTATACTACACATTATGGTTTCGTCACCCTCCAGGTGTCGGCCAGCACAACTCGATTCGGAGTCCAAGTGGACCCTCCGGGTTGGGGTGTGTCACCATCTCCAACCCTTGGGCTAAAAGCCAAATTTTTTAGCCCGAAAAATTTAGCTTTTAGCCCATAAACAGTTTTTTTGCTCCAACCCTTTTGGACTAAAATTTTAGCTCGGTATTATTAAAGAATGAATTTAGGCTAATTTTTTTCTTAAATTAACTTTAAAAAAATTATGTAAACTATCGTAAATTAATTTTATGAAAATTTTAATCTAAAAATATTTAAATTTCGATAAATATTGAAAAATCACTAAATCAAAGTGTGGAATAATAAGTACAATAATTATTGAAGGCATCTAGATTAATAAAAACAATAATTAATACACACAAACAATTAATAAAGTACATAAGCTTAATACAAACGACAATTAATAAGCCACATAAACTTAATATAATCTAAAATTCATAAACTACATAAACTTAATAATGATATCCACCATCTTTATTTTGTGATGGTGGACTTGGGATATAGCCTTCAGATGAATTATCATATTGCAATATACTCATTATGGCATCCATTTGCAAAATTTCTCTTTGCTTACCACATAAGTTCTTCTTCCTCTTTGGAGTGTATTTGTTGAGGTCCTCCATCATCAAATTTATTTCGAACCTCTCTTGCTCCCTATCCCCTTCTTCCTTCATTTTGCAAACGCATTAGAACCGCTTTTTCTTGGCTAGCGCTATGAGTTTCGCTCAATCTTGCAATTCTGGAAGCAAGGTGTCCACTCATCAAATCTTGGAACTTCCCTTTTTTCTTTGCTTGCTTTTGCTTATCTATTCTCGAGGGCCTTGTAAAATAAAGAGTTGGGTCATTTCATCGACACCTTTATCTCTGGCATTTGTCGATGCGGCTTCACATTGAAATAATCTTCCCCATTGTTGGTCCGCATCGGTTCCCCACCTCAGACAATCCTTAAGGACGTCCCAAGCATGTTGCAACTTAAAAACTTGATTTTTTGGTGTTACTCTTGTCTTGTAAATTTCCATTACTTTGTCACCTTATGCAAAAAATACATTAAAATAATTAGTTGCAAAATAATATTATGTACATGACAAATAAAATATCAAGAAAAAACTCACAATTTATGTGGCGCCCCTTCCACTAGCCATGCCAACCACGACTCTCTCCAAGCTTCCCTTCCATAAAGTGCATGTTTTGTTGATAGTCTTCCCCCAATCGTAAACACCATCACCGTCCCTCCTGCCGCCATTGCATTTTTCTTGAAACTTTGCAATGATTTTATCCCACAAAACCTTTTTATTTTGATTTGTGCCAACTGCACCATCTTTTCTAACAGAAACTCATGCCAAGCATAAAGCAACATCTTCCTCACATGTCCAATTACGACCTTTAATATGCTCTCTTGCCATGTTGAACAATTTGGAAATAGAAAGAAATGGTAGAAAGATAAATTGGAATAATTGTAGGAGAAAGTTGAGTTTTGTGTGGATGTTTGAACAAATACATAGGTATTTATAGAGTTTTTGGGTGAATTTTGAGTTAAATAATTATTTTTAATTATTTTAGCCGTTTGATTTAAATTTGGGCCGTTATATTTTTTTTTTACCGTTAGATTTGATTATATTCGATCTCAGCCGTTGAATTCAATAATATATAAATATAAAAAATAAAAAATTGAATATAGGCCGTTGGATCGCGACAGTTGGATGGAAGTAGTCGTTGGGCCACTGGGGAACGTGGCCAACAGGCCCACGTGGGCGGGGCCCTTGCTGTCTGAGACGTCGCGCGTCGCGCGCGTTGGGCCCTTGGGTGGGTAGCATTTGGCACACAAATGCCACTTTTCACTCGGTTCAGTGGGGCCCACACCAAATTCTGGGCTAAATTTTGGGGCTTAGGTTTAGCATTTAGCATTTAGCCCAAATATTTCCTTGGGTTTGAGGGAAATTTTAGAGGGACATTTGGCAAATAGGGGTTGGAGAAAGTATTAGGATTAAAATTTTAAGACAAAAATATCCCTTATCTTTTTCAATATTTACACCAACAAAATCATAGAATAAACCCTAAAATTCTGTCATCCTCTTTCCATCTTCTCAGCCGCTGTCTTTCTTTTCCCGTAGCCTTCCTCCTCATCCTCTCCCGTAGCCTCTATTTTCTCACTTCTCACTTCTCTCACCCTGTCAGCCCCCGGCGCACCGCTCAACAGCCAGAAAAACACAGCCGACTGCACCCAGCCAGCAGCCAGATCGGCCCATTTGGGTGGGTCTTATACTTTGATAAAAGCCTCACCATGATTCCAACCCTTCACCAAGCCGTTGTGGTGTTCTGATATCTGGTGAAAAGAAGGATCTCCCGATGGGGCAGTACCTTCACCAAATGAAGACCCGGTGAGATGAATAATAAAAACAATCTCAGCAGCCGCAGAACGTAGCGCAGTTTTCGGTGCCTTCTGAACCGGGTTCACTGGGTTCTGCAAGTGGGGTTTGATCACAAGGTGTTGCTCTGAGCTCTCTTTCTTTCTTGTAGGCATGTTTGCAGAAGCACTCGTTCAAAACGATGAAGCTTTCGCCAGACTGCACAGAAACACAATGCTTTACTTCCCTTCTAGTTTTTCACTCAATTTCCAAAAAGATTTAAACACTAATTCCACTGGAAAAAATAAAAAAAATAAAAAAAAACCCAAAAAACATACAGGAAAAGTGGCATGTCAGATCAAAAGGACATAAATTTCCAAAACTATGAATAAATGGTAAAAGAAAAAATATATTATTTCAATTTCATTAGTCTTATACGCATAACATATCTTCAGTCATGTGCTAGTGTAAAAAATATATCATCAGTTTAAGGCTCATAAAATCTTAAAAACTTATTTGAACTGCGTCCATTAAGTTTTTGCTATGTTTTGAGCCGATTGCACTGGTTCTTTTGTTCAGGCTGCAGAATTGTATGCATGCTTCTGGTTTTGACATCATTAGCAACATTTTGGTTAATGCGGAGATTTTTTTATTTTTTTATTGGAAAAAAATGCGGAGAATTTGGTCAAGGTAAACCAATTAGTTTTTATGTTCATTTTAATTAATGGATTTAATCTTTGTTCATTAGGAATATATGAGATTGACAAATATTTTGCTTAAGTACATCCTGCATTGGTGAATGCTGATCTATAAGTCGAACTGCCTGGTAGAAACACCATACAAACTGCAGTCGAGCAAAATGTGTTCTAAAGACACATGAACTTATTAAACCATCTGTTAAAATGTGATAATGTTTGTTGGTGTTGTACCGTACAATCTGCTAAAGCAGTTTTACCTTTCATAGGATGGATGCCAGGTTGCCAACCAGTAACCATATATTTTCTTAAACATGCTTTTAAAAGACAATTGTCTATTAATCAGAATGGTTTAGGATTTTGATGTGGTCCTGATAGAAACCAACCTATAAGTGTGTCTTACAGAGGGAGGGATGGGTTATGTAGGTAGTCCATTATAAGATCTCTTTTTGTTAGAGGTTTTTTGGTTTCTTATTCTCCATCATCTTCTACGTTAGTAATTTCACTGACTTTTATGAACATCTACTGTGTTACACACTTGGTAATTTATTTGAACTAGGTCAATTTTACTTTGTTTGGTAGTTTATCTGAAATTTGTTTGCACTTGTATTGTTTCAGATTTTTCATACTCTGAAGGCTTGATTTCCAGTGGTAAAATGGGAACTGGGAAGTCTGCAAAGAAACCTGGTGAATTATTGTTGCACATGTGTTTTCACTGGAATTTGTTTTATGATTTTACTTTATTGAGTAGCGTTAATTTGCCAGATAAAGGAAAAGCTGCAATGGAGGAGGCATGCATGCGCGAGAAGGTCCGAGAAATACAGAAAAACCTGTCCTCCATTTAGAGCTCTCGGGGAATTGGCATCCTAATTTCAGACACAGTCAGCTTTCTTCCCTGGTATGCTTCTAACAGCCAGAATATGTGGAATCTTAGTTTTAAATAGTTCATTGATATATTCACTCTGAGTATTTTATTTTCTTTTCATTTTTTGGTTGTTCTCTTTGCTACTTTTAAATCTTTTAATTCACGAACCCAAAATTTTGACCAAATTTTGTCACCTATGAGGTTTCTTTGACACTGTATATGTTCCCAGACTACTTAAATCAAAATTTCTGCCTTAATATGCTTATTTTTGCTTGGTGAACATGTCTCCATCAGTTGTCATTACCTGTTAGCCACTCATGATTTTAATGATATACCCAAATAAACTTTTCCAGGCTTTGGAGAGTTTGTAAATTTTGTTGTGATGTATCAAAGCTCTGTTCCAAAAGAGATATTTTACTTGGTGGCGTTTGCAGTAATACGTGCAACTATCACACAGGCACGGCCCAGGCCCAGTGCTACTAGGTCAACTGTCCAGGGCCCAAAATTGAAGGGGCACCAAAAAAAAAAGGTCCAAATAATTGGGTATAAAAAAAAAAAAAAAAATTGTCCAGAGAGCCCAAAATAGGGGATCTGGAGGGGACAACTCGTCCAGGTTTTGGGCATGGAGAATAGGCATAAGATTCAAGTTTCTCAGAGGGAGCTCCCTCTCTGCTTGGAGCTTGTCATCCAACGGCCCAGGTACTACGGAGAACACAGATCCTTTTCAAATTTCAGCTTAATTTTTGTGTTATGAGTCGAAAACTTCGTTTATTTTGCTTGAATTGTTCTGCCCTTCAATCACCACCGTCCCCGATGATGGCGTGGACTCCGACGAATCAGACGACGGCCACATGATTGAGGAGTGGATGGTACTCTCTCTCTCACTCTCTTACCCTTCAAATTGTTACTGAAATTAGTTACCGAACCAGGTCAGTGAAGCAAGCCCTATAAGATTTTCACTCTGGAAAGGAAGGATTCCGGGTCGGATCTCACCAAGCTTCTATCCGACTGCATCGCCGCATTCAAGGACAATGCTCAGTACAGGGACGACATCAGATTTCTCAAGATTTGGTTCCTCTATGTATGTATTAATACACTCCCTCTCTAATTTCTGACTTTTTTTCATACGTTTTGCTTGTGTATTTTTTATGGGTCAATTATTTGTATTACTTTCAATTTTGGTGTTTGTTTAGTTGCTTTGATTATGTTAATAAATTTCAAATTTGGTACATTTTTTCGGTTAAAATTTTGAGGAGCTTGTTTAGTTTGTTTGTCAATGTGATTGATATGAAACATTAATTACTTGTCTTTGTGGATTTGCAGATGGATACCAGTGAAGATTTCGAAAGCTTTTTTCTGGAAATGTTGCACAGGGAGATTTATGTTGGCCGATCCTGGGGGTAAATTGATGAATACCTCTATTTTGTATGATTGGAGGAATATCTGATTGGATTGGGATGTATTGGATGTGTGTTTAATGCATTATGTGATTGGTTTTTTTTCTTGCAGCTGCTACACCAAAACAAATTAGAGAGTTAATGAAGGTTGATGGGCTTACTAATGATGAAGTCAAAAGCCATTTGCAGGTTTGTATATGTGATTATCCATCTATTTTTAATCATAATTTGGTTGATGTGAATAAAATTTTACACATACATGACAGAAATTAGAAGCCATTTTGCATGTTATTAGTGATGAATTTTTTTACACATACATGTGATTATCCTCGTTAAATATTTTTTTTAAACATATGTTTCTGTATTAAAAAAAGGCACATTTTGAGCTTTCGCACTGGGCACCAAAAAACTCAGGACCGGCCCTGCTCTCACATAACAATAGGCTTGTTCAGATATAGATTATGCAAACGGTCAAATATGGGATTGTTTAGATATATATTTAAATAGGTTATAAAAGCCTACCTCTGAATGGAGGACCTGTGTATTTATCTTTCAGTGCGGCGTCGAACAAGGCTTGCAACGCATCATTTTCTGCTTGTTCGGGTTCGACTTGCAATTGTCATTCCAGCCATCTTTCACCACTCTCCTCATTAGATCTCATCAACATGTTTTCACTGTCGTACAAGCTTATGAGGAAAGATAGTGCAACTTCTGCACCACTCCCCATCTGCCGCTTCCATCAATGGAGCCGCTTCCATCAGTGGAAATTGAGACTTCAAGCTCTATGTTGGGCATCAGCAATTAGGCTGATATGCACTCTGATGCTAATATGCACACCTATCAGAGTGATTTGGTACACCAACTTCCTGAAGCTAATGCCCCTTTGGTGTATTATCCTCTACAAAGCGTAGAATTAGTCCGTATCCATAGCAAGAGTCGATCATCTTAATGTAGGTACTTGCCACTTCTAACAATTTGATTAAATCTTCTTGCTCGTGACGCTTGACTTGTCACAAAATCTAATGCCATGACAAAATCCACCATGCCATTGCATCTCAAGGACATTGTGGGTGGGCTATCAGAGACTAGACTAAGCTTTGTGGTTGGATATAGAATGCCACCCTCGTACAAAGTTTGTCGTGAATCTGTTGCCATAACGATTGCATGTTGCAATATAATAATAAAGCAAGTGGTGCCTAGCGAGGGTTCCTGTTGAAAACATGCCATGATTTTGATCAAGCAATATCACACCAAAATTTACAAACTCAAATTGATGTTTCCTTCCAGAGGCCTATACCCAAATAAACTTTTCCAGGCTTTGTAAACATCAATTTGAGTTTGTAAATTTTGTTGTGATGTTGCTTGATCAAAATAATAACATGTTTTCAACAGGAACCCTCGCCTTCTGTGAAAGACATCACTTGCTTTATTATTATATTGCAACATACAATCGTTATGGCAACAGATTCACGACAAACTTTGTACGACGGTGGCATTCTGTATCCAACCACAAAGCTTAGTCTAGTCTCTGATAGCCCAACCACAATGTCCTTGAGATGCAATGGCATGGTGGATTCTGCCATGGCATTAGATTTTGTGACAAGTCAAGCGTCACGACCAAGAAGATTTAATCAATTTGTTAGAAGTGTCAAGTACTACATGAAGAGGATCGACTCTTGCTGCGGATACATGCTAACTTTACGCTTTGTAGAGGATAATACACCCAAGGGGCATTATCTTCAGGAAGTTGTTGTACCAAATCACTCTGATGGGTGTGCATATCAGCCTACGGATGCCCAACAGAGAGCTTGAAGTCTCAGTTTCCACTGATGGAAATGGCCTATGGGGAGTGGTGCAGAAGTTGCACTATCTTTCCTCAGAGGCTTGTACGACAGTGAAAACATGTTGACGAGATCTGATGAGGAGAGCGGTGAAAGATGGTTGGAAGGACGATTGCAAGTCGAACCCGAACAAGCAGAAAATGATGCGCTGCAAGCCTTGTTCAAGCCCACACTGAAAGATAAATACTCAGGTTCTCCATTCAGAGGTAGACTTTTATAACCTATTTAAATATATATCTAAAGAAGCCAATATTTGACAGTTGCATAATCTATATCTGAATACCCCTATTTTTATGTGACAGTTGCACGTATTACTGCAAACGCCACTAACATTGTGATACATTCAAGGAAGCTTTTCTAAAATGTGGTCTCTAGCTTGCTAAACGAAATCGGGCTCTATTTCTCATCTACCCCGCCAAACATGATGGAGATATCATATTTCATTCAGATGAGACTCAGTAAGTTTAAGTATTCATCACAATTTTTGTTTTACGAATATTTATCATATTTGTTAAGATGGCGTTGGATAAAATATGGGTTCGAATGCGAGTCTTATTTTAATTTTCTTCCCTAAATTTCAGTCTTTCTCTAGCAGAAGTATGGCACCGCTGACATAAGGATACTACCTCCATCTGGTCCCTTTCAGAAAAACCAATCTTTTACTGTTTGGATGAAGATTGGAATAACAATGTGTTGCGATCATATCGCCTGAAAATATGCGAGAAGAGAAGGAGCAATAGAATTCATGTGTGTCATGAGATTTTCATGGTACAAGTGACTGCCGCGTTTGTTAAGCAAGAAGAGTCTTCTGAGAACTTCTTGGAGCATTCATAATTTGAGGCCATTCAATCTGCCCTTGATGCTTCTTGGAGCTCAATTAACTTGTTTCAGCTAGGTTACATATTAATTTCAGTCAATGTTGATAAATCTTCGACAAAACTTTTGTTTCACCATTTTAACACCTTAACTAAATAAGAAACTAAGACGGGAGCATAATGTATAACCATCCATCTGCAGTTTTGGTACCCGGGACGTCATAAGAGTCGAACATAGGAGAGATCACCTACTATGTCCTACATTTGTACGTAGTTAATCCCACCTACATTATGTGACCTAATGTAGCAAATTGTCTCCGGTTTTACGCTGCTCTTCTTTGCAACTGCTCTGTTATAAGTTAATAATATCATTAATACAACTCTTTGTTTGTTGCGTTACTCTTTTTCGAATATTTTTATAAGATGGCATCATAACGTAACAAGAGCAATGCTTTGGGTCAGATGTCCACACGACACACAAGTTCGTGAGTAGGAAATTGTCACGTAACAACGCTACACAAAACAGAAGAAAATTAATTGGACAAGAGTTCCTACAAATTCAAGATCTCCTCATTAAAGGCTAAATTCTGCCCTACAACCGAAGGTACATCTTCTTGTGTCTTTCCCTGGGCCATGGTTGAAGAAGAAAAGATAAAAACACTGCACAATCCATTTGCTTTCATCTTCCTTTCATAAATCGGAGTGATTGGAACAAACACATGGATAATACACGGGACATGATACGGCAAAAGCAGAGTACAAAAGGACATCTTCAACTACCACCAAAACATGCCAACCATATGACTACATAAACACTTCCATGGTTCCTACAGATTTTCATCTCAGAAAGTCGTTGACCGTATGATTCATCAAAAAGCAATGCCATGGCTGCTAAATCTTACATACATCAGCTAGCACACCCACCGAGTTGGGCATTATCCTGTATCCAGTGATTCCAACAGAAAAACCAACCCAAAGTGAGACTTAGAAAGCAGACACGCGTCAAGGATAAACTTAATCTTTACCATGAACGATATTCACTGATTCCAAATGAAAATCAAGAATACACTCAAAATACAATGCGATTCCACACAAGGGAAATTATTAGTTATCATCGTAGAAAAGAGACTGAGGGTCACCTTATAAGGGAAACCAAAAATCTTATACAAATGAAGATTAATGAAAAGGGGTCAAATTTTCAGAGGGTGCAAACTGGGCAAGAGCAAGTTAGCAAAGCCACAGTGCATCTGCATGCATGTCTCACAAAAGAAATCGTCAAATGTAGTGTACAGCATACAAGGCAGATTCGAGAGAATCTAGAAAAAGTCGCCCTAGACAGATGATATTTGGTGCTAAAGGACGTGGACAAGCTCAGCTACCAGAAAAGAACACTACGAGGGACTAGAATCTGGACTTTAGTAAGAAGATTAAATTCAAACGGAAATACTGCAAGATCAATATGTAAAACAAGGAACACAAAATGATGTCGAAGAAGCAAAAATTAAATCAGGAGACAATACAAAACATGAGAGTATCGGTCATATATGCAAATGTTAAGCTGTGTATAGAATTCAAGCCTATTGGAACCAAAGGGGCTTGTATAGATTGATGTCACATTTGATATACTCCACATTAAATGGCAAGGGACTCTGACACAATCTCTCTCTTTCCACGATCTCACAGTTGTGAACAACACCACTATAATCTATTTTAAGGTTTCAAAAAAAAAAAAACCGCATCAATGAGAGAATTGAGGCGCCTATGAATTTTCAACCAGGCGTACAGGGGTGCGAGAGTTT
This sequence comes from Malus fusca, assembly GCA_035220775.1. Taxonomy (NCBI): domain Eukaryota; kingdom Viridiplantae; phylum Streptophyta; class Magnoliopsida; order Rosales; family Rosaceae; genus Malus; species Malus fusca. The sequence continues at coordinate 24,714,328 of CM069062.1, forward strand.
CCCGTCAGGTGTAAGCCTTCCATGCGAAAGTGTACGCTTTGTGTTAAGGCGGTCGCTATTTGCCCAAGTCTTATGGCTTTTGGTGTCTGCCTACAATACTTGATTCTTTTTATAGGAAACTTAACTAAAATATCATGTATTCAAACTGTATGAATATATGAATTAAAATAAACTGGCCGGAAAAAGAAAATTAACAAAACTCACCACCCATAAAACGCCACCAGCTACAATTGCACAATTACTCCAACCCAGCAGACCTAGCAGCTTTGTACCTTAGCTTCCTATTGTGATTTTCCTGCCAAGATTTTCCAAAAGAACGAGTTAACAACTTCCTAATATGGGATGCAAGGCACACAATTGACATCACTAACATTGAAAATTAATGATTATTTGACGGCATTGACAAAATTCCATCAAGTCTCACACGAAATTCTCAAAAACTTACTAATTTCAGTAAAGAAAAATCGTAGCATACAAACTCAATATTTCCAATGACAAATTTATGATTAATTGACTGCATTGACAAAATCCCATCCACAATTTACTTGCAATTCTCCGAAAATTTACCATATTCAGTAAACAAAAAGGCAATCATTGCACACAAACTCGATATTGCAAATGACATATCATGATTGTTTGACAATTTGACAACATTGACAAAATCCCAACAAAATTCACATGGAATTCTCCGAAAATTTTACTAAATTCAGCAAGTGCTCACCTGCTCAAGAACCTTGGCGGAGCTCTGCTCAACGAGCCTGGTCAAAGTTTCAATCTTGACAAGCATTTTCTCATACAAGTCCTCGACGCTGGCGGTGTAATTTGCAGCCTCCGAACCCATCAGCCTACTGAGGCTTCCAACATCTCATATCATAAATTAAACTGTTGATATTTCAGTAGAAACTGACATTAAAGAACTCAAAAGTTGTTCAACATAAGGCATTTTGAGCGAGCTCTCACTCAACGGACCGCGACTGGCTAAAGCCCTACAGACATATTTCACGTGGTTCTTCACTCCGTGTGGCTTAGAATATCGGTTTTGGGCATAAGCAGCATATCGCAAAGATTGTTATCATCAAGTCGATTCAATTTATTTAAGCAAGGAGATTAAGCCAATACTACCCCTACATATTAAGTAAAATTTATTTAAGCAAGGAGATTAAGCCAATACTACCCCTACATATTAAGTAATTGCTGAAAAAAGAGAGCATGTGCCTATTCCAAGACCACCAGTAACTCCAACTATGCTCTAATTAAACACAAACTCAAGAGAAAACAACAACGAACAAAAATTAGTATCTATCCATCCACCAGTCACGAAACGGATCAGATCCGAGCCTTTATTCAAAGACAGACCCGCCTGACACATGAACAGACAAGGACTAGCTAGTGCTGAAACTACTCAGAGAAAATGAGGAGGCAATTAACCTAGTTACCACCGTGGACGACGTAACTGTGACATTCCTGGACGGACAGAGGACGTCCCAATTAGCTTCACTCGACGGACGGAGGGCATCTCAATTCCCTTCCCTCGCCTCTCAGGGCAGTCCCAGAATGTGTGGAGACCATTCGCTCCGCACTTCATACAACTAAGTCGAATAGCATACCTCTTTAGATGCCTGCAATACTGGCCCTTCCAACAAAACCAACACGCTATTTTGTAGCCCTCGCCAACACTCGTAACATGCCACGGGACATCATGCAGATACGGGCACACTACACTAGGATGGGAACCAGCAGCACCACCACAAACTTCACAAGGTTTAACAGCCTTTGCTTCTTCTTCTTCTTCTTTTTCAAGTTGGATTGGACTCTGAGACTCTTGAACAGCCTTTGCTTCTTCTTCTTCTTCTTTTTCAAGTTGGATTGGACTCTGAGACTCTTGAACAGCCTTTACTTGTTTCTTCACATCTGTACAATTGTTTGAGGAAATTAATGCACAGACATGTTAACAATACATACATATCCATCTGGATTGGGCAAGATTAACTGCCCTTAATCACTTTGTATTCTCGATCGATCTCATTCAAATAATCAAATACTTACTACTGCATAACATGCTTCAAGTTCAACTACATTCGATTCACATTCATTGTCGGTTAATTTGTTAGGAGGATAACAAAGCCCTGCGTATAACATACAGAATGTAATTGACCTTGAAATTAATACTTCCCAACAAAACGAATTTTGTTGAGAATTCTACCCAATCAATCAACCTTTATATATTTATTCATTACCTTCGAATCAAACGAAATTCCGATACTTAAATTGATTGTAAATGACTATCTAGCTGCTATTAGTATTACTATTACATGCATAAACCCATAACACGCATACTATTTTGAATGTAAAAAGGGAATGAGAATTATTGTATTCACACACACAAAATTAGGTAAGAAATTAATTCAAATTTCAGATTGCAAACGGAGATAGCCAAATTACAAAGCTGCCAATTCGAATTACATATCCTCTTCCTCCCACTTCACAGACCCTAACCCTAACCCTCCGAACCCTAAAACTAAATCCAAAAACATGCATACCAAAACGAGTCCGGATCTCACCTCTGAGCTTCGGTGGTCGGTCCGGATTCTTCCTCTGCCCGGATATGGAGAGGCTCTTGGCCTTGAATCTGGGTCCGAATAGGGATCGGCGAAGCATGAGTTTATCTGAGAGAGAGAGAGAGATTGCACGAGACGAATTTGAGGCTTCAGCAAATGAAAGAGTATACTTAAAATGATACTCCCCCTCAGTTTGAGGTAATTCTAAAAGGAACTAACAATGTTACACTCAAAAGGTTTACTCATACCAATTCCTTGAATAAGTTTATGAAACGTCGTATTCGGCAAAGATTTGGTGAAGAGTTCGGCCAGGTTGTCTTAGGAACGGATTTTCTTAACTTCAATTTTCTGATACTCTTGTTGCTGATGCGATAAGAAGAACTTCGGCGCAATGTTCTTGGTGTTGTCTCCTTTGATGTATCCTTTTTTGAGCTTCGTGCTACGTTATCTTCAAAGATCATTATAGGGATGTCAACGATAAAAGAAATATCGCAAGTACTTTGAAAATGTCCCACAAATTCTATCAGCTAGAAGTATTCCCGAGTAGCTTCATGCATGGCAAGTATCTTAGCATGGTTCGAAGAAGTGGCAACTAAGGTTTGTTTGGTTGACCTTCAAGATATTGCGGCCTCCAACGGTAAAGACGTAAACTGTTTGAGAGCGCGCCATGTACGGGTCGGATAAGTACCCCGTGTCAGCATACCCAACGAGGCGGGAATCGATTTGAGAACAGAAGGGAATTGCCGCACCTCTCGAGGATTTGTAGGCATAGAACAAACCCAAATTTGTCGTACCCTTAAGGTAGCGGAAGACGTCTTTAACACTTGTCTAGTGTATGCGTGTGAGCGCATTGCTATATCTTGCCAAAACAGTGACGGCGAAGGAGATGTCGGGGTCTAGTGCACCAAGCTACGTAAAATAAAGCGCTTATCACATTTAGATAAAGAACTTTGGGTTTCAAAATCTCATCTTCATCCTCATTTGGACAAAAGGGATCTCGTTTAGCATCTAGTGATCAAACGAACCATAAAAGTACTTGCAAGCTTCGATTTATTCTCATTAAAACGATGCAACACCTTATGGGTGTAGTTCGACTGATGTACTAGGATTACATCCAAACAATGCTCGATCTATAGGCAAAGACAATATTGAGTTTTCCTAAGATCTTTCATCTCAAATTCTAACTTCAAGTGCGAGGCAGTTTTCTTAAGCTCTTCAGCAGTCCTAATAAGATTCATGTAGTCGACATAAACTGCAATGATTGCAAATCCGGAATATGACTTCTTAACGAACGCGCAAAGGCATAGTCGTTGTTCATATATTCCTAACTTATCAAATCCTCACTTAAACGATTATATTACATTTGCTTGGGTAAATACTATCCCACTAGAGAAAGAATAACTAATAACCAAATTTATGTAGGATTTACACAATTACACTTTAATAATATCTATAAAAGCAGTTCCACCGGGGCTTGATAGCCTAGCACCCAGCTAAAACCCTCCAGCTCAACCTAATAAGTTGGCACCCAGCCCAGCCCAGGCAAGAGACGGGCCCAGAATCAACGGACCCATGGGATGGCCTACATGACGCAGGCTGACGTCATCCTTTTTTTTTTTTTTTGCGCCAAAGAGGGAGTTTTTGTGGAGGCTGAGGAACGGAGCTGGTTGAGGCAGGAGAAGGTGTCAAGAGGGAATGAGCCACAAAGGGAGAAGAAAAATGGCCTAAAAGTGATGGCCCGAGTTCTTCGGAAAATCTGAAGAAAAAAAATGCACCGACAGTATGTTTGAATCAACGCAAAGGTTTCCCACACGATTTATAAGTTAGAAACCATAAGAATAGGATTCAGAACTTACCCTGGTGAAATGCAAGAGATTTCACCAACAATTGGACCTTGAACTCGTCGAAGTTTGTCCGTTTTCCTTTGTCGGAATCACATGCAGGGAATTAAGCCCTCGAATTAACCATAAAAATTGCAACACAACAGGATTTAAAGCTCTCAAGAACACAATACAGTGATAGAAACATCACCTGGGTTAGATATTAAGAGCTCAAGCTCTCGGCTTCAATGGTAGGACCTCGCACCATGCACCGATGCCGCATGCAAGGCCATGGTTGGGTTCCTTGAGCTCCAAGGATCACAAAAATAATATTTTGTGTTTGATTTGTTGAAGGTTTTGAAGACGAAGGAGAAGGAGAGCTCACGGGAGTGAGCAGGAAAAGAGAGAGGGAAAGAAAATAGATAGAGAGAGGGAGAGAAGGAGAGAGGGAGAGAGGGAGAGAGAGAGAAAAAAAAAAGAGAGAGAGAACCGGTCAAATGAGGGGAAAAGGGAAAGAGTGATGAAGATGTCTGATGAATTGGGTAAGGAAATAGGTTTTTTAAACTTATTAAAATCATTATTTTAAAGGTCCAATTGGATATGCATTTTATTTAATTATATTTTAATAAAATTGATTAGGCTGTTTTTTGTTAGGGGTGTTGATACATTTGGCCTATTACTGTTTATTGAGGTCTATCATTATTCACTGAGTGAATTAAATAAGTTAGATGCTGGTGCATTTTTTTAGGAGCGAAGTTGCTCTAACAAAAGTAAGGATTTCGAAGCCTTATTTAATTGTCTAGGTCGAGTAAATCAAATTGTCCTCGCCAGTTTAGTAAACAGTTGGGCCTTTTCATGGATCAAGGCTCATATTGGACGGTGATGATCCAAGCCCGAGCATGTACGAAGCAAAACTATGGGTTTTTGGCATAGCAAATCCAGAGAGGCCACGTGGATTTGAAGGCGGGAACGGAATTAAGAAGTACGTGTAAGGCCTTGTTTGGCAGTTCGAACTGTACTGATTATTTCAGTCGAATAGGATAATTTGTCATCGGATAGTACTGACTATTTAGTCGAGTGTACTGACTATTTAATCGGGCGTTTAGTGCAGTACCGAATTAAAAACTCAATTCAGCAAAGATTATTATGTTCATTTACTTCCTCAAAAGGAGATTGAAGAACATTTATGACACTGAGTTTCACAATTTAAAACTAGCAAGAGAGATGGAAAAAGAGTCAGCTTGATTTTATTTTCAGCGACCCGACTAATTTATACCGACGATTTGGAGTGTATAAGTTATCCGACGTACGTCGTATAAAATAGGCCGGACCGCATAAATAATCTGGTGCTTATTTAATACGGAATGACACCAAACACCGGATAATATTAAATAGGTGTGTTACCCGGCATGGCAAACACGCCCTAATAGTCACTAGAACCGACTTTTACAGCACACATCAGATATTTTACATTTACCCTACCAAGTTTAAAATCTTTGCTACAACCTCCAACCTCAGCCGTCAATCTACCTCCCTCGGAGCGCAGACCGTCCATCTGTCAGACTCACAAAGCTCGTAGCACAAAGCTTCCCTGCATGCAAACGTCATTGAATCACGTACACATCACACGCATTCGGCGTCCCTCCTGCAAAGCCGTCCTTTTTTCTCTCGCGCATATCCGTTATTATATGCAGAGAGCCAAACACCCACTCACTCACTCCCGGCCATTACCATTTACCTCCTTCCTTCTCAGCTTTCTCTCTCTATGTCTCTCCTCTCTATCTCTTTATAACTTCACCTCTCTCTTTCGCCGTCGTTCTCTCGCCGTCGACGGAATGTTCTACTCGCACTAGCTTCTAGCTCGGAAAGCTCCACCACGTCAAATCTGGTAAACCCTCACTCCGATTCTCCGATTCCCACCCACTCACTCACTCACTCACTCCCCGCCATTACCATTTACCTCCTTCCTTCTCAGCTTTCTCTCTCTATGCCTCTCCTCACTATCTCTCTCTAACTTCACCTCGCTCTTTCACCGTCGTTCTCTCGCCGTCAACGGAATGTTCTACTAGCACTAGATTCTAGCTCGGAAAGCTCCGCTACGTCAAATCTGGTAAACCCTCACTATGATTCTCCGATTTCCACACATTTTTTGTTGAATCTATCTTTCACATATTTGCTCTGTTTTTTCTTCGTATATTTCTCTGTTTTTTTTCCTTGCATTTTCATCGTGACGAATTTCGTAATTTCATGCAATGTCGCCTAGAAACTGAATTTTTCTCTGGAGTTTATGATTTTTCTTGCGTATTTTACTTTGATCTTTCTTTGGATATATAATTTTTCTCTTCGAAACTGACATTTCCTTGCAAACGGTGAACTCACGAAGGAGGGCTGCTCAAAAGCACGCCAAAATCAACCGCAGGAAGCTCAATAAGCTCGATCTCGTCAAGATCTGGTAAATCCCTACTTCTTTTTCTTCCTTTTTTACTTCTTCAAATTTTCAGAGTTCACTGTTTTCGCCGATAATTTTCACTGGTTTTTCCGATGAAATATAATATTTCATGATTTTTCTGCATTTTTTTTTTTGCAGCGGAGATATTTTGAACCCTTCGGTTCCCATGGCTCTTCGCCTCTCAGGGATTCTAATGGGTAACCAAACTCTCTCGCTCTCTCTCTCTCTCTCTCTCTCTCTCTCTCTCTCTCTCCCTCCCTCTCCTCCGTTACATTTCGCTTCGTTTGTGTTTTTCAGGTGACGTTCCGATCCTTCTTCCTCTTTCATTCGGATTCGAACAATTTTCAAATTTTTCGAATAAATATTTTCTGACTTCTTCCCTTTCTGTTTGTTGCTCTCGTTTCCGTACACAGAGGATGCGCCTCTTCCACTGGTACTGTTTTTCTTGGAACTTCTTATTTTAATTTCCGATTTTTTCCTTCTAATTATTACCATTATTATTCTTAATATTTAATTTTCATATCTGTGTGTGTTGTTGTAGGTCGAATTAAACGAAGCAGGGAAGATGAAACCTGTTGGGGACCACACCGTCCTCCCCGATGGAAAATCGCAAGCCAGGTGGGTCCCCCTTCTTTCTTCTGTTCTAAGTTACCAAAATTTTCTGAACCGCCGCATTTTCGAAACACCGGCGTAGTTTAGAATGACGTTTTGGGTGGAGGGGTAGGATTGTCATTTGATATGTGGATTTTTGTTGTCTCCATTTTTGCAGGAAGGAAGCTATTACGCTGCCTGAGAACGAAGACACAGAGATTGAAGGGATACTTAATTTTTCCCACGGCGGCAGCGCCTCCATGCAATTTCAGCGAACCTCCTATTTTGCTATGGTAAAATGTCGAAACTCTCATGGATGGTTCATCGAGGGTATTTTTGTCAATCAGTAGCAAGTGTCTGTGTCCGTCAGTTGATAGTGTATTTATGAAAGGTGTTTGAAGAATTCCCTGAATAGGATTTGTGAGCAAAAACCCCTTCCGAGGACAAGATTTTAATGATGGGTCAAGTTTGTGTGTCCTGATTATTCAACTATTTTTATTGTTTAGCCCCGCGACCAGGGTGAGCATGCCACACTCTGGGGAGAAACATAGTTTCCGTTCGAGCAAAGCTATACTACCAGTTATGGTTCTCAGTTAAAACGTTTTCTTTGTATGGCGATGTGCCAAGGCTCGTGTTGATGTAGATCTAGTTACACATCAGACACAACGAATTGTATCCTTTCAGCTGTTATGCCTTGTTTTCGGATATGATAAGAAGATGCGATTGCCTATGTATGAAGTATGAACTGCATAAAGAAAATTCAAACTGATAGAATCCTCTGAATTGCCTCATTGAACTATTCTCTATCTTTGCAGCGACTTGATAGTGTTGAACAATATGTTAACAACAATGCAGCAGGGGAGGAAGGTCCAGCTCCGCAACTCTACCAAGGTTCTATCATTCGTTTAAACTGCTTTTGTCATATTTTTAAGTTGAGTCATTTGTCCACATTTGTCCAAATTTGCTTATCTGGTAACTTATATTACTCTCTCATTCAGCTAATGTCGGGAATATCACCTTACCTGATCGTTTTGATCCATTTCAAGCTGATCATTTTATGTACAATCGCTTGGAGAGGTGAGACGTGCGTCAACCCTCCTACATGAAAACTCAATGTTTTTAAAGTTGTAGTCAGTCTTACATGTGTGTTCTATGTGGATGGAAGATTTGATATCGAACGGGATGAAGAGACACAGTTTAACTTCACGTCAGGAGAGTACACACATATTCCGATACCCTCTTCACCTCCTCGCGATGAACATCAGGGAGGTCAGATCATCCCTTTACCCATAAAATAATTTGCCAATTTCTGAATTTTGATAAATTTAGATGCAAGGAACCAAGTCTACCTTAATTTACATAATAACTGCACGTGAAACTCTTCTGATCTCAGGGCTTCCTGCAGGTGATACAAACCAAGATGATCGACATCCAGAGCAACAGGCCAATCATCCAAATGAAAGCAAGGAAATTAGACAGGTAGTAAGTAATAATCATGTTTTCCTAGTCATACAATGACAAAAATCATCTTCTAATGTTGGAAAGTAACTACCAACTGGTCAATGTTGGGATGTGGATGAAGCAGGGCCAAAAACGACTGGGGACTAAAAAATGGAGAACAAGAAAGCAACCATCTGGAATCGATTTTGAACAAACAATCATTCCTGGTCATGAATGCCAATCTTGGCTCCAAAATCCTTCAGATGTTTCACGAGATGCAAGGAAACAAAAGGTTAATCCCTGATCCCCAAGGTGTGTGCATCAGTTTATGCCCATCTATATTTCAATTCTGGTTAATGCAACATGCGAACATACTAACTTAAAGTTGAAGGGACTAGGATGGGTTACCTCGATTGCGGTTTGTGCAACCTAAGTTTTATTTCAAAGCTGTTGAATAAACTGTTAGATTCTTTGTTACCAAGTACAAACTTCATTCACCTAAATTTTCATGCAAGAACTTCATATTTCTTACGCTATGTGTAGCTGCAGCGCAAAGATGTAATGGAAACTATGAAGATAGCAAACCTCATGGAGCTGCCACCTAAAGTACTAATGGAAGATTTATTTACAACTGGAAGTGAAAACGTATATTATCCACGTCCTCTCCTTGACATGTGGATGAAAAGTGTCCGAACTCCTCACACGTCTCCTGCTGGTCAGTACATATTATTTCATTTTGAGAACTTCCTCATGTATATAAATTCAAGAAGTATTTCTCTGTCTACAGGATGGACATCCTCGCTCCTGCCCCAAGGACCACTGTCACCAATACGGCCTGAGAGGCAAAACTATGATGGTCCAATGGGATATGTAAGCCAGTCCCCCTTATATTACTTGTTCATTTTCCGAAAAGGTGAGTAAGCTCATGTCTGACACGTTACAATGTGTTGAAACTGGAAATGTGAAGCCCTTCGAAGATTTTCATAGTGGAGGTGGCTCCCAGTCTTCCATAGATAAGCAACGGCCAAGTTCTGGTGTGACAAAGGGCAAGAATGAGCCAGCAAGTGTACTCATGGAAGGACTGACAGCCAATCTTAAGGACAATGGCTTAGGGGGAAATGATACTAACCCGATGGCAGTGCCTGGAAATTCTGGTACGGTTAAATTTGTTTAATTCTTTGCATACCTTGCGTCTTTGGTTAAAGCATTTCAAACATATTCAGTGATGTTCTAAATAGTTCTTTACTTCACTTAAATTTACAGATGACATAAGATCCATCCCAAGCTCAGCATCAGGGCAGGGAATTCCTTCAGAAGGCAATTCAGGATGGTTAGTAAATTGTTTCTGTCAACCAATATATAAATATTTCAATGCTATAAAATGTTCATAAATTCTTTGGACAATTATCTTCAGAGGCTACAAGAATGTATGCATGCATGTGGTTTCGACACCATTAGCAACATTTTGGCCGACGTGGAGAATTTGTTAAAGGTAAACCAACTCATTTTTTATTCATTTTAATGGATGAATTCAACCTTCGCTCATTAGGAATCATGAGATAGATAAATAATAATATTTTGCTGAAGTACATCATGCATTGGTGAATGCTGATCTATAAGTCGAACTGCCTGGTAGAAACACCGTACAAACTGCAATGGAGCAAAATATGTGTTCCAAAGACGCATGCACTTGAACTATTTGTTAAAATGCAATATTGTTTGTTGGTAGTACGTGGTAATACCATCACTTTAAGGCTCATAAAATCTTAAAAACTTATTTGAACTGCATCCATTAAGTTTTTGCCTATGTTTTGAGCTGATTGCATTGGTTCTTTTGTTCAGAGGCTGCAGAATTGTATGCATGCTTCTGGTTTTGACATCATCAGCAACATTTTGGCTAATGCGGAGAATTTGGTCAAGGTAAACCAACTAGTTTTTTATGTTCATTTTAATTGATGGATTTAATCTTTGTTCATTAGGAATATATGAGATTGATAAATATTTTGCTTTAAGTACATCCTGCATTGGTGAATGCTGATCTCTATAAGTCGAACTGCCTGGTAGAAACACCGTACAAACTGCAGTTGAGCAAAATATGTGTTCTAAAGACGCATGAACTTATTAAACCATCTGTTAAAATGTGATAATGTTTGTTGGTGTTATACCATACAATCTGCTAAAGTAGTTTTACCTTTCGTAGGATGGATGCCAGGTTGCCAACCAGTAACCATATATTTTCTTAAACATGCTTTTAAAAGACAATTGTCTATTAATCGGAATGGTTTAGGATTTTGATGTGGTCCTGATAGAAACCGACCTACAAGTGTGTCTTACAGAGAGAGAGGGAGGGGTTATGTAGGTAGTCCATTATAAGATCTCTTTTTGTTAGAGGTTTTTTGGTTTTTTATTCTCCATCATCTTCTACGTTAGTAATTTCACCGACTTTTATGAACATCTAATGTGTTACACTTTGTAATTTATTTGAACTAAATCAATTTTTTACTTTGTTTGGTAGTTTATCTGAAATTTGTTTCCACTTGTATTGTTTCAGATTTTTGATACCCCTGAAGGCTTGATTTCCAGTGGTAAAATGGGAACTGGGAAGTCTGCAAAGAAACCTGGTGAATTATTGTTGCATATGTGTTTTCACTGGAAATTTTGTATGTTTTTACTTTAATCAAAGTATTGAGTAGCGTTAATTTGCCAGATAAAGGAAAAGCTGCCATGGAGGAGGCATGCATGCGTGAGAAGGTCCGAGAAATACAGAAAAACCTGTCCTCCATGCTTAGAGCTCTCGGGGAATTGGCAATTCCTAATCCTAATTTCAGACAGAGTCGGCTTTCTTCCCTGGTATGCTTCTAAAAGCCAGAATATGTGGAATCTTAGTTTTAAGTAGTTCATTGATATATTCGCTCTCAGTATTTTTATTTCTTTTCATTTCTTGGTTGTTCTCTTTGCTACTTTTAAATCTTTTAATTCACGAACCCAAAATTTTGACCAAATTTTTTCACCTATGAGGTTTCTTTGACACTGTATATGGTCCCAGACTACTTAAATCAAAATTTCTGCCTTAATATGCTTATTTTTGCTTGGTGAACATGTCTCCATTCATTATCTGTTAGCCACTCATGATTTTAATGATATTGTTCATAATTTGACTATTCCCTCATTTTGGATTAAATATTTCTCCATTGTTAAGTTTATTTGTTTAGTGTCACAATTTTCTAAAGACCTATACCCAAATAAACTTTTCCAGGCTTTGGAAACATCAATTTGAGTTTGTAAATTTTGTTGTGATGTATCACAGTGTTGGTGGCGTTTGCAGTAATACGTGCAACTGTCACATAAAAATATGGTTATTCAGATATAGATTATGCAAACTATCAAATATGGGCTTATTTAGATATATATATTTAAATAGGTTATAAAAGCCTTCCTCGAACAAGGCTTGCAGCGCATCATTTTCTGCTTGTTCGGATTTGACTTGCAATCGTCCTTCCAGCCATCTTTCACCTCTCTCCTCATCATATCTCGTCAACATGTTTTCACTGTCGTACAAGCCTATGAGGAAGGATAGTGCAACTTCTGCACCACTCTCCATCCCATAGGCCCTTTTCATCAGTGGAAACTGAGACTTCAAGCTCTCTATTGAGCATCCGCAATCAGGCTAATATGCACTTTGATCCTGATATGCACACCCATCAGAGTGATTTGGTACAACAACTTACTGAAGGTAATGCCCCTTGGGTGTATTATCCTCTACAGAGCCTAGAATTAGCCTGTATTCGCAACATCCTCTCCATGTAGTACTTGCCACTTCTAACAATTTGATTAAATCTTCTTGCTCGTGACGCTTGACTTGTCACAAAATCTTATGCCATGGCAGAATCCACCATGCCATTGCATCTGAAGGACATTGTGGGTAGTCTATCAGAGACTAGACTAAGCTTTGTGGTTGGATACAGAATGACACTGTCGTACAAAGTTTGTCGTGAATCTGTTGCCATAACGATTTCATGTTGCAATATAATAATAAAGCAAGTGGTGCCTTTCACAGAAGGCGAGGGTTTTCCATGATTTTGATTAAGCAACATCACAACAAAATTTACAAACTCAAATTGATGTTTCCAAAGCCTGGAAAAGTTTATTTGGGTTTAAATTTTGTTGTGATGTTGCTTGATCAAAATTATGGCATGTTTTCAACAGGAACCCTCGCCTTCTGTGAAATGCACCACTTGCTTTATTATTATATTGCAATATGCAATTGTTATGGCAGCAGATTCACGACAAACTTTGTACGATGGTGTCATTTTGTATCCAACAACAAAGCTTAATCTAGTATCTAATAGTCCACCCACAATGTCCTTGAGATGCAATGACATGGTGGATTTTGCCATGACATTAGCTTTTGTGACAAGTCAAGAGCAAGAAGATTTAATCAAATTGTTAAAAGTGGCAAGTACTACATGAAGAGGATGCTGCAGATATATATTAATTCTAGGCTATGTAGAGGACTACACCCAAGGGGCATTATCTTCAGGAAGTTGTTGTACCAAATCACTCTGATGGGTGTGCATATTAGCCTGATTGTGGATGCCCAACAGAGAGCTTGAAGTCTCAGTTTCCACTGATGTAAAGGGCCTATGGGATGGGGAGTGGTGCAGAAGTTGCACTATCCTTCCTCATAGGCTTGTACGACAGTGAAAACATGTTGACGAGATATGATGAGGAGAGCGGTGAAAGATGGCTGGAAGGACGATTCCAAGTCAAATCCGAACAAGCAGAAAATGATGCGCTGCAAGCCTTGTTCGAGGAAGGCTTTTATAACCTATTTAAATATATATATCTAAATAAGCCCATATTTGATAGTTTGCATAATCTATCTCTGAATAACCATATTTTTATGTGACAGTTGCACGTATTACTGCAAACGCCACCAACACTGTGATACATCACAACAAAATTTACAAACTCAAATTGATGTTTCCAAAGCCTGGAAAAGTTTATTTGGGTATAGGTCTTTAGAAAATTGTGACACTAAACAAATAAACTTAACAATGGAGAAATATTTAATCCAAAATGAGAGAATAGTCAAATTATGAACAATATCATTAAAATCATGAGTGGCTAACAGATAATGACAACTGATGGAGACATGTTCACCAAGCATATTAAGGCAGAAATTTTGATTTAAGTAGTCTGGGACCATATACAGTGTCAAAGAAACCTCATAGGTGAAAAAATTTTGGGTTCGTGAATTAAAAGATTTAAAAGTAGCAAAGAGAACAACCAAGAAATAAAAATACTCAGAGCGAATATATCAATGAACTACTTAAAACTAAGATTCCACATATTCTGGCTTTTAAAAGCAGAAAATGATGCGCTGCAAGCCTTGTTCGAGGCTGCACTGAAAGATAAATACTCGGTACTCCATCCAGAGGTAGGCTTTTATAACCTATCTAAATAAGCTCATATTTGACAGTTTGCATAATCTATATCTGAACAACCCTATTTTTATGCGACGGTTGCACGTATTACTGCAAACGCCACCAACATTGTGATACATTCAAAGAAGCTTTTCTAAAATGCGGTCACAACTCTAGCTTGCTAAACGAAATCAGGGAGAGGGCTCTATTTCTCATCTACCCCGCCAAACTTGCTGGGAAAGATGATGGAGATATCAGATGAACTCAGTAAGTTTAAGTATTCATCACAATTTTTTTTTTATGAATATTTATCATATTTGTTGGATAAAATATGGGTTCGAATGCGAGTCTTATTTTAATTTTTTTTTCTTTCCTAAATTTCAGTCTTTCTCTAGCAGAAGTAGGGCACCGCTGACATATCTATGGGGAGGATACTACCTCCATCTGGTCCCTTTCAGAAAACAAGACCAATCACAGACATTTTGGAATTACCAAGGAAAAGGGTAATTTCAGAAAAACCAATCTTTTACTGTTTGGATGAAGATTGGAATAACAATCTGTTGCCATCATATCGCCTGAAAATATGCGAGAAGAGATGGAGCAATAGAATTCATGTGTGTCATGAGATTTTCATGGCACAAGTGACTGCCGCGTTTGTTAAGCAACTAGAAGAGTCTTCTGAGAGCTTCTTGGAGCATCCATAATTTGAGGCCATTCAATCTGCCCTTGATGACTCTGCGTTCTCGACTAATCTCATTCAAATCAACACGTACTTACTACTGCATAACATGCTTCAAGTTCAATTACATTCACATTTCATTGTATTTGCAATTGAAATTAATGCTCCCCAACGAAATGAATTTTGTTGAGAATTCTACCCAATCAATCAATCTTTATATATATTTATTTCACTATTTTTGAATTAGATTATTTGTGAAACGAATATCTAGCTGGTATTAGTATTACTATTACATGCATAAACACATACATGTTTTCAACATAAAAAGAATTAGGTATGAAATTAAATAAAACCTCAAATCGCAAACAAAAGGTTAAATACATTACTTCTTGTGATTCGATGAAATTCATCCTCTAGAATATGACGCTCAACCAGCCCGTTTGGTCATTAATTACTTGGAGCTCAATTAACTTGTTTCAGCTAGGTTACATATTAATTTCAGTCAAAATGTTGATAAATCTTCGACAAAACTTTTGTTTCACCATTTTAACATCTTAACTAATACGAAACTAAGACGGGAGCATAATGTACAACCATCCATCTGCAGTTTTGGTACCCGGGACGTCATAAGAGTCGAACATAGAACTTCTTAGAACTTCTCATATCGAGAGGACCAAAAATGTGAACGAGGACAGATCACCTACTATGTCCTACATTTGTATGTAGTTAATCCCACCTACATTATGACCTAATGGAGCAATTTTTGCTCCGGTTTTACTGCTCCCAAATAAAACTTTCTTGCAACGGGTACGCTGCTCTTCTTTGCAACTGTTCCGTTATAAGTTAAATAATATCGTTAATACAAATCTTTGTTTGTTGCGTTACTCTTTTTTTTGAATATTTTTATAAGATGGCATCATAACGTAACAAGAGCAATGCTTTGGGTTAGTTGTCCACACGACACACAAGTTCGTGAGTAGGAAATTGTCACGTAACAACACTGCACAAAACAGAAGAAAATTAATTGGACAAAAGAGTTCCTACAAATTCAAGATCGCCTCATTAAAGGATACATTCTGCCCTACAACCGAAGGTATATCTTCTTGTGTCTTTCCCTGGGCCATGGTTGAAGAAGAAAAGATAAAAACACTGCACAATCCATTTGCTTTCATCTTCCTTTCATAAATCGGAGTGATTGGAACAAACACATGGATAATACACGAGACATGATACGGCAAAAGCAGAGTACAAAAGGACATCTTCAACTACCACCAAAACATGCCAACCATATGACTACATAAACACTTCCATGGTTCCTACAGATTTCATCTCAGAAAGTCGTTGACCGTATGATTCATCAAAAAGCAATGCCATGGCTGCTAAATCTTACATACATCAGCTAGCACACCCACCGAGTTGGGCATTATCCTGTATCCAGTGATTCCAACAGAAAAACCAACTCAAAGTGAGACTTAGAAAGCAGACACGCTTCAAGGATAAACTTAATCTTTACCATGAACGATATTCACTGATTCCAAATGAAAATCAAGAATACACTCAAAATACAATGCGATTCCACACAAGGGAAATTATTAGTTATCATCGTAGAAAAGAGACTGAGGGTCACCTTATAAGGGAAACCAAAAATCTTATACAACCATTAAAAGACGAAGATTAATGAAAAGGGGTCAAATTTTCAGAGGGTGCATACTGGGCAAGAGCAAGTTAGCGTAGCCACAGTGCATCTGCATGCATGTCTCACAAAAGAAATCGTCAAATGTAGTGTACAGCATACAAGGCAGATTCGAGAGAATCTAGAAAAAGCCGCCCTAGACAGATGATATTTGGTGCTAAAGGACGTGGACAATCTCAGCTACCAGAAAAGAACTCTAAGAGGGACTAGAATCTGGACTTTAGTAAGATTAAATTCAAACGGAAATCCTGCAAGATCAATATGTAAGACAAGGAACACAAAATGATGTCGAAGAAGCAAAAATTAAACAGATTCAGGAGACAATACAAAACATGAGAGTATTGGTCATATATGCAAATGTTAAGCTGTGTATAGAATTCAAGCCTATCGGAACCAAAGGGGCTTGTATAGATTGATGTCACATTTGATACACTCCACATTAAATGGCAAGGGACTCTGACACAATCTCTCTTTCCATGATCTCACAGTTGTGAACAACACCACTATAATCTATTTTAAGGTTTAAAAAAAAAAAACCCGCCTCAACGAGAGAATTGAGGCGCCTATGAATTTTCAACCAGGCGTACAGGGGTGCGAGAGTTTCCCGTCAGGTGTAAGCCTTCCACACGAAAGCGTACGCTTTGTGTTAAGGTGGTCGCTATTTGCCCAAGTCTTATGGCTTTTGGTGTCTGCCTACAATACTTTATTCTTTTTATAGGAAACTAAAGTAAAATATCATGTATTCAAACTGCATGAATATAGGAATTAAAATAAACTGGCCGGAAAAGAAAATTAACAAAACTCACCACCCAGAAAACGCCACCAGCTAGAATTGCGCAATTACTCCAACCCAGCAGACCTAGCAGCTTTGTACCTTAGCTTCCTATTGTGATTTTCCTGCCAAGATTTTCCAAAAGAACGAGTTAACAACTTCCTAATATGGGATGCAAAGCACACAATTGACATCACTAACATTGAAAATTAATGATTATTTGACGGCATTGACAAAATTCCATCAAGTCTCACACGAAATTCTCAAAAACTTACTAATTTCAGTAAAGAAAAATCGTAGCATACAAACTCAATATTCCCAATGACAAATTCATGATTAATGGACTGCATTGAAAAAATCCCATCCACAATTTACTTGCAATTCTCCGAAAATTTACCATATTCAGTAAACAAAAAGGCAATCATTGCACACAAACTCGATATTGCAAATGACATATCATGATTGTTTGACAACATTGACAAAATCCCAACAAAATTCACATGGAATTCTCCGAAAATTTTACTAAATTCAGCAAGTGCTCACCTGCTCAAGAACCTTGGCGGAGCTCTGCTCAACGAGCCTGGTCAAAGTTTCAATCTTGACAAGCATTTTCTCATACAAGTCCTCGACGCCGGCGGTGTAATTCGCAGCCTCCGAACCCATCAGCCTACTGAGGCTTCCAACATCCAAATCCTCACTGCACATATCCAGTTCGCTCTGATCCTTGTTGTGCTGCTTCAGTTGATCTAAGCTCTCCTCTCCCCTGTCGACATTCATCGGCGAAACCCTAAGCTCGCAGGGCAAAATTGGGAACGGCGAGCTAGGGTTGAAATTCCCGTAATGGGCTCGGAACGCGGGCCCAATGTTGACGATCTGGATCGATTTCGGCACGAAGGAGTGCTTGGAAGGCCGGAACTGATAGGCACGGTACTCGTGAGTGTGGATGGTCTGATCGGTGACCGGAGAAGCGAAGAGGAGAAAGAGGGAGGGGGTGAGAGTTGGGGCGGCGGCGGAGCCCTCGGGAGGGTTTTGGATTGGGAAGTTGAGAGTGGGGTTGGAGGAGAGAGAGTTGGAGACTGAGAATTCTCGGAGGGAGGGGCGGAGGTGGGTTCTGCGGCGGCCGGAGAACCAGCCGAGTAGGTGGGAGGAGGGGGATTGGGCCTGCTGGGCTTGGACGAGGCGGCGGAGGGAGAGGGGGTCGACCCGGCCGGAGGAGTTGTAGAAGGAGAGGGTGGAGCCGGAGCAGAAGAAGGCGGTGACGGTGGCGATGAGAGTGGCGGAGGAGGTGGAATTGGGAGAGTCGTCGGTGAGGGTAGGGGGGATGTGGCTGACATGGCCGAAGATCAGGCCGTCGACGGAGCCTGGGGAGGTGGAGAAGCGTTGGATCATGGAGGCCAGGGCTGGGCCTGACATCGCCACCTTGTCTAGGGAATGGTCTTCCATCGCATGAGCAGATTAGCAGACGGAGAGAGAGAGAGAGAGAGAGAGAGAGAGAGAGAGAGGAGAGAGAGGAGAGTGCTCAAAACAGAAATGAATTAAATGGCAGTCGGTAACTGACTGACTGGTTTATTTGTAAAGGTTTTATTTTATTTTATTTTTTTTTTTTATTTTACCCTAAAATAATGTAAAAAGGGTTTTTTACTTGATTTTCAGAATAATTTTTCAAATTACATGGATTTTTTAGATTAAAATTAGAGAAACATATTTTGGAATGTAAGGGTGTATTTCATTGGAAGAAATTTTTTGTCTGGTTTATGTTCATCACAATTTTTCTTCATTAGATTCACGCAGTTATTTTATCGAACTCTTCACTTGCGATCTAATCTCTCAAGTCCTAAAGTAGAATTTTTCGAAGCCATATATGATGTGACATTCTCTCGTCTAGTTTTGTACAAGTTGGGATCGAATTAGAATTTAATACCTTTCAATAAGGAGGAATTTGAGTGATATCTAGGACTAGGAGTGAGTGCTTGCTAAGTAATAAACTAAATCAACTCCTATAAGTTGTTTATGTGCAAGTTCTCTTCTAAGTCTTTAATATTTTCGTGTTATGCGAATTTGTTGTATTTTCTTAAAGATTCTTAGAGATGGGAAACTAAGGGAAACTAATTTCTACCTTTTCAATTTATTTTGGAAATAATTAAACACACAACCATATACTTATCAAAGTTAAGCAACGGTGGTGAATTCTAAGGCTGCTGCTAGTTTCATCATTAGAAACGAGACTGGAGACCCCATTGTTGCTGGTGAAAGTTCAATTTGTGTTGCTGAATATGCTTGGCCCTGAGGGATGCACTTTGGTTAGCGAGAAGAAGTTTCAAGAAAATCTGCGTGGAAGGAGACTCTAAGTTGGTGATTGATGCTATTACAGGATCTTGCATTGTTTCCTGGCGTCTCATGTCTGTCATTGATGGTATCAAAGATATTGCAAAATACTTTGAGTACATTGTACGGACACGTGTGTATAGAGAAGTGAATTTTTTGTCGGATGCGATTATCAAAACTGGATTTCATTATATATTTGATTGTATGAGAACTGGTTGTAATCGTGGTCACTATTTAATTTATGTGTTTCTTTTTTTGCATAAAAGAAAGTTAAGCAATCTCATATTATAACATAATAAAACATAATTATACTGATCATTCATTCTTCTGCTTTGTTAACAGAAACACAACTTGAAAGAGTACATTATTATCCCCAACAAAAAGAATAAAAAAATATAACTAAATCCTGTATTTACATATACCAAAGAATATAATTTAATTTTAATGCCTATACCTCCTCCTAATCCTATGAACAAATTAAGTGATAAGATAACAACAAAACCCACATTTATCCCAAATAAAGTAATAAACCCTTTTTTACTCAGCTTCTTGTGGTGGTACTTCTGCTCCTCCTTCAGCTGCAGAACCACCAGTTGCCTGATCAGGCTTAATCTCCTCCAGCTGCTGCAGAACCTGCTGAGCTTCCGGCCGCGCAGCCGGCGATGGATCCACACAATGCAGAGCCAACTTCAATGTGTTAAGCAGCAGGTCACCTATTGTTGGCACATCCCTCATGAGCTCCAAGTCGAAAACTTCATTTGTCCACTCCTCTTTCACAATTGATGCCACCCATTGGGGCAAATCCATGCTGTTCATCGGTTCCCCGGGGGATTTTCCTGTCAGGAGCTCCAGTATGAGCACCCCAAGGCTGTACACATCAGTCTTTGTTGTGGCCTTCTTGGACTTTGAGAGCTCAGGTGCGTTGTAGCCGAGAGTTCCTGCAGTGGCGATCACAGTGGTGTTGGCGGCCGCAGTCATGAGGCGCGAAAGGCCAAAGTCTGCAATGTGAGCATTGGTCTGCTCATCAAGTAGAATGTTGCTGGATGTGAGATTGCCATGTACAATGTTCTCGTTGTGGAGGTAACATAGTCCACGAGTGATGCCGATCGCTATGTTCATCCTTGTTGGCCAATCAATGATGGTATCTGGCCCTCGAGCTGCATAAGAAATATACATCACAAACATAAGATGGTTAAGGGGTTAAAAGTGCTTTCCGACAACTAAAAGCACTTAGGCATGTCATCAAAGGAAATAGATGAGCATAGTTGAATCAACTTACCATGAAGGAAGGATGCAAGGCTACCCTTAGACATGTAATCGAAGACGAGAAGCTTCTCTCCCTTAGGTCCCAAGTAATAAGCCCTCAGAGCCAAGAGATTCGGGTGGCGAATCTTCCCAATTGCTGCAGCTTCAGTTTCGAATTCCTTCTGACCTTTCGTTGTCTTTTCCCTCAATCTCTTCACTGCAACTTCATTTCCTTCCTCTAATGTTGCCTTGTATGCAGTCCCATATGTGCTCTTCCCCATTATTTCAGCAGTGGCACACAGCAGGTCATCAGCTGTGAAAACAAACGGCCCATCAAAGTGAACAAGCTTCCCACCAGCTTCACCGCCATATTCAACTCCGGCACTACCAGGAACTGCCTTGGCAGCGATCCCCGCATCAGCGGCGTGCTTAGCCGTTGTACCATTCATTCCTTTTGAAGCAGACCTTTTCCTGACCAAACAAACAAGCAAAATGCAGCAGAGTAGAAGCAGAACCGCCAGGAGGGCACCCGCCGCTATGAGAATTTTGTCCTTCGTACTAAATTTGTGGTGATGCTTTTTCTTCAAAGGCTGCTCTGTTGGCGGAGAAGATGGAAGAATCTGAGGCGGGGGAGAAGAACACGGAGTTGAAGCGCTGTACCCGCACAGCTGAAGATTGCCCGCAAAAGAGCTAGAATTGAACATCTTCGAGAGGAGAGAAGGGACGGGGCCAGAGAGATTGTTGTGAGAAACATTGAAGGAAGTGAGGTTGTCTAGGCTGGAAAGTGAAGCAGGAATTTTGCCACTGAATTTGTTTTCGGATAAATCGAGTTGGTAAATTCCAGAGATATTGCCAACAGATGCTGGAATGTGGCCACTGAAATTGTTTTTCTTCAAGTTAAGTACTGAGAGGTTCTGCAACCTTTCCAGGCCTTCTGGGATTTGGTTATTGAGGCGGTTGCCCTCGAGGTTCAACGAAGCAAGGGAGGAGAGGTTGGAGAAGCTAGAAGGGAAGCTGCCATTGATGGCATTGTTGGATAAGTCTAGCTTTTGGAGCCTTGTGAGCTCCCCTATTTCGTCGGGAATGGTCCCGGAAATCTGGTTGTTGTTCAAATAAATCTCTTCAAGAAAACCCAATTTGCTCAGGGAACTTGGAATAGTTCCGGAAATCAGATTATTATCAAGGGTCAGGATCGTAAGTTTGTAACTATGATTTCGATTTCCAGCACCCCAAGTGCTTGGAATAGGACCAGAGAGGTTGTTGTGTTGGAGGGCAAGGATGGTGAGAGAAGGGGACTTGGTGAGACTAGTTGGGATGAAACCCGAAAGCGAATTGAAGCTCAGATTAAGTCTGTACAGCTTGGTAGAATTTGCAAGACTAGAAGGGATTGTACCAGTAAGCGAATTATTGCTCAAATCAAGAGTTTGAAGAAGAGGGCAGTTACCAATCGAAGGCGGGACAGAACCCGAAAGCCGGTTGTTGAAGAGGTAAACCCCTCTGAGATTGGGAAGGAAGCCAAGAGACAAAGGGACAGGGCCAGCCAAGACATTGTCGTGCAGGCTGAGCTTCCGAAGCGCTTGCAGCTGCCCAATCTTTTCCGAGATTCTGCCCCCGAGCCTCTTCCACGGAAGCTGGATTGCAATGACCTGTCCGTTCACACACTTGATCCCTGCCCACCAGCCCAAGCAAGCTCCATGTCCGCTGTCATTCCAGCTGCGCAGTGCACCGGTGAAATCAACAAGCTCGCGCTTGAATGCTCGAAGAGCTTGGTAATCGGACTGAGTCACAATCACTCCATCGTTCCCTCGCTGGCCCGAAACAGGCTGGTAAGTGACAATTAATAGCTGAAGAAAGAGCAAGGCATGGATGACAAACAACAACTTATTTTCCATGAACATCCAAGGACTGCAATGTCCAGGAAGATTCGAAGATGCTGGAGAAAATAAGCGAATGGAAACCTGAAGAGAAGATTAAAGGAGTGAGCTTTTTTCGGGTTGCGCTCAAGTTGTGAACTTTATTATAATTTGTGCAAGTGAAGAAATGAAATGGAAGATAAATAAGGAGGGAGAAATATCTGAGTGAGGGAACAAGTGAGGTCGGAGACAGAGTCAATTCTTCATGTTTTGTTTATCAGTTAACGGCTAGTTTTTTTGTGTCGTGGGATTTCCACCATATAACGGCTTGGGTTGAAAAACGTGGGTCTTCTCTTCACTTGACTGGAATCCAACGGCTATATTATTATTTGGCATCCAATTCCAATCCAATGCTGCAAGTACGGCGAAATGACCATAATAACCTCGAGCTCTGTGGGAAGTACTAAACTTTTGCAGACGTCCTAGGTTGGTTCGAGATCAATGATTCCCCCTAAAAGTTTTTCCTTTCGCCTTTTGGGTGGCAATGGCATCAGCATGAACGAAATTCACTCTAATCTGGTTCAGATAATCATCGACATAATCGTGATAGTAAGAGAGTCGGATTTCATCCCGAAAGCACACGGTTTACGCAACATCTGGTAATCGCATTTGTAAACACAAACTGCGGTGCGATCAGTGTTCCGCTGGCACAAGTAGCATGCTTTTCATCAAACGTGAGGTTCGAAACAAATACGAAGGCGTTCCCCGAACAACCAAATCAAATGTTTTGAAAGTAAACTTGAAAGAGCCAAAAACTTCTGCTTGACATAAACATATCAAAAGGAAGAAAAAACAGGCTACTTTCTCCCTCTTTTAACAACAAGAACACAAACAAGGGCACAGGAAGAAAACCCAGATTTAGCATTGCACAAACAGATAACAACGCGATCGTTACACACCCCCATCAGCGTTCTAGAAAAACCATACACCGCTAAGACAATGGTACATGAATTATGCATCCATAGAATAAAAATCAAGAACGAAAAGATTTCATCACATCGTGGAAGAGGATATGCTCCCATGATAACTGAATCCGGGTATCGGCAATGGCATCACATATCATGATCCATACTTGCAAAAGCAAAATGAAACCTGATTGAGGCACGTTTGCTGACTATCACATAGATGAAAACATCATTTTTGATCGAAAAAGACATTATCGACTACATAGATAATAGATTAATCGGCAATCTTCCTAACAAAAGCAAAACCGAAATGGTAACAATGTAGCTGCTAACAATCTCAAACACAGGAAAAGTATCAAAGACTGCAATCTTTTGATTAGATCAAAGACATTGTAGAAGATACTAACATTCATGCACTCATTCAAATTAACTAGCCAAGGCATTTGTGTCTGAAAAACGTGTTCATAGAGATGAACCAGAAGATGCACATTGCAGATTTTGCAGATAGTAGAACAAAAAGAATCATTTATATCATAGATCTACCAAATGAAAGGGACAAAAGTTCGATTGATAGATCTACCAAGAACCATGAATAAACATGAATTCGCTATCTAATCAGAACTAAAGTACACAGATCCATACAAATTGGTCAATAAAATCCACCCTACATATATTTATATAACAAAAACTTCAAATTTATTAATTTTTTGTGGTTTTGAGAGCAAGGTTTTATGTCAATTCAACTAATTATACCATCATGATCTTGATCGCGATCCAATCACAGTGAGGAGATACATCAGATCAACCGCGAGCGGCGACAACGGCTGGCGATGTGGCGGCAGCGACATTGGAAGCAGCGCCGTTGAGGAAGGAGAGGAAACCGGTGGAGGCGGAAGGCTCTTGCTCGTCAAGGAAGAGGTCCTCGGGAACCCTAAAGGCGCCGTGAGCGAAGACGACTGCGGCACCCACGACGAGAGCGGAGATGAGGACGGATCCGACGGATGTGAGGAAGACGACGAAGACGGAGAGGGCGGTGAGGCCCAAGAGGGTCTGGGTGTCGGAGAACGTGCGGCCGAAGATGACGAGGGGCTGATCGGAGGGGCGGAAGAGGTAGAGGAAGAGCCAGGCGGCGAGGAGGCCGAGGAGGACGAGGAGGGAAAACGGGTGGGTGAAGAGGGAAACAGCAACGGTGAGGGCGAGAACAGCGAGGTAGTTGACGCGGAAGTAGGAGTAGTTCTTGCGGACGCGGACGGTGGCGTCGGAGAAGGATTCCGGCTTGGCGAAGGCGGATCGGTCGAGGAGCTCGGACCAGGGGCCGCGCTGGGCGAGGCCGTTGCGGCAGGTGTCGGAGATGTGGTTGATGAAGGCGCGGAAGGCGGGGGTAGCGATGGGAGCCTGGGACTGGGCCGTGCCGCCGCCGACGGCTGTTGCGGTTGTAGAGACCGGGAGGATAGGCGGGGGTGTCGGAGTCGACATTTTACGTTCTGGTGTCGGTGGATCTGGATTTTCGGTCTCGGATCTCTCAGATAACTTTTCGGGGGAATTTGTGGAAAATTTTTAGGGGGTTTTGGTTAAATAACGGGGGAGGGAGAAGGGCTAAGTTTAGAGGACTTGTGAGGTTCTGCTTGCTTCGTCGTTACGTTTCGCCGACGGAAAGTCAACGACGAAAACCGGGTCAAAAATATTTTGACACCCCGTTTGGTGAAAGGTGGCCTTTCTTCTTCTTACTGTTTGCTCGGAGGGTTCTACTTGTATCGTTTGAGGGTCTCTCAGCCGCGTAAATCGTCAGAATCCAAACGGACGGCGGAGATGTAGCGGGAACTTAATTGAACTCTTTCCACTCGTTTTCTTGTTTTTATTTACTTATTTACCTTCTTTTTTTCCCATTAATTTCATTGCTGATTAATTACGGTTTGCTCGGAGGGTTCTACTTGTTTATCGTTTATAGTCAAAATCTAGCTTTTAAATTCATAAATGTCAATTTTTATAAAAATTCTCAAATCTACCCAAAACCTCGCATTAATATACAAAAATACCCTCCTAATTACAGAACCACACACCAAAGAGATGTTTTTTCTGTTCGTTCTTTTTTGTTCTGTTGGAATCGAGCCCATTGTTTTCTCAAGTTCATTTCATAATTGACAAACTTACAACCAAGACCATGAAGAAAATTACACAAAAATACAGTTTATGTATGTTTTTGTGTAAGATTCAATTGGTATTTTGCAGAAACTTTCATGGAAATTGCCATTAATGTTCTCATGGCATTCTGCATATTAGTTGGATCACCAAAATCAGATTAGCTATTTAATTAAGAGATGGATATTGAGCATGAAAGGCATGCCCAGTCCAACAATTATAACACGTTTGGATCCTTTTGATTTAGGGAACTTTAACGAAAAACACCCGGTACTGTTCACTTTAACGAAAAACCACATTTTTACACTAAAAAGTCAATCCTGGTACTATTCACTTTACCCTTTATTTTGTCCTTATCATTAAAACTCAAAGTTTTCAAGCCCTTTTCATTAGTTTTCCTTTTGATTTAATGGTCGTTTCCATGGCTCCCACTTGTTCTAATAATCTAATTTATTCTTTGAATTTTATACTTGTGGTGGAGTTCTTCGAATTTTATACTTAGGATAGACAAATAGAATGCATTTCCATCTTTGCAATGGTGCAGCTGACGTATATTCATGGTGTCTTCATTGTTCAACCATGGCTGTAACTAATATACATTCATGCGTGTCCAGTTTCCCAAAACCTCATTAACAATAACACAATATTCAAAAGGGTTTTGACGTAACTAGGTGTAAATTTTAAGGGCAATTGGGTCTATTCAAGTAGAATTTTGGCTATATTTGAAATGTTTTATAAAAACTGACATTTTTAAATTTGCATGTTAAATTTTTGCTATATACGATAACTTTTCAATCTAAGAGACAAAGTGTGTACATACAGTCTATAACTTTTTACGATACTAATAAATTTATTCAACGACGTTACAGTGCACCATATAGACGTTGAGCACCAAGGGGAGGAGGTTGTGATGCCACTTTCTCACAAGTTTTGCACATGCATTTGAGTAAAACAAACGAAAGAACCATCCTAACTAATACCAGAGGCAGACATAGTATGCTAACAGATGCAATTTAGCTACACAGATTTTCAACCCAAGGTTCCAAACACAACATTAAAACAATTCCGCCGATTAACCACGGATAGAGTTCTGGAAAGTATAAACTCAGTTACGCAGATGGGGACTAGATCAAGAACAGATTGGTAATAATGTGCTTCTATGAATTGCAAGCATTATGTGCAACAAACTATGCCTATTCTGCATCGAGAAAGTCCGATTTCTAATATAGACTTAGAAAACAAATCCGAGTTTAAGATATAGAACAGACCCGGACAGATGCAAACACCAGATAAAATGGATGAACATAACACCAGGATTGCCAACTACGGGGTTCCATAACATCATTGATCAGTACCAGATGAAAATAACTTATGCCAAACGGAGAATACAACAAGCCTTCAAACATTCCATTAGGTTCTACTTAAGCATACATACGGAAAATGACAATAAAGTCGTCTGTGATTTCAAAGTACTGTGATAATAATACGAAATCACCACTACATATAAAGCTGTCTGAAAGTTCATGGTGAACTTGAGACATTGTTCAAATGGTAAAACGTACTCTAAAAGGTAGACCCGTTCCATCCAAAGTTGGAACCCTGCAGAATAGCAAACATTGGAATCATCAAACATAGGAACAAGTAGACTAAATTGCTACTAAACATGAGTTTGGTTCTTGAGGGAAGCTAAAAGGAGCAGTGCTTGAGGTTTTAAACAGTAAAGATTTATTTACATGATCTAGTTCTGGTGTAAAGCATGCAAACACTGTGCATATTCTTGACTCTGATGGGCCTAAACAAACAGGAAGAATGCAATGAGAAGAAGCCATGCATATGCAAATGACCCTTTCTATGGAAAATTAAAAAGGCGAGATGTTGGCTTGCCTTGGTGTCATAGAACTTGAGAAAAAATCGTGACTTGGGCACAGACAACTTTGTCTCAAGAATTGCGGCAATTGCAGCACTTAGCTTCTTGTTCACATCAGGATTAAGGCCACCAATGGAGACCAACTCAGCGTATGCAGCTGGCTGCTCAGTCCCACCAAAAGATATGGGTACGGATCCCTTCAGCACAATCATCACATACTGCATATCGACACATTCAACAGGATCACCATCAACCAAAGGATAAAAAGTTTAACCCCAAAAAGTCACTATGAACTTAAAATGTATAATTCTCGTCCAATATCAGTAGAGCATTAATTTTTTTTCTCAGCTAATTCAGGGATAAAACAACATTGAAGTTATCATCAAAAGGCATGCCTATGAGGCTATAACTCAAGGGAAGTGATTTTCGCACACCCTATTTCTCCTCCTACACACCATGCTTACGGCCTTTCGATTGAATAAATTAAAGGATAATCAAGGGACAGAAATAACCAAGCTTGTACAGAGGAGAGAACTTGTGTCCGAAAATCATTTTCCTAACTCTATTATTACGCTCATCCATGACTAACATTCCTTATGGGAGTGATTACGGCGGGACAAAATCACTTCTAGTGTGATCAGCAAAATTGAAAAGTTCTTAAGTGATTACAGGCAGGCATAAACCCTAAGGCTATTCGACCGACAAAACATAAGAATTAGTGGGAGCTGAAAAATACATTTTTCTTTCTATTACAAGTGAAAAGGGCAGGAGAAAGGATATTGCATCGATCTCAAGTTGCTCCCTTATCCAGGTGATTCGTTCTATTCTCTCTGAGGTCGGTACTGGTAGGTGAAGCATCTAGGGGGGTTTGAGTCGAATCGCTGAAAGGCCTTGGTTAGTGATTCTCCAATTTCGTAAAACAAGCCCTAAGAACTACATTATCTCCGAAACAAAACAAAAAAATCCACAATCCCTAACAAGTTCAACTTGCTAAGTAATTTTTACCATTTTTCTGATTGTTCAAGTTATACATCCCAGAAGTAAAGAAATTACTCAGTCATCCCCCAAAATTACTTAGTCGAAATTCCTGAACAAAAAGTGAAAATTACCAAAACGATTTTACCCTAGTTTTGTTTTAGCAAATAGGTACCTAAAACCAAGCTAATTCACATATATACTCTTAATTCATCAAAAATTAATGAAACTAATTTAAAACATGAACACAGAAATACATGAAATTTACAATTTAGTACAAATATTATAAAATATCAGCAAAATGTTTGTAAATGTCTGTGAGAGAGAGAGGGAGAAAGTCGTACAGCCTCGGGCTTGCCGATGATCTTGGCAACGGTGGAGGTGGCTTCGGAGAGGATGGCGGAGGTGTCCACGCCGTCCAGGTTCACGTTAGCTGAAATGTTCAGGCACGGCATCGTTTCGTCTTCCCGATCCTTCTCTCTCTCACTCTCTGACTGTTTTCTGCAAATGCGTTGGTAAACAAAAACCCTCACCCTCTCTCAGTCTCTCTCCCCTTCTGTTGTAAGAAGGAGGGAGGATAATATCCAAAATGCCCCTGATGGGTCCGGCATACTATTTTCACTCTTTGGGCCCATTCTAGTACATCAGATCCGATGATCGGCCCAGAAGAGGGGCAAAGCACGACTCCTGTATTTGCATTTCTGGGCCTTCTCGTGTTTAGACTAAATGTCCTTCAGTTGAGTGAAATTGGGCCAAACTTTGGGTCTATTGGCTCGAAACATAAAGTCTTATTTGGTACTCTTTTTGGATTCAATTTTTTGTTTTAAAAAAATGATGAATGTAGCGGAATTACTTGATACTCAGTCTCAAAAACAAAAATTTAGATCCTGGAAGGATACTGAGGCTTATGCTAGCTATTCATTTACGGAGAGTGACTTTGGGTTCCTTGTGATTAACAAACACAACACTACACCAACTTTTAGTCTAATCTAGTCTAGTGAAGGCTAGTGAAGCGAAACAAACACACTGTCTACTATGAGTCTGGAAAATTTTCAAACTCCTTGGACAAACGAGCTATTTTTAATGAATTTTATGGTACATGTCGTTTTCTGCATACAACAAGAAGCCCTTTATTATTGAATCTTAAAGTTTCACTAGTAGCTTTCCACTTTCCTCGTATTTGATTTGATGAGTTTAGATTTTCTTTTGTCTGACTCTTTTTTTAATAATTTGTTTACACTCTTAAACTACCATCTTGTTTTGTTTTGTTCCCCTTACACACCTCGAATTTTAGGATGTGAGAATTTTGAATGCTAGAAGTTCTCCGTATATTAAATTGAACAGACACCTTACATTAGGGAGGGTGCTGAAAGTATTTCATATTGGATCATGAAGTTTTGTATTGGTTTTTGGAAGATTTTCGACATCTTCACCGATTGCTAATTCATTTTGTGTTAGATACTTATGTCACTTTGTCCATTGTTCCATTCTTAGAATTAGCAAGGTTAGTACAGGAATATTCACACGTTGATGATGTCGATTAACTCCGCTTTTGGGCCGAATTTCAACTTTAGCGGGACTAGGTGGGACTCATCCTCACTATCGACCTCGCTAGAGGGTCATAGATAGTCCCCCCAAAATGAAGTGGACTGCTAAGACCGCTCTTTGCTTCATCTACTTTGTCTACTCGCGTCGCGTTCTCTTCCTACTGGACGACCTCGCCATCAAATCCTCCCACTCCCTCCCCGCATGGATCTTCCCTTGCTATATCTCTGTGCACCGCCAGCCCAACCCACCACTTGAATCCCAAAATCTATTTACCACCACCGATAGGTCGGGCTCGATCCGGTGGATCAATTAGAAAAGAGAGAGTTTACTTGATATTACGATCGGTTGAGGGCTGGGGTTGACGACCGAAGGCTAGGTTTGAAAACTGAGGTTCGAAGACAGAGGTTTGAAGGCAAAAACGGATTGCAAAGATCTGCTGGAGAAATTGGATCAATTTGGGTTTTTCCAATCACTACTCTCTCTTTTGATCTTTGGGATCCAAGCAGTGAACTTGTCATCTGGGATTTTAACAATTTGTCTAGTTTAAAAGATTTGTTGGAAAATTGGATTGTTTGGGTTTATTTTTAATAGGGTTCAACTGGGTTTTCTGGATTTGAATAATTGGTGATATAGATCGGTTCTTTTGTTTTGGTCATTTTTTGTTTTACATTTATTCTTCGAATTTATGTTGTTCTTACATTGAAGATAAAGATTTGGAAATGCTGATTGTGCTGTTCTTCAATGGATATTTTACAAGCTGTTTGGTTGTTGAGAAAACTGACGAAGAATCGTAATTTTATTTGCCATATATTGTGGGTTATGGATGCATGTTTGATTCCAACTGTGGTTGCAATGTCTGAAAATTAGTTGAATTTCTTTCACATAGTTGAGAGCTCAAAAGTCCCCATTTCTTTCGGACATTGCTATTTCATTATCCTCATTTATAGTCCGACATTGCACCAAACGCTTCACTAAGTTAGTCCAGCTTAGTCTAGTCTAAGCCAGTCCAGTTTAGTCCCTGCAGCTAGTCCAGTCAGAGACAATCCGGTGCAACAAACACACCCATAGGAACTAACTTGAGTCAAAGTTTTGTGGGTTTTTGAGTAGAAAAATTGAAGTTTAAAATAGGATTGCTGAAGTTTTTCCAACCTTTTGAACAAGATATCCGTCGCCCGTTATATTTAGTCTTACTTGCTCCAAATTTACATGTGATTTGTATATCATCTCTTGTTGTACAATTTGACTAGTTTGTCACAAAACATGTGAATAGTTGGTGATAAATGAAAGGACACAACCCTCCTCATAGAGAGGAAAACTACTCCCTCAAAGATGCATATGGTATGGTACAGCCTAACACCACCCGGTGGTGAATGCTTATGTAAGCTGGGACGCATGAATGGTAAACTTTCCGGATTCAAAAGCAACGGTGCAATGAATTTCATCTTTTCTTTTTGCACATCACTCAAATGTCATATCTTTTGAGGTTTTTTTTGGTGCTATTATCCGCAATTCAAAAAGAACAAGGAAACTTTAACGAAAAGTTATCGATACTGTTCATTTTATCGAAAAATTACATTTTTATATTAAAAAGTCAATCCTGGTACTATTCACTTGACCTTTTATTTTGTCCTTATCGTTAAAACTCAAAATTTTCTAGTCATTTTCATTAGTTTTCCTAAAGAACAATGCTTGTGAATTTTGCACTTTTCTTAAATGTATTTTTCGGCAAAAAAAAAAGAATATATATATATATATAATTTAAAGGATGTAATGAGTTTTTTGAAGTGTCAATAATAACATTTTTTTTCTCGTGAATCTTCTGTTGGTGGTGGTGGGTGGGACCCAATTTTCTTTTCTCTCTTTCATCTACGATTCCACCATTTGGAACTTGAGTTGACGGACTAGAGTTGAGATCGTATAGGACTACTTTATGAAGCATTTTTGTTCCTAAGGTCATTTGTTAGAAACGTATTGAAAATTTTTATTAAAAAATTCAAGTGCAAGTTCTTTTTAGAAAAGCAATTAGGAGTGCTTTCTAAACGTTTTTTTTTTTTTTTTTTTTGCAAAGACCTCGTATGTTGCAAAATCATTTTTAAGTCTTTTCGCCAACAAAAGCAGAAATCTTTTTAATTGCCGGAAAACATTTTTAACTATTCTAAAAGTAATCCTAAACAAAAGCAGAAATCTTTTTAATTGCCGGAAAACATTTTTAACTATTCTAAAAGTAATCCTAAACAAAAGCAGAAATCTTTTTAATTGCCGGAAAACATTTTTAACTATTCTAAAAGCAATCCTAAACAAACTCGTAACTCTTATATAACTTTTGGATTGAGATCAAAATCAAATTTGAGTTTTGTGTCTATGGTTCATTGGATAAGCCCTTATCTGCATGGACCCATATGAAAAGTTAGCCTATTGCGTGGATGACAAGAAAAAAGTATGTTCCCAAATATTATTGGACTAGATAAAAACTTCACTATTTGGAATTGCTACTATTCAGTCGTTGATTTTTTGCATCACAAGTTCACACCGTGCATAAAAAAAATAGATCGGATTTAGCATCCTTTATTTTGTTGAAGAACAACATTAGGTATTTTCATTTTACAGTTTAGATCCTGTAGGAGTACTTAAATCAACAACTTTAAGAAAAAATCGGGTTTTCGGGATCGAAAGCTTGGACTCAAAAATCGTGCCGAGAGTGGCGATCAGCTGCCTCTTCACGGTCGTGGTAATGCCACCCATTGCTACTAACTCGCCATATGATGCCGGTATAGTGGTACTCTTCCCGAACGATATGGGCACCGATCCCTTGAGTACCACCATCACAAACTGCAAGCAAAGAGACGTTCAATATTTATAAAATAAAAAAAATAAAAAACAAAAACAGTGAGCATTCGAGGAATGCTGAGTATGGCCGTTCATGTGCGAGTGAATAACTCTTGATCATTACTGATGCTTTGTCAAGCCTACATGGCCGAGACTGAACCACTCGCATGTGGACGACATATACTCGAGTACAACCCTAGATAAGATCAGTTGGCACGTAAGAGTCAAATTAGGCAGAAATGCGTAAGCAGTAGTGACTATTAAGTGAGGAAGTAGTGCGATTCCAACCAAATGGACAGGACAGCTACTCCAGTGCCTTATATTATGTCAACAAGTGGTCCTTAATCACTCCTAATTAATACACTAGTTAATCAGATATTAACTGACTTTTAGAATTTAAAACCCTAATCTCCTCGTCAACCGGACATCTTCAATCACTGCTAGAGTTTCCTACCCCAAAAACAAACGTTAAAAAAAAAAAAAAAAAAAAAAAAAATCACTACCAGATTGAACAGAGTCTCTCAGCAGCCCTTGAACTTCAAAGAGAATAACTTACTTACATTCGAAAAGTTATTGTGGCGATAACAACAACCAGTAAGTAATACATCATGTCATCTCAAAGCTAAACGCGTGACAGTATATTTATTGGATTGGAATGTTGACACAGTGACAATTCCAGGTGTTATCGTTTCTCATTTTTGAACCATTATTCGATCAGATTAGGACATGGCATCCCCATCTGCTTAAGCTGACTTTCAAACTTGGCAGATGAATGAACAGAACCCAGAAATTACCATTTTACAGAGATGAGATTTTGATGCTGGTTAATTGATTAGAGAAACGTTCTTTCGATTCTATAACTCAAAAGACTTATTGAAAAAAAACCAATCCAGATGAAATCCCACTTCTGAATAAAGAGCAAAACGAAAACAAGACAGAATAAGTGATTCGCAGAACCCAAAAGGATGTTCATATCTCAATGCTACATAAACAATCAAAACCCTAGGTTTAGACTCTAGAAATAATCACTTGTACATTAGAGAACTCTGGCCACTCAAACGTTACCTAATTTGGGTTGTAAACAAAAAGTTAAACCTATTGTTCTTTACAATTAACGGTTAACTAACAGACGCTGCAAACTGTTGACACCCGATTTCCAACATAAACTGTGTATTTTTGTGTGAGAGTGAGAGAGAGAGAGAGAGAGAGAGAGAGAGAGAGCGCTTACATTTTCGGGCTTTCCAGTAATGGCAGAGATGGCTTTGGTGGCTTCGGAAAAGATGGAATCAGTGTCGACGCCGTCAAGGTTGACGTTGGTGGAGATATAAAGGCAAGGCATGTTTATGAGCTTCTGATCTTCCTTCTTTTTGGTTTTTTTTTTGTTGAGTTTTCGACTTCCAAAACCCAAAGCTTGTTTGTGAATTTATATTGGGAAATAGTATGGGATTAAAGCTTGAGATTAGAACGAGACAACGGCTGCTTATTAAAAGAGCAAGCCCACTTCATAAAATCTACACGTTTTCCTCCTTTTGCTTATACGAGACACTAAATTTAATACAAGAGAAATGACCATACATTTGGTAACCTCATAACTTACGTATTATTGAGATGACTCGATGATGAAACAACGTTTGCGGCTTGCTTTTAAATTTCGATACTAAATTATTCAAACGTTAGTGGCTATGTAGCGGTATAATCTAACAGTATACATTTTCATTTATAAGTGGAAAGTTTAAGGTTCAATTTTCTTAAATGATGAGTTTAATACTAAATATTCCGCACTTGTTAACGTAAATAATGGTGCATAACATTAGGGTATGTGTCATGACAGTTTGAACTCAATTATTAATAATGAAAATGCCAGTCACTTTTTCACAACGAATTTAGGCTTAAACCTTACGGAAATGGATTCTCTCTTAATCCCTTTCCACCAAATCCACCTAGTTCGAGATCCAGACTGTTGGAATTTGATCCAACGACTACATTTATTATAACTTTTAAAGGGCCCATTGTTTGTAGTCATTGAATCAAATTTCAACAGTTCAAAACACGAACTGGATGAATTTAGTGGAAAGGAATCCGGAGATGATCCGTTTCCAAACCTTACCTTCTCACTTACCTTTTCAATTACAGTATTTTAATCCTCAAGTTGACATGTATATTTTCTCGAGTTGTCATGTTCATTTTCTCTTACCATCCTAAATAATTATAATAAAATTATAAAGTTCTAGCCCCACCCACTAATTAAAAAAAAAACACAAAACAAAAGGCAAATAGAGAATATTACTACTACTATCATTCATCTTCGGAAATATAACAAAAATGGAAACTGACTAGAGAAACGAAAAAAAAAAAAAACGAAAATGGGCAAGTCGTAGATTTCTCTTATAATTAGAGTCCTCCTCTTCAACTTACTTCATCTCGAATTTAAAAAAGAAAAACGAAAAACCAAACAACAATCCCCACATAACAAACCGTCACTGCCCTCTTTTGCGGCGGTTTGCCGGCGCCTCTCCCTGCACTTTATGACTAAAACAATGTAAATAATGCCCTTTCAAAAATTGACTTTTCTTGCTAAGTCTAGTCTGCCCACATTGAATATAAATAATTTATACAACCATGACAGTTCTAGAATACAAATCATTTCTCTCCTCCTCCCCGCCGCCATCGGTTCCGCCGGCTGCTCCCCAATGTGAACAAACACCTTCCCAAAGACAACGAGTCAGCAACACGAATCTCTCTCTAGGTTATGCTTTGGCCTAGAATTAATTTTAAAGTGGGATTTCACCGATGAAATTCAACCCATTAGCAAGTAATTTGCTTGGGAATGAGAACTTTTCAACATCAAATTCTCAAGAGAAATGCTAAAAATACGCTCTCAAAAGTAGAACTCTTTATTGTGAATTCACCAATGAAACTAAAACGTAATGCCAAATACACATTTCTTGTATTTTAAAACTAATAAGGGCATCTGTCACTTAGTACTATGATCTGGTGATATTCACTTTCACTTGTAAGTGAATTTAGGTTTGATCATCGCCAAATGCGAAGTTGAACCACATTATTATGGTAAGTTCATTGTAAAGCTTAGCATAATAATAATAATAATAATAATAATAATAATAATAATAAGGGTATCTCCAATGGGAGATGTAAATTGTCTTGAAATGGACAATTTATATATATATATATATATATATATATATATATTAACAAACAATATTATCTACACTAAGGAGGAGGGGGGTGGACTAAACCTCACAATGAGCTAGTAATAATGTGGTTTTAATTTGCCTTGGCGAGAATTGAATCTAATACCTCTAACTTACAAGTAAAGAGAAATATCACTAGACCGCAGTACTAGATGACAGTTCATAAGTTTTACTCCAGTGAGATAGGAAACCTTTTTTTTTTTTTGGACATACATGAATTACTAATTAATCTCCTTCTTTCAGAGCAACTTCAAATCTTTTTTATTGATTAGTTATTAATTCATGTATGGCCCAAAATGTCAACTAAAAATAGATTTGAAGTTGTTGTCATATTTGACAACAAATCAATTCATGTCAAGGCCATGTCATGGAAGAATTGATATTTCGTTTGGAAACACTAGTATTGTCTTTGTTTTCCTGTTATTGGTGATGTTGGCTTTTTCACATTTTCTATGAAGATGCTCTTATGCATCTTTGGTACCAAATGAGGCATCAACTTAATTTTAGTTGACCCAAATTGTACCAAAGCATAACCTATAGTGTGAAAGTTCGAACTCAAATAAAAAATTCTAAACATTTGCTCGCTTTTCACTAAATTAATTCCTCGAGTTTTTTTGGGTATCAAGTATTAAAATGTAATTAAATGTGGACTACTATTATATATCAAGCGGCATGCATAGAATACAACTTACTCAGGAGCGACCGTACGCAATGGTCTAGGCGTTGTTGATCTTTGTAAATAACATTATTGGTCCATGATTAGGATATAAAAGCAATAATTAGTGACGAAATTGACCAAACAATTAACGGTGCGAGCATGATGAAATGACCCAATTAGCAATTAGGAAAAGATCAAGTCATACTTTGAACGATTTAGAGGCTTCTAATTTTTTTTCAAGTAACCATATATATATATATGATTTAAACATCAAGAAATGCACTCGTTTTTGGCAATTGAACGTGTTTCAATAATACAAAGATTAAACCATGCTTTTTACTTTGACGTTTAGTGTGAAGAGCTGTATTTTCTTTTCAGACACAAATCAATACGAGGCAAAGAACAATCGAACATGGAATATCAGATACATCGATAGATACATCCAATAACTTGAATCACTAACTTTTTTACTTAACAAGAGGGAACATGGGAATAGGGGAAGTAAGGAAAGGAAACTATATCGACTAGTCTTCCCAAGGTGATCCTCATTCTTGATTTTTCAGGTATCCAAGGTAAGCTATAAATTGAAATGATTCCAATACTCAAATTTAAGTAACATATAGAACTCAAGAATTAGAACGATTCCATTTCTCATTCTTGATACGTAAGTAAACACGTCGTAGGAGTTATATTACGTGACTTTGAACATACTTTAATTATAGAAAAAGTTTCATAAGTTTAGTTAATTTGCACTAATTAAACCTTTTTAATAATTAAAGCAATAAAGGAAGATTTAGCCCACCTATTTGGGAACGTCTATTGGCTTATCGTCCTTCTCAACAAGATCGCAAAAGACTACAATTATTTATTTATCAAGAGGTATGCTAGCTAGCTTTATTTATTAATTTATTAATTTATTAATTTATTATTATTATTATTATTTTGTGAAGAAAAGTTTAGGTGGTGATTGATTACTCTCACCATCATCGTTAGGATATACCCACAACCTCGAGCTGTAAAAACTTACGCATAACATCTAATTGGCAGTTGTTACCTGTATGAATTTACGTAAGAATTTATATTATGCACCAATAAGAGTACTGATAGCAGGACTCAAACCTTGATAAGACACATAAGACAGAAACCTTACTAAATGAGCCAACCCATCGTTGGCATATGCTAGCTAGCTTTATTTAACGCCATGAAATATATGGTTATATTTTTATTCAATTTCATGGTGGAAACACATGTGCTTCAAAGCAAGGGTTATGGCTACTCCACATTCCATTATTAGAGCAGATAATCTTCTTTTCCACCACCCCAAGTGCTTCAAATAAAATACATCCAGCCTTCTTTAACCAATAGTCTCGCGTGCAAATAAATAAAAAAAAGATTTAGATTAGCTAAAAAGCTAAATAATGTGTTTCCACGTTTGAATCCTCCATCAAACAATTTAAATTAGTTTAAAATCGATTGTAATTATTACGAGTTTAAAATTGAATATTGTTTGTCTAAATAAGTAGGTTAATGTGACAGCCAGTCCCGAAGATATGTATTATTTTATTATCAAGGACGTGAATTTACTATTTTACCCCCGGTTATGAGCGTTGTGGTGTGTTATGTATGTAAGTGTTGAAATGGATGGCACGGATGGAAATGAAAGAAAATAAAAGGAAGAAGGGAGGTCACGTGTGTGTGTGTGCGTGGCTGGTGGAAGAAAAAGAAGAATAAGAGATTGGGCAAAGCTGCCCAACCAGAGGAAGAGAGCAGGAGCTCCGAGAGAGAAATGAGAGAGAGCTGGATGAATAGAGAGAAGAGAGAGAAAAGCCCGGCCAAATCAGAACAGGGAAAGGAGGAAAGGAGGGAGAGAGTGGCGTGGGGGATTGGTCGGATCCCCTTGGCATGTTCCTGACCCGGTCGGCACCCATGCCTATTTTCGATGATTTTCACCCGTTTTCCGACGAATTGCTTCAAGAAATCTCATGGGAAACACTCTAGGACCCTTCCTCTATCCATTCCATCTCAAATTTGGAGAGTTTTGGCTTTGAAAATGGAGAAAACCGCAAGAAAGGGGTGCGGTGGCTTTGGCTTCGAATCACCCAATCCCGAAGCAATTCCTTCCAATTGTCACCACTCATATCATCCTCTTGAGGCCTAGAACAAAGCCCAAGCATTAGTTGGAGCATCAGAGTGGTTTTGGAGGTCGAATTGAAAACACCAATTTCTAGGGTTCTTCACGGGTTTGATGAAATTGGAGCCTTTCCAGGACAAATTGGCCTTGGCCACAGGTATAAAGTTTTCTCTAATCTTTGAGATCTTCATTTATGTATTTTTTGAGAATTTTTGAAAATATTTGGATTTTCCGGAGAGCCGGAGCGGCCGACCGCCACCCACGGCGGCGCGTGCGGCGGCACGTGGCCAGTGGGCCGCCAATGTTATTTTTAAGATATATTTGATGTCCTGAGTTCAGTTTTGATAGTGGCTTAACGTTGGTTGATCATTTGGACTTAATTTCGATACGATTCATGGTTAGGCCAAAAGGTGAATCGACGATCCAACCGTCGGATCGTCACCAAACTTTGATACGTAGTAGTACATAATATTTGAAGAATTTAGGAACTTACATATCGGGAATTCGATGGACGAATCTTCCCGAATTGGATTTGTAAGTTCATAAAATATAATGTTAACCGCCACTTAGTTTTGGAAATTGGCGGAGATCCAACCGTCGGATCGTAACGAAATTTTAGTATGTTGTTCTAGAAGCTTAATGTGTATCTTGGGCAGTGACGGATCAGAAATCTGAGTTGTGGATCTTCCAGATTGAGTTATTTGGGGTTATAACCTTACCGTCGAACTTAGTCGACGGTTGACCTTTGATCAACGAGTCTCGCATTATTCTTGAATGCCCTTGAGGATATGTGTCATGTGAATTACATATTCTATGGATAAGAGTTCTGAGATGTGGTTTGATAATTGTTTTAGGCACCAAGCGTTCAGGACGCCTTGGTTCTGATGTTAAGGAGTCGTAGCACGGACCCCAGGTGAGTGAGCAATTATTTTCAGTATATATATATATACACTTGACGTTTTTCCCAAAAAAACGTATTTAAAGGAAATGCAATTTAAATGCCATGCCATAAATGCCATGCCATAAATGCCATGCATATACAATTATGTTTTGTGCATGAATTGATGTGTGATACCTTATATATATAAATGTAGTGCTGTGGAGGCACATGTATGTTCAGGTAAGTTGTGTTTGGTTATGTAAATAATTGATGATGCGATATGTGATTGAATAATGTTGAGCTCATAAAATTGCACCTAGGGTGATTGATTTAGCCAAAGATATGATACATGCCTGTTTATTATGTCACCCCCACACTATATGCTCATATTGGATCCAATTTAAGTGCACAACCTTGTCGTACATACCTTATTTATGGTTCCGACTCGTAGGTGACTAGCGATTTATCGCCCGGCTATTATGAGAGAGTAGAATTGAGCATAATTATATTACACCCAATCTTGTCGTACAGACCCCTCTTTAGTGGTTCCGATTTATATGCAGTTTATTGCCGTATAGGTCATTGCAGTGACTCCGACTAGATTGACTATTGAGCTATAAATTCAGCCGTATAGACCACCACAGGGGTTCCAGCTAACATATCATATTTCTATGAAATTATTCTTACCTGAATTGTTTACTTTGTTATATCTTGGCATGGCATGCATAAGTTTATGATTATGCGAAGCATGAAATGATTTGATACGCGTTCATATATATATTTATGTATATGTTTATATCTATTTTCTGGGAAAGTAACCATATACTTGTTTTACGGCGAGGGGTTAGTATATTCAAAGGAAAATAAGGTTTTCGTATAAATGTGTTTTACTGACCCACTCAACTTTGTTTTTAGCCCCTCCAGGTCTTAGATAGCTGAGGTTGGTGGCCACGAGGACTCCAACGGTGTTCTGACATAATCCGAAAGAGTAGGATACATCTTCGGGTGTTGTATTTTAGTAATCATCCTACTCGACTGCAACTAGACGCTCTTATTACTCTGAAAGTGTATTTATACACCTAAACTCTCACTGGCATCCTTTCTTAATTGGGATTGTTAGTTAATAGGTTTTAAATTGTTAGTATTTCTCTTAATCTTTATCGCTTCCGCTTTGCCCTCATGGCTACGTCACTCTCACGTGACGGCCAACACGTCTCGACTCCGGTAGGGGTGTGTCAGTTAAAGTACATATATATAATAGTACATAGCCTCTTGTCACACGTGTAACCATTTGACAATTGGTCTTACATTTTAAATTAAGTTTTTTCTAATGATTTTTTTTGTTTGTTAAAAAATAGGAAATTTAAGTTATTTATTTATATATTTTTTTTATCAAAAAATTTATTCAAAAATAAATTGGAAGTCAACCATAAAACCCACTAAGGGGTGGAGAAGTAGGCTAAGCTTTAATTCAAAATTAAAATGTGTTGAATTACTTTAACTCCTCTTAATTCAATTTTAGTTTTTGAAATCCTTGAGGCAATTTATGGTTTTTCTTTTGTTGGGAAATTTGAAAAAATAACCACAATTTGGACTCCATATGGAATTATAGCCACCATTTAAATAGGCTTGGAAATGGAAGACACGTGCAAATTCTTTCTCTTCATAGAATCCAACTAAATAGAATTGAAGATTTGAGCTAAATTGTATATATGTAACATAAAATCAAGCATTCAATTCTTGCAATTGAATTCGGAATCCAAATTCTTTGATTGAATTTTGGTTAAAGATTGAAAAGCTACAATCCAAAAGCTAAAAGTTAAAAGCCAGAAACCAAGAGGCAACCTTTTTACCAGCTACAATGGGGTGGTGTACCATGGCTTGCCTGGAACGGAAACCCTACATCTTGTGTTGGATTGGAGATCTCAGCTCCTCGGAGGAGAGCTGAAAGTTTGAAGCTTTGGAGGTGGAGGAGAGAACTTCATGGGTATATTAGTATTTTTACATCTATTTTTTATTATAATTATCATAAACTTAAAATGATGACTATAATTCTATATGAAATTTGTCACTTAATACTACGATC
This sequence comes from Malus fusca, assembly GCA_035220775.1. Classification (NCBI taxonomy): domain Eukaryota; kingdom Viridiplantae; phylum Streptophyta; class Magnoliopsida; order Rosales; family Rosaceae; genus Malus; species Malus fusca. Next base: position 24,756,466 of record CM069062.1, read on the forward strand.
TAGTTGTATTTATCTTCACTTGTAAGTGAGAGGTTTTAGGTTCAATTATCGTCAAAGACGAATTTGAACCACATTATTACTAACAAATATATATGAGGTCCAAAGTTTACTTAATTTTCCAAATTTCCTTTTTTTAGTGCTCCAACATTTTAAAGTGCTCCCTTTATATATTTAGATACATATCAGACTTATTATATAGATAGAAAAGAAAATAAACTAGTGGAGCCTAGAGTGATTATCCCTGCATCGGCGGGTCGTAGGTTCGAATTTTTTCATCCACAATATCACTTTTAATATTATAGATTAAAAAGTAAATAAATTAGAGTTGGCCCATCTGACTCGAGTTATGGACCGCAACAAGGACAAGGATTGTCTGCCCTCAATTTTTCCATGCCCTTCTATGCCCTTCTGTTTATGTGGTCACGGTTAAACCACGTCAACATTTTATATTACTATTCATTTTTGTCTTATTATCTTTATAAAAAAATAATATAAAATGTTGACATGGCTTAACCGTGACCACACAAAACAGAAAGGCATGGAAAGGCATGGAAAAATGGAGGGCAGACAATCCTTGTTCCCGCAACAAAGACACGACCCATGAACCGGTCCACGTAGATCCCCACGACCCATGTACCGGTCCAAGTAGATCCCCGGATGACTGCCAGGAGAAACGGCGCGTTTCGGTTCTCCCGCTCCCGGGTGTTTTCCTTTTGAACACTGCAGCGTAGCAGAACCGAAGCTTTCACCACTGCAATGGAGGACCACGTGCTCCTCACGTGCGGTCACCCTCTCAACCTCCCGACAATTTCCGCCGACGAACCTCTCTCTCCCGAAGTCCTGCCTCCCCTGAGATCCCTCATCGTCAACCCCTCAACTCCCGGGCCCACAATCACCTCCATCCTCGAAACCCTAACTCGCTCTCTCCGACTCAGTCGCGACCCGCTCACCATCCGGTTCACTCTCAAGCTCCTCTCCGACCTCGCCTCGCGACACCCCCACCTCTCGTCCTTCGTATTCGACTCGGTCCGTTCCCACCTCCTCTCTACCGGGTCGCCCCGCGTTGCTGCCGACTCACTCGACGCGCTCGCTTCAATCGTGGAGAGCAACCGAGCCCTAGCTCCCGGAATTGAAGAATTGGATGACCGGCTGTTCGCCTCGCTGTGTTTCAGTCCGTCTTGCTCCGTACGGCCGTGGCTGCTCAGAAACGCCGAGAGGTTCGGCGTACAGCCTCATTTGCTGTTCACTCTGTTTCTAGGGTTTACGAAGGATCCATATCCGAATGTGAGAAAAAAGGCGTTGGACGGGCTCGTTGGGTTGAGTGAGAACGGTGTGATCGAGGACCGTGACATGATCGAAGGCTGCTATTTTCGTGCCGTTGAGCTCCTAAACGACATGGAAGATTGCGTTCGGTTGGCTGCCGTTCGCACGGTGAGCTTTGCTAATCACATTGAATGATTGATATCTCTGTTTCCTTTGCGATTTTGTGTGCTAAGTGCTAACTTTGTTTATGCATTGTGCATTTATGAATGAACACACAGGTGTGTTCTTGGGGTCTTATGCTCGTGGCGTGCAATTTGGAGACGAAAGCATATTGGTCCGATGAAGTATTTGTCAAAGTAATTTCTTATTATTGGTCAGATTATCTGTCTTAATTGTAGTTAAATATTTTTAATTGAGTATGGTTGAATCCTGGATTTGCATGATAAATTGAGCTTTGGAAATTGGTGTCTACAGTCATCAAGTTATTAGCTTTTCCCTTTAGTTTTGGTTCGTGCTGACTTGAACTTGTACACTCCACTCATGGTTTATGCATATTGTCCATATAGTCTTACTAATCTGTTTGGGTCAAATTTTGTCTAGGAGATCATTAAGGAAAGCCACACTTTACCCTGCATTGTTGAATGGTAGGACATTCTCTTCCTATCATTCTGTCTCAGAGTCGGAAAATTTATAAGCGTCATGTAGAGTTCCTACCCTGATGTTTGTGTATGTTTGTAGCTTTGTTCAACGGTGAGAGACATGAGCATGGAGGTTAGGGTTGAAGCTTTTTATGCTCTTGGGAAGATAAAGTTGGTATCTGAGGATATTCTTTTGCAAACCCTGTCAAAGAGAGTTCTGGTAACCATGAAAGGAAAAGGATCTTTTGCTCAGTGCTCTGATGAACAACTAGAAGTATCAGGTTCAAGTGTTGCTGGAGCTTTCGTGCATGGACTAGAGGATGAATTTCACGAGGTAACTTTTATTTTCTCTGTTCTGCAAGGGAACCTTGCCATGTGCATGCTTTCTAATTAGGAATTGTTTGTGAATCTTAAAGGTGCGAAAAGTTGTCTGTCATGCATTGAGGACACTGGCCATACTTTCTGCCAAGTTTGCTGGAGAAGCCTTAAACTTATTGATGGATGTACTGAATGATGACTCAATACTTGTTCGGTTACAAGCTTTTGAAACTATGCATCAAATGGCTACCTTTGACCTTCTGAAGGTGCAAGAAGCACACATGCATATGGTAATGTTCTGGAATTCTTTTAATCATCTAACTATACATAATAAGTGACAGAACATCTGATTCACCTACTGCTTATGCATGCAAACGCATCTTATACTTTGAGGTGGCAGTGAAATGAGCCATTTAAACGCTTCTATGTACCAGATATCTTCAGTGTCTTCATCAAATCGTACATGCTGCCCAATATTGTTTTGATTTTTGCAGTTTCTTGGCACTCTGGTTGACAATGATACCCTCATAAGATCTTCCGCAAGGAAAGTACTTAAATTGGCAAAGCTGCCTCAGTTAAAGATGTTTAGGTTAACTATTGATGCCCTTCTAGAAAATATGGAAAGATATCCACAGGTTAGCTTTCCATTATTTCCTTGTTCAAAGTTGCAGAATTTTTTTTTTCCTGAAATTAGTATGGTGATGAGAGTTCAGTCATTTTTGCTATTTTTTAGGAGTTGCTTGTCTGACTCAGTGCTTACAATTTCACAACTTGGTCTGTCATCCTTTCAATTCAATTAATTCAAATTTCTTGTTTCCAGGATGAAGCAGATGCATTATCTGCTTTGTTTCATATTGGACGAAATCATGGAAAGTTTGTGGTCCGCATGATTGAGGAAGTTTCTCCACAGGTTAGCGTGCCTCTATTTGCTGTCAAATTATCGTTAATATTATATAAATACCATGACCCAACTTCCTGTCGAGCTTGGGCAGCTCCCAAATATGAAATTCAATCCTGCTCAGTGATACCAAAAGGTGTTCCTGACAGGGTCTATTCAAATATAATGATGCATGACATGAATCAAGATTTATCATAAATTAGTCTTTCAGCTGAATGCAAAATAATTCTCTTTTCAACGGAGCTTTTATTGTGGTCTTATGGTAAAAAAGATGGATAAAAGCTATTTGAAAGCATGGCATGGAACAGCACCAAGGAAAATATGGTCTCACCCTTTTGTTTGCTTACATTGTTTGTGCTACAGGCTTTAGGAGTTTTCTTATATCTGGAAATGGCTTGAAAGTATCAATTATGTTTCTAATGCTTACATTCTGTATTTGTTTGTAACTATAATTTCTTTTCAAAAAAGTTGATAGTCACTGTTCTTTTTTTTCTTTCTACTTTTTCTATCAGATGGAGCCAATGTCTAATGGAAGGTTGGACTTTGATAGCGTGAGAGTGGCCGGCTTGCTAGTTCTGGCCATCTCAGCTCCAGTTTCAGATGAACGTGATTGCAATATTCCACCTGCAATATTTTCTTATGCAGTAACGTATCTGGGAAGGATTTCTCATGCACTGAGTGATATTATCAATCAAAATAGCCTTTTGGATTATTTGTCTCAGTGCAGTAGATCCCAAGGACCATATGATGTAGAGTTCAACAAGTTCAACTTTAAAGTGGGGGAGCCATGCTTGCCTTTACTTGAAAATGATGGTTCAACCTGTACTAGTAACAAGATGACTGGTTCAGCTGAAATGTCTGAAATTGTGTCTCCAATAATGGAGCCAAGGGAAGTAGGAACTTCACTTGTAGCATACCAGCTAGAGGTGCATGATGAAGTGACTAAGTTAGTGAATGTTGTTCTTGCAAGGGCCAAGGATATCTGGCCACTTGTACAATCAGGATTCGTGAATGAAGTAATGAGGACTTTGAGGTAACACATTACTTTCTGTCGTTGTCCGCTGACATTATTTGTTTTCCCTAAAACAGGAAAAAATAGACAAATAAAACAAAAGTTTCCCTTCAGGCACCAGAAAGATACGCATGCTTTGAGATTATGCATTATAGCATCTAGTCGGGCGACTGGGTTTAATGGGATCATCCTGCCAAAGGAATGTCCGATATATTATTCGAATTATGACACGTTTGCAAGCATGCATATTTACCATAAATTTTGAACATATTTGATATCATAATTGCCTCTTTCAGTGCTTCCTGCTTATTTGTTTTGTAAAATTGTTTGGCAGAAGTTGCAAGGAAGAGCTGGCAACATTCACTTCCGACTCGCTTCCATCTGTGGGTGTTTTGCCCTTCACGAAGCAATATGTTCAGATAATGAAACTGCTTACAAAGGCATGGATGAACTTTCTGCCTTCAGTGCTTTTTCCTCCTTATGGAATGGGAGAATTAGACTTGGTATTAAGAAAGCTGGACACAAGGCTTAGAGATCTGAAGAGTACATTTATAAGATTGTCTAAAAGGGAGGAGTTGCATATCTTGGAGCTGATACTTGTGACCTGTGTGCTCAGATTGTCGAAAGTAGAAATTTGCTGCCATCTTCGAACCTTGAGAAAGCTCTCTAGTACGATGTCACAGGTTGAATCTCTCCTTAGAGATGGATCTCTTGAACCTTCCAGGTTTATAACTGAAGTTGAGAAGTTATCATCGGAAACCGGTACCTCTCTCAATGAAGCTTCCTGTGATCCCCGCCTTTTTCAAAGAGCACTTGAAGGCTTCTCCCTCAAGCAGCTTGTGTTGAGTGGTGGAATCAAGCACGTAAACGCAGAGCTGGATATACCCGACAACAGCTACGAAAATCCTCTCCGGTTTGTCGCAGGACTGCCCGTTGGCATACCCTGCCATATCACACTCCATAACGTTTTAGCCGAAAGTCGGCTGTGGCTGAAGATGACTGTAAATGAAGACGACGATTCAACTCGATTTGTGTTTTTGGATTTAAACCTTTTCGGAGGCTCCGAAGATATCCGGATCTTTACGTTTAGTCCACCCTTTTACAGAACCCCAAAAGCATTTTCTTTCACAATTAAGGTGTGTATCTGTATGGAATGTTTGTCCGAGGTTGAGGATGTCTCCTCTGTCAAAAGTCGGGGCCCTAGACATGAACTAACGTATCTTTGTCGAGAAAAGGATGTTTATCTTTCTACGATCAAGTAACTTATTTTACTGTGTTAATTGAAGAAATTTACCACAACGATTTCTTTCAGCAAAGAAATTTATGGATTCAACAGTTGTTGGCACTATTTGCCCGGAGGGATTAAGATGCTAGGCATTTAGTCGGGCAGTGAGTTGGGACTTTGCGCCTAGGCGAATAGGCAGATTAAATTAAATTTATTATATAAAATGTAAATAAGTGCTTACTTACATTCTAAAAACAACTATACTTATTGAGAATTTAGAAAAGTTTAAACTTAAAACTTAAGCGATCATCGCATTGGCATCATCACACACTAATACCGCAAAATAAGAAAAACCCAAAACCAAATTAAAAAGATCAATAATTTATAATCCAAAATTGACGTCATCTTTCATTACAAATTAATTAATGATTCAATATATGTAAAGGGGATTGTACACCTAGAGTTGAAAACCTTCAATTGCAGCTCCGAGGGACGGCGTAGGCAAAGTCAAAGCGACACGACCGGAGGCAATGGAGAGAGAGAGAACACATCAGTGCCAAGAAACTAGGAGAAGAGAAGCACTGAACGGCAAGAGAAATAATCCAAGTTTGTTTGTTTGATTTTTATTTTTTTTATTTTTTTTATTTTTTTTATTTTTGGGTTTGTAGGTAACCCAAAAAAAACCTTTAACTTGATTAAATTGAAAAACAATGGAACCTCCTAACCACCACCTAACCCGCCTAGCTCCTATCCAATTTTCCTCCATATTTTGGCCTAAATTGCATCAATCTTCCATGGTCTAGTGTCTAGGCACCTTCTAGGCCGATTTTTAGAACAATGCCTAGAGTAGTATACTCCTCAGGATGCCACTTTGGCGTCCAGGACCACTAATTTCATGTGCTTTAATCTTTTTTTTCATGTGACATTGTACTATAGTCTATAACACCATGGTGACATCCAGAGGGTGTATGCAAGTCTCCCTTTTATTTTCGGAGGCGATTCTTGCAACATTAAAATATTCAAACCAAAGTATCCGGTCACAAAATGTTTTCCATTAAACCCTAAAAACATTTCCAGTATCTCCAGTATTACTGAGAGTGCACAACCTCACAGAATCACAACCTTGGATAACAGCATTTGATGTACCAAAAGACTTTCCCTTGTAAATTAACAGCATCCAACATTGCATGATCAGGTCGAATAAGCAACGGCGGACGTGAAACACCTTTTACCGATGGCGGTCATCGCCATTTCCTGCCAACCTTGCCCCTCCTTGTAGTATTCAACCTGCCATTATATACAAACGTTACAATGTACCCACAAAAGTCTTGTTCATACTGATAGAAAGCATGATAAAATGAAACTTACTGTCTCTGCTATGCATTCGTCAGCTTTCATCCCTCCGATTACATATATGGTATCCTTGATAACAGCAGCCGTTGAATATCCCCTGGAGTTATACATTGGTTCGGTCAGCATCCATGACCCGAGCCGTGGATCAAAACTTTCCACACTCTGGATAATTGAATCTCCATCAAAGCCTCCCAGAGCATATCTACACATGTGAATGTCCATAATTGTGTAGGTCAACAAACAAGCTAAGCACCAAAATTTAACAAAGAAAAGGGAAACTTGCTGTTGGAGACTAATTACCGGGTTAGCACTCTTAAAATTATTGATGCTTGGCAGTTCTTTTCAAATTAAGGGGTGGATCTGATCAGAGTCACATTAACCAAAAATATAATCCTCTTACATTTGCTTAAGACTTCGTTTGGTGTAGATGATTGGATTGCATTGGAGAACTCAGTTGACATTAGACTCAATGGACGTCAACTTCAAATTTTTTTTCGAAGTTAAAGGTAGGACATACACTTATCCATTCCAATCCCAACAAAATTGGTAAGTTTGGAAGGGATAAGTTTCCTCCGTGACTAATGCCATTCCATCCTTCAACATACATTGAGCCTTGTGAGTTATCTAATCCAATTAAATTTTGAGACCAAGCGATGCCCTAAGTGGTTTGGGCAACCGGCAAAGAGCATAGTGGAGCAATCATGTGCAGAGATGCTCATCAAAAGAATTGATATATGTCCACGTTTATGACAAGTTCCCATACCAAATTCATGACTAAGCGGATTGAAACAAGTCAGAAGAAATGTACTTACATTTTTTCATTCAGAACAACCAATGAATGGCAACCCCTTTTCGAATGCATAGAGGCAATTTTGGTCCACTTGTGTTCTCTGGGGTCAAATCTATCAACAGAGCTGAGATATGAACGTTTCAAGTCAACCACCGATATAGGAATAGTCCAGAATGCAGGCACTACAATTACACGCAGAAGCAGGTGTGCGATACTACCTAAGCATTTTCTTTAGAACTTAAATGCCCATAGTCACTCTTCGCCATGAGTTTCTTGTTCTTTTCTTATGGTCAAACATTTATTAATGACAACATAACTAGTGAAGCATGAGTACTTCTAAGCAAGGTGTGATGAATATACATTATTTTAAAAGATTGATCCGAAAGAAGAGTATTCACCGATAAAAGTCATATATATGAATATGCAAGCAGTTCACGCAAAGCATTGAGTACAGACCCGCAGAAAAACTAAACAATAGAAAGGAGGTTCAATATCTTACTTCAAATAACTAGTCCCACCAAATCCACCAGTGGCATAAAGCACACCATTGAGTTCTACTGCAGCAAGACCCATACGCTGGAACAATAAAAGAAGCACATATCAAGAACCACGAGGTAAACTTTTTGTGCAAGAAAAACACATCAGAGGAAAAGGGATTTTGCTAAAGGACAATAAGTATGTTCAATTAAGATATACTTTATTGCCCAAAGGTATTTTACCTTTTGTGACATTGACTGTGTACGGATCCATCGTCCAACATCTAAATCAAGCATCTCAACATCTGAGAAGCAATCAACTCCATTCCCACCACCCATTGCAAAAATTTTTCTGTTTGTGGTGGCTGCAGCTAAGCTACCCTTTTTCTCTCTCAGAGAAGGGCACTGCTTCCACTCATCAGTACCAGGGCTGTACGATTCAACTTCAGAGAATGACCAAAAACAGATGTCAGGAAAGTATTTGTTCCAGTAAGAAATAAATTTCAAATGACCAAGATCTAATACCTGTATCATACCACACATGACCATTGCCACCACCAATTACATAAAGATCACCATTCAATTGTGCAACAGAGGCATATGAACGAACTGAACTCATTGGTCTCAGAGGTTTTATCATATCTTGAGAAGGATAATAAGCATCAAATGCCGACAAACATGATTCACCATCATATCCACCAACTAGATACATCGAGTCATTGGGGTCATAATGCAGCACATTGCATGATTCAGTATCCTTCTCATCAGTATGTGCCTTGGAAGGTGTAGACCCTGATTCCAACTGTAGACCAAATTTTAAGCATCGAATTTCCGTCTCTGCCTGCTCCTGAAATGCCGGTGTAGAACTCCAGATTAAGAAGAAATAAGATAAATGAAGTTGATTATGAACTATTACCCATAAAAGGTTCATGGGTTCTGACTGACACAGGTCATAAGAAAGGCAAGGAACGAGTTCTAAGTCAGAAATTAATATCAAAATTCCTTCAGGAGGACTTTTGTTGGCCTTTTGGCTAACAGCAAGAAGAATAAAGAACCATAGGGTGCTTTCAGTCATCATTTACATAATAGTTTCATACTATGATTTTATGTGCAACCAGAAACTTCCTCAGACCATTTAACATATATTTCTATTCTAGCAAAAAAGGTATAATCTCGGCTTTTATTCAGGAATGATTATCTGAATTGTCTAAAAGAACATTACAACAGGAAATCCCAAACTAACAGCAAGTTATATGTAAATGAAACCCCTTTGTCATTCAAACCTTCTAACAACTTTCCAAAAACAGAAGGCAGAAACTTAAAACCCAACTCCTGAGAAGACCATGCTTCTACAAACAAAAGTGAAAAGAAATCCCCTTGTCATTCAAACACCACTGTCATCAGACCTGGACCTGGAATTCCATATGGCAACCTTGTAATTTGCAAATTGATAAAGAAACTAACAAGGATAAACAAAGAGTCTTTAGTATGCAAGTATCATTATGTTTTATTGAATTATGGAAGCGATAGGCAAAAAAAAAACATGAATTAGAAATGAACATGAAGAAGTGATCAACTGAAGCAAAAAGTCTGAAGAAAAAAGGTTTGATAACTTCATGTGTCAATCAAAATAACATGAACCTATTTAATGCCGATGATGATTATGAGACAATGCATCTGCAATGCATGCTATTAAATGTAGCTTACACGGCTCAGCAGAAGAAATAAAGTACAGATTCTACAGAAACAAAAATATGCCAATGTTTAACAAAGTTTAACAAACATAGCATTGCATTAATATTAAGTACCAGCTTATGCTCCAAATAACCAAACTTTTTAGATTGTTCTGTGAACTCTGTCTTATAAGCCCTGAGCTCCTCCATCTCTTGATTCAACTGATACAAATATAATAACACATAAGGTTGGTTGTAAATAAAAGAAAACTAACAGAGACACCTAACGTTAGACTTTATAATTTACGGACAACTAAATGATCATTTACCTTTGTAATGATTGCCTGAAACTCAGACAAGGATTGAGGACTCTCTCCACTCCTCTGCTCAGATGAGGATTGAGGACTTTCTCCCCTCTTCTCCTCAGATGAGAATTGAGGACTTTCTACCTTCTGCTCCTCAGATGAGGAGTGAGGATTTCCCCCCCTCTTCTCCTCCAAACCCGATGGCTCCGTTGGATTCTCATTGTCGTCCCAGGTCAATTCATTCAAGACATGATGATCTTCAGCAACTCCTGACAAAGATATGTCTTCACCTTCACTACCTTTGAGGTTAGATTGGAGTGCTAACTCTTTCAGTTTCATGAATATGAGTTCCTCCTCCGATTGTTCAGCCTCCATGATTTCTATTTGGGCGTTGAATGGATCATTTCTTTCAACTAACTTTGTGGAATCCGCTGAAGTAAGTGGTTTAAACCATTCTAATGTGCCAGTTGAGGTACGGGCTTGAAACGTATCACTCCACTTAATTTTATTCTTTGGTAAAGAACCTACAGATTTACTTGAAGCGATTCCAGCAGTTGCGAACAAAGACATCACCCTACTTGTTTGAGCGTGGTCAAGCTCAAACCAGAAATGACTCTGACTGTAGTAGTTGTCAACAAGTATTGGTTTAAACTGACTTTCAAGCACTGGTCGGCACTGCAGCCGGACACGGATTTGAACCTTAATGTAGAAAATATAATACAAAAGTATTAAAAGACCCAAACCTTGTTTGCTTAAAATGAAATTACGACTCAGGACAATTAGATCTATTATGTGAAACATCACTTTAAATACCTGAGCTGGAAATTGTGTTTTCTCTGAACCATCAGTGGTCCATCCATACGGGTTAATATTCATTTGGCCACAGCTTGCAGCCTCAAAGATACCATGTAGTTTCCTATCGCTATAGTTGAAGAGAAAAAGCAGCAAACCAGGAGTGATATTCTTTACATATGAAAAGTGTGCACCTGGTAAGCCTGAAAGAGTACAGAATACAACCCATAAAATACAACTCACGAGTTTATGGACCCAAAACTAAAACTAAGACAAGAAATTCGCAGTAGTACTGTATGAAAACAACAGAGAAAAAGATCATTATTTGCACAAAGTTTTGTGCACACAATAAAACAGGCTACAATATTTCGGGACTCGTTCCAAGAGAATCTAATGTGAAGAGGGCCTCAATACAAAATGTGAAGATGGCAATACACTTGCAAGTTGCAACATAGATAAGGAGAAATTGGGGCACATGAAGTTCAATACCAATTATCACTACTCCACCGGTTTCATATATTCAAACCAATACACTTACCAAATGTAAAAGTGAAACAGTTAATGAAAAAATTAGGAACAAAACACGTGACAAAGTTCAGGACACAGACCAAAGAGTTGTTTAGATAGACATTCTTCCATTGTGGTTTTGGTGCAACCAAATACGACTCCACCAAGGTGATTCTTGCTCAAATTTCTCATGGATGCAGAGTAGGTCGCCAGATCTTGAGGAGGCGCAGTAAAGGTTTTTGTTTTCCTTCCTGCCCCCATTTTCTGATGCAGACAGGGCAGATTTATATCAAAAACCTGAAAAGGAATTAAAGGTCATGTTCCATATACAGATTCATATTCATACAATACAGGCTACCCGAAAAATGAATGAAACAAGAATGGAAAGGGAGGAGGAATACCAATCAACCGATAAGGACCATCAAGTGCATCAGATTTCACCAACTTTTCAAATGAGTAAAGTTATGAAACAACTACATTATAAAACCACCACTCTGCATTTCTGACTGATCTGTTTGAAACGTTTGGCTGCATGCTTGACATACCAAGGCCGCGTGTTGAAAGAAGGCCTATGCGTTATGTTGTATAGTTCATGTCTACTAGTTCCTCATCCTCTTTTTGTATTTTTATTGAAAAAAAAAGGTACTTAATAAATTATTATAAGCATAAAGACATAGAGAACAAAATCTGATTGGAAAAAAAAAATCTGAAATGCAATGCATTCTTCATATTCTTTTTCCATTTCTATGACAAGTTATTTACTGAAAAGCACTCTAATGGGTAACAAAAAAAATCGGTCATTCTTGTCATTATGTTTCCTTTAAAGAATAGAATGGTCAAATATGAATTAAAAGAATGTAAGGAAGGTGGAAAACACAAGAATAAAAGATAGAAAATTGAGAGGTTTCGTCACAAGGGAAAAAAAAAATGCATTCACCATTGTCTTATAAAGCTCATAAACCAGTTAGTAAAGCACTCTGTAGGAGAGCTGAGTATAAATTCTTAGTTAATTTGAAAATAAGAACATAGGTCAGATACATGGTGTGCAAGAACCGTATGTCCAGCAAATTTGATCAACAATGTCCTGAGATTTCACCAACGATTTGTGATTTTGTATTAATATTACAAAGATAATGCTTACATGGGCATGAGGTTTCATCACTAAGTCCAACTGCAGGACACTATAATGCAGGTAATTATACTAGCCTCAACAAATTTGAAAAAATTAACAGCATTGAACGGAAACTTAACGCAATGTGTGTTATCCGCGCAATCAAGCAACAAATAAACAATTCAATTACAACTTCTAGAAAGAAAGAAAAAATTCCGGAAAAGAAAAAACCCATTCCTTCAATTTTTTGTACAATGAGCAAAGCAAACTCAACCAAACACAAAAATAGCTAGAAGATATCAGAATTCACAGTCTCGGAACCAGAAGCCAAAACAAAGGCCATTTATGGAAAGTGGAGTCCGCTGATTAAAAGAAAAAAACGAAGAAATATGCACAAACCCACTAATATTACGATTCAGAAAACCGAAAAGATTATATCTTGATGAAAACCACGATCATCGAAACAATGTATCACCCTAGAACCCTAAGAATTCCATGAAACACTGCACAATCATCAAAAACCAAAAAAAAAAAAAAAAAAACCAAAAATGCAAGCTTTTCGTCTTGATCAAACCGGATGATTCAGACCACCAGTACATTTAGCTATTTTCGATAAGAAAACAAATACATAGAAAAGAATTAGAGAGAGAGAGAGTACCGTCGTCTGAGTATCTGACAAGGGTTTAAGGGAGACGACGGGGCCTTGCCGAGAAAGGGAACAACAGAGCGCGAAAATAAGCGAGCTTCAGCTCTTATTTACCTTTTTCAACTCAAGTTTATGGTTTTCGCTTCAAGTTCTTTTTGAAAGAATAGCAGTTGTTCGTTTTTTCCAAAAAGTATTTCGAGTGTTTTTTTTTTTTCAAGATTCATTTGCATCTTTATTACGAATTGGCTTCAAAAATATATTTATCAAAATCACTCTCAGTCATTTTAAAATTATTTTCAAACAAAACTTTAATCAAATAAATCAAAGAATGACAAAGGGACATAAATACAATGATAAGTGGAAAAGTAAAAAATAAGAGTGCGAAAATTATGATCTATAAGTAAAAAGAGCCCAATTAGTTAAAAAGAAGAAAACGAGAGTGTGAAATTTTGACCTGCAAATAAAAGAACCAACTATACCTCATGCACACTTTGGAGTCAATTCTTTTATTACAAATCACACTTTACACATTTTCTACCGTTCCTCATATGTATAAATTACATGTCAAACACATAAAAGGATAAAATTTGTGCACATGTATCAAATTGTGGCTACCAAAATTTGTGTATGCTAACACTTTATCTTTATTTTTTTAACAACTAGTGTTCATGATTTGGAACTAAAGGTCTCTCAAATAGAGCGAGTCTGAGTACCGCTAGACTAAATGATTATATACTAAGTGGAGATGTGTCGAATATAACAATCACCTTATGGTTAACGTATTACATAATTAGTGTACATAAATAAAAAGGAAGTGTAAACAAAAAAAAAGTTGTGGAAATAAGTTCTCATTAAATATCATGTGGTATGGTTAAGTGTTGAGAGTACGAATTCTACATTGGAGAAATAAGGTACTCTGCATGCGCTTATAATTAATTGAGTTACTTTTTATATTGTCAATTGATTTTATGGTGAAATCTCTTATCCATAGTATCATAGCATGTTGTCCCTCGTGTGAAGCTCAACGACCACATGTGTTCCATGTCATCCAATTTGTGTTGTCCACATTCTAGACTTAAAAATTTGTCATACATGAAGGGTCGTGTTGAGAGTATGAATTCCACATCGAGAAAAGAAAAAAAAATTGCATGCTTATAAGTAATTAGGCTAGCATCCATATTGTCAATTAGATTTACTGCAACCTCAACTTTCTTTATCGAGTAATTTACGAAAGAAAAAAAAAATATCTGAAATAGTGTGATTGCGAGCATAGAAAATTTGTGATAAAAATAGGAAAAGAAAAGGACCGGTGGGATCAGCACATACCTCTTACGAATTAAAATCAAAGTCCTCGAAGCTTTTTTATTTATCTGGTATTGTCACTTTTAACTTTATTTCTAATTGCTGAATGTATATTTTCTTCTTTAGGCCGATCCCATCAAAAGGTAAAATTGATAAGACAAAACAAAATATCAACGTTGTTAAAAAAACCACTACCCTTCTTATGATCAAAAGAAAAAGCTCATAGTAGATTAGTACAAGATTAATGTGCTAATACAAACTATATAATTTTCAGTGGCATATACAAACAACCATGCCTTCGTTCAACCTAACTGCTGAATTTCAAGCTCGCTGCCTTCTGAAACACCGGCATAGAAATCCAACGTCGGAAGAAGTACGGTATAAGATCGATGAAGTCGATTATGCAGCATCAACTAATTTAACAGTTTAATCTAACTTTTTCTGTTGTAGCAAAAAAAATGCAATCTTTGTTTTCTTTTTTTTCGTGAATCATCTTATTTCGCTAAAAGATCAATCCCCAACCATTTCTCCAAACAAAACTTAAACAAAGTCGTTCAAACACCCCTTTCATCAGGTCTGCAGCCAGCAACATTTTATTTTGCAGATTGAGGAGGAACTAATTAGAACGAATGCATCCTTAACATGCTATTCAAAGTTGCTTAGATGACTCGGCAGAAGAAAAAATGAGTAAAGAAACCGAAATACTGCGGATGTTTAGCAAACACAGCATTGTGTCACTTAACAACTTGTGCTTCAAAAAACCGATCTTCACGTATTGTTCTTTCTCAGAAGCCTTGAGCTCCTCCTCATCTTCAATCAACTGATGCGAACATATTAATACATTAGAGAGTGGTGGTATGAAAAACGATAACCAACAAGGAAATCTAACATTAATTGGAATTTTAACTTGCGAACTACTAAAGCGATCATCTACGTTAGCTATGGTTGGATTTTCAGAGAAGGATCGGGCACTCGCTCTGCTCTTCTGCTCAAACGACGAGTGAGAACTCTTTCATTCATGTTAAGATCATACGAAAGAGCCAACTATTTCATTGTTTAAAAGCGCCACAATCTTAGACCAGCCTTATACGAGGATTTAATGCATTTTGATTATTCAAACTAGCATATGCCTGCACACTTTGTATGTGATATTTTTCAATTGGCAATGAGAGAGGGAGAAAGAGAACGTGGGAGTGAGAAGAGATGTTTTTGTCTTTTTGTTTTTTTTTTTTTTTTAATATTAGATATATGCTAAAATTACGTTTAGGTGAGGCTTCAATAAAATAGCAAAATTTGGTCTTGTGAAATTATATTATTGCACATCATTTTTTTTGTATGATAGAAGATGAAATAATTTTTTTATCTTATTTTGATTGACAAAAAGAGTTCTATTTGATCTTCATCAATTACTAACGAAATATCGATAAAAGATTCTATGAAGTATTTGAAAAATGAAGAGAAAGGATATATACAGTGGCATGAGTGAGGCCCAATGGGTTGGAGTTGGGCTTATCCCAAATATTAAAGAACATGATCAGGTCCAAAACACCAGAAGTTTTCATACAAAGTAGCAAAACTAAGCCAATATTTCACCCTATGATTTGGATCAGGATCCTCTCCTGAGCAGATGGAGAGGATCCTCCTGACCAGACTCATCGGACCGTTCAATTTTTATCCAACGGTTACAAACATGGGGCTCCTCTAAAAGTTATAATAATTATAGCCGTTGGATAAAAATTGAACGGCCGATGGGCCTGGTCAGGAGGATCCTCTCCATCTGCTCAGGAGAGGATCATGATCCCTATGATTTGGATGCCCCTACAGTGCCATGATTAAAACTTGTTCTTACAAATATTTTATGAACCCAAAAATATTTTAAAACTTGGTTATTTCTTTTACATTGAAACTAGTTACACTGGAGAATTTGCCGTTGCAACGGTATCATTCACTCGAAATACCCACAATAAGAAGTCGACTCTCGCATTGTCTATTTCCATCTCACCGAAAATTAATTCCGCATTGCTGTTGCCTGGGCCATTACAAATGAAGTATTTTCTCTAAGTTTGCACTGGGTTGAAGTCATAGACATTCTTTATAGGCCCTGTTTAAAACCAATCTTGTATCATATTTGAACTGAGTAAAACAAAGTGTGCTCATTTACACCTTTTTTTTCTCCGATTTTTCTAAAGTGCCTACAAATACTCAATATTGATACATATTTTACTGTTAGATTTGATTCAACGACTTAAATTTTGTGACTAGAACTGGTAGATTACATCCGACAATCAAAAATATGCATTGGCCATGAGTGTCAGCAGGTATTTCTTTTCTTTTTTTTCTTTACTCTCATCTCCTCCTATTTTGTGCGGTCACGGTTAAACCACGTCAACATTTTATATTAGTTTTTTTTATATAGATAATTAGACAAAAAACAATAGTGATATAAAATGTTGACGTGACTTAACCGTGACCGCACAAATAGGAGGAGATGATAGTGTATAGGAACTGGGAGGGCAGAGAAGCCAGGTCCGAGGGGGAATCGGGAGAGGTTCCTAACACAGACGCATAGGTGTTAAATAAACAATAATATTAAAAGAAAACTAATGAAAATGGTTTAAAAACTTTAAGTTTTAACAAAAATGATAAAATAAAAGGTAAATTAAATAGTACCAGAATTGACTTTTTAATGTAAAAAATGTGATTTTTCGTTAAAATGAACAGTACTGGAAACATTTCGTTAAAGTTACCTAATATTAAAGAGTTTAAATATAACACTATAATAATATAAGAAAAACTAATGAAAAAAATTTAAAAACTTTTAGTTTTAACAAACAGCACCATCATTGATTTTTTTAGTATAAAAATATAGTTTTTCGTTAAATTTAACAATACCGATAATTTTTCATTAAATTTTCCTAAAATATATCATTTTGTATTTCAAAAATTTCCCGGAAATCGGAGTGTTGGAAGTTGGGAGTGGGACTGACAGAGATAATGAAGGGTAACTTGTGTGTCAATCCACCAAATCGGTCCAATCAATCAGTCACTGGATTACATTTTAATGTACCAAAGGGAGTAATGTACCATGCAGCTGCTTACCTACTTGTAGTCTCTGGCAAAAGCTCGTAGCCTCAATCATGGTGGTGGATTAATGCATTGTCTCAATTTAAATATTTTCCTGTACGCACTTCTTCCTTCTTCTTGCTGTAGTTGGAGTGAATAAGTAGAAGATGGATCAGTAAAAAGAAACAAAAATAGTTTATGAAAAAAATGTGTGAAAATCATCCCTACAAAGATGAGAGTTTCAAAGTCCCTACATTCACCTACATACCCAAACAAACAAAAAATTATTTTGGCAATCTTTTTCATGTAGGACTTGTTCGAGCAGTTGAAATGCATAAATTAAAGTAAAAATAACGTCTAAAACAACAAAAAAACAAATGATTTTTTCAATACTATGTCGTGTTAAGTAATATAAAAATGAATAATTGAAATTGAAAATAGAAGGTTTGGAAATCAAATCCAACAATTATAAGTAGGCAAACTTTAGAGCTTACTTAGGGCTGGTTTGGTATTGCTGTGCTTTGAAAAAAAACTGATGTGAGAATAAGAGGCTGTGCTGTGAGAATAAGCGGCTGTGAAATAAATCAGCAGAGTGTTTGGTAAACTTTTTTGTAAAAGTGCTTTTGGAAAAAGAAAAAAAGTCTGATAGTGAGTCTTTTCATTAAAGGAGCACTATAGCTCCGTGTGCTTTGAAAAAAAACCAGTTTTCCAAACTGCAAATAGCAGTTTCAGCTTTTTCCTTTGATTTCAGTTTATTCTCACAGCAGCTTCCAAAATAAGCCATTTTTTTTCAGTTTACCAAACACCTAAAACCCTCACAGCTTTTTTTATGAGGTGCTTTTTTTTTAAGCACCTCACTCCAAAACCACCCCTTAATTGACTGCTCCATTTGAGCTTGATTTGCCTATATGGAGGATCAAAAGGAGTTTGGCTCCTCATTTGCCTACTCCATTGTATAAGACTCATCTTGAATTGTCAATTGTTTAAGAGAGCCAGAATACTTGAACGTCAAAGTAACTTGATCTTCAAGTTATTTGGCTCTCATAGTGATTTATATTGATTGACAAGTATCATGGAACTTAGATACTTTAGTTTACTATTTGGAACCCTAATTAAGACATACTATACATGTCTTGGTGGGATAACATTTTGATAATATTGATTTGGTGCATCTCTCTGTTAACTATAATAAACAGTTTGAGAGGAACTTAATCACTATATTAAGGGTGTCTCTGCTATTACAATATACACGTTCCATTCTGAGCAAACCATATTCTTGCTGTAACACTTTTGGTTGCTAAAAATAGAAGGCTCATTTGCCATCCACTAGAACCATGGTGTTCTACAAATAAGTTTAATTCTAATTTCATGCCGATTTGGTTTATTGCATTATGATTCTAATGTTTTGTTGTTCCTATGATTTTAGAATACAACTTACACATTGGAGATGCCATCATCCTTCAAAATTGATTACAAAGTCAACAACGATGTTAGGCTAAGTCGGACATGCGTATGAAGTCTAATCCTAATAAAAATTTCAAGTGTCACGTATCGCATAATAAACCGGTGATAAATCAGACTCCCGGAAATAGAACGTACAACTTTTGGTGTTTATCAGTATGAAAGCTAGGGTCCAGAACCAGAAGATGACAATAACAGATTACAGACCTCAATTATTCACCAGTTGTTTGTCTGTCGTTTGTACATGTGTGGACAATTTACCTTACGGCAAAAGCTGTTTTACCGATCACCCAATTTTCAAAAACCCTACTACTCTGCAAACCCTACCACTTTTAAAATCTAAAGTTGTAGTTCAATGGGTCACCACAAAATTTAAAAATAAAAAATCAATTGGGTTATTTTACATTTGAGATAATGGAGCATGATTCTTAAATATTGGTTCAATTGGAGTATTCGTTTACTAAAACATACCAGTATTTATCGTTGAACTTGTCACGACATGAGTAGCTCTTTTAACTCTTGCCTCTCATTTACTTTTTTGAACTCTTTAGTTTTGGCGAAAGTTCTAACAATGTTATCCAACAATATCATTGTGTTAGAGATACGTTACACGTTATTTTACGTTGTCACAACTTCATAGATTTGTACTCGCAGCTTTTCAATTCATAAACCAAAACTCAAATTCAAATAAATTTCAGACCCATGCTCCGATTGTGTCTTTATTTTAAGCATTGAATCAAGTAAGCCAAATTTGGAGGATGCATTTAACCCAAAATCTCATCTGCAAAACCTGAACTTTGGGCGGTGGTCTTTCCTCTAACCATGAGGGAGAGTGACAAAAAATTGAAAGAAGACAGTAAAATGTGTGCACTTATTCAAAAGCTTTCTACTTTATTTGCTTTTGTTTCTTCTTTTTCTTTGTCTAATGCTGCACTGCACCGTGTCTCTCTGGTGAACCTCTGCCTGCGTTACTGTATCTGTATGAGCTGTAGCAAATATTATAAAGCTGTTGGATTGGAGAAAGAGTTAAAAGATGATGATATCTTTGGAAGAGAAACAGAACCTTGGTTGGATTTGAGGATTTGTTGTCTAATTTCGTGTGATTAAGCTCATGTTCTTTTCAGGTGTGGCAGAGTAGCATGTTTTGTTTTGGATTAAAAGCTTGTCTCAACTTCTAGTGGCCACATTTCACTAGCAAAGCACTTTATTGTTGTTATGTAATTTTTTTATTCAATTTCCTGCTTAATTCCACAGTTAGGACTAGGAGAAGG
The DNA here is from genome assembly GCA_035220775.1 of Malus fusca. Lineage (NCBI taxonomy): Eukaryota > Viridiplantae > Streptophyta > Magnoliopsida > Rosales > Rosaceae > Malus > Malus fusca. The sequence continues at coordinate 24,776,570 of CM069062.1, forward strand.
TCTTACGTACACTCAATCATATACGGCTCACTATCATAAAAAGTAATGTCACGCGTCAGCCTCGGTAATGCAATACAACAAGTTTAAGTATCCTATGTGTGGTATATAAACCACTGTTTTAAAAATTTCTGCCTAGGCATCAGGCAAGTGGCCACAGCCTCGTTTAGTCCCTAGGCGTTTGAAAATTAAGAAAATATATCTAGACCCGGTTAGGCTCCGCCTAGCCCCTTAGGCACCCACCTAAACCGCCCTATGTCTCAACTCTTACTTAGACAAAAAATTAATAACTTTCATTTTGCATTTTAAGTTTTCAATAAGATGTAAGAGACTTGTTTAATACTTGAATGAACACTCATTAGAGCAAGTCCAGCGGGGGAGGTTGCTTGGGGGCCAGGCATTCAAACAGGACCAAATTGCTGGGGGGATAGGGTCCAGCGTTGGGTAGCCCGAGTGACAGGCTAGACGTCGATTGCCAGCCTGAGAGCCCGAGGGCGGCGTCAGGCGCGTGTGTGGGCGCGCGTCATCCGACAAAAAAACAGGGTTGAGGCCCGCGGCGCCTGTTTTGAAATGTTACCGTTGGGGAAGCCTTCCCCATGTCCTTTCGATTTCAACGGCCTTATTTTATGAACCATTAGAGTTCCAACGGTAAAAAACATTTAAAAATCTCATTTAATTTCATCCGTTTGATCTAAGATCAACGGTCCACGTTATTAGGCTTTGTAAATTAAAAAAAGAAAAGAAAAAACAGTTAAAAATTCTGAAATGTTACCGTTGTGCCATGTGGCACAATCTGGAGTGTTGGAATTCAATTTTTTTTAAAATCCAACGGCAGAGATTAATTAGGTGAATAAAAAAAATTTAAAAATGTAAAAAATTCTTTAAAATCCGAAAAAAAAAATTATAAAAAATTATAAAAAAAATTGATTTTACTTTTCTATAAATACCTTCTCATTATCTTCTACCTTACACCACAATTTCATATTTTCTCAACTACTTTCAACCACATTCCTATCTTTCTCTCAAAGTTTGAATCCAATTTTTTTCCAACAAAATGACTACTCAAGCAGGTACGAATTGGACGCTTCTTGAAGATGTTGCGTTGTGTACTAGCTGGGTTCAAGTTACTCATGATTCGCTTACGGGTAATGAGATGCAGTTGTGAGAAATGTGGAGTCTTATTCATACCAATTATCTTGAGAAAATGGGTGGGCAAAGAACTAAAGAATCGATGTCCAGTCGTTGGAAATTAATTAGCCAATCGTTTAGTACGTGAAGAGACGCCTTGGCACAAGTTAGTGGTAATCTTCGAAGTGGGGAAAATTTAGCGGATCAGGTAACAATATATTAATGATTTGTTTGTATTATTTAATTGTTAGCTACTTTCATTATAATTATTTGTTTGTATTATTTATTTGTTAGCTACTTTCATTATAATTATTTGTTTGTATTATTTATTTGTTAGCTACTTTCATTATAATTATTTGTTTGTATTATTTATTTGTTACATATTCTCATTATAATTATTTATTCTCCCGCATTGTGTAGGAACTTCAAGCACAAGCTTGGTATGGTGCCAAAACCAAAAGCAAAAACAAAACATTCACCCGGTTTGAATGTTGGAATATTGTCAAAGATTGTCATAAATTCAGAGTTGTGCCTGTCGGTCCAGAAGTTTTCATGAACAGCACCTATCTACACTCTACACCCGATCATGCCTTGCATGATCATGATGAAGATGATGCAGAAGAAGTGCCTGAAACGCCCCCCATTGAACAAGCGTTGGGGTCGACCCGTTTTCCAATTAGGCCTCAAGGTAAAAAGGCTTCAAAGAGAAAAGGTAATGCTCCCAAGAATGCTTATGCAAAGTATATGGAAGACCTGACCCACCAAGGTGAATTGACTTTGGCCCGGGAAATGGCTAAATTCGAGGCTGATAAGGCTAGAGAGGATGCAAAAGCTGCAGCTTTTGAGAAAAAAATTGAAGTTGATGAGAGAGAAAGAGAACTACTTCGGCAAGAAAGGGAACATAGAAGAGAAGAAAGAATGGTTGAACAAGATCATAACATTATGAAGGAGCCTTTAGAAGGGAAGTCTCCAAACTCTAAATATTTTTGGAAGTCAGAGAAAGCGGACGTGATGCGAAGGAGGCGTGCAAGAGAAGCGAGAGTAAGAGGAGATGGTCCTAGCACGACAACAGAATATCATCCTAGCATGACAACAGAAGATCATCCTAGCACGACAAATTGGTTAGGTGATGATTATCCATTCACGAACCCATAATTTTCCAATCAATTCGGGTTGTAATTTCTTATTTGGGTTGTAATTTCTTATTCATTGAATAGAGTACTTTATGCTGTTTCCAATTTATTGAATTTAGTACTTTATTTAAACTAAGAGTATATTTATTTAATTTGGTTATTTATTGAATTTAGTACTTTATGTTATTTCCAATTTATTTAATTTAGTACTTTATTCAAAACACATTTAAACACACCAAATAAAATAACATCAACACACCAAAAAAACACACCAAATAAAAACAAACACCAAATAAAATTACATCAACATACCAAAATTACATTTCAACTCACTAAATGAACTAAAAAAACACACCACATAAAATAAAATAAACACACCAAATAAAAACAAACACTAATGAACTTAAGTATCTTCAGCACCCCTCAATTCCCACTGGTGCTCTATCAAGTCAATTTGGCGGGCATTGTGCATATATGGCCTTTGAAGTGCAGTATATCATTGAACGACCCTATCATTGTAACGTCCATCCCTTTGTAATAGCTCATGTTGCACGGGTTCTTCGGTGGCATCATGAGCACAATATATTTGTGTTCTGGAATTGTTCATCGTGTCTGGCTCATATTCATCAACGGCATCATAATCGTACTTATCTTCCACAATCATGTTGTGAAGAATGATGCACGTCATCATGATGGATCGAAGCGACTCTACATCAAACATTCTGGCAGCACCCCTAACAATAGCCCAGCGAGCTTGGAGTATTCCAAAACAACGCTCCACATCTTTCCTGCATCATTCTTGACAACTTGCAAAGTATTTTTCCTTTGCACTTCGTGGACGTGACACTGTTTTGACAAACGATTCCCACCTTGGGTAAATGTCATCTGCTATGTAGTATGGCTCGTCGTACTTACGTCCGTTGACCCAGTATGTGACTTTTGGTGCCTTTCCTTGTAGTATTTCGTTGAACATTGGGGATTGGGCAAGGACATTAAGATCATTTTGAGCTCTCGGAACCCCGAAAAAGGCGTGCCAAATACATGTATCAAAAGATGCCACCGCCTTCAAAATGATACTTTTTGATCATTTTCTGTCCCCAGGCCTTGCCATGCACTTGGACATTTTTTCCAAGTCCAGTGCATACAATCAATGTTTCCAATCATCCCTGGAAAACCTCGCATTTCGCCCTTCTTCAGAAGCCTTTCCAAGTCCATATGAGTAGGTTTCCGGAGGTACTATGCGGTGTAGATAGATTCGATTGCCGAGCAAAACCTCATCAGGGACTCAAGAATGGTTGATTTTCCCATCCTCGTTATCTCGTCCACTTGGTCTGTAGCTGCTCCATATGCAAGCATCCTCAAGGCAGCAGTAATTTTTTGCTCAGGCAGGAGACCCATAGCACCAAAAGCATCCGACTTTTGCACAAAGTAAGAATCATGGTTGCAAACATCGCCCATGATTTTGTTGAACAAATGTCGTTCCATTCTAAAATGACGTCGGAAGTACGTATCAGGGAATGCACTGTTACGGACAAAATAATCGTCCAAGAGCTTCTTACCTCGTTGTTGCCTGTTTCTATCAATGTTTACAACACGGTTGGGCCTGCAAATATAAGCCACAGCTTGGATGACTCGACGGGAGTGTGAGGCTCCTGCCATTCTTGATTCGTCATCTCTCCGTCTACGCTCGTCATCCTCTTCCATCTCATTTTGGGCCCAATCACCGACATTGAACATTCCTTCTGATTGGTTAAACAATTATTTCTCTTCTTGATCGATTTCCCACATCATCTTTGAAGAAGAAGAAAAAGACATTGTAAGAAGGAAGTAGAAACTATGAATAATGATAGAGATTTTGGTGAAGAAAGGAAGCATAAACTATGAATAATGATAGGGATTTTGGTGAAGAAGGAAGCAAAAAATATGAATAATGATAGAGATCTTGAGAAAATTGGTGTGAGATTTCTGAGGATGGATGGTGGATTATATGGAGGATTCAGAAAGGATTAGGTTGTAGATAATGCCAAGTGGCATGCCGTCATTCGTTAAAAATCTGGTGGAAATCTAGCCTAAAAGATTGTAATCGGATTATGACACGTGGCACGATGTGATTGGTTAAAAATCTTATCGGAAATTCATCACCAATAATTGTCTTTTCAGATAATGATACGTGGCGCAACGACAACGATTAAAAATCTTATCGGAAATCCATCACCAATAATTGTCTTTGTGGATAATGACACGTGACGCAACGAGAACGATTAAAAATCTTATCCGAAATTACAAATAAAATTATTTTGAATTATTTTATAAATAAAAAAATACAAATATTTTATTGCTATTGGCTTTTCAGATAATGACACGTGATGCAACGAGAACGATTAAAAATCTTATCCGAAATTACAAATAAAATTATTATGTATTATTTTATAAATAAAAATAATAATATTTTATTGTCAATTGCCAGTGCTATTCAGTGCATGGATGGAGATGCAAAATGCAATTGCCAGCCATGACAATTACTGTTCATTAAGGGCAGTTACTGTTCACTGGGTGGATTAAATAGTGAATAGCCTGGGGGGAGGGCTCCTACACTGGAGTTGCTCTTATATGCTTGTTTCCCATGTTTTCACTATGGACTAATACTTTATAATATATATCTCATTTTATTTTTGTAATTTATGTATACCAATATAATTATATGTGTTTTTAAGTATAAATAAACAATTATTTATATAATATATAATAAATTTACTTAAATTTGCTTAAGCCCCCGCCTTGGCGCCCAAGCACTAAGCCCCAGTCTGCCACCTGACTAGCGCCTAGAGTCTTTTAGAACCTTAATATAAACACAGTCTGCTGGTCATGTTATATAATTTCTCACCAGGTTGAAGCAAAAAAATAAGAATAAAGGGTTACTCTACACCCTTTGGTTTAGGATCAACAACAATGTAAACATCGTTAAACATGATCAATTTTGATAAAGAAATAGACAGAGTTGATGGAAACGTCAAAAATGCATCTTGAGTCCAGACATAATTTGGGAACTGCATAATCTAATTTTCGAATTTGGGGACAAAACTGCAATGCGGTTTATAATTTAGGAACATTAGTCAATTAACCCAAAAAAAAAAAAAAACTAATGAAAAGGGCTTGAAAACTTTGAGTTTTAATGATAAGGACAAAATAAAGGGTAAAGTGAACAGTACCAGGATTGACTTTTTAGTGTAAAAATGTGGTTTTTCGTTAAAGTGAACAGTACCGGGAGCTTTTCGTTAAAGTTCCAAAAAAAAAAAACCTAAAAACTAAAATTAGGATGGTAAACAAGTGTAACCAGGATAGTTGATCCCTTTTGGAAGAGAGTGGTAATTAAAGGGAAAGGGATCCTCTCCGGATCCCTTTCGCCAAATTCATCCAATCACCTAATTCGGACTCTTGAAATTTGATTCAACGGCTAAAGTTATTATAACTTTTAAAGGAGCCCGCTGTTTGTAGCCGTTGTATCAAATTTTAAAGGCTGAGATTGATTAATGAGATGAATTTGATGAAAATGATCCCTTTTGCGTAATTAAAGGGCTTTATTAATCAAGTGGGGTGGTAGCACAGGTCAAAAGTGATTTGGATCAGACCTGGAAAAGTAAAAAGAATGATGTACTTTGATCATTTTTTTAATTAAACATTAGCTTTCACAAATTTTGAAACTAACGTAATGTGAACACACTCTATTTTATCCAGAAATCTGTACTTTAACATGCCAAGTGCTGGATTGGATTCTTTTAAATTTAACACATAAAAATACATATTAAGTAAGGTTAAACTAAGTATATTATGCTCTTCTACTATGAAAAAAGTTGATAAGTAACACACAAGAAATCCTAAGGATGCTCCCTCTCAAAGTGTGACTCACCATTTAACTCTCTATCACTTCATAGTTCAACATTAATTATTATGTCAACATTATAAATAAGTGTGCAAAAAAAAAAAAGGGGGTGAAGTGCTGATTTAGTCTTTGAACTATCATCTCAATGAAAATTAGGTCATTGAATTATTTTTTTGGTAAAATAAGTCTCTAAATTCATTAAAAATTGCTAATTTCATCCTTACTATTATATTCAAAGTTCTTTTATTCAATTTTTCATCAACTTAAGTCACTTCACACTCTTTAAAGTGTAATACCGTTATTTTCTCAACTATAAGCCTTTTACTATTTCATATAGGTTATGAATCTAAAGTCTAACTTACCCTCCAAAGTTAACTTCATACATTATATCTTTAAGTAAAATTACCTATTTACCCTCCAATGTGTATCACATGCAAATAACGTGACTCAAATTGACATAAAATTGAATATAGTAGTTTCAAATCTAATATTAGGGATGTAATTGGCATATTTTTATAATTCAATGACTGATTTTTCTGAAAAAATAGTTTAAAGACCTAATTTTCAACAAATGATAATTTAGGGACTAAATTGGCAATTCACAAAAAATAAATAAGGTGACAGAGTATTCATGAAGAGTTTCATTTTTTAGAGAGTCTCTTTATCATTTTTCGTAACGCTGAAGCCAATTGATAACATGAAAGTCACTCAACTTTTATTTTCAATGTGAGTTTCACACTCTCAACACATTTTTATTCTTGGAAGAAATTTTTTTTTTGAATCAACCACGAGCACATAGGAATATCCTTAATTAGACTAACTTTTGAAGGTAGGGGTATGATTTTCAATGATTTAGAGCTTGGGTAGGTAAAACGATGAATGGGTCCTAATCCCATGGTTTATTGCTAGACAACCATATATGCCTTAAAGATATTAGGATCCAAAATTCCACATGCTTTTCATTAACACTTTGTTTAATCAGATCCCCAAATATTCTTATTAACCCTCCCTTCTTTCCATATTTATTTACATAATTAGAATGCAGATCAATTTTCTATTCTTTTTCTTTTTATTTTCTCAGAATTCGATGCAGATATTCGGGGTTTCTTTAAAAGTGGGGCCGAAAGGTACTTGCCCCATTCTTTTCAGGTCTATGACTCTCTATGCTTTCACATTTTCATGCAAATTAGTGGTAAAAGGAGAATTTGGATCCTCTTAAGGACTAATAATTCCGAGTTTTTGATTTGTGTGAAAGAGGTAAATTGTGGTAATAGTATCTTAATTTGAAGGGTAAATTACATAGTAACCCCTCAGGTTTGAGGTTTATTACAACCCCATACAACATCTTTAAAACATTTCACTTTCATACCTCAAGAACTATTTTATTTCAATATAATACATCTGGTAGATTTTTCATCCATTAATCCGTTAAATGTTGACGTGTTTGCCAAATGTGTGCCACGTGGCAAAAAAACATAATTTTTTTTTTAAACTGAGTCTTTAACCCAAAAAAAAAAAAAAAAAAAAAACCCAAATCCATATCCCATCACCCCCCCCCAAAACGATTATCCCTTCCCCAAATCCCCCATCCCACCCCCAGTGATTATCCCTCCCCCCAACCCCCCCTCTGCGACCAACCTCACTGTAGCGCCCCCCAACCCCGCGACCCACCTCACTCAAGCCCCCCTTCTCCCCCTGCTCCTCTCTTCTTCCCCTGCAACTCAGAAAAGAAAGGGAAGAAAAAAAGAAAAAAAAACCCAGATCGCGTCTACACCGCCATCGCCGGGTTCATGAGGTGGAATCGGGTGCGAGGATGGGTGCGGGTGCGGAGGAAGACGAACTGGGTTGTTTTCTTTTTTTTGGGTTGCAGGAAAGGGTTTCGGAAAAGAAGATGAACATGAAGGAAGGAGAAGGGGAAGGAGAAGGGGGAGGGATGGTGAATGTGGGTGCGGGGAAAAGACGAACTAGTTGCAGGAATGGGAATCTGGGGAGGGAGGGTCGCGGGTTGGGGGGTGTTCTGGGTTTCTGGTTTGGGGTGGGGTTATGATTTCAGTTTTTTTTTTTAATTTGTTTAGAAGATTTAGGCATTTTTTTTAAATTTTTTTTTTGCCACGTGGCAGCCACTTCATCACTTAATGGATTAATGGATGAAAAAACTAACGGACGTATTATTTTGAAATAAAATGGTACGTGAGGTATGAAAGTGAAATGTTTTAAAGATGTTGTATGGGTTTGTGCAAGACCTCAAACCTGAGGGGTTACTGTGTAATTTACCCTAATTTTAATTAAATTGAAGCAATGGTCTCTCAACTAAAAATTTATTACCATTGGTCCCTTAACTCATCAAAATGTGTAGCTATGGTCATTTTTGTCAACTTCGTTTGAATTTTGTCAAAATAAGTTATGTTGGAATGACCATTGCTACAATCGGGGTCCCTCAATTCATCAAAATGTGTAGCTATGGTCTTTTTGGCCAACTTCGTCAGAATTTTGTTAAAATAAGTTATGTTGGAATGACCATTGCTACAATTGGGGTCCCTCAACTCATCAAAATGTGTAGCTATGATCTTTTTCGTCAACTTCGTGAGAATTTTGTCAAAATGAGTTATGTTGAAAGGATCATTACTACAATTAGACTAGGGTTGATGCACAATTGCTCTAATTGGATTAAAGTTGAAGGACTATTTCTCCAGTTTGATTAAAGTTGAGGGACCAATGGTAATAAATTTTTAGTTGAGGGACCATAGCTTCACGTTTTGATGAGTTGAGGGACCAATAGTAATGGACTTTTAGTTGAGTGACCATTGCTACAATTGAGTTAAAGTTAAGAGACTATTGTAACAATTTAATCGGAACCTATAAGTTGTGTAAAGTGAGAGAACAAAATGAATTAATAAAGACTGTTGAATTAATTTTGAATGATCCGAATTGCCTGATTTTTTAACTCCAGATAGTGAAATCCGAAAGAAATCTCTTTACTGTAAAAGCGTGCATGCAAAACTTAGGTTCACAGGCCCAACATTTTGCATTGCACCATGTCAAATTAATATGCAGCATAATTAAGATCGAACAGGAAACGTGTGCTGTATTTTTATTCATTTATTTTTCATAAGCTGGCTATTTTAAAATATTGAAGCGCCAACCATAAAATTAATGTAATTGATTGATTTTTTTTGGTCAATATGTAATTGATTGATTTTTTTGGGTCAATATGTAGTTGATTGATTGATTAGCTTTTAGTATAGATGAAAGTTTGCAATTTCTTCAATTCTAAGTAACATTGAATGAATACAAAAATAAATACTTGACATTGAAAATAGAAAATCTAAGCTAGGATGAAAATAATTTAACGACTTACACACTTATTACATTGAATGCTACATGGTATTGAAGTAAAAAATTTGATATATTTTTTTATAGACTTACCAGAAAGAAATAATAATCTACGGCTAGAGATTACCTCCTCCGATATTTTAAATAAAAATATTTAGGTCGTTTGATTTTTTTAAATTGTTTTTACTATTTGATTTCTTAAAAAAAAATATTCACCGTTTAATTTGTAAAGTCAATCTCCACCTTTTATTTTTCAGACAACTGTATTGATTTTTTATTTTTTAGTCGAAGACAACGGGGTTGAATATTGAGGATAAATTGTATCAAAACACACTCAAAAATATTTTTGTAAAAGTAGATGATTAACTTGATAAAGCATGATTACAGGAAGAAATCAGTCCGTAGCAAGGGACAAACAAGTGTGCTTTGCAGCTTTGAGGCGTGGGAACGAGATTGGGCCCACAGAAGACTGATAAATAAAAAGACCTAAACCAAACAGGCCCCACTGCCCCGCTGCCCCGTACTGGGCCCCACTTCCCTACGCAACGATCCCGTGCCCTCTCCTCCCTCGTAAAAATCCTTCAATTATTATGACGCTCCCTGCACTCCACCTCTTTTACTCGGCTCGGCTCCCTTCTCTCGGAATGCTAAGGTCATTTCTAACCGAAAGATGGTCAGAGGATTCCCTTTAATTCTATAATCTTTCAAGAAATTAACAGTTTAATAAACAGTGTTAGGTCATATTTCTTACTATCTTCAACCGGGAGGGCCAAAAAGCTATAGGCTAAACATAATCATGTGACAAAAAATCATCTCCAACCGAGGGGGTTAAAGGGCCATAGGCCAAACACAATTTATTATTTTAATTGAATTAATATGGTTACTTAAAAACTACCTCAGTAATTTTTTGAGATGTAATCTCAATAATTTTTCAGATAGGATTTTGAGTGACACGTGTTGCTAACGTGAGTAACTTTTCAGATTTCTTGTCGATATGTATTCTCAATAATTTTTCGGATTAGATTTCGAGTGCCACGTATTCTCAATAATTGTTTAAGTTTAATGTTATTTAATGTTGTTTAATATTATTTAATGTTGTTTAATATTGTTTAATGTTGTTTAATGGCTTAGGTAGTTATAGGAAAAAAATTAGAATTTTTTTTTTAATTTTGTCTCAAAAAAATAAATATCAAATCCAATGATTACCTGGCGTCAGCATGATGCCAGCTAGCAAGGTAGCCGTTGCAATTCAAACTTTGGGCCCGCTGGCTGGCTGGCTCAATTGGGTCAGCCAGTTGGCCTGATTTGGTATTTTTGACATGGTGGGGCCTACAAGCCCTTTGGCCTAGCCTCGGTTAAAGATGATTTTCGTGTCATTTCGGACTATTTTTAATCATATAACTCTTTGATCGGATCAGTTGGAGATGACAAAGGCCATCTCCAACCGAAGGGTCCAGAGGGCCAGAGGGCCGAAAATAGCCTGAAAACTGTCTCCAACCGAGGGCTAGGCCAGAGGGCTCTGGAATCTGGGTGGCCCCCACGGAATCGGAGAGGGCTGGCTGCATGCAGCCAGCCAGCCAGCCCGGGGTTGGCCATTTTTTTTAATGTTTTGTTATTTCTGTCGGTTATAGCCGACATGAATACGTTCTATTACTTAATATAAATGTATTCTTGTCAGTTATAACCGACATGATTTTTTAAGAAAGAATTCAAATGCAACGGCTAGCTGACTAGCCGTTGCATTTGATTTTTTTTTATACAGTTTTTTTATTATTTTTTATTTACAAAATTTTTCATATAACTTCTATTTTTTCCTATAACTTTTAATTTACAAAATTTGTTTCATATTTTTTTAAAATTCCATTTTTTCCTATAACTTCTATTTCACAAAATTTGTTTCATTTTATTTTAAGTTGTAGTTTTTAAATAATAAATTATGTTTGGCCTTATGGCCCTATGACCCTTAGTTGGAGACGGAGACAAATATGACCATGTACTATTTATTAAAATATTAATATCTTGGAGGATCTTAGAGGACCAGAGGACTAAAATGAATCTTCGGTCGGAGATGGCCTAACGTGGCGCTCCAAACACTCCCCATTCAAATTTTGCCACTCCTACAAGTACACCCCATCTCTGTTTCCCAAGACGCTTTTCAAACTTCAAACCCAAAACCGCGGCTCCCCAACAAATCCCTCTTTCTCTCTCTTGAGTCTCTCTCTCCTCCAATCTCTGTCTTCCTCTCTCTCTCTCTCTCCCTCTCCCTCTCTCTCTCTCTCTCCCTCTCCCTCTCTCTCTCCTCAAATCCCCGTCTTTTTCAACCTCTCTTTTGTTCGCTTCTGTCTCTTCCGCCCTCGTTCTCTGCAATAATCATATCCCAGAAGAACTCTCTGAGCTCTCATCAGAGAATCGAAACCACAACTTCTTCCTCTGATACCGCAAACCCAGCACACCCATCGTAAACCCAGCACCTCCGTGCCTTTCCTCGCAGAGGTTCCATCTGGGTATCTCTCAAAAACCCCCCAAAACCCCAAAAAATGGAACAGAAAACCCCTCTGCAAACCCTCCCGGAAGCCTCCCCAAAACCCAGCAAGAAAAGCTTCGTCACATCTCTAATGTCCCCCCGCAACCCATCCTTCCAAGAAGACACCTACCTTGTCTCCAACCTCAAATCATCCGAAAAGAAAGCCCTCCAAGAACTCAAAGACAAGCTCTCCGCCTCGGACTCCGCCTCCGCTGCCATGTGGGGTATTCCTCTTCTGGGCAACGACGAAAAGGCCGACGTTGTCCTCCTCAAGTTCCTCCGGGCCCGGGACTTCCGCGTCCCCGACTCCTTCGCCATGATTACCAAATGCCTGGCGTGGCGGAAGGAGTTCGGTGCCGACGGCGTCGTGGAGGAGGACTTGGGGTTCAAGGAGCTGGAGGGGGTGGTGGCCTACATGCACGGATACGACAAACAGGGGCACCCTGTCTGCTACAACGCCTATGGAGTTTTCAAAGATAAGGAAATGTATGAGAGGATTTTTGGGGACGATGAGAAGCTGAAGAAGTTTCTGAGGTGGAGGGTTCAGGTCCTTGAGAGGGGGATCAATGCCCTACATTTTAAGCCCGGCGGGATTAATTCGATTATTCAGGTCACTGATCTGAAGGACATGCCTAAGAGGGAGCTCAGAGTTGCTTCCAATCAGATCCTCTCTCTGTTTCAGGACAACTACCCTGAAATGGTCGCAAGAAAGGTAATTTAATTAACGTTTTATTTGGCTCAGTGGACTGTAATTTTTTAGGCAATTCACATGTTTGCTAGCTTAATTGTTCAAATTTTTAATTGATTTGTTGTGGGGTTTTACTTTAATTTACTGGAATGTAATGTTTTTAAGTAATTCTGATGTGGGTTTATAATTTGATTTAGTGCACTATATTTTCTTAGCTAATTTCATCTGGGTGGAGGTTTCACCGTAAAATCAATGGACAATATAGAAATTAGCCAACTTACTTATTAGTTCTTGCAAGATTGATCTTTTCTCCTTAAATTTCATATTCTCATAATTTTGAAGCCAAATATTTTGACAACACGTGGCCGTTGAGCTTCACACGTCGGCTAGTCGGCTAGTCTGCTCTGATACCATAAAGGAAGTTGAGATTCAACCATAAAACCGATTGGCAATGTAGGGAGTATCTAAGTTACTTATAAGCCATTGCAAGGTTGTTTTTTCTCCGACATGAGACTCTTTAATCTTCACATTCTCGCAATTTCATTCTTCACTTAATATAACTTATTTCACTGATTAGGTTTTTAGTTTGATTCACTGGGATGCTTTTTTTTTTTTTTTTTTGATGTAATTCTGATCTGGGTTTTCGATTTGAATTGATGGACTGTATTTTACTAGTTTTTGAGCTAATTCTTATCTGGGTTTACCTGCTTGCTCACTTAATTGTTCACCTTTTCCTTTAATTACTTGTATTATTTGAGGTAATTTTGATGTGGATGTGGGTTTTTTAATGTGGGTTTTTTTGTTCAGATTTTCATCAATGTGCCATGGTACTTCAGTGTGTTGTATTCTATGTTCAGCCCATTTCTGACTCAAAGAACAAAGAGCAAGTTTGTGATAGCAAAGGAAGGAAATGTTGCAGAAACACTCTACAAGTGAGTCCCCTTACTATCAAACATTTAACCTCTTTGTTTTGTACTCTTTGTATAAAAACTGGTTCTTTAGTTAGGGTTTTGGTCCCCACACAGCTCATTGAACCCATTTCTCCAAAGGGGTTACAATTGGTGGTCACTTACTAGAGATAGGTATTTATGTTGTTCCGAAACAGGTTCATAAGGCCCGAGGACGTTCCGGTTCAGTACGGCGGCCTGAGTCGACTGAGTGATGCGCAAAACGGCCCCCCCAAACCAGCTTCCGAGTTCACCGTCAAAGGAGGAGAGAAAGTGAACATACAGATTGAGGGGATTGAGGTTCATAAATCTTCTGCATTATTTTTATAACCCTTCATTTTATTCTCTTTAAATTAACGATTTAAATGCAATTAATGTGGTTAATTTTTGGTGTCCTGGCGTTGAAATTGATTAGGCTGATGCAACAATCACATGGGACATAGTAGTGGGAGGGTGGGACTTGGAGTACACTGCAGAGTTTGTGCCAAGTGCAGAAGGCAGCTACACCATCCAAGTGGAGAAGCCAAGAAAAGTGATGCCCTCCGAAGAAGCAATCCACAACTCCTTCACTCCTCGTGAAGCAGGGAAGATGGTTTTCTCAGTCGACAACTCTGCCTCCCGCCGGAAAAAGGTAGCTGCATATCGCTACATTGTCCGCAAATCCGCCCCCGTCTAAAGCTAACTTCAACAACTGCGAGTTCATTAGTTAAACTTGTAGTAGTAAGGTTTTTGTTTTTGCAATTTGCTTTCTATGTTGTTTTTTAGGGTTTAAGCAATGGTTGTGAACCTTGTCTGCTTGAAAGTACTTGTAATGTATAAAAGGATGTCGTTTAATATAAGAGGAAAGCATATCTATTGACTTTGGTTTAGTAGCAGTCTCAATTCTTAAGAGTGGGTTTGGATGGGGTGGCCTTAAAGTTCCATGGAACCCGAGCTATAGTTTCAAGTCTTTCATTCAAACATAGCATTAAGTTTGTCTACCTGCAAATACATTAGAGAGAACTTTCACACGATGAATTGAAAAGTTAGTTACGTGATGAATAAGATAGAAATACGGAACAATTTTTCGGTTACACCCAAGTTTTTCTTGGAAGGGAGAGCTTTTATCTGGTGTGTAGCTGGTTGATTTGTTTGATGGTCCCAAATAGTAGTGACTGGTGAATGATGATGATGATGCGTCTAGGGCATGAAGCTTGAAAGAGACTGATTAATGGTCACAATATTTGCTTTTGATTTGGTTTCGCTTGTTGTACAAGGATATGGGGGGAGAGGGAGTGTTGGGACTAACAAAAGGTGGCAGAAGTGGGGGATGAAAGATATTGATCACCGTCTGGGGGCCCTTGGGTTTGTTGCCTGGGCCTCTAGAATCTGGATTGGGTTTTCGGAAGTTGGATGAAAAAAAATTACATATTTTTAGTTAAAAAATAGATAAATAGATACATCTTATTGCACTGATGCTTGTAGTGACAAAAGTAATATAGTGCCATGAAATACGTTTAAGGTACCGGCTCCCTTTTCCCCCATATATTGTCGCATAAATATTTTGAAATACGTAAATATAAGCTGATGTTGTACGAAAATGACATTCTTTGTAGCAAGAAAACTTGGTACAAGCACTTTTGACTGATTAAGATTTTGGGGGAGATATTAATCTGAATGCATAAGGTTCATGTTTCGTAAAATTATCATCAAGTTCATCAACTAAAATGGTCCTCAACAGTAAAGAAAGGGTAATTGGTAAGACTAAATAATATTTTCTAAATTACAAAATTGTAACATAAAATAACAAAACATGTCTATGTATTCCTCTACCAATACATGTAGTCGTCTTACCATCTCGCGACAAAAAAATATTTATGTTTTTGAACTAGAATCGCGTTCGCAATCTAGATGACGAGCTAGAAACTTGTCTGAATCCATACATGTGGTGACTCCGTACAAGGAACCGATCAAATGTACTCAATGGTTTTATCTTCCAAATTGAAGGTACATATAGCTGTAAACTTGGCACTCCTCACCACAACAATTCCATGAAAGTATATGCAATTCGCTTTGAATCGAGAGCAGTTCGAAGCTTCAATGGAGAACGAAGAACTCTCGGATCCCAGTAACATGGTACTATTCCCCAAGTTTTTCACCTGCAAGTCAGGCAACTTACCCGAATAATCGCCATTAAACGGCACCTTGAAAACCCTATACTCAATCAGTGATTCCGACCTAGAACCCTCATACCTAAAAACCACTGATAAGGTACCGGCTGATTCGAGGAGATTCACGATCAGGTTATCATGCTCACACATGAGTTTCCATATAGAACCAACATTCTTCATCTTTGGTTCATCAAAATCTTCAACGTCACTGGCCACAATGGTTCCAAAATCTTCCACCGAATAAAATAGACCGTTGAAATAAGTTAGGTCTAAAATATGTGAGGAATTTTTAAGAGAATCCAGATGATCAAAAAATTGATCCATTCATCTTCTCCTGGCCTCCAAAATATCTTTCCAAGTTCACAAGTAACTCCGACTGTGTAATTCAATGTCCGAGACGGGCTTGCGCATAACACAAACTTTGTAACTGTGAAGTAATAGTCTTCAGAATAAAACCACTCTTGAATTTTTTAATCTTGTTAGTATCTGGGAGTTCGATTTGGCGATGATTTATAGTTTTATAGGATGCAATAAACGGACCTCAAAAACTTCGGATACAGACATAAGCCATCCCATAGAAGGATAATAACGCTGCCGTTTCTTGGATTCCGGCGGATTAAGTTTGTGAAACCTACCTTTCATATTGTTGCTAAATTCAGGAGTGATGGTATCCACTTTGTTTGGTAACATATTCAATGGTAATTGATGTGTTTATCTTCCAATAAAGTATTCCTTGGTCGCGACCGAGTTCCATGATTTACAAACTCCACCAAAAGAAATAAGATCCTCCATGCAAACTATCCGTTTGGCGATATACGTAATATCAATTTAGTATCAGATTCTTGCCCTACCTCCAGGATGTAAAATTTAAATGGAAGAAAGTAAGCCGTACAACAATATCAGCAGCAACGAGGAGGATATGTACTAGGGTTATGTGTGCTGTATATATACACACATTCCTCCTTAAGCAACTGGGTCTAGCTTTGGCCTTGTGCTTGCTTGCTATGACGATAATATAAACCTTATTCAATGAGGAAAACAAACTGAAAGATGCATTGCCTGATTACGAATACAGGAAACAGATTGAAAAATGAGTTGCTTGATTAGGAATTCGGGAAACAAATGCGTTGCCTGATTACGAAAATGGGAAACAAACTGAAAGTTGCCTTGCCTAGTTATGAATACGGGAAACAAACTGGTAATAATAAGCAGGAAAATAAATTAAAGAGTGACTGTTTGGGTACAACTTTGGCCGCTGGCACGCTACTAGTGTTTTTCAGAAGGCTACTATCCTCGGGTACAGCTTTGTATATATTATCCAACCTCAAAAGGAAAGGGGATGCTTCTCTACAGAATATTGGTGTATAAATGTATTTGTTGTGTTAGGTTTATTATAAGCATTGTGCAGGTTTTAATGTAAGCCATTGGATCATAGTCCATATGGTATCTAGATTAGATTGTAATGAGTCATATCTCATGACAAGTGTAAGCATCTTACATGATGGCTTAGGAATGAATGGTTGTGATGTTTTTGTAATGTTGTGAGAGAGTTGTTTCTCACTCCTCCAACGGTATAACATGCTCTTTGAGCTCCTTGCTTATAGAGCAAGCTGAAATATATTGAAGTCTTAGAAAACTCTGTTCTCTGTGTGTTCTTACTGTTCCATTGAAACTACCCAGAAAATCAAACGCTAATATGGCCTCAGAGCCAGGTTGGATCTAAATCTGGGCGTGAATCTGTGACAAGGTTCGCAGCTGAGGAACTCGGAGAAGAATCGGGTTCGCTGTGACTGAAGAAATTTCTGAAACATTTCTGGGTTACTCGATAACAAGTCTGATATGGCTGGATCGAGTGGTGCTGATCTAAGAGCACCAATTTTTCATGGAGACAACTTTGATTTCTGGCAAATAAAGATGAAGACCATCTTCAGATCTCACGATCTGTGGGATATGGTAGAGAAGGGTTATAGTCCTTCGACGAAGAGTGAAGGAGAAATCACTGCAACTGATCTCAAACTTCTGAAAGAGAACATAGTGAAGGATGCTAAGGCTCTCGGGATTATTCAAGGTGCTGTGTCCGATGAAATTTTCCCACGAATTGCCACACTTGAGACGGCAAAGGAGGCTTGGGACGCACTGAAGCAAGAATTCATTGGGGATAAACAGGTGAGATCTGTGAAACTCCAAAGTTTAAGGCGTGATTTTGAATATACTCGTATGGGTGAAAATGAAGCATTCTCTGTGTATGTTGTGCGATTATTTGATCTTATGTCACAAATGAAAAGTTATGGTGAAGATATAGGAAATCAAAGAATTGTGCAGAAGCTATTGATAAGTTTGCCTAGGTCCTATGATCGTATTGTTGCTGTGATAGAAAACACTAGGGATCTGGAGATTGTTGATGTACAAGATGTTGTTGCTACTCTAAAGGGATATGAACAACGGATTGAGAGACACTCTGAAGATAGAAATGAAAAGGCATTTGCTAGTTTAAGTATAGCTCCCAGGAAGACTAACTATAATGCCAATCAAAATTTCAAACCCACAAAGAATTGGAAGTCTAAGGGTAAGAAGTGGGATAACAAACCTGTGTATCAGCAAGGGAAATTTGTTACATCCTCTGATGGAGCTAAGAATCCCTGCAAATACTGTGACAAACTCCACTTTGGAGAATGTTGGTTCAAAGGAAAACCAAGGTGCCATAATTGTGATAAGCCAGGGCATTTTGCCAAAGATTGCAGATCTAAGAAAGTAGTTCAACAAGCAAATTATGCTGGACAAGTGGATAATAATCCAACTATGTTTTATACATGTATGACAGCTGCTGTGAAAAAGCATGAAGACACATGGTATATTGACAGTGGTTGTAGTAACCACATGATAGGAAGAGAAGATCTATTGGTGAATATAGATAAGAGAGTCACTGCCAAAGTAGAAATGGGCACAGGACAATTAGTTGATGTGGTTGGAAAGGGTGACTTAATGGTTGAAACTAAGCAAGGCAAAAGATATATAAGAGAGATTATGTTTGTACCTGGTTTGAAGGAGAATCTGTTAAGTGTGGGACAGATGATGGAGCATGGATACTATCTTGTCTTTGGGGGCATTGAAGTCAGAATTTATGATGATACTACATGCTCAAATCTAGTTGTCAAAGTTCCAATGAAAGGAAATATAAGCTTTCCTTTGAAATTACAACCAGGAATTCACTTTGCCATGAAGGCTAGTGTTGGTCAATCTGCTGCAATATGGCATAGAAGATTAGGACACTTGAACATGAATGCTCTAATGCAGCTTCAAGAGCATGAAATGGTAACTGGTCTGCCTGAGATGGAAGTGAACACCAAAGTGTGTGAAGGTTGTGCACTTGGCAAGCATTCCCGAGAAGCTTTTCCCAAGGAAACTAAATGGAGAGCTGTCTTACCATTGGAATTGATCCACACTGACATATGTGGACCCATGCAAACACCTACCAAGGCTGGAAACAAGTACTTCATCACCTTCACATATGATTGTACCAGAATGGGATGGGTTTATTTTTTAAGAAATAAATCTGAGACATTCAGTGTGTTCAAGAAATTTAAAGCAACTGTTGAACTTCAAAGTGGATATAAACTGAAAAAATTAAGAAGTGACAGGGGAGGAGAGTATACCTCACTTGAATTTTCTCGGTTTTGTGAAGATCTTGGTTTGGAGAGACAACTCACAGTGGCCTATTCCCCCCCAGCAGAATGGTGTTACAGAGAGGAGGAATAGAACCATTGTAGAAATGGCTAAGTGTATGATGCTGGAGAAGGGTATTCCATTTGAATTTTGGGCAGAAGCAGTTAACACTGCTGTCTATATTCTGAATAGATGTCCCACCAAATCTTTGAACAAGAAAACTCCTTTTGAAGCTTATAGTGGAAGGAAGCCTGGAGTGAAACATTTAAGAGTGTTTGGATCTTTATGCTATGCACAAGTTCCATCACAAATGAGGCAGAAACTGGATGCAACAAGTGTCAAATGCATTTTTCTTGGTTATGGATCTTGTGATAAGGGTTACAGATTATTCAATCCTGAAACCAAGAAGATTATTATCTCAAGAGATGTAATCTTTGATGAGAACTCTTGCTGGAATTGGAAAACTCATGCTGAGAAGAATCTGTCCATTTCAGTTTCTAATGAAGTACATTGTGATGAAGGGAGTAATGTTGAAAGTGAAGTAGATGAGGAGTGTACAGAATCTTTACTGGAGCAACAAGATCAAACTGTTGTTTCTCATTCAAGTCAAGAGGAACAAGTGAATCTTACTGAACCGCAAGAGTTTGATCACACACCTCTCAAATACAGAAGTGTGAAAGACATATATGAAAAGTGTAATCTCTGTGTGATAGAACCTGAGTGTTTTGAAGAAGCATAAGGTGATGAAGCTTGGAGAAAAGCTATGTCTGCAGAAATTGAAATGATAGAAAAGAATGATACATGGGAGTTAGTTAATAGGCCGTTTGATAAACCAGTAATTGGTATCAAATGGGTCTATAAGACAAAGCTTAATCTGGATGGATCAGTGCAGAAAAATAAGGCAAGATTAGTGGCAAATGGCTATTCTCAGAAGCCTGGGGTTGACTTTAATGAGACCTTTGCACCAGTGGCAAGGCTCGATACCATTAGAACCTTGATTGCACTGGCAGCCCAAAAGGAATGGAAATTGTTCAAATTGGATGTCAAATCAGCATTCCTAAATGGTACACTACATGAAGAAGTATATGTTGATCAACCACAGGGGTTTGAAGTCAAAGGGAAAGAAGACAAGGTTTACAGACTAAAAAAAGCCTTATATGGTCTGAAACAAGCTCCCAGAGCTTGGTATGATGAGATAGATACATATTTCAATCAGTCTGGTTTCAAGAGAAGTCAAAGTGAAGCTACTTTGTATACTAAATTCAGTGGTGCAGGTGTGCTTATTGTATCTTTGTATGTAGATGACATTATCTACACATGGAGTTCTGATAAGATGGTTCAAGAATTCAAAAATGATATGATGAAACAGTATGAAATGTCAGATTTGGGATTGTTGCACCATTTCCTTGGCTTAGGCATCATTCAGACAGATAATGGCATATTCATTCATCAGAAGAAGTATGCCAAGTCTTTACTGGAAAAATTTGGTTTGAAGGATTGTAAAGCTGTGAAAACTCCACTTGCCATTACTGACAGATTATGCAAAGTCGATGGAAGTGAGGAAGCTGATGAAGGTTTATACAGGAAAATGGTTGGTAGTTTGTTATATCTAACAGCTACTAGACCAGATTTGATGTATGCATCATGCTTGTTGGCAAGATTTATGCATAAACCTACCATGAAGCACATGGGAACAGCTAAAAGGGTATTGAGATATGTACAAGGGACTCTGTATTTTGGAATTGAGTATGTGAAGGGCAAAGCAGCTGTGTTGATAGGCTATTGTGATAGTGACTGGGCAGGAAGCTTGGATGATATGAAGAGTACCTCGGGCTATGCATTCAGCTTTGGTTCAGGGGTATTCTCTTGGGCTTCTGTTAAACAATGCAGTGTGGCACTATCTACTGCAGAAGCTGAATATGTATCTGCTGCAGTAGCCACAACACAAGCAATGTGGCTGAGATTTGTGTTGTCTGATTTTGGAGAAGAACAAGTAGAGGCTACATCTTTGCTCTGTGATAACACTTCTGCCATAGCCATGTCCAAGAATCCAGTATTCCACCAGAAAACAAGGCATATCAACAGAAAATATCACTTCATAAGGGATGCTATTCAAGATGGCACCATTGAATTACACTACTGCAGAACAGAGGAGCAATTGGCAGACATGTTTACAAAGGCTCTTCCTAAAGATCGGTTTGAATACTTGAGAGATGCACTTGGAGTAAAATCAGCAAAACATTTAGAAGGGAGTATTGGTGTATAAATGTATTTGCTGTGTTAGGTTTATTATAAGCATTGTGCAGGTTTTAATGTAAGCCATTGGATCATAGTCCATATGGTATCTAGATTAGATTGTAATGAGTCATATCTCATGACAAGTGTAAGCATCTTACATGATGGCTTAGGAATGAATGGTTGTGATGTTTTTGTAATGTTGTGAGAGAGTTGTTTCTCACTCCTCCAACGGTATAACATGCTCTTTGAGCTCCTTGCTTATAGAGCAAGCTGAAATATATTGAAGTCTTAGAAAACTCTGTTCTCTGTGTGTTCTTACTGTTCCATTGAAACTACCCAGAAAATCAAACGCTAATACAGAAGTCATCCGGTGGACTCCTCGTATGGACAATCCTCAAATCAGTTATATCACATACCAATATTGGTACTGTGGCCATATTGGTAACATAGAAAGCTGTTACCACCAAGTTTAATTTGCGCACGGGTTAAAGGATGCAACAGAATAGTTCTTGTTTCTTTATCCAGTTTAGATAAAGTCAGCAACCATCCTAGGGAAGAACCAAGTTGCATTCTCTGATCAACTTCTGGGAGACAAAGTTCGTAAGACTTGGCCTTTTTTTCATATTGTAAACCTCACAGATGATACAATCCTCCTAATGAGATGCAGACATAAGCAATGGAAAATGCCTTGATCGACTGGTAAAGTTGTTTTTCGTTGAGAAACTGATCTCCATGACTCCCAAACTGCACCAAGAGCATCAAAATCCTCCATTGAAACTACCCTTCTAAGCGACAGAGGTAACAAGGTCTTGAGGAAGACTCGACCAGTCAGCCATCAGGAGATGCAATAGTAGTAGCACAAGAGAGGCTAGAGAGAGTCTGTGCCTTATGTGTTGCGGCCAAAGAGGAAGAAGAAGCCTATGTTCTTCTACCAACTTACAGACTCATTAATTTTTGGGTATTTCAATTTTCAATCCACTTGTTTGTCTGGGTATATAACACTACACGACGTTGTGACCGTCACACCAAACAAAATTTTAAGGTAGAAGCCAACTTCATACTTTTCATATAATATATCAGTAATTTTGTATTCCTCGTTGACATTTCATGGTTAGACAAATATTTAAATGTACTGTTTTCCCCTAGCCAATTCTAAAACCAGAATTTGTGGCTGCACTTTTTCTTTCAAATTTGGCAGGAAGCTGGAACTGCACCTGCCGAGAGATGTTTGATGAATATTGTTGGTTGCTAATCCTTAACCACGGTTGCAAATCGCTGTGTTTAAGGCCTCATCACGGAAGCTAATTAATCAATGAGCTTGAACCTCTTCGTAATCCCTTGATGTTTTCCTCCGACTCAAACCATTAGAAAATCGAGGAAGCTTCAACATGGTATTTACTCTTTCAACTTCTTTAAGGGCGTTCAACTCTTCCTTTGCATCTTGTGAGACATTACAATTCAACACGGTATCTTTCCAGTCCTCCGTCATCTTGCTGTTAATCTCGGATGCAGTGCCCCCCTGATCACTTACAATGTTCGATCTTGTGCTATAATAAGAAAGTGAAAGCTCAGAGTCATTCGCTTTGCCCAGACGGCTCATGTGGGATGTGGAATGTGTTAATGAAGAAGCAGGTTTGTCTTTCATATACAAGCATATAGCTGCGCAGTCATCAATTTTTGATGCTGGGAACTTTCGTTTCCATGCTCTAACCGCACGCCTTACTAGTAATTCTGCAGCCATGGATCGCTTCCTTGCTGAAGCAACTATCTTTACCACATCAGTGTTTGTTAAAGCATCCCACACCTGCGCAATGCACAACATCAATAATCTTAATGTAGCTTGATAAATGTTAAGAGTTACCAAATATGTTCTACATAAATAAAACTGTTACATCACTTCGTAAATCCAGACCCAATGAAGCAAACCAAACCCTATGAAACGAAAAACAAATACTTAATTGAAGGGACGTTCAGGCTATTGATCAAAGTCATTTTTCTGCACTCACTTGACAATATGGGTAGGCTTTTTTAACCATCAAGTAGAGGGAAGTTTAGTGATTTGTTGCTTTCTTACCCCATCAGTTGCCAAGACCACAAATTCGTCATCGCTTGATATCTTCCTGTAGAAAACTTCAGGAATTGAGATCAGGCCATAATCTTTGACACAGAAATCCCCGAAAGCCCTCGCCATTGCTAGACCAGGGCAATCTTCATCCGGCATCCATAATCTATACACTTGTGGTTCTTCATCCACTGATAAAATCCTGCCTTTGCATTTCATAATTCTTTCAGCTTCACCTGAGTTTCATCAGTGGCAAAAAACAAGAAGATCAATCAAACTCAAAAACTTGATCAATATCATCATGCAATTCTTAAGGAAATATTAAGTGAAGTGATTTCCGCACACAACTCTCTCCGCTTGCACACCCATCAAAGGAAAATCAAAGGGACAAACATAAACAGGGTGCAGAAGGAGGGAGAGGTAAGCGGAAATCATTTCCCGATATTAAGAGCACTAGTACTAAACCTACTTGGAGTATCAGGTTTCAAATCAACCGTGAGCTGGACAGGAACGATTTGGTTTTTTTCTCCTGATCTAGTTCCAAGAACCGCACGAGAATCGCCTAAGTTGGCAATCACCAAATTATCACCCTGAAAATGAAACAGCATAAAATTAAAAAAAAGAATTAATTTTATTGAATTGCTCTCCAAACTTGGAATGCAAGAAATAAAGTGTACCTGTTTAACTACAGTTACTGCAGTTGAACCGCTGCAGAAGCTATCAATGGTGTTGTCAACGCTAAGTTCTTCGTCCATTTCCTTGAATGATTTGACAAAACTGGCTTCCCATGACGGAAGAGAGATATCGCGACTGGGTTTCCCGTCGTGATTATTCCCGTTGTTTGCATTGATCTCGCTTCCGGCAACATCAATGTCGCTGAATATGCCAGTGTTGAGCTGGTAAATTTTGATGACTTCGGAGAGTTTCGAGGGTAAATTGTCACGTACGCATCTTGCAACTTTGTGCCCTTCGGGGCCATGACCATCAAACACACCGCAGAAGTACATGCCTTTCTCAGTAAAGTCCTAAAAAATTCATTGACATAAAACTTCAGTTAAATTCATATATAAAGGACTAGTAAAGAACAAGTTTTGCAGAAAATAGGAGACCAAGAAGATTTTAAATACATTATGAACAAACAAAAAACTGTAAACGACATGTTTACACAATTGGAATGAGGATTTTATTACGGATTGTAATGTAGATTTTTATATATTAGATTACGAATTATAATGTGGAACACGTATTTTTGGATTCCATACGTGTTAATAAACACAATAGAGATCAGAAATCAGCACAAATGAAAAACCCAAAAAAAAAAAAAGAAAAAAAAGAAAAGAAAAATAAACCAACAAAATTGAAAAGAGACAAATCGATTAAAGGTACCTCCCAAACTGTCATGGCATCTTGATTGATCCCTTTTCTTCCTTGCTGGGTGTACATGGAAATGTTCCTAGAACACCCTTGCAACCTTATGCGGGCCCCATCGTCTCCACACCTTACATTATCCTCCTCCTCCTCAGCCTCGTAATACTCATTCCGATGGGCCACACCATCATCCTCCATGTACCCTCCTCCATACGATCTCTCCTTGGTACAACAAGCTCCCATGTCTCGCCAGAAATTAAATTAACCAAGCCTCCCACAAAAATGATAGTTCCCAAGAAAATGGGAGAAGAGGAATGATGGGGACCACCAGAAACCAATCAACACCCAAAAGGAAAATATTGGGTGAAGAGGCAAAGGAGGGGAAGAGAATTGAAAGGTGATGGTGTATTGAAATCGGAATTGATTGATATATTTCTCGAAATCAAAACATATTTCTTAAAAGGAAAGAAAGATGAAAGGTAAATCGTAGATATTGCAATTCGCATGCAAGGAGTCAGTCAAGATTCATATCGTGTGTTGTTGGAGGTTTTTCATGTTTGTGAAGGACGTGGTTATGTTTTCGTAAATCTCGACGTGCTTTTGATCACAAGAAATTATTACAGGATAATCACAATAGTACCCTTTTGGTCTTTGCCAAGGAGGAAGATAGTAATCCTAAATTTACATCTCCTCCCAAATGTCTTTAGCTAATCAGAGTACTTAAACCATAATTAGGTACAAAATCTTCCCTATATCGTAGTTGATCAACCAAAATTAAATCCTATTTAAAGTGCATGCACATTAGTGTTTTAGATTTGTATGTGCTTTAGTCAAATGATAACGTGAGATTTGGGATCGCCAAATTCGTAAAGCTCGGATTTTCTACTAGAATTTTGGACTAAAAGCGTTCCTCTTATCTTAATTAATTTTAACAAAACCTTTTACCAGCCGTTAGATGAAAGTCGAATCGTTATAGTCCATACCCCTATCATTTTAGGGTAGATCTTTTTTTAACTAATCACTACTAAATTCGTTTTATTTTGGTGGTAAAACTACAATTATTATTTTTCTTTTTAATCATACATTCAACGCTGAATTCATCTCGTAACGTGACAACAATATAAAATTGGGTTTAAACAAATTGTTCGTTGACTTAGTCAATCAGATGGTTTGAACCATATAATAATTAGTTTAGTTTATGACCATCCTATTCAAAGATATATTTGATTAGGATTTAGTACTATAGTCTAGTTTTATTCTTCTTCACTTGTAAGTGATAGGTCTATTGGTTCGATTCTCGCCAAAGACGAGTTTGAACCACGTTATTGTTAGCCCATTATGATGCTAAGCCCATCCACTTCCCCTTAGTATAAATAATATCGTTTGTTAAAAAAGAAGAAGATATATTTGATTAGTAACAAATGCTTTATCATGTAAATGTTGAGTCTTCACTCTAGTTAGTGGATAACTCGTCTCAAAAGTGTGTCTCCCTATTTGTTGTGTGATTTTATTTTATTTTTAAATCGTTTGCTTTTGGTGTTTTATAGCTTGTTTGGCAGGTTTATACATTTAGGTTTTAGTTTAGAGAAGTTAAGCTTTCCGTCGCCCGTCCCGCTCTTTTCTTCGTATACATAAGAGCAGTTCCACCATGGGCAATAGCCCGGTGGACTGGCTCTCAAATAGGGCATTTAAGCCCGAGCAACTTGGTCCAGCGTGTATTGGTGATGGAGCCCTAGCGGGCCCGAGGGAAAGGCTCGGCAGGAATTGCTAGCCTGAGAGCCCGAAGGGCAGGTGACGCAAAGCTGATGTCTAGGCGACGTCAGCCACGTGGTGGACGGGCCTGGACAGAGTCGAAGAGTGGCAACATCCTGATGCGGTAGTGGATGGGCCTGGACAGCTCTTCACGAAGGTCGTTCTCGACGTCGATGATGCCGATATCCCGGAGACAGAGGGCGAGCTTCTCGCTGACACGAGAGGTGACCTTGGAGTCCTAGAAGGTTTGGGAGCGAGGGAAGCAGTTGAGATTGGATCGGTAGCGGGCAAGAACTCTTGCTCGAAGGAGAAGGCCATGGCTATGATTGAGGAATTGCTGGGGCTTGTCACATGTGCTGTGATTTTGCGGCATGAGAGCACCAGGCGGATGACATGGTGGTTTCTGGACATTGCAATTTGCAGAGAGTGATAGAAACAGAGAGAGACAAAACTGGAAACTATTCGATTGTATTATGTTCAATTCTATTGAGTCATCGCTGGGTGGTGTTTGGGTTTTTGTTTTACTTTTCTTAAAATAATTATTTTGTATTATTTTATAAATAAATAAAAATACTATTATTTTATTACCAGGGCTATTCAGTGTAGGGGTGGAGATGCAAAATGCAGTTATTGTTCATTAGAGCAGTTACTGTTCACTGGGTGGATTAAATAGTGAATAGCCCTAGGGGGCCTTACCAACGGTGGAGTTGCTCTAATAGCATCAGCCCATTGATATAAGCCTATTTGATTTTAACAAGTTCTACTAGCCCAATGACTAGTTAGAGCATTTCCAAGAGAGTCCACGTAGAATTTTTTGTGCTCTAACATAGTTGTCAAATGAGTCTTCAAATTTAGAATGTCCTACACTCTCTAGATTTACAGACTCTCTATCTCACGCTTCAAACATTCTCTTTATTATAATAATGTGTCTTTGTCAACTTTTTTCTTAAAAAGAAATGCTAAAAAAGCTCGCACAATGAAAAGTACTAAAATATTACTAAGGTTTGTGCTGTGGAGTATGTTGAGCAAAATTGTGAATCAACAAACGTTAGTTTTCACACTGTCATGTGAGTCAACAAACTTGTATTTGAACAGTCACATTTAGAGACATTGGTGGAGATGCTCTTAGGTGAGCCTTTCTATTTATTTGTTTGGCTATATGTGATTTTGTAAAGTGAACTCTCTATAGGTTGCGTAGCCTAGGTGGGGGAAGTTTATTCATTTATAAGTGAGATGTCTTAGGTTCGAATATTGTAAATAGTATGTTCGATATCAATTTATTTTATTACCCCCTAGTGTAAACATATCATTGTATCAAAAGAAAAGAAAACTTTATGTAACCTTTTTTTAAACTAATGGCCCATTTATTTTTGCTCAGCCTGTAAATTAAGGGTGATACTCACCGTTTATTGATTGTTGTTGCATTATTTTTAGTTTCAAAATTTGTTTCTTAAATCAATTAAACTAAATTAATTTAACGGCAATCAATAGGAGGCAATTAATTGGAGGTGAGCATCACACTCACTTTAAAAAAAGGGGGGGGGTAGGGCGGGCATGGAGGGTGAGCAAAGAAGCACTCGGGTATTATTCATATCCCTGCCATATCTTCCACTTTCCAAAACACAACATAAAAATATAAGTAGGTCCTATGTTAAAATTATGTGTTTGATTGGGATCATATTGTGGAAGCAAATTTCCGCCTTCTTCTTCCTGGACAAAATTGCACCTACAAAACAATCAACACCTTAGGTCTAAGAGCCTCACGAGCCCACGATGAATTGGGGGGGGGGGGGGCTTTGGGGAAGAACCTCCGATGCCAAAGTTAGAATTTGAGGGAAAAGTGTTTATAGAAATTTGAAGAATTTAGCAAAAGAGTTCAACTTAGGTTTTTGGAGAAAATGGAGTGGTATTTATACGGCTATGGCCGGCCCTATTAGGAGAATGGGGACCGGCCATATGTGGTATTTTTGGTGTTAATTTCAATCAATTAGCTAATTAATAAATTAATTGGGTAATAAATCAATTAATTAGCTAATTAATATAATTTGAAAGGAATGATTTGGGGGTTACCTTGTGGAGAAGATTTGATGAGGATGGATGAAATAGGTTTTAAATAATTACCTATTTTGAGCACTTTTGACCTTGTTTGAGTCATGATTGTCCACTGCTTACGCGTAGGAGTTCCGGTATTCCTCAAGGGTAATTTTGTCTTTTTACCCTAGAATCCATGTGTTGCCTCCATATTTTTCTCAATTATTTTTGGCTCCACAAATGCCCCCATACATGTTGGGCTGCTCACAAGAAATGGCAACAGGTGTAGAGATTTCCAGCTTTGATGTAGATTCTCACTTGGACTTGGAATTAGATTCTTCTAGGAAAGGGAAATAAATCGCCTCTAAAGCCTATTTAAGCCTACCTTAAGTAGGGGATTAAATCAACTTCGAAGGGCAATTATTTGTCCCTACAAGAAAGAGAGAAAAGTAGAGGATATTTGTTCTCCATCTCCTAGTACTCTTCTTTGCTTGCCCGTGCAAAGAACCGTTTAACGTTGATTTCTTTGTCTTCTCCGCACCGATGTAAGAAAAACTTAATTCTCCTTATCTTCTTCTTGGGTGGTGGTGCCACGGGGCAACCGTCGGGGTGGTACGGCACGTCGGCTGGTAGGGGCCAGGAGTCGGCTTGGCATGAGCCAATGAAGTGGTGTGGTATGGGCTATTGCTTGTGCTGCTCGGCTTGATTGAAGCCAAGGACTGGCTCGGCATAGGCCAAAGAAGTGGCGTGGCATGGGTCATGGCTGCCTCGTTTGGGCTGCTTGCCACAAATGAGGAAATTGCTTGAGTTTGATTTCTCAGCTGCCGAACGTAGATGAAGCAGTCAAGGATGAAATTGCTGAAGATGAAGTGTCGGATAAGAAAACTGTTGAGTGCAAAGTAGCTGCTGCCCCCTGACCATTCACTGTCTAGTTGATCTCCAAGCATTTGATCTTTTAAGCTATGTGGCATTCTCGTACTGGAGAGCTTACCCAGATGGGTGTAGGGGAATTAGTTTACCCACTCGCACTGGAGAACAATTAGTTTACCCTATCGTATTTGAGAGCTATTAGTTTACTCTATCGCACTAGAGAGCTATTAGTTTACCCTATCACACTAGAGAGCAATTAGTTTACCCTCTCGCACTGGAGAGCTTACCCATATGAGTGTCGGGGAATTTGTTTACCCTATCGCACTGGAGAGCAATTAGTTTAACCTCTCACACTGGAGAGCAGACCCATATAGGTGTAAGGGAATTAGTTTACCCTCTCGCACTGAAAACAATTAGTTTATCCTCTCGCACTGGAGAGCAGACCTAGGTAGGTGTTGGGGAATTAGTTTACCCTCTCGCACTGGAGATCAATTAGTTTATCCTCTCGTACTGGGGAGCAATTAGTTTATCCTCTCGTACTGGAGAGCAGACCCAGATGGGTGTCGGGGAATTAGTTTATCTTTTCACACTATATAATATGAAAGTTGTTGTCGTGGGTGTAGCTGAGAAAAGCTAGATTGCTGGACAATTGAAATAATCCTCAGCTTGCGAGGTCTTGTTTGGCAATCTTCTTGAGACTTCGAACTGCTTGTGGAACCCGCGTAAGGGTGTAAGTGTAGTGAGTTGCTCCCAGAATTATTGCGCCATCATTAGGTGTTTCGCCGTGTGCCCTTTTGAGGCTTTGTTGGTGTGAGCCACAAGGCAAGATTGGCACGGCTGGGAGCCGTGGTGCAAGATTGGCACAGTTATGAGCCATGGTGATAGATCAATGGCTGCCGAGAGCCGTGGAGTAGATAGGCACGACTGTGAGAGCAGAGCTGGGGCTGGCTTAGGCCAGGATGTGCGCAACAGGAAGAATTGGACCACTAGGTCCGTGATGCTCTGCTATCGGTGATGTGCTGCTTCAGTATTGAATCGTCGAGAGTGTTGAGAGCTAGGTTTCCCCTGGTTCTTGGTAGTTGGGCCGGTGTGTCCTTCTGGTACATGTTTGCCCCAGACACACCATTAGGCTAAGCTGCTACATTTGTCGGAACATAAGTAATCTTTGTATTTGACGATCTATGTGGGCTAGGCTGTTTCTCCCGCAGCAGCTGCTTGGGCTTGCGTTGCTGAGGTAGTGGCTCGGGCCGGCTCGCGTTAGGCCTGGCTCGACTGCCTTGCACTATGGGCTGCAGATTGGGCCGTGCGCCAAATGGACGAGGCTTGGGCCTGCGTTGTTGGGGTAGTTGCTCGGGCCGGCTCGCATTGGGCCTAACTCGACTGCCTTGCAGCGTGCCAAGTAGATGAGGCTTGGACATGCGCTGCTAGAAATTGGCGTGGGCCTGGGCTGATGGTTGCCTCGCTGCCCCCTGCTTATCGTAGGCTTGTTGCCATAGAGTTGGCCCACTTTCCATTGCCACGATAATCCCCGTGGCTGCCATGGTGGTGGTGCTCCTTGATGGCAAAGTTGCTCATATTGCCATCGTATTGAGCCTTGTGGATCGTCGTGGTGCAGCTACGTCTCGTCCTCCATCATTTGATTCGGATCTTTGAACGTATGAAGTTTCGTTCGTCGTGGTTTCCAAATTTCTAATCATTGCACTTTTATTTTACGTTTATTCAAAGAATTTTATAAAGAAACTCTAAGAATAAGAACGTACAAAAAATTTACAAATGAACAAGAAATGAGAAACTTTGAATGCGAGAGTCTTCTTCGAACGTGTGAATCAAACTCTCAATGAAAGCACCAATTTGTGGATGCAAATTTCCGCCTTCTTCTTGGACAAAATTGCACCTACAAAACAATTAACACCTTAGGTTAAGGCCAAGAGCCTCACGCGTCCACGATAAATGGAGGGGGGGCTTTGGCCGAAGAACCTCCGATACCAAAGTTAGAATTTGAGGGGAAAATGTTTAGAGAAATTTGGAGAATTTAGCAAGAGAGTTCAACTTAGGTTTTTGGAGAAAATGGAGTGGTATTTATAGGGCTATGGCCGGCCCTATTAGGAGAATGGGGACCGGCCATATGTGGTATTTTTGGTGTTAATTTCAATCAATTAGCTAATTAATATAATTTGAAATGAATGATTTAGAGGTTGCCTTGTGGAGAAGATTTGATGAGGATTGATGAAATAGGTTTTGAATAATTACATATTTTGAGAACTTTTGACCTTGATTAAGTCATGATTGTCCACTATTCGCGCGTAGGAGTTCCGGTATTCCTCGAGGGTAATGTTATCTTTTTATCCTAGAATCCACGTGTCGCCTGCATATTTTTCTCGATTATTTTTTGCTCCACACATATTTTTTAAATAGAGTTCAAATCTTTTGCATTCATTTTATGTATAATTTCTCTATAATCTTTATCATTGATTGATATGTGTAGATGAAATTGATTGGCCAAAATTGCACTGATAACTGTGAGGATAAAATTTGGACCGACCAAGTTGATCAAGAGGAGAGGAGTCGCTTGTCTTAAAATTCTAAGCGTAGGGCAACGTGGGGTGATATTTGCAGGCTCATAATTCTCTCCTGAGTCCTGATGAAGCAAAACATGTGCTAAATTCCTAATTCCATGTGCACTACCATTTCAGTAAGGGGTGTGATATCCACACACCTTATTTTATTTTTCACACATCCTTCTAATTTTCGACCGTCGGATCAGATGAATTGAAGAATATCAACGGACAGAAATTAACAAGGGGTGTGTGGATAGCACACCCCTTCAGTAAGAACTTGCTGCCAAGTGCAAAATTGAAACAAAATTGTCAATCTCAAGTTGGTGACCCAATAATTGGCTCAAATAATTTAAGCCACTTACTACTACGGTCTAGTGATCTTTTTTCATATTTGTAAGTGAAGTCTTATGTTCGATTTTTGCTATATGCGAATTTGAACGACATTTCTACCAACCCATTGTGAAGCTAAGACCACCCTCTCTCCTATTTAGTGTAGATAATATCGACTGTGCGAAATTTTTTTTTTAAAAAATTCCTGTTTTAAGCCCCAAACTTCTAGTCCCTTCCTGTGAATGCAACTTACATAAATTAAGTTTATTCTCATGTGAAATTTGAATTGGCTCAAATAAGTGATCAAACTTCCTATTTTAAGCCCCAAACTTCTAGTCCATTATGCGAAAGCAAGTTACATAAAATAAGTTCATCAAAAATTTGAATTCAATAATGCAATGTCACGAAAAAAAAACTTACATATAACATAATGACTACACCAGAACACCACAGAAACAGTAAACCCAATTACATATAAATCATTCTCCCTCTATGCAACCAAACCAAACCATCTAATAAAGATAAAATAACACCTATATAGCGACATTTCACAATTTCAAAAGGAACCGCAACCTTTATAGATTTATGAAAAATTTAACGAAAAGCTACATGTACTGTTCACTTTATCGAAAAACCACATTTTGACACTAAAAAGTCAATCATGATACTATTTATTTTAGTCTTTATTTTGTCATTATCGTTAAAACTCAAAGTTTTCAAGCTCTTTTCATTAATTTTCCTTAAATTTATTCTTTTAATCATCTGTCAAGAGATCCTACTGCAATGATTCTGTTTCCAAATTCGTTGAAACTTAACAAACTACTTACTTTTTAAAAGGAAACAAATATTATTCACTAATTGACTTATAAAACTAATTCGGAAACTTTGTTAAAATGACCCACAAATGCTTTTGAGACGTGATCACATCTGTCCTACCAGTTTCGGAATGCCTAACGAACCTTGTAGATGATAGTGTGACGTATCTCCAGACCCTAAATAGTTGAAATGCAATAGTATCGTAATGCAAAAAATATAACCAAACTAACAATGACGGTATCTCGAAACAATCACCCATGATTATAACGTTGAAACAATCACTCACAGTTACGCCAGAAAAAGAGTTAATATACAACTGAGATGATAATGTGATAGTACTACGAAACAATCATTAACTTGTATATGATACGAAGTAATGAAATTTTCATTCCTTTTTTCAGCTGCAATTCTTACAACAAACAAATTCTAAAGTTTTTCCTGTTCCTTTGTCAAACAAAATTACAAAATTACAAAAAAAAGAAGAAAAAGGTCGACTAGAATCAAAGAAAACTGTAACAACGTTACCACCATTGATGAACAAGAACACCACTTTGTCTCAGTGAAGCAAACAGGTCCAAGCACTGGCCATAACTCTTCTCATACTTCGAACTCCGCTCCCCGGGGCAACACCTCTGCCACCGGTTGTAATGGCACTCGAGAAATATCTCGTCGATCAAACAGATTGCTCCGGTCTCAAACAGCCTCGGAATCAAATCGAATTCCGTCCCTTCCACATCCATCTTCATCACCACGAAATCCTTCTCCGAAAATGTCTTCTTCAACCAATTCGCAAAATCAAACCCCTGAATCTGATCCACCTCTCTGTTAAATCCGCCATTGGCCGCCTTTGCCGGCTGAATCCTCCCCATTCCTCTGCCTTTCTCCTTCACCTTCTCACCCGGGTCGCCATTGATCTCGAAAGACAGCGTTTCATTCCTCACCCAAGCTGCATAAGGTAGCAATGTGACCCCCTTCTTCAACTTGTACTGATCATGGAAAGTCTTATCGGCTTCAATGGCGAAAACTTCGAAAGTCTTGTTCTGTTTCGGGTACTGCTTCTTGAACCAGCTGCCAATGCTGGAGCCATAGCTCCGAGCTCCGACATCCACGTAAGCATATCGCCTCTTGAAGCTTATATCCGCCATTGTTGGCAGGTACTTAACGTTCTGTATATTCTTCTTCAGAGTAATCCACGGCTTCAACGGCTCTATTTCAATCAAAGGCTCCGCCTTTCTCACCAGCTCCATCTTATGCTCAGGAACCGAGCACTTAGCACCAACACTGCCACCAGGGTTCTCGACTCTGTGGCCTAAACCCTCAATCTCGCCGCCGCTGCCGCACTCCTTCCTCAAAACCATCTCACGAACCTTTGGCATCGACGAATTGAAGCCGTCGATGTCGCGCGAAGTCACGAGCTTGCTGCAATTGAACAATTCAATAAACGAATGGAAGCTGTAAGTGTCTCTCGCGCCCACGTGGACCACCGCAAACCCTTCGGGCTTCAGCGTCCGCACGATTTCGGCGGCGAAATCCGCCGGCTTTGGCGACTTGTCGAGACGTCCGCCGCCAGAGAAAACAAAGTCAAAGCTGTTGTCAGCAAACGGTAAACGGTGCGCTTCGCCCGGAATTACCAAGGGACGCAACGCTTTCTTAAAAACACCGACCGCGTCCTTGACGCCGGACTCTCTCAGGGCGTAGACGTCGTGCCCGGAGGGGGTCTCGACGCAGAGCGACTTGGCTTTCCGGGAGAGGAAGCCCTGGGACATGAGATCCTGGAAAACGGCGGAGAAGAAATGGACGGCCTGGATCCAGTCCTTGCTGGTGTAGAGATCGGGCTTCAAGGACCTCGCCGACCTCGATGGCACGGCGTCGTTTTTGGCGGCGATGGCCGCACTGCCGGTATTCGCTATAACGAAGTTAAGATTTTCCGGGAGAGAGAAGAAGCAGAAGTTGCCGAGCTCACACGACTCGCCGGTGACGGTGACGACGTAGGCGAAGCGGCAGAGAACAATCAAAACACCGAACAAAAAACACCGTATAAAAACGTTCTTAAGGAGGCCGGGCTTGCCTGCGGCGGCGGAGCCGGGTTCCATCTCTGCAAAATATATACCTTTTTCTCTACAAAAAATTGTGGAAAAAACCAATCTTTTTCTATCTGTTTTGGGAATCGAAATCGAAAAAATAAATTGAATGTGTATAAAAGTGAAGAAATCGTATGGGTGGTTTTGGCTTAGCGGGAGCAGAATCGGGCGGATGTGTGGTTGCCGCCGATGAGGGCTGGTGGTTTTAAAAGGGAGTTGCAGATCTTGGAGTTGTGAGGGGAAGGAGAAGCCATGGCCGGTTTCTTGTTGGCAACTTTATTTCTGTTTCGGCATGACTGAGACGCGCTCTCTCTCTCTCTCTCTCTCTCTCTCTCTCTCTCTCTCTCTGAAACTGCGAAAACTGAAAAGACTGCGTTCGACTGTTTGGTGAAGAAGGCGTAGGGAGGGATAAAAGGAAAGGAGGTAGAGAATAACGCGGTCACGGCACTCGCACGTGTCGTGACAGGGAGAGCCGGTTTGGCACGCTTGAGAAGAAGACGGGAGGAAGAATGATATTGTTTTCTAGAATATGTTGAAATTACGAAATTGGAATTGCCATGTTGAACTAAGAACGGATTACCCGAAAAGACTCCTAATTGCAGTATTGGGAGGAAAAGCTAATTAAGTTTTTACAACTTGTTTTGGTCAATTATTGTTTCCGAATTTGTGTGACAGTACCTGCGTCACTTTTTGTTAGGGCGTTATCTTCTGTCCTGTAGATTCTTAAAAAACAGACAAAACGAGTAAAGAGTAATTATGATGAGATGATTGAGTAGGTAACCTTAATAGTAAGTTAGATGTTAAATTATCTATTAACAGGGTTCGAACAAATACCGTCATGTAAGAGCACAACACATTTCCACCACTGTGGTAAATGACAATTCACAAGTTGCAACTAAGGCTCATATGGATCTATGTATTAATGAATGAGTATCTTGATTCCTTGATGAGGGGCTTATTAATAATTTAATCCCAAGTTGGGAATGTTTCTTTATTTGATTGAGATGTTTATGGGAGACCAATATAAGCAAGTTTCTATTATTCTTTTTTTTTTAATTTTTTTTTTTGTCAAACTTGCCGTTTTGTTTATGAGCAATTACATTAAATGATAAAAGTGTATACTGTCAGCATTACCATGTAGTGATGCCTTTCTCTATTTGCAAATAAAATGTATCAGGTTCGATTTCAAATACTTCGTTATGTATGCATGTTTCTGTTTGTAACAACACATATGGACCCTCCTATCGTTCGCCTTAAGTGATAAGGGATGAGGAAATGGATGAACACTATAACGCGTGGACTTTGAAAACCATTTCTAATAATCAAGATCACTAAACTGAGGATGGAATTATTAATCAAAATCATCCACTGCCCAACAACTGCCTGATGCTGCATGTGATGACAATAAATGGATTTCTTTTAATTAAATGACTTAATTATCGCTTCTCTACTAATTAATAAAACCCTCTTTGTCAATCAAAAGAGGGTGAAAAGACAAATTAGTTTTTTATCACAAAAAAAAAATGATGGGCAATAATGTAATATCACAGATCCAAATTTTACTGTTTTTTATTGAAGCCTCACCTACATGTGATGTTAAAATACCTCTAATATTTATAAAAAAAATAAAAAAAACCTCTCACTCCCCCTCTCTCCTTCTCATTTTCTAAAAAAAATGTGTTCATACACATAAAGTGTGTAGGCAAACGCTAGTATATATTAATCAATGATTACTCCCATAACAAGTAATTATAACGTGTTAAGAATCTTATGACTTCTGCCTCCAAGTTGCTGCAGGCACAAATAAGAAAAAGATCAATCAAATAAATGATTTTTTTTTTGTTTTTATTTTACATATTTGTTGTAATAGGGGTTTGATTTTTACAACCGATCTGAGAAAAAAAAAAGTAAGTTATGAGAGTTATTCGACTATCAAACATTGAAAATTAGAATTATTTCTTATTGTTTCGTGCTGAAGGAGAGTAAAACATAATAGTAACAACTAATTCGCGCTTATGTTTAATTCGGTTCCTTAATCCCTCGCTACATCAATTTTTTTTTTTTTTTCGGCCTTCAATTTTTAAGGATTCCAAGGGCATGAATAAAATTTTGAGCCTTACGATATTTCAACAAGTGATATTAATTTACATAACAAAAGTCAAATTATGGGAACCTGATAAACCGAAAGGTAATTACCGGATCAGCCGGTGACCATGCCATGCTTACAGTGGGCGCGCCGAACGCCGCAGTAGCCGTTGTGAACTTTTTCTGTTTTTCCTTTTATTCCGAGAGGCGTTATCCGTAACGCAATTTGGACCATTCTCGAGGTTTTGATTGGCTCTCCGGGTCCACAACATGCGCGTTTGTAAAGCGGATAGAAACTTACTTCCCTGGTTTGGCTTAAGCTAAACTTAAAAAAAAAAAAAAAATAGGTATGAACAAAAAATGGAGCATTTTAAGTGTTTGATAAACATTTTAAATCAGTTTTTTTTTTCAAAGTTATGGGTGAAAAAAGCTGATGAAAACCAGAAGCTAGAAATAGCAGCTTCAACAAAACAACTTATTTTGGTAAAAAACGGATGAACGGTAAAAAAATAAATGAACTTGGTAATACGTCGGGTTGCAAACTTCAATCTGATTGATGACGGCGATCTGACCCTGACCATCGCACCAAACAAACACTGATCCTTTGATTCAAAGGTACAATATCGAAGACGCAGTGAGACAAAGAAAATGTTTTTCTTCAATCCAGAAACAACAAAACGACGTTCAAATTGTTTTGCAGGACTGAAACGTCGAACGGGAGTGAGTCAATTGCAAACGTTCCGAGCTGCAAGGTGATCTCCCCGTCAAATGAGATGTGCGTTTTGATACGGGGGACGAAACACGAGAGAGGGGGGAAGGGTACGAAGGTGGGTAAGGACTGAGAAATTTTAGGAGAGGGATCGTCTATTTGTCGATTGTTGTTAAAATAAAGAGAGAGATATATTATTGTGAAACCATGGTGGGGCTCCTTTGGTTTTGCTGGGTTACTTATATATTGCGAAACCTTTCTATCTCCACCATTTCTCAATTTGTTGGTTGAAAGAGGATAAGCATTATCCATCTAAGTCCTTAAATTAAGAATTGCTAATCCAATCCCCATAACAAATCCAATACTTCAACCTCTGTTCCTAAACTACAAGATAAATGATGAGCATCATCAATCTAAAATTAAAATCCAACACTTCGCGACGGCTGCGCCTTGGCTGTTGTTGCAGCATGAAGGGGATAAAGGAAGGAAAACACAAGAATGAAGAAGATGAGAGAGAGAGATTTATTAAT
This sequence comes from Malus fusca, assembly GCA_035220775.1. NCBI lineage: Eukaryota > Viridiplantae > Streptophyta > Magnoliopsida > Rosales > Rosaceae > Malus > Malus fusca. The sequence goes on from CM069062.1 coordinate 24,815,443, forward strand.
TTTTAGGCATTAAAAATTAACTTTTTAAAATTTCTTAATTATCACTACTAATTAATGAAACCCTCTTTGTCAATTAAAAGATGATGAAAAGACAAATTAGTCTTTTATCGCACAAAAAAATGATGGGCAATAAGGTAATTTCACAAATCTAAATTTTACTGTTTTTTTACTGAAGCCTTACCTACAAGTGATGTTAAAATACCTTCAATATTAAAAAAAAAAAAACCAAAAAAAAAATCTCTCACTCCCCCACGTTCTCTCTCTCTCCCTATCTCATTCTCATTTTCTAAAAAAATGTGTTCATACACACAAAGTGTGTAGGCAAATGCTAGTAAATATTTAAGACAAAGTTTATAAATATTTTTATTTAAAAAAATAAAGTATATTTAGTAATTCATCTTTATTTGTTAAGAAAATTAAATTAATGGCATATCTAGTATTATACATTTTTTGATCATTTCACACAGTCACAGCTGTTTTACATAAAAGTTAACCAAACACTATCATATTGCTTTTTTTTTCAAAATCACTTTTACAAAAAAGTTTACCAAACACTCTACTGCTTCATTTCATAGATGCTTATTCTTATAACACAGCAAAAACAGTTTTTTTTAAAGCACATCAAATACCAAAACCAGCTCTTAATTTTAAAATTCTACTATAGTGGTATAAATTAGTTGAGTTTTTGCATAACAGTGTGGATTCGAACTTCGTCTGTGACTAATCTAACATTTAATTTTACAAAATTTATCGTTTGACAAAAATACACACACACACTATAGTAACAATAACAGTATCTTAAGTTAATTATGGGAAATATTTTTATATGTTGCCTATTAAGAGGTTATTTTTGTTTGGAAGGAGAATACATTTCACTTAACAACCTATGAGGACCCAAATATGAAGAGCAAAAAAGAAAGATGCATCAACGCAAAACCTAGTCTTAAGCCCCAAAAAAAGTAGAAGAATCGAGAAAACATGAAAACTTAACATCAAACTTTACGCCCACAAAGTTGTCGCCGCTGCAAAAAAGCCTGCCATCATAGAAACAAATCAAACAAGAAGGAAGCGAGCGGTCATGCAAAAATGGGGACAAGTCACGCACATAATCCGTCCACCAAATGGATACAATATGATCCTATGATCCCAAATCCCTCGAGTCGTGAATCTGTTGGTGTTAAAGAATAATGTTCGAGTTAAAATTTTAACCCTGGAAAGGTTCGGAAGTATCTGGAATAAACAAGGAATATGAAATGGAAAGTCCGATTTTCGTTTCAAAACCTTAAATGTGTTTTTGGACTAGTAAACGACCTCGGATGGCTAAAATTCATCATGCAGCTCATGGCATCGTTTTATTTCCAAAAAGGTATCACTAGCCCGATTCTTAGGTCGGCCGACAAAGTCACAAATTCCAGTTACGTCCCTTTTTCCATATTAAAACGTTGATTGGTTAAATGTTTTATTATGGATTAATTAATTAATTTTTAAACTTTCAGATCATTTCAAACAGTTTTGGCTGTCTGAATTTGAATCAAACAGTTACACTTGTTGTGAAACGACATCTTACTGTTATATATTTCTAACTTACTCATGTATCAAACACGTCAATTTGCATACTCATTCATACATCCTTCCTGAGAGAGAACCACACAGAAGTTTACCAGAATCAAAATTTCGGTGCGAGATAGTTGAATCTTGGTGGAGCAGACGCCTAAAGAACTACAAGCACTGAGTAGGGGCGAAATTCTGTTTCAAGGACATTGCAAATTCGCAAGTCTCTATATGTAAAGTCCGTTAGTTCATTGCATTTTGTAATTTTATTCCTTGTGATTATATTCATATATATATATGTGTGTGTGTGTGTGTGTGTGTGTGTGTGTGTATTTCATAAGTATAGTTACTTGTATTAGAAATTATGTTTCCATTAATTTAGTTGATTCTGATTGTTGTTCAGCCAACAAAATCTTCAACCCACAAATGTGTGGCTGAGGGGGCATATGCTGGAGAGATGTACAACAAGGGAAAGGTTTGGCATATGGATAAGTGATTGAGACTGTGATTTGGGGCAAAGGAGAAGAACAGTTACAAACCTGGTGGCGGGATAACGGGTATGGGTGAGAGCAAGCCGAGTGGGGGATGGAGGGGAGTAGCAAATGGCAGCAAAGTTTTGGATGAAGGAGCAGAGAATTTTGATGGTGGAGGCAGAGGAATGGGAGAGATGAAAGCACCACTGAAGACATGGTAACATGCAAGGTTCTAAAAGATGTGCTAGTCGGGGCCTCGGTGGATTTAAGTAAATTTATTATATATTGATTAAATAAGTGCCTATTTATACTTAAAAACACACATAATTGTTTTGGGATACATAAATTGCAAACTCAAATGACATATAAATTATAAAGTATTAGAACATATTAAAAACATGGAGAATAAGCATATAATTAGTGTTCATCCAAGTATTCAACAAGTCTTTTACATCTTATTGAAAAATTAAAATGAAAACTGAAAGTTATCGATTTTATGCCTAAATTAGAGTCGCGACCTAGGTGGGCTAGGCGAACGCCTAAGCAGGGCTAGACGTGCTTTCTTAATTTTCAAATGCCTAGGACTAATCGTGGCAGTGGCTAGCCGCTTAGCGCCTGAATAGTGGTAACATGCACCACAGAAGATAGGGTGGCCACCACCGAGGGCGAAGAAGTTGCCACAAATGATGGGAAAAGAACCGCCCTGAAAGGCGATTGGGAAAACCACGACCAAAGCAAACCAATCAGAGGGGGAGAGAAAGTCTAGAGATAAGCCATTAAGAAAGTTGTGTGGCCGTTGTGTTAGGGCTTGTGGTTTGTACACGTGTAAGGTTAAGTGATACCAAAATATAGACATGAGTGGGTTAACAATTCACCACGTCCAATTGTCAGTGTTAATAAATTTTCTTATCGTGTATCATAGTATATCTGTTGACCCTAAAAACTACTAAGCCTACGTGGCGCGCATGCCAAGTAATTAATAAGCTAACTACATCCTTTGGTTATGTGCGGGGTGTGCCAACTCGACGGCCGAGCTCGGCCGGTGAGTAAAATTTGTTAGTGTTGCGTTGGGCGCACTGCTGACTTCTTGATTTTGCGACTGCTGCCGAGAAAGGAACAAGTCTCGGCCTTCGGGTTCTAGAGCCTGAAGACAATGCTACTAGTCTTGCGAAGTTCACGGATCGTCGGCGCCAGGTTCGGTCACGATGATTATAGTTGTAAGAGAATAAGCACGCCGAACTGGCTCCAAACTATACGAACACAATTATTCAAAAGAAATATATGTCTTGATGGTGAATGTGGTTCGGCCGTCAGAATGTCGAACTTTAAAACTTACTTGTGAATATCCAATCATAAAACAACTCGGCGTTCAATGTGCCAAGCCCAATAATCTGTAACACCTCACTTCGCCGAGAAGGCTAATGAGATGACCTATGCCAATAAGGATTCAAAAATCCTTCTCGACCGAGACTTGGATAGATAATCAGTTAGCCTTGACGCAATGCTGTTTATCTAAACTGAAGGTGTTTCGCGATCGGCTGATTCTACGACAACAATGTTGTTTATCCAAACTGAAGGTGTTCGCCGGTTGCCTTCACAGTGCTGTTTATCCAAACTGAAGATGTGTCGGCGAAAAAGAAAATAAAAATCTCAAGGTTGTTGAGAGGTTTAGCGTAGAGCGAGAGTTTGCGCAGGACAATTTGTGTGTTGAGTTGGAGGAGGTTTTTTCGTTGCCACTGCATCTGTATTTATAGGAACACATTTTCTATTTGGCACGGCCTGGATAATAAGCCAAGCAATTTTGATTGCACCTGAAGACTCTGTAATGGAATATTCTGAGAAAAGTCATGACCACATGCATATCTGGTCGACAAATGGAGACTCTGAACGCTAATCCTACTCCAACCAGCTCAGCAACTCAATTGCAAATGGAAAATTAATTGAATTACCATCTCTGACAACCAATTGCAAAGCGTAATCATTATCCCACCATCACTTCATTATCCTTACATCCCATGCATGCATAAAAAACAAAACATCATGGTTGGTAGTTTTGCATTATCTGCAAAACCATCCTGATCCCATCACATCACCTTATTTTGATTACTCCAAATGGATACGAATGGCAGATCCATATGCTGATCATTCAATATTAATTGCATCCTTGTGGTATTTTTCCACGTGGTTCTGCATGCCAGCTAAATATGCAACTCTTGCAACTGATTAAATAGCATTTGGATAGACCTCTAATGCTGCACGGCATTTCACATAACCTCCTCTACATGGAGCTTTACACGTATCACAACTCTGTACGCTTTAAGCATATTTTCAAGATAATTACTATGATAAAAAGAACAATAGTAATGTCAAGAAAAATCTCTAATCATCCAACGGTTAGGAGCTATGCCCATTCAAAGGCCTTAATTGCACGGATTGATGGTGTAATTTTGGGTCCAAACAATATCTTAACTTTTTGTATGTCAATACATTCTTTTGACTACTTATACAAGTGATATTACTACTATAAACGGCTCTAACTCAACCCATAATGAATTGAAGAAGGAAACCATAACTACCAAGACAATCCAATACTTTTTATGCAGTAACATTTTATGCTACGTAAGCTCCAATAAGTGAGGTGTAGTGGTTACACGACACGTGACGAAGTGGTTTGGTTGACAATTAGCACATAATTGAATTAGAGAGATGAGGCAGTTATGAATGTGAACTGGCAATGGAGTATTACGCGTGGGACATGGGAGGTCAGGATGGTTCCCACGGCAGCGGTGTTGGCGTGGATGGGAAGTCAAGAGCAAAAGAGTAAGCGGAGGTCCACATGTCGTATTAAGTGCAGTGTAGCATTCGCCGGAATCAACGCCCTTATTGACTCGTCGTTTCTCCACATCGCATCTAAACTTCCTTTTTGTGCTTTTTTGTTACACCTTATCATCGTTTGTGAGGATCCCGATAATCCTTTAATTGTGTCTGCTTATCATACATTGTGCGGTCAAAAATCATTTTAATATTTTTTTTTTTAAATTGAACGTAAATAGTACCTGACGAAAATTGCTCATACGATATACGATAAACGAACACGATTAAAGGATATTCGGAATACTCACAAAGATGATCTGGAGAGGATCCTCATTCCTTATCATCATCATCATCATAATCATCATCTATGTGCCATTATAGTCTAGTTAAATCACATTCTTTGATTGTATCATACTCACAATCAATCGAGAGGGTTTTGTTGATAACCTTTTTTCGACTGATAATTGTTGTAATTTCATGAACTAAGATGATCAAAATTTAACGGCTAAAAACTTCGGATAACATAATATATTGAAGTGTAATAAACATTTCGGTAATTTAAGTGTTTGGGATTTTAATTTGCATAATGAGTTTTGTGTCTTGTACGTAATCAAATTTGTTTTGTTTAACTAACTATATCAGTATATTGGTCTAGCAACACTCAATATCCTATCTACATAAATCTTACTTTTAAAAAAGTTAACGAAAAAAATTAGATTAAAATTATTTTTTAATAATATATAATTTTAAGCTTTAAGCCATAACCATTGGAGGAATAAATTGTTTCTTTGTTATGGCTTAAAACTCTGTTGCCTAAATTTTTAAGTTTTAACTCTGAGGATTGGACATGGTATAAGTTGAGAGTTATGAACAAGTTTGACCAAAAAGGAAACAATTATTAACATGCATGCTGCAGGTAGCATTGACGAACGTATGCATAGTTGCATACTATATGTGCCTTTTCATTTTTTATAGGGTTGTTCACATATACATGTCATCCTATCAGGCCACAGACATCATTCACTAATTATTATTATTATTATTATTATTATTATTATTATTATTATTATTATTTTAAGAGGACAACTGGTTGACAAGTCACAATTATTTATTCATTATGTGTTCGGAGAAATTATGGAGAATTTCATCATACATGTGGTTATAATCAAACAGACTCACAAGCTCGAATCATCGAACCCAAGATCTCTCACATCACAGACATCATTCACGGGTTCTTTCATTTGTTTGGATTTAAGTAGGTAGATTATATTCATAAACAATATTTCAAGCGACGACTTTATAGTATTGTTTGGTGTTAGATTCGAATTGAACTTGATAATTCATATAATTTAATATTTTAGTAAAATTAGAGGTGAATGATTTTTCATTTGATTGAGGGCATAGTAAGAGATTAGACACGAATACAATTCTCTTTTCGTCCTACTATATTAAGGGGATCGAAAGGATGATTAAATCTCCTTCATGCATAATTCATCTTCTATTTTCATGTTGGACAAAATATTTTTATTTCTTTCAACAACTATCTTTAACATAACGAGCAGAGGTGGAGCCATGAAGGGACCAAGATGGTCCAGGCCCATCCTAACATTTTCTCACGCAGAAAAATTTAGTGTTATGTATATGATTTTTAAGGTTTTTTGTAAGCTCATGGTCCAATTTGACATTTTTACTTTAATTTTTTTTTTGTCGGGTTTGATATGAGAGTAGTGGCTCCTATGGAGTTTAGGTTGTTTGTAGGTAGTGAGCTTTGAAGAGGACTTTGGTCTGGCCCTTCTGGGGATCAGTGGAGAGAGAGGGAAAAAGTTAGCTAGGGAGGCTTGGGGTTTAGGTTTAATAAAGAAGATCATGAGGACGACACCGTACCGACCCAAACGATGTTGGTGGTTGCTCACCACTCCACATAATAATTTTTGTAAGATCAGAAGATCATTTTAGATTGAGACATTTGAGCCCCTACTAGACTAATTCATTATTTTTGTCCCTTCGAAAACATGGCGGAGGATTCCATGTGCCCGAGATGGAGGATCCCATGTGAACATTTTCAGAACCATTGGAGGATGAAGAAGAAATCAACATCACGTGTACGCATCGATCCGAAGCATTTGTACGTTTTCCCTGTTTGATAATGCAATTGAATGTTTCTCGATCGATCGTTTTTGTTGTTTTGCAGCAGCTGGGACTCGCCTCGTGATACAGTACCGTTAAACTTTGGCCATGCACGCAGTTTTGTAGCTTGCTAGCAATGGCATGCAGCAGCTTTGCTACCTGCAGACATCTTCGGTCTCTTTCCTTGGGATCGATAAATTAAACAGCCTCATCAATAACTAATCCAAATCAAGCGAGTCAGAAAATATGTTGGGATGAGGGACTTTCAAAGTACTTTTTTAGATGTACCATGTGACGGTAACGAACTACTCAAACACTACAAATAATCAAATATACTACAAATTAAGATGTTAAGGGACTTTGAATCTGACACGTTTAATGATGTCATTTGAAAGTTCTATCAAATGTAGTGCAATTAGTTATTTAAGTCTCTTTGTCTAAATTTTTGAAGTGCATTTTTGACAAATTTAGCTTAAATTTCGTAAAAATTCCTCATCCAAACATAGGGTAGAAGAAGACAAACTTGCGCTCCAATGGATGTGTATACAAATTATACTTCTATGCTTGTCTCTTTCGTCGCTGATTACTTAGTTGCACCAAAAATTTTGCTCTAAAAACCTAAAATGAATCTAGAGTTTCAAAACTCCTTGTTATCTATGACTGGTAGGCCATAAACCAAAATTTTGCATGCTGAAAACTAAAGGCTATAAACTGAAAACTGAAAACAAAATGATTATCAAACAGCCCCTAAAGTCTTACATGAGGTCAATCGCAGGCTCTCATGTTTGCATGTTTAACATTCTGCAAGTTGTAATTAACGCATGAATTGGCCACGTTGAATTTATATTTTGGAGACGAGTCATTTCAGTTCGTCAAATGGTAACAAAAACATGATAACACATAGAACATGTAATATGCTCACTTGAGTGGCCGGTGATTGACGGCCGTTGCTTTTATTCAGATTGCCTTTCACGAATAATCATCAATTGGAATTGCCACTAACTACTGTATAATGTTATTTTTCTTCATTTATAAGTGAGAGGTCTTAGGTTTGAATTTCGTGGACGGTGAATTTGATACCAAATTAGGTTACCCATTGTATGGCTTAACCGAACTCTCAATTTCCTTAGTGTAAAAATATATCTTTGTACTAAAAAAAAAAAAAAAAAAAAAGCATCAATTGGAATTCATTACCTTTCAGCCACCTTCAGGTGCGTGGATGAGATGTCTATGACAACAAATGAGCTGGTGTCTGGATGCTGGTGGGCCTGGGCGTTTCACTTTCAACTAGTAAATAATAAGTGTCGGATTGGTATCAAAAAATTTTGGATGCAGCCACAAGGGCACAACAACACAAGGGACCCGGGTTTACTAGCAGCCACCCCCTTCACAGCATACCGAATAACAGGCAGATGTATGCTATGGCTGGTTGGTTGCGCTCGTAAGTGACTTCTGACTGTTGATGCATGTGATAAGCATGTTGACGCTGGTAAAATTTACGGTTTTTGAAATATTTTTGTGTATTTATAAGACCACGATTTTTAGAAATTATTACTAATCCTAAGATTACAAACCCATCGTTTGCCTATTAAGCAAAATCTTCGATGATTTGCAAACCTTCTTAGAAATCATATGGATTCGATGTTATACATACGCGAGGAAGACGTCAAAATTATTCACAGAGGGCGTTCAACGACCTACCCTGGGCCCTCACCCTAATTTAACGAATAGTGGCTCATCGCATTAGTCTAAGACAACAAGATTGGGCCTAGCCTGGTAATGCTATAGTGGGCTTTATACACTGTTATCTCTTAACCTAAGTCCCTAACAGGTTCCAGTTTTGATCAGAAAATTCTAGGTGAGGCGGTTCAATCATGTCATTTCACTGCTTTTATTACTATTACTTGGGGCACCATGCCCTACTATAAATTTTTTTATTTATTAAAATGATCGTACAGTTGACGTGATCAAACACACCGACTGAGAATTTTCTTCACGTTAAACACGATTATACAAAATTAAGGAGAAAAGACTATATAATCGCAATCAGATGTGAACATGCCTTTTTCTTCTTTCTTTCTTTATGTGGTATTTCCATTGGTTGGATGGAAGAGCTGATATGTCAACAGATCATGTGCTTACCAATTCCTTTGGTGCTGCTGCGCTGTAGACATTGACAACCATAATATTAATACTTGGAAGCAAAACTTGTAGTTAGATGCCACATTTTATTTACAACTTGCAAGCCAACTCGTTTGTGTATAAATCAGAGTGTTGTCGACATGTAAATTTCGATAAAATAAATATTTACTAACATATTAAAATTTTGATGTGTTAGGGCTTACATTACATGCATCATGTGTCTCACAAATCGTACACATGACATGTTGCCTCATCAAAATCAGACAAGTCATCAATTGTGGCACGCGTCGACACTTGTTGGAAAGTAATTAAGGAATTATCTTAATTAATTCCATTTTAATTGATTTAAAATGCCAAATCAAGGATGGTCAAATAAGGGATGAAATGTGATTGATTTATTTGATTTAAATCAAAGATAATTAGATTAAATCAAAGATTTTTGATGAAGTGAAAATCACGAATCAAGCCTCAAATCAAGTCTTGGTTCCTAATCAGAGATTGTAACTCTACATGTACATTAATACAAAATTAATTTTGTACAAGTGTTCTTGTTTGATTGTCATATGAATTTCGTGTTTACAAGTTCATTGAATAAATTAGAGGGGTTGAAGTTTGAACTAATCAACTAATGGGCATCTATTAGGAATTGAAATTATGATTTCGCTAATTATAAATTGCACCTTTTAATCATTCGATTACAACTGTTTATCACAAGCATTTTTCTACATACACGTTTCTCACCTTTTAAACTGGCTGTTGTGGTCAATCATGTTTTACGTATGCATACAAGAAGAAAAATGAGCAACAATTACCTCATATATTTCGTTGCTGTTGTTGGGGTAACAATGATATTGTCAATAAAAAAAGGGGTGTGATATCCACACACCCCATTTTACTTCTCACATACCCCTTGATGATTTCTATCCATTTATTTTCTTCAATTCATTCGATCCGACGACCGAAAATTAAAAAGGTGTGTGAGAAGTAAAATGGGGTGTGTGGAAAGTAAAATGGGGTGTGTGGATATCACACCCCTAAAAAAATATGTGAAAAAAAAGCCAAAAACTAAGTAATAGGTACACCGCAATACCGACTGATGCATTAAAATATACTTTAACATCATTGTATGTGATAAAAGAAAAAAAAAATTAAATAATAAGTACACCGCAACGATGACTAATACATTACAATATACTTTAGGGGTGTGCTATCTACACACCTCTTTTTACTTGTCACACACCATTTGTTAATTTCTGTCCGTTGATCTTCTTCAATTCATCTAATCCAACGACCGAAAATTAAAAGGGTGTGTGAAAAGTAAAAAGAGATGTGTGGATATCACACCCCCTATACTTTAACGTCATTGTTACCAGCAAAAACACCCAAACAGCCACTATACGGGGTAGTTGTCGTGTCGCTCACTTTTCTTGCAGTGATGTATAGAGGCATCCTCGAGCCACTCGGTGAAGATGAATGACTAATTTCATCGAAAATAAATTGAACTCTGATTCAAATTAATTTAATATGTTAGCGACCTTTGTTCACGTATAGATTGATCACAAGGAAATATTTTGCATGCGTCAATGATGAAGGGACAGACTGTCCGTACCTTGGTTTCTACAAAAACAATCATCATCGATCTTGGAATCATCTGGAACCATTGGCCTGCACCAGCAGCAGCTGTAGTCCTTATACACCCTGTCACCCAGGAAGGAAGTTAGTTAGTTACAATCGCCCGGCAGTCCACCAACTAATTATATATGTGTACCTGCCGTCCAATCACTCTGCCACGTCCTCCCATTTGCAAAGTTACCCCGATCACTCACGCGTTCTATTGGTTCTGTTGGGTGTGCGTGAGCGCAGTGATTCCCACACGGCACGCCAAAACTAAACGCTGCCCTGTCACTCGGCAAAACTCCCAATTCCTCAAAATCCTATTGTCTTTCCTCGAATTCCAATTCATTCCCCGGCAGAGTCGATGAAGAATCCGGATGATGCACCACCGAAATACGATGAACAAGAGGTCGGATCACCGCCGCCGGTTGTCCCAACGCGCCCACCGGCCGCTGACGTGGAGAACCAGACCCCGTCCCAGATCAGAACTGCTGGGACGGGATTTGGGGTCGCGGGGATCCTGCGACGGTGGAAGAGGGAGGATTTGTTGAGGAGAGGGTCTCTGGCTCTGAGGGGACTTGCTCTGGTTTTTTCATTGCTGGCCTTCATCATCATGGCCAGCAACAAACACGACTATGGGAAAAATTTCGATGAATATGAAGAATACAGGTGGGTGATAATTCAATTAAATTGATCAAAATCGGTGATTATTTTGTTAATCTGAATATTTATTGCGATTAATAATTTGTTAAATCATTTTTGTGATTTAATTTGATAGGTATGTGTTGGCAATAGCGATTCTGGCGACGTTGTACACCGGGGCACAAGCATTCCGGCATGCACATGAGCTTTCCACCGGCACAGAAATGTTTCAGCCACGGACGTCAGCGTTGGCTGACTTTATCGGCGATCAGGTAATTTGTTTTTCATATCCTTCATTTTTCTAAAATGCGTTTAGAATAAGCAATTTGTTTAGAATTTTTTTTTTTTGAGTCGAATTTGTTTAGAATTTTAAAAGAAAAGAAAAGAAGCTTCCAATCATGACGATAAAGTATTAAAGAAAAGAAGGTTCTCGTTATAGTCTGGCTATGAAACGGACGTTCGTAGATATATTTCTGATCATGAAAAAAGACCATGACTTTTTTCATATGTGAGTGCCAACTAGGCAAAAAGCTAAACCACTAGTTAACAAAACTAGTGATAAACCACAAGGTGTGCGATTGGCAATATGCCACCTTCCCCGGTGCCTTTCTGGCAGGGTTTCGAAAGCTGAGAGCACTTTATGGTCAGAGACAAGTCGAATCTCGAGTGGAGATTAGTCCGACTCTTCGGGTGGGACAAGGATTGTCTGCCCTCCCATGCCCTCCTGTTTTGTGTGATCACGGTTAAGCCACGTTAACATTTTATATTGTTTTTTTTTATAAAGATAATAAGCTAAAAATGAATAGTAATATAAAATGTTGACGTGGCTTAACCGTGACCACACAAACAGGAGGGCATGAGAGGGCATAAAAAATGAGAGGGCAGACAATCCTTGTCCCTTCGGGTGTGGGTACATTCCGTGGTCTTTACAATAAAAAAAAAACAAAACAAAAAACTAGAAATACAAATGAAATAATTGACAAAAAATTGATTTGTGAGTTGATGGTGTGTTGCAGATTATGGCTTATCTACTGATATCATCGTCATCGTCGGCGATTCCATTGACGAATAGGATGAGAAATTATCAAGACAACCTATTCACAGACGCTGCAGCATCTGCCATTAGCATGGCCTTTCTTGCTTTCGTTGCTCTTGCAATATCAGCTCTAATTTCCGGTCACAAATTATCGACTCAATCTTACATCTGATAAATTATTACGAGCTTAATTTCTTCGATTTCAGGATTTATTGTTTGTGTGTGCCATATAGTTTCAATGATGGTCACAAATGTGTTGTAATTAGGAGTGTACATTAATTTATCTTTGGTTGGAGTTTAGATCATCTTGTTTTACACATACTTTTCTTTGGTTGGGGCTTCTCTACTTATTGACGATTGAATTTGAGTTGAATGCTTGTGTTCTGACAATGTGTATGTTAAACAATAGAGTGACTTTCTTTTGTAAGAGGTAAAGTTTCCGAAGTCACTTTACATTGGGATGTAATTATGTAGGGCTGGTACCCAAATACAAAAGTTCGTTTCTTTGTGAGAGTGATCGACCAACCATGTAATCAGACTGCCCTACTGAACTTCCTTGTTGAGTGAGGTTGAAAGAAGTGGTGTATTTTGTATATGTAAAGAGTTCTTGAAAAACCAATTAGGAAAAAAGAGAGTTGGAATTACATATTGAGCAATGGGAAGCCTATTAGATCAGAAACAATTTCACTTTTCCATTATTTGGGCAGCCCTTTAGGTTTGTTTTTGCTTTTTCTAATGAAAAAAAGTGCTTTTGGAACTTGAACAATTCCTAATTCATATCATTCTACCTGTTATTTTCTCTTCAGCTTAGACTTACTATTACAACATGGTACAAAAAGAATAAACAAATGCAATACTAATTACTCCTTAGACAACTACTTAGGAACTATACAACAACACACTAAAACCCTAATTAATCTTGAGTGTATACTTCGGTTCCTTGGACCGGAAGACACATCCTCGTGTAACATTGTTACCGATTTGCAGAGCTCTCAATTTGCTTTCAGAACTCAGAGAATCCATAACCTCCTTCACTCTGCAACATTTTGAGTGTATACGGCGGTTGGCTTTCAGTGGCTGCTGGCTGCCTTGTGTTCTGAAGAGAGTTGAGGTACCTCAAATTAGAATGGTTGGGCAATGCCAAGGGCCTCACAGCCATGGACACATTGTTGCTGCTATTATCGGCAGCGGGTCTACTTGCATTGCTGTAATTGCCGCTCCCACGAGCTGCGGGAACATCGTGGTTGTGTTTCCCTTCGTACGTGGTGATCACCGCCTTTGTGTCATGCGATGCTCGCTCCACATGCTTCCTCACCGGACAACCCACGGATGTGCATTTGTAGTAGCTCCTTAAGATTGGGAAAACAATTGAAAATGTTAATTAGCAGCTGATTTCGAAAGGGTTTGCTTGTAATTAAAGTAAACGCATTGATAGGGTTTCTACCTTGGATTCGGATTTCCCTTCACTACTTTCTGTCCATACTTCCTCCACCTATACCCGTCATCCAGAATATCGATTTCGCTTGTTGTTTGCACCACAATTCTTGGTTCTTTTACAATTCTACTACCAGAAGATACGTAGGCTTGATCATTTGCATTTTCTCCCTTCCTGCAAAATATAAAAAAAATAAGTTAGATAAAATTGAATTTATAAAGTTTTGGCTATGAACACATAAAAAATTGGCAAATCCCAATCAGAAATTTTCATGAACTTACCATCTTTTCGCCTCAGGCTCATTTTCGTCTTCAGCTCCTCCTGAATTACTTATTGGAGAGTTTTGTTCAAACTCATCCTCTCCCATTGAGGTTGAAGAATCCTCCTGCAGTGTGATGGACTCAACTTTCGGATTGGATAACGTTGGAACGGATTGATCGGAGATTACATACGAAGAACCTTGAATTGCGTTAGAGCTTGATCTTCTTGTAGACTGAGGCTTAGGATGGTTGTGACTACCCTTGTACACAATTTGTGTAATCTGTCCATCCAATGATCTCTCAACCTTCTTCTTTGTCGGGCAATTCGGAAACGTGCACTTGTAATAACTCCGCGGATTTTCGCTACCCTTCACTTGTTTCTGCCCATACTTCCTCCAATTGAACCCATCATCCGATTTTTGTTCTCGAGCATATTGCGAAGATTGAGTAGAATGCAAGTAATCGGACTTGGGAGCACCATTAAGTCCATTACTCTGCGTATTCGCTTCAATTGGCTCGAATTCCGACTTGACTCCTGTCTTCTCAGCTGAGGAATCAGCTTGCCTTGTTGTACTAAAGTCCCACGCTTGCCTTTCTCTTTTGAATGGTTCTTCCTGTTCAAACAAAAACAATCATCAAGCTTCTGATATCGCCTAATCGCGGTTGAAAAAAAGAACAAAAAAAAGCTTCAAACTTTACAGTTAAGTTTTAAATTTAAACAAGGTAGAGAATTCTTACCACTGAAACCATGCTAGAAGAAGATTGAAGATTAGTTGCAGGCCGCGATTCCGGTTGGAACGAGAAATCGGAGAACATTTTCGGTTCGCTCTCCCTAATTCCTTGCTGGGTGTCCTTAGTATTATTCATCCAATCGAAAACCTGACTCGAAAAAGCTCCAGTTGTTGGAGATTCAAGATTCTGCAGAAACAAAAAACCCATCAATAAACATACAAAAAAAAACCATTGAAATTTTAAAAGCATATGAATTTTGTAAAGCTTACATTTGAGGAGGAGAGGAACATGGGTGAGCTGAAAAAATCGGTGGGACTAAAAGCCGGCGTGGAAGCCAAGTAAGAAGAAGGGGAGACAGGGGGAGGAGAGAGAGGCAGAGAAGGAGGCTGGAGTGATCTGAACTTGGGGATTTCAGTCCCGTTTCTGTCCGTAAACCGGTTCGGATTAGACGAATAGTCCGAGAATTGTCCCCCCCAATTAGTCCTGTCCTGCCCGATCCCGTTGTTCTCCATGTTGCTTGTGAGGAGGTTCGTGAAGGAAGAAGGCATGTTTTTGGCTTCTCGGTGTGAGAGAGAAACGAGAGGGGTGAGGATGGCAATTTAAAGGGTTAAATGGAAGTCACAACCGTAGGAGAGAGAGAGGAGAGAGGGAGGGTATTTTGGTCACTTTGGGATGTTTCTGAGAAGCTCAGGGAAGTTTGACCGTGGAAATTGGGCAAAAGAATTCCGGTCAAAGCTTGTGGGTTTGACTTGACTACGGAGAGTGCCCACGTAATGGTAGGTGGCGGCTCATGATGCCCAACCTCTCTCTGCAGTTAGAAGAGGCTGCCGGGGATCTTTTTGCTGTATGTGATAATGTATTTAAAATAAAAAACAAAAAAAAAAAGGTATTTTTCTTTTGCCAAAACTTGAAAAATTGAAAGCATGGCAATTATTGGCACTCATCATAAGGGTTATTTTCACATTTTGCACCCAAACTTTTGGGATGTTTTCGATTTGATCCTTTCGAAATTGATCCATAAACTTCAGAAGTGTGTTTAATAAGGATGTAAACTGACTTCGTTAGCTGAATAACAAACGTGACTCCTTTTTCAAATAAGATTTTTGGTAACCCAACGATTTTGATCAAAATGGCCTCAATTATGAATGATTAGTTCAATTTACATGTATTTTTTTAGATGTGTTTCAATTTGAGTGATTTTGTTTCGAGTTGCATTGGTTTGAAAAAACACTTCATCAATCTAGAACCCTTGTCTCCTCTTCTTCTTTTCTCATTTAATTTGCACCCACCAATGTCACCCCCTTCTTTGTGTTTTTTTTTTTTTTTTTGAAAAAAAAAGATCAGCCGATGGTTTCTTCATGGCAGACCACCTTTTCAGTGATCGAGAATACTTATAGAGGCATTTCAGTCTCCCTTTGCACACCATCATGTGATTCACCAGCGTCAGAAGTCAAACCTAGAATGTGACGTGTCCCACTCTCTATGTATTTCATCTTTCTTTTGTGGTATGTAAATTTGTAACAATTTGGTGTTGGTCCGAAAAAATTTCATGAGCGACATAGTCAACACCAAGGTCCATTCCAACAAAAATTGGCTGAATTGAACTATATCCACCACTATTTCTGTTGTAACTGCTGACAGTGTTTATCTCATCTACCATATTTTTAAAGATTAGGATCCAAAGAAAAGACATGAGGGGCTAACGTGGAACAAGCGTAAAATTCAATGAGAAATTACTAAGGAACTCTTAAATATTTGTTTATGTTCTTTTGTTTAGGGGCTAACGTGGAACAAACGTAAAATTCAATGTGAAATTACTAATTAACTCTTATTAAAATATTTGTTTATGTTCTTTTGTTTTTTTTTGGGTATGGTTAAAGATGTTTCGTATGGTAATAAAAGTCCCAAATGCTTGCAAATACTACAACGTAGAGATTTTATATCAATAATGTTATTCTTACCATATTTTTGTACCACAATTGTATACGGACACACTCCGACCTAAATCAAAACATGTTAGCCGTCACATGAGGATGACGTAGCCATATGCGCCGTGCGGAAGTGAAGGTGATAAGATAATGTGAGTAAATAAAAACCAAACTAACTAACTTACACTAGACTAGTATAAAAGTACGAGTGGAAGTGTTAGAGTGTAGATACACATAATCATAGCATAGCTACCCAAGTGCAGTCCAACAAGCTAAATACTAATTATACAAGATATGAAAGAAAAACCCTACATTGATGGATGTCTGTCAGAACCGCCGTAGAATCATCATGAGCCACCAACACGAACCTCTAACTAGATCCTGGAGGGGCGGAAAACAGAAAATGTGAGTGGGCAAAAATAAAACTTTACAAAACCATTTCACTTTCAAAACATATAACCCCTCACCATAAAACCCGTATAATTTCCCATAAAATAACAATATATACGTATATAGAAATCAAGTTTGAGAGTAATGAAAACCACAGTATGTGCCATGTCAAGTATCTCAATAATAACTATGTAAGCCAGGTGATGTAAATCAATATAAAATGATATATCAGTCGGAGTCACCTAACGTGACCTGTACAACTAAACCTATAGCTCATAACCAATTCCTACACACGAGTCAGAACCACCTAATGTGGTATGTACGATA
The DNA here is from genome assembly GCA_035220775.1 of Malus fusca. Taxonomy (NCBI): domain Eukaryota; kingdom Viridiplantae; phylum Streptophyta; class Magnoliopsida; order Rosales; family Rosaceae; genus Malus; species Malus fusca. The sequence continues at coordinate 24,832,914 of CM069062.1, forward strand.
GGCTGGGTGTAAACAAATATGCTCAAGTGCTACGATCACGTGAAGACTGTGTGAAGTATCGCAAGTCACCTACGAGTCGGAACCACCTAATGTGGTCTGTAAGACAGGCTGGCACCTGCCTTGGATCCAAGGTGAGCGTGTGGTACGGGAGGTGAACGATCACGTGAAGGCTGACCCTGGCCCGGGGCAGAGAACTAACACCGTGGTGCAGGATAATGAGCACTATATGCATCTAAACATAACTATACACTCTGCAATCATTATCATCAATATGTACTTACCTAAAGCTTACCTGGGCGTCCGCAACACCATGCAATAATATGCATATCTATACTAATGCATATACTAAAATGTAATGCAAATGACATGGCATTTAAAACATAATTTCATTTAAAACAATTTCTGGGAAAATGTAAATCATATATACGTGTATATATATATAGAAAACCAAAAGCCCACTCACTTGTCCTCCAAGAACGTCTCGCCTATATGTGAAACCACTGATTTAACGTTAATTTAAGCACATAATCAAAATCGTATAATAACTTCTCATACGTTGCTCAATTGGGGTGTTTGAATACCATCGTGGCCTACTCAACACCACGAGCATCCTCATATTTTTAGAATAATTTTCCAACGTCCCACATTGGACGAAATATTCTCATTTCTTCTCCGGTGGTGTTGAGTATATTCCATTAAATATACCCGACGTTGTTAGTATATTCCATTAAATATACCCGACGCTGTTAGTATACCCGACGCTGTTAGTATATTCCATTAAATATACCCGACGCTGTTAGTATATTCCATTAAATATACCTGACGCTATTAGAATATTCTCTAACGACATTAAATATACCCGACGCTGTTAGTATATTCCATTAAATATACCCGACACTGTTAGTATATTCCATTAAATATACGCCGTTAGAGAATATTCCATTAAATATACCCGACGCTGTTAGTATATTCCGTCAAAGTTGACGGAATATTCTCATTTCTTCTCCGGTGGGTCGCTGGATTCTGGAAAAAAATTTAAATTCACTTTTCTCACTCACTTTTCAACCAAATTCCATAAATCTTATATGGATTTGAAGCCCTCAACAAGGAGAACAAAACCTTACCTATTTGGAGCCCTAAAACCGACGAGTAGTTGTCAGAAAATTCTTCGATATTCTGGCTAAGTCTGCAACTCAATAAACCTGAGTGTCTCGACGTCCAAAACACTTCAAAATGACTCCAAAGTGCTAGGGAAACTAGAAGAGTACCTTCTTAAGCCTCAAAACCAATTAAATCTCCCACGATCACATCGGAGCAACAAAACTCCTCGTCGGAGCTCGAAAATTCTCACGATTCCAGCGTCCTTCCCTCAAACAAAGGGTATGGTTAGGCTCGTGAGTTTGCAACGAACTCGAAGGTGGTCTCCAACAGCTCGATCTGTGCTAGATAAGGATGGTTGGGTGTATGGATGTACGGACGGTACGGACGAGAGAGATTTTAAGAAGGATGAGAGAGGAAGAAAGGTTACGTGTGGGTGTGTGTGTGATTCAGCTACGGGATTGGCCAAAGGAAAATATCAAGGCTCCCTATTGGGCAGCCGTGAGAGAGAAGAAGAAAGGAAACCCCAAATGGCCCAACATTTACTTCAACCCAATCCTAATTAGGCTCCAAGAAAACAGGAATGATCTCAATTGGTCTAAATTTTATTTTCCTATTTGATTCAATTGAATTCTAACATTCTTAACTTTTCCGTTATGAGCCTGATTCGGCCCTAACTCGCGTCAATGCTCTTTGGACGTCGAGTACAATTTAATTACGCCAGTGAGAAAATAATTTAAAATTATCTATGTACATCCACGTCACAAGGCCAATGAGGGCAAACTAGTCATTTCCATGCATTCGAGGATAAAATATATAATTATTCGGGACGGGTCGTCACATATATCATCTTAGGTGACATCTGATATGGACAACCACATCATCTAAATTAATTAGCATTTTATTTCAAACTGGTAATCAATAATTAATAATAATATTGTTAATTAAATGATGATTATGATATACGAGGAGTCTCCTTCTTCTTTCCCCTATCCATTATGCTTCTTCTTCCTTCCCTTTTCTTTTTCACACTAGTTTTTTTATTGATTTCTGTTGATTATGGTCAAGCTTTATAGACAATCACCATTGATTTCTATCTCCAGACTCATACCCTGTAGCCCCAATCCGCATTCCCCTTCAAGTATTTCTGTCTCCAATCTTCATTGGTACTCCATGGTTGTTCATCTCGTGATATTTTTTTGTTTTATTTTCAAAATAATTTTTTAGTGGTTTAAAAGAAGGATTTCATCTGATTATTTCATTTAGTAATGCCTATTAGCTTTCATGCAAATTAGGAGTCAAAATCAAATTTGTCTATCAGATTAAGGTTCATACCCAATTAAGTTACTAACGCCAGAGGGAGATCTTGAAGTATGCAATTTTCCTTATTTAATTGTTTTAATAAATAAGAAAATTGAAATTAAATAGTGTAGCTTGTCCAACTCATTTGCCATCTAAGATGGTAAAGATGGTATAAAGTTATGGTAAGAATATCATTACTCATTTTATATTGTTTTCTTTGGTTTATTTTTTAAATTTTGCACTTTTCTTTGCTAATTGACAACATCACCAAGTTAAACTTTGATTATTATTGCCTTCATATAGAGGACAAAATCCCTCAAAAGCTAATTATTGTAGGCAAATCGAAAGAAACATTAATATTATTAAAAAATGATGAATTCAATTTAATAGTAACTAATGATTGATTAGGTCAAGATATGAAATAATCTAAAGGGCAAATTCAGAAAACTGTTAATCTCTTCCCATTTTGTTTAATTTAACCATAAATTGTGGTCAAATACAATTATTGTACATGACCCACATCCCATTTGTGCTAGTGCCAGAAAATTGTCATTAGTCATCGTCATTGTGGTCGAAATTTTTTTCCGATCGCCAGAAAACTTCAAATCGGTATTCAACATTAACTAAAAAAATAATATGTACAACTTTTTCATCTTCAAATATGTTTTCATGTGAGTTTATTTTTCCTTTACATATATACATAATAAAATTAGAGAACTTATGAGAAAATTCATTACTCAACATGGTTTTTTAAGATCATTGTTGAACAATATATTGAGACCGGAAAATTTGATCAACTGGTTGTAGAAAAAAGTTGCTTGGTCGAAAACGTGGTAGGATTGAGCAGCAATCAAGCAATTATTTTGAATTATAGTAGTATTTATATAATTATTTTGATTGACTTTTCCATTAGTACCTAAACAAAAACATGGTATTTAAACTAAAATATCTCAGTCGACAATAAAAACACTAAAAGATCCCATAAATAAATCTGTTTCACTCGAGAAGGGCGGGCAAATTAAATTAATAGGTGTTTCTTGAACGAAAAAGGTACCGTAGTGTAGTGGTTAGCACTGTGGACTTTGAATCCAGCGACCTGGGTTCGACTCCCGTGGGTCCTTTTGTTTTTTATCAAAATTTTTTGACAGCAAAAATGCTTCAACAAATTGGTTTCTTTTCACCATATCTTAATTACATGAGCTAAAAGAAATAGAGAATTAGTTGGTCATGACTCATGAGAAACCTTTATGGGAAACAGTTCGCAGTAAATGAATCGTGTTGGTAATGTGTTATAAAAAATAAAGTGAGAACGAACATTTGTTAGATATTGAACTGCAACGTGAGTAATGAATCATTCTATTTATATTTTTTAATGGTGTCAGTCGAGAGAAACAAGAGGTGATGATAAGTATGAGTATTAATTTTTTGTTTTCATCTATGTATTCATCATACGATGCATGGTGAAGAAGTCTACACTCTCCTTTAATGCATGTTGAGAAATTGTGCACCAAAATAGTAATAAAACCAGACTTATATTATTTACGTTGTATATTTTTTTGTTGACATTTCTAGTTTCCCACTCTCCATCTTTCGCCATATGTGGGTCATGCACATTATCACAATATTTTGGGTAAGGTTATGAAAAATCGTTTTGTACAAAGACCATCTCTCAATGTCATGTCCAAAGTAATGTCACAAGAAGAAGACATCTCAACCTACAAGAAAAGCGAGAAAGCCGATTGCATGAATCTTTGACTGTATTTTCCAACACTCAGGGTTGATAGACAATCACGAATCATGAGAAATTGAGAGAGAAGGAATCTAGGCACAAGAGGTAAAAGGTATTGTGCTTTATTTTTCTCAAATAAGCAAATGATTATGGAGAGTATTTTATTTTTAATATGTTGGATGAAGTTAGTGGCGAAGCCAGGATTTTCTGAGGGGAGGGGAGAAATTCAAAAGAATGCAAGGTTCAATCGAAGTGGTTGCTTTCACATTGAAGAGTGCAGAGTTTTGATTCAAAATTCATAGCCAAAAATAGTCTCTCTACCAAAGCGGTCGTAAGCAATAATATCAAAGCCAATGTAAGAAGCTTAAATTGGCTAGGATTAGATCCTAAAAAAATGTTAAGCGCTAGTCAAATAGCGGACTAGAATCTAGCAGTTAGGTGCCTAGGCGAGATCTTGACAGGAGCCTAGATGGATTTAAATTAGGGAGTCTTAACAAAACACTTCTGATATTGTTCACTTTTAATGTTAAGGACATTTTTACTCTAAAAAGTCACTCCTGGTACTATTAACTTACAACACATTTTTGCCATTTTGATTAAAACTCAAGTTTCAAGTCATTTTTATTAGTTTTCCTATTATTTGAAACATGAATCAAGTCCTCAAAGTCACGTCTGAAATTCATTGAAAGTAATGATGGCTAGAAAAAAAAAATACAAATTTGAGTATGAAATAACCTCCTCCATATTGTATTGACAACATTAAGGTATTTTTAGTATTGAAAGTCTTATTTTATGTGGTATTTTGTGGGTATGGTTTATCTAAAATATTTCATTGAAGCACTTATGTTTTTAAAGTATAATTAGGGACCAATCAGAAGATCAAACCAAAAGAAAGAGAGACCAAGCCAAACCATTTAACTAAAAACAAATGAACCAAGTCAAACGGAAAAAAGATAGAAGGAAAAAAAAGGGAAAGAAAAAACGGAGAAAAGCAACAAAAGAAGGATAGAAGAAAAAGTAACAAAACACAACGTTTCATTTAAAAGGAATGCTGAAACGACGCCGTCCGGTACAAGATTTTTCTAAAAAAAGTTTTCTCTTCTGTTCTTCTTCCTCGCGCAGGAGTTGCCCTCCTCTGCAACAGGCAGCCCACCGACACCATGGCTCTTTATGTGGCCTTTCGACGACCGAATGGGCAGATTCCTTGCTCTGCATGTGAATTTCCGACGACCGAAGGGGCGGCCGCCCCTCCTTGCCCTGCTATGGCTTCGCCACTGAGTGAAGTGCCGATTTAGTCCCTAAACTATTACCTCAGTGAAAATTAGGTCCCTGAATTTATTTTTCGGTAAAATAAGTTCCTAAATTCATTAAAAATTGATAATTTCATCCCTACTATTATATTCAAAGCTATTTTATCCAATTTTTCTTCAACTTAAGTCATTTGACACATTTTAGAGTGTAATACCGTTATTTTCTCGTCTATAAGCCCTTCACATTTCATATAGGTTGCGAATCTAACATCTAATTTACCTTCCAAAGTTAACTTAAACGATTTCTTATGTAAAACTACCAATTTACCCTCCAAAGTTAACTCCATACACTATTTCTTTATAGAAAACTACCAATCTACCCTCTAATGTGTATCACATGCAAGTAACGTGAGTTAAATTGACGGAAAATTGAATATAGTAGCTTCGAATATAATATTAGGGATGTAATTGACAGATTTTTATAATTCAAAGACTAATTTTTCTGAAAAAAATAGTTTAAAGACCTAATTTTCACTGATGTGATAATTCAAGGATTAAATTGGCAATTCACCCTAGTATGTTTCACTTTAAACCTGTTTTATTGAAAATCGTTATTATACGATATGATCACTAATACTTATTTGAATGTGATGTCTGAGGTGTCAATAAGATCATTGACGAGCGGCGATTACAACAAAGATATGAGCATGTTGCTTCAAGAACAGATGCGCCAACATGGAGCAAGTAGGAGAAGAACTGAACATATACAAAAGTGGGTCAAGGCCACCCACCGTGGAAGGGTGGCTTAACGCCCTCAAGAGCTTCTTCGAGGTGTCAATACAGTCGGGGTTCACGAAATACGACATAAAATCTTTGTGACTGAAAAAGAGCGCGAACATGTGTAAACACTACAATAATATCCTAAAAACTCGCATTGACCAAATGCAACAATTTCCACCAACATATCACCTCAAGAAACAACTCTTGACTTATGTCGTTAATTCGCATTTATTACCCTAAACATTGGCCACATGACTTTTTAATCCCTTTTTCTAACTTAAACACATCGTGTTCTTGTCTAATATCACATTGGCCCCCTTTTTCTAATTTAAACAAAAATAAGGAAGAAATATTTTTCAATGTTCCAGGAATACGGGGTGGTGCAATACAAGTGGAGCGACACTTGAAAACTAAAATTTCTCTGCGCTTACATAATAATGACACGTAGTGTACTACTCCATATCACTGGCACACTAAAAATTTCTCAAATAATGAAAACGTTTACTCACCACTTTCATACATGAATCTTATAAATCAAACTCGTCTTTCTCATGCTCCAAATATCACATTAACCAAACTCATTAGTTGATAACGTACATTAGCTACAACGAAAATGAACATTCAACATTGCAACCAAACCATCCATCCATTGAACTTTTCAACGGATTACATAGGAAAGCCCCCGTTTCTGGGTTTCGCAACTTTGAAAAACTTGTAAATGCATCCAGTAAGCCGTGACAACTAAAAGAAAAGACCAGTTCCATACATCGAGCAACCCGAGGACTTTTGCCTTCTTCACAACAGAGTCCAAAGAACCTAAAAAACTCAATCGAAACAGTCGTGGGAAAACTCATTGCATGATATCTTCTAACTGTGTTTTCCAACATTGAGGGTCCAATTCTGCCTGTCAATCATACAAACTGAAGTCAATAAGATAGTCAAGTACAATCAACAAACAAATCATATAGTCATATATTATGACTTCTTTTGCGGTGATATTGGATCGAAAGCACGAATCTGAGTGCAAAGAACGTGTAACTTGATTATTGTTTGGTATGAAAACACAAAATATTTGTAGTTACGTCCTACATATTTAATGACTTTAGACTAAACAAATTTGTTGGCAAAATTAGCATCTTCGTGGATTTGATGATTGATAAGTAAAAACACTTACCCTGAAGAATTTATCTCTCCACTGAAACACACAACCGCGCGCTTCTAAATGTTCGAAAAGAGCATGGGGTAGCAATGACTTGAAGGTTGTTTGGAGCTTTACTTTAGTTAGCCCCCCGCAGGCCAATAAGGCAGCTGCAAGTCCATTAGGGCTCAAGCCCTTCAAGTGCAAGATGGTTAAGCTCTGTAGGCAACTGATACTGGCTAAGGATAACAGCCCCACTTCTGTAACTGAGCTATATGACAAATTAATCTGCACAAAAATATGAACCGTCTGGTCAAAAACAAGTGTTCTCTATCAAAATGTAGGCTCACATGAAAGCGAGAAATGAGAAAGCGTACTTGTCTAAGGTTCTGAGAAAAGTGAGCAAGTGGGATCATCCCAGCATCATCAATATTTGAACACTTCTTTACGTCCAGCTTGGTCAGTTGCTTGCATCCCACAGCAATTGCTGCTAGACCCAAAGATGTGATAAGAGGACATCCTCGACTTTCAACGGTGTTCAAACTTGAGCATTTTGACAACGAGATTAACGAACTATCAGTAATGTCTTTGCAGTAGGCTATGTTAATCATCTCAAGTCCAGGACAACCTCTAGCAATAGCTGACATGCTTGAGTCTGAAATTCCTGTGCATCTAAACAAAAGAAACACATTCAGATTAATGCCTTGTTCTGTCAGTCTATGAATAGATGTTTACACAAACAAATATTCGAGCATAAACACAGAAGACCTTGTAGAGAAGTTGGGATTTGTTTCCTATATAAATTAGTTAGACTTTTGAAGACATAGATCAGCATGATTCAAAATCAACGAGACCTTAGACTTAGATTAAGCATTCGGTACGTTTCTGTGCACAAAGGGGAAATGAAAAGGAAAAAAAAAATTACAACAAAGGTTCAAGTTTTGCAAGGATCATGAGTTACAAACCTGTATAGATCGAGCTCTAAGAGTTTCATACAGCGCATGCCAATGTTCACGACTCCATTGTCAGTTATATTCAGGCAAATTCCTAGTTTTAAGCTGGAGAGTTCTGAACATCTAGAGATGGAATTCAGACCTGCACATAGAAGCTATATAAGTATGCAATTCAAACAGCAGTTCTTAGTAACACTGAGGTTGAACGAGGGAAAAACCTTCGTCATCGACTTCATTATCTGTTATGTCAATCTCCTCAAGAGTTTGGCATCTCTGTCCAATGAGGACAAATGCTTCTCGAGGAACCAGGGTACATGACTCCATCTTAAGAGAAGTGAGTGCCGTACACGACTCAGAAATCTGGGCAATAGAAGCATAAGTTATCTTTCGGCAGCATGTGATGTCTAGCTTCCGCAAATCCTTGTGCTTTTTCAAAATGGAGGACAGACCCTCATCGGTCACCTCCACACATTTACTTAAGCTCAGCTCCCTTAGCGAAACACACCAGTTTCCGATGGATTTTAGTCCAGCGCAGGTAACCAGGCAACCGTCTAATTTGATTGACTGCAACGTTGGAAGCTTTTCCAAACTGTCAGCAAGAGCAAGAGTCACCTGACCACAAGTGCCACCACAGTGCAATGTGTGAGTTGAGAAATCACAATATTAACTATTAAAATGACTCGAGGAAAGTCAGTACTTACAGGAGAGCCATATGACAACACGAGTTGCTCTAAACATCCTTCACTACAGCTTGCTAGGGCGGACAACCCAACATGACTAATGTTCTGACAGCTAGATATCTCAAGTTTCTGTCAATGGTAATACAACAGCATATGTCAAAATTTGTCGAAACAGTAATGTAAACTTGACAAGTAACTAGCACGAACTGTCTATTATACCGACAAGCATCAAATTTAAATTTCGGCCCAACCAAATAATCTGGTGTAATAAGAAGAAATATAATCAAAAGTCGAATTGTTAAACTTTTTAATCTCACACAAGACTATCCAATTCCAATCGAAAGATTTCATGTTAAACCTCACTTAACAAAAGATGCTCAAGACAACAGGCAATCTCGAACCAGACAAGCTAAGCATAGGTACCTTAAGCGACTTGCACCCATGCTTGAAGGTAGAAAGGCTGTCATCGTCGATGCCAAAGCATCCTTCTAGAACCAAATCTTCAAGATATTGTAACTCGAAGATCGACGGCAAGCATTTATCTGTGATCTGCAAATCACCAAGAAAAAACAAATCACTATGCAGGCACAGAAAATCATTAGCATACCAAAGTTCAAATTAAAAGTGTAAAAACAAAATTAAATTTGACAATTACAATGCAAGCTTTCGAAAACAAAACAACATTAAATCAAACAAAAACAACAATTTACCATTCATGGGACAAAAGCTAACAACAAAATCACAAATCAAATCAACAAAAACATGAAGTAAATTAGTAAAAACAAGAATTTACCGGCAAGTAAGAGAGATCCAAACTTTGAAGATCTTTACACTTAACAGCAAGCAATCCGACCCCCAAGTCGGTAACACGGAGGCACCATTTCAAATTAATCAATCTCAGCTTTTTGCAACCAACTGCAATACACCCAACACCCATATCTGTAATCATCTTACACCTCCCCAGCCACAGCTTCTCCAAGTTCTTCGCCTCCGCCAGAGCCGCCGCCGCGGAGTCTCTGAGCTCGGTGGCGTTCGACAGGTTGATCTCCACCAGATTCTTGCAATTCGCAGTCAAACTCAGCAACCCAGTTCCGGAAAAGCAATTCGACCGCGAAAGATCTATCGAACGGAGGGTGGACCTGCAGGCATTTGAGACGGCGGCGAGGGAGGCGTCCGGGACTCGCGGGCAGAGCGTGAGATCAACGTGGGTGACATTTGGGTACCGGCGGAGGACTCTCGGGAGGTGGTCGGAGCGCAAAGGCTTGAGCTTCTTGCGGTGCTTGGATTCTGCGGCGTGGAAGGACTTGCAGACCAAAGAGAAGGACTTTTTGTCAATTGGGTTTTGCTCGAGGCAGTCGAGGATTATGAATATGATTTCATCGGACAGAACATGGAAGACGTTGTTGTTCATGTTGTTGGTGTTGTCGGGTGGAATGGTCTTTTGCCTCTTCATGCTCTGCGCTATTTTTCTGGGATTTGGATGAGGAAATGGGAGTTGGTTTTAGAGGTGGAAGAAGATGGAGAACAATGGTGTTTTTGGGAGATAAATTTTGGTTTTATAGGTGGAAGAAGACGGAGGTAACCGTTGGGCAGAGGAATTCTGGTTTTCGGTTTTTGGGTAGGTTGTGATCAGAGAGAGTCGTTGATGGGGGAGTGAAGATGGTGGAGGAAGGGTTTTTTTTCACTATAATGGCCTTGTGCTAACTCATAGTGGTACTTTCTATTCTTGCTTGTTTCCATATGCAATGACTATTTTATCCTTTGTTTCCTAAGAGTATCCTTAAGTGACCCAAATGACTTAAACTAATCTAATCAAATGGGTTAAAATAGTCCTTTGATTCCTAAGAGTATCCTTAAGTGACCCAAATGACTTAAACTAATCTAATCAAATGGGTTTTTCTTATTTGACCCAAAAAAAGAAAAACTAACGAAAAGCCCAAAAAAAACTTTAGTTTTAATAAAAAATGACAAATAAAGGTGTAGTGAATAGTACCAGGGAAATGTAAAAATGTGTTTTTTCGTTAAAATTGAACAATACCGGAAGTGTTTCGTTAAAACTCCCAATAAAAAAGGGTTTTTTCTTAGGATACTGCTATCCACATACTCATTTTTATTTCTCCCACATCATCTCAATTTTCAGCCGTCGGATTGAGTGAATTGAAGAAAATCAATTGCCAAAAATTAATAAGGATGTGTGGGAAGTAAAAATGGGTGTGAGAATAACAATATCATTTTCTTATTTGTATGAATTCTCGGATGGTGGATATGAGAAATTCTACTTTGACCAATATAATCATATGATCATTTCTTTTTAGGTATTGGGGAGTGGGTTAAGCCTCATAATGGACTAGCAATAATGTGGTTCAAATTCGTCTTTGACGAGAATCGAACTTGAGATCTCTCACTTACTAGTCAAGAAAAATACTTTTAAACTGTAGTACTAAGTGACGCTTTTGTCTTAGTTTTTAAATTGAATGAATCAAGGGAGAATTAAAGAAATGTGCAGTGTGAAAAATCACTTAACAAAAAGAACCCAACGAAAAAGGCAAATTGGTAAAATGGAAAGTATCAAGGACGGGGTAGTTTGGTCATTTAAGAAGGAAAAGGAGACTGTGTACGGGGAAGGACGGTAAGGACGGTAGTAATTAAGGGAAAGTAGGCGAGGGTACTTTCGGAATTAAAAAAGTCGTTTTCTTGTAGCAAAAAGTAGCTTATTTGGTGGAGGACCTATGCGAGGAAGGACAGATTCAAGTGCGGACAGTACGAACAACCTGACAAAACAAATATATAAAAATTATATTAAATAATTAAAAATAAAAATAATTAAAAATTACCGCAAATAGAATTAATATATTCGGAATTTCGGAGTAGATATTGCCGTACTTTTATAGTCCCATTTACGTAGTACCCGCCTTACTCAAGTAGAACGGTGGAAATAGAAAAATCAGAATTATATGAAAATAATTAAATATATAATTAAAAAATAAAAATAAAAACGTTCCAATTGGAAGAGGAGCGTTTTTTCAGTTACTGTTCGGGAAGGTTGCGACTCATGCAGGGCTACCTGGGATTCGACATTTGTGTTCCCAAAATGCCCTTTCGAATTTCAGAATTTACCACCATCCCTTTCTTCTTGGGGACTCCGTTGGTTTTGCGCATATAAAAGAGCTGTAGCTATTGCTAATGCAATCACTATTTGACATTATTGTATGGTTAAAATTAAGCGATAGGTCTGGCTCACTCTTAGGGCTGATTTGGTATTGTTGTGCATTGAAAAAAAAGCTATTTTTGTTGTGCTGTGAGAATAAGCTCATTTTTGCTGCTTCATGTTTTCAGCTTTTTTTTCATCCAAAACTGTGAAAATAAGCTGTTTTTAAGTGTTTACCAAACACCTTTTTGAGCTCAGTTTTTTTTTATACCCATTTTTAATAAAAGCACATCGATACCAAACAAGTACTTAATCACTCATTATTAGGTATTTGATTTTATCACAAAAGGTTTCGATTAATAAGAGTGGAATCATACACTTATATGTCGTATTTTATTTTCTCGATTCCTTGATGTGAGATTTATATTCCACAAAACATTTGTTCATTCTGTTTATCATTATTAAAAAAAAATTACCTCTTAAAAATATTAAATTATTTTAATTGTTTAATCGTGCACATGCGTCGAATAAGTCTTAGGCTATAATAACAAGTAACAACATCGTTGTGAAACGTTAATTTGTTTACTTCACATTGAGTTATTAATAACTTTAAGTGTTTCCAAATCAAATAAAACTTTCAGAATGCAATCTTTATATAAAAAAAATGGTAAGGATGATAACGTGAATAAAAAGTCACGATATGCAAGGAAGGTTGCTACTCATGTGGCGTTATGTAGGCATCTTCCAGCTTGTACAATACCTTGTGTTCACAAAAAACCCCTCTGTTTATCTGATATTACCATCATGCCAAACTTCTAGGAAATGCTGTAGACTTTGGAGCATCTCCCGCGGTCAGCTGTCAGCAGTCAGAAAACTAATGAAAATGACTTGAAAGTTTTGAGTTTTAATCAAAATGACAAAAATATTTTGTAAGTAAATAGTACCAAGAGTGACTTTTTAGAGTAAAAATATTATTTTTTGTTAAAATGAACAATACCGAAAGTATTTCGTTAAAACTCTCATTGCAAGGGCAATTGGGTTGAACTGCCCTTAGCCCAAAAAAAACCAGCTCCAATAGGAAAAAATTGATTGCAAGGACTGCAGGAGCCCTTGTGACTACTACTCTGCCTCCTGAAGCTGGGACTTGCACTCGCATGAAGCCTATTAGACAAGGGGCCCCCCACGTGAAGCCCAACAAAGATGAATCAGCTAAAGTTTGATTCTTTACAGCCGTTGGATTTCTAACACTCTATTGATCAGGACCGTTGGTTAAAAAAAATGAAAATTTTGCTAATGCATCACGTGGCGCTTTGTGAAACCTCTGATTTTAAAAAATTGAAAAATTGACCGTCAAGATTAATCTAACTCTAAAAAATCTAAAAACAATTACCAAAAAAAATTATTTAAAAATTTCAAAAAACTTACAAAGTTCACACTTAAAAATCTTACAAAATTCAACACACTTGCCTTCCACAAACGCGTGGAAATGCTCTTAGGATGGCAGATTTGCGGCTGATCTGGTCTTACATTTCTGATCGATTCAGTTATGTTTATTGGGATCATATCTTGCACAAATTGTGTCTGATATGAGAGATCTGAGGAAAGTATTTAAGAAGAAAGAAAAGATACATGGAGGGTGGATTGGTGGAGAAGAAAGTATTATATGAATAAAGAAATAATACAGAATATTATTGTATGCTCTTTCAGATAACAAATAATATTGCAGGATGAATCATCTAGCTAACCTAATAACCCATCCATGTGTTGGTTGAGCTGGCCAAAATTGAATGCATTTGTTTATATTCTTGCCTTTATGAACGTGAAAGTTGATCTCAAAGCAGTTTCTCAAGTGATAGATTGTTTAGGTAATTAAGATTTTTCACTTACGTTTTACGTTCAAACTCACTCCCTTCTTACATTAGTTTACGGGCTCCTTTCTAAAAAAAAACCAAGGTTGTTATTAGCACTCAAAAAACGTTATTAGGAAGTTTTCCATAGAAAAAAGCTCAATTGTTTTTCTTATGGAATAAGGAAAATGTGAATACATAGGGGTGCAACTCGAACAGCCACAAAGCAATCCAAAAATTTTAGGGAATGTTTTCATTTTCCATTATAAAAAAAACTAAAAATAGTTACGAAAAGAAGTTTTTATTCTAGTTTTTTTTTTTTAAATGAAGATGATTATCAATCTTTAATTTTTAATGTGTATGACATGAAAAACACTATGCTTAGAGTACATTGTTGGTACATGAAATGATTATCGTCCGTGACAAGTGCTGGTTGACAATGTTTTTTTATCATTATCAATCACTTCCCATTAGCACCCATAATATTAATCTAAATTTATGCATTTATAGCAGCTGTGTGTCATTTAGGTATGTCTCTCTCTCTCTCTCCCCACCAGAAGCATAACAAGCTCTACTTTTTTTTTTTTTTTTTTTTACAACCGATATTATTTACACTAAAGGGGAGGAGGTAGGCTTAGCCTCATAATCAGCTAGCAATAATGTGGTTCAAATTTGCCTTTGGCAAGAATCAAACATAAGACCTCTCACTTTCAAGTGAAGAGGAATACCACTAGACCGTAGTACTAAGTGACCAAGCTCTACTTGAATTAAACAAAATAATACAGACGAATTAAGAAGGGCAATAGATAATTCAAACCGTTTATTTTCTGGGTAGGATTTTAAATATCATCAATCTAAAAAATTAATTGGGTTGATTTTTGACATGATTGATCTTCAAAAGGTGATTTGGAAAATGGACGAATTTCATCACTAAACAAAATGCAGGAGCGTAAAAAAAATGAGAAGGTCCAAACAAGAAAGTTACTAGCATGTCCGCTTAAAATCTACAAATTTACATACTTTTCTACATTCAGAAATGAATGAATCCTCCAGTTTGTTATGTATTTGAGGCTGTATACTTTTCAACAACCCTTTCTAATTAAGCTTGTTGCTGATTTGACTCCTAACATGTTCCTGAGCATCTAGAACTTATCCTTTAGCAACGCTTTTATGAATATATCTGCCAATTTCTCCTCATATTTGCAATACATCAAATTAACGATGCTTGATTGCAAAACGTCTCTGATGTAGTGATATCTTTTGCAAATGTGTTTTGATCTTTAATGGAACTAAATTCCTAGTCATGGCAATTGCAGAAGTATTATCACAATAAAGATGAGTAGCTTCAGCTTGTTCCTCTAAAAAAAATTAGAGATAGCCCACTAGCTAGTCAACTCTTAACCACACTGATATTGTTTTAATTTATTTGCTCATTAATAGGTGTTGTCTTGATGGTATTGAAAGTGGAACCATACACTTGTATTGTATTTTCTCAATTTTTCGACGTGAGATTTATATTCAACAAAAATATTGATTCATTCTCTTTATCATCGTTTAAAATACCTCTTTAAAAAATTCATTTATTTTAGTCGTTTAGTCTTATAACCAAAGTGTTTCCAAATAAAAAAATAAAATAAATAAAAAAAAACTTTGAATGCAATCTTTATACGGTAAGGTTGGTAAAGTGAATAGAGAGTCACGATATGTAAGGAAGGCTGCGACTCATACAGCGTTATGTAGGCCATCATCTTCCACTTTGTACAGTACTTTATTGTTCCCAAAATGCCCCTCTATTTTTTCTGATATTACAATCATGCCATTTTTCTAGGAAATGCTTTCATTTTGGACGGCATATTCGCGGCTAATCTGGCCTTAAATTCCTGATCGATTCAGATTTATATTTATTCGGATGTACAAACTCTTTCTGATATGACCTGAAAAAAGTATTTAAGAAAAAAAGAAAAGATAAAATTTAGGGTGGGGTGGAGTGGAGTGGAGTGGAGCACAAGAAAGTATTTATGAATTAAGAAATAATACATAATATTATTGTATGCTTTTTCTGGGTAAAATTATATTGCAGGATGATTCATACTGGTTAACCTAATAATCCATTCATGTGTTCAATTCTTAATGTTGGTGAATCGTACGACGGTGATTAGGAGATTCTTATATGCCTCTGTGAGTTTTCAGCCCCTAAAAGAATGGACTGCCATGTCAAAACCCTAACTAATCTTTTTTTTTTTTTTCAAACTAAAAAATGAAAAAATAACCCAACCATGTGTAGGTTGAGCTGGCCAGAACTTAAATGATTGAATTCCATTTGTTTATATTCTTGCCTTTAAATTTTTGGAAAACTAATGAAAATGATTTGAAAACTTTGAGTTTTAATGATAAGGACAAAATAAAGGGTAAAATGAATAGTTCCATGATTGACTTTTTAGTGTAAAAATATAGTTTTTTGTTAAAGTGAACAGTACCGAGAGATTTTCGTTAAAATTCCCTTAAATTTTGGTGAACATGGAAGTATTGGTGGAGGCACCAAGGGTCTAAGACTGCCTAGGTCCATCTTGACATTTTTTAAACAATGAAGTTATTGTCGAGCATCTTTGTTGGTTTTGCTCAAAATCATTTTTTCTCAAACTTCTTTATGTCTGCTTATTATTTTTTTTTGGTAAGGCTAGGAAAATTAAATTTGTAGACGAAATTTGCAAATTAAATTATGCGTCACCAATAAAAATGAGCACGTCTATCAACGCTTAAGTAAATGTAATGCTAGAGAGACAAAATTTTTAGATAAAATTTACAAACTAAATTATTTGTCATCAATAAGAATGAGTACATTTATTAACGTTTAAGTAATAACTCAATCATTAATTTCTATGTCATTTAATTTACAAAATTATGCCCATCCAACAATTATAAAAATATTATTGATATTGCTAATACAAGTTCCAAGAGGATCCTCTTTGAATCCTCTTTGTGAGGATCCTAGGGATTTTCAAATTGTGTCTGTTCATCTTATATCGTGCGGTCGGTTTTCGTCAGGCACTATTCATATTTAATTTAAAATAATTTCTGACCGCACGATGTACGATGAATAGACACAATTTGAGAATCTCCATGATCTTCACAAAGAAGATCCGGAGAGGATCCTCATTCATACAAGTTAACAAGGAGTTAGTTTCACATTAAAAAAAAAAGGATAAAAATGAAAAGTCTTGCACGGTGCTTCATGCAGCCAGGTTCAAACCAGAGCTTTCTTTCTTGAAATTTTATACATTTTATTATCCAAATTTTCAAATGTTAAAAAAAAAAAAAAAAAAACTGCAAAGTCTTGTAAATCTCTTATGTTCTCTATAACTTTTATTGTTTGTCCTCTATCATACATCTTAGTGTTAAAGTTCGTAACTTATATTTTTAGAGAAGCAAATTTTGTTGCTGATGTTATTGTGCATGTCGGTCTATTTATTGATAACCCTCACTTAAGGGACTTTTGTTTGCCCCATGAGGCTTTGACCGTCCTTATATTAGACACTTGGGCGTCTGGTTGTACTAGAGGTTTTTGTCTTTAATAAATTATTTGTTTATTAAAAAAAAATATAGGTAATATTATTAAGAGAACTTTAACGAAAACCTCTCGGTACTGTTCACTTTAACGAAAAACCACATTTTTACACTAAAAAGTCAATCCTGGTACTATTCACTTTACCCTTTATTTTGTCCTTATTGTTCAAACTCAAAGTTTTCAAGCCATTTTCATTAGTTTTCCTTATTATTAATGCACATATTATTTTGGATATATATATATATATATATATCTACACATATTATTGTTTGATTAGTATATAAATGTTGGTTTTTTATTTTTAACATTGTGCAAGGTCCTTCCTAACACTAAATTCTGGCTTTGCAAGTGATAGATTGCCCAGGTAATTAAAGTTTCTCTCTTTAGCTCACTATGTTTTGTGTTCAAAACTCTCTTTCTCCTTGCATTTGTTTACGAGCTTCTTTCTGAGAATAAGAAAAATGTGAATACATAGTTTTTACATAAGGATGTAACTCGAACAGGCTCAAAGCAATCAGAAAATTTTAGGGGATATTTTCATTTTCCAATTAAAAAAAAACTGAAAATAATTACAAAAGAAGTTTGTATTTCTCGTTTTTTTTAATCGAAAATTAAAAATTAAAAAGATTATGAATCTTTAATGTGCATGCCATGATGAACCCTAGAGAGTGATAAAAGGCAGGACTTTGGTGAGATGTTCAGTACGGTACCGTTTGGTACGCAGACGGGACGGGACGGAACATAACGAAATGGAGGTTCGTGTTATGTTTGGTATGCATAGGACGGAACGGTTCGGATTTCGTGTTAAATGACTAACTTAGCCTTGTTTGTACACCTTCTTCCCTCCGACCCACCAAACTGATTCACTCTTTCTCTCCCCAACCTCCATCTCCAAATCGGGCGACTCCGTCCTAATCTAATGGTCTGGCGCCCTCCCGACTCAACTGGCTCGGCATCTACTCGCCCCCTTCCTCCCACCACGACAACTTTATAGACTATAAGTTCCTCTCCTCCGCCCCCACATGGAAATCTGGGTCGGGCTCCATTTCCCTCCCTCTGGTCAATCTCCGATTCAACTACTCATTCCGAATTTTCCGCTGGAACGAGTCCGAGGTCGACCCCAACCACCTCGACCAGGACCACAACCCCTTCCCCGGCACCGCCCACTTGCTCGCCACCTCAGATGACGAGCTTAGCTTCGAATCGGGTCGTGTTCCGGATCAAATCCACCTCGCTTACACGGACGGAGATGACGAGATGTGGGTCATGTTCGTGACGCCAGACGGCGCCGGAGAAGAAGAGGGTTTGCTATGGTGACGTCGTCGTCGTCGGGTGGGTTTGCTGGGATTGGGTTAGCAGTTGGGTTACTGGCTTTGTGGTGGAGGAAGATGAGGGCTACGGGAGAGACAAGGGTAGAAGAGAAGAAGGTTACGGGAGAGAAAGGGAGGTAGACAACGTAATTAATGAAAAATAAAAGGGGTATTGTTGTCCAAAAAAATATAATTTTGTGTCCCACGGGATGGAAAAATCCGTTCCAGGGGGAGGGGGAACCAAAATCTAACCCATTTTCGTTCCGTGGGACGCGCGTTCCACATAATTTTAGCGCACCAAACGTGGGAAGGAACGCGTCCGTCCCACTCTGTTCCGCCCCATCCCACGTACCAAACGCACAGTGTTCGCGTCAGGAATTCCCGTCGGGCAAGTTTCCTGGTCGGCGAGATGCACAGCTCCTCTGGAGGTTTGGCGTCGGTTAAGGGCTGCTGTCGGGCTTCTGCTTCACGGTTGGGCTCTGTCGGGCAAAGCTGGTCGGGCAAGGCTGGAAGAGAAGGACAACGTTAACTTTGAAAGGTGCCTTTGTGGGGCCTTAGGTGTAGGCCTTGAGGCTCACAATCAAGATTAACTTTTACGTGCTCAGGCGTGCCACTGCCATCTTTAGCATGGCAGATGTAGAACGGAAATTGAGTTCAGCTATGTACACATATATATATATATCCGAGAGACCATATTAATTATGACAGGTGCATTTGTGGGGCCTTATGTATAGGCCTTGAGGCTTCCGATCCATAACCAATCCAGTACTTAGACATATACACTACATGTTTCATTGTCGCACATAGTATTACCACTGTTACTTCTGATCAGCTAGCCCGCAGAGCGCACAGCTCCCCTGGAGGTTTGGCGTCGGTTGAGGGCTGTTGTCGGGCTTCTGCTTCTCGGTTGGGCTCTGTCGGGCAAAGCTGGTCGGGCAAGGCTTGTCGGGCAAAACTGGGCATCTTGCAACTTCCTATCTTTGTGGTTTATCAGGGGGTTTGGGAGTTTAGAAGAAAAGGGGTTTGCGAGGTGAGTTTACAGAGAGAAATCGATACTACAGCAAGTGTTTTAGACAAGGTAGCAGAGCTATTACAAAGGTTTGAATGAAAGGTTATCCCGTGAGGGATGAAGGCTTGTCCCGAGAGGGATGAAGGCTTGGGCTGACTACAGCTTCATTTTGAAGTCAAATCTGGCTTTGAGCAGAGTTTGTGCTTGCATTTGTTTGTTTGATTGAGTGTCCTTAATCCTGATTTCTCTTTCTTCTTTTATAGACAACCCAGCATGTCCTCCTGTAGCAGCAGCCCTGCCCGAATGCGGTTTGAGGGTGATGACTCATCAGCTTTTTTACATGCAATGCCACCATAAAGTACTTTATGGGCTTTGTAGCTGGTCAGTCTATACCACTTGGCCTTTGGGTAGGTGGGCAAGTGGCCTTCATGAGCTGCACCAAGTCAGAAGAGGCCATTTCCTGCTTTTCTGGGTTTCGGCTGGGCTTCTGCCAAATTGCTGGGCTTCGGCCGACTCTTCCTTCAGGCCTCATTTTGGGCCAGCCCCTTTCTGGAGCCCAAAGTTTAAGTTTTGGTCCAAACACACAGTACATTGTCGGTACATGAAATGATTATCGTCCGTGACGAATGCTGGTTGACAATGTTATTATCACTATCAGTCACTTCCCATTAGCACCCCATAATAATTAATCTAAATTTATGGTTAGCAATTGTGTGAGATCATTTAGGTATGTGTCTCTTTCCCCACCAGAAGCATAACAAGCTCAACCTGAACCAAACAAAATAATAATGACCCGACGTTGAAGGACAAATTGGTGTGGCCTTTCGTGAAAAAAAGAGCGGTCAAGTCTGAATATCATTGGGCTTAACCAGGACTCGGCAACAAAGAAATGGTCACCATCATAGGTCTGCCTTCATCCCAAAACATTTATGGAAGTGTGTATGGAAGCTTAAGGTACCGCAAAAAATAAGATGCTTTATGTGGAAGACCTTACAGGAGGCAATGGCAAATAAGGCTAATTTGTTTAAGCGCCGATCTTCTCCTTGCCCTCTTTGTAACTCGAAGGAAGAATCAATGATACATCTTTTTCTTCAATGCCCGTGGGTGGAGGAGGTGTGGCACGGGAGAATGTTGACAAGAGGCTTACGCAGGGGGGAGGTTAGATCTTGGGCGAATTGGTTGGGTGTTATTTTTGATTCGGTAAATGGACAGACGAGTGCAAGGAGCAGCTTGCTTTCATATGTTGCTATCACTTGTTGGCACATATGGAAGGCAAGATGCAACTTCCTCTTCAATCAACAATCCATCTTTCCACGGCAGATTATTGCAGCTATCACCCATTCGGTGGTTGCTTTTCAGGAAACTAATCAGACCCTGTCCATTAGTTTGCCAATCTTTGTCCCAGGTACGGTTTCTGATGTCCTTTAGTCTCCACCTTGTACGAGATTCATTAAAATTAATGTGGATGCCAGCTGATTATGGAGCTGGGGTTCGGGTTTTGTGGGTGTGGTGGCTCGGGATGAAGTGGGCAGGTTTGTGGCAGCGGTCAGATATAAGGTGACAACCTCTACTGCGGTGGCGGAAGCATTGGCTGTGCTACATGGGTGTGAGTTAGGAAGAAATATGGGATGGAATTATGTCATCGTGGAATCTGACTCTCTGGAATATATTTCCTGTCTTCTAGATTTGGCTACAATGGGCAGTTGGGAAGCTTTCCCAATTCTAGCGCGGAGCAAAGGAATGAGGGAGGCTTTTAATGACTGCCGCTGGTCTTGAGTTTCAAGATCGGTCAATATGGCTGCGGATCTTTTGGCGTCGCAACAAAGTAGGGAGGTATGTGATAATGTTTGGGTCAATAGACCCTCATGCTCCCTTGTGTATGTTCCGTGTAATGATGGTCTTCCTTGTCCCCCTTAATCTCTTCTTGGTAGTACAAGGAGTGACACTTTTAGCATTAGATGCAGTGTCGTTTATACCTCCTTGTACTACTTCTCTTTAGTTGCTGTTATTTGCTTTTGCCTCTGGGTAGGCTTCTTTGTATCTTTGGCATCTTTGCCTGGATAATATATTATCTCGTTCGCCAAAGCATCTTTGCCTGGATAATATATTATCTTATTCGCCAAAAAAAAAAAACAAAATAATAATGATAGATGATTCAAACTGTTTATTTTCTGGGTCGGCTTTTAAATATCATTTATGTAAAAACTTAATTACATATGAAATCATTTTATCATCTGACAATTTTCAATAAATAAATGAATCCATGTTATTTAATTAAACACTAAAAACTCATATTGTTGAAGAACTTCTATGTAATTTGATTGATTTTTTACATGATTGATCTTCAAAAGGCGGTTTGGAAAATGGACGAACTCGATTACTAAACAAGATGCAGGAGGTTAAAAAGATGCAGGAGCGTAAAAATGAAATGAGAAGGTCCAAACAAGAAAGTTACTAACATCTCCGCTTAAAATATGCAAATTTGTCAGTACAGTACTACGACATAGTGATATTCATCTTTACTTTCTAAGTGAGAGGTCTTAGGTTTGATTATCACCAAAGACGAATTTGAACCATATTACTGCTAGCCCATTGTGAGGCTAAACACATCTATTTCTCTTAGTGTAGATAATATCGATTGTTCAAAAAAAAAATCTGCAAATTTACATACTTATCTACACTCAAAAATGAAAGAATCCTTATTTAATTGGAAGTTTTAATGAAACATTCTCGGTATTGTTCACTTTTAACAAAAAAAATCATATTTTTACCTTTCCCTGGTACTATTCACTACATCTTCATTTGTCTTTTTTCATTAAAACTAAAAAAAATTTGAACTTTTCGTTAGTTTTCCTGATTTAATTAGGTAGTTTTCCTTATTTAATTAGCGTACCTAGAGAAAACGTGCATTTTATCTTTCTACAAGTCTTTAACATTGATTTTGTTGGTGAAATATTCAATGTCACTTTCCAAGCTATGCTTGTTGAATTATAAGTCTATAGCTGATTAATATTAGTGAAATAAGATGAATTTACTTGTGTATTCACTTGAGCATATTTGCCAAGTGTGAGGTTAAAAGTTGTAAGGCTAAAATAGCCAAGTGTAGTGATCCTATAATTTAGTTAGATGTGTGGCTGAGATTAAGTGTGAGATCATGAAACGCACGTGTGTGTTCATTGTTTGACATAGAAAGAAATATATTCCTCTCTGCAACTTTCATAGCAGATGAGAGAGAACATTCATTCACTCTTCCGTTTTTTGCATCCTTTTATTCTCCCTCTACTTCCCATATCGAATATCTCAGATAAATTCAAATACTGCTAACATGGTATCAGAGCAACTACTCCACTTGAACTGATTCATGTTGATTTGTGTGGACCTATGAAGACTGAGTCAATTGCTGGAAATAAGTATTTCATGCTGCTGATAGATGATTTTACCAGAATGATTTGGGTCTATTTCTTGAGATATAAGTCTAATGCATTCAACTATTTTAAGAAATTCAAAGCTATGGCAGAATTACAAAGTGGTTTCAAGATTAAGACTCTGAGAAGTGATAGAGGAGGGGAGTTCAAGTCATCAGAATTTGATCAGTTCTGTGAAAATGAAGGAATACAAAGACAACTTACTCTTGCATATACTCCATAACAAAATGGAGTAGTGGAGAGGAAGAACAGAACCGTGATTGAAATGGCGAAATCTATGTTGCATGAGAAGAGGATGCCATATTTTCTCTGGGCAGAAGCAGTTCATACATCTGTATATATCATAAATCGATGTCCCACAAAGGCTTTGAACAACATCACACCTTTTGAAGCTTATTCCGGTAGAAAACCAGGAATAGCCCACTTGAGAGTATTTGGATCTCTATGTTATGTTCATGTTCCAAGTGAACAGAGACATAAACTTGAACCTAAAAGCTTCAAATGAGTATTTGTGGGATATGCAACTTGTGAAAAGGGGTATAGGGTATTTGATCCACTATCCAAGAAATTATTCTTGTCAAGAGACATTGTATTTGATGAAGAAGCTGCCTGGAATTGGGAAAAGAACTCAGGGTCAACATCTCTTAATACTGGAAGTTTTATTCATAGTGACATAAGTACAGAGAGCAGTGACAGAATGGTGTTGTCTCCTACATCATCTATATTATCTCCATCTAGGAGAGCTCTTAATATTGAAGACTCTGAAATTCAATCCAAGTCACCTATCTTAGGTGAATCTACAAGCATGTCAAACTTAAGTGAAAGACACAATCAAGCATTTGACCATACACCACTGAAGTGGAGGAATCTGAATGAAGTGTTGGCTCAATGCAATATGTGTATCATGGATCCAGAGAAGTATGAGGATGCCAAACAAGATGAGTCTTGGTTAAAAGCTATGGAGGATGAGCTGTTTATGATTGAAAAGAATGGCACCTGGAAGCTTGTTGACAGACCAACTGAAAAACCTGTTATAGGGGTTAAATGGGTTTACAAAACCAAGTTAAATCTTGATGGCTCAGTGTTGAAGAATAAAGCAAGACTGGTTGCAAAAGGCTATGCACAAAAGCCTGGTTTGGACTACAATGAGACTTATGCACCGGTTGCTAGGTTGGATACCATTAGAACTTTAATAGCTTTGGCTGCATAAAAGAGTTGGAAACTGTATCAATTAGATGTGAAATCGGCCTTCTTGAATAGAGTTCTACAAGAAGAGGTCTATGTTGAGCAGCCTGAAGGTTTTGTAGTAAAAGGCAAGGAAGAAAATGTGTACAAACTTCATAAGGCCATCTATGGTCTAAAACAAGCTCCGAGAGCTTGGTATGGAGAGATTGACAGCTATTTCTCACAGTGTGGTTTCAAGAAAAGCTTGAGTGAACCAACTTGTATATAAAAGCAAGGGGAGAAGATATCTTGATTGTCTCTATCTATGTAGATGATATAGTCTACACTGGTAGTTGCAAACCAATGCTAGAAGAGTTCAAATAAGATATGAAAATGAAGTATGAAATGACAGATTTAGGACTTCTTCATCACTTCCTTGGGATGGGAGTGATTCAAACAGATTCCAGCATCTTCATTCATCAGAAGAAGTATGCAAGCTCTTTACTGAGTAAATTTGGTTTAAATGAAGCAAAGACTGTCACAACTCCTCTTGTAGCTACTGAGAAGTTATCTAAAGATGATGGAAGTGGATCTGCAAGTGATGAAATGTATAGGAGCATTGTGGGAAGCCTTCTATATCTCACTGCTACAAGGCCGGATATAATGTATGCAGCTAGTTTATTGGCAAGATACATGCATTGTCCTACCAATAGACACTATGGAACTGCAAAGAGAGTACTCAGATACATCAAGGGAACTCTGGATTATGGCTTGGAGTATGTGAAAGGAAGAAAAGCTTGTTTAATTGGCTTCTGTGATAGTGATTGGGGTGGCTCATTGGAAGACAGCAAAAGCACATCAAGATATGCATTCTCATTTGGCAGTGGTGTGTTTTCCTGGGCTTCGGTCAAGCAAAACTGTGTTGCACTCTCAATTGCAGAGGCTGAATATATAAGTGCATCAGAAGCCACAGCTCAAGCAATATGGCTGAGGTTTGTTTTGGAAGATTTTGGAGAATTACAAACTGTAGCTACTCCTCTTCACTGTGATAACACATCTGTCATTGCTATCACAAAGAATTCTGTGTTCCATCAAAAGACCAAGCACATTGATAGAAGGTATCACTTTATTAAGGATGCACTGCAGGAAGGAATCATTGATTTGGTATATTGTCCCACTGAAAAGCAGGTAGCAGATATTTTCACAAAACCTTTGGCTAAGGATCGTTTCAACTATCTCAGGAGTATGCTTGGAGTGAAATCAGCTCAAGACTTAAAGGGGAGTGTTGAATTATAAGTCTATAGCTGATTAATATTAGTGAAATAAGATGAATTTACTTGTGTATTCACTTGAGCATATTTGCCAAGTGTGAGGTTAAAAGTTGTAAGGCTAAAATAGCCAAGTGTAGTGATCCTATAATTTAGTTAGATGTGTGGTTGAGATTAAGTGTGAGATCATGAAATGCACGTGTGTGTTCATTGTTTGACATAGAAAGAAATATATTCCTCTCTGCAACTTTCATAGCAGAGGAGAGAGAACATTCATTCACTCTTCCGTTTTTTGCATCCTTTTATTCTCCCTCTACTTCCCATATCGAATATCTCAGATAAATTCAAATACTGCTAACAATGCTAACAATGAATATATGCAAGTCCAAGCTTTCGGCGGAGAGAGGGGAAAAAGCGAAAATCCCGTATGCTATCCCTTTCTCTCAGTTCTCGCCGTCCCTCCTCTCTTCCTCCCGTCCCCCGTATCATCATTTCCCACATCCTTTGCTACAACATCCCAGCCCCTCTCATTTATTCTTTTTTTTTTTTTTTTTTGATCTTGGACAACAAGTTCCGTCCATGCTTTTTTTAAATGCGAATTTTTCAGAAGAGAATTTTGAACTTCAGCTCGGGTCCTCGTACTGCCACCTTCCATCGCAATTGTTCCGCTGGTTACTGATTTTATCGGCATCAGAGCTCCATCCTGAAGCTCTTCGGGTGACGGCTATTTGATCAGACTTATGGTGTTCATCATGAAGGCTAGGGTTTTGAGAGAAATCTTTGGACTCGGTTGTGGTATCTCATGTTTTCGTGTTCAAGGTCTGAAGCTCCTGTGGATTTGCAATTCTAGTGATGGTTTTGGCGACCTTGGTGTTGGCTGCTGGTTTCCAAACCGCATGTCTTTAATCTTAATCTTTTTAAACAAAAGTAAAAATCGTAGTCCGATATAGCTAGCAAGGTATCTTCTCCACGTCGATTTGTACCTCTGTGATACAGTCAGAGGCTTAGGGTCACAAAATCCATATATTTAATTAATTAAATCAAACGAAGATATATGGTTTGAAATTGCTTTCAGTATAATTTAATTAATTAAATCAAATGAAGATATATGGGTTGAATTGCAGACCAATTCGCTTTCAATATAATATTTCACCAGTTGAGAATGGAAAGCATACATTGAATGGAAACAACTGGAACAAACATTTCCAAATGAATCAACATATCATTAGCTACATGATTAGAAAATTTTAGGAGTACCTTCTTTTGTACTTTTGGCTTGACTTAGAATAAGTACGAATTTATACAAAGGTCATGAGGAGTTTGTTATGGAGGAGGAGGACTTACCAACAACGCGGTATATATCAATTAATATTTCAGAAAGATCGGATATCGATTTATAACTAAAAACATTGGCATGCCTCACCTGTTAGAGATGATAGACTTGAATAAGATAATTCACTATACTAAAAACACTAACGGCATTAAGGAAAATGGATGAAAACTTCCTTATTTTGTTCAAATCGAAGGCTACTAATGAATAAAATATATCCTACTAATCCGTCTAAAGGGACAACTTTTCTTGGATAAAATAAGAAAATTGTCGTTCATTTTGTACTTCATAATACCTTTAATATAGCAAATAACCATACCCAAGTCAATTCTCTCTTATAAACGAAGCCATGAATACATTTCACCACCTATAATTCGTTAAGTATAATAAGGGGTTCATTACGAAAAACTTCAGTGCCATTAGAATAAAACTGTCACTATATATTGTGTATTCTTGAACAGATATATCTCCCCTGCCTCTATCTCACTATCCATTTGACATAAATTATTACGCAATAACCAAGAAGTGAGATAAGGACATGCATAGGTGTTTTTATTTGGCGATCAAAGAGGAAGACTTGGTTATATTGATTCCGATATATGAGATTTTATATGGAGATTAGGATTCAGAAGTGTTAAATACAAGTTTTTTAAAATAGAAACATAGCATGAAGCGCGCCAAAAAAAAAAATCAGTAAATAACTCAGTCATTTGCTCAAACACTTGTGTTAATAGCTATCGAAATATGCTGAAGCCATCTGATGAGTGATAAAGAGAATTTGTAGAGTATTGTCGATGCAACCTGTCGAGATATGCCTAGCATACATTACATCAAACACTTGGTAGGTACAAAAGAGACCTACCAAATATTCGGAGAGTCCTTAAAAAGACCTTTACATGTATACTTCCCAAAACCTTGGATGATCCTGAGACCACCTTGATCCCAATGTCCATCCGCTCCAGATAAAAAGTTGGTTGTGTATGTACGCAATGTCATACACGACGTGATTGAATTGTTTTGGAAAAGTCTAGTTTACCATCAATTTCATATCCTTGAGCGTGAATCCATCAAATACTTTCAACTTTAGGGTTTAGGATTTAAGGTTTGGGTCCAATGTTATACAAAAAAAATTAATATAAGTTACGTGAACAATTCAGACATGCATCCATGCATGTTAATCATGCTTTGCGAAAAGGTCTGCTCTTCACTCCTTATTTCAGATGATTAAAATGGTTTTATTCTTTTATGTTAACTATTAGTCAAGCAACCTTTTTCCTTAAACTTTGAAGCCTCAAAGAAAAACGGTAAGGGTAGAAAATTCTCCTACAAAGTATATGATCATTTGTCAACGGTCACTTGCACTCGATAATTCTTTCTATTTTCCTTGAGGAAGTTCATTGCATGCTCAAACCCTAGTTTTTGTGGTGTCGTCCAATAAATGTTTATTATGTGTTTAAAAAGTACAATATATCTATTTAACAGATGATCTACATGTGATTAAATTGTGACTGAAGAGAATCTCTCATTTTCAAGAAAGAAAACAATTTACATGACACAATTTCATGGTCATATGATGTAAGAAAATGACATTTAAACCAAAATTTACACATTTATTTTATTGGCACAACCACCGTACGGTGTATCTGTGCCATATAAGTTTATCCGCAGTCAAATTGTACGGACAAAACCCCTGCATTTCCAAGTTTTGACCAATACTGCATTTCCAAGTTTTGACCGATGCTGCATTTCCAAGTTTTGACCAATACCATGACAACCCAGCTACTGCAAATTCAAGCAGTGTTGGAATGCATGAAGTCATATCTTTTGTTAAAATGCATGCATGAAATAAACATGTTGGATGACTAGTGAAGTTAGGCTAGTCAACCTTCTTTGTGTAAATTAGGCAACTTAGAAATTAGGCAAGTTAGGCAAGTTAGGCAAGTTAGGCTTATGTCTACTTTCTTTTCCTATATATATGTTTCATTTGTAATTGTTTCTTCATGAAATACACATCCAAAATTCAACATGGTATCAGAGCCCAAAAGATGGACCAAAAGGGCAAAATGGGAAGTTAGTTGTCATTATAATATATGGCATTTCAATATACATTTGGCTCTAGGGAT
The DNA here is from genome assembly GCA_035220775.1 of Malus fusca. Taxonomy (NCBI): domain Eukaryota; kingdom Viridiplantae; phylum Streptophyta; class Magnoliopsida; order Rosales; family Rosaceae; genus Malus; species Malus fusca. Next base: position 24,862,033 of record CM069062.1, read on the forward strand.
TTCGTACGGAAATTGGAATTAAGTTGAGAATTTTGGTGTTCAACGTGGAGTGACTAACTTCTTACAATACTTTTCACATGAGCTACCATGTAAAGTAGAATTTGAGTCGCATCGTATTCAAATTGTATCATTTCGCATGCATGATGATCCAAAATATCCTTATTAAAAGTAGGTATAGCAAAAGGTCCCTTCACCATTTTTCCATCGCAGTTTGGGAAATTGTTGAGTGCAATCGGATGCATTTCATGTTAGGGTCATTCTGTGTCTGATCAGGTGAGTGGGATGTTCGTATAAAAATATATTCCGTAACATGATAAAATCTCTCCGCAAATAGGAATCATGACTCTGAAAAGATCGCTTCCACAAATAATACTAGCTTCACTCGGTATTTGAATTTCGAAAACTAATTTACGATTTTAGTAGAATAAATGTGCTTTGTACAATGATATTTGGGAAAATAGAATTGAGTTAAGTCACACAATAAGTCTGTCATGATTAGGTAGTGGACTTGCCATCCAAATGTAAGTTGAGTATGAGACCTCCATTTTATAAATGAATAAAAATATCACTAGATCGCAATACCAATGACGAATGTCTATGAAGAAAATGAGAGGAAATGTAGAAATTGTCCCTCAACTAAAAATACATGACTATTGATCCCTTAACTTTGCAAATATGGTCCTTTTTGTCAACTCCATTAGATTTCCGTCAAAATGAGTCACGTGACACACACATGAGGTTAAATCCAGAGGCAAATATAGAAAAACAAATGAGAAAATTTGTAGAAATGATTCCTCAACTTTAACCAAATTGCAGCAATGGTCCTTCCGTCATGACTCATTTTGACGGAATTCTGACAGAGTTAATGAAAAGGAATAGTCGCACGTTTTGATGAGTTAAGGATTTTTAGTTGAGAGATCATTGCTCCAATTGAATTAAAGTTAAGGGAACATTGCTACAATTTTCTCATAAAATAATACATATATTTATGGATAGAGACCCAACTTTAGAAGTTTAATATGAACAATTGCAGATTGTGATGATTTTGTAAAACATTTAACAAAGGCAGGCAAACTTTTCACAAAAAAAAAAAAAAAAAAAAAAAACAAAGGCAGGCAACTTCTCAAAATGAATGAGGCGTTTTCTGATGCGAGTATAGAGCAATGCAGCCTATGTCAACCAGAGCAAAAGACAGCAAAAGTCAACTTCCAAAAGTCCTGAACAATATATAACAAATGCAATTAAACAAACAGCCAAGTGAAGCTGAACTAGAAGAAACTGCCAAAAGTTGACTTTTAGGCTTTTGGTCTATAGCTTGACTGATATAAACTAATGATGTTGTGTCAATCAAACCAGGGATGCAACTCGAAAAAAACTTAAGCGCAACTAGTTGTATATTATTTTGTATCTATTATCATTTTGGTATATCATTCTACTTATGTAACACAATCACGTAAAAATGTAAGAAGAAAGTAATACAAAATGATATATTCTCGATTGCACCTTAAATTTTTAGAAAAACTAATGATAATGTCTTAAAAACTTTGAGTTTTAACGATAAGGACAAAATAAAGGATAAAATGAATAGTATCAAGATTGACTTTTTAATGTAAAAATATGATTTTTCATTAAAATAAATAGTACTAGGAACTTTTCGTTAAATTTCCTTAAATTTTTCTGCAGGTAAGTTATGTGTCAACCTAACCCAAATTCATACTTGACAATTTGAGTTTTAAACTTAATTTTCACTTTCTGACAGGTTAAAAGCCGAGTAGGGTTTTGTCGGATTTGGATTGACTTGAACTGAGTCGCACCCCTACCAAGAACTCATCAAGCCATAAAGTAAAATATGATTACCTGTGGGTTAGAGATGATTTTTCCCATGACATAATCCATCAAATCCAACGATCCGATTTAGGAACTTGAACCTGTCCAAAATATGGATACATATTAAGTGTAGGCATCAAACAAATAAACCCCGGGAGATGATTATAAATTTAGTAATAAGATAAAAGTTCTGCTTTACCTGCATTTGTTGGATTACTGCTAAATCAAACATCCACAATCCAAGCCTAGAAGCAGCCACTGCTGCCATCAGCATATTGAAGCAACAAACAAAAAGGAGGAAGGTCCACTGCATTAAGCAAATGAAAAGGGTTTGGGCTCAAAATATTGGTGTGGGCCGAGTAAGGAGTTGTTCTCGGCTCGGCAGTATAATTCTGGAACCATCGTGAATTCCAGTTGTTATGGGCTGCTTAGTTAAGATCGGCTGAACCCTAGTCTGAGACGGATTGATAAGGTAGGTCGAATCCTAGTATAATAAGGAGTCTTAATAGGATGAGGATGCTGAGATTTGAGAAGTGAATGTGGCCGGATAAAGAGTTTGATTCAAAGTCCTAATGGAGGTAGGATTGGTCGAGTCTTGGTGAGATTAGGATAAAGAATCATAATCCGAGTATAGTTCTGTTTCGGCCATGACGAGAGTGATTGCTATAAATAAGAAGGGGATGCATCATTCAAACCCCCTCCAAATCAACACAAAAACTGTCATGCGCAAACCCTCTCAACAACCTTGAGATTTTTATTTTCTTTTTCGCCAACACATCTTCAGTTTGGATAAACAGCACTGTGAAGGCAACCGGCGAACATCTTCAATTTGGATAAACAGCACTGTCGTCGTAGAATCAGCCGATCGCGAAGCACCTTCAGTTTGGATAAACAGCACTGCGTCAAGGCCTACTGGTTATCTATCCAAGTCTCGGTCGAGAAGGGTTTTCGAATCCTTATTGGCAGATGTCATCTCACGAGCCTTCTCAGCGAATTGAGGTGTTACGAATCACTAGACTTGGCGCATTGAACGTCGAGTTGTTTTATGATTGGATACTCACAAGTTGGATTTAGAGTTCGGCATTCTGACGGTCGAACCACATTTACGATTAAGACGTACATCTGCTTTGAAAACTTGTGTCCATATAGTCTGGTGTCGATTCAGCGTGCTTATTCTCTTACGAATATAATCACCGTGACCGAATCCGATGCTGACGATTTGTGAACTTCGTAGAACTAGCAGTCTTGTCTTCAGGCTCTAGAACTCGAAGGCCGAGACATGTTCATTCCTCGGCCGCAGTCGTGAGAATCAGAAGTCAGCAGCGCGCCTAACGCAACATCAACAAATTTTACTCACTGATCGAGCTCGGCAGTTGAGTTGGCACGCCCCACACACAACCGAATGACGTAGTTAGCTTATTAATTACTCGGCCTACGCGCCACGTAGGCTTGGTAGTTTTTAGGGTCAACAGATTGACATTTGAAATTGTCACTTGGAGAAAATGAAATTCCAATTTAATTGAAATAGTCAGGTTTAGGCTGAGCCATTAATCGAGCCTGAAGTTTTTATCTGAGACCATATGGACCAGAGTCCAGTTCAGAGTGTTAGAATATGAGATTTATGATAGGGTAGTGCTACAGCAATTCCAATTGCAGCACTGGGCCACGTGCTATTCCAATGGTGTGTGCAGTTATGAGTGGCTGGCCCTGAGATTCCCGAGGCTCTACGAACCATTAAAAACGGGTCCTTAAGTTTTTAGGGCCTTCAATGCGTTTTACGTTGAAGTAATTGTTTTTTCTTCGAAATCAGACTATTAAAACATTGGGAGCATTTTTGCTCACCATCATAAACTGTAGTGTATCCTCACTATACAACTTATCATCTACCACGTGTTATTTCACTTAAGCATGGTTAACTTTCACAATAAAATGCTTATTTTTATATTTCAAAAAAAAAATAACTATGATTAGGTGAAAGGACACGTGGCAGATGATACTAATCCCCTTGAAAACGATGGGATTCGAATTAGAAGACAACATCCACGTATTCTTCCGTGACTGCACCTCAACGATAAATTTTAACGGTGAAAAGCAAAGTGAGGAGAATTGAGTTTCAGACGACGACGTAGGTGAATTAAGCCTTTAAATTTCGTTCTTAAAATGGAAAAGTTTGGCCCAAATAATCTATTAACCTACACTTTGGGCCGGAGCCTGGACTGAGCTAAGGCAGAGATGAACATATCTCCTCCAAAGTATTAGGTCAAACCTGCGTGGTTATGTTGTACACGTTGTCCATATAACTCGAAACGAAATTTTTGACATGAAATTGCAATTAACAAATGATTGTCTTCCCATGAAAATAAAGGCTTAGGTACATTGATACGTCCAGAAAATAAACAAAATTAACTGAAGAAAGTATAAATCTTGTTACAGGCACATCCATGACGGGCGACGGTCAGCACGACTCCAAGCACAGCCTACGACATCCTACCACAAGAAACAAGACATTAGAGATCAATTTAGCCGGATATGCGCAATTGAAGAAGGAAAGCATCAATTATCTGGCAGAGGATACAGTTATTTGTTGATCACTACTTGGCTGCCACCATTACGTATCACAATATTGCTTACTATTCGGTTTCATATACCCAGTCTCGTACCGGAGAAAAACGAATAGCCATATGGAACAAATATATGCACAATGCTGAATCTATTTTATGTTTCTTCTATGCAGCGACATATGCTAAACTATTCATCAGTAAAAAGGCACAACGAAAGATGAGTTGAAATCCTCTGGGACACGGCTGATACAGCAATCCACACACGCAGATATTAGCGCACAGAGCTTGAAAGGTCAAGCTTACGGAATAGTTTTAACTTTTTTCTCTTCAGATTTCAATTTGACCATATTACCTCAAAATTCTTTTACCAGACATATATAATGAAAATCTTAACAAAAGATAAGGATGGAGAAGTGGAAGGATGTAAAGGGTAAATCACGAACGATAATGGGAAGGAAATATGTTACATACTGTTGCTCCGTCCTCTTGCCTTAGTAGAAGCGAAGGAAATTGGGGAGGAGGGAGCAAATTCTAAGCTTGAAAATCTAGGAGAAACAAGCAATATTCTGTAAATTTGTTTGCATCAACAGTATAAATGAAGATAAACAAAAACGAAAGCATGTCAATGTCAGTCAATTGAGGATCAAGTACACGCACACACAAAATGCAGTTACCCCACCAAGCAAAAACAAAGAAAGCATGTAAATTGATAACCAGTTAAAGAACACAAATCCAACTTCTTCGGATTTCATATGATCATAAACTTTTGAGAATGGATAACATATTCACTGTTCACTCATTTTGCATGCTATGTTATTCTAAACATTGCAGGATGAAGAAGAACAAGCACAAGAAGGCCAAGAACAATAGCGATACCAGCTCAAAATTTGATCGGACACGAAGGCCGACTTAGTCATGCTAAGAATCACCCTTCAGTTCATCTGAATCTGAGTCACTTGCATTATAACCTGCCACAGGTCCAGAAAACCAAACAGTGGCACATTTAGTTATGGTGAGGATGATTAGCACAATGATAATGATTACATGAATTTCAAAGACAGAAGTCAACCTGGCTGCTTATCACTAACTTTCCAAACCGAAGATCGCGTCCTCGACGCTCTTGTAATCCATACTCTTCCCTGTAAAATCCCGAAAACCGAAAACCATTAGCACAAGCAAGAATCATAACACAATCACAACCAGAGCTCTAATTATGTACTAATCCTAACATTTAATCTACAATTTGCAGTGCCAAACACAAAGCTTGCAACTTTAGTTAATAAAATTGATCAAAAAACAAGTTTAGCCACTTAATCTAAACTAATTAGGATTAGAACACGAAAACAAGATCATAAAACAAAAAGCTCAGAACTTGAACCCTAAAACCCAAAACCCAAAACCCAAATGAAAAACCCCCAAAAAACCCAGAAATCAAACCAAACCTAGAAAGGCAATTACCATGTGGTCATCTCTGGGGACGCCATAGCCGTTGTAATACATCTGTCCCACCAAAACCTGCATGTTAATATCGCCAGCTTTGGCCTCCTTGAGCGTGTCCTTGAACCACCGCTTTATGCATTCCGACACGACGGCGGAGAGCGGCACGCGATGTTCGTTGCTGCTGCTGCTGCTCGCCTTCATTGAGCTGCTCTCAGTCTCCATCTCCTTCCTCTTCGACAACCTCGGCCGCTTCGACGATTTCTCGGTTGTCGGCGAGGTGGGCCTCGTTTGCTTTGGAGGAGAGGTCACCAGGTTCTGCGACGTCGTTTTGGCCACCTGGTACAGCCTGGCGGTGGAGCGAAGCGACTTTCCCATTTATTAAAAAATCGCAAAAGAAATAAAAAGGACTTGAAATTTCTGAATTTAAAAACTATTGGAAGAGATTCAAAAACGAGAAAACAGTTTTCAAGTTTGGATTTTTTTGGGTTTTCAATTTTTCGCTTACCTTTTTGTGTTGTTTGGGTGCAAAAATGGGATTCGAAAACAGTTTTTGAGAAGTGGGGAGAGCGGAAATTACATCGCTGCCATGTCTAGTGGCCTTAGGACGTCGTGTTCGTGGTCGACTTGGTGGTCTTCTTTCCTCAACTCTTCGTTTGCTTTGATGTCTGTATTTTTCATTCTGTTTTTTTTTGTTTTTTTTGGAATTTTTCTATTTTTAATTTATTTATTCCTTTATAAATGGCGGTAATTGGCTCTACTGGACGAGGCTACTTTCTAATATTTATCACAATCGTCCGGATAATGCTTGGTAAATAGTAATATCAGCAGCTTTCCATGTCATTGTGGGCCCTCAGCTACAACTTTCCACCAAGCTTATGTATTCCATGACGTGTGTGATGAGTGATGACTAATGATATACTAGGCTCAAGCGACCATCTGCCGTTATTGTTAGTTAATCTGATAGATAATGCTAGGTAGATTAAATTTATAGATTAAATATGTAGATTAAATTATGTGTTATTAATAAAAATAAGCACATTAATCAATGCTTAAGTAATAATCCAATCATCAACTTTCATGTCATTTGGTTTACAAGATTTAGTCTACAAATTTAGTCTTCCTAGCATTACCTTAGTCTGATTGTTGACCATTGATGCAAGAGAAACTCACAAGGCATGCTCATGATTGTCATCTGTTGATCCAAGGAGACCTTACCAGGCTCGAGTGATTGTTGATGGTTGATGCTAGTAAGTTTGATGGTCATTTGTCGATTTAGGTGAAACTCATTTAACACGCACGAATAACTGTCACGTGTTTATACTAGTAAATTTGATTGTCTTTCCCGTGGTACAATTGGATGTATCTCTACCCACAAATCATGGCACCTGACCATTTGGCCCTTTCAAATCGACAAACTGGTCATCTCCTCTGTGAGAGTTTCTTTCTCTTAGCTGTGAGAGTGCTTATGTGAGACCTTCTTCCAGACTCTTCGGTGGCACTGGCCTTAGCTTCGGTTGGGGTCGAGTGTTGCGTCCTCTTCTCCCTTTTCTCCTTCTTTTCTCCCTGCATCTACTGTTGGTTCTTCCAAATTTTCAATTCGGCCTATCTAATTCCTCCAACTCTGTGGGTTTTCTTCTTCCTGATTCTTCCTTGCTTCGTTTTTCAGCCATGTCCTCTGTTGAGTTTGTGTGTAGAGTTCCGGTGCTTGCACCGGCTTAGGTGTTTTCCACACCACCACGTTCTCCTTTGTGTCTGCCGCTTGCGGTAGTGTTGCTCGAGACTTGTTTTGAGCTTCCACATGGTGATTGACCTCTTTCGCTTGGATGCTGATTACCCCTAACTTATGGCTATGCGCAGGAGATGTCAGTGAAGGAGATGATCTGCGGTGGTCGGAGAATCGGCTAGTTGGCAGTTCCTTGGACCATCGGTGGAGAAAGCAGTGGGTGCATCTCGGATGTTCTTTGGTTTTGGGCTTTTGAGCTCATTCTCTATTTCTGTTGTTTTTTCCTTTTGTTTAGGCCCTTTTTGGTTGTTTATAAGTGTTGTTGGGTATTTGTCTGCTTGTAAGTTTGTGTTTTGGTTGGAATAAAATATTCCCCTTGACCTAAAAAAATAAAATAAAAAATAAAAAATAAAAACCATTTGGGCCTTTCTTTGTCTCACAAGCATTGTTTGTATATAAGCAGAATGGATAAAGAAAGCCTCCTCAAGTGTTGTCATCAAAGGGATTGCTATGAAAAAATTGTATAAAATTAAGACTTTTTAACCAAAATGGTTTTTGAGATTTGCAGAACTTCCCACTTCGGTCCATAAGATTTGAAATCAATAGAAGTAGTCTCTGAGTTTGTCCACCATCATTCATTTTGGTCATTTGTTGAAAAATCTCCATTAAATAAGGATAAAATGACAAAAATATCCTCAATTTTTGTCAAATCATTTTGGCTCATTGTTTATTAAATTGAAAGTATTTTTGTCATTTGATTCTTAATTAACATAATTATTCAAGGAATGACCAAAATGATTGATGGTGGACAAACTCAAGGACCACTCATGTTGATTTCAAATCTCAGGGCCAAAGTGATGAGTTATGCAAATCTCAAGGAAAATTTTGACTAAAAAGCCTAAAATTAAATATTACCAATAATCTTTACATGAACATGAACCATCAATGAAACAATGAAATCGGTTATTGTCCCGAACGATGATCTCTCTCCCTGAAATCTTCGAGATGAGCTTTATTGCCTCATGACAATCACCGCACACACGAAGGTTCTTCACAACTCGGATAGTATCTGTAGGAGCAGTGCTGATCAGACCAAATGCAACGGCCAGCTTCTCGCTATGACAGCCAAGGAAATGCTCCTTTTCTTCCTCTTCTATGTCAAACAACACAAAATCTGTGGTCGGAACATAACCTGCTGCTTTCAATTCCTTAGCCAACTCGTGAAGTTTTGCGTATATCTTATCTGACAATGTGTGGGACTTGTCTCCGACAAGGAATTCGTGAACAACCCCATTTACTTCGATCCAACTGCAACCCGGGATTTTCTTCATCCCTTGCTGACTCATTTGTGATCTGGTATCTGCTGCCTCATTCCATTTATGACTTGCAGAGTAAATATTTGACAGGAGAACATAGTGTGCTGAGTTCCACGGTTCTAGCCCTATGAGTTGTTTCAGTGCAAGTTCAGCCAATTGGGTATTCCTATGTAGCCGGCATCCACCCAACAGAGCTCCCCAAACGATGGAATTCGCCTCCATTGGCATACTTTTTATTAACTCGTAAGCTTCATCCAACAAACCTGCACGGCCAAGAAGATCCACCATACATCCATAATGCTCAATTGTCGGAGTCAAGGAAAAGACACTCGTCATGTTATTAAAATACCTCCGGCCCTCATCAACTAGACCAGCATGACAGCATCCACAAAGCAGGCCCATGAAAGTGTTTCCATCAGGTCGAATTCCAATTTTTCCCACTTGTCCGAATAGTCCAAACACAGCTTTGACATGTCCATTCATAGCAAGCCCAGACATTGCAGCATTCCAAACAACATGGTCTTTTTTCTTCATCCCCTTAAAGACTTCCCAAGCAAGGACCATGTTCCCACATTTCGCATACATGTCAATTAGAGCTGTACCAAGAACTGGGTTAGTGAAAAATTCATCTTTATCCATCAAATTGCTAGCCCAGTCCCCTAATTCAAGCGCTCCTAATCTTGTACAAGCAGAAAGTACGCCGACCATGGCATAGCAATCGGGTTTCAAATTCTCCCTCTGCATTTGAAAGAAGAGGTTTATGGCTTCTTTAGGAAGCCCATTTGATGCATATCCCTGAATCATGCTGCTCCAAGAAACTATATCCTTCTCGGGCATCACATCAAAGACGTGACGAGCTTTCTCCATATTTCCGCACTTGATAAACATATCAACTAAAGAGGTAGCAACAAACACATTCCTCCCCATACCAATCTCCGTTATGTATCCATCAATCCATTCCCCACTGCCTATATCCCCTAGCCTCCCACACGCAGATAAAACCCTAACAAGGCTAAAACTATCAGGCCTCAAACCCATCTCCAACAACCCGCGAAATGTATCAATAGCTTCTCTGTACCGGCGAGCTTCAATGTACCCACAAATCACGGCAGTCCAAGAAACAACATTTTTCTCCGACATTTCATCAAATACCTTATGTGCATGTTCCAAATACCCACATTTTGCATATAAGCAGAGCAAACTGGTTTTAACATAAACATCGAAATCGAACCCAGTTTTCACCACAAGGGTATGAATGTTCAGCCCCAATTGGAAGTCCGATTGCCTTGCACACGCTTTCAGAACAAAAGGGTAAGTAAAACTATTCGGTAAGAATCCATCTTTCCGCATCGAGCCGTAGAATTGGATCGCGTCGTCGAAGCAATCGTTGGAAACCAAGCCGCGGATCATGGTGTTCCAGAGGAAGATGTTGGGCTGCGCGGTTTGGCGGAAGACGTGGCGGGAGTAAGCGGTGTGACCGAAATCGAAGCCGGAGCGGAGGACCAGGTTGAGAAGATAGTTGTCTTGGTCGAGGCCGAGGCGGAGGAGCCGGGCGTGGGCATGTTTGAGGTGGTTGAAGGAGGTGAAGCCTTGAAGGAGACATTGCTTGGTTTCTAAGGCTTTGGAAAATGCAGGGGAGGAGGCTCTGTTGGCTATGGCTGTCATAACCTATTTGAGACTGGGCGAATTTTGGAGGGCAATGACTCAACGGTCGTTTTATTTTGTTCATTTTCCCACCAATTTTAAAATTTTAATATCTTTTATGTTTTGTGCAAATTTTCTTTCGTTCTATGTACAGCGGAATGATCCAAAAATCAACGGTTAGATCTTGAATATAGTTATTTAGTGGATTTTTGTAATGATTAAATCTTACATAAAGCTTGTACTACTAAGTAAGACATAACATTATAGCCGAACTTTGTTTTGTGTGCCACTTCAGCCCTAATGTTTATTGCCAAAAATTTCTTCAAAACTGTTGATGTGGCTCGAAAACTTAGAGGGTTCGGTTAGGAGTCATGTCGACGATTTTGATAGAGTTGCTGGATTTGGTGATGATGAAAGTCCTCGGTCTAGACACCGCACCATATAGTCCGGCTGTTTAGCCTAGACTAAATGAGTGGGATCATAACAGAACGATGTACCCGTGCCATATAAGTCATTGTCGCAGTTGGGACCATGTCTCCTGAAATCAAAACTGCAGACAAGAATTTGCAAGGAATAGATAAACCTATGGCCAATACGCTGCGGAAGACAAGAAAAGGTGAATTTAAGAATTTGTAGTCTTGAATAAGTTCCACACATCGACATTATATGAACACAAAAACAATGGCCGCTAAATATGAGCCAGAAATAGAGTAAAAGTACATAAAGGGATACGTATATGCACCGTAACATTTCAATTACATACAGGATTACAAAATTTCATTCTCGGTACGCTACGTACTACATTTATATCACTCAAACAATATACACCTAACAAGATCTTAAAAATGAGTATATCTGGACGTAGATTGGAACCGCGCTTGCGCGCAGAGCTGTTGCTGTCGTTCTTGTATAAAGCATTTTGCCTCACACTCGATTCCCGCGGATAGAGCTGAGCGACATTTCAACAAGTAGATTTTGAAGCGAGAGGGAAGCCGTATAATACAAGAATTTTGAGTAAGGAGAGAGAATACACCAAACTACAGAAACGTCCAGCGTTCTGTAAGAAAGAGAAGTGACCAGCCATTTCAAGCCAAGAACAGCACTGGTTAAGAGGTTTAGTAGAATAAACCCTTTTAGTTATCACTCCAACCATCATCGTCGTCATCTTCATCACTTCCTGCACATGCCTGTAACGAAATTCTTCTCGTATTATTATATTAACTAACAAAGAAATACTGGTAGCAGAGGGAGATAGAGTAACCTGGCGAATTGCACTTGCTTTCTCTAAGATAGCAGCAACCCTCAAGTTTGTTGCCGGGCCCTGAATGCTGGGTCTTGTCACCGTTGAAGATCTTGTCACCATTGCAGGCTTCAAGTTGAAGGACTAAGACAACAAAAGTTGGTTCAGTCTTTAACTTCGAAAATAGAGAGCCCAATTACAGCAAAAATAGACATATCTGACCTTAGTTCTTATCTGTTGCAGCAATGAATCTCTTTCATCTACCTCAGGTTCAACCTGAGGCCGAACTCGTTCAGTTACCTTTCTCAACTGCAAAATGTCAACACGTTAGAAAGGTACTTTGTAAAGCATAAATATCAAGAAGAGCATATCCAGAAAAAAAACAGATGCCATAAATGGATTATCATTTACCTTGCTTTGACCATGAGCAGCAACAGCATCGATGAGGGGATTTCTAGGACGAGGGAGCTTAGTAACTGGAACTCCATTAGACCTTCCAACTTCATAGTCTGACATTACAGCAGAATTATTGTATGACCATGATATTTCTCCCTCTGGTGTTGGTAAACTATGCTGAGGCTGCTCTACCATTGTTGGAGCTGTCGCGGATGTGGAAAGAGGTTCTTGTTCCGATTCTGAATTTTTCAGTGAATGTTGAAGCACCTTAGGCTCGATACCTGTCTCCGGTGTTACCTGCTGCACAGGCTGGATAATAGATCCATGAGAAGATTCAGGGTCATGTGTAGAAGTTGTACATTCAGAGCTTGGTCCAGTGAATGGATTTGAACCAGTCTGAATTTTTTCTCCCACTGAAACAAAGTGATTAATTCCAGGCCTGTCATCAGAAACCTCTGGTAACGAAAAAACTGGGTTTGAGAATTGTGTTCCCCCTAAGTCCGGGAAATTATATTGAAGATTAGCATCATTAACCATGGCTGGTAGCTGCAATGAATACGGGGCAGGATGCACCATATTGCCAATTAAAGGTTCAGAAACATGTTGGAACTTCTCGCCTTCTTCAGACGTGGGAGGCAAAAATGGGTTCTGGGGCGGCAGCACACCTCTCTGTGGTGCTGGCATATCAAATTGAGCTTTCTCATCAGGTTCCGACGGCTGTATTGGCAGTAAAGAATCCTGGCTAACTCCAACCAATTCTCTCTGAGAAAAAAGGGAAGTGTGTTGTTTTCCCATCCTCCATTGCATTGGTGGTAAAGGTGGCAATGGTGGCATGTCTTCCAGATTGACCACAGTACCTTCAGGGGGCAGGACTGATCTAGGAAGGGTAAATGGTTCCAATGCTTGCTTCGTAACATCAAGTTCCAGGCCTGATGATTCTGGTAAGAACTCTGATGTTAAAGCTTGGCTTGGGAGATATTCAGAATGAGATTCCAGGGAAGCATCCAAGTATACTTCCTGATTGATGTGCTCCGTAGATGGTAACTGGTTGGATTTCTCCGAATCCATGTGGTTTTGAGACCCTGCCTGTGCAGATTGAAGACTTGATAAGTTGATGCTTGCTTGATCTTCATCCGAACTTTCCACATCAAGCTCATCAGATTGAACCTCCAGAGAATGCTCTAAGTCAGCTTCTGGCTGATCCCTTGCTCCATCTCTTGGCAAATTTCCGATATCAACTTGGTTTGCTTGCAAATCCACTGAATTGTCCAAACTAGTTTCAGGCTCTGGGAGGTAGCAGGTAGGTGAAGACACAACTTCCGTATTTTCTAAAGATGCTGAGGCTATGGTCACATCACCAACAGCCAAACTGCTTTCAGTTTGTTCATCCAGAGAGAAATTATGACCATCATCAGATACTTTTGAACCGGAATGGTCATAAGTAATTGATTCACTTGGTTTTGATTCTGCAGGGACATCATGCGCAGCCAAACTGTTCTCAGTCTGTTCATCCCGAGAGAAATTATGACCATCATCAGATGCTTTTGAACTGGAATGGTCATGAGTAACTGCTTGACTTGAGTTAGATTCTGAATCCGGAGAAACATCTTGTTTACTTGCTTCCATTTGCACTTCTGAGTCTATGACAGATTCTGGAGAAACTTCATTCAGCTCAGATTCATTCTCATGGAAATCCCCAAATCCAGGAAGAGATTCATGCAAATTTATAAAGTTCCTTGGTGGAGAAGAAATTGCATTTGGAGATGAATAACTAACATCATTGACGTCATTATCGGGTTGGGCAACAGCAGCAGAGGGCACAGCCGCAGTTTCTACATTTAGTGTTTCAGGTACCAGATCATCTGAATTCACATGATCTTCATGGCCTGTGAAAGTTGGACAATTAGATGGAAGTTCCACAGAAACGGTATCACCTCCTACATCAGCATCACTTGTGAATAATTGTAATTCATCATCATCCATGGTACTAAATCTCTCTTCTACATTGAATTTTTCTTCATAATGTGGAATACCCGCTTCTGCTTTGACGGATTCAAGTTGGGGAACATCCTCATTTAAATCAGATAATTCATCGTCATCCATGGCACTAAATCTCTCTTCTACATTGAATTTTTCTTCATAATGTGGCATACCCGGTTCTTCTTTGACGGATTCAAGTTGGGGAACATCCTCATCTAAATCAGATAATTCCTGCTCTATTAGGCCATGCGTCTGGGGAGCATCCTGCTGCTCTGTTAGGCCACGTCTCTGTGGAGCATCCTGCTGCTCTGTTAGACCAGGTGCCTGCCAAGCATCCTGCTGATCTATTAGGCCATATGTCTGTGGAGCATCCACTACAGGCTCTTCTGAGATATGACTCCGTGCAGCATCCACCACAAACAGTACAACTTCAGAGTTGACTGCAGTTGGTGTAACAAGATTATCAAGTCTGGAAGCCGTGTTATCAAGATTTATAACATCTCTATAATAAGGCAGTAATGTATTACCTGAAGATATTTGTTCTTCTGGCAGGGCTGAGGAAAGCTGCTCTTCAGTGGATGAAATACTTAAGTGTGGTGAATCAATCTTTCTGGCAAAGCTTTCTAGAGAATCTTCATCTGCACATTGTGTCTGAAGTATTTTATTCACATCATTATTTCTACTTTGATCTTCAGAAGCAAGCTCTTCAACGTTTGACAAATGTGGCAAAGCATCGGAACTGAAACCTAAATCTTCCATGTCTGGCTCATCAATGGGATGGCTTGGTGAAGCATCATTAGTCTGGGAGTCACGGACAACAGGCAGAGAATTATCCAGATTTGTCTCTTTTTCGTCAATGTCTAATGGTTTACAATCAACTTTAATTTCGTCAGAGGGGTTATCATCTAACACAGGTCCTGCCAATGATACCACTGGCGAGTTTGCTCCAGGGTCTGAGTGTAGCGTAGGACTCATATCCCTAACAAATGCACTGTAAGATGTATCTCCAGAATCAGGGATTATGTCTTCCACAATGCATGCATTATGAGACACCACCTGCTCCTTTGTTGTGGCTTCTAGAGACTCCACGAATTCAGATTTCTGGTTGGATGACATCTCAAAAATCTCAGCTCCACAGGTTTCAGTGGAAGGGAATTCTTTAGCTGCTCCATCACACTCTGATGGTGAATTCTCAACCACATTGCTTAGACTATCAGAGTGCGAAAAACTGGCTGTATCTTTTTCAAATGAATTCTTCCCGTCATCCGATGTAGAGGAGTTTCCAATTGATTGAGAATCCGAAAATCGAGTTTGAAGCTCCAGATGTTCCTCCTCATTTGCATCAGAATCCGTCCCGTATGTTTCTACGTTCTGGAAGCGTAGATTGTTCTTAGGTTTAAATTCATTGTCAGTTTCCATTTCTGATTCCAAAGTTGCAAGAGCATCCATGTAATTGTCTACCTCACTGGTCCTATCATCAGAACTGGAGGGGGTGGACCCCTCCATGCTGCCTTCAGTTTTATGTTCTCCAACAACTGCTAATTGTTTATCAGCTGCCACCTGATGAAGGTTGGAATAATTTTCATTTGTCTCAACATCAGAGTTTGGTTCAGACCCCTCTGGAATTTCTCTATCGAAACCCCCCCTATTAAATCCATCCACGGATGGTTTAAATATATCTTCATGGACATCAGGTGAAGAGCTAGCACTTTTCCTTTCTGGGGACATTTCAGCAGGACTTACTGTAGTGATGTCAAGTATTCTAAGGTCTGGCTCACTACTATCATCTAAGGTCAATCTCAAGAGCGGTGGACCAACAGAAGTTTCACAAATAAGTTTGCGTTCTGGTGAAAGAGTCTCCAGAAATGTCTTCATGTAACTTTTCCCAGTTTTTGAGTCAACTGCTGATCCATTCAAATGCCTTTTCTTCAATTTCACACGATGTGCAGGATCACTAGAACGATTCTCAATACGCTCCTCCAGGAACAACTCATGCAGTCTGCATTGTTTGAAAAAACAATAAGTAGCCATTCAACCAGCTGTTCTTTAAACATGAACATTTACAATAGCATGAATGAGAATAGTGTGGTAATGTAAAAAAAGAGCTCTTACTTGGCATTTGACTTGGCATGTGATGTCAGTGCAACTTCTGAGGTTTCTCCATTCCTCCAGCGGGATCCTTTCTTCTGCTACACATAGAAGACCATAGTAAATGTTGTAATGACATAAGGTGTATAGTATAGCAATGACTTGCCAACAGAAAAAGGAGAACCTAATTTGCAAATTCTTAGTAAAACAAAAGTAGCATTCCCCGGTTTCCACATAGGCCTGCATGCTGGCTCACACTCCAAATCAAGATTAGGAGATGCCTAGCACATGCAGTCAGTCAGAAGGAGTGACATAAACAGAACTTAATCAAGGTCCATGCTTAAAATTAAATCTCAAAGAGAAGAACTAAACATCGATTGGGTGGCATCTGTGTAAGTAATATCTTGCTCATACTGAACTAGGCAGCACAAGACCATGGAAAACAATCATGATCGCCACCCATGGGTGGCAGCGCTCCTCCCAGAGGAGCAATGCCATGTGTTTTTCCTTTTCTTTTCATGTTTATACCTTTTAAGTAATTTTGTGAGAGCTCAAATAGTAAATAAATTTGCAAGTAACTAAAGAATACGCAGTTAATAAGAAATGCTCATTCCATCGCAATACCTTCACTTTACGGGTTTTCTTTTCTCTCTGCATCTCTACTGTTATTGAAGATGCTGATTCAACTTTAAAGAATGACGGATCAGTGTACCGCTTCAAACATGCCCCAGCTCCAGCAACATCAAACCTGTTAGAATTGGATAAACATAATTATTTTAAAATTTTCCAAAATTTTTTCATTTTACTATATAGGTTAAAGTAGCATAAGGGAACACAAATTGGGTCATCATACTTGTCCAAAAGGAACAGCCGAGGAGGACCACGACATTCTTCATAAGAATCCATTACAAAGCGAGGTAAGTCTCCACGAGTGATCATATTCTGTTCAGAACGCAGATTAGGATGCCAGTCAACCCCTGCAATAGAATTGTGCACTTGCATAAATATGCTGTAATTAATTTCTATTATCAACATGGCCAAAAGTGAAGTGTTTTTACTAATGCATCAGATTTTTATAGCTTTAACAAGGTGCACAAGTTACGAATAAAAAATTACATAACATGTAGTCAAACCTGGATTGGAAAAGAAGGAAGAATGATTGGTTTGAGATAGAAGCGCCTTCTCAATTGAGGGAAAGTCCGCTTCAAGCTGTTGGACACGAACCACTAGACCGTGGCCTCGTGTAGCTGTTGCCATTACTTCTTCGTGCAAGTCATGAAATATTTCAGCGGCAAACCTATAAGCAAAAATTGGCAACAAAATGCATTTCTCGTGAGTCCATTACCAACTAACTTAAAACCTACAACATAAACAATTTAAAATGCCATGATAAAAATTCAGTTATGTGATACAGTCGTATCAACCGGAAAACCCAAATTACATGTCAGCTGAAAAGGCTTTAAACATCAATTCTTGGACAGAGAAGTACTTATTTATCCATGCCACATTTGCATTAACCAAGTTAAATCCAAATTCTAGAACATTTGGATTTCTGTATGATCCTATAACCAAATTTTTAGTCCAACAGATTCATTACCGAGAAATATTTCCAATTACGCGCACTTCAATCGCCCTGATCAAATGGTAATCTCCAAAAATCGCATATTCAATCACCAGCATAGTTCAGTACTGGTTTCAACTAAGTCAACAGATTTCACTCGCCGTTAATCCAGTAATAAAGTCTAAATGTACACCAAAATTCCCAAAATAGTAATTATATCACATCAATCGAATTATCAACTCCAAGAGTCCAAATTTCAAGCCCTAAAGTCTCAGAATTTCTGGTAAAAGCAACAACTTTCAACAATTCGAATCAAAACCCACATAAAGTAAAACCAGTGGCAAAAGATACTCACTCAGCAAGGTCACCGAGCTGCCGCAAAACACCGACGAGGCCGGCCATGGCGACGCCTTCCAGTAGAGCCTCCGGATCATCCCTATCGGCTGCTCTGTACAATTCCGGATCGGCCAAGCCGTACTCGTTCCTTATCTGGTACCTTGTCAACGGCATTCTTCAGGTCTCCACTCTGATAAACCCTAATCGCTCAGAAACTGCAAATTGTATATGTAACTCTGCTCTTCACTTTTACATTTCCAGGAGAGAGAGAGAGAGAGAGAGAGAGAGAGAGAGAGAATATGCGGTGGTGGTCAGAGGGAGAGACAGACGTGAAGGGAGTGAGACAGAGAGAGACAGAAGGGAGGAGAAGTAATTAATGATATTTTTTTTAGTTTTTAACTGAGAATTTTGGAATGTAAGCAACGATGAAGAAAGGGTGCTCGGCGCCCAACTTGCCGCTTATATTGCGCCCGTTGTATTGGATCATGGTACGTATGATGTAACTGGACCGGATACTTTTTTTGCACGATTTGTTCATCTATTAACGAGTCGAGTAGTTATTGTGTCATTCGTTAACGAGTTGGATTGTTATTAGCTCACATATTAAAAATCCGTTAACGAGTCGAGTCGTTAGTCGTGTCATTTGTTAGAAACCCGATAAGATAGTGTTTGTCAGATCTAGATATTAGACAAGCCAATTTCTTGAATAACTCGTCAACCTGACACGAAACGGCACAACCTGTTTAACTAATCAAATCGTTTTTGGGTCAACTGTTAAGAACAAGTAAGATTACGAGTTTGACACAACAAGACATGACCCATTAAGATAACAGGTATGACATAAAAACGACTCGAATACGACTTGTTTTCCGACCTACATGTAATATAAAACGTAAATAATTTTCAAACGCTTTTTTTTCATACACCAATAATTTTCACACGCTTCTTTTTAATTTTGTACTTATGAATATCCTTTTGTACAAATAATAGTTTGAAAATAGAAAAAAACAAGTGTGCAGAAATCTTTATTTAATATGGTGTCTTGCTGTGTTTGAGTTGGAATCGCTTGCCTTGAAGACTACAAGGTATTAGTGCTTAAAAACAATCCAAAGTTGAAAAGGAGGGGTAATGATGAAACAATTGGCTTGGAAATTACTCTTAGTACTAATTGGATTATTAGTTTATGTAGTAATATTGTAGTCGGAATATAGCTTCTGTAGTAAAAAAAAAAAAAAAGAATTTAAACCCTTTAGTGAAGTGTTATGATTTATGTCTAAAATTAATAGTTCTATCAACTCTTCATTCATTGTTAACACATGAGCCACACATGTGAGGTTAAAACATAACTATCAGTTAATTGTTAGCACATGAGGCTCACATGTCACATGTGTGGCTAACTTTACCTTTTTAGCTCACGTGCTAACAATTAACAGAAAATCGACAAAACTTCTAATTCTGTACCTAAATCCTAAGGACTTCACCACAAAAGTTTAAATCTTAATTTTTACCACAGAGCTATCTTTTGACTACCATATCATCACGGAAATTATTGATCCAATTAAGCCTTACTCTTTTTATTTTTTGGGTGACTAGGTTGTTCAATATCTGATACTGAATTGGAATACCTATGAAGCATTTTGTATACCGATCAAGTCAATCACATTGTTTCTTAAATAGTTAAAAATGTTTGCTAACAATCATAAACGCTTTCAATAAAAACACTTCTAGTGTAAGTGTTTATGAGCAAAAACGTTTGCTACAAAAACAGTTGCAAATAAGTCCTAAATCCAATCCCTAAAAATCAAATTAAAAGATTAACTAATGCAATGGCAACTCGAAGTCATTCGTGAGATTGTACCCAATTAATAATGAGATTCACCAACACGATGGAAGACAACGACACAATTCTTATATAAAAACTACATGAAACCAATGTTTTTAACTCCACTTAGTAACATTTCTTCGGTTTAAATCACATAAATACAAAGATAATATTGTAAGCATAATGAATTCAATATCAATCGTTGTAGTGTATGTATTGGTGCATTGTCACATTTGTAAATTGGTTGTCAAAAGAAAAATACAAACTAATATGATAAAATCTATATGTTAATTTGAAACTACTTTATTGGAAACCGTTTGAGTAATAAAATACATCAAGAACTTGTGTTAATCATGATGGTTTTTGTTGCTTAGTGCTTGCCAAACAAGTAGACCCTCATGTCCATTTGAGAAAAAGTGCAAGAGATATTGTCATCATATTATAGATCCCATCTGCGTCAATTAGACTCCAAGACATGATTAACAAAAAATGAACCCTAATTAGTTCTCACCACGTCAAGGAGCTATGAATATTGTATATTGTCTATTTGATTCCTTTCCCGAACATGTAAGATTATTAAATGTTCGAGAATAGAGTCTCACATCGAAGATATAGTAAAGTAATCTGTAGTTTATATGCAACATGTTAACTACTAGTATCGCTAATATCTTTTGTGATGAAACCCTATACAGTCGAGACTATTGACTACAATATCGATATTGTTAATAGTTGGACATACTAGGTCATTAAATACCCATTGACAAATATGTTATCCGTTTTTTTCTTTGTTTGTTGACAGATGCAGTTCGCGGTTTCATATGTGAAAAGGAAACCTAAAAATAATAAAAGGAAAGGGAAAAATCTGGGGTTTTAGGTAATAGCAGTTGGCCATCCGTTGATCGTATCATACCATGTTGACTGTTGAGCCAAATACAAACATCAAGGTAGGGTAAGGTCCAACAGAATGAGACCTACTGTTGTAGATGGGGATCGTTTCGTAAACACCTTGTTGAAAACATCTTGAAACTTATATTGAAAAAATAAACACTTCTCGAAAAAAACACAAGATAATGATTTGAGTAGTCCTCGAAGTTTGTTCAAGGCACGCTTTTAGTTCAGTATAATGATCAAAGCCAAGACCATGTTTTATTCCATTTTAAGTTTTTGATCTCCCTAGCATTACGCTTTTAAAAAAATTCGTCGAGTTTCCTAAAAAACAATTCACGATTGATTATAATTTTTCTGTAAAAAATTATCATAAGTGTTTTCCAACAGTCTTCTTTCTAAAAAACAATTCACGATTGATTATAATTTGATTAGTCCTCGAAGTTTATTCATGGCATGCTTTTAATTCAGTATAATGATCAAAACCAAGACCGTATTTTATTCCATTGTAAGTTTTTAATTTTCCTAGCATTACCTTTTTAAAAAAGTTCGTTGAGTTTCCTCAAAAACAATTCACGATTGATTATAATTTTTCTATCAAAAATTATCATAAGCGTTTTCTCTTCCTTCTAAACCGCTTTTTAACGAGACTTTGAAGTTAAAGGTATGAATGATAGATAGCTATCCACTGGTTACTGGAGCCCAGGAAAGTCAGGACATGAATGCCAAATCACAATGGAATCAGAGTAACCAGAAAATCTAAATGCATGATGTGATAAAATGGCTGTCATTGATGTGACTCCCGGATTCCATTACTTTTGGATGCACCTAAATTTTTGGGTTCCTTTTTTACCAGTGTTAAATCTGAACGGGAATATGGAAGCTTCGTTGAGCCTTTTTTATTTATGACTTCGTACAGAGAGTGAAAATAAGAGAAAGGGTTGGTGGTGTGCAATTGACTTTAGTGGGAGTAAAGGGGGTGTCTTTTTTTCAAGGTGTCCTTGCTTTCTGGTAACTCCTTTTTACCATTTTTCCATGGAATGTAGTTGTACCAGATACCAGTAGTTGTTACCTTTTGCTTTCTATGGTTCTGTTTTGCCTTTTGGTCTTCTTCTTGGGACTTGCTCGTGTAACTCCTTTATGTTAAAGCTTCAAGTATATACAATGTACGCAATTTTTTAGTTTGTATTTGTATTGTATGTTATGTAGTTGAATTCTTATTTATTGAATCTTTGATTGCATAACGAATTATTTATTGTTTTAGTGCACGTCATTTCGATTGTTAAATTCTTGTTCATTGAATCTTTGATTGTATAATGAATCATTCATTACTCTAGTAAAGTCATGTACCAAAGAATAATAAATTTTTCGCATATAGTGAACATTTATTTCTTTAAATTATATATGTTAACACTCAAAACTGAGAGGTCAACAAAAACTAGTATAGTCTTGAAGTGGCTATACCTCCACTCTCGGCCACAAGATACAAAGTTTAGCTCCACCAAAATACAAAGTCTAGCTCCGTCACTAGCTATGGGATTTACCTCTTCAAAATGTAATAAAAGTGTAAATCTAACTAAAATTTAACACCTCCAACCAAATATTATATGTACACCTTATTTGATCTTCCCTTATTGAAGCATGAACAATGACAAAGATGGCTAAAACAGCGATAACTTCTCGTTTACACATCAACACCGAAGATGCTCATTTCACTGTAAAAACCATACATACATTCATATTTTGATGATGCAATATACTTAAAATCTTGCATAATTAACAACTTAGTATAGTAGGCGAGAGTAGCTATAGCTTCAAACAATCAAGTAAGCTTTGCTTAAAAGCTTTGACTCCTTAATAGTGGAACGCATATGCTTCCAACTGTGTATATAATATGAATGGTGTGTTGTGTAGCCGCAATTGAATTGGTTTTCCAGTTGCCAACAACTTCTTCTCCAACGACTGTATGGTATTGTCCACCTTCTTTGTTAATGCTAATGCGAAAAGTAACGTGCATTTTATGAAGGGGGAGAGTCCACCATTTTCTTACACAGCAAACTTTGTCAATCTTTTTGGGTTATTTCCTCATAAATACTACTGTGTTAAATTAGTGGTTGCTGTTCTGGGGTACTTGAATCTTGACCCACCAAACCCTAGCTTATTTGTTACCTTAGTTATGTCTCATTATGGTAAAATACACGTGATTCTTCTTATTCATTTATGGGAAAATAACATAGCAACCACAAGTTTTAGTGTAAACTATTTGACTTGCCCAACAAATGATGGTGTCTTTAGCCATTCCGTTTCGAAAAAAGATGAATACCCGAATCCTATAGCTTTGGATTCGCTATTCCGATCATGGTACCCCTAAGAGGAAATGCCCTT
This sequence comes from Malus fusca, assembly GCA_035220775.1. Lineage (NCBI taxonomy): Eukaryota > Viridiplantae > Streptophyta > Magnoliopsida > Rosales > Rosaceae > Malus > Malus fusca. Next base: position 24,885,237 of record CM069062.1, read on the forward strand.
CCCCTTTTTTGTTGGTCGTGTGCAATGAGAGAGTGTATCCTCGACACCCTCGTTCGTGAGAGGTTCTTGGGTACGGCGCCCATTTTGGGGGTACCGGGGTTAGCATGGCAAAGCAAGGAGAGTGGGATATGAGAAGGTTTTTGTGCCTGTGTCCATAGGAATGATCTGGTCCATTTTGCGGACCTTAGAATTTCTCCTAGTTCGTGGCTACGCGTTCGAATCTTTTGAGCTAGAAACTCTCCCGTAGTCTTCATTATTTGATCTGGTGGATATATTCTTTTTCTCTGCAAATTTTGCAGTATATCTTATGTGATTACATAAAGAGAATCAAAATCTGAACCTATATTTATCACTTAAGTTATTAATCCCCCTCAATAAGCACTTGAGCTAATCTCAACCGGCTGTTTTGCGGTACATCTTCTAACAGCCAGAAGATATACCGTTCTTGCCTCTTAGAAGGGCCGTACAAAGTTTGGCCCAAAGTTGTGTGGGGGCCTGTACCCAAACTCTTCGAGCAATTCATAGTCCAGTCCATTTTTATTTGGGCAATAAGTAGACTCAGCCAGTTAATCTTATTTGCGCTTGAAATCTCTAAAGATAAGCGGAGATAAATAAAATTAACTCATTGGGTTGCTAATGCGCAACTATTAAGACCCATTTAGTTTGATTTGACCATAGCACCATCATCACTATTACCAATTTCACCAGCATACTATAGTGAAACCAAACTAAGGGCTGGTTTGATATTTCTGTGCTTTGAAAAAAAGCTGCTGTGAGAATAAGCGGTTGTGAAATAAATCAGCAGAGTGTTTGGTAAACTTTTTTGTAAAAGTGCTTTTGGAAAAAAAAACAGTCTGATAGTGGGTCTTTTCATTAAAGGAGCACTGTAGCTCCGTGTGCTTTGAAAAAAAAGCTAGTTTTCCAAAGCTGCAAATAGCTGCTTCAGCTTTTTCCTTTGATTTCAGCTTATTCTCACAACAGCTTCCAAAATAAGCCCTTTTTTTTAGTTTACCAAACACCTAAAACCCTCACAGCTTTTTGTCATGGGTGCTTTTTTTTTAAGCACCTCACTCCCAAACCACCCCTAAGTGGGTTTTGATGATTACACATTAATAACTCAATAGGTTGATTTGCCCATCCAAATAAAAGCTTGTGCAGAGGTTTTGGCTCCTCTCTTGAGCACATAAAATTGTAGTAAAAGACATACAAAAAGGAACATTAATGTTATGTTGTTTTAATAGGATAGTGCTATTCTCACACTCATTTTTATCTCTCACATACTCTTGTTAATATTTGATAATTGATATTTTTCAATTCATTTGATCTGAATGCCAGAAATAGAGAGGGGTACGTGAACAGTAAAATGGGTGTATGTATATCACTACCCATTCTAATATACAAATCATCATGCCCAAGAGTAAACAAATAAAAGAATTCTATAGTTGGTTAATATAATTAATAATAACGTGGAATTAAAAAAAAACACATTACATTTCAAATGGAGTCAATGGTCCCCTTGCTCTTTTTTCCTTTTGGTTTTATGGGAACATGTACAAATCATGAATGGTGGTCTATTAGTTGAAAAGTATATCATTAGGAGCAATTACTCGTAAAGTATTGCTCAAAGTACCCAACTAATCATGTACATTGTACATAATGCATACTCTCCTTCAAGATTTGATGCATTAATTAGAAAAAGAAATAGCAATAAGAACGATCATCGACGTTAGTCTTGTATATAAAAAATACAGAGTTAGGGCCAGCCCTCAAGAGAGCGCAAATAAGAGATCACCGGGTGTGGTCTTGTATATAAAAATTGTAATACTAGGGCTGGCCTGACCTTAAAGAGAACGCAAATAAGAGATCACCGACTTTGGTTTTGTATATAAAAATACAATGTTTGAATCAACTGGACTTTGAAAAGAACGCAAATAAGAGAGGCTACCCAGAGCATCTTATCTTGCTCTATTTATTTGCTACAAAAGTTTCCAAGTAAATGACGACCCACAACGTAATCATAATTAGGAATAACTATTCATTTGCGAATATGGTTTGTTTAATCCCTTGCTTTGGCTGCAAAACACATCATGGGAGTTTTCAGTATAATATGTATCAGGAGAAATGTAAGGAGGCCAAATCTTTAATCTCCGCCACAATCTTTAATCTCAGGAGAAATATATAATATGTAACTTCATAGAATATAGAAGAAAATAATTTCATACGCTCATTGCATGAAACACGTGAAACTTTTTGTTTATATTTGTTATTTCAAATTTTTTATGGAGTTAATTAATGGATTGTGAAGAAAGAGAAAATTTTAATTGTGACATGAACACAAGTGGTACATCACGTGTTTTAATAGAAGTGATGGAAAATTTTATTTTTTAAGTTATTAATTTTTTAGCACACATCCCCCACAATTTGTATAGTGACACGTGATGTACCATCCCATGTACCACCTCGTGTACTGGTTACACTGAAAAATTCATCGTGAAGAGAAAACACAAACAAGAACACATAATTCATATGTTTTTGGTAAATGTGCCTCTCATCTCTCTGAAAATTTTAATAGAATTCAATAACTTCTTTGGACGGTAAGAAAACCTCTTTTGTTTAAACTTAAGATTACCACTCAAAGTATTTCCTTTGTAAGTGTTGTTTTGGTTCTAAAATTTATAAAGTCCTTAAATTTTATATTGCAAAAAACAAACTTATTACTGTTTTGACATACTTCTACGTTACATTATTGACAATTACTAAACTACGTAATCGATCAATGATCACCTATTTAAATTCAAGTCAAACACGCGAATTCAAGCCAATTTCAACGGAAGTATTTTTCATTTTTTCAATTTCTAACGTTTTGACTTCAAGTCGTCTTGAATCGATCCAAAATCTCAAGCATCTCGATATGGTATGGTGACTACTGACTAGGTAGCATAGAAGCCATCAGTCAGACCTGCAATTGGACCCGGATCTGTATATTTAAGTTTACGTAAACAATGATATGCAATATACGTACACGGACATATTAAAGGTTAATTTATCCAAATTAATTAAATACTAATTTAGTTGATCACTTTTGTTTTTTTTCTTCTTTCTGGTCAAAATTGATGACTTCTACCTTGAAAAAAGCTAGCTGCAGTCTTTGGTCATAAACTTGAGGCCTCTTCCGTGGTTACAAAATGTCATCGTGGCCACCACTTTTCCAATAATATAGTATTTGGGGGTGTTGGATTAAATACCCCATTTTCTAATGGAAGCAAGGAAGGCACTTGGACGTAAAAAAATGGATCAGATTAGGCACCCAAACAGAAATAGGAGCTTATTGGTTCTCTTCTCTTGTTAAAACTTGCAAATTTTGGTAGCTAAATTACACGTACGTCATTATATTTTCAAATATTCCAAGGACTAAAAGTTAAAAAGCCTAGAGTACAGTCTGTATGGCATGACTTTTTCCTAAAAAGACCAATTAGGCCATCTCCAACCGAAAGGTTCAGAGGACCAGAGGGTCGAAAATAGCCCGAAACAACTGTCGACTGATCGACTCTGGTACCTGTAGAATCTAAATCTTATTACTTAAATCATGAAATCTTCTCGGTTTTAATTTAACTTAATTTACTGTCCTTTTGCGTACACAAAACCATTAATATTGGCTAAACTAGAATCTAAATCTTGTTACTTACATCAGGATATCTTATACAGTTCTGCGTTTAAGTTTAATTTATTAGGCTTTAATCTTCATTTTCTCCCACTTAGTAGGCATCTTATCAGTCGTAACTACTAATTAATCACACGCCAGCACAGCTGGGGCCTCGTTGTATCTCATCTGCCAGCTGAAGCTATAAACAAATTCCCCAGTTCTTCACCTGCTCTGGTTCTTCTTCAATGCGATGTTTTCTTCTTTCAGCAGGCACTTTCTTGCCTTCAATTCCACAAGGCAGAAAAATATAACATAATTATATGTAACTGGGACCAGAATTTTTCATTCAGAATGGAGTTTGAAATTTTATATTTAAAATAGCAGACATGCAGCTGCAGATTCACCTAACGAGCACTATTAGCTGTTTGACATTTTGAGCAAACGATAGCTGGTTTGTTTTGCATCGCAAAATTAACAATGTATAAGAAGAAAAAATCATTAACTTCTCATAACAATATCTAAATTGAGTCTAGAATATTGGACTTCTGAGATTTATGGCGCCTCTCACATCCTGTAATGTGAATTCATTCTTTAGCCCTTTTTATGGCCTTTGTATGCAGTCAAATTAAACAAATCTGAATTGGGATGAAGATTCGAACTTGAGATCTTTTCTAACATTAGGAAGAAAAATATCCCTAATCCGACCTAAAAAATTTGGCTATGTACAAGAAAAGTCACAAAAGATTATTTCATCACTATAGTCATGGACGGAGCTACATACGGCCCAGGGAGGGCATCCGCCCCCACTCAATTTTTTGGGTGAGAAAAAGCAAAAATGTCATGACAATTAAAACAACAATTAAAATTTTGATTTTTGTTCCAAATATTCCACGTTTTCTAATCTAAATCAAACTCAATTGAACTGGAGGTTTCATAAATAAATTGGATTCAACTGATGAAGTATCATAATTTAATACAAAAATTTTACTCCAAAGTATTTTATATGAATTTACTTCATTCATTTGTTTGTGGCATTACAATTTAGAATTTAACTTTCCAATTTAGAGATTTTTTACTGTATCTGGTCATCAATAACCTAAAACCCATTATTTTACTTGGTTGTTTTAAGACGCCCCCAATCAAAAAAATTTCTAGCTCCGTCCTTGACTATAGTATATGCTTTGCCATTATAATTGGCAGCTTAACTAGTAATAATTAGCTAGTTGTAATATTTATTTGTTGAGATAAATGTTTCTTAATTCATACAGATCTGCTACCACGGGCAAGGAATAGAGGTACAAAAGTGAGGTGCATATTTCTAAGGAAGTTACCTTGAAATAACACAAACAGACCTCTCTTGGAACCCACTCACCCTCATGCATATGTATGTCTCTACTGCCTATAAAACCCATTCTTTCTTCACTCAACACCACATGCATATGTTTGTTTCTTTCTTCACAAACAGCCCTCTCTTGTTAAGCATCTCTCTCTCTCTCTCTCTCCCTGTGTTTATAGAGTTAGTTGCCAACCATGCCTGCCCAAGTTATGCCAGAAAAAGCCCTTCATGGAATTCATGGATTGGGAAGGGACAACATTACTACTACTCCTCTTCCTAAAAGGCACTTTCTCCTCGATTCATTTTCTCAATTGTTACTAAAAGATGCCCAAAATGCACATACTTTCATAACATTTTAATCCAATATTTTGTATGGGAAGAGTGCCAAATTGAAAAGAAAACAATTTTATTCATTGCTAATTTACTTTTTATATAAATAAAATAGAGAACTAAGCGATATTAATTTCAATTTCTCAGGTTGGATGGAAAAGTTGCTATAGTGACAGGTGGTGCTAGAGGCATTGGAGAAGCAACAGTGAAGCTTTTTGCAAGGCATGGTTCCAAAGTAGTCATTGCTGACGTGGAGGATGCAGTTGGCACAGCCCTAGCAAATTCCCTGAGCCCTTCAGTTACATATGTTCACTGTGATGTTAGCTTGGAAGAAGACATGGAAAACCTAATTGAATCAACAATCACCCGTTACGGGCAACTGGACATTATGTTCAACAATGCCGGGGTCCTCGGAAACCAGTCGAAACACAAGAGCATCATGAACTTCGATGTCGATGAATTTGATAGCGTAATGCGGGTGAATGTTAGAGGAGCTGCATTGGGGATGAAGCATGCTGCAAGAGCGATGGTTGCTAGAGGAATCGGCGGGTGCATAATTTCAACCGCAAGTGTAGCCGGAGTCACGGGCGGGCTGGGGCCACATGGTTACACAGCTTCAAAGCATGCCATTGTAGGGCTCACAAAGAACGCAGCTTGTGAATTGGGAAGGTACGGAATTAGGGTAAATTGCATTTCTCCGTTTGGGGTTGCCACGTCAATGCTGGTCAACGCTTGGAGGATGAGTGGTGGTGATGAAGAAGACGAAGGGGAATGCATGGATTTAGTGATGCCTTGTGAGCAGGAAGTGGAGAAAATGGAAGAGTTTGTGAGAGGGCTTGCAAATTTAAAAGGTCAAACTTTGAGGGCAAAAGACATAGCTGAGGCTGCTCTTTATCTTGCTAGTGATGAATCCAAGTATGTTAGTGGTCATAACTTGGTTGTGGATGGTGGAATCACCACTTCAAGGAATTGTGTTGGCTTGTAGCCTAGCTTGTGTTTTCATTTTGTTTTTTCCCATTTCATGGTGTGATTTTGTACAATCATAGATTAGGAAAAGGTTTGCCGTGTTTGGGTTTGTAGTAGGGTTCATTTGTCAATTCTATATTCATCGAAATTCAAGTGTAAATTTTTGGCGGTGACCAATTTGGTGGCTTAGTACTCAATCTCTTAATTTAGTAAGGTAAAATGTAAAATGTTAAACTAGAAATTAGAACTTTGTTTAATGTATTTAATTATGAGATGGCATAATGTTTCAAGATGAAAAACTATATTCAAATTGCATTGTCTTTTTCATTTGTCTTTTAGGGGGGAATGAGTCCATATACAACTACGACATCAGTTGTTCTCACGTATGCACACAACAGTTACTAAATATTTTTATATTAATGTTAGTTATTCGCACGGTATGTTGATAATGACTATTGAGTAAATTTATGAAATTATATCTTTTCTTTGTTTGATTAGGTCAATTCAAAAGCGTAGCATTTTAAAATTTTGTGAACGAAGAATTCTTCAAAAAAAAAACCTCAACCAAAGAGAATTAAGTATCATTAACCCTACCTTCCCTAATGCAGTAAGCACTACAGCCATCCACTAGTATAGCATTACTTTTTTGGATTTGAATATATGAAGAATATGGGATAAAGCCTAAAGGGGTGAGAAGATGTGCATATTTATGTATCAAAGCTGTCATGGTCATGGTTTTGAGTTTTGACATCTAAATACGAGCTGCACATGTGACCCATGAAGTTGAATGAATCAAAATTCAAACAAAGCCATTGAATCTTGAAGACCAATCGTAGGGGAAAAAGATAAGCTAATGACAGTCAGGAAAGTTTGACAAAGTACAAGAAAACTGTATTCCCTAAAAATACTTCGCCCATAGTTCGATATCAATTGTTTGTTTAAGAAAAGTTTGTCCCCACTGTTATTATAAATTTTTTTTCCGTAGAAAAACTTTCATACATTTGTTACATGAGATGAGTGTTTTATATTTACTATACTATATGAGTAGCACATGATTAAGAACGTGTTACGTTCGTGACATATTTAAATTAGTGCATGAAAGATTTTCTCCGACAAATCTAGTTTTTTAGAGAATTAATTACAAGTAAACGATCAATGAAAATCAATGGATGACTCGTACTACAAAGACAAAGTTCTCTATTGAAGAATATTATATTGCATGGAACTCCATTGCCGGATTCCCATTCCCACTCAAATTTCAAAAGCTATTCCATGATCCATGACTTTTTTACACCTTAAAACTTTTGACTCTCAGCGGAATATACGTGCACATATCAACCATTTCAGAAACAAATGCTGGCGGGCCCGTAACTGGATGACCAGGAATATGTTTGCTGTTGCGTTTAAACATGAATATCTAACCTACTTTGATATCATGATGAAAATTGAAGTTTTATTATAAAATCAATTGACGATATAAGAAGTATCCGAGTAAAACATTTATTCACATTCTCAGTCTTCAGCCTGGTACTAGAGAAATAATAAAATCCCGAAAGGTCATTTTGAACAGCTCAATCAAACCCTAGAAATCATCATTGATACAAAAATTAGATAGACTCGGAAGGTGTCAATGTTCAAACATAACCGCATCATGAGTTGTAGGATTTCTGTCTTGTTCCATTGTTCATCGATCCAGGACTAAGTTAAATTAAACACAGTGGGCTCCCCACTTGTTTAATTTAAACGAAGAAATCCTAGGTAACGGGCAGGGCCGGTCTTGAGTTTTTGGGTGTTCAGTGAAAAAGCTCAAAATGTGTTTTTTTTTTTTTAATAAGGAAACATATGTTTAAAGAAAAAATTTAACGAGGGCTGGAACCAGTCGAAGCTGGGGGAAAATGCGAGAAAATTACAAGAAATGTTGTAGTCTTTGTTGTAAGTGAAGCTACTGGATTTGTTGAAATTTTTTACATTGTTTTGGTGCTGCGGCCATGGGGGAAGAAGGAAGGCTGCGTTTGAGGATCATCCTTTTTTCTCTAATTAATTCTCTAAATTAATTAGATAAAGAAATCGTTGAAGTTAGGGTTTGAGGATGAAGGAAAGCTGGGTTCGGGGAAGAAGGAATGTTGGGTTTTGGGAAGCAGGAATGGCTTGGGGTTTGGCCCGTTTGGGGAAGAAGGTAGGCTGGATTTTTGGTGCCCCTTTCAATTTTGGGCCCTGGACAGTTACCCTGGTAGCATTGGGCTTGGTAATGGGGTGCAACCATAGTTCTTTGTTCTTACCAAGATGGCCAACAATTTAGTACAACTTGTAGAGCTATAGATTAATTATTATTTAGGCCTAATCGGATAAATGGTCCCCGTGGTCATAAGGTATTCGGATGATAACCCCTGTGGTAAAAAAATTCAGATTTAAACCCTTGTGGTCACAGTCTGTTAGGATTTAAACCCATGTGGTCTAAGTCTGTTAGGATTTATGCCCTTCTGTCATTCCTCCATTAGGTTTAGGTTGGCAAAATCGGATAAATGGTCCCCGTGGTCATAAGGTATTCGGAAGATAGTCCCTGTGGTAAAAAAAATTCGGATTTAAACCCATGTGGTCTAAGTTTGTTAGGATTTATGCCCGAAACTAGAGGTTCTGTCATTTATCCGCTAAGCTTACAGGTGGAGCAGAGTTTCTCTGAGGAGACGCAACAGAACGAGGTGGAACTAATAAATCACATAATTCATTAAAATTCAAGGTCTAATAAATCAAATAATTCAAAATGCCTTTATAAAATTAACGAGTTTTTGACTCCCGAATATCCAACCGATTAATTAATTCTTTACTAGCCTATTACCACACGCATACGCATGTGGCAATTGACATTTTTATATATCTTTTATTTAAATAATTAATTTACATATTTTTAAAAAAATATTAAAAAAAAAAAGAAGAAATGAATTAAAAACGTGAAACCACCCACTAATGTGGGAGGTTTTGTTTTGTTTTTTTCTATAATTTTAAATATTAAATTCATTCAAAATAAAAATATGGTTAAATACTTTAGCTTCTTTTGGTTCAATTGTAATTTATGAAATTCTTAAAGGACAATTTATGGTATTTTGAATGTTTCACCATTTTAGGGTGCTCACTTTATATATACTAGCCTTTTTGCACGCGCTTATGCGCGTGCGAAATGCTTTTTTTTACATCACGGCACGCTACACGCGGCATCTAGAGTCATTTTTTCTTTTTACATTCACTCATGCATAAAGACATTGTTATAGTTACAATGTGCTAAGCGCAACGTACATTGTTTAATTATAAAATTTGAACTTGTCAAGAGACATTCTTTCATTTATTTTTTTATTTTTTTTGGCTAAAAATTTGTATGAACTTTTGCACCATTAGATTTAAATTAAGATATTGCAAGCCTCTCAACTTGAAAAGAGAGAAGCACATAAACGAAATTAAGCTAAACATGATGTTCACAATCAATCTCCCATATCACAAATGCCACAAAATTGAAACTTTATGTCCAAATGATAGCAAAAAAGTCACATATAAATACACCATTTCAATTATCGTCAAACTGAGTACATAAACTGCACAAAAAGACAACCTTAATATACAAAAATATATATTAAGCATTTTAAGCATAACATAATAAAAATGTTAGCTAAAAAATAAAGAAAAATCATATCGGCAGTAAATTAAGCATAACATAATAAAAATGTTAGCTAAAAAGGAGAAACCAATATCCATATACATGCAAACCAAGACATGTTTCTCCTCTTCCTTGCCTGTGCAAAGTATTACCCCATCATATATTTTCTTCCCTGAAACCATCTCTATTCCAAGCATTCGTAAACCAAACTTTGTGATAATTCCAAGTTCTGAGTGGTAGCAATTTGAAACAAAGGGCAACCTCGCTACAGTTGAAGCAAGGTGGGACTAAAGACTATTAATCCCTGCAAGCATCAGTTACATTCAAAATAAAGTTAGCACTTTTAATTAATATATATATATATATATATATATATATATATATATATATACATTGAATGGAATTAGTGTCATTTTGTATCCAATACAATACCTTAATAAAATTAAACCATAAATTGTTAACATAGTAGTGCAACACAATTAGGGGTTTGTGAAATCACGAAAAAAAATAAGATAAAAATACACATTAGTGTACCTTAAAAACTTGATAGCAATATCTTCGTCACTCAAGATTAATGAGTACATCCACCTTGCATTACATAAGTAATCAATATAAATTGGAAACCATCATATTAAAATGGACAGTGAAACTAAACCCCCCTCCTTAAATTCTGCAAAAATGAGTAACCATTATTTAACTAATAAATTAGTATGTATATAATAATGAAGTTAACAGAAATTTTCATACTACTTGCAATAAAACAAATGGAAGGGGGGCTGAAACCTTTCATAGTCGGATGGTGCAAAATATACATTTTTAGTATTTTTCCTGTCAAATGAACTTCAAAACTGATTATACCAATTAATTTTTTTCAAACGTTCACTTACCCAGAAACCAAAAATGAAAATTTTATTAAATTAATTAAAATAAACTCATTGGCAAAAGGAACATAAAAATGAAAATTTATACTAATTAATTAAAATAAGCTAATTCGCAGGAGGAACATAAACAACCATTTGACTTAATCTAAAGAGATACAAACTAAAAATACTGAGATTAAGATTGACAGGAGGAAATGATTGAGAATTAAGAATAAAAGATAAAGATTGAGAGTTGAGAAGTTGTACCGAGGAAGACTCTTTGTCAATTTATCTCTCTGTTTCATCCTCTCTCGCGCCCTCGTTCTCTTCTTCTTCTTTATTTCTGCAATGAACGGATAAACAATTTGCTATAAAAAATATATTTGTGTAATCAGATAATATGTAGTGAACCTGGTTGAGAAGAAATTGGGAATTTCGTAAGATGGAGACTCTGTGCACGTTTCTCTTTTCTGATTCTTGAATTTAAATGAGATTTGTGGAAGGATTTATCAAACTGCTTTTTGCTCAACGGGGGTGCAGTTTTCAGTTTCCACGTTCTATTTTTTATTTGAGGGATTTATCATGTCTCTTTTGTATTTTTTTTTTATCAATTTTTTTTCAACAAAATAATATATTGGTAGTTCAGTTTGATAGAAACTCTGCTTTTTGTTGAATGTTGGGTGCAACTTTTTAGTGTCCACGTTTTATTTTTTATTTGAAGTATCCGTCCTTTTTTATTTGTTGTTTTTTTCTTTTCATTTTTTCCCAATAAAATAAAATTTTAAAATTTTTATACATTTATATGGGATAATAATCTCTCTCCTAAAATGGAGGAGGAGTGGGGTTATTGCCCCCTTTTCTAGTGAGATTTAATACACGTCTTCCCCTTTTTTATTTTATTTTTATTTTTTGCTTCTAATAAAATGAATTTTAGATTTATATTTTTTTTACAAAATTGCCCTTGTGTGTTTTCATGTATCAAATTCGGTCAGTTCTAATTTTTTTTTGTTTAAGGGGCTTTTCAGTCCAATTTTTTTTGGTGAAGCCTTGAGACACCAAAGTGTGCTTCTGGCTTTCTAATATTAGAGATAGATATATATCTTTTATTTAAATAATTAATTTACATAGTTTTTAAAAAATTATTTAAAAAAGAAGAAGAAATGAATTAAAAACATGAAACCACCCACTAATGTGGGAGGTTTTGTTTTTGTTTTTTTTTCTATAATTTTAAATATTAAATTCATTCAAAATAAAAATATGGTTAAATACTTTAGCTTCTTTTGGTTCAATTGTAATTTATGAAATTCTTAAAGGACAATTTATGGTATTTTGAATGTTTCACCATTTTAGGGTGCTCACTTTATATATATAGATAACATATTCTATTTCTCTTTGACAAATAAGACAATAATCGTTGGCGTTTTCCCAGGATTTTACGTAAACCTCTCTGAGATAAATAGTTTTTTTGTGTAATTGTAAATGTGAAGTAAGTCTTCGTATCCTATTGGTGAAACTAACTATTTGAAATTCAACAGATCCTCTGTTTTGTCTTTTTCTTCTTGTGAAATAACTGAGATGAATGAATTTTTTTACCAGAAACTGAAATCTTATCTCCCCCCTCTTTTTATTGTAAGATTTTTTTTATTGATAGATACTCAGAGAAACTCTGCTCCGCCGGTAAGCTTAACGAATGAATGACAGAACCTCTAATTTCAGGCATAAATCCTAATAGACTTAGACCACAGAGGTTTAAATCCGATTTTTTTCTACCATAGGGGCTATCTTCCAAATTCCTTATGACCATGGGGACCATTTATTCGATTTGGCCAGCCTAAACCTAATGGAGGAACGACAGAAGAGCATAAATCCTAACAGATTTAGACCACAATGGTTTAAATCCTAACAGACTGTGACCACAGGGGTTTAAATCCGATTTTTTTTACCACAGGAGCTATCATCCGAATACCTTATAATCACAGAACCATTTATCCGATTAGGCCTATTATTTATGTGACTCGGCATTGCCCCTAGCATCCTGGAGTAGCAGGTCAAGGAGAAAGTACTAAATTACTAATGGTCTATATAAAACTATAGACTAAACCCTTAAAATATACACAAATTGAACCGACGGCTGCCAGAGTTCTTTTGTTTTGTTGTAAGTCCGTACTACTAATAGTATATTAAGGTCTCTAATTTAATCCAGTTCGATATGAATTAACAGGAGAATATTAGCTTGCTATAAAAAATAAGAATAAATTTTTTTTTTTTACTGGTGGAGAAAGTCTCTCAAGCAGCTTTTAGAATGTCACGTTAGAAAGTACATCGCGAACCAATTATACTTAAGACATGTGAGAGTTCCTGTGACAACATTACTCGCAACAGTTTTTGTTGGGAACTATTAAAGACAGCTTCAGGGACTTATGTGCCTATAGACTAGATCTAGTTTGGAAGAAGAATTTCCAAGACACAATTAAGTAAACTGTTATTGTGATATTATGTGTCAATGATAAAATGAGCGGCATGTGTGAACTTCAGGCCATATAATATTGTATTGTCGATAATGAAAGTCTGACCTCAAATTTGCGGGTTTTGGGTCTGAAGTGAAATTATGGAGGACAGCCTCATAGAGTGATACGACATGGACAGAAATCGGCCTTAGTATTGAGAGCCAGGCAGGGCTAGCATGAAGCCCAATAGGGTCGACTACCAAGGTGGTGAAACAAAAGAGGAGATCTCAACCAGCTGACTTGATGTTGAACGTGAAGAACTTGAAGAATGTGATGGTTTATTAGCGTGGCCAGGAAAAACATGTCGAGAACCCTTAATTTATTTCCTTTTGATGCAAACGTCAACTCAAACTTAGCTGACGCAGTTCGGTGAATTTATGCACCCCAAACACTTGCTTCTCAATTGACAAATCATCAATGAGGTAAAACTGTTGATTCGAACACTCCAATATCTTGTTTAAAAATGAATTATGATAGTCAAAACAACCAAGCAACAAAGAAAACAGTAAACGACCAAATCACACGACAAGGTTTGGCAATTTGTTCCTATGTCCCCGACGATCAACTTGAAAAATTTTACAAGTAGAGAGAAGTAGCTTTGGTTACGATATCAACCTCCTTAGTCTACTATTAATCCCTAGGTTAAATCTTTCTCTCACTTGCTCTATGTATCTCTTGTAGTTTTGGTTATGTTTAATAATCTCCATCCTATTTATACTTGATAGACTTTAATTAAGAAAAGCAAAACCCTAAAAAAAAGGAAAAATCCAACTGCAAAAGTCGCATGATGAGCCCATGCCATACATGCTTATGCATTATTACGAGTTAGGGTTGACAATAGTATTTTTTACATATTAAACTAACAATTAACAAATATCTATTCGTAAGTGAACAATTGCCTTACTATATATTACAATAATGACTAACAATCATTCACGTGCACGTGAACGACTATCTCTAACCTTAGTTTAACAACACACAAATAGCATTTCATGGTGGAATTGATACTAACTAAAGCCAAAAAAGAGTTCCAAACTGGGACCATACATGAATGCAACTGTACCAGTTAGTTGGAAGGATTTAGTTGGACAACTGTGCTTCCAAGTTGGATGGACCAGATATGAACAATGCAAAATTTTAAAATGGGGTTCACTTTGTTGTTTCTTAAGGGTGCGTTTGGTACGCGGGACGGGACGGGACGGAACGGGACGAGGCGTTCCGTCCCACGTTTGGTACGCCTAAAACGAGTGGAACGCGCTGTTCCACGGGACAAGTTTTGGATGATTTTTCGTTCCACCTCCCCCCCTGGAACGAACTCGTTCCACATCCGTGGAACACAAAATTATAACCTTTTTGTCTCCTTCTTCTTCCTCCTCACTTCCATCCGAGGGCATGGAACCTTCGTCCCGTCTTGTCCCGTCCCGTCCCGTCCCGTTCCGTCCCGTCTCGTCCCGTCCCGTCCCGTCCCGTCCCGTCCCGTCCCGTCCCGTCTGCGTACCAAACGCATCCTAAGGTTCTCATCATCCCATCCTCACCAGTCTCGAAGCCACATACATCCACAGTGCTATGTAGCAATATTGCAATTTGATCCAAAAAAAAAGTTTGTAGCTAGCAAAGGGATCACTGTTTTGCCTAGAGTAAAATCCACTGTTTTAAAGTCCCTAGCAGGAAAGTACGTACAAAAGAAAATTGAGGGGCCGTACACTTGTGCAGAGTGACTGTGCGGCAGACAGCGACCTCCAAAAGCTCTCCAAAACCAAATTTGATGTGTACCGTTGAATCCACTACGCGCCAGTTTACATGTCATAGCTTCTGACCCATCTTTTCTCTTTTCATTTGTTGTTTCGAGAGGAACTTCTATGACACAAAAATTATTGTAACATCATGTAAATTTTTTAAATTTTTTTATACAAACTATTGTATTATTAGCGAGATATTATAATAACAATATACTAGTGACATGTAAGTTTCTCTCTTGATCTTCGATTTCCATCAATTCAACTCATCAAACCCCTTCAACTTTAAACCTCCATGACAAAAAAAAAGAGTTCGTCCTCAGAGAAATGCAATTCTTCAGGGAAGCCAGTAAGAAGAAGGTTTACCACTAAAAGAGGTTCCAAAACACGTGACGTCGATGCTGCTGAAATCAGGATGGAGATTCTCCATGCCATACAACTCCATAGATCATCATCATCATCATCATCAGTGGCACCAGAAGCGTCGGCGCCACCACCACCTGTATTTGTGGGTCCACGGTTTGATTCATTGGCGGAGCCTATGCCTCTGCCTGGGCCAGTGTGGTCTACAACTGCACCTTCAGTATTGCCTTATGCTCCTTCTTCAGCAGCCATGGAAGCCTTGGAATTTGAGTGGGGGGAGAGCCAAGCTGCTTCATATTCTTGGTGGCTAGGGTTTCTGAAGACTTTAGATGGCAAAAATGCTGACAAGTCAAACTATCCTTCGCCATTGGGGAGTTCTAATTGGTTGTTTGGTCAGAACCAGATTAGTAACTGTAAAGTAGATGATGATCAGGACACAGCTGCTTTGGTTGATGCAAATGATCAGAGCCTTTCGCCAGATGAATGGTTGATGTTTCCAAATACAGAAGATGACGTGGGTGAGATTGTAATTCCCTAAGCTTGGAAACTTGGAATATATATGCTCTAGCTAGCTAGCTAATTGGATTTTAGATATAAATATATATAACGTAAGTTCTTAGTACTTCATCATCAAGGACCTCAACTATGTGTTTCATATTTTGCTTTAAATAGAGGTAGACAATGACGACGACGACGATGTTGTATTTGTTTCTTTTTAGTGCAATCTTCTACATGTAAGAGAAATGAATCACACACTCTCTTTTCTTGCACTCCTTTATTAGTTTTGGTACCTTAAATATTTTGTTAAAAAGGGCAAGTGCAAGAGGATAATTAGTGTGAGCTTCATGAGAAAATTAAAATATTCTAATTTTTTTCATGGTATCAGAGCAGAGTAAGTTGTCTCACGTGTGAAGTCTGATGGTCATACACTATACAAGAAAACATTGCTTCTGTGATCCCCTGACATTCGTCACATAATAGTATATGTGACGAATTTTGATTGTCACAATGAGCGTCACCTTTTCACGCGTCATGAAAAGTATGTGTGATGAATTCTCTATGCCTCACAGATTTCTAGTATACGTGACGCGTGGTTCATCACGTATTGCTGCTATTTGTGATGAGCTGGTTGTCACCCAGTCCCAGAGTAAGTGAGGAATATAAGAATTCTTCTCATTTGAATTTTATTTTATTTATGGATTTTGTTATTTTCATAACCATAATGAAAACTAATTGTATAATAAGTAAATAAATAATATGAAACATCCTTCACACAAGACAATTTTATTTATAATTCAAATAGAGGTAAGTTTGTGTTGTCTACACATTTAAACTTGAAAATTCGTCACACATGAGGTAGCGTGTTGATAATTTCACATTAATGAGAGAAAAGACCGTTGTATGGGCTTATAAGAATGTGATGATCTAGTATTCCTCTATAAATACAACAATTGACTGAGTTATAAACACTAATCAACTCCATAGAAAAGGTTATTAGTTGAGTGATATGATCATTTCCATTCTGGGTTTGAGTCGATCGAAGTGTGAAAATTCTAAAAGGAACAGAACAGGTAAGTGGTGCTTTTACATGCTTTAATCAGAAATTCAGAATGTAACTTTACAGAGATGATCACACCTGTGACTGTGAGTCCCTTCAAATTGGAACTGATTGGCTTTGGAGGATCACGAGGGTCGGAACAGTGAAAGGATTTTAAGGCCGTTCATAAGGCGCCGTTAAAACACTACCAGATTCATACTTCATACCGTCTTTCCAACGCCATCGTTGATCATGGTGGCGTTTAGCAAACGTCAATGAAATTCAATTAATGCCATCGAAGCTAAATTCTATGAGGTCATGGCTCTTTATTTTCATTTCCCGCTTTCTTTCTTGCAAAAATAAAAGTCTAAAAAAAAAACGAAATCCCTTGTTCCCTCTCTGAGCTCCGAGCCTCCGACGCCCGATTCTCTCTCTCTAACCTCTAACTGCTACTCTCTCTCTCTCTCTCTCCCCCTCTCCAAAGGTCCCTCACGCCATATTCTCTTTCGCTCAATACCTCTACTGGATTTTGGGTTGAGTTTCTTTTCAATCTCTTCAACTGACTCTTAAATTTTGTGCTGGTGTTTGGTTTTCTGCTGGTCAAAGAAACAGATATTGAGGATTCATCTTATTTATCATCAAATCTTTGGGATGCTGCAAGTATTTGGCCTTTGCTCATAAGGACTATGAGCAAAATGTCTGAATTGAAAATGTTTAGGGAAAAAAATATTATTACACGAATTTCGATCTATTTTTTGATATTTTTAGGTCAGATTTAGTGGTTTGTTTTTTTCTTTTGCTAGATTGGTACTTATTGATTCACTAGTGTTCATAGCTTCACTTCACCTGTGCAGAAGTTAGTTATTGGGTTTAGTTCTGCAGTGCAAGAGTTTCACTTGTTCAATGTAGTATAAAAACTTTTGTTTCCAGGTTGGATATGTCAGAGGTAAGCTGATCAATTTGTTATAACTTTCATTTGACACACACACACACATATATTGTATAGTCTTTGAATCAATGGAAAAAGAAAGCTAACTGTGGTTTGTGGGAAGCAAATAACTGTTTGAATCAAGAGAAGTTTGAGGAAATATATGCTTAGTTCCTACTGAATTATTATTTTCATTAGCCCAGGGTAGAGGCCTTCGTTGTATACTTGTTTCATTTATTCCTATTCATCTTCTTTGACAACTAGTTTGAGTGCTTGACTTGTTGCCCGGCAGGGAGATTCTAATTTTGGAAACACATTAGGCCAGCGAAGGTAATTAGCTTATCAAACAGTTTTTTGGTTTACGTACTGAAGCTTTTCCAATGAATTAGATCTTCTCGGAAGAACCATCGAATTGTTTTGAAAAAGTTATTGTCCTTCGTATATGAATCATCTGCCTCGTACTTGATTTCCTGCTTATTGCATCTAGCTAGCTGTTTCATAGTGTGAAGCCAAGGAGTGATCGACAAGCAAAATTCAGACCCTATGAGAAAGAAAGCTGGTGACCGAAGTTAGCTTAGCCGAGTTTGGGCTTAAACATTGGTATGGGGTGCTTACAGGTTAATTTCATCCCCGGTCTGCCAGGGCCTTCTGGTAGTAGTAGGCTTCAAGTTTCAAGCGCTCAATTCAAAAAACAAATGTAACACAAAAAAAGAGCGGTTTTTTGTTCATTTCAAGTTAAGAGAGAAAAAAAATTGTCCATTAATGTTAAAAGAAAATAACTCTTATACCCATGTATAAAATGTTGGAATTTTTAGGATCGCAGGGCCCGCTTCACTCTAACGACACCGATACTGTTCCCAACTTTACCACTTGTCCAATCTGTCAGTTGTGGGGTTTTACCACAAAAGGTCTCGGTATTTGACACACCCCGACCCCAATCGAGGCATGTTGGCCGTCATGTGAGGGTGACGTAGCCATGTGCGCTGTGCGGAAGTGAACGTGATATAAAAAATGTAGGTAATAAAAAACCAACTAACTAATTTACACTAGACTAGCATATAAGTACGAGTGAAAGTGTTTAGAGTGTAGATACACACACAACCAGAATGTAGGTATCAAAATGCAACCCAGAAGTCTAATTACTAATCATACAGATCATAAAAGAAACCCTACACTGATGGATGTCTGTCAGAACTGCCGTGGAGTCCTCGTGAGCCACCAACAAGAACTTATATCTAGAACCTGGAGGGGAGCAAAACAGAAAGTGTGAGTGGGCAAAAACAAAGCTTTTCAAAACAATTTATCTTTCCAAAAATAATAACCCTTCACCGTAAAACCCGTATAATTTCCCAGAAAATAGTACTACGTACGTATATAAGAACCATGCTCGAGAGTAGCAAAACCCACTTGTATGCCATGTCAATCAACTCCACAATGCATAAGTAAGTCAAGTGAAATTAATCAATATAAAATTACATATCAGTCGGAGTCACCTAACGTGACCTGTACGGCTGAGTCTATAACTCATCAGTCAAGTCTTGCACATGAGTCGGAACCACCTAATGTGGTCTATACGACAGGCTAGGTGTAAATAAATACGCTCAGTGCTACGATCACATGAAGACTGTGCGAAGTATCACAAGTCACCTACGAGTCGGAACCACCTAATGTGGTCTGTACGACAGTCTGGCACCTGCCTTGGATCCAAGGTGAGCGTGTGGTGTAGAAGGTGAACGATCACATGAAGGCTAGGCCCTGGCCTCTGGTGGAGCACTAACACGGGGGTGCAGGACAATGAGCTCTACGCACAACAATTCATCACTATGTAATCATATCAACAATGAGTACTCACCTGAACTTACCTTGGCTTCTGCAATAGCATGCAATATTATGCAAAGCTATACTAAATCATATGCTAAAATATAAAGCAATTATGACATGGCATTTTAAAACGTAAAAACCATTTAAAACTATTTCTGGGAAAACGTAAGCATATATATGTATATATAGAAAATCAAAAGCCCACTCACTGGTATGTAGCTGGGTCGTAACCCTTTAGTCTCGCCTGGCTGCGGTCGTCCTTCGGAAACGTTTCACCAATATGTGAAACCACTATTTTAACATCAATTTTACGCACATAACCAAAACTATGTAATAACTTCTCATACGTTGCTCAATTGAGGTGTTTGAATATACCATCGTGGCCTACTCAACACCACGAACATCCTCATATTTTAAGAAAAAATTTCCGATGTCCCACGCGCCCTCACGAGCCAGCCATACGCGCGGCCACGAGCAGGCACGTTGGACGGAATCCCTCACGGCGTTAGGGAATATTCTGTTAAATAACAGCATATTTCGTCTAAAAACTAACGGTGTTACCTGACGCCGTTAGCATATTCCGTCAAAGTTGACAGAATATTCTTCTTTCTTCTATGGTGATTCGCCTGACTCTGGCGCCAGTCGCCGCTGCGTCGCTGGTTTCTGGAAAAACTTTAAACCTTAATATCTTCCTCATTTTTCAACCAAATTTCATGGAATTTATACCAAAATGAAGCTCTGAACCAGTAGAACATATTCTTACCACTTTGAAGACCTAAAACCGACGAGAAACAGTCGGAAAATCCTTCGATAGTCCTGCTAAGTCTACAACTTGATAAACCTAGGTGTCCCGACGTCCAAACCACTCCAAAATTGTCCTCAAGTCTCTATGGAGTAGTTCTAAGACTCCATTAAGCCTTAAAACTCCGTAATATGACCACGATCACCATGGAGCTACAGAACACCACTCAGAGTTCTTGAGGTTATGACGTCAAGCAAATAGTATGATTAGGTTCCTGAACTTGCAAGGAACTTGGAAATGACCTCCAATAGTTCGATCTGTGCAAGATGAAGATGGTTGGGTATGTGTGTGTATGGACTGTACGGATGGGGAAGAGGGTTCGAGAAAGTGGGAGGAAAGATGAAGGTTGCACGTGTGTGTGTGTGTGGCTTATGGGGTTGATCACCTAAAACAACCTCAAGCTCTAATTGGGCTACCAAATTCAAGATCCATGCAATTAGGTCTAAAAGAACCAACCCAACCCCCTATTCTTCATAACATTTATCCTACACACCCAACTCAGCCCTAACTTGCCTCCACACTATCGGGACGTCGAATTCAACTTAATCACATTGGCAAGAAAATAATTTAGACTATATACGTACATCCACGTCACTGAGCCTTTAGGGCATAAACTTCATTTTACATACTCGAGGACAAAATTATGCATAGTAAATTGGAACGGGTTGTTACAACCTACCCCCCTTAAAAAATTTCATCCCCGAAATTTCGTACACCAACATAACAACCCACTAATATTCATAAAACAAGCGTGGATACTTATCTCTCATACAATATTCCGTCTCCCAAGTGGCTTCCTCCATTGAATGGTTCCTCCGCAAAACTTTCACTAAACGCATAGTTTTATTCCTCAGAACCTCATCTTTCCAATATAAAATCGTCACTAGCTCCTCGTCATAAGTCAAATATGGATTAATTTCTAGTGGTTAAGGAGGTATCACGTGTGATGGATTTGAGACATAATGGCGAAGCATAGAAAGATGAAAAACATCGTGCACTTTAGATAATTATGGAGGCAACTCAAGCCTATAAACGACTTCACCGACTCGCTCGGTGATTTGGTATAGTCCAATGTATCTAGGACTTAACTTACCCTTTTTCCCGAACCGTACCACATCTTTCCACGGTGATAGTTTCAAAAATATCCAATCACCAACTTTATACACCCTATCAGTGGCGTGTTTATTAGCTAGACTTTTTTGTCGATCTTGGGCCGTTTTCAGGTTACATTTAATTACCTGAATATTCTGTGTAGTCTCGTCTACAATCTCAGGCCCCACCAATACTCTTTCACCAACATTTGACCAGCATAAAAGAGTCCGACAAGACTTACCATAGAGTGCCTCAAAAGGTGACATACTAATACTAGAGTGATAGCTATTATTGTAGGCAAACTCCATCAAATCCAAACACTTATGCCAAACGTCACCAAACTGTAGTACCGACGATCTCAGCATATCCTCTAGTGTCTGGATAGTCCTCTCAGATTGACTGTCTATCTGGGGATGATATGCCATACTATAAAACTTCGTAACCACTCCAAAATTGTCCCCAAGTCTCTATGGAGTAGTTCTAAGACTCCCTTAAGCTTTAAAACTTCGTAATATGACCATGATCACCATGGAGCTACAGAACACCACTCCGAAGCTCACGGGTTCCAGAGTTTTCGAGGTCCTTATGTCAACCAAATAGTATGATTAGGTTCCTGAACTTGCAAGGAACTCGAAAATGACCTCCAATAGTTCGATCTATGCAAGATGAAGATGGTTGGGGGTGTGTGTGTACGGATTGTACGGACGGGGAATAGGGTTCGAGAAAGAGGGAGTAATGATGAAGGTTGCACGTGTGTGTGTGTGGCTTACAGGGTTGATCACCTAAAACAACCGCAAGCTCTAATTGGACTACCAAATTCAAGATCCATGCAATTGGGTCTAAAAGAACCAACCCAACCCCCTATTCTTCATAACATTTATCCTACACACCCAACTCGGCCCTAACTTGCCTTCACACTATCGTGACGTCGAATTCAACTTAATCACATTGGTGAGAAAATAATTTAGACTATATACGTACATCCACGTCACTGAGCCTCAAGGGCATAAACGTTATTTTACATACTCGAGGACAAAATTATGCACAGTAAATTGGAACGGGTTGTTACAGTATTAGGGGGTGTATTCAATTGGGATGTTAAGGGATTTTAATTCTTTTAATGAATCTAGGGGTATTCAATCAGGATTTTAAGTGATTCTCTGAAATTCTAGGTGTATTCAATTAGAATTTTAAAATAGTTTATTAAAATCCTTAAAAATCCAGGTGTATTCAATTAAGATTTTAAAGAAGTTTATAACATTGCAGGTGTATTCAATTAGAACTTGATTTTAAAGAATTTGAGAAAGTTGAGGAATTAGAGGGAATTGGAGAGATTTTGTAGTGTATTTTAAGTATCCACAAATCTCACCTCTTCACATGAGATTTCGAGGGAATTGAATCAAAATTTTATATGGAATCTCTACAAATCAATTAAACTCCATAAAAATCCATGGATTTATAAATCCATTAAAATCTCTCACATTCTCAATTGAATACACCCCCCTTAGTTAGAGTGAGGTAATCATATTTAAACCACTTAGTTTCCTTTCCCGCCATAGATGTGGGACTTTAACACTCTCCCTCATGTGTCACCTCATTTAATGGATTCGAATTTCCACTACGCTTTCTTTACAAGTTTCGATGGTGTCCCAATCTACTCGTAGCTGGGTTAGAAGGATTTTTATTTTCATTGGAAATTTAGGCAGTTGAACCCCGCTTCTTGGTTTCGTATCATTGCTTCTGTTGCCCAGATGAAAAATGGGTCTCCAAAGAAAAATAAATTCATAAAAGGTAAAAGAAAGGCATCCTTAGAAGTTTAGTAAATTATTTTGGATGTCTAAATAAACATGTAAAAATAAATTGAGTGTCCAGAAAAACAAATACGCCCAAACACAAAATTTGAATGTACACAAAATCACTCCACTAAAAAAATATTGACTAATCAAAATATTAAAACCAAGCGAATACAGTCTGATTAATGAGGGTTCTAGTATCCAAATCATTAATGGGCCATGCATCACTCTGTCATATGCATGCAGCTAACTAACTTGTCATTGCCAACAAACAAGCAGCAGTTAAAATATTGGAGGCACAATTAAATGTGAAGGCCATCTGCATGAGGGTCTACAAGAGTGACGGTGACAAATGGATGCGATCAATTTGACCATTCACCAAATGAACCTCAATGAATGGCCACAGCCTCTTTGACTTTGTGACTTTGCAACTACTATAGAGGTTTGTCACTTATCACCTAACACACTAGCAATGATCGGTCGATTACATAGCGGTCCCAATGCAAATTGAGGCCTAACACGAAAATGCAACGATCTCTTCTTAATATATATATATATATATATATATATATGTATGTATGTATGTATGTATGTATGTATGTATGCATTTTAATAACGAAACAAAATTTTACACTATCTTGATAGCATCTTACACACTTTTGTTATAATAAGGAAGGAAGTGTGAGAAGATAAAAAAGATGTGTCAAAATCACTTCCTTTTAATAAACCAATGTAAATAGAAAACTTTTCAGTTCAATCTACCAATCATCCACTATGAATTTGACGCGCATCAAGAAGTAGAAGAATAAATCTTTGGTTTTTCTTTTCTTTCTCATTTGTCGAGAACACGATGAATGATAAATTTTTTGAGATATATATATATATATATATATATAACATAAGTGTATGAAAGAAATATAAGGTCTGATTCGAATTGAGGACAAAACAAAATGCCTTCTTCGTTTTTTCTCTAGGCTCACATGCGTGTAGACGATTTCTAACAATTGATGTACGTGAGGTCTTCATAATCAACAAACAAGGGTTAGATTTCAATCATGCGCGCGGTGTCTGACGCTAGAAGATTCAAAACATCACGGGATCCGAATCGATCAATCAAATCCTCTTTGAGTTAGTTGTAGAATGTACATCATCTTAATGTTGATGTATAGTGGTGGTACCCACATATACCATGAAGCAAAATCTAAGAAGCATGCGCACCACACAGCTTTAGCAGGCCAGCTGGCTCATTCAGATTTTTTTTTTCTTTCACCAAACTAGATAGTTTTTTATGTTTAAACAAACTAATAATAAACCTAGTAAATGATATGGAAAGCCCAAAAGACAATCCAAATATAAGCATAGTTCAAAAGGAAATGTACAATAGATGGTCGAGCAACCTCACAACAACAAAAAATTCTAATATGAAAGACTGCTACTTCAACCACACCAGTTGCACTGCCATCGCAAATCTGCCACCACCACCAAGAAGAAGAAACCACAAACAAACTATGGATGAACGGAAAATGAGGTGAGCGAGCCACCCGCTCAAAAAACGCTTCCATAATCCTAAATTGACACACCCCGCGACCCGGAATGTCCACTTGGACTTCGAAATCGAGTTGTGCTGGCCGACACCTGGAAGGTGACGAAGCCATGAAGTGTAGTGTGGTGGAATATGTAAATAAATTTAAACCTAAATGTGCCTAAATATAAGAGTGCGCTGTGAGCGGGAATGAACCCATTTCACACGTGATATCAGAGCATAAGTACAGTATAGTAAGATAAGGTGAGAATTATACCATCGAAGGTAATCGTCTACACCAAGATTTGTCAAGAATCCTCGTCGATAAGAAAGCTCAGCTACTAAAACCTGGAGGGGCGAAAAACAAGGGTGAGTGGGCCTGAAAATAAAGTTTTAATAAAAACCCTTGAAAATGTTATAACCCCTCGCCATAAAACATGTATAGTTTCCAAGGTATACATACTACATATAGTATGAAAATACTCACCGTAGCCTGCAAAATATCAAGATATCAATACGGAACAATAGTTCATATATAAGTGCATAACGTCAGTAATCGTATACTCTCGCATAAGCAAACATATCAACCAAGTGCTCATCGACACATGTTGACACACGAGTTCATGCAAAGTTATTATGATATGAACATGATTGGGTGTAATAATGATATACGCTTTAGTGCTACAATCACGTGAAGACTGGCGCTATTCGTGGTCACATATGAGTCAGAGTTGCCTATTGCAACCTGTACGACAGGACTGGCACCTACTTGGATCCAAGGTGAGTGTACGGTGTAGATGTGAACATACACATGAAAGATTGGCCATGCCCCTGGACGACCACTAACACCGGTGCAGCAAACGATGAGCATAAAACATAAATATAGTCATGCCATAGTGGTTCAATAGTTCTAATCAACATAATATCATTCATAGCCGTAGGTATAATCATGGCATCAAGAAACATACGCATACCTGTGCATCCCGTAGGATTTATAATCACTTCGTAATTTTCTGTTATTTCGCTAATTCTTATGAGCATTAGTCTAAGCTAGGCATACGTAGTAAATTCTCTTTCAATGTATAAATGGAAACTAACAAATATGTATATACTATATAAAAGAAAAGACCCACTCACCTGAAGTCCGTGCTACAACTCTCTAGCATGAATATCGAGGCATCACGAACGATCTTCGCCTAGAACAATTATCAAATCACGTCTCAGAATTCTTATTGATAGAACACGTAACTTACATAAAACACATTCCCAAGGATGTTCTAGAATGATTTGTAACCCATTGACCAAGAGTCAACCGCCGGTCAAAGGTCGACGGTAGGGTCCACAACCCTACGTAACTCGATCTGGAAGATCCGCACTCGGATTTCTGATTTTCAACTTCCTAAGAGTTTTAATAAGCTTCTAGAACAACATCCTAAAGTTTCAGAACGATCCAACGGTCGGATCTCCTCCAATCGCTAAAATTAAGTGACGGCCGACGTTTAGATTTACAAACTTAGAAAACCCATCCGGGAAGATCCGTATATTAGATTCTCGATCCGTTAGTTCCTAATATCCTTCAATATTATGTACTATTACTCATTAAAGTTTGGTGATGATCTAACGGTCGGATCGTCGAATCATATAATAACCAAGTGGCGGCCTTTAATGGAAATATAACCAAACAACGAAATTTTGTCAATCGGACGTCTAATATGTAATCGGGGCACCCATTTTAGCCTAGGGAGGTCAAGTGGTGTCTTTGCCCACACGCCGGCCGCCCTGACTCGTCGGAAAATTCAACTATTTTAAAAATTTCTCAAATTTTACAAGAATGAAGATCTCAATGAGTAGAACAAGTTTTATACCTGTGGCCAAGTCCAATTTGGCCGGGAAAAGCCTCAAATTGCCATGAACCTGTCAGAACCCTAGAAATGGGTGCAATTCAATTCGTCTTCTCCGGTGTTCCACTGCCCCCAAACTTGTTTGGGGTTTGTTCCTGGCCTCATGAGAATTCCAAAGGTGGTGATGATCGAAGAGAAATGCGTCAGAAATGGTGGATCACCATTGAAGTTCCCTCGCACCCACTGGTGCGGTTCTCATGAAATCGGAACTAATGTCTTCGATTTTTGGATGAATATGGAGGAGAGATTGATGCTAAGTTGTTTCCAAGTGGTCCCGCGCCGTGAATCACCAGAGAAACGCCGTAGATGGTGTCAAAAATTGATGTGGAAACCGGATATCCAACCGGGTCAAGCGGGTCGGTGAAGGTTTTGGCTGACTTTCCCCTTCCCTCATTTCCCTCATTTCTCTCTTCTCCTATTGGTCCACTCCATTTCTCTTCCTTTCTCATCTTCCTTCTTTCTCTTGGTTGGGCATTCATTCTCTTTTCTCCCCCGATTAGGCAACTCTGCCCCCTCATTCCTCATCTGTTTCTTTTCCTCTTCGATTCGTTCTTCCTTTTTTCCTTATTTCTCACAAAATAATCTTAAAATAATAATATAATAATTAGAAGAAATATATAAAATAATAAAAAGTAATTTTTACAAAAGTACTTTTCGGATTTGTAGTTCCGTAAAACCCCTATCGTAACTCTGGTTTCGATTTAGATTACGCTTATGCAATCGTTCCATCAAGAACTTTGAGAGTACGGTAAAGTAGTAACTTGCACGTGTCACTAAATGACAGTCAACGAAAATCAACAATCTCGCCAGTAGGGCATTTTTGTCAATTCACTCTTTTAAAAAATAATAAAATCGTAAAATTAGGGACAGGTTATCACAATCTATCCATCTTAAAAAAATTTTGTCCCCGAAATTCAAAATCATTTGTTATACAAAAATAGTGAAAAGACAATAGAAAAATAAATATGTAAAGAAGAGATCAAGTTAAAGCGGTTGAATAAAAGAGAACGTCATTCTATCACGATCGGATTGCAGTGATTACTCGTTCATGCTTCCAAACTCAAGCTTTCCTTCTCCTTCAATATAATACTACAATATAAAATCCTTTATGAAAACATCAAGTCAAAATAGTAATATAGTAACATATAGTCAAAATACATATATAACATAACGTACAATTTAAAATAGTTGTGCTGAAGTCAAAACTGAACATAGAAAAATTTGACCTACGCACTTGTAGAGTCACGTACTCCGAGAATAAGCATGTAGTAACTTTGGGTCGAGCCCAAACAATAAATAAATAAACTAATGTAAACGGCCTAATGGTTCACTTGCTTACGAGTCCAACGAATAAGTTATCGGTATTACAATATGCAGCCCGTAATACCGACAACTCACAGTTGTCTCGATAAGTAAGTAACAAATTCCTGAGGGTGCAATATTACCATCATGCCCCTCATTGGGAAATACACATAAATCATCCAATTAGTGCCTCAATCATGCTCATGTACTGCCCTCTTGGGCGATAACACAAATAGCACATAATTTGCTACATTGTAATCTCGATCAATCAACTACCTATTCCCAATACTCTTCTGTCAATCATGTGTTATGCATAAAATTTCCATACTACGTCTCAACAGTGCCATACCCAAAACAAAAAATTGTAACCGTATTTACAAGCAACTAAAATAAAGATAACTATGTGTTACAACCATGTTAATTGTAGAACGGACAAAATGCAACATGTCCACTAAGGTTTGAGTAGCTCGTTTCAGACTAATCGTTAGTCTGAGGGTGAAATGTGGTACGTGACAAAGCTTAATACATATGGCCTTCAAGAGCTTCCTAAGACTTGGAAATGAAACACGTGTCACAGTGAGATATAGTAGTGACACTCATACCATATAACCAAACAATGCAGTTCATAACGCCATAGTGAGCAGGTTCATATTGAATTTCCCTCGAGTTTAGCAAAACTATGCCAAGAAGAACAATCAAGAATTTGAGGGTCAAACAAGTCCATGAAATATAGAATACAAGGTAATTGAAATTAATGCATGACATCTTGCTACAACGGTAGCTTCTTGAACATTCAATCATCAACAGTAAGGATTCGCTTATCAGACTATTTGTTGGGTGATTGAGGAATTAATAGTCACAACTAAAATCTAAATGTTCGGGTGATTCACCTAAACGGTCTATTTGCTTCAAAATTAGTACGAAGTGTAATAGGGTAGACACGTACCCAAGGGTGACTGGAATGCCTTCTGGCACAAAAGGTGAATATGAAATCATAGTCAAAGTAAATGCCAGAAAAATATGATAATTTCAAGAATGAGTAATTTTCTCAAGCGATCTAAAATGTAGTCCATCTGGACCAATGGAAAGTAAGCTAACTTGTCAAGTTGGTCGATACCAAAACATCATCGTAATATCCACATGTACAAGATACCTCGTACCATGAGCTTATGGTGATATTTCCCATCTCCATTCGGATACAAAAAGTGATTATAATCACTCGAACGATTTCTTGATAATTTGTAAGTAACATCAACCCAATGCTCGTGAGTTCCAACTAAAATGAAGTAGGACAGGCCGAAAGCATTTCGAGAGTAGATAATGTCTTTTGCTACGGTAAATGGTAATTACGTTTACACAACGGGGATGATACACGATTGTGTAATCGTAGATGTTGATTTGGTTCCTTTATCGCCATTGTCAGAAATCTAATTCTTCTCAAATGGACATGTATTTGCGAGGTCTAAGATTGATTGAGATTTTGGACACGTTTCTCTACAGAGAAGTGTCATCCTGTTTTCAAGTAAAGATGGTAACTGTTGACTCTAAGTCATGAATAATATGGTTCATTCTTAACGGTTCTAACTGCTGGAAAATATACGCGATACTCTGTCATGCTGCATTTACACAACCAAATCATCCAGAGAAAACGTCATCAAGGATTTCGAAATGATTAATGTCATCGAAAGGTGTAAAGCAAAGGTGAGGTGAGACAACAATTCGGTTATCAGAAACTTTAATCATATCCAACATCCCAAACCAAACTAACTTTCCTCGGTCAATAAGTGAGGAAAAACACTATAACCGAAAAATTGCTAACCAATTGTCGATAAAATCGACAAGACCAAAGATATCTCGAATTTCACAACACTTTGTAAGATTTTCAACTTTCTTCCCCTACAACCTTTTAGGAAAAAGAAAAGAATGTCGTCCACCGAGAGCACGACTCCCAAGAAACGAACATGTTCTAAACAAGTTTAACATTCGAAGAATTTGATTCAAAGCTGACTATTGGTGTTTAGAGAATTTAATTTCGTTGCTGGGATAAATGGGAAAGTCATCAGTAAGACCATTACAAATTCGTTAGGCTATGGAAGAAAACTCAGGTTACAAAAGTTGGTCGAGTAGACCATCAATTCGAAGTATGGGTATGAACGGTTTTATTCGTCACCCGATTGGGTTGCTAATATCTAGCTACGATTCTAAGGTTTGGCCTTTCACCTCCGCGAATAGGTTCGAGGTTCCCTAGATAAGGTGTTTGGTTGGGTAAATGTCTAATCAGTAAGCTTTTGTAACTAAGTTATCTAAATGATGTAAGACTTGTTCGACAAGGATGCAAGTTATCTCATTACTTCACTCCACCATTTGGTGATATCCCAAGTAAAATTTTGGAATATGACGCTAGAGGTGTACGTCCTCGGACGTACCATACTACTTCCTTTCAATACGCCATGTGTGAATAGGCCTTCATATCTTTCTCGATACTCAAATCACTTTAACAGTGAGAAATCGACTCGTACTCTGATTTTACTGTCTACCTGTGGAAGTGATCGAAAATGTGACTAGTTAAAGAGGTTTTGATTACCTAAGTGGAAAACATGGTTAAAACAACTGCGAGTTTCCAAGATTTAGTTTCTTCGACTCAGGTAGTCACTGTTAATCAGTCTATCAGTCACGCCGCTTATTAACGTATATACGATATTTTGATATTGTTCGCTACCCTGAAACTGTGAACCGATATTCTGGTATAAAGGTATCACTCCCAGATACTAGTACATGTGTCAGGTATCAGAAATCATATTGCCTGAATACTGGTTGACAGTTCTTGGATATCGGACAATATCATTAATTAGTAGCGCCACCATAGGCTGATTACAGGCTAGAGCCCGCTCGGGTAGTTGGTTTCAGATGATTAGTAAGGAACTGGTCATGTGAGTTGGTTTCATTAATTCTAGGGAAAATACTTACTACTTCGGGGTTTTCTACTGACCGTAGGTATAACAACTCGTACACCTGTGCCTATGCTCGTCGAAATGACGAGTACATCATCAAAAGAAATTCGGAAAACTAGTATTGGTCGAAACGTCCTAAAGCCTGAAAGGAAGTTGTTATTAATCTACTTTAGAATGAACTTAAACCAAAGTCGATCTTCATCTTGAAGATCTGGAATGATCACTAATGCGTTTGAAAATATTAGTGCTATTGGGGACCAAAAGTGATTGTCCCAAGATGTTATCCCGTCAAGTGCTACCGTTTTAGCACCACATTGTCACATGAGACATTTCTGAAAATTTTGACGAAGTAAACTTCATAGGAATTCTAATAGATGATATACTAACGGATGCTGCCAAGGAATCACATTCTTGAAAGGGTTGGTATAAATGACTAGATGGTAGTAGAATTGGTAGGTAAATCCCCCGTAATGCACAACTATCGATATGGTAGCCCTGCCTCAGGGCCATCAACTTGTCTCAACATCTTTCCTTTGTAGGGAAATTCTTCACTCAAAGTTTAGAGGCGATCGCCAAAGCGATTTTCTCGAATGTCAATAAGTCGCCTAATCCGCCCAAAACTTAAGAAAACCTAACACGTTTTTTGTAGTCGACGAGGTGTAAAAAATCAACATTTAGGCTCAAGAATCGAGAATGCTTACATCACGTGTGTGATAAATGTAATATTGCCCAAACTTATGCTCTAATACCAAACTGACACACCTCGACACTGAATGTCCACTTGGACTTCGAAATCTAGTTGTGTTGGCCGACACCTGGAAGGTGATGAAGCCATAAAGTTAGTATGGTGGAATATATGAATAAATTTAAACCTAAAAGTGCCTAAATATAAGAGTGCGCAGTGAGTAGGAATGAACCCATTTCACACATGATATTAGAGCATAAGTACAGTACAGTAAGATAGGGTGATAATTATACCATCGAAGATAATCGTCTATACCAAGATTTGCCAAGAATCCTCGTCGATAAGAAAACTCAGCTACTAAAACCTGGAGGGGCGAAAAACAAATGTGAGTGGGCCTGAAAATAAAGTTTTAATAAAAACCCTTGAAAATGTTATAACCCCTCGTCGTAAAACATGTATAGTTTCCAAGGTATACATACTACATATAGTATGAAAATACTCACCGTAGCATGAAAAATATCAAGATATCAATACGGCACAATAGTTCATATATAAGTGCATGACGTCAGTAATCGTATACTCTCGCATAAGCAAAGATATCAACCAAGTACTCATCGACACATGCTGACATACTAGTTCATGTAGAGTTATTCTGACATGAACATGACTGGGTGTAATAATGATATACGCTCTAGTGCTACAATCACGTGAAGACTAGCCCGATTCACGGTCACATACGAGTCGGAGTTGCCTATTGCAACCTGTACGACAGGACTGACACCTACTTGGATCGAAGGCGAGCGTGCAGTGCGGATGAGAACATACATGTGAAAGACTGGCCCTGGCCCTGGGCGACCACTAACACCGGTGCAGCAAACGATGAGCATAAAACATAAATATAGTCATGCCATAGTGGTTCAATAGTTCTAATCAACATAATATCATTCATAGCCGTAGGTATAATCATGGCATCAATAAAAATACGCATATATGTGCATCATGTAGTATTTATGATCCATTCGTAACGTCTGTTATTTCGCTAATTCTTATGAGCATTAGTTTAAGCTAGGAATACGTAGTAAATTCTCTTTCAATGTAGAAATGGAAACTAACATATATGTGTATACAATATAAAAGAAAAGACCTACTCACTTGAAGTCCGCACTACAACTCCCTAGCACAAATATTGAGGCGTCATGAAAGATCGTCGCCTAGAACAATTATCAAATCACATCTCAGAATTCTTATCGATAGAACACATAACTTACATAAAACACATCCCCAAGGACGTTCTAGAATGATTTGTAACCCATGGACCAAGAGTCAACCGTCGGTCAAAGGTCGACGGTAGGGTCCACAACCCTATATAACTCGATCCGGAAGATTCACACCTCGCATTTCCGATTCATAATCCCAAGAGTTTCAATAAGCTTATAGAACAACATCCTAAAGTTTTTGACAATCCAACGGTCGGATCTCCCACAATCGCTAAAATTAAGTAGTGGCTGATGTTTAGATTTACAAATTTAGAAAAATCCATATGGGAAGATCCGTATGTCAGATTCTCGATCTGTTAGTTCCTAATTTCGTTAAATATTACGTACTATTACTCATTAAAGTTTGGTGACGATCCAATGGTCAGATCGTCGAATCATATAATAACCAAGTGGCGGCCTTTAACGGAAATATAACCAAACAACAAAATTTCGTCAATCGGATGTCTAATATGGAATCGGGGCACCCATTTTAGCCTAGGGAGGTCAAGTGGTGCCTCTGCATACGCGCCGCCGCATGCGACCCCGACTCTCCTGAAAATTCAACTATTTTAAAGAATTCTCAAATTTTACAGGAATGAAGATCACAACTAATAAAGCAAGTTTTATACCTATGGATAAGTCCAATTTGGTCTGGAAAAGCCTTAAATCACCATGAACCCGCTGGAACCCTAGAAATAAGTGCACTTCAATTCGTCTTCTTTAGTGTTCCACCGCCCCTAAACTTGTTTGGGGTTTGTTCCTGGCCTTAAGAAGATTCCAAAGGTGGTGATGATTGAAGAGAAACACTTCAAAAAATGGTGGATTGCCATCAAAGTTCCCTCGCACCCACCGGAGCGGTTATCATGAAATTGAAACTAATGTCTTCGATTTTTAGGTGGAATATGGAGGAAAGATTGATGCTAAGTTGTTTCCAAGTGCTCTAGCGGCGTGAATCACTAAAGAAACGCTAGAGATGGCGTCAGAAATTGATGTGGAACCTGGATATTAAACCGGGTCGCGCGGGTCAAACGGGTCGGGGAAGGTTTTGGCTGCCTTTCCCCTTCTTCATTTCCTTTATTTCTCTCTTCTCTTATTGGTCTACTCCATTTCTTTTCCTCTCTCTTCTTCCTTCTTTCTCCTGGTTCTCATTGGTCAGTCATTCTCTCTTCTCCCCCGATTCGGCAGCTCTGCCATCTCCTTCCTTATCTGTAAAAATTTGGTGACGATCTAGTGATCGGATCCTCGAATCATATAATAACCAAGTGGCGGCCCTTAACGGAAATATAACCAAACAACAGAATTTCGTCAATCGGATGTCTAACAAGAAATTGGGGCACCCATTTTAGCATAGGGAGGTCAAGTGGTGTCTCTGCCCACGTGTCACCGCATGTGGCAGCCGGCCGTCCCGACTAGTTGGAACATTCAACTATTTTTTAAAATTCTCAAATTTTGGAGGAATGAAGATCTCAACGAGTAGAGCAATTTTTATACATGTGGCCAAGTCCAATTTGGTCAGGGAAAACCTCAAATCGCCACAAACCCTAGAAATAGGTGCACTTCAATTCGTCGGTGTTCCATGTCCCCCAAACTTGTTTGGGTTTGTTCCTGGCCTCAAGAGGATTCCAAAGGGGGTGATGATCGAAGATAAACGCTTCAGAAATGGTGGATCGCCATCAAAATTCCCTCACACCCACCGACGCGGTTCTCATGAAATCAGAACTAATGTCTTCGATTTTTGGGTGAATATGGGTGAGAGATTGATGCTAAGTTGTTTCAAACTGGTTCCGCGCCGTGAATCACCTGAGAAACGCCGGAGATGGCGTCAAAAATTGATGTGGAAATCGGATATTCAACCGGGTCACGCAGGTCAAATGGGTCGGGGAAGGTTTTGGCTGCCTTTCCCCTTCCCTACTTTCCTTTCTTTCTCTCTTCTCCTATTGGTGCACTCTCTTTCTCTTCTTCTCTCATACTCATTCTTTTTACTGGTTCTCATTGGTCAGTCCTCATCTCTTCTCCCTCGATTGGGCAGTTCTGTTGTAACATCCCACATCGCCCAGGAAAGTGGATCCTCTATGCCTTATATGTATATTCTCATCTCTACCTAGCACGAGGCTTTTTAAGAGCTCACTAGCTTCAGGTTTCATCGGAACTTCGAAGTTAAGCGAGTTCGCGCGAGAGCAATCCCATGATGGGTGACCTACTGGGAAGTTCTCGTGTGAGTTCCCAGAAACAAAACCGTGAGGGCGTGGTCGGGGCCCAAAACGGACAATATCGTGCTACGGTGGAATCGAGACCGGGATGTGGTGGGGGCCCGGGCCGGGATGTGACAATTTGGTATTAGAGCCAATCCCTGGCCGGATGTGTGACAACGAGGACGTCGGGCCCCTAAAGGAGGGTGGATTGTAACATTCCACATCACCCAGAGAAGTGGA
This sequence comes from Malus fusca, assembly GCA_035220775.1. Lineage (NCBI taxonomy): Eukaryota > Viridiplantae > Streptophyta > Magnoliopsida > Rosales > Rosaceae > Malus > Malus fusca. The sequence goes on from CM069062.1 coordinate 24,920,646, forward strand.
TCCTCTATGCCTTATATGTATATTCTCATCTCTACCTAGCACGAGGCTTTTTGGGAGCTCACTGGCTTCGGGTTCCATCGGAACTCAGAAGTTAAGCGAGTTCGCGCGAGAGCAATCCCATGATGGGTGACCCACTGGGAAGTTCTCGTGTGAGTTCCCAGAAACAAAACCGTGATGGCGTGGTCGGGGCCCAAAGCGGACAATATCGTACTACGGCGGAGTCGAGTCTGGGATGTGGTGGGGGCCCGGGCTGGGATGTGACATCTGCCCTCTCCTTCCTCCTCTGTTTCTCCTCATCTCTAATTCGTTCTTCCTTTTTTCCTCATTTCTCACAAAATAATCTTAAAATAATAATATAACTTTTCGGATTTGTAGTTCCGTAAAACCTCTATCGTAACTCCGGTTTCGATTCAAATTACGCTTACTCAACCCTCTTGTCGAGAACTTTGAGAGTACGGTAAAATAGTAACTTGCACGTGTCACTAAATGACGGTCAACGAAAATCAACAATCTCACCAGTAGGGCATTTTCGTCAATTCACTCATTTAAAAATTAATAAAATCGTAAAATTGGGGACGAGTTATCACATAAATAAAGCTAATAGCACTTTAGCAACCACCCAACACCAAAATGTCCCACCAAAGAGAGACACCCGAAGGGCCGAGTATAGGTTGGCGATGAAAGACAAGAAATATATGAGGAAGAAAGGGACATAAAAGCCATGATCCGTGACATGCACAGAGAAGTTGAGACAAAAGCCTAAAGAACACTAGAAATTAAGGTCGAAAATGAAATGGAAATGCATAGAGGCCAAAGAAATAGAAAGAAGTAGATGTGATTAGCAAGTAAGAGGAGTTGCCACCGACCCCGCCCAAAAGTATGAGAGATTTTTCAGTGTGATCGATATACGGGGTGGTACATCACATGTCATTATACAAATTGTGGGATATGTGTAATAAAAAGTTAATAACTTAAAACTTAAAATTTCTCACCACTTATATAAAAACACGTGGTGTACCACCCATATTACCGTCACAATAAAAAATTTCTCCAAAAGTAGGAGTCAGCAGCAAAAGGGGGGTTAGGGTTTTTTATGGCTTTCAGAGAGAGAGAGAGAGAGAGAGAGAGAGAGAGAGAGAGAGAGAGAGAGAGAGAGAGAGAGAGAGAGAGAGCACCCAACTTAGGCGTGATTTTAGATGAAATCTCACTCAACCCTTTCTATTTTCTCATTGCTCTCTATCTGCATCAACTTAGGCACTTCAAGACGCTTGTTCTTTAGCTGGCTCATCCAGCTATAACTATCATAACTCTACCACTCATAAAAATAGTACTAATTTCATTCATGTCGTAGAAAATAATGCCAGTCAACAAGACAATAAGCCTTAATGTGGATTAATAATGATAAAGACAACAAACTTAACCCACCATAAGCCGTAATGATTGATTATTCAACCAACAAAATCCTAAAACCAACTTTAAGTTGATCCGCATTTTAGGTTTATAGACCCAAATTTGGGCCAATATCTGTTCAATGTCCATTTTCTAAGATAGTGCTTAGCCGAATTTGATCTGAAAGCGGGCATAATATAATCATCTATGGCAAACTTTGTAGCCTAATTTAGTTTCCCAGTTTTGAATGCTGATTTGGTTAACCTTAATTAACAAGGAATTAGCTTAATTAAGTTTGGAAAATGGACCTCCTCCTACTAATTAAGATAAATATTTGCATCCGAGTTGGCAAGCATTTTATTCTCCATTCCGCACTTGAGTTCGAATCTTCTTCTCGTAGTTTAAATAAGATCTTATATATATATAGGAACCCTTTAAGGGGAGGGATCCCCTTTTTTTTTTTGAAAAATGGGAACACCTTCTTGACCGTTAGATTTGGCTTTAATAAAATTCGGTGGCCTTTGATTTAATCTCAACCACAAAATTTTATTAAAGCCAAATCTAATGGTCAAGAGGGTGTCCCCATTTTTTGAAAAAAATGGGGATCCCTTCCCTTAAAGGGCCTATACACACACACACATACACACACGTATGTGTGAGTATATGTATATGTGTGTGTGTGTGTATGTATGTATGTATGTATGTGTGTGTGTGTGTGTGTGTGTGTGTGTATAAAAGATAGATAGCATTGATTTTGTGGATGAGAAGTTGTGGATTTGAAGATGAAAAAAAGGATAAAAGAAAATCAACGCAGATCACATTAAATTGATTTTTCAAACATTCAATGAAAGAGTCATCAGACAGCAAGAATCTAGAAAATTATAAATGATGGATAGAAGACATATATTTGAGAAATAATGCTTCGTTGGCTCAATGGTTCCCGTCCATCCATATGAGTTTTCAGTTCATTGGACTCTCAATAATTTGCTAATGTGGGTCACTGGGATTAATTAGAAAAGAATGTCTATCCCCTTGTGCACGAGGGGTTCTGGTTTTAGGGTTGGATCCAACTGGTCTTCATAAATGTATGGGTCACTCAAATATCATTGTCATATTTTTGTTTTCCTTATGGTTAGGTTTGGTCCAAAATTTAAGAGATGGTCTAAATGTAGGTTTGGTCACTCAAATATGGCCCATATTCACATTATTTTTTATACAATCATATTGAGAATAGGACTGAGTTAAACCTCACATTGAGTCAATAACAATTCGATATCGAAATCGTCATTCATTTAATAAAGAAATTTTTCAATGTGTCGGAGTACACAAAGTGTAATAATACAATTGAAACTTGAAGAAAAAAAAATTCAACCAATTAAATTATTATGCTTGATGTACCGGGCTGTATCCCAGCACACTAAAAAATTTCCCCTTTCAACACCAAAAATACTTTGTTATATAATTAAGATGGTAATCCAATATATGTAACCATGCAGATTACATCCCTTCGACTCCTCTGCGACTTGCATAAAATAAGGTTATGCATTGCCAGCATGCACAAGAAAGAAACTAGTCAGGTGGGTGGGAGTGGGACTGTATAGGAAGGAAGAAAACAAAAAACACAGGAACTCCATTTTTGACTAGGTTAGGGGTCCACCAAAGAAAATTAAGACAGCTTGGAAGGACATTTTGGGTATCTCCATGTCCATGCACGCCGAAAGTGATGGCGAGGGAGGCTACCTCCACTGGTTAATGGAATCCTTAAAAAACGACGACACAATCGAATCCAGTCAAGGCCGTCTGACTCAGTTTCCAGCCTTCGTCAATTATTTTACTATTTTCGGAAGCGAAATAAGTTAAAATTTCACTATAAAACTAAATGAGAATATAAGAACTAAGCCAACTTTTTGTACATGGACTGAAAGACATGCGGGCCAATTTTTATTTTTCTCAACACGTTCTCTTATTTGTGATAAAATTGTTAAGTCTAAGACGTGAATAATACAAATTAAATGACGTAAAGCACTTATAGCCGTTGGGCTTTACACGTTAGCCAACATGTTCTAATACAATGAAGTTTGAGGTTCCACAACAAAAATCATCAGCAATATGAAAAGTATAGTCCAAGTTCTTATAAGCACAAACAACGTTTATTCTTTTTTTATCGCTAAATTTACTATCGAAGATTTTGAACGCTCAACTTTACTCTTACCCATCATCCTACACCCACCTAACCTAATGACTAGGCTAACCTCAGTAATGTCTTCTCCTTCCATAATTCTTTCTACTCTGTTTTGTTTTTCCTTTAAGGTGCAAAACAAATAATTCGTTTTCAACACACTTAGAAATTAATTATTCCAAGGGAAAAGTTTGAAATTACTGACAAGCATTGCAACCTCTTCTTATTAGTCGATGTACGTTTAGGATAGGGATGTTACTATTGAGGTGTCCAGGAGCTGTTTTTGGCTGCAATTCATTGTCTTCTGTATTACCTTCGAGATAAAGAAGGAATATACTTTCACATTTAAATTTGTGAGCGGTCTATCCCATGCACGTTGGGATGTCAATCAGGTTTTTGGGAAAATGTTAATTCCATGAGCCTTTTTTAACTAAAGAAGTTTAGGCAACTCTTATTTTGGTGACGTCGTCTGTAACACTTAATAAAAGAGGTGTCTGAAATTACTGTCCACCTTAATTTGTTACAGAGTTTTTTCAGTGTGTAGGGAACACGGCTCGGTACGCTAAATATAATGATATAATTGGTTGGAAACTTAAAAAAAAAATTCCAACTAATTGTATTATGACACTTGGTGTACCGATTCAAGTTCCTGACACACTAAAAACTGTCTCTATTTATTAGGAGTGCTTCGCATAATAGTAAAGGTAACATGTATAGAAACTCAGAGTTCTTGAGAGAGAATAGAGAGAGAGTTTTCTTAGAGATGAAGAAAACAATATTTTCACATTAATTGATAGCTAAATAATACAATCACATATATATAGCCTTTGGCTATTGACTGTCAACTAACTAAGACTAATTACATTTGTAACAAACTTATAACAACTAAGAACAAACTATAGTCATGATGTGGCATCTTCATCTTTACACCCTCCAGCCAAACTTGGAAGAATCAAAGGTTCCAAGAGAAAGCTTGGACTACAGAAACAAAAATCGATTTTTGGACAAGGATTTGGTATGAATAACTGCAATTTGATCCTGGCTACAAACATATTGAAATGCAACCAAGTTTGCAAGAACTAGCTCACGAATATAATGATAATCAATCTCTACATGCTTGGTTTGAGCATGAAATATGGGACTTGATGCAAGTGAGATTGCCGAGATATTATCACACCAGAGAGTTGGTTTTTGAGACGAATGAAAACCAAAGTCTTTGAGCACTTTGCATATCCAAGTAACCTCGACATCAGTGTGAGCCAAGGACATGTACTTTGCTTCAGTTGATGAACGAGCCATGGTGGATTGCTTCTTAGCACTCCAGCTAATTAAATTGGTTCCCAGAAAAACACAAGAACCACTTGTAGACCTTCTGTTATAGGGAAACCAGCCCAGTCTGCATCAGAGTAGGCTGATAAGTGCATAAAACCTTTCTAAAGCTAGCGGCTATGAGTTATTGTACCTTTGAGAAATCTTAGTATGTGTTTAGCTGCTTGCATATGAATGACAGTATGTGCATGCATGAATTGACAGACCTGGTTCACTGTAAAGGAAATATTAGGCCTTATCCAAGTTAAGTATTGGAGAGCACTCACAAGAGATCTGTATTTAGTTGGGTTATCAAGTAATTCACCACTGTGATCTAACTTGGTAGAATTGAGAGGAGTACAACATGGTTTAGCTCCAACCATGTTTATTTTCTGTAACAAATCAAATAGGTACTTGCTTTGATGAAGAAACAAAGCATCAGTGGTTCTTTAGACTTCTAAACCCAGAAAGTAATGCAGTGGCCCCATATCTTTGACATGAAATAAAGTACTCAATTTCACTATAAACTGCTCCCAGATATTAGTATCAGGTCCATTAACTAGAATATCATCAACATAGACTAGTATTATAACTAGAGTTGGAGCTTTAAGTACAAACAAAGATGCATCAGATGAAGATTGACTAAATCCCAGAGATTTGAGAGCTTGAAACAACTTGTCAAACCAAGCTCTTGGAGCTTGTTTAAGCCCATAGAAAGACTTTATGAGCTTGCAGACATGATGTGGCTTGGTGGGATCTTGAAAACCAGGAGGTTGTGTCATGAAAACATCTTCCTTTAAGTCACCATGCAGAAATGCATTACTTATGTCCAGTTGATTGAGAAACCAGTTAAATTAGACAGTAAATGATAACAAAAGCCTAATAGTGACAAGTTTTGCAACTGGACTAAAGGTTTCTTGATAGTCAAGACCTTCATTTTGATGAAAACCCTTAGCAACAAGTCTTGCTTTATATCTCTTAATAGATCCATCAGGATTCTTTTTAATTCTAAAGACCCATTTGCAACCAACTACATTTTGTGAGGGTGAGGAAGGAACAAGGGTCCAAGTACCAATAGACAAAAGAGCATTAAATTCATTTTGCATTGCCAATCTCCAATTTTCAGATTTAGAAGCTTGAAGATAAGTATGAGGAATGATATATGTGGAAGAAGGAAGGGGATGCCTGGTGGCAGTGAAGACTTTAGGTTTGTAAATGCCATTTTTGGATCTGGTAATCATAGGATGAACATTTGGTGCAGATTGAGAAGAATGCACATGCATAGTTTGGGAGGATGAGCTTTGTTGAGGTTGCGCAGTTTGGAAGGATGATCTTTGTTGTATATAGGAGTCATAGTGCATAGGCACATTAGGCATAGATACAGACACAGGTACAGTAGGCATAGATGTAAAGGGCAGAGGAAAGTGAAGATCAATAGGGGATGACAGAGATGTGGAGTGATCAACAGATGCTGAAATGGGCTTAACATCTTTAAAAGGAAATGTAACTTCATCAAATGTAACATGCCGTGAGATATAAACCCTATTGGTGTCTAAATCCAAACATCTATAACCTTTGTGTTGTAAGCTATAGCCCAAGAAAGCACACCTTTTGCTTTTCACACCAAACTTAGCAGAAATATATGGTTTTAACCATGGATAGCAACTGCAACCAAAGACTTTAAGCTTGGAGTAATCTGGATACTTATGAAACAACAACTCCCAAGGTGATTTAGTATTGCCAGATATAGGTAGCCTATTAATGAGATAAAAGGCAGTGGTAAAAACTTCAACCCAATAGTGATGTGGGACACTGGATTCAACTAACAAAGTCCTAGTTGTCTCAACAAGGTGTATGTGTTTCCTCTCAACACAACCATTTTGTTCTGGTGTGTGTGGACAACTGAGTTAATGTACAATCTCATGAATATGAAGAAATGATTTAAACAGTAAGCTTGTAAATTCACCCCCTGAGTCCGAACGCAAGATCTTGATTTTATTGCCAACAAGATTCTCAACATAAGCTTTGAACATTACAAAGGTAGAATACACATCTGATTTAGCCTTCAAAGGAAAACACCAGCTATATTTGCTAAAATCATCAACTATGAGAAAATAATACCTAAAACCATTTATAGAAGTGACAAGGGTTGGTCCCCACAAATCACAGTGTAAGAATTCAAGAGACTGAGATGTTGATGTAGTTGATGAACCAAATGGCAGTTTATGATTTTTAGCTATAGGAGCAAAAGAAATCAATAGATGTTGTACCTTGAATAGCAAGCTTATTGTTAGATAATACTATTCGAAATATAGAAGAAGAGGGATGTCCCAATTAGGGGTGGGTTTGGTTCCGTTCGGTTCGGTTTTTTGTCAAAATCGAAAACCGAACTAAAATTACTATTCGGTTCAGTTTTCTGTCGGTTTGTGTTCGGTTCAATTTCGGCCCAGTTTGGTTTTTTTTTTTTCAGTAGCAAAAAAAATTCCTAAGAAAACAAAGCTTGCAGCCATTTTGTAATATATCTTCCAGATTCAAAGTCCCATTTTAGCATAATCAATAAAATAAGCATTCCAAATTTCCAATATAATCAAAGACAATGAAAATAAACATTCAAAGTTCAATTACAATCAAGTCTTCCAAAGTCCAAAGTTAAATAAACATCAAGGTTTAACTGAGGGTACTAATGCGTTCACCAAGAAACAGAATTGGGTGTGATCTACAATTCTCAGATGTATGAATTTCTAAAAGTTAAGTCATTGTGTCAAGTGAATGCAATGTATCTGATCTGATGAATTCTTGGGTATAGATTCAAAGAGCTTACTGGTTCATGATTTGTTTCAAATTGATTTTGTCTACCTACTGATATCTAGTCTGCTCTCCTTGAATAACTATAAGTATGATAACAAGTTTAGGGCAGTGCTTCTATTTGCTTAACCTAGTTTTTCTCTTCCTTAAGGACTCATGCAGACCTGCGCATAGCAAACCAGTATTCACAATTTCACATCGGATGAAGTGTTCGAGAAGGTGTGTGTTTTACCAACCCAAACACTTCCAAAAATTTCAGAGACACTGAAAAGTTATATGCATTTATATTCTAAATGTGATTTGTAAAACACATGGAAACCACAACCCACGGCTCCTATATCACAATTCAAAAATTTCAGAGACAATGAAAAGTGATATGCATATATGTAAAACTCATGGAAACCACAACCCGTGGCTCTAAAAGGGATATGTTTTTTTTCTTTCAAAGTGCTCCCAAACTGAATTGACCCAGAAAAATTTAAAATTACAATCTATTCAAAATTGAAATATCTCAAATTCTCATGACTACACTACACATATAATATATTATTGCAGAAAGAAACCCAAAAAATCAGCAGATTAACAGAAAATGTAAAGTATGAAGAGAAAGACTAACTTTTTGTTGTCGAGACTGACAGCAAGACGAAGAGAGACTAACAACGAGGTCTGAGAGATGAGAGACTGATGGCGAGGTGTAAGAGATTGAGAGTGAGTAGGGTCGCGCCGTCGCGGGTCGTCGCTGGGATTGAAGACCAAGAAAGAGAGTTTCAGATAGTGAAGACCGAGAGAGAGATGAGACTCAGGGCCTTAGGCTGCGTGAAGGCTAAGGTTAGGGTTTCACGAGGTAAACGACGCCGTTTAGAATAAGATTGTCGTTTTGAAGAACTTCAGTTCGATTCAACAGATTCGGTTTGATTTTTTTTTTTGTTCTGGTTTTTCGGCCTCGATTCGGTTTTCGGTTTTTCCAACCCACCCCTATTCCCAGTCGACTGTGCCAAAGTTTGACTGAACCTGTAACATTAACCAGAGCTTGAGAAGATCCAGTGGATGGACTAGTGGAAAGACAACTTTGCAAAGGGTAGAAACCATCTTTAACTGGACCCAGCAAAAGCGTCCTCCCCGTAGAACGATCCTTTAGAACCATCAGAGTCAAGAGTTAAGGCACAATAGTTATCCTTAAGAAATTGATAGGCAGATAACATATTATGTTTCATTTCAGGAACATAAAGGACATTGCTTAATTTAAAAGTAGCATTGGATGAATGCAACGAAGAATAACCATTATGGTGTATAGAGAAACCTTTACCATCACCGATGTAAACTTTGTCCTCCCCAGTGTAAGGAGTTGGTGAAGAAATGTTAGCAATGTCATTGGTAATGTGAGAGGTAGCCCCAGAATCCAGAAGCCAAGATGGTGAGGGTTTAGAGCTATAATGAGCACACATTGTTGCAAGCTTTGCAGGAGGAATCTTTCCAGAAATGTCAGGGTTCACAAAGCAGTCAATGGCTTTATGACTTGTAGATCCACATATTTGACAAGTTACTGGATTTCCAGAAAAAGATGAATGTCGAAACCCTTGATTTTGACTGCGATTAAAGGAGGGGCCACAATAATTGCCTATGTGACCACGATTGTTGTGGAAATGTCTAGTATTGTGATGTTTATTGCCCCGAGTAGTAGTCATTCCAAGATTAGAATTGGATCGAGAGAAATGTTGAGGTTAAGCAACATAAATTTGAGGCAGTGGAGTTGGAAGAAAAGGTGATTGAGATTGAACAAAAAAACGCCTGAAATGGTTCGGTGTTGGAAGAAGAAAGCTTCTTACGACGAGACATTGAAAGCTCATTTGTAAGTAGAAGGCCATGTAACTCATCCAAAGATGTGGAAAAGAGACGTAACAGAATCTATGAATGATTCGAATTCATTAGGTAATCCAGCAAGAGTAGTCGCCATTAAATCACAATCAAAGATAGGTGCACCAGTAGCAGAGAGAGAATCTGAGATTTCTTTCAGTTGTTGAAAATAATCCGCCATAGATTGAGTGCCTTTCTGAATTGCTTGAAGATGAGACTGAAGTTGGTGGATATAAGCATCGGAGACACCACCGAAACGCTGCTCAAGCTTGATCCAAAGATCTCGAAAAGAAGTCACACCAACAATGAAAGGAATTACATCTTCCGAGAGTGTAGAATTGAGCCAAATCAGAAGATTTTGATCCTTTTCATATCATATCTCGAAGGCTAGATTAATGGAGCGATCTGGAAGAAATGGCGGTGGACACATCTCGGTGCCGTCAACAATGCCGAGAAGTTTATAGCGCCGGAGAATTGGTGCGAACAGAGCACACCATGGAAGGTAGTTGGATCTCTTGAGCTTAATCGGAACCATGCTTCCGATGTTTTGAATGGTGAGAGAAGCATACGAATTCGACAAATTAGGGTTTGACGAAGGATTTAGGGCTAGATTATGAAGAGATTCATAAGGAGAAGAAGAATCAGATGGAGAAGCCATTGCAATTAGAGACAAGAATTGCAAGAAGAGATCGAGAATCAGAGAGACGAAGCGGAATAGAAGATTGAATCAGCCGTGAGGCAAAAGGCAAAGGATACCATATAGAAACTCAGAGTTCTTGAGAGAGAGAGAAGAGAGAGTTTTCTTAGAAATGAAGAAAACAATATTTTCTCATTAATTAATAATTGAATAATACAATCACATATATATAGCCTTTGGCTATTGACTATCAACTAACTAAGATTAATTACATTTGTAACAAACTTATAACAACTAATAACAAACTATAGTCATGATGTGGCATCTTCATCTTTAACATGACTCAAATACAGTAAAGATGTATAAATACTATGTCCAGTTTTATTTTGTGAAAAATGTATATATACTAGCTATATTTTTGTTTAGACCATAAAAAAACATCTTCATACCAAGTTTCTGGTTCATCATGATGCAAAAATAAAACATGTCAGATTAGTTTGGAGTTATTTGAATGTGAAATTTAACTGAACATGTAGGTATGTATAACACAATTTCGAGCATAAAAAATAGAGAAAATTGTTCGATGATGATGCACAGGTAAAGTTACATGAGCAACTTTTTAGTGTTCATCGGCAATTCTATAGCTAAAAAGAACTACAACCACCCCTTTCCTTTTAAGGAAAACTAATGAAAAGGGCTTGAAAACTTTGAGTTTTAACGATAAGGACAAAATAAAGGGTAAAGTGAATAGTACCAAGTTTGACTTTTTAGTGTAAAAATGTGGTTTTTCGTTAAAGTGAACAGTACCGCGGGCTTTTCGTTAAAACTCCCTTCCTTTTAATGATAAAGACAAAATAAAGGGTAAAGTGAATAGTACCATGATTGATTTTTTAGTGTAAAAATGTGGTTTTTCGTTAAAGTGAACAGTACAATGACCTTTTGGTTAAAGGCCCCTTATATTTAATCTCATTAAAAAACATTTTATCATTATCTAATAAGCCGATAGGAGAATAATATCTCATTCTAAATAGTAGATACATCCATTGTTTTTGGAGCAATTCCTTACCATTGAATCATACATGTCATGAAAATAATTGTTCACCACAAATAGTATATTCTCAAGAAGGCTACTTAGTTCTTTACTTATAATGTATATTGTTGATGCACAAAACCGGGGGTCCTATAACAACGTAAATTCGACCGTGAATCTGCAAGAAATGTCAATAACACAAGATGTATCGTGGTTCACCCCAAGGTTTGGGCTACGTCCACACTGATATTGTATTTCTCTGTTTGTGAGGGAGAGAGATGGAGAGAGCTTCTGAGAGTCAAAGCTTTGAGAGGATGAGGGGTTAGGCCTAAGAATTGGCCTCTCCTAATTGTGAGGGTGATGAGTCATTTTATAGAATAAGGGCTCCTCACTTATTACATATTTGCCCCTTCCTTTATTACATAATTACATTTAAGTCCCCCGAGTATTTGTACGAGATCTAAATACGGAGGCCCTAAGTATGGTATAAACAGTATTCCCTCAAATTTTCAGTCAAGAGAGTCTTTTAGCTGGAGACTTGAAATTTAGTCCATATGGGGGCCGAAGTAACTAGATGTCGTTTAGAACTGATACTCGATATAAGGCGGTGCTCAATCTGAAATGATGCTCAACCAGAAGTAGCACATGTTGCGAGGCTGCTCTGCTTGTGGCTTATGTTGCCTTGGTTGGCTCGGCTTGTGGCGTTGAAGGTGAGGGAGTCCCTTTTATAGAATAAGGGCTCGCTCCTCATTACAAAAATGATGGGTTAGAGTTGGTGCTCGCGGCGAGGTGGTTGCTCAGCTGGCGGCGATGCTCTCTAATGATGGTGAGGGATTCCATTTTATAGAATAAGAGCTCGCTCCTCAGTACATGAATAATGGGTGCTATCTAATGAAAGTGAGGGAGTCCCTTTTATAGAATAAGGGCTCGTTCTTCAGTACATAAATAATGGGTGCTCTCTAATGAAAGTGAGGGAGTTCTTTTTATAGAATAAGGGCTCGCTCATCAGTACATAAATAATGGGCTAAGTCTCCCAAGTATTTTTCATGAGGCCCAGTTGAGGCCCAATATATGGTACATAGTGTAGTCCCCCAAGTCTTCGGTCAATAGAGTCTGTTGGCTGGAGACTTCAAATTGAATCCATGTATGGGCCGAATTGGCGGTTGTTCGGAGCCGGTATTTTTGTATACCCTGCACTGAAGCTTTGTAGGTGAAGCTTTGCAAGTGAAGCTTTGAAGCTGTAGCTCTGTAAATAAAGCTTTTGAAGCTAGAGCTTTTTGTAAATGAAGCTTTTGAAGCTAGAACTCTGTAAATGAAGCTTTTGAAGCTAGAGCTTTTGTAAATGAAGTTTTTGAAGCTGATTGACATGAGTGATGCTCATGAATGTTTATGTTGATTGACATGAATGATGCTCATGGATGTTGTCATGAGTGATGCTCATGAATGTTAACATGAGTGATGCTCATGAATGTTGACATGAATGATGGTCATGAATGTTTATGTATGATTGTCATGAGTGATGCTCATGAATGTTTATGTATGAATGACATGAGTAATGCTCGTGTATAACTTGGAGTACTGGGCGTACTTTTGATCACCTGGTTGGTGGCATGAAAGAGAGTACGGGTTGTACATTTCATCACCTGGTTGGTGGCATGAATGGCTAGTTGCCAAATGATATTAGAGTACGAGTTGTACATTTCATCACCTGGTTGGTGGTAATAGCGGCAGGTTGCCGAATAATTTTGGAGTACTGGGCGTACTTTTGATCACCTGGTTGGTGGTAATAGCGGCAGGTTACCGAATAATTTTGGAGTACTGGGCGTACTTTTGATCACCTGGTTGGTGCTATTTTGGGCTTTGCCCTTTTTTTTATTTTTTATTAGCCTCTGATGGGGTTTATACAGATGTCTCCGACAGATAAGAAAAATAAATTACATCATTCAAAAACAAGAAAAGTAAATCACATCATTTTGGTGGGATGTTTATTCCTTGCTTTTGCTTTCCTCCCCGTTCCTTCTCTGTCCACCCATGTTGCTTTGTAAGGTATCTTTTGCTTGCAAACCACTTGCTTTTCTTGGACAGCCTGGTCGTGCCCATCACTCATCTTTTTTCTTTTTCTTTTTTTCTTTTTTTCTTTTCCTTTTGCTTTCCACTGCGTCTCTGTCTCTGTCTGTCTGTGCGCTGCCAGTTTTCAGAGTGGGTTCCTCCTGCTGCTTATCCATGTTACTGTTCTCACTAGAAATGTGAACACTTGCAGCCTGCTTGAATCAGACTCCGGTAGCTTTTCGGCCAAAGTTTGATGGCAGCGGTGGCGTGAATATCAAACCTGGCGGTTGTGGTTTTGGTTTCCAAACTCCGACGGGAAAAAATCTCTTGATATTGCCAGCTTCTTTGATGGCTGCACTGATCTTGGTTTGGTCTGCAGTTTGCAGCAAACCCACCGTGGATATCACAACGTCAAATAGCTGGCACTCCCATCTTTGGAGACGTCTGCTTCTATTGTGTCAAAGAAGGTTGAGAGGTTGGCAGTGAGCTCAGGCACCCATGTTTTGGTGCTTCTTTTCAAAATGTCCATGGCAAAGTTTTTGATCTGGGAGTGTTGGGGTTCGGATGTATCAAGATAAGAGCATGTCCTCAGGTTGCCCGTGAACTTGACACTCGGCATGAAGTCGCTGACAAGAACATTATTCTTCTCGACCAACTTCATGTCAAACATGTACGAGAATGACTTGCAGTCGAGGACGACGACGACGTTGGGGTTGATGTTGACGAACAACGGGAAGCTGGGAAGGACATTTGTGCGGAACACTGTCAGATCTCGAGGCAGCCGTCGACCAATAAAAAATTGATGTTTCGTGAGGCCCAGAACCTGGCGGCGGTGTGATTAGCACCCACGAGAGCCGCGAATGAGTTTTTACACCAGAGAAGTAATAGATGCCTCATCCTTTCAACCTCCATTATCGTCATCCTCTCTATCATAAACTCACTATCTCCTCATTCTGTCTCTCTTCGATTTTTTTTTTTACAAACCAGTGCGAGAATGGCGTTTCAGAATCTTACCCAAATGCTATTTTGTGACGGATCGTCATCTGAAAGCCAGCCATTGTCGACCGGAGCAGTGGATTAAGACGGGAGAGAGAGATAGAGAGAGAGACGGTGGGGGTTTGGAAATGATGGCTGCGAACGTGATGTTGCGATTGACAGCGAAAATCTTGGTCTCGCTGCCGACGTAGCAAAGCCGGTTGTCGTGCAGGCGAGGGAGGATCTTTCCGCCGTAGCTGCATATGAACTTGGCCTTGTAATTTTAGGTCTGAGGATTGAGATCCAGCATGCGGCCGGCGTTAGTAGCAGTAGAAGGATGTGGATGGATCTGAGAGAACCCCACGTATTGCTGATGCTCGTATAAATACATGGATGATGCACCGACCAAAAAATATGCTGCTCAAACGCTTCGAATAGGTGACCCGGATCCGGATCCACGAATTCGCCGTCGTTGGAAGAGCTTCCCAGAGCTACTGCAGAGGCGAATTAAGCAGAGAGGATAGCCATTTGGAGAGTTTGGTTCGACAATTGGGCAAAGTGGGCGGGGGGCAATTGGACCATGAAGCCCATTAGGGAGGGCGTCTGGGTTGTGCTCCTGGTTTGTGGATTTCATGGTTCTTCTCATCCATTCTTTTCGACTCTGTTGTCTGTTAACGAAAGATTGAGAAGGATTCTAGGACGAGAGAGAGAGCGTCTGAAGGAATGTGTTGGTTTGTGTCTGGGCTACTTGGAGAATTTGGCCACAGAGAGAGGGGTTTTGGTTTCTTGGGTTTTGCAGATTCACGGTGGAGGTGAAAATTTGAGAGAGAACCGACATAGCTTTTTGTGTCGATTCCCACAGACGGCGCCAAATGTTGATGCACAAAACCGGGGGTCTTGGAACAACGTAAATCCGACCGTGAATCTGCAAGAAATGTAAATAACACAAGATGTATCGTGGTTCACCCCAAGGTTTGGGCTACGTCCACACTGATATTGTTTTTCTCTGTTTATGAGGGAGAGAGATGGAGAGAGCTTCTGAGAGTCAAAGCTTTGAGAGGATGAGGGGTTAGGCCTAAGAATTGGCCTCTCCTAATTGTGAGGATGAGGAGTCCTTTTGTAGAATAAGGGCTCCTCACTTATTATATATTTGCACCTTCCTTTATTACATAATTACATTTAAGTCCCCCAAGTATTTGTACGAGATCTAAATACGGAGGCCCTAAGTATGGTATAAATATATATCTTCTTATTTGTACGTTATGATTTGAATAAAAAAAAAATACAAACATGCTTACTTATAATGTGACAGCCCGTCCCTAATTTTAAGAATTTTTAAAGTTTTAATAAAGGATTTTACAAAAATGCCCTTTGAGGCACGTGCATTATTTGAGGTTAATCATCATGTCATACCATCTAAGATTTCTTTTCTTAACATATCCTCGTAGTACTCGTCGTTACGGACGCATGGGCGCAGACGGTTCGTGATTTGGAGTTATATCGAAGAAGTTATTAACGTTTGAAAATTGGGCATTTTAGGAATTATAATTTTAATAAAATATGGAATTTTCTTTTATGAAAATGGACGGCCCAGATTTAATGAAGAATTGAAATGGATGGTTGGGATGAGAGAAATAAGGTTTTGTGTGTGTGTGTGCGTGAGAAGAAGAGGAAGAAACAGAAAAATGGAGATTGGGCAAAGCTGCCCAATCGGAGAAGAAGAAGGAGAAGCCAAATGGGGAGAAGAGAGAGGAAGAATCTGACCAACCAGAGGAAGGGAAGGAGGAAAGGAGAGAGGGCGAGAAGCGGAGGAGAGAAGAGAGAAACGGGTTGGGGAACCCGTGACCCGCGCGCGACCCGTTGGGTTTTCTACACATTTCCGTCGAAATTCCACCAATTTTCCGACGAATTGAATCAAGGTACCACTCCCAATCAACATCTAGACCTTCCCTCTTCACGTTTCACCCCAAGAATCATTGAATTTCGTGGTGATTTCGCGAAGAACACCCCTACGGGTGCCGCGACTTTTTTTTGTCTAAATTCTTCAAATTTTGAAATGTTTTCTTTCAATTACTAACACCATTAGCATTCCTTTAGGACCTAGAACAAAGCCCAAGAGGTAGTTGAGGCGTTGGAACAAGTTTGAAGGTCTAATTGGAAACACCCAATTCTAGGGTTCTTCACGGTTTTGGTGAAATTGAAGCACTTCCAGGCCGAATTGGCCTTGGCCACAGGTATGAAAGTTACTCTACTCATTGAGATCTTCAAATCCGAAAATTTTGGTAATTTTTGGAAATAGTTGAATTTTCCGGCGAGCCGGGGCGGCCAACCGCCACCCGCGGTGGCCCACGCGGGCCCGCCAATGTCATTATTAGCATGTGTTTAAGGTTCTAGGTTCAGTTTTGATAATCGAGGGACGTAAATTGAATAATTGAACCTAAGTTCGTTACGATTCGTGGTTAGTTGAAGATGTGAATTGACGATCCGACCGTTGGATCGTCACCAAACTTTGATATGTTGTAATACGTAATATTTGAGGATTATAGGAACTTACGGATTGGGAATCCGATTTACGGATCTTCCGGAATTGGAGTTGTAAGTTCATAAATAGAATGTTAACCGTCACTTGGTTTTAGAAATTGATGGAGATCCGACCGTTGGATGGTAATGAAATTTTAGGATGTTGTTCTAGAGTTATATTGTGGACCCCTGGAAGTTATGGATTGGAAATCCGAGTTGCAGATCTTCTGGATCGAATTGCGTAGTGACGTGTTTTATATAAGTTATATATTCTATCGATATGATTCTGAGATTGGATTTGATTATGGTTCTAGGCACCGATCATCTTGACGCTTTGATGTGTTGTGCTGGGGAGTTGTAGGGCGAACTCCAGGTGAGTGGGCAGTTTTGTTTTCGTATTACCTTTATACTATTGATTTTTCCCAGAAAATGAATTTATATGAAAATATGTTTTAAAAATGCCATGCATAGAATTATTTGAAAAATGTGATTTGCGTATGAGTTATATGATTGATATATGATGCATACATGTTGCATGGTGCTGTGGAGGCACAGGTAAGTCAGGTGAGTTCATTTATTCATTTAATTGATTGATGTTGAGATGTTTTGAGCTCATAACCTGCACCCTAGGTGTTAGTGCTTATATTATTCACCACACCGCACGCTCGTCTTGGATCCAAGTAGGTGGATGTCGTACAGACCATGTGAGGGTTCCGACATGCTAGTCGTACAGATCATTAGATGTGATTCCGACTAGTGGGTGACCTTAGTTATGCGCGCTGATGATTGATGAGAGAAGCACTAGAGCGTATTTTACACCTTTCATCGTACAGACTACCTTACGTAGTTCCGAGTGATGTGCAGAGTAGGGCCGTATAGGTCACTGTGGTGACTCTGGCTGAGTGGGATATTGAGCTATAGAATTAATCGTATAGGACCAACTGCAGGGTCTCCGATTGATTCCTTATTTCACTTGATTTATATTTTGATTCATGGCATGGCATATTTTTCTTAAAAAATGTTAAAGACTTGGGATTTGAGTTTTGAGATTTCATATGGTTTTATATATACTATTTTCTGGGAAAGTATACAGGTTTTACGATGAGGGGTTAGAAATGTTTTAAATGAAAAGTTTTCGAGAAACTTTGTTTTACTGACCCACTCAATTTTGTTTTGCGCCCCTCCAGGTCTTAAATAGCAGAGCTTTGGTGGCCACGAGGAATCCAACGGTGTTCTGACAGAATGCACAAAAGTAGGACTCACCCTCGGGTGGGTCATCTTAGTAATTGTAATTTTTTTAAAAGCTTCCGAACTGTGTAAATGGTTACGTCACTCTCACGTGACGGCCAGCATGCCCTCCTTCGGGACGGGGTGTGTCAGTTGGTATCAGAGCCTAGGTTGCAGTCCTGGACATCTTGAGAATTTCCTAGTGTCTTCTGTCAGAACTTTACCGCCTCGTAGATAGCCACTTCATTCAGATAAGCCTAATTTCCCTGATATAGCTCAGTTAGGGGAAGCTATTGCTAACGTGATTCAGTCTATTACCCAAAGGTTTCCTCTTGAGACTGTGTATAAGTTAAATTTGAATCACTTTATGGAAATGAAAGACCGGAGGGAGCAGATCGATGCTTAATCATTTGGAAAAGGCGTTTCAGATTCTGCAAGTTAAGGGAAACCTTTCTTTTGAAAGGTAGGTCGAGATGATTACCGGTTTTTGAGTATTGAAATTGCATCCTGGTGGAGATAGGAATCTTATACGATGTCACCGGAGGAAACAGCTGAATGAGAATTGTTTAAAGAGTTGTTTAAGAAAAGGTTTATTCCTCCGGCATATATGAACAGTAAGAAACAAGAGTTTATAATTTGAGACAAGGAAAAGAATGAAAATCAAAGGAAAGATGACCAAGGTAAAGGTCATGTGTCTCAAGAACCTCGCAAGACTTAGAACTTCAAAAGAGTGGAGTGAATTCTAGTTCTGCCAGCAGAGATTTTTGTACCATTGGTCAGAGGCGAGGTGGTAGATTTACTGTAGATCCTAGATTACAGAGGCGAGGTGACTCTGATAGAAGAATGTACCTTTGTGCCGTAAGTGCAATAACATACACTTTGGAGAGTGTAGGCGAGAAAACAGAGGATGCTTTACATGTGGACAAATGGAACCTAGAGCTGCAAGATGCTTTGAATCATTCGGACTTGATTATGGATACGTTAGATATTTTGGTCACTTTGCCAGAGTTCATTGGTCATGATGCGGAAATTTGATGTTTTGGACGATGTTGCCAAAGAGAGTAATGTTGGAGCACGATCGAGGCGTATGTGTGTATTTTCTCCGTGAGGAGTAAGATGATAATATTACACCCTTAAGAATTGTTGCTTACTTATCGAGACGACAGTGAGTTATCGTTATTGCGAGCTGCAGACCGTAATATCCATAACTTATTTGTTGGATTCGTTAAGCAAGTAAACAAGTAAGTCATTCTATGTCGGTTATGATTATTCAGGGTGTCCAGTGATGGTGGAAGAAGTAGTTATGCCAGCGATTCGTATCCCGCTAGACATTGTGGATTTTGATGTGATTTTAGGCATAGATTGGTTACATTAATCGTGCCAATATGGTTTGCTACGGGAAATCGGTTACTTTCCATTGTCTTGGATTATCAAAGGTTACTTTTGTGATTGAGCAAAGTGGAGTGAGGCATGCCGTTATTTCTGTTGTGAGAGCAAAGAGATTATTCTCAAAAGGTTGCCAAGGATACCTAGCTCAGGTGGTGTTGCAGGATCGTACTCCTAGTATTGTGGATGACGTACGAGTGATAGACATTTTCCTAATGTGTTTCCGGAATGATTTACATGGATTGCCATCAGTCAGAGATGTGGTGTTCACTATTGAATTGTCTCCAAGTACAGACTTTATGCTATAGATTGGTTCCTACAGAGTTAAAGGAATTGAAAATTCAATTACAGGAATTGGTTGATAAAGGTTTCAATCCACCTAGTCCGTTACTTTGGAAAACCCCAGCTTTGTTTATAAGGAAGAAAGTCGGGACCTTAAGAATATGTATGGATATTAGGTAATTGAATCGGGTAACGAGTAGGAACCATTATCCAGTGCCGCGCATTGATGATTGTTTGATCAGCTTAGAGGTACCTATGTGATTTCAAGGAAAGAGTTGAAGTCTGATATACTCTTAAGTGAAAGTAAAACATGCTAGTCGTTTCGAGTTGGTGTTGCAATGTTTGAGGGAACATTGGTAGTATGCAAAGTTTGACAAATGTCAATTTTGGGCGAATCAAGTGGCATTTTTGGGACATGTGATATCTACACAAGGTATTCAAGTAGATCCTCAATGAGTGACAACTTGGGAGAATTGGAAACAACCTCGAACCGTCACTGAGGTACTGAGTTTTCTTGGTCTAGCAGGCTACTATAGACGTTTGTAAAGGATTTTTCAGTCATTGCTTTGCTATTGACGGGATCGACTAGAAATGAGGTTAGGTT
Source organism: Malus fusca (assembly GCA_035220775.1). NCBI lineage: Eukaryota > Viridiplantae > Streptophyta > Magnoliopsida > Rosales > Rosaceae > Malus > Malus fusca. The sequence continues at coordinate 24,940,891 of CM069062.1, forward strand.
TGAGTGGGATGGAAATTGTGAGCAAAGTTTCAGCAACTGAAGTATTATCTCACTCATACGCCTGTTTTAGCACCCCCAGATGATAACGGTAATTATGAGGTTTGCAGTGATGCATCCTTGAATGGTTTAGGATGTGTGTTGATGCGACATGGTAAGGTGATTACTACACTTCACGACAATTGAAACCTCATGAGATGAATTACCCTACTCATGATTTAGAATTAGCAACTATCATCTTCACTTGGAAGATTTGGAGACATTACCTTTGTGGAGAAAAGTGTAAGATTTTTGTGAATCAAAAGAGTATCCAATATCTGTTTATTCAGAGGTATCTTAATCTTAGGCAACGAAGGTGGATTGTGTTGCCTAGTGATTATGATTGCACGACCAGGGTGATCGTGCAAATGTTGTGGCCAATATTCTTAGTAGGAAGACCCTAGTGGGAATTAATGCTTGGTACGATTGCCATGTCCATATTCTTGTGGAATTGAGATCTACTGGAGTAAAGTTGGGAATGGAAGATCGAAAAGAAAACGTACTTGCTAATTTTCAAGTTAGGCCTATTTGGTAGGTCGTACTCGAGACTCAAGCGTTTGACGAAGAAATTCAAGAATTTGTTTAAAGCAAGGAACAACGGGAAAAAGAAAGACCTTATAGTTAGAGAATCAGAGGCATACTTATGCAAGAGAACATGATGTATGTACTTATGGAATTAAAGAGAGTAATTTTGGACGAAGCATACTGTTCAACTTATGCAATGCATCCTGGAGGTACTAAAATGTATCATACCATTCGACCATTTTTATTGGCCAGATATAAAAAGGGAAATTGTTAAATTTGTGAATAGGTGTATCAGTCGTCAGCAAGTCAAAGCAGAAAGAAAGAAGTCTGTTTGGATTGATGCAGCCACTTTCCGTTCCACAGTGGGAATAGGGAAATATCACTATGGAGTTTGTGTACCAGTTTCGTCGTACACGGAACGGATGTCATGGCGTTGGATAATTATTGATCGACTTACTAAGTCAGCACAGCTTATCATCCTCAAACAAAGGATCAGTCAGAGTGAACCATTCGGACTTTAGAGGAAATGCTGAGAGCTTAGGTACGTCAGTTTGGTGATGATTGACAAGCTAAGTTGGATTTGATGGAATGTACCTACAACAGTAGCTTTCGTTCGAGCATGGGTATGACACCATTTGAGGCACTATATGGGAAAACTTGTCGTATACTTTTGTGGTGGTCTAAAGTTGGTGAAAGACATTAGTGGACCCTGAGATAGTAGAGGAGACTACTCAGAATATTCAAGTGATTAAAACTATTATGAAGGTGGCCCAAGATTGACAGAAGAGCCCTGCCGATAGACATGCCATTGATCGGGTGTTTAATATATGTGATCGAATATTTCTGAAACTTTAACCTTGGAAAGATGGGTTTCGGTTCGGGAAGAAAGGTAAGTTAAGTCCTAGGTACATCGGACCTTAGGTGACCATCGAAAGAGTCGGTGAAGTTACTTACAGGCTTGAGTTGCCTCCAGAGTTGTCGAAAGGGGCACGATATGTTTCATGTTTCGATACTTCGACATTACATCTCAGATCGCTCACATGTGATACTTCCTTAACCTTTGGAAGTCAATCCGGATTTGACGTATGATGAGGAGCCAGTGCCTATCTTGTATTGGAAAGATGATGTACTGAGAAATAAGACAATGAGTTGGTGAAAGTTTATGGAGGAATCTTTCAGTGGAAGAAGCTACTTGGAAGTCAGAGAATCGAATGGGATAGATGTGTTTCGGGCTGTTTTATGGATATTGATGGATTGTAAAGATTGTGTAAATTTCGAGGACGAAATTTCTTTAAGGTGGGTAGATTGTGACAGCCTGTCCCTAATTTTAAGAATTTTTAAAGTTTTAATAAAGGATTTTACAAAAATGCCCTTTGAGGCACGTGCATTATTTGAGGTTAATCATCATGTCGTACCATCTAAGATTTGTTTTCTTAACATATCCTCGTAGTAATCGTCGTTACGGACGCATGGGCGCAGACGGTTCGTGATTTGGAGTTATATCGAAGAAGTTATTAACGTTTGAAAATTGGGCATTTTAGGAATTATAATTTTAATAAAATCTGGAATTTTCTTTTATGAAAATGGACGGCCCAGATTTAATGAAGAATTGAAATGGATGGTTGGGATGAGAGAAATAAGGTTTTGTGTGTGTGTGTGCGTGAGAAGAAGAGGAAGAAACAGAAAAATGGAGATTGGGCAAAGCTGCCCAATCGGAGAAGAAGAAGGAGAAGCCAAATGGGGAGAAGAGAGAGGAAGAATCTGACCAACCAGAGGAAAGGAGAGGGCGAGAAGCGGAGGAGAGAAGAGAGAAACGGGTTGGGGAACCCGTGACCCGCGCGCGACCCGTCGGGTTTTCTACACATTTCCGTCGAAATTCCACCAATTTTCCGATGAATTGAATCAAGGTACCACTCCCAATCAACATCTAGACCCTCCCTCTTCACGTTTCACCCCAAGAATCATTGAATTTCGTGGTGATTTCGCGAAGAACCCCCCTACGGGTGCCGCGACTTTTTTTTGTCTAAATTCTTCAAATTTTGAAATGTTTTCTTTCAATTACTAACACCATTAGCATTCCTTTAGGACCTAGAACAAAGCCCAAGAGGTAGTTGAGGCGTTGGAACAAGTTTGAAGGTCTAATTGGAAACACCCAATTCTAGGGTTCTTCACGGTTTTGGTGAAATTGAAGCACTTCCAGGCCGAATTGGCCTTGGCCACAGGTATGAAAGTTACTCTACTCATTGAGATCTTCAAATTTGAAAATTTTGGTAATTTTTGGAAATAGTTGAATTTTCCGGCGAGCCGGGGCGGCCAACCGCCACCAGCGGCGGCCCACGCGGGCCCGCCAATGTCATTATTAGCATGTGTTTAAGGTTCTAGATTCAGTTTTGATAATCGAGGGACGTAAATTGAATAATTGAACCTAAGTTCGTTACGATTCGTGGTTAGTTGAAGATGTGAATTGACGATCCGACCGTTGGATCGTCACCAAACTTTGATATGTTGTAATACGTAATATTTGAGGATTATAGGAACTTACGGATTGGGAATCCGATTTACGGATCTTCCGGAATTGGAGTTGTAAGTTCATAAATAGAATGTTAACCGTCACTTGGTTTTAGAAATTGACGGAGATCCGACCGTTGGATGGTAATGAAATTTTAGGATGTTGTTCTAGAGTTATATTGTGGACCCCTGGAAGTTATGGATTGGAAATCCGAGTTGCAGATCTTCTGGATCGAATTGCGTAGTGACGTGTTTTATATAAGTTATATATTCTATCGATATGATTCTGAGATTGGATTTGATTATGGTTCTAGGCACCGATCATCTTGACGCTTTGATGTGTTGTGCTGGGGAGTTGTAGGGCGAACTCCAGGTGAGTGGGCAGTTTTGTTTTCGTATTACCTTTATACTATTGATTTTTCCCAGAAAATGAATTTATATGAAAATATGTTTTAAAAATGCCATGCATAGAATTATTTGAAAAATGATGCATACATGTTGCATGGTGCTGTGGAGGCACAGGTAAGTCAGGTGAGTTCATTTATTCATTTAATTGATTGATGTTGAGATGTTTTGAGCTCATAACCTGCACCCTAGGTGTTAGTGCTTATATTATTCACCACACCGCACGCTCGTCTTGGATCCAAGTAGGTGGATGTCGTACAGACCATGTGAGGGTTCCGACATGCTAGTCGTACAGATCATTAGATGTGATTCCGACTAGTGGGTGACCTTAGTTATGCGCGCTGATGATTGATGAGAGAAGCACTAGAGCGTATTTTACACCTTTCATCGTACAGACTACCTTACGTAGTTCCGAGTGATGTGCAGAGTAGGGCCGTATAGGTCACTGTGGTGACTCCGGCTGAGTGGGATATTGAGCTATAGAATTAATCGTATAGGACCAACTGCAGGGTCTCCGATTGATTCCTTATTTCACCTGATTTATATTTTGATTCATGGCATGGCATATTTTTCTTAAAAAATGTTAAAGACTTGGGATTTGAGTTTTGAGATTTCATATGGTTTTATATATACTATTTTCTGGGAAAGTATACAGGTTTTACGGTGAGGGGTTAGAAATGTTTTAAATGAAAAGTTTTCGAGAAACTTTGTTTTACTGACCCACTCAATTTTGTTTTGCACCCCTCCAGGTCCTAAATAGCAGAGCTTTGGTGGCCACGAGGAATCCAACGGTGTTCTGACAGAATGCACAAAAGTAGGACTCACCCTCGGGTGGGTCATCTTAGTAATTGTAATTTTTTAAAAAGCTTCCGAACTGTGTAAATGGTTACGTCACTCTCACGTGACGGCCAGCATGCCCTCCTTCGGGACGGGGTGTGTCATATAAGGAATGAATTTGTAAGAAATAATTAAGTGAGCATATCATTCTTATTTATGTGCTTAATAATAATTAAAAAGAAAAAATACACGTTTTGATGAGTTAAAGGACCAATGGTCATAAATTTTTAGTTGATGGATCATTACTCCAATTAAATTAAAGTTGAGTTTTTATTGCTACAATTTTCTCAAATAAATCGTTAAAGCAGATAAAAATATATACAAATATAAAACTACGATGTATTTGTAAGAAGAGAGACAATGACCAGTCACAACTTAACAGGGATCTAAATATTTTTCTATTATTCTTAAACCATAGCCATGTAACTTTACGCTCTTCGTTTCGCTATAAATAGTGGTCCAATAAAGCCATATTGTCGTGCACCCAAATTAGAGAGCAAAAGCCAACAATATTCTTAGTTAATTCCGCTCCCCTCCTATCTCCCCTCTCTCTCTCTCTCTTCTCTCTAACAATCTACCAAAATGCAGAACAAGGCACTTGTTGAAGCTCTCTACAAGGCATTGGCACAGGGCAAAACAGACACAGTGGGAAAGCTTCTAGCCAGTGACCTAGAATGGTGGTTCCATGGCCCCCCAAAGAGCCAGCACATGATGCGCGTGCTCACAGGGAAGTCCAGCCACACTGACTTCAGGTTCGAGCCCAGAAGCATCACAGAGATTGGAGATGGTGTGATCATTGCCGAGGGATGGGAAGGGGCCAAGGCCTACTGGGTCCATGCGTGGACCCTCAAAGATGGGTTGATTACGCAGTTCAGGGAGTATTTTAACACGTGGCTGACTGTGAGGGATCTGAAGCTGGAGGGGTGGAAGAGCTTCACTGTGTGGGAGAGCATGCCGAATGACCTGTTCCACCGCTCCTTGCCAGCCCTATTGCTTGCTATTTAGAATTTTAATTAGAGGACTTGATGTTGTGAATTAGCAAGAAAAAAAAAGGGATATGGAGAAAAATTAAATAAAGGGTGCTTGTGGTTTGGAGATTTGAGTTCGAACAGTGCATGATTTGGATGTGTTAAAAAAAATTCAAGTGTACTTTATCGGATGAAATGGAACAACTCAAAAAAATGTTTTCGAAGATTCAACTTTCGTTCTTGATTAATGAAAACATCCTTGGTAAAAAAAACTTCTAGTTTGTCATTAATAAATTCAAAATTTTACTTCTGAATATGAAGTGAATGCCTCTGATGAAATAATAATGATCCATATGATGGTGATTTCATATAAAAAGATACGCCTATTTGCTAAGATGCGTGACTCTAAAAAAATAGGTATTGTTTTATAGTGAAGAGATACGTCACTCCAATATTGAACTGGATATGATGAATGTATAAAGATTTACAATCCTTGAATAGATGGTTACACTCTATAAGGATTACATCCATTCAACAAGAGTTACATATATTGAATGGTAACATTTGGTTGTCTATAAATAGGTTTGTAGTCAAACCATTTCATTTTATCCCAACTCAATTGCCTGTTAGAGTCTCGGAGAGAAATCTTCCAGTGTGATCCCCTTTACCCGACTCTCCCAGCAAACTAATACGACCGAATTCTTAAGTTGTCATCCCATTTTAATGTTTCGAACATAAGCTTGGTTTAAGCACTTCAATTTCTTCAAAATGGAACCATTTATTTAATTGTTTGATGAATTGTTGATGTCTTAGTTTGTACGATCTTTTTAATAATAAGAATGTCCTGTGTTGAGAATGAATCTCACATTGATGAGATGCGGACTTTGTATGGGCTTATAAGTAAGGTGGGCTACTCCCCATATTGCTAATTGATTTATGGTGAAACCTCAACTTTCTTCGTGGCTTCACACGTCATGTGTTGTCCACGTGTTAGGCTTAAAAATTGGCCACACGTGAGAGGACGTGTTGAGAATGAATCTCACGTTGATGGGAAGAAGGACTTTACATGAACTTATAAGTAAGTTGGGCGGTACTCCTCATATCGCCAATTAATTTTAGGATGGAACCTTAACTTTCTTCATCTTGCACCATAGGCTTGAACCTGAGTTTACTCCTCAGCAGCATCACGACCATTAATTAGGGGATTTTGCGAGTTGTCACCAAAATCATAGTGGTATTAGCTCTATGCATGCATATTTTGTGTGGTTAAAAAGGAATAAAGATGTAGTTCTCCTTTATTTACTGCAGTAAAAACAAACGCAGTAAAACTCCCATCTTTTTCACTTATCAGAAAAAGTCCGCCTCTCAAACTCTCTCCGAGGTGAGAGATTTTCTCTCCACACTGAAAGTCATTCTCACTGTTTGTGTAAGACTTTTAAACCTATGTTTCTCCAGTGGCATCGAGTGTCCTCTTCTCTCCCCTTTCCTTCTTCTCTCTTTGCTTTTACTGTTGTTTCTCCTTAAATCCGGTCTGCCCAACTCTTCTATCCCCAAAGGTATTTCTCATCCCGGCTATCCCATGGTTCGATCTTCAGCCATGTTTCCTACTGAGATCGTGTGTAGAGTTTTGGAGTTTACTCCGGCTCGGGTGTTTCCAACACCACCACTTTCTCTTTGTTATCTGCCAGTTCCGGCAGTGTCACTTGTGGGTTTCCTCAAACTTCATACGGGTAGTTAGCTTCTCTCACTCTGTTGCCGACTATCCCCTGCTTATATGGCTGTGCTTAGGTAGCTTTTCGGGGTTTGAAATGGCGTCTGGTGAGGTATTACTCGGCAACGGTGGATTGGGTTTTGCTTGGATGGACTGGAATGCTGATGGTGGAATGGCAGTGGAAGCTTCTTAATTTCTCGGTTGCGGTGCAGTTCTTTGGGCTTTACTGTTTCTGTGGGCTCTTTCTTTGTTTGTTTGTTTTTATAGTCTTAGGCCCTCTTTTTGTTTGTTAATAGGTGTGTCTTGGGCCTTGTTTGCTTGTAATTATGTGATTGTTGTTTAATAAAATCTCCTTTTGAGCAAAAAAAAAAAAAAATAGGAAACTTTCTTGAAAAAGGTTTGTGCTAAGTTTATTTTAATAAAAAAAAAACCCATGTTATAATTTTATTTAATTAAAAAGACTTAAATTTTAATGAAAAACCCTTGAATTTTAATAAAAATGACAAAAGAGGAAGCTTCTCAATTTCTCGGCTGCAGTGCAGTTCTTTGGGCTTTACTGTTTATGTGGGCTCTTTCTCTGTTTGTTTGTTTTTTTAGTCTTAGGCCCTCTTTTTGTTTGTTAATAGGTGTGTCTTGGGCCTTGTTTGCTTGTAATTATGTGGTTGTTGTTTAATAAAATCTCTTTTTGAGCCAAAAAAAAAAAAAAAAAAAACTTTCATGAAAAAGGTTTGTGCTAAGTTTATTTTAATAAAAAAAACCATGTTATAATTTTATTTAATTAAAAAGACTTAAAATTTTAATGAAAAACCCTTAAATTTTAATACAAAGGACAAAAGAACTTAAATTTTAAAGAAAAAGACATAATTTTAATATTAAAAAAAAAATCTGATGCGCGGATCCACGCGTTCTCACATAAATTGTTTATGAAACTTAACGGTACTACCCTGTTTATAAAACTTATTACACTGTTTATGAAACCTACAACATTATTTATGAAACTTACTACACTGTTTATGAAACTTAACGATAATACACTGTTTATGAAATTTAACGGTGCTACACTGTTTATGAAATTTAACGGCACTACACTGTTTATGAAACTTTACAATACTACATTCTTCTCTCTCCTCTTCTTGAATTTTTTTGGCACATTCTCACATTCCAAACACATTTTCTTCTTCTAATTTTCTTCGATACTCATCAAATTTTCTATGTATCTCTTCAATTTCTTAACTTTCTACACCAATAACTTAATTTTCTAATATTGCCCGCCCATATTTTGCAGCTTCCTCTTCTCCTCCACCTACAATCTTAACTTTCTATTCCACGTGTTATTATGTAAGCGGTAGGAAATTTTTTTTTTTATCACAATAATCTCACCACTTGTATAGAGACGTGCTGTATCACTCCGTGTTCCGGGCACATTGAAAAATTTCTCGTCATCTTGACTACTATTGGGAAACAACACCACAAAAATAAAACTGGGAAAATGTAATTCAATTTGAAGTCTTTCTCTTATTCTAAGCAAATAATAATAATAATAATGGCTTAATGTTAGCTGACAATGGGAAGAAAACAGAGTGGAAATGGGGTGGGGTGTATGCCCGCCAACGCATGTGGTGTTTTTTTATGTTTTTTTAATTTTTATTTTTATTTTGTCCCTTATCATTAAATAAAGTTAGTGGATGATTTTTTATTAAAATGCAAAGATTTGAAGCCCTTTACATTAGCTTTTCTATATAAAAAATTAAATAAATAAAGATGTCTTATTTCGATACACTTGCTGCGTTGCACCACCAACTATACCCTTAAAAAAAAGGGTAGTGATTTCGACATTCCCAGTTTAATTTCACTTAGTACCTTAAGTTCACTTCTTGATAAAATAAGGATAGTTATTTCGGTACTCCCAATTTATCTTTTGATACCCTTGATTCTCCTTTGATAAAATAGGAGTAGCGATTTCGGTATACCCAGTTTAGCTTTCAATACCTTAAGTTCTCTTCTGATAAAATAAAATAAGAGTAGCAATTTCGGCCCTCCAAATTGCGTTTTTCATAATTTTTCTACACACAACAGTAGTGCCAGAGGGTGAACTGATTGCCAAATTCTTCCAATATGTATTAAAGGTGCAGTATACTTTTATAGTTCATTGCAACATACTACAGGTAAAGTTGATTGAAGACATACCAGAGGATCTGATAGAACTGAGGAAGTATATATGAAGATTCAAACAGTTTTATGTTTATCAAAAACACATAATAGTGCCTGCACTCTTCTGAGAGCTTCATCAGTAGTTCCTTCCTCTTTACGTCTCCGGTTCAATATTTTCTTCTCTCTGTGTTTTGGAGGAAACAGGAGCTTCATCAAAGTCTGTTACTACACGCTTTCCACAGCATAAGTTATTCGCCGGCAATTTGAATCTCTTCCTCATTTGGATTCTCCAGAAGCCACCGTACAGAAAACCAAATATACAAAACGACAATGCCAGTTAAAATCAAGGCTTCTCTTGCAATTTCGTTGTCGATATGGGAGGCAGCCAAACTGACGATCCAAAATGGGGCTGTGCGGAAGAGGAGAAATGTTGCAATGTGCACATACATATTGCTTTTTGGATATTTTCAGCAAATCCCTGTAATTCATATGTCCTAGCCGTTGATGCCACAAATCCAAGAGATTGTTGCTTGCCCTGAAACACACATTAATTTGATTAGCATTAGCACAATAGCAATTGTTTTCAGATCTAGGTTCATACAACACTTTTTCACTAGTTTCTTTGCTAACAACACATTTAGCTGAATCAAAATTTACATTCCCAATGTCATCACATAGTTGACTAATGCTCATCAAGTTAGCAGTAAGCTTATCAACCAACAACACATTATGCAATTCAGGTAATCCAATGGTTTTGACAGTACCCTTACCAATTATCGTTGCTTTCTTACCATCACCAAAGGTTACAGAGCCACTTACCTTTTCTTCTGTAAGAGTATCAAACCATTTACGATTACCTGTCATATGCCTTGAACATCCACTATCAAAATAACAAGTGTCAGAATCACATGAAGATAAAGCAGTAAAGGCAACTAAACACTTGATGTTTGATTCGTCAGACTCAATGACTCGAGTAAGCAAACAATAATGATTTTCTTTTCTTCTCCAAATTTGATTAGTTGAAGTTGATTTAGCTCTCCAAATACGTTTCATTTTAGGAATGTAAGTATTAGGAATTTTAACTAACTTAGAGAGTCTGCCAACTTCTTTCAAGAGATTTGCAAATTGAGACTGCAGGTTACCTGATGTCGACTTACCATAACTCATATTCCTTTTGTCACACAAAGGTCTTATGTGACCTTTCTCACCACATGCATGACAAGTTAGATAAGCTTTGGAACCTGCGATATTCGTGTTAGTACCCTTCACAAACTTTGTTACTGAAGAAGAAGAATTAGGATTAGATACATATCCTAAACCAGATTTATCACCACTTGGTTTACACATATTAAGCATTTTGTCTATTTTCTCTGCACCAATGGTTAATCTGTGAATTTTGCTTTGTGACTCATGAAGCTGATATTTAAGTGTGTCACGTTCAGTAGATAGTGAAGTGATTAACTTGTTCTGATCACTTATTCTATCCCTTAGTTGTTGCAGTTTTTGAACCATACCATCAAGTTGTTTTTCCAATTCAGTTACCTGAGACTGAAAGTCGTTTTCAGTCTTTGTCTTCTCAAACTCTAGAATTTTCGCCTTATCTTTTAGCACATCATTTTGCTTCTTGATCTTCAGAGAGGCTTGGTACAACTCCTGGTACTTTTCAATTACTGTTTCGTCATCCCAGTCCTTGGTTTCATCTAGTCCTGCATCAACATGAGCAACAAAAGCAATAATATTAGATTCTTCATCAGATTCACTTTCAGACTCACTCCAAGAAGCTAGCATTGCTTTGTTTTTTTTTCAGTCTTCATCCTCTTTAGAGTGTTTGCACACTCCTTAGCTTCATGACCATATCCTGAACATTCATAACATTTTCTCTTGTCAGTAGTATTTTCAATTTTATCAACCTTAGAATTTTTTCCAAATGAAAAGTTAGGTTTAACATTTTTCGATGTCGAACCAGATTTTCCTCTAAAATTTTTGTTCTTTAAAAACTTTTGAAATTAATAAGGCAAATTCTTCCTCATTAACCCCCTCACCCTGATCATAATCTTCCTTCACCGCATGTAAAGCAATGCTTTTGCTTTTCTTAGGTTGAGGTGGCAATTCCATTTCATAAGTCTTTAAAGCACCAACCAATTCAGAAAGCTTAAAGGTTTTTAGATTTCTTACCTCTGTTATGGCAGTTTTCTTTGGTTGAAATCTATGAGGTAAGGATCTTAATACCTTTTTTACTATTTGAGACTCAGGAATTGTCTCACCAAGACTATAACAATTGTTGGCAATTTCACACAGCTTTGCATAGAACTCAAGAAAGGTCTCATCTTCTTCTATCTTAATTCTCTCAAATTGTGAAGTGAATACTTCAAGCTTTGCCTCTTTCTCTGTTTCTGTTCCTTCATATGTATCCTGCAAAATGTCCCATGCTTCCTTGGAAGTTTCACAGTTACGTATGAAAATAAATTGATCAGGAGAAACCAGTAAATAAAGCATTCAACCCTCTTTGATTATTAGTGGAGTGTGTGACCTCAGCAGTAGTCCACTCTTCCCTAGGTGTAGGAACAACAACTTCACTAACATCATCTACTACATCTTTGCTATCAGAATACTTCTTTTTGTTATTAATTTGAACAATTTTTGTGGGCAAAGTATACCCATGGACCACTGGACTCCAAACCCTATCATCTAAAGCCCATAAAAAAGACTTCATCTTTGCTTTCCAATCTCCATAATTCTCCCCATTGAAGTATGGAGGGTGAGAGACAGAACCAACAGCCCGGTCCATCCCACGTTCCCTGGGATCCACTCTAAGTGTATCTAGAGTCCTGCTCTGGTGCCAATTAAAAGTGTAAAGTAAAACCAAGAATTCAAACTAAAAGATTGAATGTCAATTTTAAACTCAGTCTATGCAAAGAACTTATAAAGACAAAGCAAAATCACAAGAAAATACCAAACACACAAAAATTAGCTTTACAAGGGGAAAAACTTCAGAGAGGAAAAACCCTTGGGCAAGATTGCCAACAAATAATCCACTAAGATAGAGATGAAGACTTTACAAGATTCATACGAGACCCAGGTACACAACCTATTGAGCCTTGTCCTCTCAATCTTGAACGTCTGATGCACACAGCATGATTGCACACAGCTGGATTTGAACGCAGTGCAGAATAGCTTCCTTTGCTCACTCAAATGTAATATGAATAATTTGCGTTGCGAAAGCGTGTCCTCCTCTGAGTGTGAAGGACCTATTAAATAGGTGCCCTTACCTCCTTTTCTCGGACTAGCAATCCCTTTATTTTCTCCAGCAATCAGTTGATGTGATTGCCATTATCTTTGACCGGCCAATCTAATCCAAAATGATTGGACTAATAAAACTAATTGACATGAGATCTTGTATGATAATTACAAGATCAATTACATACTTGATTAAATATAAATTACAATTTGTCTAGAAAATAAGCCAAATTAAATCACATTTACAAATTACATTAAATGTTCAATGCCAGAGTCCCAAAAAATTATAAACGTAACACGAAAAACACGCTAATCATGGAAATTTGATTATCCCAAGAAGCTGGTCATAAACATAACACGAAAAACAAGCTAATCATTGAAAGTTGGTTATCCCAATAAGCTGATGAAGAGTTCGAAACAAACAATGGACAAAACTCAAAAAAATTCCTTCTTGTAAATGAAGATTACAAACTAAAAATCCATTCGCCATGGAAGTTGAATCTGTTGGATAGTGGCCAAATTAGTGGCCAAGTGGACAACAAGCCAACTCTCATTTCGGCTATTAAACAAAGAACTCATTTCGGCTATTAAACAAAGAAAAGTTTGGTGGACATCATCATGAGTAAAGACACAATGATGATGTTTGTTGAAAAGAAAAATAAAGGTCATGATGATGTTTGTAAAGGAATGATTATTCCTTTACTTTGGATTTTTTTATAGGCAAATGGAATTGGGTTTATTCGGCTCCTTCCTTTGCAACTTGACAAAAGAGCTTTTCTTTTGGTATTTTCTAAGGCAGCAGCAGCTGCTATATGTTTGAGGAGAAGCCGAGAGAAGAAAAGTGGGGGGAGCGGCATCAGATGAGAGCCATACCAGGGAGAGCGTTCGGCTCTCCCATTTGAAACAGTGTTGCTCCTTCCCATTTGTTTGTAATCCCCTTTTGTTAGTAATCCCTCAAACAAAGATGTTGTTGCTACATGTTGTGTAGCTTTTGGGAAAGATGGTATTTGATGCGTGTCCATCTTCTCCAATTGTTCTTTGTGAGAGTGAGAGCAATTGGATGTATGTGGGATTTGGGTTTGAGAGTTAAAACTCTATTTGTAATATCCTTTTGATATTAGTGGAATTTCCTCGCTGTCTCGGAACTGGACGTAGGCTTACGCCGAACCAGTATAAATCCTTGTGTCATTTGGATTATTTGTCTTATCATATTTGCCGTTGTATCTTATTGGTTTCATATTTGACGCTTCCGCATAACAGAATCACTACACTAGGCAAGGCTAAAGTAGACGTCACTAGGGCGAAAACCCATGATCAAATTCATTGAAATCCAGAAGAGAGAGAATTGTTACCTATCAATTCAAAAATCTTGCTGTGGCTACTGATGATCAGAGAGGAACAGTGGAACACATACATATCAAGTACATTGATGTTGAAATTTGTTGTCAGTCTTCTGTCTTTACCAAGTCCTTCACAAGTTCCAGTCTTTCAACTAGCGACATATGTCATCCCAGTTCCCACCAAAAAAGAAGGATAAAAAGATCTGCAGCTTACAGACAGCGAAAAAACGGTTTAATTTAACCAAGTTCTAGAGAAATGTTTTTACAAACCTATTACCGGTTTGAAATGTCTTTGTGCATTCTAATTATCTGATGGGAAAGTACATCGAGGGAAAATGGAGTGAAGAAAGTTTTGGATTGTTTTGCAGGGTTTAAGAAAAACAGCACAAAAACTAAGCTGCATCGGTTTAATACCACGGTCACAACTGGCCGTTTGGTACCAACGGAACGCAGGGAATGGAGTGGAATATCAGTCGATATGCTCCCGCGTTTCTCATCCACTAACCTAGAGAATTTGATCTTATCTGTCGAAACAAATAGGCGCTCATTGTTGCTATCTTTTGGTCCCCGAGGAGAGGAGAAGATTAGAAGGTTTGAGGTTAATTCATGGCATGTATTACGTTTGGTATTGATTAAGTAATGAGATCTCTTTTCTCCTCAAATCTTTGTTGATAGTAACAACTCCCAAGTCCGATTGCTGTTCACTGTAAGATGAAACTCCGAATCTTTCGAACCCAAAATCTTAACGTTGATTTGAGATTGCTTTTGCAGAAAGCACTTATAGTCATAACCATTTTTGCTAAAAGCAATGTTTTAAAAGACGCGCCCCGAGGTGCGCCTAGACGGCTTTGGAGGCGGGGCGGGAGTGATAACGCCTCTGCCCAGTGGGAGTGGGCGAAAACTCGCCGAGGCGTGGTCGAGGCGAGACTAGGAGGCTGAGGCGTGCCTAAAGGCGGTTGGAGGGCGTTCCCAGATCCATCCCCGACCCATAATCGAAGTCGAATGCTCTGTTTTCAAGCTCTGCCATCTGGGTTTAGGGTTGCAGGTGTGCGGCGTCTTCACGAGGAAGACGACCGCGGAGAAGAAGGAGGGTTTTTTTTTTGTTTTTTAAAGACTTGGTCCAAAACGACGTCGTTTTGGCCAAGTCTTTAATTTTTTTTAAATGACTTGGCCCAAAACGACGTCGTTTTGGCCAAGTCTGTTACTCTTATATCTAAAACCCTGCTGTTTCCTCTGTTTTTCTCACCTCTTTCCTCTATTTTTCTCAGCAATTCCCTATTATTTAAGGTCCCGTAAGGCTTCGCCTCACGCCTAGGTTGGGCTATCCCTCGGACGCCTCGCCCACGCCTCACGCTTTTAATACATTGGCTAAAAGTGATTTTAGTATTAACTAATAGAAATTTTTCATGAAACACATGCTTCTCCAAGACGCACATTTAAAATTTTCTACTGAGTGTAGTTAGAAGCACTTATGGTTGTCAAAAATCACTTTTAGCCCTTATAGGACCAATCTCAAACAGGGCATTAGTGGTTGCAACAGATCGGATCCTATAATAGCAGTGACGACATATCTTAAGTTTTAGGTAGTGATGATATCTTAGTCAAAACGCAAGAAGCACTGAAAGGATGACATAAAATGTAGCCCAAAAAGTTCATCCACAATCCAAATGAAACAAAAAAGGCATTCTTTAATTACCACAACATTCGTCTTCTGAATGTAATCACAGCATGTTATTCATTAAAACAAACAAATATTTACATGAGAAAAAGAAATGAAAACGGCGTAAATGTGCCTGACATCTGTGAAATTCTGATGCTTTTGCCTTGTTAAAGTTTGTTTGCCGGTTGACATTACTATATTACAAACATCTTCTCACTACATAAACTACAAACATGAACATTGAGTGAACAAATACATATGGTCATTCCATAAGGTCACAGTTGAGAGGGATACCCTCCAACCCAAATAAAACGAGTTTATCAAGATGAAAACAATAGAAAGATGTCGACAGTAATTTACTAAGACGTATAAAATGTCACGTCCCAATCCCGACATACATCCAAGATCGACACGTGAAGTCACCAATTACATGTATATCTAACATACCCTGCCTCCGGGATATGGCAAAGCATAACTCGAGAATCGAATCGCATAGTAATTTTTCGTATACTTTATGGCTGCATCTAACATCCTCGTTAGACTGCCTACGTACTCTAAAAAGGGATCAAGTTATTTGTAGTTCACCCCTCGCTATAATTCGACATATATCACAGTCTGTTCAAGCCGAAAGGCATAACATTCCTCAATCAATCATTTGGACAAGCATGAATTATTGGATTCAAGCTACATAACGAACCCACATGACAATCAAGATTTCTATTTCATCCATCATATAAATCACTATGTTTCAACATAAAATCACAATTCATAGCATGTAATATATCAAAGAATCAACAAAGCACAATAGTATCCTCTAGTCACATTGATCAACTAATCTAATCGTATTAATAACAATCATATCCAACGACACTCCACAATCGCGTCAATTAATCAAATCCATGAATCAAAGATGCACGATATTAACGTCTAACTACGTTAATCAATCAATGAAATAACATATCATTTCACGAATTTAATTAAAGAACTCTACATAATTCCCCACTTGGATTATAAGTAAATACATGGTGAATTTCATTTATATTCACAAGGTCTACTGTGGGTACTCCCCATTCACTTGAATCTAGGGTCGGACTAACCTTATGAAAATGAGCAAGAGCAAGGATTCCAGACCACTCAACAAAATCCAACTAAAATATAATCGCCTATCGGAATGTACCAAGTACAACTAATCATCATCGTGCAGATAATGATCACCCAACGCGGATATACCAAGCAGGACCACATCCAAACTCTAGGTAGTGATCACCCAACACGGATATATCAAGCATGATTACTCCTAGAATGCATATGGTCCCCCAAAGTGGATATACCAAGCAGAACCATATGCATAGTCTAATAACGTAGGCAGTGATCACCCAACGCGGATATACCAAGCATAATCACCCCTAACAGTCCCCCAACGCAGATATACCAAGCAGGACTGTATCATATAGCTCTAGGTAGTGATCACCCAATGCGGATATACCAAGCATGATCACTCCTAGAATGCGTATGGTCCCCCAACGCGGATATACCAAGCCCATAGCATAATCTCATCGTGCAGGTAGTGATCACCCATCACGGATATACCAAGCATGATCACCCCTGAAATACGTATGGTCCCCTAACGCGGATATACCAAGCAAGATCATCCATGCACCACTGCTACATGGTGCAGTAAATTCAACACACAACCTACCCACAACTCAACCCCTATGAGTTACAACTTAGTCACCTACACCATCAACTTCTCATAGCCACCAGCTAATATGTCACACAAGTATATAAGTTTTACCGAATACATCTAATAGGATTCTAGGATCACATTGTCATAACATTTATCATACTTATCATTCACATTATTAAGAAGATGAATGAACACATATATATTTCACAATATGACGTCCCATACACGTAAACTGAGGTATACATTAACTAGGATAACTCACTAACCAATATAGGCCCACTAAGCCCTACATCGTCTCTAGTAATACTTATATTAATATTTAAGATCAATTCGCAACATATTGACCAAAGATCAACTATCCGTCTATGGTGGGTCCACAACCCTATACAAGTCTATCTGGAACATCCGCCTATGGATTTCCGATCCGTAACTTCCCAAGGATCTCATTTGTCTTCTAGAACAATATTCTAAAATTTCGGAACGATCCAACAGTCGGATCTCCGTCAATTGCTAGAATTTAGGTTGCTATCAACGTTTGGTTTTAAAAACTTAGAAATTCAATTTGGGAAGATCCGTACGTCAGATTTCCAATCCGTCAGTTCCTATGGTCCTCAAAAGTTACGTACTATAACATATTAAGGTTTGGTGACGATCCAACGGTCAGATCGTCAATTCATATAATGATCAAGTGATATATCGTAATGAAATTAGGTTCAAACAATCAAACCACACCATACAGATATCAAATCTGATATAAGGACATCAATTTAGCTTAAGATAGCATCGGCGGCCCACTGGGCACGCACCGCCACAAGTGGCGGTTTCTGGCGAACAGAAACCCGATTTTCCGACTAATGCTAAAAATTACCAAAGTTTACAGGCAAGTAGAGTTCAACGAGAGGAACAACTTTCATACCTGGGCCAAAGTTCAATTCGGCCGAGAAACACCTCAAATCGCCCTCGAACCGCCGGAAACCCTTAAATTTTGGTGTTCTTGATTCGACTCCAAAACAACTTTGACGCCCCAACCAAAGCATGGGCTTTATTCCTGAGGGTGAGGGGTGTCTATTGGTGGTAGTGGTTGACGGAGTTAGCTTCGGGATTGATGGATCGCCACCATAGAACCTTCGTACCCACCGATGCGATTCTTTGTGAAATCAAGCCAAATTTCTTCCATTTTGGGGTGGAATTGGTAAAGGGAACAATGGGGAATGTTTTCTAGGTGGTGAATGGCTTCAACTCGCCGGAAAACCACCGTGATAGGCATCGGAAAACATGGGTGCCATCGGGTCGGGTCGCAGGTCGTTAGGGGATCCAGTTTGGGGTGGTTTTCTCTCCCTCCTTTCCCTTCCTTTCCCTTCCTTTCTTCCCCCCCTCTAATTGGCCCAATTCTCTTTTTATTTTTTTATTTTTTTATTTTTTATTTTTCAAACAACTAAAACATCTCTAATTTCTTCATTTCAACTCTGATTCGCGAACGGTTTTTGCCTACACGCTCGAACTCTATCCAATTATACTTAGTGTGACCCCGTAAAGTCCACGAATTTTTAATGATTACTGACCAAAATTCAAACTTCGTAATTAGTTTAATTAAAATCTAAATTTAATATAAATTCCCAAAAATAATATAAAGTCTCCTTAATACAAATACGTAGTTTGCAATAGTGAAATCCAGGAACGGAATTTCACATAAAAAGTCCTCTCCTCTCTTATGCTAAATCAAGCAGTGTACAGAAAAACTCGTGAGGGACCATGGGCAGTTCCTCTGCTAGTGCCTGAAAATTGAGACGGGCAAGAAAAATGTCGACCTAGTTAGCAGTTCCTACTTCCTCAATACACATGCTCACTCTAAACAGTATTGCATTTGACCATCCTCTTTTCAACAGGTTTTAAACTTCCTCAACGGTTTGAAATACCAATTTTTTTCAATTACCAATAAAGAGTGTTTATTTGAATAATTACGTGTTTCCTCGATTGCAATGCAAAACCAAAATAGTTCGATTTAATTTCCATTGCAGGCCCAAAGTAACCCTCAAAAGAATTTTTTTAGTAGAAATAGGATACCTTATGAATCGGGACTATCCTGATGGTTCATGTTTCCACAAGACTTGCTCATCAATCTTGCTCAGTTTCTCATCGTCAAGACGCTTCCATGTCTTAATCCTCTCAACGCCCATCCAGCCTTTCTTTCCCTTCCCAAGTTCTGCCAATATGACCCTTGCTCTCCTTGGCCACCTAGCGTTTCCATAACCATGGTACCCGAAGCCCCCACCATAACAAAACCAAATACCATCAAGATTCCCGCAGAAGTCATTGGTATGATCGTGTCCCATGAACACGGCTTTCACATCTCCCATGGATACAAGGGTCTGCAAAACTCCTGAGTTCACTTTTGAACATGCCACAGCCTCCTGAAACTGGCCAACAATCTTTTTGTACCACAGCTGCCGGACATCTGGAATTGGGATATGAAAAAATACAAGCGCTGGTGGTTTGTCCAGAGGAAAAGCCTCTGCTGAGCGATCTAGATATCCAATGTGGCCCTGTTAGTGTGTTTCTTGCAACATGTTAATGAAATCTAAATCTAACGAAACCTCCCTTGTGGGGAAAGGACGAACATGATGAGCAAATCATACAAAATACAGGATGAACAACTTGATGCAGGTATGGAATTGCAATTTTGCAAACAAGAGTGGGAAGTGTTAATGTTTTTTGAAAACATAGGGAACACATTTCCACTAAATATGGAAATGAATATGTGAATTTTAATGAAAATGTCACTTTACCAAGCAAGTACGAAAAAGTTTCTCAATTCAATTCATAATCATCAGAACAATTAGAAACCAATCAGAACAAATGAAACAAAATGCAGCTGCATTGTTCTTATGCATTGCATTTGTTGAAAGTATACCTGAAATCCCTGAGAAACGTCACGAAGCCAATGGAGTTGAGATTCCTTAATCCAACCATAAGTTTGAACTCCTTCAACAGTTTCCCTGTCTCCACTGTCAAGAAAGAAAAGATTGAGGATGCTTGTGTTTGCCAAATAGGATCCCGGGGCACCATATACTCTCAGATCATAATTGCCAAATCCATCAATGTTTTTCGCGCTTCCTCCTTTAGAGAGATCCTCAGCTAATGGATTAACTTGCGAAACTGAATAATCCATAAGTGAGATAAAAGACATCAGTTCCTCACGTGTCATCGTAGATTCTTGGTCGTGGTTTCCTAAAACTGCTGCCCACGGAACTCCTGAATCAATGGCAGGACCAAATGCTCTAAGCATGGACTCAGCAGCATCAACAGAGCTTGACCCGAATATATTATCTCCTGTTTGCAAGAACCAAGTCAAAACCGATACTTGTGTGTGCGTCTGTAAGTTGAAAGTTGGGCCATAAAACATTGTAAACTATAAGTACAGTTGGCTTTCTTTTCAGATAATTTGTGCCGACATTCACTTAGGAACACTTGCATAACTGAGGAATTAAGTTTACCGGATTATGGCTTCATTGGATGCATGAATTGGGTGAGTTCGATATGGTTACCGTACCAAAATCCTTGTACCAATTACCATACCAAACTTTTGGTATGACAAAATCTAGTATCATTGACGTACCAAATTTCGGTTTGTCATAAAATCCGGTTGGCATGTATGGTAATGGTGTTGTACCAATTTGCTATAGGATAATTTTTTTGTTCAGGCCCAAAACGATTTTTGTTTTATACAACCAAGATTCATCATTATTTCACACACATTTAGCAAGTCAAACCATACATCAAGGATTAAAGATATTAGGGTTACAAACCAAACCAAATCAAATAGAAGTCGAAGACTTCAAGTTGCAAACTAAATGAAATATATTAAAGATAAATGTTAGTAATTAGTATTATATTACAATTCCCTATATATATATATATATATATTCGGTAGGATTTGGATACCAATACCATACCAAATATCTTTGGTTCGATAAAATTACCGTTTGGCATACAAAATGGCACAAAATCGGTATGGTAATAGTATGGTACGGTAGAATGGCAAAAAATTCCACTCCTAAATTAACTAAGACAACATTTAACTTTTTGCCACCTCGTAAATGTGCTGCATGAAGAACTTAGGCCTTGGTATAGAAGGTATAAAAATATGAAGGTCCAGAGGCAAGAGTTGCACCTAATATATAACCTAGAGATAATCAACAAGTTTTAGTTTTAAGCATTCATTCTTGTGGACTTTGATATGACTGTTTTTCTTGGTTTAGATGTTTAATTAAGCTTTGATAACCAATTAAGTTGGTTTAGCATCTTAATCAAATTATCATGGAACAAAATCCACAAAAACAAAAAGAAAATATATACCTAAAAACTCAGACAGCCAACAAAAACAAAACAAAACAAAACAAAAAATCATAAAACATTTTTATGTCGGAGAAACAAAAAAATGTACCTGTAAAAGCAATGAAATGAGGCTTCTCAGCTTCAATCATCTTCCTCAGGAAGTGGGAGGTGTTGAGATCAGAACACCAGTCAAACTCGGAGTCCAACACATCTCGGCAGCGAGTCAACCTTCCATTCCCGTAATGCATATCAGCCACCTTAATTAACGAAAACCCCATTAAAATCCTAATCATTTAGTTAATCTTATAGATCATACAGTAAAAGCATAAGAAGACGATGAGTAATTACCTGCAGGATTTTGAAGGTTCCGTCGGACCGGAAACGAAGGGGAAGATCTGGGCTGGTTTTTTTTACTCTGACAGGCCGATGGCCGATTAGCAAATTGTGAGACATTTGGGTGTGAAAAAAGTAGATGACTGAGCAGAGGAAAGACAAATACAGGACCGAGTGTTTCCAGTTTGCTGCCGAGGACGACGATTCCACTGAAGAGTCAACATCTTCGGACAGCGTCTGGTATTTCCAGTTTGCTGCCGAGGACGGTGATTCCATTGAAAAGTCAACGTCTTCGGACAACGTCGGGTGTTTCCAGTTTCCTGCCGAGGACGACGATTCCACTGAAGAGAAAACGTCTTCGGACAGCGTCGGATTTGCGGGCTGTGGGATGGCAACGAGTAAGGCAGGGGTGGCCGGCTTAGTGGCTTTCGGGGGCTGAGTGGATGGGGGTAGGGGTGGGGGTGGTGGGTGGTGGGGATGGGTGGGGACCGGGGAGTTTTGTAACAACAGACCCGCAGCCACCTAAAATAGCCTCTTTGAAACAACTAACAAGTTAACAAGAGGAAAGTTTTTAACTTGTTTGGTATTTCTAACAAAAATGTGAGCCTTTGTGAACAATAAATTGTCAGTTTTATTTTACAAAATTCGTTTGTCTAGGCAGTTAAGAACAACAGAAATAAAATGAATTTCAGACATTTTACAATTACTAGCCTCTTGCCATACGCTAGTTTTATTTGACAAAATTTGTTTGTCTCGGCAGTTAAGAACAACAAAAACAAATTGAATATCTTGACATTTTACAGTAACAAGTCTCTTACCACATGCATACGCGTTTAGCAATTGACTTTTTTATATTAGATTATGCCTTTTAAAAATTTAATTAAATAACTAATTTATAATTTTATTAAAAACTTTTTCTTTTTTTTTAAATGAAGCATAACCATGAAACCACTAACGTTGGAGTTTTTAGATTTTGTTTTTTTTTTCTCCAAAGTTTTAAATTTTAAATTTATTCAAAATTAAAATTTTATATTTAATTTTAACTCTTTCTGGATAGGTTACATTTTCACATCAAATTGGTTCTCTGAGAAGATTAATATTGGCACTAGATAGGCGTATTAATAGAACTTTCTTTGTCAACTAAATGAGGGTGAAAGACTATTTAACAAAACAAAAGTTTTGCTATTTTTTGTTTAAGCCTCACCCACAGGTGATTTTAACAGCTCTAATATTCTTTTTTAAAAAATAAAAAATATACATTTTAACATCTTTATATTGTTCACTTATTATTTTACTTTTCAGCTTAGATATTCTACAAACATACACTTGTTGCTCCATAAATTGTAAATCTGCTTCCAAATACATTATAACAATTTCCTTAATACTCACGGAATACATTTTTTACAAAAAAAAACGTGGATTAACACTCACGGTTTTCAGTTGGTTTTGTAAATTCGTACATAAATCACCGTTCAATCTATTTATTTTCACCTTCGCCCTCACTGTGAAGTTTTGAAAATTAAGCTGAGACTTTCTGTTGAAATTCTTGAGTGTCGAACCTCATTTGACAATGTTCTAGGACTCACTACTATGTTTTTCACTTATTTTTTTAGTTTTCAGCTCAAATATTCTATTAAAATGCATTTGTTGCTCAATAAACCGTAAAATTGTTTCCAAATTTCTTAAAAAGTTTAACTTAATGCTCAGGAAAAATATTTTGCGAAGATAAAAAAAATTGTCAAAAAACATGGGTATTAGGCGGGCTCGACGCATGCAAAACGAGGTGGACTCAGCTCATGTAGAACAAGGTGAACCATGGCACGCAAAACAAGGCAGGCTCTACTCACAGAAAATGACGTGGCCTTCTACGATGGAAACGCTTGTGCACGAAAAACGAGGTAGGATATGTCGCACAAATCAAGACTAGCCTTGCACATGGAAAACAAGGCTGGCTTTGTGCATGCCAAAACAACGCGGTCTTTGTGGACACAAAAAGGGGCGGACTTCTGACATGCAAAATGATGTGGACAACTCGTATGCAGAACAAGGCAAACCTAGGGACATTAGACGAGGCAGGCTTCGCAACACAAAACGAGGTGAACTCCCTGAGCTCAGAAAAAGAGTCGGGCTCCACACACGGAAAAATATATTTTGAAGAACACGAATTAGTTTGTTGTAGTGGTAAGAAAAATTAACAAAAATGTAAAAAAATGATTCAAATTCTTAGGGTGGCAAAAAATCACACGTGACGATTCGGCTGCCACGATGTCACCAATCGTCGTCGTCTCGCTGGTCAACTGAGACTTGCGCTAAAGGATAAGAGGTCGCATATGAACAACGTAGAGTGACTTTCTGCCACCCTAAAGAATTTGAATCATTTTTGTTTTTTTTTTCTTTTATTTCTCTTAACACTATAACAAACTATCATATTCATGCTCTTCAAAATATATTTTTCCATGCAAAATCTATTATAATATATATATACAGACTCTTTATGCAAAGGGATAAAAAAAATGAGGATTAGTTGGGGGCAAGGTTCTAAAAGACGCTAGTCGGGCGGCGGGTCAGGGCCTAGCGCCTATGCCGCTAGGCGGAGCCTAGGCAGATTTAAGTAAATCTATTGTATTTCGTGTAAATAAGTGTCTGTTTATACTTAAAATATATATAATTTCATCATAAACTAGAAAATAGAATGACATATATATAATGAAGTGTTGGAACAATAAAATGTAAAATAGAAGAATACATAAATTATAAAGTTTACATTTTATTAATTTAACGAAATTCATTATATAACATATATTGCTTATGTTATTTCGTATGTGGTGAAACATAAAATACATAAAAATTAAATATAGCGTGTTTTTTGTTTGATAGTGTATACCAAAAAAATAAAAAAGAACTATACTTACAAAATATAATAGTATCATTTTCTTTTTTTTCTTTTCTTATTTTGTTGATTAGTACCATTTTCTTTCAATTAAAGTGCTACCAAGATTGTATGACATACATAGTGTTTTTTTGGTTCCTGGTTTCTTTATGGGCGAAAGTGTGGCACTTACTAAGCCACGTGTAAAGAGTAAACAAAACTTAAAGAAAATTAAAACGACACCGTGTCAAATTAAAAGATAAGGGTTAACTGTTCACTTTCTTCTTCTCTGCGATGGTGAGTCTGCCTGTAAGTCGGCCGAAACCAAGCTCTGCAACCATGGCTAATTTATTAAAGTTGGGATTCGCGTCACACCGAAAGCCGCATTGACTCCGCCTTAGACCACCTACACCGCCTAGAGCACCCAGGCGGCCGCCTAGGATCCGCCTAATTCTTCCGCCGATTTTTCTTCCGATCCTACCTTAATCGCGGCAGCTGAGCAACGACTAGTGCCTAGGCGGCCGCCTAAGCCGCTTTTTAGAACACTGGTTGTGGGGTCCACACTACATCAAACTTTAACGATCCAAATCGGTTATTTTTCAAGTTGCACTTTATAGATTATCCTTGCAAAATATTAGCCAAATCGGAAATGTTTAAGACATCTAATTGTGTTCAAAGAAATTAAAGAATACTTTGTTATATAAGAAATAATAAAATTTTATCTTGATAATTACATAGACAAATAGTTTCAAATTGAATTAATTTTTATAAGGATGATCCATGAATCGAGGTTCGAATCCTTGAAGTTTGTTGTGGAGTGAGCCTCACACCAAACCTCCATTTTTTTTGAAAAAATGAAGATCCCTTTGCATAAAGGGCATGTACATATGTGAATAGTGTGGTCTCTGGTGTATAGTTTCTCATATATTTTGTTTACTTTTACTTGTATATTGGATTAAAACTCTTTGTTTCCAAACAATTTGTGCATAATTTCAAAATTACCCTTCTCTCGTTAGGGATTCAAAAGAAAAAACAAATTCACAACAAAATAAAAAATACA
This sequence comes from Malus fusca, assembly GCA_035220775.1. Taxonomy (NCBI): domain Eukaryota; kingdom Viridiplantae; phylum Streptophyta; class Magnoliopsida; order Rosales; family Rosaceae; genus Malus; species Malus fusca. The sequence continues at coordinate 24,966,553 of CM069062.1, forward strand.
AAAAACCACCCACCTAGTGAGACTATGAGTGGTTAGCAAGTTTATTATGTTCTAAAATATATTTTCATAAAAAGAAGATTAAAACCCTAACATTTTCTAAAAAGAGAAGTCTACAATCCAGTCTGTTGAGCTTGAATTTCATCGGGTCATCACAACCACTCTCCTTTTCTCTGTCTCTTAAGCCTTTTGCTAACAAAAAAGAGGATTTCTGCTAAAAAATGGCAACTGGGAGGAACCTAACAGAGAAAAAGTAAACCCCATAAGATGAATAAGAATGGAAAAGGCGTTGCTAGGTTGGCATCCTATGAAATTGGGTAGTATGGAAAGCAAAAGCAGGCTTAAATAATTACCTATGTCGTTGAATAATTAAAACAATAACAAATATGAAATTTTACCTCGTGAAGTTTCCGAAATATTGATATCGTGTTCCATTCGTTAAATTTTTTCTCAATCAACGTGTTTATAGTTTCAATAGTTAGAATTTTATTCAACAATGCAGTGGAGGGTGAGATAGGTTTTGATAGTTGAAGAAGATAAATAATCCGTCAAAAGTAATTTGGGATGTATTTAGAAATTTCTTATTTTCTTTAAATCTCATAAAGTCGAAATTATCATTGCATAACAGGTTACATAAGCCACTTAATATTAAATTTTAATGTGGGGTGCTAATAAAAAAAGCCTTATTACAAACATCTTCTCACTACATAAACTACAAACACGAACATTGAGTGAACAAATACATACGGTGATTTCATAAAGGTCAAAGTTGAGAGGGTACCCTCCAACGCCAATAAAACGAGTTTATCAAGACGAAAACAACAGAGATATCGACAGTAATTTACCAAGGCTTAGTCCTCTCTAATGCTAAATCAAGCAGCGTCCGGAAAAACTCGTGAGGGTACAAGGGCGGTTCCTCGGCTAGCGCCTGAAAATTGAAACGGACAAGAAAAATGTCGACCTACTTAGCAGTTCCTCCTTCCTCAATACACATCCTCACTCTAAACAGTATTGCATTTGATCATCCTCTTTTCAACAGGTTTTAAACTTCCTCAATAAGTTTGAAATACCAAATTGTTTCGAATGTGTTTCCTCTAATGGAATGCAAAACCAAAATAGTTCGATTTAGTTTCTGTTGCAGGCTCAGAAGAATATTATCGATGCAAAGTAACCCTCGAAAGAAATTTTTTAGTAGAAATAGAGTACCTGATGAATCAGGACAGTAGAAGGCGTCATTCCAGGCACTGTGTTGACCTCTATCATCAAGACCTTCGGAAAGAAATTGACAACAGAATGAAAATGAGTTAGCAAATAACATGCGCACAATTCTTGCAGAGTACTCCAAACTCGATCAGTTAAGCAGAGAAAAAACATCATACCTCTCCACTGTCCACGTTGACAAATGCATCAATCCGTGAAAATCCTTCTAATTCAAGACTGTTTGCAATTATTTCGATATGTTTTTTACATTTCTGCAAGGCCTCGTTGCTGATTTAAGAGGGGAGAAAGAAATTAGACTAATGATTCGAACATGCAAAGCTCAAAAAGGAAAATAGCTTTTTAAGTCAAACACGAGAGAGGATCATACAATATGAACGGAATAAGCAACGTAGTGTGGAAGTTGCATTTTAAATGAAATCAGTCAGTTTAGAATAACATGTCCGATAATGACACTGAAACATCTGGCGTATGAGAAAAAGTTCTACTGCCTATGTATGGACCTATTTAACGGCAGTTTCTACACATCTTTGACTCGAATAACAGAATGCAGAACAGAGAACGAAGAGCACCACTAACAACAGTGACTGGAAGATAAAGGTTCTGGACAAACCTAATAATAGATGATGGAGGTGGAGTCAGATTGATGCCAGTCCCACCTACCATATGCAAGCAACTTATCATTAATAACATGTAAGCAGGAAATTAACGAAGGGGCAAAGAAAAAAATCAACAAAAGATTACCTTGGAATTTCTCCTCAAGTGTTAAAATGTCACCACTCTCCCTGACCGTGATGCTAGGAGTCAGCGAGCGCATAGATCCTTGTGTTCCAACAACTCCAACAGTTATTTCAACCCATCTACTCTCTCCGCTCCACAAGATCTGATGCCCCTTTTCATTTCTAGATTTTGATGAAACAATTATATTATCGGTCTCGATAAAAGGCTCGAAGATTAAGAGCTCTGGAGGGGGGTTTGGCATCTCAATTGTTCCATGCGCCTACATCAGAAACCAAGATCAAACTCGAAGGTGGTATATAGTTTCTATAAAATGGCTAAATAAAATTAGAAGAAGCAATATGATATATATATGTTATACATAATTCGTATCTCTCCAACTAATATCACCTACTAATCCTAGATAAAGATGTTAACTTCCATGACAATACACACTTAGTGAAGAAGAGTGACAAGGCTTGTGAATACTTGGAGGAAGCCAGAGAATGGAAAGACTTGAATTAGCATTGATCTCAATCACTTAAAGGCAGTGAAGCCAAATGTTGTACGGCCTAAAGGACAAGCTACATTCTACTTTCTCGTGGTTATTGATAATAGTCGCAGAAAACACAGCAATATTTTTAGTGACAAATAATATAAACGAACATTTGTAACAAATATATCTGAAATGAAACTCTATAAACGAACATTTTTAACAAATATATCTTAAATGAAACTCCAGAAAGAGATAAGAAGCCATACTGACAAGATCTACAATTAAACCATTTTATACCTTAGAGAAACTATTAGGAGGAATCCGGTGAAGACAGTCTTCCAATGCTTTTACATACACTAAAAGGTCATCAGCACAGCTGCATGCAAAAATAAATTTGACCCCAAAAGAGTACATCATAACTCCATTGCAGGACAAGGCAATTATGGTATTGAGTGCATAAAGAGCTTACCAGTCTATTCACTACCATTGAACAAAACATAATAAAAAAAAGGAAAAAGTAAACAAGCATAAACCTACCATAACCTTCCAACCCCCGTTGAGCATCCATCTCTTGCAGGTTTAATACATAATGTTTCACAGTGAAGCCTTGAGGTCAATTCATGCCATAGATTTGGTATTGATGAACTAATGAGATCTTCTTTTCTCCTCAAATCTTTGTCGATAGTAAGAACTCCCAAATCCGACAGCTGTTCATTATAAGAGATCAGAATGCTTTGTTAAGTAGCAAAATATATGGGTCATACAAACACAAACTATCAAAAAAGCCCAATTCATCTTCTTGGACATTTAATTAGCATACATGATTAAGAGCAAGGGATGTTGCAAGTTTGTCCATACAAATCTTTGATGCCATCACCCCAGGACCTTCAATTTAAAGATTAAAAGGATGGTTAACAACAAAAAAAAGACAACAATGTCCTCCTCAACTGAGTGTGGATTAGAATGAACCTGTATGTGGAATCCCTTCAGCCTCCAACAAAGACTGAAGTGTGCCATCTTCACCAATGCCTCCATGCACTGTAAATAACATTAGATAAACCTCGTAAGTATTTCTGAATCTTCTGATCTCTAAGCACAGTCTAATAAGTTGTTCTTGATTCTCACCAATTCTTCTCATAGATATGGTAACTATGTTATACTGTACTGATATAATGGAGAGAATCAAATATCATCATTCTACCACTAGCAGATAATGGTTGGCAAAGAAAACCTGAAAGAAAAACTGTAGCCTGAACTTCCTTGGCTAGCTTTATCCACTGTTCAACCGATAATTTTACGGGTAGTTCATCAGTGATATCAAACCCCGTAAACCAAGAATGTTTCTTCAAGCCTTCTGTAAGATCGTGAACAACTCTGTTCCTTAAGTGAGATGTATGAGCAACTCGGTCTGGTTCAATTGCCTCTACGCATGCATCAAGAACTTCCTCTATGGTGTGTCTCAGAACAAGAGAGTAACTGTTCACAAAGAAACCTAATTGAATGCTATGAAAGCAGTGTTTAGGGGACTTGTACTTCGAATAAATGAGAAAACTTTCAAGAGAGGGAGAGACTTACGGTAAAGACCAAACGGTTCTGGAACTCAAATCAACCTTGTTTTTGACAATTGTGGGGGCAAGCAAACATGGAATAACTTCAAGCTGTAGGCAACAAGATTGCCAATTTTAGACAAAATCATACTGTCATGCACTTGATTAATTAAATAATACTTTCAATGAAAATACACTTATCTACAGAGTGAATTAGTTCCAAATCATTAAGTACTGAAGATAGTCTCAAGAACTTTGTAATATCGACACATAATACTAAAATATATTGAGAAAACTCAAACACATACTTCAATTGATCATAGCCCAAAGGGCGAACAAGATATGGCTTACTAACCAGGGGAATGTGGGTTTTATAGGACAAATTGGGAGGGCAGTGAGCAAGCATGGGCGATGTGGGACTCTCCCAATAGGAGAAAATCAGAATTTCGGCCGAAAATTTACACCCACTTTAAACGGCCATAACTTTGTCAAAACTCAACGAAATCAAGCAAGACAAAAACGAAAGTTTTAACCCTCGAAGAGACGAAGAGAATGGTACCTCACACGACGTCTGAATCGTCGTGGTTTGGCCGGAAAATTCCTCGAAAGTCACTGAGATCGTCGGAAACTGGGTAAGATTCAAATGAGTATAACTTTTTTAATACTCAACGAAATTGAGTGAAACAAAAAGGAAAGTTGTACTACTCGACGAGACGAAGAGATTGATACCTTGCACGCCGGCCAACTCGCCGTGGTTTGGCCGGAAATTGCCTCGAAAGCCACTGAGGTCGCCGGAAATTGGGTAAAATTCAAATGAGTATAACTTTTTCAATACGCAACGAAATTGAGTGAAACAAAAAGGAAAGTTGTAGCCCTCGAAGAGACGAAGAGAATGGTACCTCACACGACGTCTGACCCGTTGTGGTTTGGCCGGAAATTGCCTCAAAAGACAAGTCCTTGCACTAGATATACTTTCAAATTACGTTGAGTAGCAACCTGATATATGTATTCGGACGAATTATAAAACAATTGACACACTCCTGACTTCCAAAATTCAATTCTTTTACTTTATATAAAATTGAAAAAACATAATCGGCATCCAAATTAAAGTTTAGTCTTATTCAATGTATTAATTTTCAATCGTTAATTGATATACTATAATTTGGAACTTCAACGCCTAGATGCATGCTTATGTGTAAGAAATTTAAAGTGTCAAATTCGGCACATTATTCTTCATCATTTTATTCACTTCCCTTTTTTTTTTTAATATCCTAAATAAAACCTCCAAATATTGTACTAATTCATTATATATAAATGATTATGGTGTGTTTAGACTTCTTTCATTAATTACTACATATTTTCTACACTCACAATGTTTGTCAGCTCGCTATATAATCAACTTGGTAATGTTAAATCCATCATGCAATGCATTTCTTTCCAATTTTTTGTGATAAACTAATAGATAATTGACTAAATAAACATCCTACAAAGTTTCAATAAAAATTTCCAAGTTTTTCTTACAATTTTCGTGGCTTCCATGTAATTTTTATCGATATCGATATCGATATTTTACCGATATTTCCATCGATATTTCCGTGTTTTCGGACTACCGATATTTCCGATATTACCGATATTTTCTTCCTTGACACAGACTCAAAGATTTGATGAAATGTTCCTCTACTAAATGAAAACAAATGACAAATGTTATAAGTTTTGAATGAGTGTAAAAGCTAGTTGACTCATGCTAATACATTCAGCAGTTTAATTCCACAATAGGATTTCTATCCAAATCCTCCTCCATACTTCTATGTATTGTCATGAAAATTCAATCAGTGTCCCCATTCTAAACATTTCAAACTGCAACTTCAGCATATCAAACCATTACGCATATTGTAAACTAAAAAAAATCAGTCCCCATGAATTGGATGCTTACATCGTCAAAAGCTTGCAAATTAAGCCAAACGTTTGTTCCGCTGATAAGAGATACCTGTCTCTCTGACGAATCTCCTCCAAAAATAACAAAAACTTTGCGCTTACCCTTGCAAACTGGTTCACTATGCAGTGAAGTTTTTGATCTTCTAGGAACATGATCTGATGCACTACAAAATGGTGCAAGGTTTGGATACCGCATACAAGCACGACGGATTATGCTCCGGAGAATATTTGAATGAGAAAATCCAACCTGGATCCAAAATGGGGTTTTCAGGCAAGGTCGTGGCACCAAAGGGATTTTCGTAACAAGTACTGAGTGAATGGAAAAAATGAATGGTGTGTGGGCTGGGGAGTATCATGCATAACAAGCTTTTCATGATTTGCACGCCATGTATTGCCTATACTCTAAAAATCATTCTTAAAAGAATGTTTAACAGTTTCATAACAAATGCTATTGTAGTGATTAATATAAAATATTAAAATATTATGATCCCGAACAACAACAATCAGTTACATGGTCACACCATAAAGAAGCTAAAATGACTCCCGTTACAAGACAATTAAAAACAGATTAACCTTCGAGGCTTGCTGAAATAAAAAGCTGGTCTGCTCCATCCCACTAATCTGATGAATCAACAAAGAGAGTATCAAAAGATAAGAAGGATCAACACCTGGAATGTAAATCATTGAGATTATAAGACACCACTCTTACCAGGTTAATGTCAGTATAGAATATTGTACCCATCTCAGTCCTTCCGAATTTGCTATCTGACAATGTTGGTACATGAATAGAATTAGGGAGAAACCATCCATCAATACGAGCAAAGTCACGAAGACCAAGCTTTCTGAATAACTGAGATGCTCCTTCTCGAATACTTTCGATAACACCAATCGGAAAACGAGGTGGGGTATGATAAGCAACCTGTTTGGCAATTTATATACTAAAAATCAGAAAGATGAACTAGCAGTCTAACACATATCATGTGATTCTGTAAGGTCTAGAGGTCTGACACATATCGTGTGATTCTGTAAGGTCTACCTGTTGTGTTGGAAGATATTTCCTCCTGTAGTTGAAAATTGCATCCTTATCAACACTGCCATGGAATTGAAGTTCTACCTGGTCATTTTATAGACTATTATTAATCCAAATATCCTCTCGACACGGTGAGGATGATATTTCAACCAATTAATTCCAATACAATGAAATGAAGCAAATGCAGTCATGGCCCATTCATACCTCGCTTGGTAGTAATACAACAGGATGGGAATCTAATCCAGACCCCACATCAAGAACAATTGCTGTAAACTCACTCCCTCCTTCAAGAAATATTTCTACAAGGACTTTGGAGTCAATTCCCTATCATACATAAAAAGAGCACAAGTTTCATGAGAAATGCTTTTTACTAAAACCTTGTTCTTGCAAAACTAATATCAAGATATTGCACCTTCTTTTTCATAAAAACTCATATTCACATAAACCCGGTCCAACTTCATGCACGCTACTTAAATTTTCTTGAAATATTTACAAGAGTTCAAAAAGGACAAAAAAGAAACAACAAAAACTACCTCTGTAATAATTGCATTAGCCTTGCTAAAAGTATCAGCCACACCATATGCAACTGTAACACCAATGCTTGATCCTGCTCGTGCTGGTTTTACCTGAAACAAAATAATAAAGACCTTATATCTTATAACCTGACCAAATATAAAGTATCGCACTAAAAAATGGGTTCGTTTACATTACAACACTAGATATGTGTCTTACCACAACTTTCCCTGATTCAACATCCAGTCGATTTCTTGCAAACCATTTTGACAGTTCAGATTCATCTGCTTCACTTCCCTACAGGTCATTAAAGTCAGAGAAACAGAAGGAGCAAGTACATCCAATGCCAAAATTCACAAAAATGCAAATAAATATCCGAATTAAAGTCCTCAAAAACCAATATCAATACTAAAAATCAGTGACAGACACAAACATCAAAACTTCAACTAACGATGTCATCATGCATGGACACAGGTTGTGCAACTTACAGAAGACTACCAGGTCTAGGTTGTTGGAAATGTTATGACTTAGTCACATACTACTGTACAGATGCTAATCCTAGTGTCTCTAGAAAAAGCACATCTATCTAGATAAATAAATTTTTAGCTAAAGTACCTGTACTAAACAACTTGGTACTGTTATAAATCCTTGTTTGCTGAGCTCCAACGAAGCATTGTACTGCGATAACTCAAAATCACACAGATATTGTCATCTTCTTTCTTTTTTCTTACATATGTATATTTATTGAAATAAAAATCACTGTCGATTGTCATCTGATACCTTATCGAATGCTTGGCAACATTCACTTGATCCCGTGCCAACAAATGGAACGTTATACTTTTCCAGCAGCTCCTGCAACATCGTGTGTTCAAATATTAAATTCCAAAGGAAGAAACAGAAAATAAATGCACCGTTATGTGTATATCTTGAAAACTTGCAATGGTAGTAAAGGTTATGCTATAGTACACCTGAATGCCACCGTCTTCACCAAATTGACCGTGTATGACTGGGAACACTACGTCCACACAGCCAGCTAGATGTTCAGCGAAGTCAGACAAAGACCGGAAACCTTGGGCAAGGCTACAGAAACAAATACTTGGGCAGATCAGCATACAAGGTCACCTAATTCCAAACTTCAAATACACAAGATTTTACCTTTCGAGTTTAAAATCAAAATCCGCGGGAGTGTTTGAGTAAACCTATATAAATGTGCAAAATTAACAAACTTCAGAAGATCAAGTTACGAAATTTTCGAATCAATTAATGCATTTTTACATAAACGAACCTGAGCAGGGGATATTGCAAATGCATTGAGGCCAGCGTCAATGTAATAGCAATTCACATGTATATCACCTCCCTGTTTCAAATTCAAAGCAAGCAATTTTCTCACTCACTATCTACTACACTATTTTCTCAGCATCCAAACAGAACCTAAAGAAAATCACAGCCAGCTCTACACTCTATAGTGAAGAAACTCTTACCTGAATGTGATCGAGAACTGATCGAGCCGAGTTGAGAGAAATCCCACGCTCCGCCGAGGGACCTCCGCAAACGACGCCAACTCTCAGAACGCTACCTTTCTCCTTCTCTTTCACCTCCTCTCCCCTCTCAATAACTCCACCGCCCACCGCCTCCGCAGTGGCGCGTGGAACTCCGACGCCGCGCCACCGCGTCATCGACGAAGCACAGCTTCTCTTCAACCGCAAGAAATTGAAGTTCTGGGTGTACAGCAGCGAGCTCCGAACAGCGTCGGTTTGCTCGGCGCGAACTGAAACAAGGCTGGAACCAAATGCGATCGTCGCCATCGGGAAATGATCGTCGAGTCGGATGCGGTAGTGAGTGAGTGAGTGAGTGAGTGAGCACAGCCAAATTTTGGAGGGAGCAAGCGCTGCTTGTTGGCGGTTGGTGTTGTCGTTTGTCTTTGTAAATTGATTTTAATTTCTGCAAATTAAAAAAAAAATTAAACATAAATATGTAATCCTGCTCACTACTTTTGATTTGATAAAGGTATTTTGGATTAATTTTATGAAAACAGTTTTGTCTTATTATTTTTTTGAGTGAACTGCTAATTTAATTTCTAAATTATTATCTGAATGAAAATTAGAACGAAAACTAACAAAAAAAATTCAAAACTTGGAATTTTAACAAAAAATCATCTATTAACGTTATTTAATAATAAGGACATAAGAGAAAGAGAGAGAAAAATAAAAATAAGCACACCAACCCCTTTACTTCCCTCTCCCCGTCATCTTGAACATTTGCCGCACACCATAAGAGGAAATTACATCCCTAATATGAGATTCAAAGCTACTATATTCAAATTTTCGTTAATTTAAGTCACATTACTAGCATGTGATATACATTGGAAGGTATATTGGTAATTTTAATAAAGAAATATTGTATGGAGTTAACTTTGGAGGGTAAAATAGACGTTAGATTCACAACCTATATGAAATGTTAAAAGCTTATAGACGATAAAATGACGGTATTACACTATAAAGTATGTTAAGTGACTTAAGTTGACGAAAAATTGGTTAAAACAACTTTGAATATAATAGTATAGATGGAATTAGTAACTTTTTAATGAATTTAGGGATTTATTTTACCAAAAAAATATTTCAAAAACCTAAATTTTACTGAAGTGATAATTCAAAGAGCACTTCATCTTTTTCCTTTTCTTTTTTTCAAACAGTTTTGTCTTATTATTTAAGGGAAAAAATCACACCATTAGTCCTCACCTATCACATAATTTTGTCGTATTATTAATTTAATTGCCATCATTAGTTACTTTTAATTTAATTATTCCACTTTAATAAGAAAAGTTCAGGAGTGGTAGAGTGAGGATTTAAGCCGTGGCCCAAATGGTTGTGGATAAGGGAGCAAATCCATAATCTTTTGGATAAAATAATCTAAAATTAGTTCTAAATGGTGGAGTGAGGTTTTAGAGCAAATCCAAAATCTTTTGGTTAAGATAATGTAAAATCAATTCTAAAATGTTAAACTGATCGAAATGAAATATCACAAATTGATATATATAGACGATACATCAATGAGATATTAGTGACATATTGAAAACTGATCATTAAAAAAGCACTTTCACTCTCAGTGAAACTATGAACTCGGGCTCAGGCTCAAATTAAATTAATAATATAATATTTTAGCAGCTAGAGATTGAAATTAAACCATTTCAGCTAAAAGCCCAAGTTTAATTAACAAAATATAAATTGAAAACTTAACAAAAAATAAAGGAAAATGTTATTCAAACATCCATTTTTACCTCTTACGAATCTTTGTTAATTTTTTCATTAAAAGGAGTATGAAAAGTAAAAATGGATATGTAGATACAACTACTGAAAAAAAAACATACACTTGAAAAAACCCAAAAATGTTAACAAAAGCATATAGGCCGAACCCTTGAAAAAAACCCAAAAATTGGGCCCAACTTTTATTTGAGGGTGGGCAATGTGGATAGGCCAGGTTCAGTCGGAGGATCCAGAGTCCAGAATGTTTTGGTAAATGAAAGTCTGACATTAGGCCCAAACTTAAAAAAAAATAAAGAAAAATAATTCTCTAAGAATTTTGTTAAATTCCGAATGATCCTACAACCCACCTTTTGTCTTTGGACACATACAAAACTCCTCATTTTCGTCCCTTACTTTGAAGGTCTATTAAACTACCTCACGTTATAAACAACACATCAATTTCGTCCTCGTTGTTAGTTTCTGTGAAAAATATCATAAAAAATGAACAATGTGTCATTACATCCTGAATTTTTCATTACATCAAAATACAACTCACACATGACTCTTGTCATCTGGCCTGGACATTTTATGAGGTATGCATTCGACGGGTGACTTTTCTTTTTTTGTTTCTTTTTTTCTCCAAACTCTAATCTTAATTCTCAAATGATTTCATAAAGTATCACAAAAAAATTGTTGTTTAACACAAAACTAACACAAATTAATTAGGGGAGATATAAGAGTCTTCCAATGTATATATTAATTAATTTGTAAGTGAGAGGTCTTAGGTTCAATTCTCGCTAAAGGCGAATTTGAACCATATTATTGCTAGCCTATTGTGAGACTTAGCCTACCCCCTTCCCCTTAATGTAGATAATATCGTTTGTTAAAAAAAAACAAAATTAACTCTAAATGATTGTGTTAAGTATGGCCATGGACGTCTCTTAAACACAACCAACCAATATATGTCTAGTCTAAATCCTGATTAGAGAAGAATCTCATAACGATCTTAAGCTAGTACGTACTGGGGATTCTTATCAATCTAGCTGCTCTCGCTTTCATTTGACTATCAATCTTCTGAGTTGTGGCTTTAGCTCATGGACCCGTGCATGCATGTTGCTTCTCTTACCAACCTCAATTATTTCAAAATCTCAGGAGAAAAAGGGCCCACTTTATATGCCTATTGATGGCCAAGGATTGTCGCTCAGTGTGCTTAGAATGTGGTTGTTATTATTTTACTCAAATTTTAATATGTGTGCTTGTTTATATTAATATACTCTAGAAGTGAGGCATATAAACCTTGTCCTCCATTCTTATTACAACACGAAAATTGTACATTTCGAAATTTTTGTTCCTGATATCTATAAAGATTTCTCTTTGTTGTTCTTGGTAAGTTATTATTTGATTTTATTTTGCAATTTTGTATCATATATCCTAGTTATATAAGGCTATAGCTTTCTATGAAAGATATCAAACTCGGGCATTTGAAGGGGTTTGGAAAGTGACCACATTCTCTATTGGTCCTATGTTTCTTCTTACATGTAAGCTAATGACTTTTCTTGATCGACCCTATTTTTGGTCTCACCCTCATTCGGTCTTAGGTTCCTCCTTTAGAGTAAGAAAGCTTTTCTAGGGTTCGCTTTCCTATCATCCATATTTTGGTCTTATGCACACCCACTAGAAAAGTTGAAAAGTGTGAGATGCTTTCTGGTCTCGAGTGTTCTTGCCTCCTATTTGGTGTAGGTGGTTGCTTCACATTCTTTGAAGTCACAACCTATACGTTTGTTTCGTCTATCGCTAAAAGAATGTGAGGCGCAACTAGCTTTTAATTTAATTGTATTTCACTTTTTGACTTTGAAGTTTAAATTCAAATCCCTTGGTTCCGCTTGACAAAGAAAATAATTTGGAGGACATTTGCAAGTTGAACTGTGATGGAAATGTCAATTCTTCTAGCATGAAACTAAGGAAACTAATTGATAAACCCTAGTTTCTGAAACTCAAACAGACGATGCGTATTCCCAACTGTTTTTTATTTCCAAACTTCCAATCCAACTGGACAAATCATTAGGAACTTGACTAGTAAACTTGTACACGGCCGTAGCATGAGATAATTGATCGAGTGCAGAGCTATCAAATTAAGTTTCAAACGGAAACTGTTTCCATCCAGAAACCTCTGCTAATTTAATTGATTTAGTTAATGACATTATGTGCGACCATAGTTTAGTTCAACAAATTAATTAGTAGACAGGTGTCTTGGGATTAATTGTTAATCAGCTATCATTATTTGAGAAGAAAGATTCGTCCATGAGTCTTGACATGTTTATCCCATATGGGTGTGACAAATTTTTATTAATAATTAATGAGAAATCAATCTCTTATATAAACCAAGGATTACATGGTAAAATACAATTATAGGCTTCTAAACATATGGTTGTGTGACAAGCTAAAATATCCGTTTGAGTGAAGACAAGAAAAGATAAGGATCTTGGACAATCGTTCCGACAATTTTCCACTTGATTAGACAAAATATAGTACTAATCATGCTTGTCACTCACAATTGAATTAATGGTGCTCCTCGTCAAACATTAAGGCTGCAGACTCATTAATTACACTTCTCTCTTTTTGCATAAATACATTTAAGCTCGGTTACTTATACGTAGAGAGAAATTAATTGCTTTTACTGAAATGTCTCGATGTCAATATCTCAAATAATTATACACCGTTATTTTCATGTCATTTTAAGTGCATGAAGTTCTCTTAACCGTACGTAAATGAATGTAAGCGGCTGATTATTATAGCGGCATACTTCGTGAAGTCTGAAGATAACGTAATGCTTACATTTTACTCAATCCCATTGTACTTACTGTTTATAACTGGTAATAGTCAGCATAACCCAACTTAGGGTTCTGGATGGAAACCCTAAAACCCTAACAAAGTTGATGCCTAGACCTTACGCCACCATGACGCTGCCTCATGCTCAGGAATCAGGATATTGTTTTATATATCTTGGAAATATCATAAAGTTATACATGGATGTAGGGCAGGCAGATATGTAACACGAATGGCCCAGTCTCTAATTCCAATGATAATCTTCTTTTTCTGTAATCAAGGAATTGTTATTTGTTATTTTATAATGGGATGTACTATCTACACATCCTAAATTACTTCTCACACACCTTTTGTTAATTTATATCCGTTGATCTTCTTCAATTCATCTGATTTGACGGCCGAAAATTAGAAATGTGTGTGAGAAGTAAAATGGGGTGTGTGGATATCATACCCCTTTATAATTTCTGTACAAACTGAAGGGTAACAGCAAAGCTACTATGTCGCTTACAATAATATTGCAAACTCAAGTCGTTTTTAAAGAATTATAGTCGCCGGCGCCGCTTGATATATAAAAGTAACGTTTTGTGTAAATGTAGACCTTCTTAATTACTGATGTTAACTCCTTCAATTAGTTGCAAAATGATAAGCGTAAGATTAGATTAAGGCCTTGTTTGGGCCCAAACTATTAGTTTGGGCCGAGTATAGAACCATTCTCGGCCCGGAAGACATGGCGACAAGGGGACCCTGGATCGTTTAGTACGTGGGCTTCTAAACCTAGGTCGGCTAGGTCATATTACATTTACGAGTCGAGTCCTAAGGCGATAAGGAGTCTCGGCAAGAGTAATAACCCGAAAGTGAATCCGGCTCAATAAAGGACTAGGTTCACAATCCTAGTAAAAATAGGACTGGTCGAGTGAGTGTTTGATCCGGAGAAGAAGACCTAGTTCGAGTAGGGTTTTGACTCGACTTCAAAGGTATCCAGTGCTATAAATAGAGGAGGCTGTGCATCATTCAAGCTCCCTTCAATTCAACACACAACTGCCCTGCACAAACTCTCTCAACAACTTTGAGATTTTTATTTTCTTTTTTCGCTGACACATCTTCCGTTGGCATCAACATCACTGTGAAAGCAACCGGTGATATCTTAAGTCGGCATAGATAGCTCTGTCACCGTAGAATCGGCCGAACTCGCAGTACCTTCCGTTGGCATCAACAGCACTGCGGCGAGGACGGTTGATTACCTATCCAAGTCTCGGTCGAGAAGGATTTCCGAATCCTTATTGATTGAGGTCATCTCATTAGCCTTCTCGGCGAAGTGAGGTGTTACAGTTTGCTGAGCTCGGTGCGTTGCACGCCGAGTTATTTTATGATTGGATACTCCCAAGTGGGATTTAGAGTTCGGCATTCAGACGGCCGAACCACGTTCACTATTAAGACTTATATTCGCTTTGAGTATTTGTGTCCTTACACTTTGGTGTCGATTCGGCAATAGTTTACTCTGACGAATAACATCACTGTGACCGAATCCGACGACGGCGATTCGTGAACTTCGTAAGAATAGTAACCTTGTCTTCAGGTTCGAGAGCCCAAGAGGCCGAGACGTGTTCCTTTCTCGGCCGCAATCGCAAGACGCAGAAGTCAGCCGCGCACCCAACACAACATCGACAAATTTACTCATCGGCCGAGCTCGGCCGACGAGTTGGCACGCCCCGCATTCACCGAAGGACGTAGTTAGCTTAGAGATTACTCGGCCTGAGCGCCACGTAGGCTTGGTAGTTTTTAGGATCAACAGGCTTACAGCTAAGGAGCTTTGTCCATCATCTGTTGGTCATGTTGACTCAATCGTCATTTTGTGAGACAACAAAGATTAAATAATTACACACACTTGGACATGTAAATATAGTAAATTAGTGATGGAGAAAATAACTATTTTCTCAATACTGAAAGATTCTATTTTTAATGTATTTTTATGTTCACTGTCACCAAAGAAATGAGTACAAATGTCACCCAAGAGATGAGTACAAATTGTGAATTAAGACAACAAAATGTAAGAGCTAAAGTGAAATTTTATGTAATGTACAAAGAATATATAGCTAAAATAAACCTAAAAAAAATGGATAAGTAAATTAGTGTTGGCGAAAATAATTATTATCTCAATACTGAAAAAGGTCTTTTTTTTTTTTTTTTCGTTAACGTATTCCTATATTTACTGCCATGCACAAAAGATGAGTACACATGGTGAATTATGACAAAATAATATGTAAGAGCTACAATGAATTTTCGTGTCTTTTTATTACAACACTAATCGGGTTATACCTAGTGCACCAATGCTATTTTTATCTTTTTTTTTCTACGAGCACTTGTTTTTTCAGGATTCTTAACAATACGCGGTTATCCCGCCAAGTGTTTCAGCCCATGTTCTAACCATAGGTGAAGTTCTCTGATCTGAAAAGTATCGTCCATTAAAGGCCAGTTTTGCTACAGAACTTCCGGTGTGAAATGCTAAGAGCATTTCCACCGGAGGTGGAATAGCCCAGCACGCAGTTAAAAAAACCAGGCTGGGACTCTGTCAATCCCCTCCAGCCCACAAACTTGCCTGGCACCCAGCCCAAGCTGGTCTCCAGGCCAGCCCAAACTTGACTGACCAAGGAACCGACCTATTTGCCTGGCGCGTGGCTTTCACACAGCCGTGGGCGCGAGTAGCTGACAGCCATTCAGAGATTGTTGGATTTCCAATGGTAAAGGAAATTTGAATTTCACTTTTGATCTAGACTGTCCAATCACAAATCAACGGTCCATGTTTTTTCCCCAAAAAATTAAAAAAAATAAGGCCCAACGGTCAGAATTATGACCGTTGGCCACGTGGCAGCTTATAGGCTGTTGGATTTGAATATTTTTCAAATCCAACGGTCCAGATTAATTAACTAAATTAAAAAAATATTAAAAAATACTTTTTTTTAAAAAAAAATTCTATAAATACCTAACTCTCATCTTCCACCTTACACCACATTTTAATATTTCTACACTTTCTACATTTCAATATTTTCTACACTTTGAGAGAAAAAAATGTCTTCGTGGAAGCTCATTGAAGATGTTACATTGTGTGAATGTTGGGTTCACACAACTCATGACCCGATTACGGGTAATGAGATGGATAAGCGAGAAATGTGGAATAAAATTACGAAAGCGTTTTGCGATGTACATGGAAAAGACGCCATAAGTAGTCAAGGTTGTTGGAAAAAACTCAACGCATCCTTTACTTGTTGGAAAAACGCCATCTCTCATGCTTCCGGTAATATACGTAGTGTGACAAGTTTAGCGGATCAAGTGACAATATTTTTATTTATTCATATGTATTCCACCCGCATCAATATTTTAATTTATTTATTTGTGTTACACCCACATTTTTTATAATATTGTCTTATCCCACATTTATAGATACTACAAGCACAAGCTTTCTACAATGCGAAGAACCACAACAAATCATTCAACAAATAGGAATGTTGGCAAATTATCAAAGATTGCCCAGATACAAAATTGTGTCAACCGGTCCAGAAGTTGTCATGCACAGCATGGGTCTACACAGTTCGCCAGAACCAAACACAGCCGAACAAGAAGGCGACACATTTGAAAACAAGGAAGAGACGCCTGAAGAAGTGCCGGAGACCCAACCGACTCATCAGTCCCTTAGGCCTCAAGGTAAAAAGGCATCAAAGAAAAAAGGTAGTTCTTCCAAAAATGACTACACTAAATATATGGAGGCCAAGGTGAACTGAACATGGTGCGAGAAGCGGCTAGAGATGAGGAAAAAGCTGCTGCTATGGCAACCATAATAGCAGCTACTGAGGCCCGTGATGCGGCGGCTAAGAGACAAAGAGAAATAGTTAATCGAGAGAACGAGATGATTAGAGAAGCACTTAATCGAGAAAATGAGATGCTTAGAGAAGAAATGATAGCTCAAGCAGACCGTGACATTATGAACAAGTATCTAGTAGGACTGTCTCCGAATTCAAAATATTTTTGGACATCAGAAAAAAGAGACGTAGTGCGAATGAGGCATGAAAGAGATGTGGAAACAAGTCGAGGGGGTTATAGCTACACAAATCCTAGCAACGAAGATCCTAGCACCACATATCCTAGCTCCAGAGACTTTGTATAATTTCGTATTTATTTGTAGTACTTTATTTAATTTCTTGTGTAATTTCTTATTTATTATTAGTACTTTATGTAATTTCTTATTTATTTTTATTTATAGATGTAATTTCTTATTTATTATTAGTACTTTATGTAATTTCTTATTTATTTTTAGAACTTTATGCAATTTCAAAAAAAAAATTTGTACTTTATTTAAACACATCAAATAAGATTACATAACCTCACCAAATAAACTTTTAAAAAAAAAACACACCAAATAAAATTACATAAACTTAAAAAAAATACACTTTATTCTTCAACCACAAGCTCATTTTAATTATCTTCACATTCTTGCAATCCCCACTGGTGCTCAATCAAGTCATTCTGGCAGGTTATGTGCCAGTATGGCTCTTGCACATCAGTGTACCGTTGAACGATCAATTCATTGTAACGTCCATCCCGTTCCAACTACTCTTGTTGCACGAGATCTTTGGTCCGGTCATGAGCACAGTAGATACGTGTTCTTGAGTTGTTCATCGGATCTGGCTCATATTCATCAACGACATCATAATCATCCTCATCTTCCACAATCATGTTGTGGAGAATAATACACGTCATCATGATGGATCGAAGAGCCTCGACATCAAACAGTCTAGCAGCAGACCTGACAATCGCCCAATGAGCTTGCAGGATACCAAAACAACGCTCCAAATCATTCCTACACCCCTTTTGACATTTTGCGAAGTGTTTTTCTTTTTCAGTCTGTGGATGTGGCACTGTTTTGACAAACGTAGACCACCTTGGGTAAATGTCGTCTACAAGGTAGTATGGTCCGTCGTATTTAGTGTCATTAACCCAATATGTGCATCTTGGCGATTTTCCTTGTAGCAGATTGTCGAACACTGGAGATTGAGCAAGGACATTTAGGTCATTCTGAGCTCCTGGAACACCAAAAAAAACATGCCAAATCCATGTATCAAATGAAGCCACCGCTTCCAAAATGATACTTTTGGCTCATTTTCTGTCGCCATAAGCTCCTTGCCACCTACTTAGACATTTTTTCCAAGTCCAGTGCATGCAGTCGATGCTTCCAATCATGCCAGGGAAGCCTCGCATCTCACCCTTCCTCAGAAGACTTCTCATGTCCCTTGGCGTGGGTGTTCGGAGGTACTCATTGGTGTACAGGGCTTCAATTGCAGAGCAAAACCGCATCAGGGACTCCATAACAGTTGTTTTTCCCATCCTCGCGATCTCATCCACTTGATCTGCAGATGCTCCATATGCAAGCATTCGCAAGGCAGCCGTAATTTTTTGCTCTGAAAAAAGACCTAGAACACGAAAAGCATCCTATTTTTGCACAAAATATGGATCATGGTTGCAAATAGCACTCATGATTTTGTTGAACAAACTTCATTGCATTCTAAAACGACGTCTAAAAACATGATCAGGGAATACGCTGTTGGGAATAAAATAATCTTCCAAGAGCTCTTTACCTCGTCTTTCCCTTTTTCTATTGAAGTTTGTGGCACGTCTGGGTTTGGCTATTTGACCCACAGCTTCCATGACACGGCGGGAATGTGAGGCATTTTGCCTTCTATGGTCATCATCCTAGTCCTCCTCCATTGCGAAAGCCTCATCTCCACCTCCACCTTCCTCGAGATTGATCAATTATTCTTGTTGTGCCAACAATCTTTTATGTTGCTCCACAAATTGTTTATGCACTCTCCTTGAAGAAGACATTGTAAAAAAACTCAAGATTTGAAAACGATGAAGAATGATTCTGAGCTAAAAAGAAGGATTGAGTTTGGTGTGAGGATGAATGTAGAGATGTAGGGTTTATATGGACAAAAAAAGAAATGATGAGGTTCTGGACAATGCCACGTGGCACTACGTGATTGGTTGAAAATCTTATCGAAATCTTGGCTAAATTATTGCAAACAGGAAGTGACACGTGGCGCGTCGGGATTGGTTGAAAATCTTATCGGAAATCTATTCACAAAATAGTACGTTCGGATAATGACATGTGGCGTAATAAGATTGGTTGAAAATCTTATCGTAATCTTGGTTAAATTATTGTAAACATATAGTGACAGGTGACGCATCGGGATTGGTTGCAAATCTTAGCGGAAATCTATTCACAAAATAGTACGTTCGGATAATGACAAGTGGCGTTACGAGATTGGTTAAAAATCTCATCCGAAATTAAAACTATTTTATTTATTTATTCTTTTATAAAAAAATTTAAAAAATTTTAAATGGGCTGGGTGCCAGCGCATTTTGTAGGGGTGGAGATCGTTTGTGCCAGGGCATTTTTAGACTAGATGCCAGCGCATTTTTTTAGGGGTGAAGATGTTTTGGCCTATTACTGTTCACTTGAGTGGATAAATGCGCTAGGTGCTGGAGCAAAGTCTTTAGGGGTGGAATTGCTCTAAGAGAGGAGCCCTCTTACCTACCAATGGAAAGATCTCCGCGCGTGAGTTGATAATGAATCCTCTAAAAGATCTCATGAGACTACCCATTATTACTATGAAAAAAATATTGCCCTTCGCTGTTAGGAGAGTCAACAACTTCTATGGGAGCCGTACCTTGAGTCGAACTGATCGTTTCATGTGCAACGTCCATCAATGAAGAAGGTCTTAATTTTTCTATTTTTAATGTATTCTTATATTCAATGTCATGCACAAATAATGTGTACATATGATGAATTAAGATAAAATAAATAGTAAGAGCTAAAGTAAAATTTTAGGTAAAGTATAACATTATATTAATAAAAATAAACCTAAAAAAATTGGGTCATAAAACATGATGAATGTTTTGTATTATATGTCAATATTTAAGCACTCTTCTAGAAATATATATCATGTTGCAAGTCTTATATCTTTATGTTCATTTGAAATGAAATAAAGATATTGTAATGTATATTATTTTTTGTCCACTGTGAGGGATAGTGTGCCATGCCATGCCAGTTGCCTAATGGCAACTTTACCTACTTTCCATGCTTGCCTCCGGCCTTTTGCTGAGAGCCAACTCATTAACCACTAACTCAAAATTTAACTTAATACTGACCCTTTTCACTTATAATCATAAACTAATATTTCTTTTAGCATGTGATGTCAAGTATAGCTTACAGAATTGACATCTCTGAGATTTTATAATCCTAATTCCGAAAGGACATTCCAAGTGCAATCTTCACTCCACTGCTTTCGCATTCATAAATCTCAGTTTTATTTGGTTAATTTTGTCTCTACTACTCACATCTCTATCACTGCCTTATAAGTGGAGTGGAATGCCAGGTCAATGGGCCGCGCGCATCCAACATATTTAATACATACTTTTTGTGTTGATAAGATACAAAAATGTTTTACTTAAGAATTTCATTCAAAAATCCAAAATACTATTAAGCAATCAGATTAATTGCTGTGGTAGGACCAAGATAAATTATAATATAAAAGAGGCTAATTGTATTTTGCTAAGCATAACGATGTGGTTAATTAATATAATAGCAACCTTCTTTTGTTTGATATCACCATTTGGTAGTAATAGTAGAAACAGTTTTTTAGAATTCGCTAATGCATGTTTGGTTCAAAGAGCTATGCCTTGAGATAGTTTTTTAGTGTATTCATATGCATCAACAATTGACAATTATTCATATATGTGTAAATTGTTAGTCTTTTATTTTCATGGTTAAGGAGAAATGTGTGCTAGCGGCCAGTCCTCATCAATTGTTTCACTTCTTTATTGAAAAGGAATTTACACACACTTTTCTTTATCTTCCGCACATTTCAATATAATCACTAAATTGAATAAATCAAAGATAAACCAATGAACATAAATAAACATATATGTGCAAAAGAAGAAAGGATGTGCATGCAAATGATTTCTCCTTTACTACTATCCTTTATCACAATGGTCTTGAAACATTGGTTATTCACTAAAATGTATTAATTTCTTACGCAAAACTTGATCAATAATTATTTGGGTGCTAGCTAGCTTGCTAGCAATGAAAAAGCAGAGAAATGTGCGAACAAAATTTTGTATCTACCTATTTAGCTATTAGCTTTTTCCTTGGACCATGTTTTGCTCAACATATTGGGTATTAGTTTTGTTGTTTTCTTACACGTTGCTAAGATTTCCACAATCCTCTGAAGTGAACATGGATGTCTACTCACGAATATCTCTCTCTTCTCTCACCCACAGAGTCATAATCCTTAACCCCACACATGGTCCTCAATATGCCAAGGGGGTTACAAACTCTTGTAATATTATTGATCATATAAATAAATAAAAATTGGTCAATGGTTTATACGTCTTTCTCTCTTGATGTGACAAGTTACGTCAAATAAAAAATAAACACAAATATATATACAACCGGTTACAACTAAGTTTGGATGAGTATGAAACGTTCGAAACTCATTAACCTAGCTAGTTTTGTAGCTTGATCCATAAAAAAGAAAAACGGTGCTAAATCTATTTCCCTGCATCTGATTTCAAGGACAAGAGAAGCATGTATAGATCTAGTAACAGCTGTACATAGGGAAGTGCACTTGGAAAGAGACTTGGGAGCCAACTTGATAGGAAGTGGGTCTAGTAAGTCGACTATTAGTACAATTAATCATCAGGTCATTAAACATTATTCATCACCTTTAACAAAAAGGAAAATTTGACAAAACAAAAACAAAAACGAAACAAAATAAAAAGGGAAAAGGAAATAAAAGGGAGATGGTTCAGATGACTCAGAAAAAGTTGTATTAGGATATTGATCAAAACAAAAAAAAAATTAGGGTTTTCATCAGAAAGGGTTTAGGGCTAAACTTTTAGATCAACTCCAATGGTGGGCTAAAAGCTAAATTACCCTCCAAAAATTTTCCCCAAACCCAATCCAACTCAAGGGGAAATTTTGGGCTAAATGCTAAATGCTAAACCAATGCCAGATTCCCCCCAAAATTTAGCCCAGAAATCGAAATTAAAATTTTCAATATTTATCGGAATTTAAATGTTCATAAAATTAATTTACGATAATCTACATATTTATTAAAAAAAAAATTTAATTTAACAAAAAAAATAGCCTAAGTTCATTCTTTAATAATCTCGGGCTAAAATTTTAGGCAAGAACGGTCGGAGCAGAAAAGCTGTTTCTGGGCTAAAAACTAAATTTTCCGGGCTAAAATATTTGGCTTTTAGCCCAACCATTGGAGATGGTCTTAGGAACCTAAATAAATTATTACCATTCTTTTAGGAACCTAAATCGTGCCGGGAAAGTTTTATTCATGAACCAAAGAAAAAAAATATAAAGAGCAAGTTCGATGTTAATTTATTTCTCAAATTTTTAGTGTAAATATATAACTATATTAGAAAGAAAAAAAATATGAAGAGGGCTTATTACTTGGTTCAATTACAACCATTGTCTAGAAGACTAAAAGTGCATCCCAAATAATATTAGCACTAGCTCTTTAAACACTACTACAAAAAACACTTTGCGTGACGAAATAAGATTTGTTGTGCAAAGTATGATTTCGTCGCTCAAAACATTGCGAGAAGAAATTTTTGTCGCGCAATACTCGTTACGATAGAGTTTGCACGACGAAGATAAATATTCGTTGCGCAAAGTGCCCTTGCACAACAAAATATTTCATCACGCAAAGTTTTTGGTTTTTGGTTTTTTATTTAATTCAATTGATTTAATATTTTGCACGACGAAATTAATTGTTTGCCAGACAAAATATTTTGTTGCGCAAGGTATTTTATTTTTGTTTTATTATTTCTCTTTTTTTAATTTAATTATAGTAATTTGTGTGACGCAAGATTTGGTAGCGCAAGATTTTTTCGATTTTTTACTTTTTTAATTTAATTTAATTTTATCTTTATTTTGTTTAATTACTTTAATTTAAATTGACATATTCAAAATGTAACATCCCACATCGTCCAGGGGAGTGGATCCTATAAGCCTTATATGTATATCCTCATCTCTACCTAGCACGAGGCCTTTTGGGAGTTCACTGGCTTCGTGTTCCATCGGAACTCCAAAGTTAAGCGAGTTCGCGCGAGAGCAATCCCAGGATGGGTGATCCACTGAGAAGTTCTCATGTGAGTTCCCAGAAACAAAACTGTTAGGGCATGGTCGGGGCCCAAAGCGGACAATATTGTGCTATGGCGGAGTCGAGCGGGGGATGTGGTGGGGGCCCGGGCCAAGATGTGACACAAAATAAAATTACATATGAAAAATAGTGATCAAATTATCCATAATATATATTATATTAAAATTGTACACATAAAATAACAAAGTACAATAATAAAATCCTAATACAAGTCTAATGTGGTGGTAGTGGCGGAGGATATGGTCCGATAGAGTCATAAACCTCAACTTTCGCTGTCAAAATCTCGACGATTCCCTACGAACAAAACAAACATGGTCAAATAACCAAAAAGCAACATAAAATAATACCAAAAAATTGGCATAATCTCCCCTACAATTAGCATACCTCAAATCCTACCCCAAACTCCACCCCACACCAAACCCAATTAATTAACTCCAAAAACACATATTAATGAAAAAAAAATTAAAATTTGGGGAGAAAATACATTTTGGCAAGATTGAGAGTGAGTGAGAATGAGAGAGAAGTGAGTGTGAGAGAGTTAGATGAGATAGTGAGAGAGAGATGAGAGAGTGAGTGAGAGTGAGAGATAGAGAAGAGAAAGTGAGTGAGAGTGAAAGATAGAGAAGAGAGATTAAGTGAGAGGAGTGAGTGTGAGAGAGAGGGTCAGATTTGGGGAGAGGAAAAGAGATGAGAGGTAAGAGAATAGAGAAAGACATTGAGAAAATTGTGGACGAGTTATTTTGGTTTTAAAAATCGTATCACTTTGCGCGATGAAGGATACGAGTTTGAGCGATGAAATTGGTCGCATAAAGTCTTAAAATAAAATTTCCCGTATCCCATTTTTGGCGCCTGCCCAAATTTTTAGGGTTTTGTGCAACAAAATTTTGGTTGCGCAAAGTCTAAAAAAAGTTTTAAAATTTTTTTTTCCGCGTCCCATTTTTGGCGCCCATCCAAATTTAAGGATTTTGGACGACAAAATATATGTTTGTCGCGCAAAATTAAAAAAACAAAAATTTAAAAATAATAAAAAACAAAATAATTTTATTTTACAATTTAAAATATAAATAAATTAAAATAAATAGAGTTTAGGCCACCAAATGTTGATTTGTCACGCAAAGAAAATAATTTAGCTTAACAATATAAAATTAAATAAAAAGCAAATAAATAGGATTTAGGCGACGAAATATTGATATTCGTCGCGCTAAGTTTTTTAAAAATAATAAAAACTTATGAAAATAATTATATTTTAAAATTTATAATATAAAATTAAATAAAAAAGAAAATAAATTGGTTTAGGCGACGAAATATTTAGATTTCGTCGCGCAAAGGTTTTAAAAAAATAATTTTTTATGTTTGTAAAGACTTTGCGCGATGAATTTTAAAATTTTGTCGCGCAAAGTGACTTTGAGCAATGATGTTTGTTTCGTCGCTTAAAATTTTGTTGCGCAAAGTGACTATGTGCGACGATGTGTGTTTTGTCGCACAAGGAGTTTTTTTTACTAGTGAAACCACTCTAAATATACATCAAGAGTCAAAGAATATCTTGCTAACTTAACTATTTTCAACACCATTACCATCAAGTCATACAAAAAAGTTTATATATGTTCACGGGATTACGCTTCAAACGCAGTTTCTGCATATTATTAGGTAAACGACATCAGCAATCAGCATCATCTTCTCCATCCTGGTTAATTGTTCTATCAGAAACGAAATTGTTTCAGAAGTTGAGACAGATAAAAATGTACTGATGTTGAAGACGGATATGACACTACATGTTCCGTCGCAAGCACAAGCCTGCTCCCAGGAGGACTATGGTCTTGAAATTACAAGACCTCGAGAAGACCTTGGTACGTAGGGCAGGTCATCGTCTTAGGATTGTAAGATTTTCTGTGCATAATATTCTTGATGAATATAATTTCCTTCTAGCTACTAGTTAATTGTCAACACTTAAACTAATTAATCAAGAGATAGAAATCTAATCAGAAAGCTTGTGTTGGAAGGGTTAATTAAGACAGTATAGGGACCGCGGTAGTGGACCAGTGTTAGTTGGATGAAAGGCAAGATGCATGTGATATGTATGCACTAGAGCCTCTGTAATCATGTTTTAAGTTTGAAATGGAAGGGGATTATGTCCAACACAAAAGCTGCAAGTGTTATTAATTCACACATGTTACAACATATGTATTTATTTATTACTATTAATTAGATTTTCAGCTATAATATCAATCATGATGTCTAATTACTTCACAACTCGTGAATTAGTAAAATTACGTAACATTATGGCCATCAAACGCAAATATTTTTCTTAGTGGTGCTGGTATGGAGTAACAGGTGTGGCAGATACACTATATACTAATGCAGCTAGCCAATATCTAGATAGCATGATCTTCAAAATAATATTAACACCTACTTTGTTATGAATTAAAAACAATGATGTCAGTGACTGAGATACAGAAACGCACTTTCTTACTCGGCCTTTTTCTCTGATATTGATTTTAGCTGGTTGGAAAGCCACTGACCTTTGTGCATATGCACTCCAAAATCTTTAGGGTTTCTGTGGACAGCAGTCACCATCCCATTAAGAAAATGGTCACACCGGCAAAAGGCAAAACTTACAGTACTGGGTACTGCCAAATGCACTGCTGATCATATATTCCTACAGTTCAGGTGGGTATATATGATCATAAAACTTTTAAACAAAATATTAATGCGCCTACACTAATAATATTGTAGTATCTGATATTGGCTAATAGTGATATCGTGATATTGTGGTGATGTGGTCCTGTTGTTGCAAGGTATCACAATTTGTGTGGACCCCTAACGCATCATGGGGTCCTACACCCAACTAAGCCTTGCAGTACTATTTCTTTTTAAAACATTTATTTAAATTTTTAAATTTGCTTCTCGAGTCTCTTTTACGTGTAAATTACAGTTTAATACATACTGAAATAATTTATTAATTATGGCTTTTTCTTTTTTATTGAATATGTAATATCCCACATCGCCCAGGGGAGTGATCCTTAAATGTATATTCTCATCCCTACCTAGCACGAGGCCTTTTGGGAGCTCACTGGCTTCGGGTTCCGTCGGAACTCCGAAGTTAAGCGAGAAGGAGGCCAGAGCACTCCCAGGATGGGTGACCCACTGAGAAATTGCTCGTGAGTTCCCAAAAACAAAACCGTGAGGGCGTGGTCGGGGCCCAAAGCGGACAATATCGTGCTACGGTGGTGGAGCGGGCCCGGGAAGTGAGCCGCCCCGGGCCGGGATGTGACAAATGGTATCAGAGCCAATCCCTGGCCGGAAGTGTGCCGACGAGAACGTCGGGCCCCTAAGGGGGGTGGATTGTAATATCCCACATCGCCCAGGGGAGTGATCCTTAAATGTATATTCTCATCCCTACCTAGCACGAGGCCTTTTGGGAGCTCACTGGCTTCGGGTTCCGTCGGAACTCCGAAGTTAAGCGAGAAGGAGGCCAGAGCACTCGCAGGATGGGTGACCCACTGGGAAATTGCTCGTGGGTTCCCAAAAACAAAACCGTGAGGGCGTGGTTGGGGCCCAAAGCGGACAATATCGTGCTACGGTGGTGGAGCGGGCCCGGGAAGTGAGCCGCCCCGGACCGGGATGTGACAGAATATGCTTCACATAAAAAATAAAAAAACACAAAGATCCTCTTTTATACACATTTTAAAATGTGATCGATAGGTAAATGGAAATGACTAGTTACATCAAGGAAGGAGCCAATTATTTCCTTGTTTCTCCATATACCTTTAACACCCCTCATTTGCCTGTTTTGTTATAAATGAGTGGGCTAGCAGGACAGAGAAGTGCAGAAGAGTGTCTCAGCTGATTCACCGTTTTGATTAAGATCACTTTTCCCCCTCTCTCTCTCTCTCTAACCTAATGAGCTTGTTTGTGAGAAGGGTAGCTCTAGGTAGCTAGCTAGCTCGTAGTGCCGTCCTCTCAGTCGAGTGTTGAGGAAATTCTGAAATATATATGAGAAAGGTGAGTTGAGCAAGATGGAGAAGCAGGGCACGTGCATTTCTAACTCATTCGATCGCGTATACTGAGATATATATATATATATATATATATATATATATATGTGTATATGTATGTACTGCTTTTTATTTAGCAGTTGGGAATTTATTACAAGTTTATATGCGTGTCTCATATCCAGTGATGAGTTAGTTGTTCATGTGCCCCTCTTCCCCATCATGATCACTCCACCTTGTTGCTTCCATGAAGATTGTCACCGTGGATCATAACCATGCAGACATTTCAATTCAGGTGTTCAATAATGCTGAATAATTAGCTCCACTTCAGGTGATCGTTTTCGCTGCATTTTCTTAATTATATATGTAAATACACTTAGCTTGATATTTTTGAATTTCCAAATTGGATAAAGAACTTGCAATGCTAATTAATACTATTAACTGTAAGGATAAAGAGATCAAGAAATCTTAATGTGTTTCTGCAGTGTTCATAGGTTTGAAATGGTGCTCCAATAATTTTTCAACAAAATTCGTGGCAGATTATATTGAACTTTAACTTCAGTATTTTTGGTATTTTGTTTTGGTTTCCAATTGCTCTCTCTCTCTCTCTCTCTCTCTCTCTCTGATCTAGATTTATTTCGGTATGTGGTAAATATGCAGATGATAAATTGATAATCACTGTATGAAGAAGAATGCTATCTGGGTTACCTTTTTGTTACGATCATAAGATTAGTGCAGCAACCATTTTCATATAATTAAGGGCATAAGCAACCATGAAGCTCAATAATTTCCCTATTTTCTTTTTCTTTTTTGAAGGATTGGCAACTTGTTAGATATCTAATACTAAAAAAAATCTAAAATTTAAATAACACAGTAACTAAATTGATATTATGTACCCTTAATTCTGATAAACACTAACTTTTTTTTATATAAAAATTCATCCAAAGTGGTATTGACAAAAGAGCAATTGCTTTTTAGGTTTTCATTTGTCCCCCTAGCTAGTATGAGGAGGAAAGTTTTCCAATCGTGGAAGTAAATAATGCTTTTGAAAAGCAAGCAACCCCGTCAAGGTCTTACCTTAATTGCTATGAACATCATTTTTATAACAATGATATATTTGGACAGTATGAAGTGGGATTACCATTAATCCTGTTCACTTTCTCACTAATTAACCTTTTCTTTTCTTCTCTTAGTTTCTGGCATCCTTCATATTGCTCCTGTTGTCATTCTTGTGCGGATACTGATCGAGGAAAGTCAACATATTATGAGGGACTTTCCTGCAACGGTGATATGCTCTTTTTTATGTCTAAATGACGAAGAGGGACTTGCCTGCAATAGAATTTTAAAATTATGAGTAGGGACTTGCTTACAGTGGAGATATACTTTTTGTGGTATTCCTTTTACGTTGTCTTTCTCACCTTCATGTGATTACAAGATAACGATGAGTGAGAAAGACACGTAAGGGCTATTATATCACTGTCGCAGGCAGGTCCCTCTTCATCTTAACGACAAGACAATGAGATGCTTCTACCATCTACCAAACTAGTCCAACTCTACTTCATGGTTTTGCAAGAGGGGGCTATAGGATGTGTGGTTTGTGTTGGTGTATGAATGAGGTTTGAGTGTAATTTGTGTTTGTAGAAAGTGGTTGAAGCGTGGTTCATATGTATATATTGTGCGATTTTTCATACTTTATCGCAATTTAAATATTTTTAAGTAAAAATGTTCACATAATAAAGCGCAATTAATGCAAACAAATATTTTTGGAAATTATTATTAGTACTCCAAAAATCTCATTTGGCACTCCAAATTTTTTGTAATTGGAAAGAAAAATAAACTTGTAAGGGGTGTAGAATGAGATTTTTGAAGTATTAATAACAATTCCCATATTTTTTTAAATTAACGGAAAGAAAAAATTAAGGTAAAACGATATTAACAATTTTTAACCTAAAATTTAGGTCATACCATTAGAGAAAAAATACAGTTTCTAGCTAAAATCTAAAAGCCAAATTCCAAAATTTGTTTTGGCCTTAAACTAACCATTGGAGTTGGTCCTATCGGTGAATGCTACCCCCTTTAAATTAAATTGGAAACATGGTACCACCACCAAGGAAACACCACAACATCTGTCTCTATTCCTTCTCATCCACGTCCGACCGACAACGATTTGCAACACAAATGCATCCATAGCTTCTTGATATGTTTCTAATCCAACTTTTCAACTGTGTAATTAATCTCTGCTTAGTGGTTTAATAGCTGGTTAACTTCAAGTTAATTCAGTTCGTGAGAGTGTGACTGCAGATTTTTTTGCTCTTCCCTGCAAATAAGAAGCCCTGTTCACACCGACAAAACTTTTCATGTTTTGGAAAGGCGACAAACAGCGATCTTTGGATGCTTCAATGATTTGATTTCACTGGAAAAAAAAGTGCAAAGCCAGAAAAATCTGATTCTTTTATCTCTTTTATTTGTTGGTTTTTTATTTTTAAAGTAAATGGCTACTATTTTTCCCACACAAAGCAAGATAAGATGGCACTTTTATCTTTTTTCTCTCAAAAGTTTTCAATACCTTGACTTCAAAACTCACATTATGAATTTAAGGGAAGTAGGTGATGAGGTTTTGCTTCCGCATGAGTCACATCGTGGCTTAATTTTGGCTCAAAAGAACTACACAGTCGAACTGCTTGGATTGAGTGATCGAGGACCGTTGACAACAGTCAAGTATTTGTTGGTATCAAGTGTCTGTAGGTACTCAAGGAAAATTAAAATGGTTGCATTTCGACTTTAAGAACAGGCAAAGGACCAACCAGTATCATATATACCGAAATCGAGATTGGAAGTACCAATATATCTACCGAAATCGAAACTTAAATGCTTAGTTCTAGAGAGTTGCAAAGCATAGCATATTGTCCAACAATCCAAGCACTGAGAAAGAATAAAAATAAAAAGAAACCTCAAACTTATAAAGCATGGGTAATTTTGAAGAGTTTAAAAGAATAATTTCATTGCTTTTTTGCAGAAATTGTCATCATCTAATATGTACAAGCAAGGCATCAACTCAAAGGTAATGCTTCTGGTAAGGAAAAAACCAAGAACAAGAGTACACCAGCATAGCAAGTACGACAGAAGATTCTAGGTTGGTACAAATGCATATACAGTTTTATGCCAAACATTCTCGGACGAAGAAATGGACAAAAGACCGGCACAAGTACAGCACGACGTGCCAGGCTCAGTTGCCTCTCTTAAGCAAAAGATTAGAAGTAAAGGAATCTGATGCACATGGATGCAGCTAACTTATGCTTCAGCCTTGCATTGTGCTGGTGAAGTCAATCAACTGTCGCTGTGGATTCTATATGGCACAAACAACTAATGGTAAATGTATAACAAAGAGATGCACAACTTACTGGTCTTCTGTTAGTGCTATAAAGTGCTATAATTGGCCCCACCAAACCAGTCCAAGTAGTCTCTTTCAAATCGGGTTTGGATCCTGAGTTAAGAAGCAGTGCTTCCCGAGCCTTTTCTCTGGGAGCAACGTTCTTGTCAACCATTTTCTTCAGCAATTCCATTGCTTAACAAACCAAACCCCTTTGCCACAACCCGTAAATTACCTCACTGAATGAGGAACAAAAACGAATGAGAACCTTATCTAACATTGCTTCCACAAAGACACAAGCTTCATCAACATCTCCTTTGCACAATAGACCATCCAACATAACCCTAACTCTCTTGCTCTACTAAGCTCCCCGTTTTTACATAATGCCTTTACCAAGATGTTACAAGTAAACGAATTAGGCTTGCACCCCAGCTCTCCAGACACAAAATCATGTTTAATCATGCCTCCATATTGTTCTGATTGCACAAACCATGATAGACAATGCCCTTTGACGATGGGATTTGTCTACTTTGTTTTTACCCTTGCATCTTTTTTACTCTTACTTTTTTGCTACTCCGAGGGACTTGCAATTTAAATATACATGGTAAGTATAAACATCAGATGCACTGTTTACTGGTGATCCAAGTCAGTGCGCCATCACCTATGGAAGTGCTACTATTGGCTCCACCAAACCCGTCCAAGTAGTCTCTTCTAAGCTGGGTTCAGATCCTGAGCTAAGGAGCAGTGCTTCCCAAGCCTTTGATCTGGGAGCAACGTTCTTGGCAACCATTTTCTTCAGCAATTCCATTGCTTTACAAACCAAACCCCTTTGGCACAACCCATAAATCACCTCCTCGAATGAGGAACAAAAAAGAACAATAACCTTATCTAACATTTCTTCCATAAAGACACAAGCTTCCTCAATGTCTCCTTTGTCAAACAGACCATCCAGCATAATCCTATAAGTCTGCAAGTTTACCCCAACACCGTTTAACGTCATCTCACGCATAAGATTTCTAAACCTCCTAAGCTCCCCACTGTTACAAAGTGCCTTCAGCAAGATGTTATAAGTAATCAAATTAGGCTTGCACCCCAACTCTTCCATAGAAGAAATCATCATCAATCCCGATTCAACTTTATTCTGCTTACACAAACCATTTATATACACATTGTAGGTATAAACATCCGGAACCAAACCCAACACAAGCAGCTCATCAAAAACCTGATCCGCCTTCTTGAAATCCCCTTCCGCGATAAAGCCATGTAAGACCATGGTATAACAAACAATGTCAGGCTTAATTCCTTCCTCCTTCATCTTAACCAACACATTCAAAGCATCCAAACCCCTCCCCTGTTTCACCATAAACCTAATCACATTGGAATAGTCCATCATCCCAGGACAAAACCCAAGTATCTGCATTTCTCCCAAAAACCCCATAACATCAACACACTCTGAATCCTTTTGTTCACACAATGATAACAATATCAAACCGCAAATCTTCACATTCAAACCATACCCGTTATTCATCATACAATTCATAATCTCAATAGCATATCCAACCTTCCCAATTCCACACAATGCATTGACCAAAATCCGAAAACTCGATTCTTCGAGCCGGATGCCCATTACGTGGCTCCTGAGCAAAATCTCGGGCACCAATTTAAGACCTTCACAGGACCCACAAAGCACATACAGCAATGCATTGAGAGAGTGAGCAGAAGGGACACACCTGAACTGGGAATTCTGTAAAACAGATCAATTGTGTCCTGGGTTCTGCTCCAACGGCCATAAAAATCAATTAGATGGGAAAAAATGTGCTCCGGCGTGTCGAACTTTTCGACTTTTCCGAGCTGGCAGAGAACCGGAACGATGTGGTCGAACTGGGAGGTTTTGGTGAGGGTTTTGAGGACAAAGTGGTAGGCTTCCGGGGTTGGGTCGACGTTGTAGGTTTTAAAGGAGTAAATGAGCGTCGGAAGAAGGTGGCAGGGTGGCGGCAATGATTTTTTGAGGCTTTGGAAGGCTTGGTTTTGGTTGAAGATTTGTTGCCATCTGATGTTGTACGGCGAGACCGGCCATTTCCTGTGCTTTCTCAGGAAGAATTTGCTACTGGGTTTTAGTGCAGATGCTCTC
Organism: Malus fusca; assembly: GCA_035220775.1. Taxonomy (NCBI): domain Eukaryota; kingdom Viridiplantae; phylum Streptophyta; class Magnoliopsida; order Rosales; family Rosaceae; genus Malus; species Malus fusca. Next base: position 24,999,796 of record CM069062.1, read on the forward strand.
ACCATTTTTTATTCGATTTGGAACTCGGATTGTTTGGGTTCATCTGTTTGTTTCAGGTGGGAAATACTCGTTGGGATTTATTCAGTTTCTGCAGCTTCTTGCAGGGAACACGACGACCAAAAACGACATGTAGTATTTTGGGCATATTAACGGGCTGGAATAATGATCCATTGGGTTTTTACTTTTTAATTTTTTTTTTTATGTCGAACAATTTTGGTAAAAAGAAAAGAGAACTAAAAAGACTCGATTTATTCGGTTTGGTTCGGTTCTATTTATGATTTTGGATTTTCATTTTTCCATGCATAATTTATATGCAACTGATCTCTAATGATCAATCAGCCGTGGCTGTCGATCAATTTATGGTTTTGCAAAATGTTAGTGTCGGTCAATCAATTATATTGTGTCGATAACTTGATTGTAATGTGTCATTGCAATTAATTATTCAAATTTCGCAACTATCACGTGTTGAAGAAAACCTCTTTTGTTCTAGTGACTTTTCGATTTAAATTTCGCAACTAATTATTGGCTATTAAATGTTAAAACAACATTTGGGATCAAAGTTGAAAACTGGAAGCTGGAAGATACCTCAAAATTTACATGAGACCAAATCATGGTAAGCAGTACAAGAAAAGAGAAAAGTCATGGTATGTAGTATTCATCATATCTTAAAATATTAATAGACAACAAGCGTGTACAAGTTCAGATATGATACTAGGGTTTAGGTAAGAAATGGGTCAAAAAGTTACTAGATAAAATGACGTTTCAGACAATCATTCTAAGTTCATGGAGCTTGTTTATATCATCTTGCACAAAAATTGGTTGAGGCGAATAGGGATAGACAATATCCTTTGGTATACTTGCTTGTGACTTTAGCATTGATTTACACATTACGACTACTTTAGTGAATTTTTTTTTTTGGTAATAAGATGTATATATTGAGAAAGATATACGATTTTACTAATATTAATATTGTAGTACGATATTTCTAAAATATGAGAGCACATTATTGTGGATAATTATAAATGAAAGTATGGTATATCTTTGTAAGCTTTTTATTTTGATTCCGTTTTTGTAAGTTCATGGCTCCGCCACATCTCATCATAGTTTAAGAACCTTAACACATGTTCAATGTGTTAATCAACCATGTTAATCAAGTAGGTTTTTAGAGTATGCCTGAACATAAATAGATGCCCTGTGAGCTTAGGTTAAGGTCATCATCGCTCAATTTTTAAGACGTCTTCATACAGCTGTAGACGAAACTTCACTACAATTTAGGTTTTGTTCAACACGCTAGTATGCATATTATCATGAGACCAAGTCGTGGTATGCAGCATGGATTACGACTTTATATATGGCGGTAGAACCAAAACCTTGGATTTCCTACCCTATATCTATATAATGCTGCTTTAAACTTTATCACCAACAAAACAAAGTCTTTTTGTTGAGTTTGCCATATTCTGATTGACTAGTCAATATACGTAACACGTTTTGGTATAAGCATATAACTGTCCGCAGTGCCAAGATTGTCTTTCCATAAATCAAAAACCAGGTGTTCATCGACATCGAACATTTCTATGATCATGAAACAAGCAGAACCTAGCGCACCATCGTTAGCATCTGCTAACCCGGATCCCGGATCAGCAGCGCATGCTAATCCCACCGTCCCGATCGTCAGCCCTCACTTCTGCAGTCCTAACCCTGTGGTTATTGAAATTGTCAGAAAAGTTCTAACCATAACAGGTGACAAATTTGTAGTCACTGATGTCAATGGTAACATGATTTTTAAAGTTAAAGAAGCTCATTTCAGCTTTCATGATCACCGAGTCTTGCTTGATGCTGCCGGACATCCTATTATCACTCTAAGAAGGAAGGTAAGGCTTTCTAAACATAAAACTCATTGATATATTATGTAGCTCTTGAACTTTAACTATTGTTTGTGAATTAAAGTCTCAGTTCATAACGTAATGTTGCTAGTTAGTGAATGTAAACCATATATTCTGACACAAATCAGCTTAATTAATAATTCTGACAATATAACAGTTTAACGAGATAATACTTTTGTTAGTTTATATACTAATTCTATTGCACTTAACTAACTTTTTTTTTATATTCTCAAATAAATAATGCATGTAGTCCAATATCTTAGTGGATAGAGTGTTGGGTTTCTATTAATGGGTTTCGGTTCGAAACTCTCATTCCTCTAATTATTGTAATAATTTCGAACTCTCCCCCTAATAATTAATAGTAAAAAAAAATAAAAATAAAAAGTATTCTCAAATAAATAAATAAACTAACTTATTTGTATGTTTTATGTATAGTTCAACACTGCACATGAAAGATGGCAAGTTTTCAGGGGGGATAGCAAAGACTCAAGGGATCTGATTTTTAGTGCTAAGAGATCTTCAATGTTCCAATTGAAGGCCAAGTTGGATGTTTTCTTAGCACAAAACATAACAGAGAATGTACCTGACTTCAAGGTCGAAGGAAATTGGTCTGAACGATCTTGTGTCATACATGCTGGGGACTCCTCAACCATGCTTGCCCAAGTAAGCTTTCATCAATTTTATTTTCAGCCATAATATCTTATAATTAACATAATTAAGCAATCAGAAGCTTGGTTTGTATCTTCAGAAACTTAATTTCTCCACAAGTACTGACTGGGATAAATATGTTATGGGGAAAATTGCAGATGCATAAGAAGCACACAGTTACACCCGTGTCATTTGGCAAGAACAATTTCACGGTGACAGTGTATTCGGGGATTGACTACGCATTCATTGTCGCGCTTATTGCAATTTTTTGTGAGATTAACACTCCTCGAGCTGGGGCTCAAGCGTCGGGGTGATTGATTAGCTTGGATATACTTCCTACGTTAATTAGGAAATGATGCATCTTTATCCTTGGCTTTGCCCTTGTTAGGTTTTTTTGACAAGCAACAATAGATTGGTATTTCATTAATCATTTCTAACAATACATAGGTGTCAATTGATTATAAAACTCCAGTGACCAAGAAAATGATCCGGAGATGAATTTGCTCAAACAAGACAACAATAGTGAACCTCTAAACAGCTACCACATGTACAAAGGTTCACACATCACCCATACAAACTGTCATAAGACAATAGGTATAACAAACTTGTATCGGCAACTGCAAAAGGTCATTGCCAAATAGCGAGGCCACATAAAGTCATTCCGGAAACGAGACCACATAAGATCATTAGGTAGACGAGACCACATAATACATCGCTCAATGTGAAAACCACATCTAGTCAACATTGCAAAACGGCCACAACAGAACTAACTAAGCGAAACTAAGCTAAACTACGCTAAAACAAACTAAACCAAACTACTCCAAACGACTACTCCGAGAACAGAGCCCCATGTCGACTAATTTCGATTGAGGGTTACGAAACTCTGACGAAAGCCACCTGCAATGGTACAAAATGGGTATGCACAATCAACAATTCAAAACAAAGCGGCAGAGCCGCAACCATTGAAACTCAGGCCGGAGATTCCAAATCTGAAATCCTCAAGCGGGGGGCTGCTACAAGTAGTGCAACATCCAGATTAGCATGCCTAAGGCTATGCAACACTAACTTATGCTCGGCGCTGCGACATATTTGGGCGCAGAAGGCGGCGTGACAAATTTGGGCGCAGAAGGTGCGGCAACCACAGAAAACGTCGATGAAAGTATCACAACACCGAATCAGATAACCGGAAGTGGTTCCAACCTACCAACAGTCCCAATCCAAACCCTAAACCCAAATCAAGAAGGAGATATTGAGAAGGGCATAATCCGGATCTAGGTAAGAGACACGAAGCCCTGGGACTACAGTACACAAAATGTTGGGAGGGAAAAAACAGGGAGGGAGAAATGAAATCGTGTTGAAACTGAGATGGGGAAAGGGGGTGGCGAAGCGGATGGGAGGAGAAGGAAAGCTGGGTGAAGAAAGGAAGGAAGGGGAAGCTAGGGGGAGATAGGATGGGCTGCCACTGGCCCCAAGCATGGCAAGGGCCCCGCGGCTATGGCGACTGCAACTAGGGTTTTCTCGGGAGGGAAAAAGGTGAGAGGAAAAGGCCGGACTTTCTCGGCTGCAATAATATTGTTCGGTTTTGCTTTATCTTTATATTTTTTAACTTATGATGCTGAACAATTTGTCTTTCAGTCTTTATTATACAATGATATTTTAACAGGGAATCTAGTGATATTTATTTTCATTTGTAAATGAGAGAGGTATTAGTTCGATTTTCACCAAAAGAGAATTTAAACCACATTATTGCTAACTCATCGTGAGACTAATCTCACCCCCTCATTTATAGTGTAAAAAAAAAATACAAAGGGTGAAAAATGAATTTGGGTTATATATCCACACTAGCAATAATAATTTAGTACGTATACAACTTATCATATATCAAAGTTGGATCTAAAATATTGAAAGGAATATGTAGCTGAAGTTCACTACTACATAACAAATCTTAAGATTTATGAGTGGTATCAACTGGTCTTATTGTGCCAATTTGATCGCAATTGCATGCTCAAATTTCGCAACTATCCGACATTGATATATGAGAGAAAATGACGACTAGGGGATATTACCTAATTTTAGTTGTTCGAATTTTATTAATTTCAAATTAAAAAGGGTTAAGGGAAAACTTAAAGTGGAGTACAAATTCAACGAAAATTTAGGCGCATAACTAGTTTATTGGTATTTTACTTCATTTATAAGGGAACCGGATCCTCTCTGAGGCAAACCCTCGGGATCCTGCTGAGCGACAAACACGGGCCGTTGGATTTTGATCCAACGGCTACAATTATTATAACTTTAAGAGGGACCCCCCTGTTTGTAGTCGTTGGATCGAAATCCAATGGTCTGTGTTTGTCACTCAGCATGATCCTGAGGGTTTGCCTCGGAGAGGATCTAGTTCCATTTATAAGTGAGAGAGTGAGTTCGATACACATGTTTGGTGAGTATGTAGAATATTATTGAGTTAGATGTCTAATTATGGTTACATTGTTTGACTTAGCCCATTGTCCCCTCCTCTAAAGAGCAAATGATTGGCCATAAATAAAAAGAAGACCTGGTATTAGGGGTGCAACTCGGATAGGTTGGAAGATCAACCAAATCCTAACCCAACTTTTACAATTTGGGCTCGGATTCGGGTTAAGTTTCATTCGAGTTCATTTGGGCTCGGGTTTACTTGAGTTGGGTTCGGGTTGCCCAACTTTTTCAAGTTTAATCTTGTAACAACTTAGTTTCCAAGAATTCCTAAAAAAAATTAAGCCAAGTAGCATCAAAGCTAGCTAACTTTAATTTCATAAATCAATCTTCTATAAAGCTTTAGGATTTAGAGACTACGAATATGCTAACTAATCAAAGCCTCTTATTCCCTAAAAGCTTAAGTAATTATAAAGGGTAATTTATTAAAAAAAAAATTAGAAAGGGCATTGGTTTTAGGACTTGTCTCACTTGGGTGTAGTATGAACATTAATTGATATGAGTTATAATCTGGTTAGATTGGGTTTGATTAGTCGGGTTGGGAATTGACGGGCAAAGGATCAACCCAACTCAACCTAATCAATGAACAGGTTGAAATTGAGTTGAGTTCGGACGAGTTATAACTAAAAAAAAACCCCACTTGTTTGGGTTTAAAGTGGGGTTGGACATGGGCGGGTTCGAATTGGCCCAACCCAAATTGCACCCTTACCTGGTATGAGCCTTCCCATTTTATTTACACAAAAGTCGCACTACTTTGACCTACCAACTTTGAAGCCCAAACCAAGGCTAAGACGACCATCTCACTTCTCTCCTACTTGTTCGAGGCTTCAGACATAAGTCTCTTTGAATTGTGATTGCCACACATACGACCATGGCTTGGTATATCGTGCCCCCTTAAATGTATACACATGTGTCATCTGACACGTTGAGGTCACTACTGAGGTCGTGCTAACCGCCTCAAGACACAGTTAAATGCCACCTACTAGGAATTACAGTCACTATCAACACCTAATGAATGATCTACCATGCTTCAGCTCAGCGACATGATCGAGGTTGCTCCTTCTCCCTAGCTTATAAATTAAATAGAGGCCTTCAAGCTCAAGATCTTCGTCAAATTCAATCTCTACGATTAAACAAAACCTTGAATGATTCTTCAATTAACCAAACTGTTTTTCAGCACAAACCCAATTGATCTTTAGCAAAACTTTCTTAGCTCTCAAGCTACAATCTCAAAGTCTTCCTTCAAAGAAAACACCACCTATGATCCCTGACATTTAAAACTTTTACAACTCTGCCACCCTATGGTATGATTCAATTGATTTGTAATTCATACCATCCTGACTTCCTATCTGAGACGCATGTTTTGTACTAAGTCATATCATACACCAACGATCTTGGTGAATTTCTCTAGCATTATCTTACTCTTATGGGCATGATCTTGCTAGAGTTTTACTACTTTCTTTGTACTTTAAGTTAATTTATATTTTAAGTTATGTAGTTCGACCCATCTGCTTAAATTTTACTTTTGTGAATGTTTGTTATGAATTTCTCATTCTAGTTTGTATATCGCTTTCATTTACTTTTTAGGCAAACATACACAAAGTTACACTAAATTTTAAGTCCTCGTTCGCTTGAGGCACATAAAGAGTTTAACTAAACCAACATCTCATTCGATGCTCAATCATTTAGTTAAGAAGTTAGATTAACGCACAACTTACACGCACACACACTCAAACAAAATATTGTTTGTTGGCAGCTCCAATAATGGCATGTATATTCTCTCATTCTCTCTAGCTATCCCGTAGCATTGAGACAAAAAGCAACATTCGGAGCAAAAACGTGTTGAACCTCGTGCTTCATCCGAGTTTTGGCACCCCCAGAAAATCCTCTCCTTTTAGATTACCATGACCTTCATTTTTCCAATTGCAGCCTCTAATTTTCCCACCTTCTAGAATGCCATTAAATTTGACCCCAAAACAAAAAGGTGATGTGATCAAAAGTCTTAGTTTCCGTTTCTTTTATTGACTTTGCTCTATTCCAATCGAATGCATCCAATATACGTAACACGCTTTGGCGTATATACCTACAGATAACCAACCTCAACGCCAAGTCGTCTCTCCATAAACAAAAGATCACAGGTGTTCACCGACATCCAATATTTATCCGATCATGAAAGAAGCAGAAGCTGGCGAACGATTATTAGCATACGCTGATCCATCTCCATCAGCGTATACTAATCGCGAGCTAATAGCGTCCGATAATCCAGCTGCTGCGATCATCAGCCCTCACTTCTGTAGTTCCCATTCCATGGATCTTGCAATTGTCAGAAAAGTTTTAACGATACGTGAGGGCAACTTCGTAGTCACCGATATCACTGGTAACATGATTTTTAAAGTACGAGGATCTCTTTTATTCAGCCTTCATGACCGCCGAGTCTTGCTTGACACTGCCGGGTATCCTATTATTACTCTAAGAAAAAAGGTATGGCCTTCGATTAAGAGGTAATTTGTTATATCATACATGTCCTAGATTCGCAAATCAAATCCATATATACCAGCTATATTTGCTTCTCGATTTATATGATGTATGGATTACTTGTTCAGAGTAAATCTTACATTGGAAAAATTAGAGTCTTGTATGTGCTTATAAATAATTGAGTTACTTCTTATATTACCAATTGATTTCATGATAGAACCCAACTTTTGTCATGGTATCAGAGCGAATTGTCTCTCGTGTGAAGCACAACAGCCACACGTACTCCACGTCTCGCTATTTGTGTTGTGCGTGTAATTCGCCACATAAGGAGACGTGTTTAGAGTGAATCTCACATCTCAACCTTGTTTGCTTATATGCAATTGGACTACTCTCTATATTACCAATTAATTTTATAGTGAAACCATAACTTTCCTCGTTAGCGAAGAATCTGAACGAGAAGATGTCGAAAGTTTGTTCTTTTTACTGAAGTCGACTTACTGATCTGATTCATAAGTTTTATGGTGTATATATAGTTGACGAGTGCACACGACAGATGGCAAGTTTATAGAGGGGATAGCAAAGAAACCAGGGATCTCATCTTCAGTGCTAAGAAATCTTCAGTAGTCCAATTTAAGACCACATTGGATGTTTTCTTAGCACATAACAATGCAGAGGATGCACCAGACTTCAAGGTCAAAGGAAGTTGGCATGAACAATCCTGCTTCATATACGGGGGAAACTCCTCCACCATCGTCGCCCAAGTAATTAAGATTAATTTCATTAATTTTTATTATAATACGTTAGTATTTTAATTAATGCAATGTTAATTTGGCAATCATATACTTAATTAATTATTTTATGCAATCACTTTGTAGATGTATAAGAAGCACACAGTTAAAAGCGTGCTGTTTGGGAAGGACAATTTCGTGGTGACAGTGTATCCTGGGATTGACCAAGCATTCATCGTCGCGCTTATTGTGATTCTTGATGAGATTAACTGGTAATCAAAATTGAGGTGATAATTAATTTGGATCTACTTCCTATGTTAATTATGAACAATGCATCTTTGTCTTATGCATTTTTTTGTTTCGGTGAGAGGAAGTCTATGGAGAGGGAATGCTACTCCATCTCGGAACTAGGATGTACTATAAGCCTTTTTAAGGATTTACAAAGTGGTTTTAGGTCATTTTATTATTTTTACAGAATGTCCACCAACAGGAATTGCTGGCAGTTTAGATCTTGATCTAGAGAAGAGAATGATCTTTACCAACTCAACCAACTCTCATTGCCATTGCACCCTCGTTGGCAACAATACTTTGGTTTATGTATATATTGTCTATCACAATTTTTGTTTTTTTACTAACCAGTTGGTTTTTCAATTTTCGATTAGGGCGCCTTACTTTCATCCAGCGTTTTCACATTTATTTGGCTTCTCAAAATGCCATTATTTATGAAATCTAGCTCTTTTAAATTTCATTCTTGTAATGGTGTGAGAGATTAGTGGCTAAAACATATTAAGTGATTAGTTTTCATTAGCTACCAGCTCCTTCCTAAGTTAACACTTTAAGAGCTGTAAGCAAGAGTCGAGGCAAAACTAGCCCCTTAAAGAGCCCGGACATATTTTAGCCTAAGTTAAATATGTCATATTAGAAATTGAATTTTGTCATTTGGAGCTAAATAACGCTCTTTTCCAAGTTACTTTGGATGGGTAGAGGATTTTTTAGCAGGTTACGAATTTTTGCCGTTTTGAAATTGAATTTTGGTAACATATAATTGCAAACTGTATTTGCTTGCTGGGTTTTCCTTTAAAACTTTAAACACCAACTCATATTATCAAAAATAAAAAACTAGAGTGATGGTCTGAAGAAGAAGATAACAATGCGACACTGACACCCCATTTTTACAATAAACCAGTGACGTTGTATGTAATATTTAAGAAATTTAATTAAAATCTGCTAATTACATCCTAATACTAGGTTCAATGCTATTTTATTATTTTATTATAAATAATATATGGAGTTAACTTGGATAGTTATTATTTTATTACAACTGATGTGAATTTAACGTCCAGCATTCCATGTCGAGTCTGGTTCAGGCATCGTTATCTCGCCAAATACTAACCACTCCGCCCCTGTCCAACCCTGTGGTTGTGGTCAGCTCACAGTTCCTAGGATCGTACCCTGTGGATTTAGTCATTAGCGAGAAGCTCATGACGCGAAAGGAGGGTTCCTTCACCATCTCCCACGTTAACGGCAACATCATGTTCAACGTTTAGGATTCTGTTTTCAGCTTCCATAATAAACGCGAATTAGTTGGTAGTGCCAGTACTCCTATTATCAATGATATTCGTGTCTTGGCTCGCTCTTTTATAAAAAAAAATCAACATAGTTTTTTTCGTTTTTTCTTTCTAGAAAATAAACTTCATTCAAAGGGAGGAACATCGAGTACAACCAGTACCATCACAATCAAATAAAAGAGCATTAGAAGAAACATTTTGGATACATTTATCCCAGATATGCATGTTTTGGAAGGGAGAGTCCTGCATTCGCAATAGCATCAGCTACAAAATTTGTTTCTCTGTAAATATGCTTCCAATGGATACAAATGAAAGAAGAAGCCAACCATCGAATGTCCTCACGGGCCTTGGTCTCCAAGAAACACTGCATAGGTCCTGAACCACATCAATAACAAGTTTGGAGTATCCCTCCACACAGATCCAAAGGAAACCCTTTTGTTTAGCACACCTCAGAGCATCCTTCAAACTCAAAGATTCTGCCACTGAGATAGTCACTTCACCCAGGTTCGTAGCACCTTGCCAAAATAGGATGGCCATTTTCATCTCTTATCACAAAATCGGCAGCAACATTGTTCCCTACCACTGATCCATCAAAGTTGATCTTCAAAAAAGAGGCCTCCGGCGGGTGCCATTTGATTACCTCATGTGGCTTAACTTCCTCCTAGAATCTTTGGCATTGAAGTTGAAGAAGTCCACACCTGCAGCAGCTGAAAGCGCAATAGATCGAGCAAGAATGGGTTTCGCAATCCGGAAAATAAGCATGTTCCAAAAATCATTCCAAATTTGTCAGCAGATCAATAATGCCTTACTCAGAGGAGAAAGTTCAGTAGACTGAGTGTTTGTGAGGGAATAGAGCCGGTCCAAAATATCAGCACTAACATTTGAGGTTACATTTTGAGGGAGGTCTGGAGCTAAACTCCAAACCTCCTTAGCATAATTACAGTTGATGAAAATATGATTTTGGTCCTCATCTGACATACCACAAAAAGCACATTTACTATACAAATCTTTGATGAATCTACAAAGAAGTTTCTTGTTTGAAGCCCCTCTTTAATTAATGACCAACTAAACATTTTTACCTTCCGTGGAATAGTTAAGCTCCACATTTTCTTGAGCAACTTTTGTCTTGCAAAGCTCCGAAGGTTCTCCTTTTGCAACCATAGGGCTGATTTAATAGTAAACTTTCCCATTCACATACAGAACCCATATAAATCTGTCTTGAGTTTCCTGCATAGAGATATGGATGCTGCAAATTCTCTTAACAATATCACATCTACCAAAGATATATACATAGCATACCCAGAACACTTGACCAAGAGAGCGACCAAGAAATAGGCATCACACACACAAGCGCACATACACACCGTTATAAAGCAAATGCAAGATCGACAAATCCTATTGTAAATCAATCGAAATGCATCACAAGAATTTAGATTAGTCCACAATCCAAATCACACCACTTCCATTAGAAAAACTGAAGGTTATTCTTACACTCGCATAGGTTCTGGTCCACAAAAGCAGAGCACATGATTGATAGGATGGAAAGGGACTACAGATTATATACACCTTGCAATGTTATGTTAGCCAGCCACTTTTGGCTCTTATTCAAGATAATGAATTTGTTTATCATTAAACCATGTGATACTAACAAATTACAGAGCAAATTTGAAAACAAATATCACGATGAGTGCTAGATGTAATATCATATGCAAAACAAAGAAGAGAAAAAAAGCATACCAAACACATTAATATTAACAGGGGAGTTTACCTCCATATTTTGATAATTCTCAAAAAAGGCGAGGGACTCCCCGTATCTTGAAATATTAAAGCAACAACCTTTTATCACAAAAGGATATGGTATTCCCGTCGTCTTCCTTCCCAAAGCTGTTGTGGGCATCACAATCTTGCCAAATGATTCACTGAGCACATCAAACCACAGAAAGAAAAAATCCCCCCTCCCCCTGAATATGTTAGGGGGTTGAATCCAATGCAAAGCATTCCAAGTGTAGATAACACTAGGCGGAGGCAAAATCACAAACTTTCTAATGCAGGGATTCCAAATTAAAGTGTTGTAGTCACGAGCACGGAGGCATATGAGCCCGTTACAAGTTCCGACCACCTCGCCAGTCCGCTGTTTTGGGTCCAAATGATCTTCTGCTGGGGCCCGGGGGTTGGGGGATAGTAACAGTAGTACTAGTATTATTTCCTTTGATTTCACTGTAAGCTACGAATGGATTTAAAAGCTTGGAATACTCACTGAGTGAGGGGCTGCCATCCCTATCCAAATGCAGCAAAAAGCCGTCGTCTTCATCTCTGGTTCCTTCAGGTAATTGTACTTGTAGTAGGAGGAGCTGAGCGCCGCCCTTTGGGATGTTGGGTTGGGTCGTTGCGCGGCTGCGGTGGGTGTGGATGTTATGAACCCAAAATGTAATTGAGGTTTATGCTTTAATTTGGATCGTTAAGAATTGTTAAATATGCCAGCTGGCATTTTAAGGAGTAGAGTTTGTATAAAAGGAGCCCAGCTTCCTCTAATGTGGCAGATCAGAATTTTAGCAAGAAATCAAAATACAAAAATATATTGGAGCTTGCTCCTTCTCTCCTTCCCTCTTCTTCCATAGTTTTCTTGTGCTACTTGCATGTTGATTAAGGGAATTGAGAATTGGGTTGTATCGGTGGATGAAGTTTGGGGGGGGGGGACGGCGGTGCACTTGAGTAGCGATTTGATGGGTAACCTTTAACTATCGGCTCTCCCCGCCCATATTTTCAATGGACAAAGAAAGTTAGGGTTTTTTGGAGAACATTTGATATCATATGCTATTGAGTAAATTGTAGCAATTGTCTCTTACCTTTAACTCAATTAGAGCAATAGTCATTCAACTAAAAATCTATTACCATTGGTCCCTCAACTCATCAAAACGTGCAGCTATGGTCCCTCAACTAAAAATCTATTACCATTGGTCCCTCAGCTAAAATTTTATTACCATTGGTCCATTTACTTTAATTCAACTGGAGAAATGTTCTCTCAACTTTAACCCAATTGGAGCAATAGTCCCTCAACCTTAACTCAATTGTAGAATGATCATTTCGACATAACTCATTTTGACAAAATTCTGACGAAGTTGACGAAAATGATCATAGCTACACGATTTGATGAGTAGAGAAAGCTCAATTATAGCAATGGTCATTCCAACATAACTCATTTGACAAAATTCTGACGAAGTTGACAAAAAAGACCATAGCTACACATTTTGATGAGTTGAGGGACCAATGATAATGGATTTTTAGTTGAGGGACCAATGATAATGGATTTTTAGTTGAGGGACCATTGCTCCAGTTTGATTAAAGTTGAATGACCATTGCTACAATTTACTCTATGCTATTCTATGTGAGCTATTTTTGTTCTTTATTTTTTTGGAACTTTAACGAAAAGCTCCCGGTACTGTTCACTTTAACGAAAAATCACATTTTTACACTAAAAAGTCAGTCCTGGTACTATTTACAAGCTCAAAGTTTTCAAGCTCATTTCATTAGTTTCACTTTTTTTTTTTATCCTGCCGGCCCCAGAAATTAAAAATGAAAAGAAAAATAAATAGGTGTCAGTTTAACGAGCTAGTATAAGTGTAAGTGAGATATTCATGTTGGATGAAGTGTTTACTTATTAGGAATGTGTATGGGACAAAAATGACACAGTTAGGCCAAGCATACTTCTCCAAATAATGGGATTTCAGACTACTCTACGAAATCCAACAACCTCGGGTTCCGGACCACTCAACGGAACCAAACTAAATATGATCGCCTATCAAATGTACCAAGTACAACTAATCATCATCACCTCTAGAATGCGTATGGTCCCACATCGCGGATATACCAAGCAGAACCATATGCATAATCTCATCGTGCAGACAGTGATCACCTATCGCGGATATACCAAGCATGATCACCCCTAACAGTCCCCCATCGCGGATATACCAAGCAGGATTGTATCATATAACTCTAGGTAGTGATCACCCATCGCGGATATACCAAGCAGGACTGTATCATATAACTCTAGGTAGTGATCACCCACTGCGGATATACCAAGCATGATCACTCCTAGCATACGTATGGTCCCTCATCGCGGATATACCAAGTATGACCATCCATGTACCACTACTACATGGTGCAGTCTCATTATCATACATTATACCCAATTATACGTATACATGCTATCGATTCCACATATCAACCAGCATATAGTCATATGGAGCACAACATGTAACACCCACCCCATTTATAAAAATATAATTATGTAATTACCCCAAAATATTATGAATCTATCATTTTGGTCCTATTTTGACTACCCTATCAGGATCTAAAATTTGGATTTCTTTTCTTCCTCAAGCTGCCACGTGGCAGCACCCCAATCACCCTTACATTTCTCTCTCTGTCCCCCCCGTGACCCCTCTTTCATTTCTTCATCTTTCTGTCACTTCCTTTTCTCCCTCTCGAATCTCTTTCTCTCCCTCTCTTCACTGAAATCTTAGACACACACACACCCACAGCGGCACAACAATTGCGAGGAAGACCATCATCATCCTTGTTTTTTCCTCATCCTTCTATCTCTCCCTCTTTCCCGTGCTACGAGGACAGAAACTCGGAAAGGAACTCCGGCGAGTTTTTCTATTCTCCGGTTAGGTAAGCTTCGATTTCCCTCTCTTTCGTCCTAAATTCATGCGAGAATGAGTTAAAAAAAAGGGTTTTATTGCGTGATTTTGGAGGTTTTAGGACGAGTTTGGCTCGGGTGTAGGCACACCCCTCTCTGGCGAACTCGGGGGTGTCGAGAAACTTTCCGTCCATCCCCGGCCGTTCTACGACGAAAGGAAGGTATAAAAACACTCATCTCACCTTGTGCTTCGTTTTGGTACCTAGATCGGAGTCTAGGGTGGCGGTTTGTGGTCGGCCAGAGCTGTAGAAGCTCCGGTGTTCTTCTCCGTCGACGCCAGGCCTTTCAGGCCGATTCCAAGTTACTCGGGCCTTAGGCCCGTGGTGAGCCTAGCCCAATTCCCCTAACCCAGTTTGTTTTTAATTGTTTTTAATTAATTGTTTTAGACCCAAATGCCTTCGGGCCGTGCCTTTCAGGGCTTGAGGCCCGTTGACTCAACCCAAAACCTATTTAGGTTTTGTTTTAAATTTTGTTTTAATTAATTAGGGCTCTTTGGGCCATTTTCTGTTAAGGGGCTTGAGCCTTTTCCCTTTAACCCATTTCCCTTTTTAAATCAGCCCATCTATTAACTCTTTAGACCCAAAACCCTTAGGACCCATTCGGCCCAACCCAATCCAAGCCTAAGTCTGACCCTTTTGACCAGTTGACTATGACTGTTGACTCGGTCAATTGTCAGAGTTGACTTTGACCGGTCAACGTTGACTTTTCGGGGTTTCGTCTGGGACCTCTCCTAGGCTAATTTCGACGTCTTGGACCTGTTTTTGAAGTCCGTTTTACTTAAATTAAATGGCTTTCGTCACCCTTCGGGTGTCGGCCAGCATGTGACCATCCCTATGTCCCAAGGACATCGGGATCGGGGTGTGTCACAACACAAGGAATTCCCCTAATTACTATTTCTACAAAAAATCTAATAAAGTACCTAACTCATCTCTTGACTTTCATCCCTATCACATACTAGGTAGTAATACCAAGTTCAAATAGGTATTCAGTTGGCAATCATATCCAAATAATTATCAAACAATAATTAGATCCCATAATTTCCATAACATTCATCATAATTATCATTCACATTATTAAAAAGATAATTAAACACATATATATCACAAACATCATCAGTACACAAGCCAAATCATATGTAATAAGCATAGGTCTATGGCTAAATATATAAAAATCACATTTCAATAGAAATCATATTTATAAGACCAAATCATATTCACAAATGATACCAATATAAGAATTTAAGATAATAATCATATCTCATATATTCAAGTCACCATCTAACCAATATAGGCCCACTAGACTTCAATTAGTCCCGTAGTACTAATTTTATTATTTAGAACGTTTCGAGACATGTTGACCACAAGTCAACTCTCGGTCAACGATAGGGTCCACAACTCTATGTAATTCGATCATGAAGATCCGCACATCAGATTTCTAATCCATAACTTCCCAAAGTCCACATTATGCTTCTAGAATAACATACTAAAATTTCATTATGATCCAACGGTCGGATTGTCGTCAATCACACAAACAAGTGGCGGTCCAATTTGATCACCACACCAAACAATTGAATTTCGGGAAACCGAGCTAGACATAGGTTCACAGGGTCACTAGAAGGTATTTGGTACTTAGACAACACTCATGGATGGTCCCACGCACCGCCCACACGCGGTGGTAGCCAAGGTGGAGGGTTTAGAAACCCCGAATTTTCAACATTAACTAAATGAGCTCAAATTTACATGGTAGCTAGAGCTCAACAAGGGAAACACTTTTCACAACTAGGCCGACGATAAATTCTAACTGGAAATCGTCCAAATTCACCGGAGAAAACCGGATTTCTAGGGTTCTAAACACCCAACTCTAAAATGAATACGAAAGCACAAACTAAGCATACCAACTTGAAGATTATGAAGAGTAAATGAAGTTTCATACCTCACTCAAAGGAAATGGTTGCCGGAATCACCGAAAACCCACAGAAATTTGCTGCCTTGAACTGGAAAAATGGATAAGAAAATGGGAAATCTAACACTACAGAGATGTAGGGCTCGTCAAGAGCTTTCCATGGACACCAAGATCACCCAAAACGGAGCTCAGATGAAGGAGATACAAGCGGGTCAAGTTTTTGGGTTAACGGGTCCAATTCGCCCCCAAAACGGGTTAGCAGCAGCTCTTTTTCTTTTTCTTTTTTTCAGAAACCTTCCCCCCCTTTTTTTTTTATTGGTCCTCCCTTCAACCTTTACTTCTGATTGGCCACAAAAGCAAATACCTTCTTGGGCTTTTTCCCTCAAAGTGAGAGTTTAAATAATTTCTAAAATCTATAGTTTAGTAACACAACTTCAAACGTCTGTAACTATACCGTTATAATACGGACTTACAAACGGCTTTCGCCTATGCGTTCGTGGTTTCGAGATCTATTAAAAAATGTTACTTGTGACCTCGAAAGGCCAACGAGTAAATAATAATTTTCCAAACTTCACTCTTCGTAACTAGTTTAATTGAAATCTAAATTCAAATAAATTAATATAAATTCTCGAAAAATAATATAAAATCTCAATTGTACAAATACGTAAATTATAACAGTGAAATATAGAAACGGGATTTCATAACTCTTCAGCAGCTTGGACATTTCACGACTACTTGGCCGCCACACCTTCAGCAGCCGTGATGCTCTCAGCAGCAGCACCATCCGGCGCTTCACCCTCAGCTACCCCAGCTTGGGTACCAACTTCTCCGACTACTTCACCAATAGAAGATTCAAAAGTAAAGGCGAACAAGTATTCCGGAGAAATAGAGAAGGTCTCAAAGTCTTTACCAGAAAACTCAAAGTTTGATGACCGCCCAAAGAGATGGTCTACATAACCAAGCTTGTAGAAATCGGCTTGACTCTGAATAAGGGAAGCCTCGAACCCAGTCTTCTCACCCTTCAACTGCTCATTCTCCTCGAGTATGCAAGCACGAACCCGCTGCAGCTCATCCACTTCCTTTTTCAGATTGTCGTTGATCTTCAAAGCACTTTGGAGTTCCAACACTTGAGGCTCAAGCCTATCAACAACCTTCTTGAAGTGAATCACTTGGTTGTAAGCAGCAATCAGTTCTTCATCCTTTGCATAAGCAGCAAAACGGAATTCAGAGATAGAACGTTCAAGATCTTGAATCTGAGGTATGTAACACTCGATCTCATTCTCTGCAAATTTGTACTTTACTTGAATCACGTCAAGCCTAGCCTTCAAATCCACGATCTCTTAGCGAGCGGTCTCAAGCTGCAGAGAAGTGGGGGCATAGATACTAGACCCCTTCAAAGCAGTCAAAGCAGCAAGTTCAGATTCCAATTTCTTGACTTTTTCAGCAGAGGAATAAGCTTAGGCTGCCACAGTTCTTGCCACCTCCTTAGCAACCTTGGTATCCTCTTGATCAAGAAGCATAGACTCGGCTGCCAGAATCGCTGTTTTCTGCATCATGGCCAGCAGAGCAGTCCTCATATACTCGGGAACTTGGGACAATAACTCTTTTGACGCCATCAACAAACTTGGCACATACATCCATGTCCTCGAGCAAGTCTGGTTTCAAGAGCGCACAAATCTCAGCAGCGTCCCCAGAAACAGACTTGGTGGATCTCTCATGACTGCCTATGCGGGCAGTTTCCTTCTTTTCAGCAGACGAGTCAATTTTAGCAGCAGATGAAGCAGATTTTGGCGTCATTCTAGCTGGCAGGGACGCCTTGTCATTCTTCATAATAGAAAGCCTATCTAAGGGTGAGCCATGCTTAGCTCCAGATAAATGCTTTGGCACAAACTTCGGCACATGAGGCACGGATGAACTTCTGTGCTGAGCAATCTTTTCAGCAATTGAGCTAGCAGTCTTTAGAGCAACAGGTGTCACTGGCATATATCTAGCAGTCTCTTATTTCTCACCCATGGAGGAAGTCAAGTTAATCACAAGCTTGGGAGCAGCCGGCGAACCCTCACGAGCAACGGAAGAAGTTTTCAGTTTCTTCTCAGCAAGCGTCTCTTGAGCAGGCGGGGAAGACCTCTTTTTCCCACCTTCATTTGTAGCAGGCTCCACCACAGTGATAGGACGAGCCAACGCCTCTCTCATGATTCGTTTTATCTCTTCTCTTGGGGGTAGCCTACATTTTTTCCTACGAAGAGGACTAAGCAACCAACGTCATTCACGGTACTCGGAAGGGATACCCAGGGCAACATGCATTTTCCTTATGTCCGGAGAAGTCTTAGGAGTGGAGCCAAATTCCGAATCTACAAAAGCAGCGGAAGACAATAAAAAAATGGAATAGCAGCTCAGCACTAAAACAAAGCAGCCGAGAAGATTAAGCAGCCTACACGCAACTCGGGGGAAGAATCAAATTCCCATTCTCCACTTATCTCCAAAGTCTCCTTAGCCCAGTCATGATCTCCCTTGCTCAAGTTATCAAAAAGCCTATGACGGGACCGCAGTTGCCCAACTCCATCGATATGACCTATGTCGAAGAAGTACCAAAATTCATTGACAATTAGATCTAAGTCAAATAATTGGCTTAGGTTGTGGAATCCTACCATCACACGGACCGCGTTCGGAGAACATTGGGCAGGGGCACATCTCATTGAGCAGAGCATTTCTTGGAAGAAACGCGGCATAGGAAAAGTAAACCCTAACATAAAATAGTAGGGGTCGAACTTGATGGCTCTCTGAGCCTCATCGCATGGCTCACGACTGCTACCATCCTTAACTCGCTTCACACGCACTCCCGACAGAATGGCATGCCAATATGCCTCAAAGAAGTCTCTAAACAAATCATTGGAGCTAATCTTGAAGTGAGCAGCCTTGAAGTAGCCAACCTTGCTCAAAGACCTACCTTGATGATATAACGGCGGCATGCCATCATCATTCTTGTGGCTCGAGGAGGACATACTTGAAGGAATTCTACAAAAGAACAATGAAGATTCATTAGAGGGTTGTGCAAAAAAAAAAAAAAAAAAAAAAAAAAAGGGCTCGGCACAGGTAGGCCTCACAACCCAAGCCCTCATGGGCATTCTCTCCCCTCTCGGCACAAGCAGGCCACACGGCCCAGTGTTAAAAAAAAAACAAAGTAAAGCATGCCTCTAGGCTTAAAAAAAAGTTTAAAGCCGCAGGAGCCCAGCAAACTTGCCAGGCCCCACGGCCTGGCCTATCCACCCTCAACAATCAACATCAGCGCCCCAGCGCCCAAGACCACCCACAAAAGCACCTTGTTGTAACTATTCCAAGACACCTCGACCCCCCCCCCCCCAACGAGCCAAATTTCAAGCCCCGAGGCTTCCAAAAAAAATCAAGAAGACAAGAAAAATAATTTTTTTCTTACCTAGAAGCAACGAGAAGACGAAGCAAGCAATGAAAGACGATCCTTTGCACGGGCAAGATGTGGAAGATTGCTAGAGGAGGGGGAACAAATATCCTCTAAGCTCTCTCCCTCTTGTAAGGTAGAATAAATTGCTCTCCAAAGTTGATTTAATAATCCACTTAAGGTGGACTTAAATAGGTTTTGAGAGAAATTTATTTCATTTTCCTAGAATGATCTAATTTCCTATTAAAAGAGAAAATCAACATCAAAATAGGAAACACTTCAAAGTTTCCCAAGGCAAGAAAATCTCTACACCTGTTACCCTTTTCTGCGAGCAGCCCAACAGGTGTGGAGGCATTTGTGGAGCCAAAAATAATCAGGAGGCGACACGTGGATTTTTTGACATAAGAGGACATAAATACCCTTGAGGCATAATGCGCGAGCAGCGGGCAATCATCCTTCAACCAAGTCAAAAGTGCCCAAAATAGGTAACAATTCAAAACCTATCTCATCAAATCCCTTCTATAATGTAACTCCCAAAACCTATTTCATTCCATATATTATTTACCTCATTTTCCCTTTTTTAGCTAATCAATTAGCTATTTATTTTATTCATCCCATAACCTCCAAAACATTCCTTTTAAAAATATGTTAATTGGCTAATTAATGGATTTATTACCTAATTAATCCATTAACTGCCAATTAAATCACCCATTAACCACAAAATACATTAAAAAACATCCCAAAGGGCCGGCCACCTTTTCTCCAAGGGGGACCGGCCATACCCTATATATACTACCCCATTTTCTCTTAAAATCTAAGTCCACACTCTTGCAAAAACTCCAAAAACTCTCTAAACACTTTTCTCTCTAAATTCTTACTTTGGCATCGGAGGTTCTTCGGCCAAAGCCCCCCATTCATCGTGGGCGTGTGAGGCTTTTGGCCTTGACCCTAAGGTGTTAATTGTTTTGTAGGTGCAATTTGTCCAAGAAAAAGGAGACGGAAATTTGCATCCACAACCACCAAGTCAAGATGGTGGATATCATTATTAAGTTTATATAGTTTATGAATTATCGATTGTATTAAGTGTATGTGGTTTATGAATTGTCATTTGTATTAAGTTTATGTACTTTATTAATTGTCGTGTGTATTAAATTTTTGGCTTATTAATCTAGATGCCTTCAATAATTATTGTACTTATTATTGCACTCTTTGGTGTACAATAGATGTCTTCAATAATTCAAACAGCATTCAATAATATTGACAACGTACTAGACAAAAGACTTTGCACAAGAAAACACTTCAATTTATTATTAGAAAATACCAACATAGTACACTTAAAATTATTACATAAAATAACAACATAGCACACTTAAAATTAACACAATAACATATTAATACACCAACATCATCAACGTTCACCTTCTCGATGCCATATATGCTCAACCAAATCCTTGCGGAGTGTGTCATGAATTTGAGGAGCTTGAATTTTATTTAAACGTCTCATATACTCACTCAATGTGACCTTATCTTGTCGGGTCTCATATATGGTTGCGGCGAGATATTCACCATCTCTTGCCATAGCTCTCGCACGTGTTGGTTGGTCATCATCCACATCTTTGTCTGAATCGTCATCAATTTCGATGTACTCATCTTCCACAATCATGTTGTGCAAAATTATGCACGTCATCATGATTGAATATGATTGAATGGAGGTCTTTGGTATGCCACAATCGTGCGCCCCTCTAACAATGGCCCATCGAGCTTGTAGGATCCCGATTTGTAGAAGCCTCTTCAAATCTTCATGATTTGGCATGCAGAGGTATGTGGTTCCATATGTGGCTTCACTTTCCTTACAAAAACGTTTCAGGTTCTCAATAGCAGTAGTCTCCGCAAGTTGACAATACTCGTCAGTTGAGTCTGCAGAGCACCCATTAGCTAGCATCCGAAATGCAGATGTGAGCTTCTGATGAGGTGATAGACTTTGTCGGCCTACGACATCTATCTTCCTTGCAAAGTAGTGGTCATGATTGACAACTACGTTCAAGATGCTTTCAATAAACTTTCTCCTCATCCGAAACTACCTCCGAAAATCTTGAGTAGGATATCTCATACGCTTAATGAAATAATTTTTCATCATTCAATCATGACACTCTTCTCTATCACGCTGCACAAATGAACGCCCAGTGATAGAACCACGATAGTTAGATTCAGCATGGTGCTCATATTGCATAAGCGAGTTTGCAAATTCGGCTTCTGCATTCATCATTTCTACATCCGCGTTGTCAAGGCTTGCTTGGTATTATGTCATCTGCATTGCCCTGCTACACCTTCTTCTATCACCCATTGATGAGATATTGAGGATTTTTAGTAAACAAAAACACTTTGAAAGTTAGCAGATTGGTGAATATGTTGTGTGATGGTTTGATATTCAACATGTGTTTATATAGAGGATGATTGAAGGTTTCAATTTCATGTGTGTAGGTTTGTGTTTCATGTGTTTTGTATGTATTTTGGTATGTGTTTTGTGTGTGTCATGTGTTTCACATGTGTTCTGTATGTGCTTCATATCTATCATGTGTTTTGTATGTCCTTCACATGTGTTTTGTGTGTTTTGTGTGTTTCATGTATTTTGTGTTTATACATCTCTATCATGATTTTCATATTCTTCCATAGTGTTTCATGAGTTTCATGTATTGATTTAGTGATTTTTCAATATTTATAGGAATTTAAATATTTTTAGATTAAAATGTTCATAAAATTAATTTACGATAGTCTACATAATTTTTTTTAAAGTTAATTTAAGAAAAAAATTAGCCTAAGTTCATTCTTTAATAATCTGGGGGGCTAAAATTTTAAGCCAGAAGAGTTGGAGTAGAAAAACTGTTTCTAAACTAAAAGCTAAATTTTTTGGGCTAAAAATTTTAGTTTTTAGCCCAAGGGTTGGAGATTGTCTTATAAAGCCATCTCCAACCGAAGGGTCCAGAGAGCTAAAGGGCCGAAAATAGCCCTAAAACTGTCTCCAACCGAGGGCCAGACCAAATGACTCGTGGGCCCCACTGGACAAAAAAAGGCCAACCGGGTGGCCCAAATCAGCCAGCCAACAGGCCCCGGGCTAGGCTAAAAATTTTGAATCTCAACAGTTAGCTAACGTCAGCTAGCCCTTTTTTTTATTATTAATAGTTTTTTATAGTTTTTGGGCCAAAATTTTAAAAAGAATGTTTAATTAAGGTTCATAAAGGTGATTGGTTCTATGTGAGGATATTGCTTTTATAAGCATGTTTGATTGCTTAAACCTCTCCCACAGCTGATGTGGGACAAATATAATGGGCACCACACATGCAAGCTTTTGCTTGCTCAATTCTCTCCCAATGTGGGACAAATATAATGGGTGCCCCAAATATAAGCTTCCTATTAGAGATGGTAAATGTGCATTTAATTTAAGTTGTTGTAGTTTTTAAATTTAAATAATATGTTTGGCCCTATGACTCTTTGGCCTTCGATTGGAGATGGTAAGAAATATGGTCATGCACTATTCATTAAAATATTAATTTGTTGGAGTATCATATGGCTAAAACGAGTCATCTGGCCAGCCTTCGGTTGGAAATGGCCTAAGCCTTTTTATTCGGTTAGAACAGTCAGATTTAAGAAAGAAATAGAAAATTAATATTTCTTCGTCTCCATCCTCTTCGCGTCTCCGCCATTGTTACTTGATGTTGAGCTACGGAAATTAGATATTAGAGAGTAAAAGATTCGATATCAAAGCATTAAAAATCCGAAAGCTTTCTTTTTTCTTGTTAGGGTTTCGAGATTTTCCACCTATCCAAACAAGAAATAATCATGGCGGGTGAATTTTCCAGGAAAGCAGCGACGTCGTCGTTAACGTCGTCTTCGACGAGTGTGATGCGGGAGGAAGACTTGGAGAAAACAAGTTGAAACTATTAATATGCTTTGTAATAACAAACGTTTTGTATTTTAATTACTTAGGAATTTGTTAAGTTATTTTGGGAATTGTAAGGGTGTCATGGAAACTTAAAGTCTATTAATTTGTAAATGCTTATAAATATTGTACTAGAAAGCCTTGAATGGGCAGACTTGAATGAATTAAAATTGTATTTGCCTTGTGCATTTGAATATAATGATTTCTCCTTCTAAAATCAAAGCATTTAGCTTGGTCGTGTGAGCGAATCCACGATTAGCGACGTGAGCGAGCTCCGTTGTCCCTGATTGAGTGATTCTCAGGTCATCTATCCTTGTCTCCCCGAGAACCCTTGGCTTGTCCTACATCAAGTGTGGCTGTGGACAAGGCGACGAGCGATCTTCTGATAAATCCTGATTGGACTATGAACATAGACATCTGCGATTCCGTCAAGTCTCATCGTTGGTATGTGTATATGTGTATATACATGTATATATTCAAAGCTTTTGCTTTTTCAATCTTTTGGGTTTTGTTTGTTTCTTCTTGTTTTGGTTTTTTGAGTTGACTTTATATTTCTATCCCCCAGGGTTTCTCTGATTGATTGGAAATTTATCGGTTTGATGTTATCTGTGTAATACCGAAAAACAAAAGGGTCCTGGATTTTTTTTCTTTTTGGTGTTTCTTTAGGGTGTTTCTGTTTGGCGTTTCTTTGTCAATATTATTAGCGATTAGAAATTAGGGGTATGATAACCACGCATTCCATTTTACTTCTCACACATCTTTTTAATTTTCAGCCGTCGGATTAGATGAATTGAAGAAGATCAACAGACAGAAATTATCAAAAGGTGTGTGAAAAGTAAAATGGGATGTGTGGATAACACACCCCTTCTTATAGTGTAGTTAGATTCATTTTTATGATTCGCTAAGTTTGTGTAATCCTATTGTATCAGTGTCTTTTTGCAATCACAATCATAATCGAATATCGAGTTTGCATATACAATCGCCACTGCATAAGGGAGATCACAATTCTCGAATCGCATGCTCCTCCATTGTAATTCTGTAATTTCTTGTGATCAAGCACGTATCTTTAATTTAATTGTGATTTGCAATGTAATTTTTTACTGGAGCTGACGATTATGGTATTTATAATCTAGGAAGCAAGTGAAGAGTGCGATCCGATTGAAGAACGGTAGTAGGTCACATTGAGCTTTTTAAGGTATTTTCTAATTCCTTTTTTACATTAACTTGTGTTTTAAACAAGGATTTCGAATGCATTTATCATATCCAACTGGTCCTGTAAATTGCTTGTGTAGTTTTCTTTACAGTATTGACAATGTGGTTTATAGGACTCTAGATCTATGTTTATCATATAGAAATTATTTGTTTCTGCATAAGGGCTATAAATATTATGTTTATCATATTGAAAATATGATTTTTGCTATTTCTCTGTAATTTTCATTTGAAACTGTTTTTTATTGCCTTTAATCACAATTAATGTAATTCATTGTTGTTCAAATTGATTACTTACTTCAGTTTAATGTTCTGTTCGAAAATGAAAGTTTGTGCATCGTGGTTTCAACACATTTAAAAGAATTGGCTTTACCATGATGATGAGGACATCTTTTAAGAGAAGTTTATTCCTTGTTGGTGAAATATTTCTTTGCTGGCTCCAGTGTGTAAGTCTTTATTATTGTTGGTTTGATGGATACCTTTGGAGTTATTTTAGTGTGACCTATGCTGGTATGCATTTCTTTATGGCAATAAATGAAAGTATGAAAATTTCAGCATTCATTACAATTATACTAAGCAATGCAATTAAAATTTCCTTGAATTGTTTGTTCTGCATTTTGATACTGTATACGTGTGCTCATCTTAGATTTGAAATTAGAAATGATGGTGTTAAAGAATTGGTGAGGTTAGCAGGTTTTGACATGAGTGATTGCAGGCAAAATATACAAGGTAATCAATCTGACAGGTAAAACCATGGCTCAAGCAAACAAGTTTCCACCTAATGTACTAGCCAATGGTGGTGTACAACCACCTGTCGTTATTGCTTAGCACCTGGATGTGATAAATCTCATTGCACCACATACCCTACAAGCGCATGAAGAGCCTGCAGAAACCATTGGAGTTTATACAATGCAAGCATTTGTCGGAACTTATATCAGTGAATTCAGTAGGGCCTTGTGGGAGACGTAATTGGCATGAAATACGAGATTAGCAGATTAGTCATGAATAATGGACTAGCTGGCAAACATCAGGTTATCTTTGCTTTGTGGCAGCAACAAGGAGGCTTGAGAACGTCAACTTTACAACTGGAAAGAGTCCCTTTCAACAATTTGCAGTTTCCATTACATGCGGTGATGCTTGCTGCGTGAGTATATATTTTGCTAGTGTTATTTTTTTGCTCAAAGTAAGTTGCATTAATCTATGTTAAAATTTGATAATGAGATTTTATTTCCTTTTTTCAGGACTCCTGACAATGAAATCCCGGAGGAAGGAGACAGCGAGGAAATCCTAGAAGACGATGATAATGAGATGTTCGATGGAGAAGGCCAACTCCCAAATGATGGTTGGTTTGAAGACCATAATTTGACTACTGGCAACATCATCTAGTAATTATATATCTATGTGTGTAATGCCTTTTATTGTATTACAATATATAATTAGCAACTTAATCTTTTGAGAATAATTGATTTTTCATTATTTCAGGTTCTCGAACCAAGGAAATGTACATGTAGCCCAACATACTCCCGTATTTCAACCATTAAGATTCTTTTTGAAGCCTTTGGCTCTCAACGGACGTTGTGTGGAACAACAACTTGTCTACCTCGACGGGACCACTGACTTATCAGGATCATTTGAAGTTGAATATGTAAATAGTCAAGTACAAGCAATTCAGATCCTATATGGCATGATTCCAGAGGACATGCAGGAATTCAAAGATTTTCTTATTCCAGTGGCAATGATAAATCTTTACAACATAGGCATAAATCTTTACAATGTGCAATTTGGGTTTGAGGTTTTGGGTTTGGGGGTTGGATAAGAGGAGGATGAGGAGGAGGATGATGATGATGTGGTAGCGGCAGAGAATGATGAGGTGGGTCTGGGGGGGAGATGTTAGCGTGGGTGGGATCTAGGTATGGGGTGGTTTTGGATTTGGATTGCAGGGAATGGGAAGAGGTCGGGGAAGATGGGTTTTTTTTTTTAAGGGTAAATTATTATTTTTAGTATTTTATTTATTTTTTAATAGAAAGGGGGCCCCACCTCAAGCCACGTCAGCATTTCACAGAGGAATTGACAGACAACATATGGAATGTATGACATTGCAACAAATTCGAAGATAAGGTATGACATTGAAATTTTTTAAAGAAGGGGTATGAAACTGTAACTGACCTAATAATTGAGGTAGTTTTATGTAATTTACCCAAATTTTCATACTTTCATTTACTGCCATAAAGAAATACATACCAAGCATAGATCACACTAAAATAACTCCAAAGGCATCCATCAAACCAACAATAATAAATACTTACACATTGTAGCCAGCAAAGAAATATTTCACCAACAAGGAATAGGCTTCTCTTAAAAGATGTCCTCATCATCATGGTAAAACCAATTCTTTTAAGGGAACTATAACGAAAAACTCTCAGTACTGTTCACTTTAACGAAAAACCACATTTTTACTCTAAAAAGTCAATTCTGGTACTATTCACTTTACCCTTTATTTTATCCTTATCGTTAAAACTCAAAGTTTTCAAGTCATTTTC
Organism: Malus fusca; assembly: GCA_035220775.1. Lineage (NCBI taxonomy): Eukaryota > Viridiplantae > Streptophyta > Magnoliopsida > Rosales > Rosaceae > Malus > Malus fusca. Next base: position 25,027,269 of record CM069062.1, read on the forward strand.
ATTAGTTTTCCTTTCTTTTAAATGTGTTGAAACCACAACGCACAAACGTTTTGTTTCATCATTTTTCAATTGTTTTGTGTGTTTGGATTCATTTTCGAACAGAACATTATATTGAAGTAAGTAATCAATTTGAACATCAATGAATTACATTAATTGTATGCGATTAAAGGCAATAAAAACAGTTTCAAATGAAAATTACAGAGAAATAGCAAAAATCGTAATTTCAATATGATAAACATAATATTTATAGCCCTTATGATAAACATAGATCTAGAGTCCTATAAACCACAATGTCAATATTGTAAAGAAAACTATACAAGCAATTTACAGGACCAGCGTGCTCTGTATCCAAAAGAAATGATAGATTCATTCGAAATCCTTGTTTAAAACACAAGTCAATGTCAAAAAGGAATTAGAAAATAGGGTAAAGTACAAAAAACTACCTCAATTATTGGTGTCACGACACTTTCATACCTCATCTTTTAAAATTGACAATGTCATACCTCATCTTACGAATTTGTGCCAATGTCATACCTCCGTCAGTTTTTCTGTTAATTTCTCAGTTAATTGCTGATGTGGCTTGATTCAGGACCCACTTTCTATTAAAAAATTATTAAAATATTATTAAAAACTAAAAAAAATCATTTAATATTTTTTAAATATTAAAATAATAAAGAAGGTTATAAAAAAATTAAAAAACCAAACAAAACTCCCCCCCTGCGCCCTCTCTTTTCTCCCCCAATTTTTTTTTTCACAAACATAATTAGTTCTTTAAAACAAACCACATTACACTCTTAATACTTCTGCAGCAGCGGCAACAAGTAGATGCTTACTGCCATGAACAATAAAACATCCTCGAACACTAATATCCAAAACTCAGTTACTAATTACCCAGCAAACAACAACATCATCGTCTGCATAGAGCGATCTTAGAGCATCCTCGGGAGTAAGGACGAATTGGGCCTCTGGCTTTGAAGCAGATGTGGGTGTAATAAGACCTCCCTGACCATGGTGGGCAGGGGATGCGATTCGCCGACAGCGAGCCGTACGAAATGTAGTACTTCGTCCTTCTCCAGAGCAAAGATCTGCGAGTGTACCCGTTTTCCACGTCCAGTTCCAAGTCCTCGCCGTCCTCATCGTCTGCCTTCTCGAGCTCATCGTACAGTTGCGACATTGTGGCGGTCCCCCATATTCATCTCCCTTCCTCTTCTTCCTACATGCTGCAACCCAGAAAAAAAAAAGAAAAAAAAAACTTTGTCCCTTCCCCCCCCCCCCCCGGCGCCCTCTCTTCTCCCCCATCTTCATCTTCTTTCCTCTTCTTCCCCCTATCTGCTGCAACCCAAAAAAAAAAGAAAAAAAAAAAACCACAAAACCTATCTTCATCTTCCCCGACCCCCCCTTCCCTACAACTCATCACTTTCTTCCCCCCTCTTGTCTTCCCTAAACCTTCCGCACCCACCCTCGCACCCACTACATGCAACCCATTAAAAAAATAAAAAAAAATTAAAAAAAAAACCAGATCCTATTCGCTAGGCCGATTCCGCGGATGGAGAACCTGAGCGCGGAGAAAATGGGGGGAATGGGTGTGGATTTAAGGAGTGGGGTGTGTAGAGGAGGGAAGAGGGTGAGTGCGAGGTTGGGTGTGGAGGGTATTTTTTTTTTTTCTGGGTTGCAGCAGATAGGGGGAAGAAAAGGAAAGAACATGAAGATGGGGGAGAAGAGAAAATGTGCGGGGGTGGGGGTGGGGAGGGACAAAGTTTAGTTTTTTTTTCTTTCTTTTTTCTGGGTTGCAGCAGGTAGGAAGAAAGGAAGGGAGATGAAAATGGGGGAGAAGAGAGAGGTCGCGGGGGGGGGGGGGGAGGAACAAAGTTTTGTGTATTTTTTTTTCTTTCTTTTTCCTGGGTTGCAGCAGGTAGGAAGAAGAGGAAATGAGATGAATATGGGGGGGGTAAGGGACAAAGTTTTGTTTTTTTTTTTTTTTTTTCTGGGTTGCAGTAGGTAGGAAGAAGATGAAGGGAGATGAAGATGGGGGAGAAGAGAGAGGGCGCAGGGGGAAGTTTTGTTTGGTTTTTTTTATTAGTTTTTTAATACAAAGTGGGTCCTGAATCAAGCAACGTCAGCAATTAACTGAGAAATTAATAGAAAAACTGACGGATGTATGACATTGGCACAAATTCGTAAGATGAGGTATGACCAGTGGCGAAGCTACGTGAGGGCGAGGAGTGGCAGCCGCCCCTCCCCTCGCCAGAAATCAAGCACAGGAGCGGCGATTCCGCCCCTCTGGTCTCGTCGGAAGTGATGAAATTCCGTCAGGTTTTCTGGCCTTTTGGGTTTCCCTGTTCTATCACAGCACAGGCTGATCACGGGCTCTCTTTTTTTTCCAAAAAAATAAAACCTAGGCCAAAGAAATGAGGAATGAAGATCTGCATTTAGCAGCTTCTGGATATTGGAAATGTTCTAGTTTGGTTCTAACGAAGAAGAGGAGAAAGGAAGAAGAGAGAGACTCTCTCTCTCCCATCCCACCCCATGTGACCTTTACAATTTGTTTTTTTTTTTAAATATTGGCCAATCAATTTGCGCCACCTAACCTGCTTTTGCTGACTTATATTGGAATTTATTTTATTTTTTAATTATTGTCCAATTAATTTGACCAATCTTTCAATATTTATTAAACCACTTGTTTGACACTGTTATTTATCTTAAAATTCACTATAATTTATACGAGCTTCAAAAAATAATTTGTAAAATATTAAAAACTTGTAATTATTTGTTTTTTCTTCTCTTACCATCAAATTCAACAAAGTAATGAATAAAATTTGTCAATATTTTTATATATTATATGTTTTATAATCAATGTTTTTTGGATACTACAAACTATATAATAAATAGACAATTATTTATACGGTGTATAATAAATTTATTCAAATTTGCCTAGGTCCTTGCCGAAGTGTAAAGTCATGTCCATCGTCTGACTAGAGCTTAGCATCTTTTAAAACTTTGCTAATTATACAGTTAAGTAATAGGACGATACAACGAGAAACGGTGCTAAATCATCCTTCAAATAATATTGTTTTTCAAACCCTCCTTCGACTATTTTGAGTAGTCCAAATCCTCTTTTGAATATTTCGGTTAGTGCAAATTCTCCTATGAATATTACGGGTGGTTCAAATAATCTTCTTGCAAATGCAGGACTTACACCTCGAATGAATGTTCACATTTTTCGGGACCCTAAATTTTTTAAATTTCGCCCCTCCCCCCGAGAATTCCTGGCTTCGCCACTGGGTATGACATTGTTAATTTTAAAAGATGAGGTATGAAAGTGTCGTGACACCAATAGTTGAGGTAGTTTTTTGTACTTTACCCAAAAATACCTTAAAAAGCTATATGTGACCTACTACTGTTCTTCAATCGGATCAAACTCTTCACCTGGTTCCTAGATTATAAATACCATAATCGTCAGCTCCAGTAAAAAATTACATTGCAAATCACAATAAAACTAAAGATACATGCTCCATCACAAGAAATTGCATAATTACAATGGAGGAGTATGCAATTCGAGAATTGTGATCTCCATAGCGATTGTATATGCAAACTCGATATTCGATTACGATTGTGATTGCAAAAAGACACTGATACAATAGGATTACACAAACTTAGCGAATCGTAAAAATGAATCAACTATGCTATAATCCCTAATCGCTAATAATATTGACAAAGAAACGCCAAAATGTCGGGGTTTATCCACTTGGAGACAGAATTAGATATGTTTTTGGCTTCTAACGCAAAGGAAGACACCCATGATTTCAAGGTCAAGGGAAGTTTTAGGGAAAGATCATGCACTATATTCTATATATACCAGAGACTAGACTATCATTGCACAAGTAAGATTAATCGTTTGATTTATTTTCGTAATTAATTAAACAAATGAACTGATATTGGCACTTCAAAAATTTTCATTTTAAATTTAGTAGTTTGTGTTTGTGGCGAATCAAAGAAAACGCGATTCAAAGTTCTCAGAACCTTTGTAGTCCTTGGTACGCGAATCACCACAGCAAAAGGCATAATTTACTAGCTGAATAATTCGACGGACTGAAACATAAAGTACATGAATACATGCTATGGCACCAACTCCTGTAAAGTAAGCCGTCAAGTGAAAAGAGGCACGAACACTCATCGACTCGAAAGCTTTTCAATTATCTGGTAAATACATCGTAACTTCTCGTGTCAATTATATAATATTAAGTGTAAATTTCTCTCTATAATATATTGTGATTGCCATGAAACGGTACAATTGCAGTATACCTTATTATTCAAGACTTCAATTCATTTTTTTTTCCGGTGAAGAGGTACGGCGTGGACATCCCTATCCTTATTTAATTGAAGTCTTCATGGGCCTATCAAAAGGAATTGGATTCCATCCGGATCTAAATTGTGGGAATACTAAGAATCTTACATTTTAACTATTCATCGTGTATTGTACAGTTAGAAATTATTTAATTTTTTATTTAAAATTAAACATAAATAATATATGACAAAAATTAACCGCATAATATATAATAGACGGTTAAAATGTAAGAATCCTTACGATTTCCACAAAGTGCATACGAAGAGGATCCTCTTCCCTATCAAAATTAAGTAAATAAATACATAAAAAAGACCAGCATGTCGCGTTGAAATTTCTATTTAGCTGGTAATTATTGACTGACAAATGTCAAAAGCAAGTTTCACGTGTTCATGATTTGAAACCAATCAAAATATTAATACGAAAATTCCCCTTTCGATTAGCTTTTGCCAGTCTTATATATAGGTCTTTTAACCAGAGGCATCCTTATTGTTCTAAAAAAGTGAAAACATCTTCTTGACTGTTAGATTTAGTTTTAATAAAATTGTGCGGATTAAGATTATGTGATATATGATTTAATCTCAACCACACAATTTCATTAAAGTCAACCCAACAGTAAGAGAATGTCTTTATTTTTTTAGAAAAATGGGATCCTCTTGTTAAAGAATTCCTATAATATATAAACAACAAGGACACTGTTGAGGTCAAAAGTCTAAGAACCCAAGGACTAGTGTAGGTTCGAATTTTGTCCATTATCTCTACTTACTCCAATAAAATAATCTTGATAAATATTATAATTATCATAATCAGGATTATATAATAATTATTATTATTACAATTATTAATTGGTAGCAAAGATTTGCTAAGCAAAATCCACACACAAAATTTTTAAAAGGGCTGATGATCTCAAGGTTTTCTGTTAAATATATGTAAATTAAGCAGAAGCATCTCATGATCTGAATCCATGCAAAATAAAAGAAGAAAACCTGAGAGCACTGGCGGATCCATTAAGAGGCAAGGGGGGGGGTTCAGCTGACCCCCCGAATTTGGATGAACGTCTATAGATACCTTAGGTGCTGATCCTCCGAACTTCGATGAATGTCCATGGATACCTTGAGTGCTGCCCTATTGAAGATTAGAGTTGACTTTATACATGCCCTTCAACTGACTTCAGGCCTACCAAAACCCGACTTCAGGCATACAGTAACAGGTGTGTAGTATGCATTTCCAAATTACTTCAGGCCTACCAAGACTCGATGAAATGGCAATATGCATGCTATTTCTGGTATAAAAAAATTGCGCGCTGAGCACGCTATTCTTATTGACCCCCCTAATATTATTTCCTAGATCCGCCACTGCCTGAGAGGCTCTTGTGTTTTTAAGTCATGACAGATTTACTCACAATTCGTTAATCATAATCCATAAAAAAAATAAAAAAATAAAAAAACCACTTTAGAAAAATTGTATATGATTTTATTAACTTAATTTACACTAAAAATTCGAATCTTAAAACTTAAATTTAGAATGTAGCTATTCAAGCTTTATCCTTATACACTCCTATACTTCTGCAGTGAGAAGTGTGTGAGTGTAACAAGCACTTGCAAAGTACATATGTTACATGCACCGCATGAAAGTGAATCGAGAAAGAACGACACTTTAGTACACATGTTATATGCATCGCGTGAATGTGAATTGAGAAAGCACAAATTATGCTCGTCCTAATTTTATTCGATACAGACTATTGAGAATGTTGAGTTGAGAAAGTACAAATTACACTCATCCTAATTTTATTCGATACAGACTGTTGAGAATGAACCTCATATTAATAAGTAGAGGGATCTTATATAAACTTAATTAAGTTGGCTATACCCCATATTACCAGTTGAATTTGTAATGCAACTTCGACTTTCTTCCCGACTTTTCAATGAAATAAAATGAATATTGGAATAGTTTTTTTTTTTTTTTTTTTTTTGAAATAAAAGGATACATTGTTGAAGAAGAGAAAATAAGAAAAGATACAAGGCCGGCCCCCATAGAGACTTTGTCGTACTAGCGATTATTATCCTTCTTACTTCTATCCACAAGCACAAAAAAGGTCCCATTATTCCCTCATGACTTTTGTAACCTAATTATCATCACCACTCACCATTTGCCCACTAAACCCTCATCAAATAAATAAATAAATTCATATAACCAATATTAAAATAATAAATTAACTTATTTTTATTATAAAATGGTTTCTATATAATTCCTTTTCCTTTTCCCCTTTATATCTTTTTTCGAATCATCTCCACATTAAGGTTCTTTAATTCTTATTTGAGTTTTTATTTTATGATAATGATAAGATAAATATGCTAAATTTATATTATCAAGAAAATTTTGAATTTGGTCGGGAATCATAACTAAATTCAAGTTTGCATTATTTTTTTATTTATCCAATTTGAATTACGGTGGGATGATATTTCTCTTTACTTGTAAGTAAGAGATTTAAACATGGTCAAGAAATTTAGCTAAATTCAGGTCTGCATTATTCTTTTATTTATCCAATTTGAATTACGGTTGAACTACATTATTGTTAATCTATTTTAAGGCTTAGATCATTGTTTGTTAAAAAAATAAAAAATAAAAAGCGTTGCTAAAATTAGTTTCTTTTAAATAAAAGTGGACATAAAAAAGGTTAAAACAAAAAATATGAAAGGGAAAAAAGGAGAGCAAAAAGAGGAAAAAGGACTTTTCCAAGGTCCGAAGTGTACAAAAATACAGTATAGCGACCGTATGTGGCGAGCTGTGCGGTTGTGCCGAAGCAGCCTTTCGCGCGTTTATTACACGTGGCGCGTGAGCCGGTGGAATTGAACTAGTTCGGAGGAAAAGCATGCTAAACTTGGCAACAGCTTAGGAATATAAACAAATACAGCAAACAAAGAATCCAAAATTCGATTTCTTTCAGAGAGTAAAAAATCCGAAAGCTTTCTTTTTTTCTTGTTAGGGTTTCCAGATTTTCCACCCATCCAAACAAGAAATAATCATGGCGGGTGAATTTTCCGGGAAAGTGAGTTGTGGGTTTTCATTTTAGTTGCGGATTCCGTTACAAACAGAGGGAAAGTTTCTTTCTTTTGGTTCTGCTCCACCGAAAAGTCAGAGAGAGAGAGAGAGAGAGAGAAAGATGATAGCGGCGACGTCCTCGTTAACGTCGTCTTCGGCGGGTGTGGCTGTGGACAAGGCGACGAGCGATCTTCTGATAAGTCCTGATTGGACTATGAACATAGACATCTGCGATTCCGTCAATTCTCATCATTGGTATGTGTGTATGTGTATATACATGTATATATTCAAAGCTTTTGCCTTTTCAATCTTTTGGGTTTTGTTTGTTTCTTCTTGTTTTGGTTTTTTGAGTTGACTTTGTATTTCTTTCAGCCTAGGGTTTCTCTGATTGATTGAAAATTTATCAGTTTGATGTTATCTGTGTAATACCAAAAATAAAAAAAAATAAAGGGTCCATGATTTTTTTTTTTTTTTTTTTTTGGCCGTTAGAATTTGTAATTTTTTGTGTGTATTTATGTATGAGAGAAATAGAGGAAGAGATTGATGTTGAAGTTTTTGAATCATATTATTGTTTAATTGTTTGAAACTGCTGGAGTATGTCAATTATTTGGAAATTCGAAGAGGCGGAAAGTACTCTTTCAATAAGGACATCTAAATTTCAACATAAATGCAGATTTCTGGTGCAAACAATGTTTAACACTTTGCTATATTAATTACTTCCCCTGTTTCTGGATTTTTTGCCTTTTTGGGGACAGAAACAAATTAAAGGGGCTTCTGCGCTATTTACGGAATTATATTCATGGTTTTATTCTTACCAAATACAATTGATTCATGTTCTTGCAAGTTGTGGTTTGTTCTAGTTTTTCCTTTTCTTTTTTGTATAACAAAATTCTTATTTTGTGGTTGTTCATTGATCGCTGTGTGTTAAATTTCTCAGGCAGGCAAAAGATGTCGTAAAAGCTGTTAAGAAAAGGTTGCAGCATAAGAGCCCCAAAGTTCAATTTCTAGCCTTGACGGTATTTTCTAAAGGAAGCCTTTTATCTTCTTCCAATTTTTTTTCGTCAGACATGGAAACATTTCCTTACTTATGGCTAATGCTGTGCTATTCTACTTTTGTAGCTTTTGGAGACAATGGTGAAGAACTGTGGGGATTATGTACATGTTCAAATTGCAGAGAGAAATATACTAGGAGAGATGGTTAAAATTGTGAGAAAGAGGGTAAGTCTTGAATGTGTTGTTGGCAGTGTATATTTTCGTTAAGCTGTCATTGGAGCCTTTCGTTTTCATCAATGATAAATAATCTTGAGTCTAGGGAGGGCATTCATGTCTTCAAATATATTGCACCCGAAATCTGGAACTTCTTTAGAATATCTATTAGCAAGACATATGGCCTTTAAAATGGTTTTTCTGAGGACTTTGTTACCCTGGGTTTTCATTCGCACTTCCTTTCAGGTGTGCGGTCTTTGTTGAAAGCTATTGACCTGTTTATTCTTTTATACCTTAGACACACCAATCTGTATTTTTGAGGGTGTCATTTTGTATAATCCTGCAAGTGGGTTTCTTTTTAATGTGTCTTTGGTATTAGAATGATTAGTGCTCAAATGGAAAGTTCTTTCTGGTTTTCAAGGCCCCTCTACGTCTTAGATAAGCTTTGTTCTTGTGGATTTGAATACACATTTTGAGTTTGATGACATGTTGGCAATGTCTCGATTTAGAGTATTCACACTTTTATAACATTTCTTCTCATGACTTCTTTACTGCTTCTTTTGTAGTGTGTGTTTATGTGGTACATCAAAGCCTTTTCGCTTTGTTTAAGCATTGTTGGTTGTTGAACCTTTTTTACCCAAATGATGGACGTTTTCTTTTTGTTATTCTGTTTCGCCTATTATCCATTGTTTAATTTTACTCTTAACAAGTCCTGTTAGTTTTTCTTTGGTTAAGAATTTCAATCTCAATTTGAAACATATGTATGGAATTTTAGGCAGATATGCAGGTTCGAGAAAAAATCTTGATATTGCTGGACTCTTGGCAAGAGGCATTTGGTGGTCCTGCAGGAAAACATCCTCAGTACTACTGGGCATGCGAGGAACTAAGGGTATACATTTAGCGATCTGGCTCAGATTTTTTAATTTATGATTGTCGTCTTTCAAGTTTGGTATTGACAATCAAGGTGCAATACCAAATCAAGAGTGCATATAATCAGATACACATCACGTTGTACACAATATATTAGAACCTCTCAAGTTCTATTTCCAAGTCGTCTTTAATGGATGTACCCTCCCTCTTTTTGCAGTTATTTCTGTTAGGTTGGAAATAGTGGCTGTTATGTAAAGAATGATTCTTTTTTATATGACAACCTGAAGAGATATTAATTAATTAATAAAAGTGTACTGCATGAATGACAGCGCTCCGGTGTAGAATTTCCCAAGCATGCATCAGAAGCAGCTTCAATATTTACACCACCTGTTACACATACAACATTGCGGCACGCTCAAGCTGGATACGGAATGCCTAGCAATTCCTCAAGAAGGCTTGATGAAACAATGGCTACAGAAATGGAGAATCTAAGGTGAGTTTGACTCTACTTTTGATTACCTATTAGCCCTTACCGTTTCCCCAGTTCTGCATTTGTTAGTGCTCTTGTTAAGGATTTCTGTAATATCTATCTTCTGTTCATTCCTCTGCTTGATTTTTCTTTTTAATAATTTTAGTTTGTCAAGCCTGGATTCTATGAGGAATGTTATGGAGCTCCTAGATGACATGCTGCAAGCTGTGAACCCTAGTGACCGTTTGGTATGAGGAACTATGGTGTTTTCAACTTATTCCTTACAACTTATGGGTAAAGAGATTTAACTTTTGTTTCTTTGTTTGTAGGCCATAAAAGATGAAGTGATAGACGAGCTTGTCAATGGATGTCGTACCAACCAGAAAAAACTAATCCATATGCTAACTACAACTGGGTGAGTTAACAGTTTCAACGTCACTTCTATTTTCTAAGTAACCAGCGCATAAAACATACTCAAGCAGTGAATATTTAATGTTACACATTTTTGGTAATATCCAGAGATGAAGAACTTCTTGCTCGGGGTCTTGATTTGAACGATAGAATGCAAAATCTGCTTGCAAAACATGATGCTATAGTTTCTGGTTTGCCTGTGCCAACTCAAGCTACAAGCTTTAGTCCCCAACCGACTGAAAAGTCTCCATCAAGTTCCAAGCAGACTGAAGTAAAAGAGTCCATCACAAGTGACTCTAGTTCAAGACCTAATGCTAATCTATCTGCACCAGTTGGTAACATGGCCAGGTTCCAGATTGATGAAGACGAAGAAGAGGAAGATGAATTTGCACAGCTAGCTCGAAGGTTTGTGCATGACTGGCCATCTTTCTCTGCTTTCTGTTTCTTTTTCATAGGTCATAGAAATGCTTTTTCTTATGTCAACGGTTTCAACCATTGCTGGGCCCCCATTTATTTCTTCCGTTTTGTGATTTAATGATAACTTGCATAAAGAACTTTTGGTATACCTAGTATCTATCTTAATCTCATAGTTTGGTGAAAGTTCATTAACAAGTGTTGCACTTATTCTATGGATGCAGGCATTTTAAACCACGGTCCGTGCCTCCTCAGAACACATCTGGTGGAAATAATGATAATTTGGCGTTGGTGAGCACCAGTAGCACAATAGATCCATCTTCCTCAGCAGCTACAACATCCACTCCAAGCAATGCGTTAGTTCTGGCTGATCCGCCTGCACCAGTTAAGACTACAAAAGAGCAGGACATGATCGACCTTCTGAGTATCACTTTATCAACAACAGCTGCCTCCCCTGACACCACCCCTCACGCTGCCCCATCTAACCCTCACACCACGCAAGACCCTCACACGGTTCCAGCATCTAATGGCAACACACATCAGGCGCCTGTTGCCCCCACAGTACAAGGGGTACAAGGAAATCCCTATCCTTCCCAGCCTTATCCTGGAAATCCAGGGATGGGGTCCTATAACAGCTATGTTGTTCCATGGGCGCAAGCACAACCTCAATCTCAACTCCAACAGCCACAGTTCCAACCTCAATCACAATTTCAACCTCAGCCTCAGCCTCAATTCCAGTCACAATTTCATCCTCAATATCCTCAATACTCGTCTGCCTACCCTCCCCCACCATGGGCAGCTTCACCGGGATATTCTAACCAAAATCATTTTTCCACCAATAATACATCGACTCCTCGTGCCAACGCCACCACATCTTATACGCCAGCACAATCAGCTAGACCTTTGCAGCACTTCAATTCGTTCCCTACAAGGGGAATGAATGGGATAGATACCAACGGAGGTTCAGTGAGCCCCGGTCCTAGGAGCCCTGCCCCTGCAGCAGGACAAAAGCCCTACATTCCATCGTACCGATTATTTGAAGATCTGAATGTGTTTGGCAATGCAGATGGAAAGTTTAAGATGACAAACAGCAATACATCATCTAGCTTGTCAGGAGCTGCGGGCCAAGGTATGGTAGGTGGGAGGAAGTGAAATACTGTCGTACAGATTACGAACCGGGATGCAGCTTTGTGAATATACCTTGTATATCAGTCAGTATCTGCGTCTTCTCCCAGTTTGTGATACATTCGAATTTCGTCAGCAGAATCATTCGACTCAAAAGACTTTGTAGCATTTTTCCTTCATAAACCAAGGCTTTTCATTATATTGAAATGAAGTCGAAATGTTTATAGCTGGACAGTTCCAATCTATATGGTGACGATGATGATGCAGCTACGCATATTTTGCGCATTCAGAATTTCAGATTCTCCGCTTCAATTTTTACTTTTCGTTACTTTCGAGCAGAGGTGTTGAGGGAGAACTCACCTCATGACGCCTTAGCACTCTAATGTTAAGGCGTTAAGGGAGAACTCACCTCGCGACGCCTTAGCACTCTAATGTTAACGGTTTGTTTCAGTTCGGTTTTTGCTCCCGTGATGGTTAAAACGGGCAGCCTAAGCCCTTTCAGTGCTATGAGGGTTACAAGTGAAGGGCTATTAGGCCATCTCCAACCGAATGGGCTATGTTTAGCCCCCGTCCAGATTATAACCCTACAAGAAATTATTTTTTAATAAACAGTGCCAAACCATATTTATATACCATCTCTACTCATTTCGTATTTTACTAACTATTTGTACACCTTTGATGATGAAATGACCAATTTACTAAATTTTATAAATATGACATCAACATTAGAATCAGATTGCTAGTGTCGCCGATATTCAATTAATATGTCAATCATTTTAATCATTTCTAACAATCCGACCATTTCCCAAGAAAAAACACAAAGGAAAGGACTGATGAATTATTTACAACTTCTTCAACATAAGACCATGACGAGCCATCGCGAGATTATCGAATTCAATACATTTCACGAGATAATTACCCGCGTCACCATCTAAGACTAAGATTACGATCAATTAATACGCGTTGTTTTTACAAATCGAACAAAGGGAAAGGAAAAAAAAGAAAAACAAGAAATGATGAACACACCAAAATGAGGAGAGAAAAAATGGAAAGGATATTTACAAGCATTTACCCTATATATATATAACACATTATTTTCCAGAGCCCCCAATAAATACGCAGGAATTTCTTCCCCACAACTGTGACCCTCTACACCGGAGGCTAACGAATATTATATATATAGCATACACAATCGGTAGACAGCAACCTACCGGTGCTTCAAGATCCACCCGTTGACGTCGAAGAAGAATCGGGGCAGAGGAATGTTATATCACACAATGGTCCAGATGCCCCGAGTGATCTGCAACGGCACGATTGCATTTGAAGTCGATCCATATGCATTGCCTTCCAAGATGAAAGAAAGCCTTATCAAACCATGAAGATAGAATTACAATGCTCATCTAGCTTGAGAGTTGTCGTCGGCATAAATGGATGCGCAAGCATCTGCGGCACCAGCTGCAAGCAGCACTTCGTAGGGATGGAAGGCTAGGCAACTAACAGGACCAATCTTTTGGGCCATAAAGGAAGGGTAGTATCTTATTGTGCCTAATTGTTCGCCCTCCAAGCTGAAGACTTTTATGAGCTGTTTGGCCGAGCCACTGGCAATGATTGGGGCATGCCTATGAACAGCTAAAGCTGTCAGTGAACCGCGGTGAGCTTCAATCGTGAGGTAGGCATCCCTGTCGTTTCTGATATCAAGGAACTGAATGTCACCAGCTTGAGATGCACTTACAATCTGGATGAAGAGAAGAATTTCATCAAGTCTCACTTTCAATCGGAATAACTTCAAAAACAAATATCAAACAAGGGTCTCTCCACTTACCTTGCCAGGATCAAGCCCAGGTTGAAAGCCGATCCCCACAACTCTTTCCACCTTCTGTGTGTGTGGCCGGGTTGAACAGACAAGCCTAAGATTTACAAACACAAATAAAACAGCTCAAAACAATAGCATACGCAAATCATCAATATCACAGCAAGAAATCCAAGTTTAGTTAGGAGCTGAACTCAAACCCAGTAGCATGCTAATATGTTTATTTTTTACTTACGGATTCGAGAGACAAATGTATAGTGACAGACACAGATACAAAGAGTGCATCCTTTGCCACACGTATAATAGGCCTCTTATGGTCGCTAGGATTGGATTGGAATGGATAACCCACTATATTCAAGACATTTTGGAGGAAGAAATGGAAAAAAATTGTGTCCATCTTGAAGGTAGAAGATGGATTGCTCATTAAGGAAACTCATCCATTCCAATCCCACCCACCCACCCCCAAAAAATTGGCAGGATTATAAGGAATAAGTTTACTTCATCTTCATGTCCCATCCCCTACATGAAAAATCATCCGCCTCTACCTTCAAATACCTTGAATACAGTGAGTGATCCATTCCAATCCAATCCTAAAGACTACACAAGGCCATAAAAGAAATTGTCCATCTAGGTCTGCAAATCTAACTATTTGCAACTTATCATTTGCAGTTAATTGCAACGCTTTCAGAAGTAATACGTCATAAATTTGCCTGAGAAGACGCAAAGAGCTTACATTTCAGGAGTTCGCACATCATAAAGCCTGACAGAACCATCCACAAAACCAGCTGCAAAGTGACCACCGTGAACTTGAGAAGCAGACTACACAGACAATGCAGGATCCAGTCATTATTACACCATTCATTTTCAAGATACAACATATTACACGTCTCAATGGCCAAATCCACACGGACTACGTCTGTAATTGATACAACTACAGCTGTAAATTGAATAGATGTCGAAAGTATGTTGAAGTGGTACGAACTCACCAGTGCTGAGATGCTGCAATCTGATGAAGAAGGAATAGAATTAATAAGCTGCTCTTTATCCAGATCCCAAAGCATAATGGACGGTAATTCGCCAGAAGCATACTAGCAAATGGAGGGATGAAGAAGAAATCAAAACATTATTCACAACAAAGAACAAGAATCACAAAAATTGAAACAGAACTTGTCCTATAGCACTAACGAATTACATCCTAAAGAAAATAAGTACCAGATATCCAGATTGTTGTTGCCAATCCACAACAGCATTCAAACTTCGCACGCCAGGTTTATGACCTAGAATTGAAGAAAATGCAGTGACAAGCTTCTGCTTACCCTTCAAAGTGTAATCTTTCCAAATTCGAATGTGTCCATCACCTAATTATATGACCGCAGAAAAGGTGCAAATTAATTAGAAAGGTTCAATAATAGCGCCCTTCCTGACGAAGAAGCTAACCTTTCTGTAGTATAGAATATTACTTGAAGCAGCAAGAAGCAAGCTGTCATCAAGCTCATTCACAAGGCAGAGCTTGGCGATTCCTTTGTCAGGAAAATCATGGTTATCGAAGCTGTTGAGAAGGGTAGCCTCCTTCTGCTCTTGGTAGTTCCACACCCTATGAAGAAATAACCACCAAAACATCAACACACCATCAAATTTATACTAGACTAAAGAGTCAGAGAATGAGGGAATCAATATATTTTAGCAACATGAACCAAATTCACTCATACATGAACCCATATTCATCCAATAGCTACCCAAAACCCAAACAGAACCTGACAGTTTGACAAAGAAGGCGGCATAGGCCATTTTTTATTTTTCAAACAAGGTACCAACCCTCCATACAACAACAACAACAACAAAGCCTTTTCCCACTAAGTGGGGTTGGCTATATGAATCCTAGAACGCCATTGCGCTCGGTTGTGTGTCATGTCCTCCGTTAGATCCAAGTACTCTAAGTCTTTTCTTAGTCTCTTCCAAAGTTTTCCTAGGTCTTCCTCTACCCCTTCGGCCATGGACCTCTGTCCAGTAGTCGCATCATTCATAAAAAATTGATGCATAAATCAAAAGCATACCTATTAACTATCACACAAAACAAAACTAAAAAACAGGACCATTGTACACAAAGGGCATTGAGCTGTGCCCCAATAAGGTAAAAGGGAACAGCCAACTGAAATCCATCACACACAGGACAAGAAAACAGGCATCTGTTCCAAATTCCACAAGTCATAATAACATAATGACTATTTCTAGCACAGTTTTTCTGTCTCTGAAAGTTTATCATGACGAACAAAGAAAACATAGAATGAATATTAGCCAGAGTACATTTAAATATTAAACAAAGAAATTTTGAAAAAGTGATAACCTACGCACCTGATTCGCTCTTTCTCGTCTGCCGCAACCACAATAGGAGAAAATGGATTCAGCAAGATTGTTTTTGTACCCGTCTCAAATTTGGTGTCCCAGCTAGCAATTTGATTATTAAGCTTGCTCACAGCTGACCACGAACATGGAAGATACATTAATTCCATCAAAGAGCCTAAAAAATGGTAAACAAAAATAATAGGTAAAGAGTGAGAAGAAGAATTAGAGAAGAAAACCAACACGAGTGCTGGCATTTAGCAATGTGCTCCAAGGCAAATTTTTCTCTCTCCTCTCTTCTACTAAGTACTTCTTTACTGTCATCTGCCACAATGAGAAGCGGCTTGGAAAAGTGCCCACAACTCCAATTGTAGATGGTTGATTGAGGAAGAAAACTGCGTTCCGAGGCTCCAGAAGTTCCCGCAGAACCTAAAAGTGGATCCGCTAATCCAGAATCTGGACTCATTATATGAGGCCTGAGCTCTAAAGAGTATACTCTCCGCATTCCAGCTAAGTAATTGGGCCGAGGAGGGCTGACAGGAGGAGTTCGGAATGGCATATGACCTGTCAAAAATCGGTTACTAAATAACAAGATTGGAAGTGCATAGATAGATTAAACTAACCACCAATACCATACATCAAAACATCAAGTGGAGCTGAATATCCGGTTAAATAATAACTTCCAAGTTATTTTTCCCCCTGACATTCAGCTCCTTTTGATGTTTTAATCATACTAATGTTGGTCCCTGCAATTAATAAAAAGACAATGACTGGGAGAAACAGTAAGTAATTCTCAAATCATTACCTCCATTCATATCAAACCATGAAGAAGATCGAGCTAATCCAGAAAAACTGGGAATCGGAGTTGCTGTAATGGATTCACCAGGTCGAACACTGTTACCAGTGGACTTCATGGGTTTGGCCACCACTTGTTCAATCCCTATAATGGCCAAAACCCGCCTACCAAGGCTTGCAATGCGTGGAGATGGATCCTTGGCTAAAGTACACATAGCCAATACACACTGAGAGTAAATTGCATTGTCCAGGGGTTCAGGTGTTGAGTGGTTGACAACACCATTGCTCACACCATCATTTAATATTCCAGAATCAGAATGATGAGATGAATCGTCCGACAATGGTGATCCATGCATAATTCCAGAACTCGCTAGAGGGCTGCTGGTGGAGACTCTTCCATAGTTGTCATTGGTCCCTCTCAAAAGTGGACCAATTTGAGATGAAACAACGCTACCTTTCATGTGAGCCAAAGAGGGCAAGGAATTCAAAAGAGAATTAGATTGTGGTTTCCAATATGCAGCAGCAATTGACTTGAGGTGCTTGTTATGGCCAAAGGCAAAGCGTCCCAGTGCTGTAAAGATGAATATACAACTGACACAATCAAAATTCCTACAAGAAATCTCTTCATGACTAATCAAATTTCAGGGCCCTGTAAAAGAATCCTGCTAATGTTTTGAATGGGGGGAAAGATGGTAAGGAAAAACACTAGGGTATGTACTGGTGACAGACAATCTAGTGCATATTTATTACCCAAAAGCAATAAAAGTCCAACCAAACGATATATGATTAACTGAATATCAGATGACTAATCACATACCAACAGCAACTTCGGCCCTGACCAGAGGGCTCCCATCTGAAGCAACACTTAGTAGACTTCTAACAATACTAATTTCAGCTCTAATCTTTTCATCATCATCGTATTCTTCTTCTCCACCAACGCCATTGCCTGAACCCACATCAAGCAGGGTACCCAGTGCGAAAACAGCAGAAGCCCTAACCTGAAATAGAAGCATCTCATTGACTACGTTACAGAACCCAAAAATGCCATTGGTTCATAAAAAACAGTCTATACAGTAAAACTTTACCTCTGGTTGGGGCTCAGAAAGTAGAGGAGCACATATTGCAGGGGCATCTGCCTGCAAACCAAATATTTGGGCCTCTGTGAAATCCTCCCACAGCTTCCCAAGACAGAGACAAAGCCACTGAAGAAATAGTGGTTCTGTCTGTGTATCATTTAGAGTTGGACCCTGAAGGTGCTTCAAGCAAACATGTATCAAACTTGCTTCAATACAAGCTTCCTGCCCGCGTCTATGCCCATCGACAATTACAGCTAAAACAAAAGCAGCCATTGCACGCTGTTCTGGATAAGCTTCCATACTATCAAGAAACCTGATGAAATACGTATGACCCCCATCCTTCACTAGATCAACCTGACATGACTGATTCCACACAAAAAATAAATAAATAAGTGTGATTACTACTGTAGTACTAACTGAAACAAAAGGGGGCAAGTATATGGCACCAGAAAGGAACTAATCAAGCAAAATGGAAAAAAATCATGACGCATCAGGCATTAAGCAAAGAAGCACGTGCTTCACACATTGTTGATAACAAAGAGTTTTGATATGTAGACATTGATGAGATTAGAAGCAGGTATCAAGATAATACGCAACAGCAGCAGATTCTGACGAAGAGCATGTCATGATGATAGCAATTATAAATATCTGGACAAAGAATATGCTGCAGTAATCTAGGCATACCTTATCAAGAGCAAGAATTTTTGTCCAAATAAATACAAGAATTTGTCGTAGTTCAGGTGTCATTGTTTGTAACAGCTTCAGAACGTATGGAAATATCCCAACAGACAAGGCCTAAAAACAGAAATGTCATTTTTAAAAGACCATCAAAATATTGCTCTCAACCAACATAGAGATAATAAGACGGAACATTTTTAAATGACCACAAATACCAGATCTACAGCCCAGGATCCCATATCAAGGAATCTTCCAAGAAGAACTAGAGCTCGAGATCGGTGGCATTGACTTAGTAACACCTAAAATACAGATGTTATTCAGTCAGGCTATTAAGGAACAGAAAAATCTGGCAGAGAATGAACTTAACACAATGATACATGATGAAAGACAAATCAAGTTGAATCAACATAACGAAGAAAAGTAGAATTGCCCTTCAAACCAAAATACACCACCACAACTTAGGGACCATGGCACTACCCTGTTATCATCTTAATTGAACTGAACTCAACCAATACTACCTAGAACTACCATGTCATTTTGCCCAATTATTTCACAGCTGGGCTTAACAAAAACGATACTGTTACCAAATACACTTAATTAAGGAAGCTTTATATCAAATGCCTCAAACAGGATAAAAGCAGCATAAAGGTGACTTTTCAACCCACTTTAAAAACAAAATCAATTAGACATGATATAAAGAAAAGAAAACATCAAACTTATATCCCAGAATGCTTTAGCGAACCAAATCTAAAAGGTGAGGAGTATAATACCACACCTGAAGAACAATAGGCAACTGCTCTGGTGGTTTCTTGAGTTCAGACCCATGGTCAAGCCATACCTCAAAAGCAGTCAACTGCTCGGTGAAAAATGGACTTGGCTGGAATAAAGCAAAAATATAATGATAGAAGTAAATGTTAGGCATGTCGCAAACAGACAAAACAGGAAACTCATACAAATATCTAATTCCACATAACACCAATAGGAACCTAACTGCATAACGTAAAAAATGCAACAAAGGATAAAAAGAACCCAGAAGCACACCTGGAACTCCGCATTAGGATCCTCAACCAATGATGGAAGCTGAGAAAGGCATATCTCAGCAGCCATGTCCCATGCATCCCTGCAGAGTGAAAATCCAAAAGATTGACAATTGATTTAGCTGAAATATGGCATAACTGAAAAATTCTCTCCTTTAGTAGTACCACATATGATGCTGATGGGTTGGAGGCAACTGCGGGTAAGAGATCGGAGAGCAATTTGCAGATCTCATAATTCGCTCAGCAAGTAAAAAATTACGAAAAAGGCTGGCAACTAGCAGGTCTTGTCTGAACAGTCTCTGGAAAAGATCTGCAACACAGAACTGAGAATTACATGGATGTGCCACCACCAAAGCATACAAATGAACATCCAATTCAAAAACATTAGATAACAGTACAGCAGACCAGTAAATTGGAAAGACATAAAAGCTACCATGAGGGAGAACATTCCATGCAATCGTATCAGTGACCGCAGTAAAAATCCAATTCAACTCGCCAAGGAGGGTTTTCCGGTCATTTTGGCGGCCAGGTATTTTATCGATTAGCGAATAATCAAGAGACTCATGAAGTAATGATCGTGTGCAGAACCTGAGAAAATACATAACAATCAAATAAGTAGAATGATATAGAACGCTAGAACATAACAAGGAGATAAACAAATAGTGAAAACATGAGAAATCATAATCAATGACAGTAATTGTACAACAGCCTGGAGGATGAAGTACAATAACAGTAAGGCAAAACTTAAGACCGATAATCACTTCTAACAAAATAAGGAGACAAGCTTCACCATCTTAATGCCATCTTAATGGGAGTTGTGAGGCAAGAAGTAAACACATCAGCAGGGAATTCAGCACTTTGTGGCAGAGTTTCATGTGGTTCACAAGCCGCTAGCAGGATACAATCCCTTGCAGATCCAGAAGAGCTAGAGCCACCCAAATCATAAAGCTAACAAAAAAAAATCCAAACATTACAATAATTCTATACTATAGAATAACATAATACAAGTTCAGACATCATCGAAAGCTAAAACATCAAATATACATAAACATTCATAACTGCACTGTAGGATACCTCAATGAAAGAATTGACTATCATCCCAGCAGCAGAACAATCAAACACATATATTGAAGGTGTCTTCAACCACGAATCAAGGTCACTAATCGGCAAGGGAATATACTGTGTATAACTCTTCACCCAAAAAAATTAAATAAATGAGTACCTAGAAGGTATTTTATTTAAAGATAGCAAGGGAACAAAACAGCAGGCTTGAAATTGGTAAAAACCTTATTAAAGAGCCAAATTTCACCATTAGCAGTTGGCTTGGGTACACCATGTCCATTATAGTGGAAAAGAACTCTCTCGGACTTGGCGTATTTGCGGCATGTATTACAAAGTTTCTTCACTTCTTCTACTGTAGGATCAAGCTGAACCTTGTAGCGAGCCTGGTCACATATTGTAAAACAAAATTAAAAATTAATTTTAAACAACAAAATCAACAGCGTGCACAAAGAAAACAAAAACTTTCTCACCCTGGGTTGCCACCTTTCGTACTGTTGACTCAAGGTTTTACCAATTGTTTCTAGAGCTTTTTGTGGAACCATAGAAAATGGATCTGAAGACACAGAAAAATATGTTAACAGAATGGTAAACTCAACAAAGAAAAGTATATAATTATCCAAACTTTTCATTTTGTTATATTTCATTGCCAAAGGGATGATAAAAGTAAAAGGAAGTTTGGCTGTGTCTGAGTTATAATGGTTGTAGCCCTAAAACTGTGTATCATTCCCTCTTGGAAACATGTTTACTTATTATTTGATAATGGGTACAAGATGATAACAAAAAAGAATTCAAACTTTCACTACGGAATATGTACATTTTTAGTGAAGAACTTAAATCAATCTCTTATTATTGCATATTAAAATTATTAGCCGTAGCATGACAAGGGTGCTTTGGTATTGAAAAATGGATAAGAGGATCTAGAACTCACACACGCTGTACCAAATCCAAAAAGTAAGAAACTCAATAAGCCAACGCAAACAGTTAAAGAAAAGAATTAATAAGCACTACACAACCAACAAACTGAAGGAAAAGTAAAAATCAGCAGTGTAAAATCACCTATCCAGCACTCCATTCTGGCACAGGGAGATATCTTAATTACATCAGGCGGATCAACGCTAATGTTTAAACATAATACTAGAGCTACACATCCCGTCTTCATCTGCAAAGAAGTTGAAAGTTAAGCCAAAGCAAAGACAAACTAACAAGTACAAATTGTGAGCATCTTCAGTTAGAACAAAAACGAGAAACTAAGTTCAACAAAGGAAACAGATAAATTTAATAATTGCTTCAATGCCATCGTTGAAGAATAGGGTTGAAAATTCATAACAAAAGGACAAAAAACCTAAATTTGCCATTCTACACGAATGTGCATATTCTAAAAACCTAAACAAAGATCAGGTTTTCAGCAGATAAAACTTCAACCAACATTGACAGTGCCATCAAAGTTTACCAATAGGCTAGACCGCAGGAAGCACCTAGGCATTCTGTGTGATCCGTTACTGCCCGTAAACAATAATGTTCACTGGTAAAACTGCATGAGTACAGTTTTCAAAATGTCCAATGGTTCAAGCAATGATAATTTGGAAATCCAAAATAAAAGAAGAAGTTGAGTCCTTTCTTTGTCTCAAGAATAGAAAGAGAAGAACATGGCATTAAATTTAGAAATTGCCAAATCATACGAAATCTTTTTTCTCGATCAAAGTTAACCAACCATTATACTAATTCTTTCTGTCATGTGATACATCATACATGTAATGGTGGTTGAAATTCTCTCAGGATAGTCACACATCATTCTGTAACAAATTGGAAAAAGGAAATGTAACGTATTTGTGGGAGGTTTGAATGGATCGCTGCAGCGACAGAAACTAGCAGTAATAGCCAACTGGAAAGGAACCTGGCCTTGAAGAGGGCAGAAAAAAGAAAACTCTTTCTTACAATCAGGGCTTTCCAGCAGGATATGACTAGATGAATTGTGAACAAGGTGGCTTCTTGAGTGATTACTCCTTGTTTAGAATTGTTCAGTTCATCACTTTTTCGAGACCACATGATTTAAGCACCTTGGTTTTTTGTTGGTTTTACAGAGAAATAAACAAATTGAATTTGAGAAGTGGTCTTTGCACTCCCCTTTATTCTGCACTCATCCCCTTATTTCTACCATTAGGATTGAATTAATCAAAGAAGAATAAATGTAATTAAAAAGAAAAAGAGGAGGAGTGCAAAAGGAGAAATCTAGGAGTGTGAAAATCACTTCACACTTCCTTAAATATTATCTGCTGAAATGATTGACACGACGATAAATTTAAGAAATTGACAAACTTTTATTTCCTATCGAACTAAAAATGGAATTATTCATACAACCCATTGATCGAAACCTAATTCAAACCCAAGTTGTTGGGTTGTATCACCAAAGTATCTGACAATAATGTACTCAAAAGAACAATTAGCGACGGAACGTTAAAACTTCCTATACAAATACCTGGTCTTTACATGCTCAAAATCGATGAGGGAAAAAAATTAACAATCTTTCATGAAATTATAAATTTGAATTAGTGGGATTTTAACTACGGATTTCATTTTCTGAAGAAGTAAAGCCACTGGCATACTGAACTAAAAAATGTGACATCTTTTCCGGTCATATAATCTAACAAATACAACTTTATTAAGGAATTTATGCCAACAAGAAAAATGAAGAGCATGTAATGAAAGTAGGGGCTTACTCGGTCTTTAGGCCGCCATTTCGAGACCAAACCACTATCCGATGGTCCGGTGGGCACGCAAGCCTCGAAAGCATAGTGTCGAAGTTCACACAATACAACGGTTTGGGGCAAGTAGGCCATGCTCGTGGCGGTGGCATTTCCATAACTACTACTGGCAGTCTCTGATTCCCTTCTCTGGGAGCTCAAATCGCCGTCGTCGTGGCTGGAGGCGCAGTCGTCCAACTGACTGTAGACCACCACCGAGGATTGCGAAAACCGGGAGGCCATCAAATCCCCCAATGCCATCCAAATCAAAAACCCTCAGAACACAACCAGAAGAGCAATCAATTGAACAACCATGCCTAGAAATAGCCAAATGGAATCACTGAAATCCTTGGATTATAGGGATCGAGAGAAAGCTGGGAGAGGAGAGAGCGGTGGCGGCGGCGGAGGAGGAGGGGAGCGATTGGAGGAAAGTGCGGTGGTGATTGGGAGGGGGCCTAATCAACGAAGCCGCTGAACCAGCGGCGCATGGAGATTCGTCTGAGGAAGGAGAGGGAATAATCCAGCTCGGAAAGCCCCAGAAAATCCCTCTGAAAACCCTAGAAACCCTAGGCGACGATGAGGATGATGGAGGCGCATAAAACAGTGGCAGCACAGCGAGGAAACTAAAAACAAACCCAAAAAAACTCAGAAAAAGGATTTGTTTAGAGAGAGAGGGGAGGCGAGTGTGTGTCGACTGTGCCTTTGTTCGTCAAATTTTCCTTTGTTTCCGCTTTTGTCCCTACCGACCTCTGTCCACTGAACCACTCTCCGGGTCCGGAACGGGTCGTATCAGTTTTTTTGTTATTTCCACTCTTCTAAAAATCTAGGTTTGCCACCGTCCGATTAATGCATAAGCGTTTGAAAATTATGAAATGACACATAGACCTGCTAAGGCGGGTCTAGCCCGCCCGACCCACCTAGGCATCCGCTTAGGTTGCAACTCGCTTAAATAGAAAATAGATAACTTTCATTTTGTATTATAATTTTTTTTCAATAAATTGTAAGAGATTTGCTGAATAGTTAAACAAACACACATTATATGCTTGTTCCCATGTTTTCATTATGTTCCAATACTTTATAATATATATATATGTCATTCTATTTTGTAGTTTATGATTAAATTATATATATTTTAAGTATAAACAGACATTTATTTACACGAAATGTAATAGATTTATTTAAATCCGCCTAATTCGCTTCCGCCTAGCCGCCTAGGCATTAGGCTCCAACCCGTCATCCAACTAGTACCTAACGTCTTTTAGAATCTTGGTTATTTCTAATCGGTTTTTTTTTACGGTAAATCACATTTTGTAATCTCAAGTTTGAATTCAATTGCAACTTCGTATAGTATTTTTTAAAACATTTCAATCTCATATATTTAATTATTATTTCATTTCAATGTCATACATCTGTCTTAATTTATGTTAGTCCACCGGCACCACAAAATTTGTGTTATGTGAATAGAAACAAATAAAAAATTGTATTTATAAAACGAGCCCACTCTCTCTTTCTTCTCCTATAACTTTCGACAAGTCATTCGCCAATGTCGATTCCAGTAAATTCAGTTAACATAATTTACTGGAATCTTCTGGTGTTCTTTTTTTTTTTATCAGGAAATCTTCTGGTGTTCTTGAACTGATGAACACATAAGCTTTTCTAGCTCGCGGGTTAAAATAATGTTAAAAAATAAAAATAAAACCATATATTCAAGTATCAAACCAAAATTCATTTTAAGGAAAACTAATGAAAATGACTTGAAAACTTTGAGTTTTAACGATAATGACAAAATAAAGGGTAAAGTGAATAGTATCATGATTGACTTTTTAGTGTAAAAATATGATTTTTCATTAAAGTAAACAGTATCGAGAACTTTTCGTTAAAGTTACTTTTATTTTATTGGGCTGCATACCAAAATTTGTATATTGGGTGCTACTCCCCAATGAGTACTCAAGTATTAGTATCATTCCCTTTTTTGAGTAAGATGAAAGAACATCCAACTTATCATAGTACACATCAATAAAACACTAGTCCCCTGCAAACGAGAGAGGGTCCTCGTCGGATCCTCTTTGTGAGGATTTCGGGGATCCTCTAATCACTTTTGTTCATCGTGCATTGTGCAGTCAGTTTTTATCAAGTATTGTTTATATTCAATTTTAAATAATAAAAAATTACAATGATTTATTACGCACGATGTACGATGAACAAATGTGATTTGAAGATCCCCAAGATCCTCACACAGAGATCAACGAGAATCCTCACTCCCTGCAAACATTAATTCAATTGATTTTTTTAAGTCAAATATGAAAAATCTTTTTAAGAAAGAAAAAAAAAAGTCATGTTGCATTAACTTTGAGGCGGATATTGCAGAAACTTATGACTTTAGTGAGAGTATTGATTTCTATGTATTAGTATTTAAAGTTTAATTGTTCATGCTGGTATGTTTGCAGAAACAAATTTACGTAACGTAATTATCATCACTTTTAACCGTTAAAGATATGTTTATCGTTTGCTTTGATGATTTATAAAAATATATGCAAATGACAATTTTTGTGCAAGTAAAAACAAACTTAAGAGTATAGTTAATATATTTTTGTAATTGAAAATCTAAATGGTAAACCTCAGTGTAATTATATATGGACTAGCCTCCATGCAAGCGCGTGAGCGCGTGCAGAAGGTATTTTTTGAATCACGACGTGTTACACATGATTTACATGTTTTAAATGTATTTATTAATGAAAATGAAAATGAATAATAAATGCATTTAATAAAAGCGGTATTTTAACCAATCAAAGCAGCTAAATCCATATTAATAAAAGCGCTCTTTCAATTTCCATCTACGTTTTATTGAATTTACATTAAGATTAGAAAAAATAATATTTAATAAACAACTTATTGTTAGCCCATTGTGAGACTAAGCCCACTCTATCCCCTTACTGTAGATAACATCGTTTATTTAAAAAATGATCATTTGACAACTAATTGAATCACATTATTATGCGTGTGCGAGAGACTTTTTTTATAACTGGCACTACACATCTCTTAAGTGTTTAAAATTTGAGAAATAATATTTAATAAACAACCGTGTGCAAAAGGTATTTTTTGAATCACAACGCGCTACGCATGACTTAGACATTTTAAATGTATTTATATGCGTGAATTGCTTTAATATTTTTTTATTTTGCTATTTTCTTTCTTTATCACCGGCGTTACACACCTCTTAAGATGTTTGAACACAACATTCATGATTTTTCTTATTTTTTATTATATATTTCTTCCCCATCACTTGGGCACCATCAACTTTGTCCTGTTTATTCTTTTCTCTCTTCCCTTTCATTTTTTTATTCTTTTCTCTCTCTCTCTCTATTTATATTTATATTTTATTTTATGATGATCAAATTATCAACTTACCCTTGCATGATTTGATATATTATTTTGGACATGTTGAATTTTTTTGGTTGATGGGGCAGTTCGTTCCAATTATTTTTGTCAAAGGGGGTGACACCAAAATTTTTGTCCCATGCGTGACCCAAAGACACTGTTCATCAATGTTCATCTCACCATTGGCTTTATATATAATAGATGAAGGGATTGGCGGATCAATGTCTTGATGGCCATAAGAAATGTTTTATTGTGCTCGAAATACATGAAGTATATCACGTGTCATAATATGTGTGAAGAGAAATTTTATTTTTTAACATAAATATATTACTTATATAACGATACATAATGTATCATTTTGTGCTCCGGCAATTCCACAAGCACTGAAAAATATCTCGTTGGCCATAGCCAACTCAAAACGAAGGTGTACGCACGAGTATGTTGTGGGAGTGTGTATGTCCTCTCCTAGCTTGGAACCCCGTGTCCCAATTCCATGATTTGATCGTCGAGCACGTGTTTGGTTATCTTCCATTGAATTTAAGCACTTAATTCCAATTTCAAACACTAGAATAATTACATGGAATTCACTATCAATTCATTTGGGAAATTGGATCCTCTTCGAGGCAAATCCTCGGGATCCTCCTGATCCAATAACACGGGTCGTTAGATTTTGATCCAACGGTTATAAACAGGGAGTCTCTCTAAAGTTATAATAATTGTAGCATTTTGATCAAAATCTAACGACCTGTGTTAATGTTTTATAGTATTTTATTTTTAATCATTCGACTTTGTTATTTAAATGAGATGACGAAGGATTAGGCGAGTTAAATTACTCATAAGGCTTTGTAGTCATACTACAAAAATAGTTTTACTTTCTAACACACACAAAGCGGTCAGAAAGAACTAAGACTCAGATTTAGTTATCAACTATAAAAGTAGACTATTTTCGTTTCTCTCAAAGCAATTAAAAATGACTAATTTGTTGATAGAATGACTCCTACGGCCCCCATCTCATAAATTTATTTTATTGTTTTTTATTAACAAATGATGTTTTCTCTACTAAGGGGGTAATGTGCTTAAGTTTCACAATGGACAAGCAATAATGCAGTTCAAATTTGCTTTTGGCGAAAATCGAATCTAAAACTTATCACTTACAAGTGGAGAGGAATACGACTAAACCGTAGTACTAAGTGGTGCAAAATTTTATTAATAATACAAAAAATACAAGCGGGAGAACAAAACCAAGATCCACAAATAGAACAAAAAATCAACAAAAACGAAAAAAAAAATAGGACGAAATGAAATGTCACAAGCATGAGCTGCAGATGTAAAATCTGAAACTATAGACCACCAATAATAGCCAGAGGGAGTCGCACCAAAAGAAGCTAACGCATGGAAACTTGATTACCTTCCCTATAATTATGTGTACAAATAAAATTCATATGACGAAGGCACCATAAATAATTATTCTAATTGACCGAAACAAACCAAGAAGTTGAAGTAGAGGCTTTAAATATTTCAGAACCAATGAGGAATCAGCTTCAACCCAAATGTGTTTTCAATCTAGAACTGAAGCATGAAGGCTAATATTTCTTCAACCATTGAATTAACAAACTCCGTATTCGAGGTGAAAGCACCAAGCACATGCCCCTCCGAATACGAAAAATTCCTCCAAAACCGGTACGACCATTAGATCAAGAACCATCTATATTAGTATTAATCCGTGGAATAAAGAAGAAACAAACAAAAACATACATAAGTTAGAAATCATTAGTACAATCTCGAACAAACACTGAGTGGTGTTTTATTCTTTTACATTGAGGGAACTCGGATCTCTAACCTATCAATATGTATCGCATTTCTCCACCATCCTCCATCGCTATGACCAACCATAGACGGAGACGACATAGGCCTACAATTGCCTTCACGAAGATTTCGTTTGGAAATGAATTTACATATATATATATATATATATATATGCACATGTTTTTTAACATGTATATAATTCTATACTAATTAATTGAGCTAAGTTATTTGTCCTAATCCAGTTTTTTTCAGTATATTACATTATTCAAATTTGTTTAGTAAATTTCAAACTTTTGGTATGTTTTTGTTACTTGTTATTAAAAAAAATAATTAGATCACTACATTAATATTTTTGCAAAATGAAGAAATTATGCGGGAATAAGATGGCATAAGTAATGAAAATTTGGTTTTCCATTATTCAATACTCTCAATTAATTTTGATTATCTATTTCTCAACTAATAAGCAAAGCCAGCCCTGAAGGTATAGTCGAAGTAGGTGGGTTTCCTAGGGCCCCTAATTTTTATTTTACTTTATATATGTGTGTATATATATATATTATTATATTAATATTACAAACTTTGTGTCTGTTCAAATGAGAAGTTTGCAAACTTTGAGTCTTTATTTATAGAATTTTCTTAACCATACCAGTTACAATTGCCTCTGCAGAAAGAAGTTTTTTAAATTAAAGTTGATCAAATCTTATCTTCATTAACCATGTCACAAGAAAGATTGAATGTGTTAGCTATTTTACCAATCGAAATAGAATTGGTTGAAAAATTAGAATTGGTTGAAAACTTAATTAGTACATTTGAGTGTAAAAATGCAAGACGTGTAATGTTTAAGCAATGTTTGTAATTTTTCTTCTTTTAATATTATTTTTTAATAATAATTAATGAAAAATAGACTTGTTCATGTATTTATCAAATTCTTTTTTATACGAATCAATAAACAAAAGGTCGAGAGTCAATAAATTCTAAGACCCCATGTTAAAAGCTCGCATAAGGTCTCTAAATTATCAGGGCGGCTCTTGTCAATAAGACAAGTAAAAAAGAACAGAGATAAAGACATATTCCCACCACAAAAAATATTTTAAAAGGCTACTGCATCATAAAGCTTGAGCCCAATATCTCTGATGTAGATATGCTTCAACAGATTAACATAAAAAGCATATGCCCTGACGCATGTGAACTGACCTCATTCTGTCCCAATCAATGTCGTGGAAACAAAACCAAGCTAAGCTAAATGATCAAGCACTTGATTTCAAAATTAAACTAAGCTTTGTTATTCAGTATTATGATTTTGTGGTATTTATGTTTACTTAAAAGTGAGAGGTTTTAGATTCAAATCTCGTGGATGGCGAATTTGATACCAAATTAGGTTGCCCGTGGCTTAGTCGAACTTTCCCTCTTCTTAGTGTAAAAATATCAATGAACTAAAAAAATAAAAAATAAAGTAAGCTTTAAATTAAGGGAACTTTAACGAAAGCTCCCGGTACTGTTCACTTTAACGAAAAACCACATTTTTACACTAAAAAATAAATTCTGTTACTATTTATTTTATCCTTTATTTTGTCTTTATTGTTAAAACTCAAAGTTTTCAAGTCATTTTCATTAGTTTTCCTTTAAATAATTATATACTTTTACGCATGCTTAAACAGTAAGTACACCGTCCACGTGTCGGTTTTTGTATCGTCCGATGTCCACATATGGACTAAGCAATGGAGTTA
The DNA here is from genome assembly GCA_035220775.1 of Malus fusca. Taxonomy (NCBI): domain Eukaryota; kingdom Viridiplantae; phylum Streptophyta; class Magnoliopsida; order Rosales; family Rosaceae; genus Malus; species Malus fusca. The sequence continues at coordinate 25,057,598 of CM069062.1, forward strand.
AAATACATGCCAAATTCTCCCGATTTAATCGCAAAAGATGACAATAATATATATTTAAGGAATTTTTTTGGAACATATGAACTTGTACGTATTTTTTAATTTATCATATAAACTAAAATTTTATGCAATTTGACAGATTAACTTTTTAGAATCATTAATTTGTCATCTTTTCCTAACTCCGTTAAGTTTTTCATCCAATAAACTAAAATTATATGACAAATTGAAAAATATGAACAAGTGGCTATGTTTTGCTTTGATTAAGAAGTAGATAATCATGGTTTGCCACCAGTTATATGCATTTTCAAGAAAAACATTCAGAGGACCTTAATTTTGCAAATGTCAGAGTCCAAGTAATGCAGTGGAAATGCGCATTGAAAATGAAAGGGTAGTGACGTCTTTTGATTAAACAAAATATTAAGAGTGCTGCTTAGAAATGAGTTTTTCCTTATTAGTCAACACATACAAATCCCACAAATCAGATAAGTATAAGCTCTCTCTTCACAAATCCTCAATGAAATTGTTTGTTTTGTTTTTGACCAAAAAAAAAAACTTTAAATTTTAAAAGTGAACCCGTTATTTCAATGGTTGTAATATTGTTCTCATTTAATGAATATGAATGCATAAAGCCCTCAAAAATTTCTATTAAAATGCAATTTTGAAAAAAAAAAATTGATAATCACATCCTTTATTACTATCCTCATTATTAACAGTTTGATTCTTGAAGAGTTTCTCGCACACAATTTTTAGGGAAACTACCCTAATGAAGTTCATAGCTTATCTAGATTGTTACTAGACAATGGTGTGAATCTTAAGTTGAGTCATGACCTATAATTTTGGCATTCATTCTAATTTTTTGAAAAATTAACAATGAACAATTGGTCAAGTCAATTGTACTTAAGATATGCAGTTTGAAAACTCAAGGGAAGTGATTTTAAACTCTCATTTTCTTTTCATGCACTCGTTTGATTGTCTTTCTACGTTCTAATCTCAAAGTTTCATAAATTAAAAGAAAATAAAAAAATATAAAGAGAAATCAATTGTTAGATGAGAAAATATTGGAGTGAGAAATCAGTACTTGATTAATATTGCGAAGTTATTTTCATACGCTATTTTCTCTTTTAGTATACCTTATTAAATTTTGGCACTCTTTTTAATTTTTTTTTATTATTTATTTATGTGTCATTCTTTTTTTTTTTAGTACAAAAAAATATTTTTACACTAAAAGGATGGGGAGCTTGGCTAAGCTACACAATGGGCAACCTAATTTGGTATCGAATTCGCCATCTACGATGGTCGAACCTAAGACTTCTTACTTACAAGTGAAAAGGAATATCACTAGACCGTAGTACTAAGTAGCATTTATGTGTCATTCTTACACTAGAGCCATATCGCCTATGTATCATTCCACTTCCCATTTTATCGGATGTCCCGAAAGGAACATTTTAATATTTTTCAAACACACATATTTAAAGAAAAAAAAAGTACACGTAGAAGTCATCTGCCTTAATAATTCACCAACAGAACACATGAATTTGTCTTACGAGACAACGCTATATGGATAGGAAAATGAGTGCATTTTTGCTCACCAACATTTAGTGTGGTGTATGCTCACCACCTTATTTATCACCGTTAGATGAGTTTGAATATTGAGATTTGTGTTTATCCACTACACGAATCTCGAAATTTAAATTCATCTAACGGTGATAACTAGGGTGGTGAGCAGTGGCGAAGCCAGGATTTCTCGGGGGGAGGGGCGAACTTAAAAGAATGCAAGGTTAAAGAAAAATGGCAACAACTAAATATTTTTATATAGTAATGTCTTCCATAATTAATTAATACAAACAAATTACAATTGTTGCCGGCGAGGTTTCATGTCATGAAAACGTCGCATAATAGGCTCATTATCAATAAAAGCAAATACATATTTCTCAATGTAAACAAGCATGCTATCACTCAACCATTGATCTCCCATTTTGTTACGCAATGGTGTTTTCACAATCTTCATGGCAGAAAAAGCTCTCTCCACCGAAGCGGTTGCAACCGGTAACACCAAAGCCAATGTAAGAAGTTTATACACTAACATATAGCTTTCACACCTTCCGGTCTTCACTAACTCTTTTGCAATATCACTAATTCCTCTCAATGATGAAAACTCACTATGCATCTTCATATCATGAATGTAATTGTCAAGTTGAATTGGAAGATTCATAAGGTCCATACGATCAAAATCTTGAGGATAAAGTTGGGCTAAACGAACAATTTTTGCTTTGTCAAAAGATGCAAAATTATTCACCGGACTCAAACATGCCATACAAAGAAGTAACTCGGTGTTTACCTCATTGAAGCGATCATTCAACTCCTTTAGTTGCATATCAAGGACTTGAAAATAGAGGTCCACACGATAGTAATGGAAGTTTGTGATTTTTGGAGCTTTACGCCTTGATTTTCCAGGTACGAAATGCAAATCCTCCATGTTAGGAACGATAATATCATGCTCCTCACAAAACTTTTCTACATCTTGAAGCAAGTCTCCAAAGTCATCATCTCTCAAGGATTGTAGTCTTTGCTTGCATACTTCCACTAATGCCATCGCATTCACAATATCTTGATCTTTCTTTTGCAATGCTTGTGATAACTCATTTGTAATTCCCAATATAAGTCTCATCAAGAAAAGGTGAAATGCAAAATCAAAAGTTTGTATGTCTTTGAATAACCTAGTTGCTTCACCGAGATTATCTTGGTTGCGATCACTTTTAATCCATTCAACCACCTCCACCACGGCTTCAAACATAACAATAATACTAACTATAGTACCATAATGCGAGTTCCACCGTGTATCACATGGACGCATGAGACTCATTTCTTGATTTAACCCTTTACCCGTTTCAAGATTACCAAGATTAAGAGCTTTCTGAATTTGTGCTTGTTGTTTCTCTCTAAATGCATCACGACGCTTACACGATGATCCAATAAGATTCACCAAACTACTAGCATTGATGAAGAAATTGGCAACATCCTCATTTTCCTTTGCCACAAATACAAGAGCTAGTTGGAGTTGGTGTGCAAAGCAATGAATATAAAATGCTTGAGGGTATTTGTTCAAAATCTTTGTTTTAAGACCATTTAACTCACATTTCATATTGCTAGCTCCATCATAGCCTTGTCCTCGTAACTTGGACATACTCAAATTTGTTGTAGCAAACAATCTCTCAATGACCTCTTCAAGGGAGCTACTAGTTGTAGAGGAGACATGTTGAACACCAAAAAACTTTTCAATTGCTTCTCCTTTTTTGTTCACATAACGCAACACCACCGCCATTTGCTCTTTAGTTGAAGAATCACGTGCTCCATCAACTAAAAGAGAAAAAAATGCACCTTCCATATCTTTAGTGATTGCATCTACAGTTTCAATGGCACAAGCACGGACAAGATCTTTTTGAATATCGGAAGAATTGTACTTAAGATTCTTGGGAGCATTCTCAAACACAACCTTCCTAACTTGTTCATTATGCTTGGAAAGAAATTGCATAAGCTCCAAATAATTGCCCCTATTGCTTGATTTCAACGATTCATCGTGGCCACGAAAAGGCAAACCTTGTCCCAACAACCATCTTGTGCACTCAAGTGAGGCACTCAATAAAGTACGATAATTAATGCGAGCTTCATCAGTTTGCTTAATCACAAATGTTTCAATGTGTTGTTTTTGTGTCATCAAATCTCTAGCTTGTTGTACAGCTTTATTATGAAGACTTCCAACACCTCCCTCATGGACTCGAAGATTTTCGGGTCCTTTCTTCCAATTTGTAAACCCTATCTCAGTGAAGACATCACTTCCAGTGCTACCCATTTGATCAAAATCACATTTGAAAAGATAACAATAACGGCAAAATGCAGCATTTTTTGATATACTATACTCCAACCACTTAAACTTATCAAACCAACGAATAATAAAACATCGATTGTCACTAACCTTTCTTGGCATGATGTGGTCTCTAGGTTGACAAGGATCAATTTGGAGATAGTGTCTACGAATTACTTCACGATAATTAGGTGGATAATCAATCATTCGACGTCTATGTGCAGGGTCTGCAGGAAGATTAGCCAATATTTCATCCATCCAACTCAGTGGCTTCACTTTGTTGTGACCTACTTGGAATTTTTGAAGGAGGACTTCTTGGAATATTTGAAGGAGGAGGAGGAGGACTACTCGGAATATTTGAAGGAGAAGGACCACCCGAAATGTTTGAAGGAGGATTTAAGCATTGTTTCTTATAGTATCGTTCCATTACGTAACTGTAAAATGGAAAGAAATAAAAATTCTTAGACTCTTAATCCTAAAGTAGACTATACTATTACTATAGTATGTATAATAACTAATCCAACCAACCAACAATTCAATTAATCAAAAGTACTAATAACCAATAACCATATTCGTATCAATTGGGTTAAATTTGTATCAATAATTTGTATCATAGAATCATAGAAGCATATCAAAAATTTGTATCAATAATTCGTATCAATTGGGTTAAATTTCTAATTCCCAATTCGTATCAATAATTTCACCCTAAAAAATAATTTCATAATTTCATATCAATAATCATAAAAGCATATGATTCACATCAATAATCAATAACCAATAACCATATTACTGCATTACCATATAATTTTATACCAATTAAATGAAATTTGTATTGAATAATTAATTAGGTTAGGGATTATACATTTAAGAATTAAAAAATTTACCTTTAGATGGTGATTGGTGGAAGCCGACGGTCACGGCTCAAGCTCAAGTTGGAGAGGACGAGAGTGGCTTGGCGCTTGTGAACTGTGAAGGCCCTGTGTTGATTGGTGGCTTGTCAGCTTGTAAAGGCACGTTGGCTTGGCTGCTGGGATGTTGGGGAGCAGAAATTAAAGCTCCTGTGTTGATTGGTAAAGAACGGCAAGGAAGGAAACAAAAGTAAAGGGAACGGGGTTGGGTGGGGGGACAGACTGACTAGGGTTTTTGGGCGACACGCGGAAGCGGTCCCCATTTGTAATTTTTTTTTTAATTCAAACATACAAAACGGCGCCGTTTTGTATAACAATTTTTTTATTTTTTTTACCAGGCCCAAAACGACGTCGTTTTGGCCTGGTTTAAAAAAAAAAAAATTAAACTGCAATCTGCAGATTGCAGATTGCCCAGAAAAACAGAGGAGCTGAACCAGGGATTTCCGGCGAGGCGCGCGCGAGGGGAGTGGCGAAGAGCTGGGTCCAGTGGTGTTTCCCGGCGAGGGGAGTGGCGGCCGCCACTCCTCGCCCTCACGTGGCTTCGCCACTGGTGGTGAGCATACACCACACTAAATGGTGGTGAGCAAAAATGCTCCCTAGGAAAATAGGAATTATGGTTCAACACTCAATCCTATGAAGCTTAATCCGAGGCAGGCATGTATGAATACCACGTGGAGTTGATAGTAACATTTGCGATCTTCTTTACTATTAGTGATTGAATAAGACATAAATGTAAATGTGTGATTAATTTTAGGGACATTGATACGAAACAAATATTATCTTGTTTAGCTAAAGAGAAATACTAAGAAAATTCTCTCAAAGTATAATTTTTTATAAACTTTCTATTATCTTACAATTTAACGTCAACTTTCAAGTTATTATCATAAAATATTTTGTACAAAATATGAGGTAAAATAGAATTTATGAAAAACCTCACTTCTAAATAGTCTCTTTAATATTTCTCCGAGCTAAATACTTAACCCTGCGCATGCCAATCAACGTCAGTGAGCTAAAAACAGGCAATTCTATTTATTTTCTACCGTTTGCAATATCTGGAAAAGTCTATCAAATACCCGAGAGATAAAAAGATAGCCTGGAGTTACGTCGTTATGAAGGCATGCAGAATAATCAGGGTTGCGTGGCCATGATTGGCTGTTCTTGTATTCCAAGCACGACACGTGAACTGGTTGGGATGAACTGAGTTGACCGGACGATTGGTGTGGTCTTAGGGTTTGCTAAAACGGGGCTTTTGAGGATGGCTGGCCCCAATACAGTAACAGTACTATGCATGCGGTAATTGCTTGAGTACTGATCAATGAGTGTTCAGTCACCAAAACGTTTTCTGATTTTTTTGTATATTGAGTGATACGACGGTTCCTTGTTTACAATGGTGTGGCTATATTTTGAAAAAAGTAGGCCTCATACGTATGGAGTGGGAACGTGGAGAAGACGATATATCTAGCGAGAACACTAAAGTTTCAGAGTTTTAAATTAATCATGCGACATTATATGTGAAAACATTAAATTATGTGGTATCGCATTATTAGTCCGTAATGTCATAATGGTGCCCAAAGGATTGTAGGTAAAGCATTCTCAGAAATGTGAGCATATATCGAGTCCATATATAAGTTCAATTCTCCGTCCCTAATATCGTTCATATTTAAGTATACCGAGTTCATAAGTTCAATTCCCCATCCCTAATATCGTTCATATCAAAAGAAAGAAAAAAATAATTTATGGCAATGTTTTATCGATTTAGATTAACTTATTACAATGCTGACCTAAGTAGCTCAATACAAAGTAGCTATTGGAATGCCCCAACAATTCATCATATAACCAACTAAAATACCTAAAACACAATTAGACGATACCCCATAATTAAGTTGCATTGCTCTGAGGGCATGCATAGAGCCCCATTTTAATGGTTTACCTCAAAGCCTAAGAATGTTAAGGCTAGTCCTAATGTTAACATATGCATTTGCGAATGACTCAATTAATTCTTAATTTAGTAGTGTCTTGCTTTCAATTATAATTAAGTTTGAATTTCCTACTCGATAAAAATTAAATCAAGGGATGTACAACTCCCATAATTTTATGCACAATCTGCTGTGAAGTTAATAGTAATATTTGTGTTGGTGGAACGGTAAGTGGGGTCGTAACTCTCATGGGTTGCTGCAATGCAGCGAGGTCATTTTGCTGCATAAACTGAGCCATCCGTGATAAACCACTAACATGCAGTGCAGCATTCGAATTATCAGCAAAGGCATTTCATGGGGTCCTACAAGAATGTTGACAGGCTTATAGGAGAATCAACACATCATCTCAGTGGCATCCTCCTTCTTCTTCACTTTCTATCTCTCTCTGTCTCTCTCTCCCTCTCTCCATATTATCACTACTACAAATTTTTACATACATGACGCATTTTATGGGTCATGTTAAAAGTTTAATGACACAAGGGTTTAGCGTCATCTTTGTGGGTGTCATTAAAGATATTTTTAATGACGTTGAAAGAATGTCATGTATTACTTTTAAGGACGCCTAACAAGCGTCATTGAATTAAGAACTTGTGTCATCTATTACCATTTAAGACACGAAATAAGTGTCATAAACATAGGAATAAGCGTCATGATATACTAATCATGACATACGCACAGTGTCATGTATAGCGTTTAGAGACACCTAACAAGCGTCATTGAATTAAAAACGCGTGTCATCTATTTCAATTTGAGATGCAGAATATGTGTCATAAACAGAGGAATGAGCGTCATGGTATAGTAAACATGACATATGTATAGCGTCATTTACCATAGCACTGCAGTGTCATTGAATATTACCAACGACACACAAAGCGTGTCATAAACGATTCAATACATGTCCTAAAATATGTATGATGACATATAAGAAGACTTACATAATTCATCCAAGAAGCAAGATATTTACCTCAAATTAAACAGTATTGCTTCAAAAATTTGTAATTCATCCACTACCAAAGTATTACAAAAGACAATATAATGTGTAGAGTTTCCTACTAAAATAAAACTATAAGTTCACTTAATTTAAAATTTCACAAACCAGCTAATCTAGTGTTTCATCTATTGGGATGAAGTCATCAACATACTCAGCCCACTCTATTCTTAACGCATCAATTTCATGTTAAGTGTATGTAGCTTTTTCTTTGAACTGCAACAAATCACAACCAAAGAGAACATGTCAGGACAAAAACTAATTTCAATCATTTAACTAATAAGGAGGTGGTCAATTAGCATCAACTAGCCCAGAAAGAACAAGGGTTCTCTAGTCGTATTTTTCGCTAATGTGTTTTTTTTTTCCACTTGGTATAGAGCTAATAAAACGTCAAGCGGTCCAGCAAAAGATTTAAACTTTAAAGGCCTCATCTTGATGGTAAATAACACCAAGCTCAAACACAACATGGCTTAACAAAATCAGCTCTGAACCTATTTATTTATCACATTCAAACGTAAACAAAAGATAGACTAGCATTACAATTTTATTGAAGACAAAAAAAAATCAAGAATTAGAATCTGAATCCAGACAAGGAAAACAAAAACAAACTCATTGATGACTTGAATCAACTCAATACACGAATACCCAGGATGGTTTTGAAGAGCTAAAATCCAATTGGGCATCTTTTGGAAGATTCAAAAGTTCCAATTTCTATTGTAATTAACTTTAATTAAACACTACAAATCACGCTAACAACAATCCATCTCATCATCAATAGTGTGAACATTCAAGTAATTTAGTTCAATTATGCCGATTTCCTTCATGGGTTGCCAATGATTTGAGTAAAAACCATGGTTAGCTGTAAATTAATTTACCTGAACTATAAATTACCTACAAAGAACTAATACTAATAAGATAGTAGCGAATACACCCGCTTAAGTGCTCTTTGTAATAGTAGTACTAACCTTGGTAATAATTGAGCAGTTTGGATCATTAATGATTTCCTTCATGTATTTCATCACATAATATCCACATTCTACAGTTCCTTCTTGCAAAGGGCACTGCATATACAAATAAAAAAGAATAAAATGTAAGTTAGTCAGATTAATTTAAAGTCAAAACACAATGTTCCTTACCTTTACTACTTTCCAATTGATGTTTTTTCGACCCTTTGTTCCCTTTTGAGCTTTAAACATCTTCAGTGCTCTGCACATAGAGGATAAGAACACATGAATATATACAAATCTTGAAATGCATGAAATAAAGACAAACGTATATCCAAATACTTACAGTTCAACAATGTCCTTCATTCCAGGATCTATCTGTATCCAATTAAGCGAGTCCATATAATACACTAATTCCTCATAGGGGTCAATAATAGCCAACAACCAATGAAACCTACAAAACATAGATAATTGCATTCTTTATTACACAATGGTCAACTACTGATCTGTTAGGAACAAAAAATTCAAAACACATAGTACTAATAACCCTTTGTTATACGGAGCAAAAATTAATTGTCCTTTTTTGCAGTTCTGTAATCTAAGAGCCAGTGCATTTGATCTTTGTTCCTTTCTGCCAGCCTTTTGAGAGATTCTGCCAGGATCTACAAATCCAAACAATCCATCAAGATTGTTCTTCTTCAACGTTGACCAAAGTTGCCTACAAAAAAATGAGGCAATTAGTATCTTATCATTACCCAATGTGGATTGCATGCAATAGATTGTATTGTATATAAATTTAAGATTATGTCAAACCTGATGTAAATTGAAATGCAAACAGTCGATATTTCAGCCATAGAACAAAATTGAATGATGTCATCTCCACCAATAAATGTTGTGTGCTCATTTCCGAATAGATCAGATTCCATGATGATAGGCACTGTAACATCCTTATGCATGTTTTGAGCTATGAGCATAAGTGAACGTAAAGCCAAAGGTTGTTTTTGGGATCTTTGTCTGAGGGGAGGATTCGTTCTCGACTTTGCATAGATAGATTAATATAGTGAAATGAGACATATTAGTACAATAATTTTTTCCACATATTCATGAGAAAATCACGTAGGAGTACCTCATCATTTGTCACAACAAGATGCCGTGGCCAAGCTACGTGACTCCCAATTGCTTGTTTGATATTCACAGCTTCACAACTAGGTATTGGAAGAAGAGCATCTTCTTTAATTGCTACATCAATAGAAACACGTAGGTTCATAGGCCCAAGTGGAACTCCATGTATTGGCCCGTCTAATGGAATGACTGATCCATATGCAACAATGTTACTAGCAGTGTCTATAGCGAGCTTGCACTGTTGTACCTTAAAAAAATATTTCATTAATAATCAACTACTGTTGGGATTATAGCATAAATAGGGAAGACATAAAAGGCATGTACCTTCTTGATATCAGATATTTTTTCCATGGAATTTGCAATTTTGTTTGTCTCATTATTGATGTTCACATCATATATGTTCTGTTGGTCACTTTGCTTTACCTTGAAAAATTAAATTTAATTAATAATCGCTACTTAAAATAGCCAAGAAGAACAAATACTGCAATGACTATGTACCTTGAAATGCTTCTTGATATCACTTTCTTTTTCGTTTGAATTTGCAATTTTGTTCGTCTTTTCCATGATGTTCAAATCAGATATTTCCTGCATATCCTTTTGCTTGACCTAAGAAAAGTAAACTTAGATTAACATGCTACTATTATAGTTAAGAAGAACGAAACTTGCATGATTAGTACATACCTTCATAGCTTCAATCTTATCCATGGTTTTAGTATTCTTGCTAACCTTTTGTTTCACTCTCTTCTTAGATATGATTTCCGGCACATCGTCATGTTTCGCTCTCTTCTTAGACATGATTTCCACCAGATCACCCTGTTTCACTTTCTCAGTAGATGTTTCATTTTTTTCTTTCTTTGCTGTGCAACTAGCTTTCTCAGAAATATGATTGGACTGTACCACATTAGATTGGACTAACTCTTGCATCTTGCTCAACTGATCTGGAGTTAACAAAGAAGCAATCAAATTGAACTTCTTATTTAACTCCTCAATGTGTAAACTTTGCTGCTCCAAATGTGTTTGCATCATTTGTTGTTGACTCGATTGAGTTTTGCATCTTGGAGTCTTGAAGTACAATTTATGACTGATGCCAGTTCCAACACCTCTTACACGACCCGAATATTCAGGTGTTTCCAAAGCAATTGTCAATATGTCATTACTACCAGACGTTCGCAAAGTCCCATCTTCAACGGCCTTAGTTACTTCATCCTATAACAATTGGCGTTAGTATGAAATACATCAATTAAGTATCTTGCCCAACCTTACACATAAAACTTACTATTTTATCAGCGCGTACTTTCACCATCTCATTCGTATAGTTTCCCTTTTTATCAACACGCCCAAGCTTCCAAAGCACTGATCGGTCAATGTCAGCAGTGATTCCATAAGCTGATTTCTATTTGGATGAACATATCAAAATTAGATCAGATAGTTTTTATTTGTATGATAATCAAATGAATACAAAAGAAACAGGACATTACTATTTGTTCTTCCAATCTTGCATAGCCTTTTCTAGAAAGTCTATGAGGGTACTTATGCTTAGCTCGCCTCCTCGATTGTTCTTCATGGATTTTCTATCAAATGCAATTCAATAATTAGTCTTTAATAATAGCAAAACACAATATGTACCAGATGCTTCTTACTCAATTTTGAAATCATATATACGTACCATATGCTTCTCTGTCAATCTCGACCTCACAAATTCATCCCATACCGGCTGACGAATGAAATCATAGATTTCTGGTGGTTTCTTTAAGACTTCAGGTTGATCTTTGAACTTTAATATGTACTCACATGTTAGACTACTCTTGAATGTTCGCCATGTCTTTGCAGCACTCTTCAAAACATCTGCTCTGCTGTTTGAATGTACTATAAAGGCTTTCTACAAATGCATAATAGAAATTAATCATTACTTTCACAAAGTCATACAGATGTAAAAGCTTTTTTTTTTTTTTTTTAATTTTTTGGAGACATACCTGGACCATGTCCCAAATCTTTTTTTTATAAGATGACTCTACTTCTTTCCAAGTTGGAATTGTAATTGGAACTGTGGTACGCGCCATAACACCAATAAAACTAGCTAGTTTTGCTCCTGCAAGTCCACACGGTTGTCCTTTACTGTTATATCCAACCTCCAACCGATCCCCATCACTTCTACCTTGCACCAACTCTTGCAATTGAGTTGCACCTCTTGGTTTCCTTGTTACAAAATCTTGTTCATCTTCTTCTGAATCTGTCATTTCATCAAGATATTCTGCAAGATTCATTTAAAATCAAGACAATGATCAAATTAGTAAGATGAGGAAGAAAGAAATATAAAGAACCTTAAAGGTAATGTTTGGTTCCTTGAATGAACCTTAAACGGATAGGCTCATGCCAATATTTGGTTGAGGAAGAAAGAAAAATAAAGAAATAGGGCAATTGACCATTCTCCAAAATCATAAAACCAACCTTCATTCAATTCAATTCCAATGTTCATTTCAATAAACAAATACTCCCTAAGTGACAATTGTCAATACTCAAAAAAAAAAGAACAACATGAATTCAACTCCCATTTCCACAAACATTTTCATCATACTTCATCTCAGCCTAATAATCTCTAAAAAATTAAGCCTTACCAATAAGTAACAACTAAACAAGATAAATCCAAAAGTATGGAGAAAATATAAAGTCCTAATGTAATTTTAAAATATGCATTCAACACAGCATCCAATAACATATGAAATAGAGTAGATTTCCTCTGAGTGATATACTATGTATTTTCAACCCAAATGCCTTCGCAGTCATCCCGCATGTAGATATCATCAGACTCCTCAGTTAGTACATCAAATGACTCAACGGGTGGCAATTTAGTAGTAAGACATTCACATTCAATTATAGTATCTCCTAGCTCATCATCATGTAGCCAATCATACTGAGGCCCTGGCAGTACAACCGACCACCTTGAATCCTCTGGATCTGCAATGTAAAATATCTGCTTCACTTGAGTAGCTAAAACAAAACTATCTGACTTATGTCCAATTTTGTTGAGGTCAATTAATTTGATCCCAAACTCTTCTAATCTGATGCCACTTTTATTTTCAACCCAATCACACTTAAATACTACACGCGTGAATGCGTTATAATTAAGTTCCCATATCTCTTGAATCACCCCATAAAAAGTCATATCTGCGATAATAGGATTCTTATCCTTAGCGCTTGAAATTTGCATCGTATTGGCCACTAAGCTTACTCCACTGTTTTGAGTAACTTGTGAATCATCACGAGACTTGGTGTGAAAATTACAACCATTAACGGAATATCCAGAATATTTTGTTACTTCATCTCGAGGGCCATGTGCTATCCATCTCAAGGTTTCGGATATGTGATTATTAGGGACATTAAGCTCATCCTCAACCTGCATATGTTTGCATAATTAGTTTGAGTTCATAAACAAAAATGTTAGTACATAAGTACAATGCGAGTTTAATACCTTTTTTTGCAGCCAATAAATGAAAGTTCGATTATGTTCATCCTGAAGCCACTTCAAATTTTTTGATTTTTTTGGGTGCTCCTTAATCAAGGATTTCTTATGCTCCCTGATAATTAACATTGAGTTGGTCAAAAGGATAGGAAATGTTGTAAGTAAATGAAAAAATAATGCTGAGTTAAACTATATAAATGAGTATGAGTGGTTGAACTTACTTGATATAAGGTTCCACTTCAAGTGTGTTATCCAAAACATAGTGATGTGCTTGCTGCCAATACTTTTTATCCGCCTTCAAAAATTTTCCAGCCGATAATGGATGGCCAACATCTTTATGATGTGAACGAATCTTCAACGGAATTCCAATTGGGTCTACCTCTGATAAATACTCGCTACAAACCTCTATAGCTTCTTCTGCAATATAACATTCAACCATACAACCCTCTGGACGATATTTATTTCTCACATAACCCTTTAATATTTTCATGTACCTTTCAAAAGGGTACATCCAACGAAAATAAACCGGGCCACATAAGCGAACTTCCCTAACCAAGTGCACTGTGAGATGGACCATTATATCAAAAAAGGAAGGTGGAAAAATCTTTTCAAGCAAGCACAAAGTAATCACCAACTCACTTTGTATTTCATCTAACCTTAAAACATCAACTGTTTTGCTGCATAAGTGACTAAAGAATAGACAAAATCTGGTGATAGCATATCTTACATGCTTTGGCAGTACTGCACGAAGTGCCACAGGAAGTAGTTGCTGCATAAGTATATGACAATCATGAGATTTAAGATTAAACAGTTTCAGCTCCTCCATTGACACAAGGTTTCTGAAATTTGAAGAATATCCTGATGGGACCTTGAGTTCGGACAATGCTTTGCAAACTGAAATCTTCTCAGCCTTAGATAATGTATAAGGTGCTGGGGGAAGAAATGTTTTGTTATTTCCATGTTTTGGTGCCAAATCCGTACGTAGACCCAAAGCAATTAGATCATTCCGGGCTGCCACGCCATCCTTTGTTTTTCCAGGAATGTTAAGTAATGTACCATAGATACTCTCACAAACATTTTTCTCAATGTGCATAACATCTAAACAATGTCGAACATGCAATGACTTCCAATATGGTAAATCAAAGAAGATTGACTTCTTTTTCCAACGAGTTTGAGCATCAGCCTTTTTATCAATTACTTTTGCCTTTGTTCCACTCCTCACCTTCCTTTTTCCAAGGAGATTTACATTCTTCTTACCCCATGATATTTTGATTCCTTCAACTTCATGCAATATTTCTTCCCCACTCAACGGAGATGGAGCTAACCCAAACTCTTGAGTACCATCAAATGGTTTTTTTTGTTGTCGGTAATGATGATTTTGTGGTAGGAATCTTCTATGACCAGTAAAGATTACCTTTCTCCCTAACTTTAGCCATTTAGAAGATGTTCTATCACCACATATAGGGCATCCAGAGTATCCTTTCACACTACACCCACATAAGTTTCCATAAGCAGGAAAGTCATTGATGGTCCATAATAACACAGCCCTTAACATAAAGTTCTCCTTATTGTATGCATCATAAGTTTCAACACCAATCTCCCATAGAGTTTTTAAGTCATCAATAAGTGGTGCCATATAAACGTCGATATCATTACCTGGTTGCTTAGGGCCGGATATTAACAGTGTTAACATCATAAATTTTCGCTTCATGCATAACCATGGTGGAAGGTTGTAAGTGACCATAATCACTGGCCAACAACTATATCTACTGCTTAAAGCACTATGAGGATTAATCCCATCTGTTGAAATTGCTAGTCGGAGATTTCTTGGGTCACCACCAAATTCTGGCCACATGTGGTCAACAAGCTTCCATGAGGGAGAGTCAGCCGGATGACGCAACTTACCATCAACTTCTCTATCTTGGGCATGCCATATCAAATTCTTTGCTGTCTTGCTATTATAAAACATTCTTTGAAATCTTGGAATAGGGGGAAAATACCATAGTACCTTTGCAGGTACCCCCTTACTAGGCTCCCTAGAACTTTTGTTAACCTTCCATCTAGAAAAACCACATGTAGGACATGCAATTGCATCTAAATGCTCTTTCCTGTATAGGATGCAATCATTGGGGCATGCATGTATTTTTTCGTACTCAATTCCGAGAGAAAACAATGTTTTTTTTGCTTCATACACAGAGGGGGGTATTTCATTCTTCTGTGGGAGCAAAACTCCTAAAAATTCTAGTAAATCTGCAAATAGTTTATCACTACACCCATTCTTTGCTTTTATATTGTACAATCTGACCAAGGTTGATAACTTTGTGAAGTTTGAACCAGGGTATACAGGCTTCTCTACATCCTCTAACAACTTCTCAAATTGTTTAGGATTTGACGCAAAATGATCATAAGCTGCTTCCACCATCCCGATAATGTTATCTTCAACTATTTCTTCCCGATTACTCATTTTCTCATTCTTACTATCTGGAACAGCTTCTCCATGCCAATACCATGTACAATAACTTTGATCTATACCATTGAAAAAGAGATCCTCTCTTATCTCTTTAACCATCCTTGATTTGATGTTACCACATTTTAGGCACGGACAACGTATGTAGTTAATATCAGTAGCGTGAAGCATCGCATAATTCAAAAAGTTTTCAACCCCTTCAGAATACATTTGTGATCTTCTATCCATAGACATCCAAGATTTATCCATTCTAAAACAAATTGTAAATGCAAGCCAAAGGTCAAGTACGTATGTGTGTGTAAATGCAGGCTAAAGATAAAAAAAAATTTATTACTTCTTGAATTATTTACAGTTATAGTAAATGCAAGCCCAAGGTCAAGTACGTATTGTGTGTGTGCACACAGATTTGCATGTACATATGTGTGTGTGTCTAGCAGCGTATAAATAGACGAGAGTGAATTCAAGACAAACTGAACATAAAGCTCATTTATCCAATGTGCACCTGTGGGTTAGATATGTGTGTCTGTCTACCTACAAACAATTGAATGCATTGATAGACACCATACTGCTATTAGCCAACACGAGTTATTATGTCCAGTTCATATGTCACATAAGACCAGAAGCAGAGCTTATGAGGAGTTTTATCAAACATGTGGTGTGCTATAAGAACCAACTCCCACAAGAACACACAATCTAAAGATTAAAAAAAAACAAGAAGATAAAAGTAATAGTTAATCTAATTCAGAATTGGTATTAAGGGGATCACAAAGTTATTAAAAAAAAAAACAACGATCATGGCAATGACTAACCAAATCAAATCAAATAATCAATCTCAACTACAATTTGTACAACAACTACTTTAGCAAATGACAAGGCTAAACTAAAATCTGTCCAGCCACATAGCTCGAAATAATCAATACAACTTCACAAAAGAGATTAATATATAAATTATTTTCTACAAAACCCATAACCATTCCAACAAACTTACCTTACACAATTAGGTTTTGAGTGAAATTTGGGGAAGACAATCAATCTAGTTGATGAAGGCTGGGCGTCCCAGAAAGAGAGAGAAAGAGAGGGAGAGATAGAAAGACAGTGAGTGTTCGTGATGAATACTCTGTGATGAAGACTCTGCGCGTCCCAGAGAGAGAAAGACAGGGAGAGATAGAAAGACAGGGAGTCTTCCGCCATGAGTCGTGAGGGTTGATATTTCATTCTCTATCTGGGAGTTGGCTGGGACTGGGAGACTGGGAGTGGGTTGGGTAGTGGAGCAAATGAGTCGTGAGGGTTGGGAAGTTTTGATGAATTCGCATACCAGAGTCTTTTTTAGTTGCGTTTATAAATCCTTCCCGTTGGTTTTTTTAGTTGCGTCATCGATTTATTTTAATAACATTTTTAATAAAAAAATGTCATTAAAATTTTTAATAAGTGTCATAAAAGCTCTATTTTGTAGTAGTGTATAAAATAGAAGGACTACCAAACCGACCAATATAAAAACTCGTCAAAAGCCAAAAGGAGAAAGGTTGACCTACAAGTCTGCAGTTTTATACAAAAAATGTTAAAACATAATGACTTTACAATAACCTTTATTCAATGTCCAACTTTGTTCTCATTGCTTTTTGTGCATCACACAACACTGAAAGAAAAGAAAAGGCCTTTTATTTAAAATATTTTGGGCATCGTATATTTCGAACTTTTTAACTATTAGAAGTGTGGATAAAGACATAAAAACTAAAATTTAGTGACTAATGCTAAGGAAATTAAATTTTTAGACAAAATTTTGAAAACCAAAGGATATGGAAATTGATGATTGATTATTACTTAAGTATTGATAAACGTGCACATTCTTATTGGTGACATATCATTTAGTTTTCAAATTTACTCTCCAAATTTAGTCTCCCTAACATTATCCAAATTTAGCAGTTAAAAGCATCTCCAAAAGACTAGACAATTCACTAGGCAAATTAGATTTACTGCTCCACATCAGCAAAAAATGGTTCCATGGGATTAACATTGTGTTTAGATGAGGAAATTTAAGGTTACTAAGGAAATCTAAAATGATGGAAATAGAAATGACGAAATTTTATTTTCTAGAATTTGTGAATTTTTAGTTTGATTAACCTAAAAAATAATGAAATTTGAATACGAAATGTGCGTATAAAGTTATTAATATATAAATGAAAGATAATAGTTATGAAATGTGCTAGTGGTGGTGGTGGCGACATCGGTGGTGATGGTGGCGATGGTAGTGGGTGGTGCCGGTGGTAACAGTAAGGACCAAAAGGTGATGATGATGGTGGGTGGTGGTTGTAGGTTTTGGTGGTGGTAGGTGGTGGTGGCTACTCATGGTTGAGTTTTTTTGTATTTTTTTATTTTTAAACTCTCACTCATAGAAATTTGAAAATTATACATATTTACATGAAATTAAAACTTGGAAATTGGAGGTCCCGGATTCTAAGTTATGTTTTCACGCGAAAATTCTATATTTCTATATTTAAGAATCCAAACAAGGAAGTTGATGTCAATTTATAAATTCTGACTTTTGTCCTAATTTCTAGTTTACTTCCTTCATTCAAACACAATTAAAGATTTCATGAGGCAAAATAGCCTTGTTGAGGGAGATGAGGCAAATTTGAGGTCCCACTAATATTTTGTACACACAATTACACTCCTACTCATGTGCATATTACACTGCTTTTTCTTGAATATTATTGAAAATGACTAAAAGTAGAGAAATAATAAGATAACAAATTGCCTTAAGGGGTGTGATTGCTGGATCATGCATCTATATTACATATATGCAGAATAGATAGACCTATAGATTCACACCCAATATCTTTCTATAGATAGTAATGGTATCAATTCATATGTCCATGTTCTATGGGGTGGAATAAAAATAAAATATGGGATAAAAATAAAATAGAAATTATCTTTCAGAGAGATGGCCGAGTGGTTGATAGCTCCGGCCTTGAAAACCGGTATAGTTCAAAACAATAAAGAACTACCGAGGGTTTGAATCCCTCTTTCTCCTTTATACTCGGTGAATAGATTTGTTGCTTTTCTTTATTTTATTGGCTTTGCTCGACCATCTCCAATCCTAGGGTTAAAACCTAAAATTTAGAACTCAAAAAAAAAAAAAAAACCTAAAATTTAGGTTTTAAACTAACCCAATATTTTTCCAATGATTGAGTCTACAATAAGTGTTGGGTTAAAACCTAAACTTTGGGCAAATTCAACCCAGATTTTTGCCAGAGTTAAAAGGCTAGCCCACCTTATGTGCGTGGACGCACCCAAAAAGTGAAGGTTGCAGCAAGGCGAAGCCCCTAACACGGAAGACATGTGAGGGCTGACAGGAAGTGGGGCCCGCCCTTGACGAGAATGTTGACCACTCAAAACGAGCCCAACGACTCTTTTTTGATCCGACAGTTTTAATTATTAGACAATTAGTTGATCTAACAGTCCATATTCAAACATATTTAATTTTAAATACATTAGATCCAACAACTAAGATCGAATATGATCAAATCTAACGGTTAAAAAGAATTTAATCGCCCAAAATTAAATCCAACGGCTAAAAAAATTATTTAAATCAAAATTCACCTAAACTCTATAAATACATATTTCATGGGGTCGGTTTAGAGATTTTTTTTAACTTTTATTAGAATCTAAATATTTTTAGGTTAAAATGTTTATGAAAATAAATTATTATAAATTTTATTTTCAAAAAGTTACCGAAATAAAAAATATAGTCTAAATTCATTATTTAATAATCTCGAGCTAAAATTTTAACCTAAAACTATTGGAGAAGAAAAACTGTTTTTGTGCTAAAGCTTAAATTTTGTGGGTTAAAAATTTTAGATTTTAACCCAAAGGTTAGAGATAGTCTTAGAATTTTTGTCTCATCGTTTGAAGAGATAGTTTTGGCAAGAAAAATATTGAAAGATAAATTGCCACATAATCCATCAAAGTACATTTTTGCCTGTTAATCGATACATGCCTCTTACATTCTCATAGAGGCTTATAACAAAATAAATTGATTTATGCACGTTTTATTTCTTATTTTACTTAATGACACATATATTCTAAATTATGGATTTTCATTCTTAGTTTTATTCAACAATGACCAAAAAAGGGTGTAAAAACTAAAAAGTAAATGTGCAGAAATCATTTCTCAAATAAAAAACCTCAACTCAATATGACCCTGCTATTAACTAATTGCATAAA
The DNA here is from genome assembly GCA_035220775.1 of Malus fusca. Lineage (NCBI taxonomy): Eukaryota > Viridiplantae > Streptophyta > Magnoliopsida > Rosales > Rosaceae > Malus > Malus fusca. The sequence goes on from CM069062.1 coordinate 25,077,546, forward strand.
AGCCCTTCATTTGAATACCTCACCCCAAACCAGTATTACCATCGTCGGCCCGCCTTTTTCATTTCGTTTCTCCTGTATTTGGTTTTATGAAATTTTGAGAAACCACGCGGTTTTGGAGCAATCGGCGATGGCAGCACGGTCAAGATTATCTTAATTTAAAGTCGTGATATCCCGACGTGAAATCTTCGGACTCGAAGGCTCTCTGTGGAGATGTCACTTGGCCTTAGAATTGAGGAAGCCGGAGAGGCCGGAGGTGTAAACGAACTGCATGCCATTGTGGTGCAGAAGTGCAACTGAACAAACTTATGGCAATGCTCAGGAAATTGTACATAAACTATGGATATGTATTCAGAATATAACACTATGCAAGTGCTTAGACTGATAGGTGAATGATTAGTTAGACACCCTTTATCTACAATAGATTTGAGCCTTCAATGTTTCGACATCTTGTAGTACATTGCATGCACAAGAAAATCTGCAGCAAAGGATAAAAAAGGCGACACAATTGGTACTAGAAATTTTAGGAATGGCATGTCAGTCAATAGTTTTCTATGATTGCTAAGATGGTTGGAAAAAAAATGTACACCTTCATGTTCATTAGTGAAGAACAGCGGAGGTGTGATTCCGAAAACATTTTTATTGTAAACCTTTGCCAATCGAGACTCCCAGATCTAAATAATAAAAGCAAAAATAAAGTAAAGATAAATTTGCAGATCAGGTAGCATCAAAGCACGAATTGAGAAATGAAGAGGTTAACACGACCCTTTCATTTTGTCCGTTACATGTACAGTTTCAGCCTTTTTACAGGTGTCTTCAGCTCACGATCAGTAACAAGTTCAACTCCAACTCCAAGCATGAATCCTCTCCCCCTCACATCACCAATAACTACATAAGCAACCATCACCAGAAGTTGAGATAAAGATAACTGGTTTACGTTCATATTTATCCTTATAAGGGCAGCGAGCCTTTCTTTCAGATACAACCCCACACAAACGCATTCCTCTGCAGTTTTCTTTCTCAATCACTTTCAGAACTGACTCCCACTGAAGGTGTTCAAGTAATTCTGGCGAGTTAGGACCTCTACTAACCTCAGAGGTGGTTACACCAAAGGGGAATGCCATTTCCATTTCCCTGAAACGTTCAGACAAAGATTAAGTCAAACACCGAAAACCGGCTTGATCATATATATATTTCTTGGGGTTGAAGAAAAGAATGAAGAGATTAAGTTGGTCTTCGGTTAACCTTTGCCATTTTCACAACGCCAAGCACAAATCTCTGTGTGAGCGAAACAAGACTGAATCTCGTCAGCAATGAAAATGCCCCCTAAAATACTATTGACCAAGTTAAATCATACTTGAAAATACGATTCAAAGCCCGATCCTAATTTACAGTTCTGATTAATAATTTGATAACATAACGATATGATATTATGATTTAAAAAAAGATAGTATGCGTAAGATGGCAAAGAGACAAAATTTCCAATCGGCTTAGGCAGTGGACCCCATGTTGCCATGATATGCGTTGTTTTTTGAGATTATGTCATGACGCGCCCAGTGTACAACCTCGCTATAAACATCACCAACACGTTTGCCTACCAATGCTTCCAGATCCACCCATTGACGTCGAAGAAGAATTGGGGCAGTGGACTATTATATCATGAGGATCCAGATGTACCGAGTGATCAGCAACAGCAAGATTGCAATTGAATTCGTCTGTCTACTTGCACTGCCTTCCACTATAAATGCAAGACTTATCAAACCATGAGGGTAGAATTAGAATTCTCATCTAAACTTGGGAGTTGTCATCAGCATAAATGGATGCAAAAGCATCTGCAGCACCAACTGCAAGCAGCACTTGGTAGGGATGGAAGGCTAGGCAACTAACAGGACCGATCTTCTGAGCCATAAAGTAAGGGTAGTATGTTATGATGCCTAACTGTTCCCCCTCCAAACTGAAGATTTTTATGAGCTGTTTGGCCGAGCCACTGGCAATGATTAGTAATATTTATGTTGGTGCAATGGTACGTAAGGTCATAACTTTCATGGATTGCTGCAATGCAGCGAGGTCATTTTGCTGCATAAACTGAGTCATCGACAATAAAACACTAATATGCAATGCAGCAATAGAATGAGTAAGGGCATTTGAAGGGGTCCTACAAGGATCAAAGTGAGGTAGACAAAGGCTTATGAGAAGAGTAATGTTATTCATACTATGTTTTTATACCACATTTCTATACCACTTTAGATGACATCTGATGTGGACAGCCACATCATTTGAAAATTTGCAAAACCCAAGGAAAAGAAGAAGAAAGACTCCTCGTATACCACAATTATCATTTAATTAACTAGTTTTTCTTAATTATTATTTTATTAAATAATGAACTAAATTTAAAAATATGATTAATTCAAATGATGTGGATGTCCATATCAAATGCCATCTAAGGTTGTATAAAAATGTGGTACAAAAACATGGTATGAATAACATTACTCTTATGAGAATCAACTCATCAACCTCAATGCCATCCTTTTTGTGCCGGAACCGGATCCCCTCATGAGCATAGGGTGGGGATCCTCTTGACCGAACTATTGAAATTTGATACAACGGCTACAATAATTATAACTTTTAGAGACTCCTTATTTGTAGCCGTTGGATCAAATTTCAATGGTCTAGATGACCCGGTCAAGAAGTTCCCACCCTATACTCAGGAGGGGATCCGTTTTATTTTGTGCCATCACCTTTTTCCACGTCCAACTTTCTTTTTCATTTATTTTTGTGCCATCACAATTCACATCACCGAAAGAAAATAAAAACTAGGCCCAGGTCAAGCCTTGTGCAATCCTTTCCCAGGCATTAGGGTCACATTGTGGAATGGTGCCCTACAATGTGGGGGTTTATGCACACAACAAATCTTCACAAGATGAAGATCACAAAATTACACTCGTACAGTACTTCACATGTTTTTGGAACATACATTTAAAAAATGCCTATGACTCATGTTGCACTATTTCCCTGGTGCTGGCTGTTGTGTCCTTCAATTCTTATTGTTCTTTGACTAACAAACAAAGCTAAAGTGATTACCAAAAAAAAAAACACAAAGCTAAAGTAGGAGAACAATTTATATTATATGGCACGGGTACATCGTTACGTGACATTCAGTGTCAATGAAAGGTATGTGAACAAAAACGTACACTTATCTTTAGTTCATATATGTAACATAAGTATATCCGTGTCATGTAAATCATTCTTTCAAAGTAAAGATATTTTTTGTACTATAGAAAATGCTAATAGATGCATTTTAGTATCTAAGTGTACTAATGACCTATTGATATGATGATATTGAAAAACCATTAGGAACGTATCTCATGTATGAGTTTCGTGCAACATTTAAGAATTAATAAAGAAAGTTGAAGTTTCATCATAATTATAACCAATTAACTATGACAGAAATGATCAAAACACATTTCGTATTCTAATATGAACTAATGTACCTATTGATCTGACGATGTTTGTGAATCGTCCGAAAGTTATGAGTTCAAATATCATGTACAATATCTGTGCAAATTCGAAAACCCCAGATTATGTTTGATGCACAGTTGCTTAGGTCAGTGATGATGCTATAACATATCAGCATACTCGATATGATTTAGAGCCTTTAAGGCAAAAGACTGACATGATTTTCCCGTAACAAATTGCAATTTGTCGACCTAATTGTGGAAAATCAGCATACATCCCGATGATATTTTGACAGAGATTAAATATGGTACGCTTGTTTCATTGGAGAGATTTTTCAATGTGATCAGTACACGGAATGATATATCATGTGTCACTATACAAAATGTGATATATGTATGTTAAAAAGTTAATAACTTAAAAAATAAAATTTCTCACAATTTCTATAAAAACACGTAGTGTGCCATTCATGTTCCGGTCGTAATAAAAAATTTATCTTTTCATTGACTCTGGATATCATGCTTTGAACCTGTTTTCTGCGTACGTGTCACTGTTTGATTTGCAGGTACATGTTTATGGTGCATGCATCAGAATCAATATGTATTACAGCAAATATAATAAGTAGAAAAATAAAATAATAAATTGCAGCTGCTGCGGATCTCATGTGTTTGAACCAGGCTTCTTTATTTCAGCCTGAATTGCCACTTTCAAATCCAAACAATCTCATAGCAAGATGTTTAGTAAACATTGTTTACTTATTGGGAAATCAAATATCTTTGGGAAAAATATTTCTCTTTTCAACATCGAATGTGATTTTCTAACCAAGTGCACTCACTTTCTTTGGAAAAAAAAAACATTTAGGATAATAAATTACCTACTCATGATAGACAATCATGCACTGTCATGAAAAGTTAAATAATAATAATATACGATTGAATTGGGATATCAAATCAGTGACGCTAGGTGTAAGTAAGTTTTATGGGCAAAATCCAGGTCCAAATGATAATGTTTGACAAGGGCCCACCCTGTGTACTAAGAATGCCTCTCATTGGTCCGATAGATGCCATGTCGGTGTTCCAAAACGGTAAAAATTTGTAACGCAATGCACATGAGGACCATGAAAGTGTCTACAGCATGCTCCTCCCACATGAGTTGTGCTTTACAACCAAATGACTCTTGAGTGCTTTGCAAGTAAAATGGCAGCCAAACCAAGCATTTTTAAATTTCCACCCACTACCACTTTACAGTGCATCATACATTCATACAACAATAAAGATAAATAAATACTATATCTACTGATTGATTAAGCTAGTTAGTCGGGACAATGTGCTTCACCTTATACTTGAGTCGGCTTTTTACCCTAGTTTAGTTGCATTACATTTACGGAAGCGATTTTCACCTACCAGTTTTCTCCCTCTGAACATCCTTGTTTATTATTGGCTTTGAGAGTTGAATAATTCAAGGGAAACTCGATGAATTGAATAAACAAGGATGTGCACAAAGAGAATAAGGGTGCGGAAATAATTTTTGTAATTTGAAAAAGAATATAAATTAATACTTTTTATTCTACCTCTTATTGGAGCACCGACCTAAGGAAGCCCAACATGAAGCTTCCAGGTGAGCCCATTATTTGACAAGCTCAAGCCCATTTTGTCTCGTATTCGTCCCTCTCTCGATCTGCGCCCACACATTCAACGCGGCAAAATTGCAACACTGAAAAACTCCGAAACGTATAAAATTCCAATCTTCAATCTTCCAATCGCCCCCAGAAGAGAAGACGACGCATTCCATAGCCCACCCAGCCATCAACAGCAACAAGGTAACTTCTTTTCTCTCAAATTTTTTTGTATTTTTGTGATTTAGTTGTTGGGTTACTTGAATTTGCGTGTTTTAGATTTTGGGAATTGGGGATTGCGAGTTTTCTGATTTTCTATGATTGGGGAAATTAGGGTTTAGGGTTCTGGTTAGTTCTTGATTTGGAATTGGTTCAAGGATTTTCGTTTCGTTTCGATATTCGAAGAAGGATGGTTATCCTTACTCTTGCAACTTAATTTAGTGTTAGGAATTAAGGTTCTAGCATACTGGATTGTTTAGGGATACTATTGGCCAACCTTGTAGTGTAAAGTGATTCGTACAATGGGATATGACCAAGATTATGGCCCCTTGATAACAAAGTTATTGATGATTAAATCTTTTTTCGTGCTTAGTTTTTCGTGTTTTGTTGACAATCACAATACGATATTCTGAATTGGAGAGTTCTAATTGGGGTGCAAAGGGCAGGCACATTGCCCTAGCTGAGGGGCGGGATTTTCCTTGTGTAGTTAGTTAAAGAATGGCAGCTCTCTTTTGGAAATTCCTGGCTGCAACCCTGAAATCAATCCATTCATGAAGCTGTTGTCATGATTGAATTAGTTCTTTCATCCAAATCAAGCCAGCGAGAATTGGTTTGATACCAACGATATCTGGCGAATGAGGCATTACCATTGGAGCTGAATTGCGCCAAATTAGTTCTCTCTCCATTATTAGGGTTTCATCAAATTATCACTCATGTGGTCTGAATTTCTCTGAAACTTTGAAAGAGCAGTATGTCTGGCTTAAGGATTCACAGGTGTATTTTTTGTTGGTTCATAGGTTTCTTGGGAAGCAAACACGAACTTTACTATCCTTTTGTTTAATTGAGTATTGATATACCACAGAAAACACTTACATTTATACCTTTTTTTTTTTTTTAAATTTTAATTTTAATTTTTTATGGGAGAGTTTAAGTTGTTGCTTAGGGTTGCTTGATCTCCTTTTTCTTTACAATTTCACTTTATTTCGTGAGATTCATGTATAAATTCATGTAAGAAATCTATGATGTCTATTTGTTTGAGCTTTTTGGTTAGATTATTAAGTTAATTTTGTTTGTCAGCAGCCCCTGTTAAAAAGGAAGAGTTACTTCTCAGAACGCAAATCCAACCACTCAGCTCCAATAGCAAGAGTAGCAGTGAAACCATCCCCTCGGCAACCTTAATTTGCTACCCTTGCTTTGGTTACTCGTGTCTATATGGCGGATTCAGGTGGAAATCCAGAACCTGGAAAAGGTATGTTCTGTACTTGTTTGAGTTTTTTTAGCTATCGTTGTACATTGTAACATTGATCTATTGCCTTTCCAGTTTGCAACTTCATCCCGAAGTCATCAATGAAGCAAAACATTAGAAAGCGAAGGCCTCATGAAGATGAGGAGGAGGACAACTCAACATATGGGGGCACATCATTCCCAAGTCAAAGAAAAGCCGCAAAGCCTGATGGCAAGCTGTATTTTTCTAGTGGACCGGTGAAGAGCTCTACATCTGATGGCAGTGCAATCTTTGAGTTCAAGTCTTCGAAAGAAATCCAAGTAGAAAATGATAGCAGAGCAACAGCGACTCTGGAGACCGAGACTGAGTTTTCTAGAGATGCCCGAGCTGTTCGCGAGAGAGTTCTTAAGCAGGCAGAGGAGGCTTTGCAGGGGACGAGCAAAGAGACTGGGAATGAAAAGTTATATAAAGGGATCCATGGTTATACTGACTACAAGGCTGGGTTCCGAAGAGAGCTAACAGTGGCCAGTGAGAAAGCGGGAGGTTCCCATGGGCCTCTCAGAGCTTCTGCGCACATCAGAGCTACCACAAGATTTGATTATCAGCCAGACATTTGTAAGGACTACAAAGAGACTGGTTATTGTGGTTATGGAGATTCCTGAAAATTTATGCATGATCGTGGAGACTACAAATCTGGATGGCAGATGGAAAGGGAGTGGGAGGAAGCAGAGAAAACACGGAAGAGGAATTTAGCTTTGGGCCAAGATGATGTGGACCAGTCTGAGGATGATGACGACGACGACGAGGATGGCTCGTTGCCATTCACATGTTTCATCTGCCGGAAACCCTTTGTTGATCCCGTTGTAACCAAGTGCAACCACTACTTCTGTGAGCACTGCGCACTAAAGGTAACCCCCTCTTTTCTTAATGCATCATCTCAACTCGTTGCAATTATAGAGTTTCCCGTTTTCCCATGCCGTGTTTCTTTCAATTGTTTTGCTAATCTTAATCTGCTTTTCATTCACAGCATCATTCGAAGAACAAGAAATGCTTCGTGTGCAACAAGCCTACTCTTGGCATATTCAATACAGCTCATGAGATACGGAAAAGGATGGCAGCAGAGGGTAAATAATAGAGATGACACTTTACTTGTTGATTTCAGGCATTTGAAAATTGAAGGCATGTGGGAAGGAATGATTCTCACTTTTGACAGAGCTGGAATTTCTTCTTGTAAATCAATTTCGAGCTTTCTTTCATTAGGGGTATAACAATGTCCAAAAGTTTTAGACTTAGGAGCGGCCTTGTCACACGCAGGCCGTCATTGCTCTAAGATGGATGTAAAATAATTTGTTGAAGAGTTAAAAGCCTAAGTATAGTCGTTAGAATTGTTTGTAAATTGTAATGTGATGGATTTTTGTAAATTAGAGACGCTGAATCGATAACCATCTTGTTTTAGTTTTGGCTTTCACTTTTATGTTAGCGATATAGGGGAAGTACAATTGGAAAATGGGGATGAGCAAAGGTGGAGGAATGATGGTAGAAAGGAAGTTGAACAAAGCACATGGAAGGGTACACAAAGTGTTAATTAAACAGAATGGGGCTAATTAAGCATTGTACTAACAATGATCAATGACTAATTAAACAGAAACTTTCTTTCAAAATGTATTGGTGGCAATCAACCACACCAATACCAAAAATGACAGTTTCACTAATAAGCGCCTCAAATTTTCTTTTTTATAGTAAAAGAGCACTTCAAGTTCCCTTACGAATAAAAAAATTCTGAACACAATTGTTATTGCACCCGATTATTATCACATTTGGCATTAACAGTTGATAGGTGACATTTTATGTATTTTGTTTTATAATTTGACCTTTGAATAGTAATGATGGATTAGAACTTAAGACATCTTTCAATATCGAAAATATAAAGTGTTTTTCACTAATATTAGTAATTATTACTGGCTATACTAATTAAGGCACAAAAAATAAGATGCTAAACCCATTTTTCATTTCGAAAATGGTAACTCGGAAGTTATTAGTCAATTTTATGAGACCTCACATCACATAGTACATGAAACCCTCGTTCATGCAATCTAGACTCCCATGCATACAGGAAACCCTCATTCCTTAGCTTTTCTCAATTGCAAGTCATCCTTCGTTGGTTTACGAAGGTATTATGGTCCGTAGACAGTATGAATGACACGACAGAATCTCTTGCAACTTTGAGTTGTTGTCTCTAATACCTTTAAATATTCATCAAGGGAATCGACCACTGCTCTGTATGCAAGCATTCAGAATGTTGCTGTTATCTTGACATATGGTGAAAATCCAAGCTTTCCGGATGCGTCAAGTCCTTGAGTGAAATAATTGTCGAAATTGACAACTCTCTCCATGATCATGTCAAATATGCGGAACCTAGCTCAGAAGAAGCGAGGTGGATACAACGGAGGGTTAGAGAAGTAATCATGCATTAGTTCAACATGGCTTTCTTCCCGATCTCAATTTACTCTTTGTCGGTGTGACAATGTGCCACCGTGTTTCAGCTCATTTTGCACTACGTAGCCTCCAAACGTCTATGGAAATGCTGATACATGGCTCCTACCATTGCAAAAGTAGCATTATCCTCATCAGATGAGTACTTATCATTCCATGGTTGGGTCATTACAGTTTAGTGGTTGTGAGGTATTTGAGAATAAAGGGTTTGGAAGCTTATGTATTCTCAAATTAGTGTGATACCATTTATAAAGAGTGAATGATATTAGAGATAACGGTCCAATGGGTTAGCTTGAGGTGAGAAATCTGATATAACGTTTAGTAGAAAATGAAATCTTATCTTGTCTGATTTTGGAGAATATGACATTTAGAGAAATAAACCAATGGATGAGATTGAGATAATATAATATAATCTAATCGAACTGTTGTTATGAAATGAAATTTTATCTTGTTTGATTTCGGAGAATGTGTCAATCAGAGAAATAAAGCATCGGATGAGATTGAAATAAGATAATTCAATCCATTGGTTGCTAAGAAATGAAATCTTATCTTGTCAGATTTTGAAGAATATGTCAATCAGATAAATAAATGAACAGATCATATTGAGATAAGATAATCCAATCCACTGGTTGTTATGAAATGAATCTCATATTGTCTAATTTCAAATAAACAAACCAACATATTAGATTGAGATAAGTAAACCTAATCCAATAGTGCATAAATGACGAAATCTAACTTTGTTAGAATTTGAATTTTTTAGGTTGAAAAGTTCATAATTTTTTTTTAAGTTAACACGTCAAAAAATCAACTTAAGAAAAGTTAAGACAAAAATAAATTTACTAAGTAATCAAATTGCGACATAAATAAATAGGGTGAACTGCCAATGTAGTCTCTGAATTATCACCTAAGTGAAAATTAGATCCCTAAACTATTTTTTTTTCTTCAGAAAAATCAGTCATTGAATTATAAAAATATGCTAATTACATCCCTAATATTAGATTCGAAGCTACTATATTCAATTTTCCGTCAATTTAAGTCACGTTACTTGCATGTGATACACATTAAAGGGTAGATTATTATTTTTTCATACAAAAATAATGTGTAGAGTTAAATTTGGAGGGTAACTTAGACTTTAGATTCGCAATCTATATGAAATGTTAAGGGTTTATAGGCGAGAAAATGACGGTATTACACTCTAAAGTGTGTCAAGTGACTTAAATTAACGAAAAATTGGATATAATAGTAGGGATGAAATTAGCAATTTTAATGAATTTATGAACTTATTTTACTGAAAAAATAATTCAAGGATTAAATCGGCACTTCACCCAAATAAATATATAGCCCCAAAGATATAGAGCCCCAAATTATATGAGGTTCTTTTTTAGAGCCCTAAAAAATTTTCGAACTCTAAAATAAGTTATATTCATCACTTTTTAGTAGCTTGATTGAATGCTCTAACAAAGTAGCTTGATTGAATGCCAGTGATAAATGGGAAGAAGGTGAGGATGACGTCAAGTCTGCATAGCCCTTATGGCCTGACACCGCCGGTGGGGAGTCCACCCTCGGGTAGTCGCTGTGCCGTCCTTTCGCCACCTTTGGGAGACAAGGAGTGCTGCTTTCTTTGTCCAAATTTTTCTTGAATTGTGCTATCCACACATTCTAAATTTTTTCTCACACACTTCTTGTTAATTTATGTTCGTTGATCTTCTTCAATTCATCTAATCCGACGGTCAAAAATTAAAAAAGTGTGTGAGAAGTAAAATGAAATGTGTGAATATCACATCCCTTTTTCTTCTTACCAGAACAATAAAACAAACTCAAGGTCTGGTGTAAAGTAAAAATGCCAGTACTAATCTTAAATAGTCCCATGACATCGAGTGTCGACATTTTTCAAGCAAGTTATTCGAAATTTCAGTACGGACAGTAACACATAAGCCTGCATCTACCAAAGGATGAGTTCACAATGTCCTCATTTTTTTCAGCGCTTTGTTTCTCTCACATGCCACTCGTCCAATTACGATAGTGTCCTTGGACCTTTCGACTAGAAAGCAACAGCGTTTGAACTTTTTTCATGCTTCATGTAAATCTCGGAAGAGAATTTTAATAAAAAGTTTTTGGTACTATTTATTTTAACGAAAAATTATATTTTTACACTAAAAAATTAATCATGGTACTATTTATTTTACCTTTTATTTTGTCTTTATCGTTAAAACTAAAAGTTTTCAAACTATTTTCATTAGTTTTTAAAAAAAAAAATTAAAATTCTGATCTCATGTGGTAAAATAAAGGATATATCAGGAATTTAACTTCGTGTATATATATATATATATTATTAGTTTGGTACGCCCAATAATACAAACCGAACATAATCAATGTTTGATGTAACACCATACCAAATCTAAGTTCTGTCTTCACAGAGAAAGAACAGCTGAAGAGCAGAAGCCTATAGGAAACAGAAAATGGCTAGATTGAAGGATGCCATGTCGACGGTGATGGCTGTAATATTTCTCAGGAAGAGCATACAAGTGTACGAGGAATTCGGGGTTTTGGTAATGGACTTTGTTTCGATTCTAACATCAACGATTCAATTTTCAGGCTTCGTTTTCATTCGAAGTACAAGGGTTTCTGCTGCGGGAGGCAGGCAGTCTCCGATGTCGTCCATGTTCGCTCGAAATGATCGGTAGTGTTATCTGCGGATTAAATTCATGCTTCAATTTTATTGAATGCAAGCGGTGTGGTTTATATATCATTCAAGTTTTTGGTGCTGTTGTTTTGATTCAGATTCAGTGCTTATGTAATATCAGTTTGTTTTCGGGCTAATTAAGCTGAATTTTTCTGCCAATAATTATGGTTTATCTTAATAGATTAATTATTACTTTTTTATAAATGGTTTATTTAGATATTAATTTGTTAAATTTTCTCATGTATTTTTTAATTTTGAGTGCATGTATATAACTTCTTAATATGACTGGTGAACCAATTGGCTCTCCATTACTGATCGAAAATCAACATGCATGCTAGCTTGACGATGGTTTATATAGTTCTCCATACAATGTATTTATTTAATTTTTTTTGTAAAATTTATTTATTTTTGTCAATGGTATAGTCTTGTTTTTGTTTTGAACAAATCATACGGTACAAAATATTCCAATCTCAAGCTTCATGCTTCAAAATAAAATAGAATTTGCATCCATGGCAAAAATTAGGGATTCGTGCCCAATTTTTTTTTTCAATTTAAACGAAAACTCAACTCTCAACGACGAATTTAATGAAGAATAACGTGCTGAATGAGTTATAGCATATAACTTAAGAAATAAGTCGATATATATATATATATATATATTCTCAATACACTCAAACCACAAATTGGTTGCAGAAACTGAAACAGCAATGGTGCAAGGTACAAATCACAATGATATTAGACGAACAACAAAAGGAAGATCGATTAACTTAGGCGAATGATACTGTATTAAGAGTAGTGGATCAGTAAGTTTTGAAGAAGAAATCAAAGCATAGAGAGAATACAAGAAGAATAGAGAAATAGAGCCGATGAGCTTGTATATTTCAGAGAGTGAGTGATGCAAGTGAGCTGGGAATGCTTTTTTATAATCATGCCCCTTGCTAACCAATTAGTTTCTAAGTAATTAACACTTATGTTAAGCCAACATGATATCTTTATAATCTCAACGCTTCCACGAATGCAGTTAAGCTAACATGATATATATCTTCATAATATTGTCCATTTCAAGTTTGAATTTTATTTGCTTGAATCGATGTATAGTTTATCAGATTTACTTGGAAATTTCGTCAGTGAGTAATGTGAATAGATTTAATCTTATCATACATGCAGTTTCACTGTCATTTGAATTGACCTGACTTCTCAATATCTTATAGACCAAATTTTGTAGCTTGTACTTGCGCCTTTGTTCGAGAAATTAGGGTAGTGGATGAGAGAGATAAATTCCTCATGAGAATCTCTATATTTATATGCAGGGATTTTTTTTTTAAATATCTCTGTATGATCTCTTGTTACCAACTTGTTGCTCTCTACAGACCACTTTCATCTTCATCGTTGGACCAGTGTGGAGATGGTGAAGTAAGCAGCGGCCACAGGAGATTCCGATGTTTCCTCACCTTCCTCGCAACCATCCTTGTGTGTTGCCTTAGGATATTATTCATAGCCTTTAGATAGTTGCATGAGTCGTGATCGCGTAAGATTGTACCTTCTGAACCACAAGCTGTTAGATCACTAAGGGTTTCTAGTGGATGTGGGGAGTTCAAGAAGGCCCTAAAGATATCGGAAGAGAAATCAGATTGCGTGTTGTCCAAGGCATAGAGGGCAGTCCCCATGGGGAGTAGAGGGTGTGGAGGAGATAACTTTTCATCAGGGTGGAGAATGAACAGTTTTCCGATTGGAGAGTACATCATCTTCTGCATAAAAACACATCAGAAAAAATGATTTATTAACGTGGAGGATTTTATGAGTTAGACAAAAATCTATTTACAGTACGTCCGTCTTTTATTAGGCGACGGGTTTTAGCGATATTTATATTTTCGACAACATATCAATAACCTGTGGACATGTTTTACTATTGACATGTTATTGACAATGGTATCGACACCTTATTGACATGATATTGAAGTATGCTCACCCATTTCGATGAATTTATCAAACTGGTACTTACATTTTTTATCAGACAAGGGTGTGACTGAAACGAACCATTTAAATGCTTGAGGAGAGTAGCCACATGGTTGGGGTAGTCGCAGGAGAAAGCTCTAGGGACAACATCTCTATGCATCATCACACAGTGGATGTGATCATTCGCATCCAACCCTAGTGGGTCAAGTAATTTGTGGCCTCCGCAGAACACAAATGGTGATCCAAATGTGACAACTGGCAGAAGAGTAGAGGGTTTCACAACCTTCCTAGTGAGGAGCATCATGTGGACTAAAAGACCAATGCTTCCTCCAAGACAATGGCCAGTAAATTGAAGCTTTGCGAGTTCACCGTTTCTATGTAAGTGTTCCAATATTTCCGGCATGAATTGCTGGTACATAGCCTGTGCCGCTTCATAGATTCCTCTGTGAACACGTATATTCCTCCCCTACATAGGGACGGTGCTATTAGCTAGGCCTAGTTTTTCAATGGTTAATTTCTCATTTTCTTCCCTTTGAAGATATATTATAAGAGTATGTATTGAATGTCTATGCTTACCTCAAATTTGGTGGGTTCGAAAAAGAGGTATGCCTGCTGGGATGCAACGGAGTCCATTCCCTGCAAGTGAAGGATGATTACCAATTTACCATTCTATGCATTTACCTATCTGTGGCACGTCATCTCTTTGTTTCGAAAATTTGAACCGTATGTACGATGTAACAAATGCCATTGGAGGGCTAGCTAGTGCTAAATAAAGTTAGTAAAGACTTGTCATACAAATATTGAAATGAAGGAGAAATTTTTAATTGTGATGAGAACACAAGTGGTACATCACGTGTTTTAATAGGAATGGTGAGAATTTTTATTGTTTAAGTTATTAACTTTTTAGCACACATATCCCACCATTTTCATAGTGACACGTGGTGTACCAGTCACATTGAAAAATCTCCCGGAATGAAGGGCTTATAAGAAATAACCTGAATCACAAAGCAACGAGTACAAGTACTGGAGTCATCACAAACAAACCACTCACAAGGCGAGGAGTAGTGGAGTGATCTAAGGTCATTTTCCATCTCTTGTCTTTCCATTTCGCTTGCTGCTGCAAGTACTTTTGTCATTGTTGAACCTTCCATAAAACAAGCTACTTCTGCTTTCTTTTCTAATGAAGATGTTACAAATTGTAGGCCATAGTATATCTTCAAATCCTCGGCCTGCATGCGCATTAGTATTGCAAATGGAAAATGCCTAAATGCTCGACTTAAGTAAATTTGGAATGTAAATCCGTGTGGAAAGTACATGATTAACGAAAACATACCTTGATCTCTGGTATCACACTGGCCATGTTGCACAAGAAGGCTAGCTTAGAAAATAATTTAGTGTCTGACCATGGTACCCTAACCAAAAACCTCGAGAAAGATTCAGGATTGTATGATCTGTCTATCATTTCTCCATCATTTTCTTCTAAACTACAACTTTCCGCACAACTACCCTCCTCTCCACCACTTCCACAACCATCGTTTTCACCCTCATGGTGAGCGTTGTCTTCGCCCGCAACCTCTTTTTGCTCCCAAATATTGTTCCACAGTTCACCAAGTGCCACAAGCCCCTCCATCCAATTCGCTCCCTTTATTTCCGCCCCTTCACTAGTAGAAAAAACACTTTGCGCGACGTATATAAATGCGTCGCGCAAAGCCAAAAGTCGTTGCCTAAGGGTTCGTCGCGCGCTAACCGTCGCGCCAAGGCAGTGACGGTAGGGTTTGCGCGACGTGTGTGCGCGTCGTGCAAAGTACTTTGCGCGACGTGTGTGCGCGTCGTGCAAAGTACTTTGCGCGACGCATACCCTAGGATGCACGTCGCGCAAAATACTTTGCACGACGCACGTGCACGTCGTGCAAAGTACTTTGCGCGACGTATATGTGCGTCGTGCAAAGTACTTTGCACGACGCACACGCACGTCGCGCAAAGTACTTTGCGCGACGCATACCATAGGATTCACGTCGCGCAAAATACTTTGCACGACGTACGTGGATGTCGTGCAAAGTACTTTGAGCGACGTGCATCCTATGGTATGCGTCGCGCAAAATCCTTTTTTTGGTTTGAGTTATTTTTTTTTTAAATTCTTGATCAATAATATAATTAAATTCTAAAGAATAATTAATTAACCAAACAAAAGTATTTAATTATAAAATATATAAAAATGTGCATACAAGATGTCCAAACAAAAAAAAAACTACAAGTGAACTGGTTTAATACATCAAGCTACTGGGTATCAGCAGGGCGAGATGGGTCTGAGGTCGAAGGTGGAGCAAGATGAGATGCTGGTAGGCTTGTACAAGTTCTTGCACCCTCCCGACACAAGTCCTCACCTCCTCGTCCTGGGCCTTCATCCGCTCATCCTGGGCCCTCAGCTGCACCTTCATCTGCTCACCCTCGGCCCTCAGCTGCGTCACTTCCTCCTTCAATGCATTGACCTCTACTGTTTTCGATCTGGAAGAAGAGGCACCTGTCTCACGAACTCGCGCTTTCCCCATACCTCGAACAACCTTGCCTAGTCTAGAGAATATACAAAAATAAGAGATAAAGCACTAGAGTTTGAGCTCCAAGCAATGATATTGCCTACACTACCAAAAAAAAAATAAACGATCAATCGATGGTGTGCAAACTGCATACTTAATGCAAAATCAAGCTTCTTAAAATTGAGAATTGCAAACAGTTCCATGTGCTTTCATAGCCATGCTCCCTTGAAACAAAATGAAGCATAGTTTGATGCAAACAGCGGAAAGTTGCACAATTTTTATATCCTCTATTCACATAAATACAAAATATGCCAATCCATATCAAAACTGAAAGCTGAACAATTTTTATATCCAACCCCTAACAGACTACACCTACTCTACAATCCGTGAACATGTTCTACAATTTCCCCTCACAATTCCCATTCTTCCAAGAATCAAATATTGTCAAGGCCATTACTTATCAATGTTGATAACAAAAAATAAATGAACAGTCTGGATTCGCTTCAAAATCTGTCAGAACATGAACGATGGCTATAAACGAAAAATCACGATTTAACGGTTATTTTAACTCCGATTTTGATGATCTTTTACAGCTACACTCTTTAACCCTATATGCATACAATGTACTAATTTGATCGTCAATTTAAAACATTTACACAAGTGGACACCACAAAATCTTATGTTATACTTAATGAAAGTATAAATAAATTCCAAGTGTTAGTGAATCTAATATTTTGATGGCAAACGCATTGTACGAAACTATTTTCAACGATCCAACCGTCAAACTTGTTTGTATATGCTTCGAGATTGTATACGCCAAAAATCGCAAAAAACAAACATGCAGAGATCAAGTAACAAGACAAACATTTTCGACGGCTATAAACGAAAAATCACGATTTAACGGTTATTTTAACTCCGATTTTGATGATCTTTTACAGCTACACTCTTTAACCCTATATGCATACAATGTACTAATTTGATCGTCAATTTAAAACATTTACACAAGTGGATACCACAAAATCTTATGTTATACTTAATGAAAGTATAAATAAATTCCAAGTGTTAGTGAATCTAATATTTTGATGGCAAACGCATTGTACGAAACTATTTTCAACGATTTAACCGTCAAACTTGTTTGTATATGCTTCGAGATTGTATACGCCAAAAATCACAAAAAACAAACATGCAGAGATCAAGTAACAAGACAAACATTTTCGACGGCTATAAACGAAAAATCACGATTTAACGGTTATTTTAACTCCGATTTTGATGATCTTTTACAGCTACACTCTTTAACCATATATGCATACAATGTACTAATTTGATCGTCTTTAAAACATTTACACAAGTGGATACCACAAAAGAAAAAGGCAATGCAAGAACCCCAAAACAAAAAAAAATAAAATAAAAAATTGCTCGACGTACACTTACGTCGGGCAAATTTTTTTTTTTTTTTTTTTTTTTTGCTTAAGTACAAAATAAATAAATTAAAATCTACTTAGTAAATACATATACCATTGAATTTGATGGGAAACACATTATACGAAATTGCTTCGAGATCGCGTACGTAAAAAATCACAAAAAACAAATATACAGAGATCAAGTAACGAGACAATTGAGAATAGAATTCACGTTTGCGTGTTTGAAAAGCTTCAACTCGTGATTCATAATTGTCTAATTGAGAATTCCACTCCATTAACTAATATTCCATTTGCCCTTTTTCTTAAGAAAGATATAGACTATTAGTTACGGAAATAGGTAATCTTGATGAATAGATACAAATAGACAAGAAGAGAATGAGTGTCTTGTTCTTCAATTGAATCTTTTTGGGATTCACTTATGTTAGTGACCCGTAAAAATGCGCGGATGGTAAATGTAGAGACTCGGGATCCCAAAAGTATATTGAAATAACGTCACGATTACAAGTTGTGTTTCACCACTTATTATTTTGTTTGGCGCCAAGATCTTGCGCGACGTACGACAACGTCGTGCAAAAGAACTTTGCGCGACGGTAGTGTGCGTCGCGCAAAGTTATTTTGCACGACGTCTTCACTAATGCGTCGCGCAAAAGGACTTTGCGCGACGTTTGGTGTTGTGCGTCGCTCAAAACAACTTTGCGCGATGAAATTTACAACGTCGCGTAAGATTCCGTCGCGCAAACATGTTTTTCTACTAGTGCTTGATCACTAGTACTCTCACCGAACTGTTGGAAATTCAAATCAAAACAGGTTGTAAATGGCAGCTGCTAGCTGTTAGTTTCTTTACAGGTTGTATTCACACTTGCTGCAACTACAAAGACTAAAGTTTCTTCCATGTGCTAGCTGAAAGTTTGTGATTCCAACGTGGAATAATGCAATGCATGTGTGTGGTTGCTGCATGTGTGTGAAAGGGTGTAAAGATGGTGAACACCATCATTCATTGCATGTTGTTGTATTGTTAATCAATTTCTGTTTTGTATAAATAGGCCTTCTTGCTAGGCTTTAGAACATCAATCCAATTCCCATTCTCATTTTCAGTTTGTGAGTTTAAGAGTTGTAAACTCTTCCTATATTTCAAAGTGTTTGTTATCACCAAGCTTGCTACTTCTTTCCTTTTGTTTGTCCAATTTTATTGAGAGTGCAAAGTGAGAGGTGTGATAGAGTTTGTAAACTTATCACCCACATATTTTGGTATTGAGTTAGTAAACTTTTCAATACCAACAATTGGTATCAGAGCCAGAATACAATTCTGGCAGGTGCAGCAGTTATGGCATCCAACTTAGTGCAGCTCCAAGTTCCCACATTGAAGAAAGAAAATTATGAAAGATGGTGCATCCAATTCAAAGCATTGTTTGGATCACAAGAGCTATGAGAAGTTGTCAGTAGTGGGTATGTTATACCCATTACCGAGCAAGAAGCCACATATACTGCAGATCAAAGGAACACTCTCAAAGATTTACGAAAGAAGGACCAGAAGGCGTTGTATCTTCTCTATCAAGGATTAGAAGATTCAACGTTCGAGAAGGTTGCAGAAGCAACAACGAGCAAGCAAGTATGAGACACACTCAGTACAATCTACAAAGGAGTAGATCGAGTCAAGAAAGTGAGGTTACAGTCACTTCGAGCAGATTTTGAAACTGCTCACATGAATGAAGGGGAGAGCATCTCCGACTATCACTCAAGGCTCATTGTGATAGTAAATCAGATGAGGAGAAATGGCGAGAGACTCGATGAAGTACGAGTTGTGGAGAAGATACTCCGGTCACTCACATCTAAGTTTGAGCATGTGGTGACTGCCATTGAGGAATCCAAGGATTTGGAGGCGATGAGCGCATAGGAGCTACTAGGATCCCTCCTAGTTCATGAGCAACACATTAAGAAGAATGCAAGCCCCACAACGCTAGAGCAAGCTTTGGAGTCAAAGTTGAATATTGACAAACCAAATAAAGGTCGTGGGCAGTGGAACTCACGTCGTGGGAGTTCATCCAACCGTAGCCGAGGACGAGCCCGAGGAAGAGGTCGAGGCTATGAACAAAACCGAGGTCAATCTCAAGAGTGGAGATCTACCCGAGGAAAGGCGCATATCCAATGTCACACTTGCAAGCAATATGGACATTATGCAAATGAATGTTCATATAAAAATGGTGAGCATGTCAACATGGCAGAATCAAATGGAAATGCTGGTGAGGAATTTACAGTCTTACTAGCACACCATGATATTAGTAGCCAACAAGATGTTTGGTATTTAGACTCTGGTGCAAGCAACCACATGTGTGGAAAGAAAGAGTTTTTTGCCAAACTCAAAGATGGGCCTTATGGATCTGTGAGTCTTGGTGACTCCTCAAAGTTGCCAGTTGAAGGCAAAGGGAAGATCAAGATCATCCAGAAGGATGGTAGAGAAGAATACATCTCCGATACTTACTACATACCAGGTATGAAGAGCAACATTCTGAGCATTGGTCAACTGCTCCAAAAAGGGTATATTATACATATGGAGGATATGTTTCTCACTCTCAGGAATGCAAGGAGAAAACTTATTGCACGTGTTCAAATGTCAAAGAACCGTATGTTCCCGTTGAAGTTGAACACAAAGATTGAGAGTTGCAACATCGGTGTAATGGAATATGAGTCATGGAAATGGCATCTTCGATTTGGTCATCTTCATTTCAATGGCCTAAAGTTGCTGTCAAGTGGAGGAATGGTTCGTGGTCTACCCCAGATTGAAGCGACACACCAAGTATGTGAAGGTTGTGTGCTTGGCAAGCAAGCACGACTATCATTCCCTGTTGGTGATACATGGAGAGCAAAGGCACCACTGCAGATGGTACACACGGATATATGTGGTCCATTGGATCCTATGTCTTAAGGAGGTAATAGGTATTTTATTACTTTCATTGATGATTTTAGTAGGAAGACTTGGGTTTATTTTCTCAAGGAGAAGTCGGCTGCCTTAAGAATCTTCAAGGAGTTCAAGACACTCACAGAGGCTGAAAGCAACCATAAGCTTGTGGCTGTGAGATCAGATAGAGGTGGAGAGTACACCTCCAATGCTTTCCAAGCATACTGCAAGGAGCAAGGAATTAGGCATCAACTGACTGCTGCCTATACCCCACAACAAAATGGGATAGCCGAAAGAAAGAATCGAACCATCCTTGACATGACAAGGTCCATGCTTAAGGAGAAGAATTTGCCAAAAGAATTGTGGGCAGAAGCTGTAGCTTGTTCGATTTATTTGTTGAATCGATGTCCAACAAAGAGTGTCAAGAGGATGACACCACAAGAGGCTTGGAGTGGATACAAGTTGAGTGTTGCACACCTAAGAATTTTTGGGTGTGTTGCATATGC
Source organism: Malus fusca (assembly GCA_035220775.1). NCBI lineage: Eukaryota > Viridiplantae > Streptophyta > Magnoliopsida > Rosales > Rosaceae > Malus > Malus fusca. Next base: position 25,098,544 of record CM069062.1, read on the forward strand.
TCAAGTTCCAGAAGCCAAGAGAAGGAAGCTTGATGATCGAGGTGAAAAATGTGTGTTTGTGGGCTATAGTGAAGAGTCCAAGGCATACAAGCTCTACAACCCACTAACTGGCAAACTAGTGGTTAGTAGAGATGTCATCTTCAGTGAGGAAGAGGCATGGAAGTGGAACAACAAAGAAGTCAGTAAAGAGAAGATCGTCTCCACTGATTTTGAAGAACCAGAAGTTGTACCACCCGTTGAGCAACAACCTGCTCAAACAACCACAACAACTCCATTGCACAGAACTGCAAGGAGTGGTCCTACATCTAGTGAAGAAAGCAGCTCCTCAACTCCAGTGAGGCTAAGAAGTCTTACCGAGATATATGGACAAGAAGAAGAAGAAGAAACCAACTTTTTCTGCTTGTATGCAGACCACGAGCCTCTCTCATTCAATGAAGCTGTGGAAGAAGATCATTGGAGAATAGCCATGGAGGAAGAAATCCATGCTATCGAGAAGAATGACACTTGGGAGTTGACAAAGCTCCCACCAAATCAGAAGGCTATTGGTGTCCAGTGGGTTTACAAGATCAAACGCACTGCATATGGGAGTGTGGATCGATACAAATCAAGGCTTGTAGCAAATGGCTACAAACAGAAGTATGGAGTGGACTATGATGAAGTCTATGCTCCAGTTGCAAGACTTGACACGGTAAGATTGCTAATCTCTCTTGCTGCTTATCATAAATGGAAAATTTATCAACTAGATGTCAAGTCAGCCTTCCTTAATGGAGTTCTTGAGGAAGAAGTGTATGTGGAACAACCGGAAGGCTTCCAAGTACAAGGAGAAGAAGATAAGGTGTATCGTTTGAAGAAGGCTTTGTATGGCCTCAAGCAAGCACCACGAGCTTGGAACTCAAGAATTGACAACTACCTTCACCAAAATGGATTTCAGAAATGTCCATACGAGCATTCAGTTTACATGAAGAATGGTGCAAAAGGGGAGTTCTTAATTATTTGTCTCTATGTAGATGACTTGTTGTTTACAGGAAACAATGAAGCAATGTTCTGTGAGTTCAAGCAATCCATGTTCAGTGAATTCGAGATGACTGACAATGGATTAATGTCATACTTTCTTGGCATAGAGGTGAAGCAAGAAAGTGACGGTATCTACATCTCTCAACAAAAGTACATGAGAGATATATTGGAGAAATTCAATATGGATAAGTGCAATATTGTCAACACTCCAGTTGCAACTGGATTGAAGCTGTCTAAGGAAGGAGAAGGTGAGTTTGTAAACTCAACCGTGTACAAAAGCTTGGTTGGAAGCCTAAGGTACCTTACAATCACAAGACCTGATATAGTTTATGGAGTTGGACTCGTGAGTCGATACATGGAAACACCAAGGGAGTCTCATTGGCTGGCTGCCAAGAGAATTTTGAGGTACATAAGAGGTACTCTAAACTATGGTCTGTTTTATAATTTTGGTGAAAATGCAAAATTATTTGGTTATTCAGATAGTGATTGGGGAGGTGACCAAGATGAAAGGAAAAACACAACTGGCTATGTGTTTTTTCTAGGATCAACAACTTTCTCATGGACTTCAAATAAGCAATCAATTGTTGCTTTGTCATCATGTGAAGCCGAGTATGTTGCTGTAGCCTCAACAGTGTGTGAGGCAATTTGGTTAAGAAATCTGTTGAAGTCAGTGTGTCATCCACAAGTGGAATCGACTATGATTCATGTGGATAACATGTCTGCAATCAAGCTTGCAAAGAATCCTGTTCAACATGGAAGGAGCAAGCACATTGATACCAGGTTCCATTTTCTAAGGGACTATGTGAAGCAAAAGACAATTGAGCTTGTCTATTGTCACACGAAGGAACAAGTGGCAGACATCTTCACTAAGCCACTACCAGTTGAATCATTCCGACTACTGCGTGAAATGCTAGGAATGAAGCCGTTTTGATTTGAGGAGGTGTGTTGGAAATTCAAATCAAAACAGGTTGTAAATGACAGCTGCTAGCTATTAGTTTCTTTACAGGTTGTATTCACACTTGCTGCAACTACAAAGACTAAAGTTTCTTCCATGTGCTAGCTGAAAGTTTGTGATTCCAACGTGGAATAATGCAATGCATGTGTGTGCCAACTATCCAAAGTTGCTGCATGTGTGTGAAAGGGTGTAAAGATGGTGAACACCATCATTCATTGCATGTTGTTGTATTGTTAATCAATTTCTGTTTTGTATAAATAGGCCTTCTTGCTAGGCTTTAGAACATCAATCCAATTCCCATTCTCATTTTCAGTTTGTGAGTTTAAGAGTTGTAAACTCTTCCTATATTTCAAAGTGTTTGTTATCACCAAGCTTGCTACTTCTTTCCTTTTGTTTGTCCAATTTTATTGAGAGTACAAAGTGAGGTGTGATAGAGTTTGTAAACTTATCACCCACATATTTTGGTATTGAGTTAGTAAACTTTTCAATACCAACAAACTTCCCCATCATATTCATGCTAGCCTGCATTTTCATATGCTTACTCGTGTTCGAGCAAAACAAAAATGATCTAAGCTGATTTGGGACAATGGAACAGTTGCTGTGTGGTAATTTTGATGGCACGGCATGGATGCGGTTGATGCAATGACAAAGATGGTTAACTGAGTAAAAACTTCGGACACGAATGCGCTCTTTGAAGATGTCTTTTGGCCTTAGAGTTGAGGAAGGAGGAAAGGCCGGAAAAGTAAATGAAGAGCACTCCATGGTTGTGCAGAACGGGAACTGAAGAAACGTATGGAAATGGACTTTTATAAGCAGTTAGGCACACCAAAGTCAGCTACTTGCTCCTTGATTACAACGAAAACATTAGAAAACAACTAGCGTTGTATACAAAGCGAATTAGTAAGCTATGGATAAGACGATAAATTAAAAATGAACAATATAATGTCAACGATTTGGTGGTTGATTTCAATGGATTGCCTTGAAGCCATCCTTCACAGCTTTGTCTAATTGCTTTTGGACATTAGCTTTTCGTTTCCAAGTACAGCAAGGGGAAGAAGTTATTTAGTCACCGGTCCACATCAGTTTTGAGACTACTTTATCGTATGAAATGACAGACTTGAGACTACTTTATCACTTTATGGGAATTCGTGTGGTTCAAGACCTAGTGGCATTTTTAGACCATCTCTAACCAAGGGCTGGTCAGAGGGTTAGTTTTAACCCTCTGTCAGAGAGCTAGTTTTAGTCATCTGTCAGCCCTCTGGCCCTCCAAGATTTTCCAAGATATTAATATTTTAATAAACAGTACAATGCCATATTTGCCTCCGTCTCCAACCGAGGGCCAAATGGCCATATGGCCAAACACAATTTATTATTTAAATTTAAAAACTACAACAACTTAAATTTAAAAACAACAACTTATATTTAAAAACTACAAATTAAATTTAAAAACTACAAATTAAATTTAAAAACAACATTAACTTAAATTTAAAAATTGCAACGACTTAAATTTAATATCCATAATCAACATCATCTTCATCATCCGCCATTGTAGGAGTATAGTCAGAGGTAAACAATTGCCGCCGAGACATAATTGAAGGAAATTATTTTCGGGTCCAAGCCCTACCTTTCATTGCAGATGAGGCCATTTTTTTTGAAAGAAATGAAGGAAATATTGAAGGAAATTATTGAAAAAATATTGAAGGAAATATTATAGATGAAGGAAATATTGCAAATGAAGTGAAGAAATATTATAGATGAAGCAAATGAAGTGAAGAAATATTATAGATGAAGGAAATTATTGAAAAAATATTGAAGGAAATTATTGAAAAATTGAAACAAATATTATAGATGAAGGAAATATTGGAAAATATATTGAAGGAAATATTGAGAAATATATTGAAGGAAATATTGAAAAATATTGAAGAAGGAAATATTGCAAATGAAGTGAAGAATTGAAAGAACTTCACCATATTTATAGAAGAAAAGAAATGTTTAAATTAAAAAAAAAAAAAAAAACCCAACAGCTAGCTGCAACGGCTAGCTGACTCAGCTAGCCGTTATATTTAAAAAATTTCAAACTATTAGTGTCGGTTATAACCGACACTAATAGTAAAACTATATAAAAAAAGAATTTATCTTTAATGATGTCGGTTATAACCGACAACAATAGGAAAACTATAAAAAAAAATAGCCAGCCCGGGGCTGGCCGAAAGTAGCCAGCCCTTTGGCCCTTTGAAATTCCGTGGGGCCCTCCCAGATTCCCGAGCCCTCTGGCCTAGCCCTCGGTTGGAGACGGTTTTAGGGCTATTTTCGGCCCTCTGGCCTTCTGGACCCTTCGGTTGGATATGACCTTATTCATCAGCAGAAGTATGATCAGGCTTTTCTTCAAAGATTCAATCTAAAAGGTTGCAAGTCTGTGGCAACACTCTTAGGCCATCTCCAACCGAAGGGTCTGGAGGTCCAGAGGGCCAAAAATAGCCCGAAAACCGTCTCCAACCAAGGGCCAGGCCAGAGCGCTGGCCACTTCCAGCCAGCCAGCCAGCCTCGGGCTGGCCATATTTTTTTTAAATGTGTCGGATTTCCTGTCGGTTATAACCGACAGGAATGCTTTGATTTTTTTTAATAGTTTTATTATTATTTTTTATTTACAAAATTTTTCCTATAACTTCTAGTTTTCATATTTTTTTTAAATTCTATTTTTTTTCCTATAACTTTTATTTTACAAAATTTGTTTCATATATTTTTTTTAATTCTATTTTTTCCTATAATTTCCTAAGCCATTATACAATATTAAATTAAATTAAGTAACATGAAACAACATTAAACAATATGAAACAACATTAAATAACATTAACCAATGTAAAAATTATACAACATAAAAAAAACATTTAACAACATGAAAGCTAAACAACATTTAAGTTGTAGTTTTTAAATAATAAATTATGTTTGGCCCTATGGCCCTCGGTTGGAGACGGTTTTTTTGTGACAAGGTTAAAACGAGCCCTCTGGCCCTTTGACCCTCGGTTGGAGACGGAGGCAAATATGGCTATGTACTGTTCATTAAAATATTAATATATTGGAGGATCTTGGAGGGCCAGAGGGTTAAAACGAGCCTTTTGGCCAACCATCGGTTGGAGATGGCCTTAATTACAAAAGAAAAGTTGTGAAAAGAAGACGAAGCTGAACCTGTAGCTGAGAAATTATATAGGAAAATTGTTGGAAGTCTACTTTATTTGACTGCAACAAAGCCAAACATCATGTTTGCAGCCAACCTTTGTCAAGGTTTATGCATAATTCTACAAGGACTCACATGGGAACTGCAAAGAGGGTTCTCAAGTACATCTTAGGAACATTGGACTTTGGGATCAAGTATGGAAAGGGTGAGAAAGTTGTTCTGTTAGGCTTCTATGATAGTGACTGGGGTAGAAGTGGGGATGACATGAGGAACACCTCACTCTATGCCTTCACATTTTGTTCTGGAATATTTTCTTGGGTTTCCCTCAAGTAACAAAGTGTTTCATTGTTTACTGCACAAGCAGAATATGTAATTGTTGCAGAAGCAACTTCTCCGGCTATTTGGTTGAGATTTGTGTTAAAAGATTTTGGGGAAATGCAAATGGATGCAACACCACTGACGTGTGACAACACCTATGCAATATCAATGACTAAGAACCCTATCTTTCACTAAAAGACCATGCATATTGACAGGAGGTTTCATTTCATGAGGGAAACACTGCAAGAGAATACTATTGAGTTGATATATTGCAAATCACATGATCAAATTACAGATATCTTTGCCAAGGTTCTTCCAAAGTAAAGATTTGTCTACCCTAGAAGAATACTTCGAGTCAAATCCAGAATCCATGTAGAGGGGGTGGTGTTGGAATTAAATACAATTTGGTCGTTGTCCAAGCTTGAGAAGCAAGAAATTAGTTTATGTTTTTTTAAGAGTAATGCTAGGGAGATTAAATTTGTAGATAAAATTTTGAAAACTAAAAGATATGGAAGTCGATGATTAGTTTATTACTTACATGTTAATAAACATGCTTATTTCTATTGGTGACACATCATTTAGTCTTCTCATTTAATCTCCCTAACATTATCCTTTTTTTAATTCAAGTTCTATCGGATAGTTTTCTGTTTGTTGTCTTGTGATTAAGTGTAGGCTTGGTCTTGACGGACAAGTGTATGCACTAGATTAGACTTTTATTTCAATGGCTTAGATTGCTTTTGGGTAGCTTGTCTTTAGTGACAGACGATGAGGATAAGAATGAAGACAACCAATGTTGAGGTAATGAAATAGTGTGATGCTATACGATTTGCACCTGCAATTCCTCTGAAATTCTCTGTTTTGTCCTTCATTTACATCGTCCAAACACACAAAAATAATACAGAATTTATCAATTTGCAGTTTCAGTTCCCAAAAATTAAAAACCCGAAAAAATGGTGACAAAAAATTACACATAATATACGCATTATATATAAGGCTTATTTACAGATACGCATTTTAAAATTTGATTTTGATCTCACTTTATACCTTTTATAACAAAAAAACACCACTTTACTCATTGAAACTCAAAATCTGCTCTACTTTAATATGTTTTTATTTCTTCTGGCAAATTCGCTCCATTTTGATTCTACTTTACCTGTGGAATTCGATTTTGATCTCACTTTGCCCCTGAAACTCAAAGGTTGTCATTTTACTCTATGAAACTCAAAATTCGCTATGCATTGCCATAATTCTGTTAATTCCGTTCAAAACCATCAAATATGCTTACATGAATTAAAATGCATATGTGAAAAAAGAGAGGAATATAGTAAAATGATGAACCAAAATTCAAAATGAGGAGAACGACTTTGTCGCATGGTGGAGATTTATAATCAAATTCATCTGTGGTACTCGTTAATATTCAACAATGCATAGAGGAGATTTACAAAATGACACTTTTTGAGTTTTAGGGGGACAAAGCGGGATCAAAATCGAATTCGAGGGACCGTAGCTAAAAATAAGCCCATGTATTACACTTTTACCCATCCACGTCAACAACTTTAACAATTATTTGACAGAAGAAAAAAGTAGAACTAATTTTAAGTTTTAGGGAGTAAAGTGGTGATTGTTAAGTTATAGGGAGTAAAACTAGATTAAAATCAAGTTTCAGAAGGAGCTAAAAATAAGCCTAAATACAAATGGAGAGACACCCCTTCAAATATTCATAAGATCATAAAGAGGTAAACCAAACAAGCGTCAGGATATGTGCTGAGTGAGAGACAACGAGTTGTTGACTCTTCGTGATCTTAGTCGAATTATTGAAGCACAAACCTTACTATATTTCGATAATTTCATTTTCAAGAGATAACATTTCATCGGTGCTTAGACCGATTGGTGATTGATTACAATAAGACTTGAGAGCTAGCTTTCAAATTTTCGAGATCGTGTAGTCCATTGCATCCACAAGAAAATCTGCAGCCAGAAAAAAAGAAACAAATTGGCACTACATTTTTGGAATGACATGTCACTCGCTAATTTGCTATTTCGCTGAGACGGTAGAAAAAAAAAACCTGCATCTTCCTTGGTGAAGCATAGGGGAGGTGTGATTCTGAAAACATTTCCGTAGAAGCCACCTTTGCCGATCAAGACTCCCAAATCTGATAGTGGAAGGAAAAACAAAGTAAAGATTAATTACCAGGTCAGGTAGCATCGAACCACGAAAGGGATTCAGAATCGCATAGGTTTAAAACAAACCTTTCATCTTGTCCATTACGTGTATGGTTTCAGCCTTTGCAGGTGTCTTCAGCTCACGATCAGTAACAAGTTCAACTCCGAGCATGAGTCCTCTTCCCCTCACATCGCCAATAACTAGATACGTAATCATCACCAGAAGTTGAGATAAAGACAGTTTATATATTGTAATCCTAGAGGAAATTATTGTCTGTGATGACTCATGGATACTGACATAATAAGAAAAATGCTTACGTTCATATTTATCCTTAAGAGCATTGAGTCTTTCCTTCAGATACAATCCCACGAGCAACGCATTCTCCTGCAGTTTTTCTTTCTCAATCACGTTTAGAACCGCCAGTCCTGCAGCTGTACACACTGGATTACCACCGAAGGTGTTGAAGTAATTGCGGCGAGTTAGGACCTCTGCAACCTCAGGAGTGGTTACCACAGCACCAAGGGGAATGCCATTTCCAATTCCCTGCAAAATCCAGACATAGATTTAAGTCAAACACAGAAACCGGCTTCAAATACATATTTCTTGGGGTTGAAGAAAAGAACGATGAGATTATTAAGTCACTCTTCGACTATACCTTTGCCATTGTCACAATGTCAGGCACAACACCGTGTCCCTCAAATCCCCAGAAGTTGCTCCCCGTCCGAGCGAAACCAGATTGGACTTCATCAGCAATGAAAAGTCCTCCAGCTTTCTTCACGCTATTATAAACGGCTGGTAAGTAACCTGGAGCTAGTTCTACAATTCCTCCTACTCCCTGTAACATAATTAAAAAATTAGTACTAAAAAAGGGGGTTGATCCATGGATTTTTCTTCCTTTTGCCGCATTTCGCTGGAAGGGTTGAGTGAGTAATAACTTGATTATTAGGCAGATGACCTACCTGGATAGCTTCACATAAAAAACCAGCAACATGGCCTGACGTTCCAAAGTCTATGAGATCTTGGACATCTTTGGCATACTTCTCTCCATCTGAACCAAAAACTCCTCTGTATGGATCCGGATTTACGGCGTGATGAACTCCACTCTGTTGATCAAACCAATATAATGGGAATGTTAGCTAACTTTGAACAACGCAAATTACAGTAAGCCCTTCTAATACAGAACTGATATACTTGGTGCATGTGAAAATCATCAACGTATCAGCAAATATATGTCATTATGCACTCTTTAGTAAAAAAAAGTAGATGGAATAATGAGTACTATTTTAAAGTGCTAATAACAATTTTCGTAGTGAATAAGCATATGCATCTACAACTCTCTCTCCTATGTCTTACAATCCTCATTTAACGGCTCAGAAACAGAAATTGATTTAAGTATTTAACTTAAGTATTAAAAAAATCTAAATATCCTTGTTGGAAAAGAGAAAGATTTTAAGAATGCATAATTTCATAATACCTTTTACTTAAGGGAGTTTTAACGAAACATTCGGTACTATTCACTTTTAATCTAATGCTCTAATACTATTTATACAAGCTACAACATTATAATATATATTCTTGAAATTTTCTTTCCACATCAACCGAAAAAAAAGGAAATTTGCTTTCCACACCAAGATAGGATCCTCGCCGGATCCTCTTTGTGAGGATCCCAGGGATTCTTTAATTCTGTCATTTTATCGTACATCGTGCGGTCATAAATTATTTTAAATTATATTATTTAAAATTGAACATAAATAGTGTCTGATGAAAACTGACCGCACGATGTACGATGAACGGACATGATTAAAGGATCCTCGAGATCCTTACAAAGAGGATCCGGCGAGGATCCTATCTCTTCCACACCTAACCTTCTATTTTGGCATTCTAATAATTTATTTTGGAGCAAAACCCAATAATAGAATTATAGGTGAATTTTTTTTTAGTTTGCAGGAAACGTGATCTGTTACACAAAGTGTCATAATATAATTGGTTGGATTTTTGTTTCTCATGTTTTCAACCAATTTTATTATTACAGTTAGTGTAACGGACCGTATTCCCAGCATACTGAAAAATCTTTCATTATAGGTAAACTCATACATTCATAACATATTAACAATTATTGCTTCTATTATTTCCGCATTTTAATTAAATTAATAAGCATATAAGTCTTCTGCTTTACAAGATAATATTCCAAACTACTACAATACTTCACTCTATAGGAACGAGGACATGGAAGGAGGCAGGCACATTATCCTAACTAATTGGCCTAACTTACTTATTATCAAGTATAAATCGTACACTAAATATAGTCCTTGAAAACTTATCAAATGTAAGGTGATATAAAGGTTAAGAAATGTATTCTTAAGGAATAACTATGGTATTACCGTATTAGGCAAACAAGTCAAATCACACTACGTGTATAGAAATGACAACTTCTGCTACAAAAATGATTTGCTCATGCGTATAATGTGCTTATTGATGCATGTATACAAATGACCTATGGTCCCCAACAAAAGGAAAATAATTAAGGAAAATATTAGAGAAAAATATCAAATCATAATATTGATTTGAACAACCTTATCGTTTAGTCATATTATATAGTATTTGGTTCCATTTTTTATATCATTGAAGGTATTCGGATGACGTCAGGTGGTGTCGATATCGTGTTATGGGGTTAGCATATATGTAGCATGCAGCCAATCGAGAATGATAACGTATGAACATATATCTTGGCCACTTTAGGCTTAAACCACTACATCTGGATAACTTCACGTGCCTTCCTCCCCAATTGCACAAATGAAGTGAATCATAGACTATGCACAATACTTATATGTATTTATGTATTTAGTACAATTATTATTTAGTATTCAGATGTAGTTTATGTTAATATATGTATTTAATGCAATTATTATCTGATGATCGAGATAGTAATTGTATTCAATACATGTAAGTATTATAATCGAATCTCAATCGAAGTTACAAAAAAATGCATGAATACATGGAATTGAGCTAGTAAATTAAGCTCCGAGTACAATAACCCTATTAGCATAAATTTCATGAACCGGTTGCACCATTATTATAATGTTATAGACTAATTTATAATGTCACATGGCACATAACGTTATATAATTTGCAACAAAATCCCAAGCATAAGAAAATGGGGTGTGCTATTCACACGCCATTTTTTACTTCTCACACACCCCTTGTTAATTTCTGTCATTTGATATTCTTTAATTCATATGATCTGATGACCGAAAATTAAAAAGGATGTGTGAATTTCACACCCCAAGAAAATTTATCTCCTAAAATCGAGCTTGACAATTATTATTCACAAATTCTAACTTCTCACCAATTAGGACGAAAATAGAGGTCTTATCAATTCATAAAATTGACCAAGTTAAATCACACTTAAAAATCCATAGCTCCCAATTAATAATTAGATAACATAGCATCTAATCTTACTTAAAACCATTTAAATGTAAATATTTTAGATAGTAAAAATGAATAGTGAGAGAAAAAGTGGAGAAGAAAATGACCTGTATGACGTTGAATTTCCAGTTGGCCTGGGCAGTGGCTCCCATGGTGCCAGCGCCGTTGCCATGATATGCATTCCTCAGCGAGATTATATCGTGACATCCAGTGTACAACCGCGCTATCAGCATTGCCAACTCGTTTGCCTCTGTCCCCGAGTTTGTAAAAAACACCACCTACCAACAAATTTACTAAAAATCAAATAGAAATACCATAAAATTCCAAAAATCACGAACGGGTTTTACGTCTTTTTAAAAACTGTAGAAGAGAAAACAAAATTCATGATAAACTAGGCATTGATGCTATCATCGGCGCGATTGCGACCCCTATCGACAAAAGATCACAATCACTCGTCGGTGATAATGACAATTCTTTTAAAAAAACGTAAATACACCGTCTTTAATTATAAAACTGAATTAATAAGCTGTGACTATATCTCAACTCAATACCATTATATGAACATGTTGAAATGAGTTGAGATATTGCGACCATAACCCAACTCAATATCACTGTATGAATAGCGACCTAATTAGTTTATTCACCAAAAAATGCTAAGAGGAGATGACTATACAATCCAATAGGAGGACATGACTGAGTTAAGATATCGTTACAGTGTCCTTTTTATTGTAAGTAGGTTTATCTCGTTCAGCCGACCTTGAGATTGCCGGGCAACTTGTTAGCGAGCGCCTGAGCGAAGTCGCCGATGGCGTGGTTGAGGTAGAGGATGGTGGAGTGTTGTATGCGCTTGGTTTGGTTGACTATGGCCTCCACCACGTCCGGATGGCAGTGCCCGCAGCTCACCGTCGCAATCCCCCCGAATCCGTCCAAATACCTCCGCCCCTTCTCGTCGAACAAGTACTGCCTCTTCCCGTCCACAATGTTCAGCTGCGCCAAACAAACGAAAAATCATTAATATCCAATTAAACATATGAAAGACGTGATTAAATTGTGGAGGAGGGAGGGATCAGGTGCGGTGGAGCTCACGGGTTTGTCGTAGAAGTAGGGCATGGAGGGGCTAAGATACTTCTTGCGCTGGGCAAGGATCTCGTCGGCGGTAGGGCCGGTGTACGGCGGAGGGGTGTAATCGCAGGGGGGCATTTTGAGACCATCGACGCCATTGTCTTGGAGAAGGGCTTCCTCCCTTTGAGCCACCTTAGAGAAGCAGCGTTGTTGTTGCCACCGCAGGGGTTTTGCACTTCCTGAGAATACCCTTCTCCCTATTAAACCATGCATCTTTTTTTTTTTCTCAAATTTTCTACGCTCCGCTGCCTCTCTCCGAAAATGCTGGAGTTTTTGGTTTTGTTTTGTGGTTAAGTGAGTGAGTATAAATGGAGAGAGAGAGAGAGAGAGAGAGTTGTGGAGGTGGAGGTGGAAGAGCAAGGCGGGGAGGGGGAATATATAGTGAGATTTTAAGTCGCGTTGGATTGTTGTTAATTAGCTTTTAATTAGTTTTTTTAAGCAGGATTAATTAGCTTATGGTAAAAAGAATTAAAAAAATGTCTGTGATCTGTATTTGGTTATTGGTGGTAAAGATGAATCTATCCGGTGAAATGCTACAGATTCCAATTGTGACTCATATTCCTTTCAACTTTTTTTTTTGAACATATTCAATTCAACTTTGATGTCATAATTATATTTGGGTTGGAGAAGAATTTTAGGTTCTTATTGCACACGACATGTTTTGAGTTTAATTTTTTACGCTGGTGAATCACGTAATGGTAGCCAAAATACTTCCATAAGTCTTCCCAACTTTTGAAAGGTAGACTGCAGCAGCAAAACCATAATCCCCTTTTTGGAAAAAAAAATATTATATTTTTGTTGGGGTAAATGGGTAATATGAAAAAAGATTTTGTAAAGTTGTTTGTCCAAAACATAACAGCTAATGAAATCATAAAAATGGTAATCAGCTTAGGGGAGTGGCGCACCCACCAAGTCCTTGTTAGCTATAAAAAAGAAGGTACTTTTTTCTAAGTGCTTCCTTAGGAGTACTAGAATTAAAGGAAAACTAATGAAAAGTGTTTGAAAACTTTGAATTTTAACGATAAGGACAAAATAAAAGGTAAAGTGAATAGTACCATGATCGACTTTTTAGTGTAAAAATGTAGTTTTTTGTTAAAGTGAACAGTACCGCGAGTCTTTCGTTAAAACTTCCTAGAATTAATGGGTCCATGTGTGTTTATCATTTGTACATGACCTACGTAATGTTAAAAATTCATGTATAAGTATTTAAAAGATGTGAAGTGTCGCATTGTTACTTAATATGACTAAATAATTGATGCATTTGAGATGCAAAACTCGAGTGAGGATCCTTGCTGAATTCTCTTTGTGAGGATCTCAGGGATTCTCAAATTACATCCGTTCATCATATATCGTGTAGTAAAAAATTATTATAAAGTTTTTTATTTAAAATTGAATATAAACAGTACCTGACTAAAACTGATGGCACGATGCACGATGAACGATGAACGAATGTGATTAGAGAATCTCTGGGATCCTCACAAAGCAGATCCAACGAGGATCCTCGACCTACGAATCAATTGCCTAAAGAGCATGTGGAGCAAACACTAGATGTATAAACTCATATGACGTGGAATACAAAGCAAGAATTGTTCAGAAAATGCACCGTGGATTATGATGTTAAGGAAAGCAAGACTTCCCAATTCATAAGAGTATAAAGCAATTGAAAGATACCACGTAATAATCAAATAGGCAAGTGGGGGTGAAGGTGAAAGTCATTTTCAAAGATGTTTCAATTCCAAGGACTGAAGTCAGTTAAAATCCAGGTGTATACTTCATCGGAATTTGTTATGTCTAAGAACACATAAAAGTTTAAGCAATTGGCCACAATAGACACGTTTGATATTCGGTTGCATTTTTTATCACACTTTTAAAAATGGTTAGTTTTGATCAATTTGCTTGTGAAAAAACTATATTGTCCTTCCTTGATCTTTTTAGCATATCCTTCATTGATCATAAACCACCAAAAACGTAGCAACACCCTAATGGCACCTAACAACACTCTCAGATCCATTCTTCACTTGCTCCACCTTGACTAATCAAACTTGGAACAGTGAAGAGCATTTGGAACACCATGAAAGTAGCTAAGTATTTGGAACATTCGATTTCTTTTATTTAAAATTTGGTTGTGGTGGTTGGGGAAAGAAGAAGGAGAGGGTTCCTTGAATGAATTGTTGTGGATATGGTGGTTCGAAATCAAAAAAAGGCAATGTGTCATTGGAGTATCGTTGTAGCATCATCAGATTATTGTTGTGGTTGTGTTGGTTCAAAATAAAAAAAAAGGTGTATCATTGAAGTGTCGTTGGGGCGTCATCAGATTGTTATTGTGGTTGTGTTGGATCAAAATCATAAAGAGAGAGTATCATTGGAGTGTATTTGTAATGTCATCAGATTGTTATTGCAGCTGTGTTGGTTCAAAATCATATAAAAAAAAGAGTATTGTTGGAGTGCTGTTGTGGTTGTGTTGGATTAAAATCATAAAAGGAGAGTACCACTGAAGTGTCGTTGTAATGTCATAAGATTGTTGTTGGAGTTCTGTTAGTTCAAAATCATAAAAGAGGGAGTATTCTTGGAGTTTTGTTATGTGGTCATCCAGGGACGAAGCCAGAGATTTGTGTGAATGGGGGCATCCTCAAACAACAAAGTCATAATTAAAAAGCTTAAGAATTTACTAAACACAATACTTATATATTAATCCATAAAGTTTTTCATACAACAGTCATTTACAATATCCCTCGACGCGTTTTCATGTTCTGAAAGCGTTGCATGACAACATCATTACCAATACCATCAAATATCTCTCTCTCTATAAAAATAACCATGTTATCATTCATCCATTGATCTCCCATCCGATTTCTCAATCGATTCTTCAGAATTTTCATGGCCGAAAATGCTCTTTCAACGGTTGCAGTAGCAACTGGAAGAGTTAGTGCTAATGTCACAAGCAAGTAAACTAGCGAATACACCTTGTGTTTCTTGCATTGAACCATTTTTTTTGCAAGATCTCCAATCTCTTTTAAACCTGAAAACTCAATGCTAGACCGCATATCCACAATGTAAGTCTCAAGTTGAATCTTAAGTATCACCAGCTCATTCATAGAGAAGTCTTTAGGATAAAATTGGGCAAGACGCAATAGCTTTTGGCTATCAAAAGCAGAGAAGGAGTCGGCTGGACATAAACATGCCAAACAAAGAAGTAACTCAGTGTTGGTCTCATTGAAACGATTATTTAGTTCTTGAAGCTGCCAATCCAAAACAACATAAAATATCCCAACACAATAGTGATGCATATTTGTGACTGCTTTTGCTTTTCGTTGCCCTCGCCTTCGAGAAAGAAACATATCATCCATATTAGGCACATCAATATCATGTTTAAGACAAAATTCTGAGACTTCATTGAGTAAAGAATCCCAACCATTTTTCCTCATTATCTCCAACCTTTGCTTACAAACTCCAACCAACTTCATAGCATTTACAATATCTTGATCCTTCCTTTGCAATGCTTGTGACAATTCATTGGTTATTCCAAGTATATCTTTCATCAAGTGTAGATTAAACACAAAATCAAATGATTGCATGGAATCCAATAAATTATTCGCTTCACATCTTTGTTGAGAGCTTACTCCATCATCTGCTATTACTTCAAGTACATCAAGTATGGATGAAAACATAGTCATTATACTTACTAAAGTACCCAAGTGTGAACCCCAACGTGTTTCTCCAGCACGTTTCAAAGTAGTTTCTTGATTTTTGCCTTTCCCACTTGTAAACTCACCACTGTTTAGTGCTTCAATAACTGCAATAGATTGCTTATCCCGAAGAAGATCACAACGCTTCGATGAAGCTCCAACAACATTTACCAAAATAGTAACTATACTAAAAAGAGACTCAATTTGAATGTTCTTCTTTGCCACAGCTACTACAAGAGCTAATTGAAGTTGATGTGCAAAGCAATGAATATAATAGGCACAACCACTTTCTTTCATAATAAGAGCTTTAAGACCATTGAACTCACCTTGCATATTGCTGGCCCCATCGTAACCTTGCCCACGCAACCTAGACATGCTCAATTTATGCCTAGAAAATACCTCATCAATGGTTTCCTTGAGTGAGAGAGCAGCGGTACTAGTAACATGCTCAATGGTTTTCTTGGAGATGTTGACAATGTTATCCATATTAATATATATGCTTTCTTAACCAAAAAATAAAATAAATGCCTAATAACTAATCCATATCCAACCAAGGCAACAATTCAATTAACTAATACCAATAAGCATACAAATTATTCAACAAATAAACATTTAATTCAACTAATCATATGAATAAATGTATACCCATATTTATAGAATTCGTAATTTCATAATTTCATTAATCAATAATCATAGAATTCATCATATCAATAATCAATAAGTCAATAACCATCCATATTAGTGCATACCATATCCATATGATTCTATATTTCTATACCAATTAAACAAAAATTCGTCTTAAATAATTAATTAGGGTTAGGAATTATAGATTTAGGAATTAAAAAATTTACCTAAATATATATATATATGTCGGCTAGAGACTAGAGAATGGCTGGCTGCTGGCATGGCTGGGAAGAGCAACTTTGCTCCAGAGAGCACCTGGACAGGAGAGCAACTTTCAAGGTGTTGGTTTTGGACTTTGGAGAAGACAAACAGAGCAGCACCAAGCTGCTCTCTGACAAGCGGTCCCCCACTAATACTATAACATAACTTTTTTTTTTTTTTAAACATATACGAAACGACGCCGTTTCGTTTACATTTAAAAAAAAAAAAAATCAGATCAGGCTTCTGCAGAGGTTCGTTTTGCCTTTGGCCTGGTTTAGAAAGACCCAGATTGATTTCCAAAAAAAAAAAAAGACCCAGATCGGAGGAACCAGAAAATTGCAGTGGGGGCTTTGCTGCTGCTCAAAATCGCAGTGGGGGCTTTGCTGCTGCAGAAACAGATGAGCATGCCAGCATCAGAAAAATCTCAGGGGGGGCATCCGCCCCCCCTAGGCCCATGGTAGCTCCGCCCTTGTGGTCATCAGATTGTTGTTGTTGTTGTAGTGGTGTTCAAAATCCTAAGAATTTGGTCTACATATATCAAATTGAAATATGTCCTTTTTGGTAAAGTGGGGTGTTCTTGAAAATGGATTTTTGGTTGCTTTTAAAGTCATTAGAGTGTAGTTGTGGAGCCGTTGTTGTGTTGTTGTCTAAGTTATGATTCAACATCTAAAAGGGGAGTGTCATTTGGGTGTTGTACTGTTGTTAGAGTGTCGTTGCGCTTTTGCCCCTTTTGATTAATGAAGGGCAATATAGACTTTTTGCATGAAAATTTGAGCAAAAGAACAATTTTTAAAAGTCTGAACAAAAGTGTAACCAAATATCAAAATATGTTTATTGTGGTTAATTATCTTAAATATTTTAATAGGGCAATATCATCACGTGGTTGGTTAAACACTCTTATAAAGAATGGGACTTCATATATTGAGGATTGCGCCTCTGAAAGGCCGATTGATACACAAATACAAAATAGCCGTTTCATTTATGAGAATAACTTGACCAACTATCTTATGAGGTTGCCTTATCAACTAATCTTTATGTAGTATTGTAAATCACGCACTCAACAAAGCCACAAATGGTTGTCTACTTTAGCAGTGCATCCCAACAAAACAACCATAATACCTCACCTCATTCAGTGGCAAAAAATGGACCCATGTTCATCTACAAAGCATGAACTTAGACCGAATAATGGGTATTGTTAAGCAAAATGCGTGCGTCTCTACACCATTCACATTTTGGCATTTCCAAAAAAGTGGTTATAGCCAATAATTGAACCCTAAATAGGATTAATAAACCATCCTACAACGAACTTAGTCTGAAATCGAAGCCAAATGAGAGCTAAGTACATAAAAATATCGGTTTACCTAAAGGGAGTGTGACGACACCATGGATATCTTGCATAGAAACACTCAATCACTAATGAGGTGGGAAGTTTATGTAAGTTTGGTGATTAACACTAATCATCTTCTAGAACTATTAAACAATGTATTCGATTAATAAAGCAGCTTTGAAGTTGTGGCTATCCTCTGCGTATTTGGGAGAGATTTTTTAGTGTACTAGTAACATATTTCAATAAATTAAGTGTTAAAATATAAGCAGGGAGAAAGATTTTTTTCAAGTATCCATTCACTTGTATAATGACACTTAGTGTACAGAACCATGTTACAGTGCACTGAAAAATGTATCGTGTATTTGGAGGGCAATAATGCATTTAAAAATGTTAAACTATGAAGATTCAATTATATAATCATAAGCATAATGACCCAAGTACAAACGAAGTCGTGATCACAATAATAAAATAGATTTCGACGTCCAAATTAATCAGATGCCACCATCAAGGTGTTTTCTGCGTAGGATTTCCACATCCCAATTATTGAGGCAATGTAACTACGACGAGGTGGTTCAGTGGTTGGGGGTGACTTTCAGGTATGTTTTCTACACGGCATGTCTTGAGTTCGACTTTTGGCACTGGTGAATTACACGATGGTTGCTTGGTGGAGGTTAAAATACCTCTGTGAGTCTTCCCAGTTCCCGAAAGGGTTGTCGTGGCGAAGTTACCATCTAATCTCCTTTTGGTTATAAAAGTATTATTGAGGCAATGTTATTTTATATTATAGTCATCCCTTTGATTCCAAACAACCTTCCTCCCAATAAACAATTTGTTAAAAAAAAGAAAGAAGATAATCTAGCAAATTAAGTTGTTAAACTAACAATTTGAAATACGTATTACGAATAAAAACTTAAGGGATCCCAAAACTTAATCAATAGTTTAAAAGGAAAACTAATGAAAATGGCTTGAAAACTTTGAGTTTTAATGATAAGGACAAAATAAAGGGTAAAGTGAATAGTGTCAGGATTGACTTTTTAGTGTAAAAATGTGGTTTTTCGTTAAAGTGAACAGTACCATGAGCTTTTCGTTAAAGTTCCCTAGTTTAAATTGACAATTTAATAATATAACATGCTCGGCCGATAACAAAACAGTTATCCAGGCAACTTGATAAACTCGGATCAGGATTCTCATGACTAGGCCCATCGGACCGTTCAAATTTTATTCAACGGCTACAATTATTATAACTTTTAGAAAGAACCCCTGTTAGTAGCTGTTCGATAAAATTTGAAAGGCCCGATGGGTCTGATCATGAGGATCCTCACCATTTGCTCAGGAGAGGATCCTGATCCGATAAACTCATCCATTTCAAACCATGTCAGCAAATCAAGCCAATGAAACTACCAAGGATACAGTCAGCAGATTAACATACCAGATTATTGTATGCCCAGGAAAGTCGACGGAATAAATATTCAGCAGGGCCATCTAATAACCAGCTCACGAAATAAGAATGGGAACGCATGCATCTGGAATTGTACCCACAAAAGGCCGGGTTGTATGCAAATATGGTGCAGACCGTTCTTTTGTGAAAATGCCAGATCATCCAACTAGTCAAACTGAACTAGTCAAACTGGCATACTCAAATTTTCTTGATCGACAAAAGACAAGAACCCGACGCCAGATCAAAACCATGTATATTGTTTTTTGGGGCAAGCATCTTATCTTGACAACTCCAATTAGATTCCTTGCATATCTGGCATAATATTTTTATTAATGAGTCGAGATATTATCCAGGTTTCTGTTCATGATTATAAAAAAGGAAAACTAATGAAAATGGCTTGAAAACTTTGAGTTTTAACGATAAATAAAGGGTAAAGTGAATAGTACCAAGATTGACTTTTTAGTGTAAAAATGTGGTTTTTCGTTAAAGTGAACAGTACCGAGAGCTTTTCGTTAAAGTTCCCTTATAAAAGCATAAGACAATTGTATCATCAAACAGGACAATGCTGATTCATGCATGCATCAAAAGCAGCGGCTGAGAAGTAGAATGTTGCTAATTCTATCACTTAACTCATAATTAATTAATTAGCCATTGGATTAACATAACCACATTAAGTTTAATTGGAAGACTAAATTGTAGCATAAGTCTCTGATATATACCACTGGTTTAGTTTTCATCTTTGAACTCTACTAATAGTCTATCGTCCTCAAATTATGTCATTTGTTGCACTAGTAGTTATTTTCGTTAACTCCATCAACTTTTCCATTAAGCTGAGGAATAAAATAGAAATTTCATCCAAAAAAAAAAAAAGAAGATGAATTTTTTTAAGAGAAAGAGTTGGCTTCTCAAGGACTGAGGATGAATTCATCTTTAAAATAGCTCGTAATCCATTCACAGAACTTCGTGCTTATGATCGGGAACCTCTTTATTGACTAAATGATCTTAGTTTTAATTATTTTTTTGCAAATTGATTTATAATATGAATGGTTTTGATCGTAAACAAGAAATATGTCAATAGACCATGAAGTATTTTGAGGAGGAACTCCTCCGTAGTATTAAGGAGTCAAGCTCTTCTCTTTTTCAAATAAATTAGATTTTTTTTTTGGTATGTAGACCATTACGCCCTTAAATTTGATGGAAAATAAGACTATTTGATGGAAGGATCACTTATGCAACGCATAATTAAGTTAAAGAACATAAGAAACTAATATGAGAGTTTAGGGACGAAAACTAAATATGGGTACCATCAAACAGCCGCACAGCCAAAATAACATTCTAGAATTTCTAGGTGTACACAGCAAACCAAATATACAAACGGGGAACTAATAACAGGCTTCATAAGCAATTAGTTAATCGATTTATGTTCGAATGTTACGTGATTGAATGAAGCCTCTAATCTGATGTCAGTGAGTTATACAAGTTAAACACATCGTAATCACAGCGTAACTCTCAAAGAAGCTTGATACCATCCAAAATTTAAATGTCTATAGCAGCAATTATTTTTAGATCGGTTAATGAAACAAGTTGCAGTCACAGCGTAAATCTCAAAGTCGACTAATTATTTACTAGGGCATATTTTAAATTTTGTAAACATAGCTAATAAGATTATGTTGAAAGCTTGTGGAGGTAATTAAACTGCTAGAAATACTAAAATTTATATTAATTACTCCATCTGGAGTAATGTAGTTTAATAACGAAAATTAATCACTGTGTGCAAGTAGAATAGATGTCAGACCTACAGATGTTGTTTAATCAATACTGTCTGAAGGTAAGATTAAGGCGGCCGGGACGAAGGCTGGTTGCTTCCAACAAACTCGTTGGAGCTGAGTCTGGTACGATCGATGTCACGCCGTGAAACAAATGAGTCGAACGACCTCCGAATATCAGCAGATCTCCAGATTCCAAACAACATTCTCTGCCTTTGCAATATCTCTCTCATCTCCGTAGAGGAAGTCTGCTGAATCAGCTATAGAGATGGAGACGACGGGCAATCCTTCTCGGAGAGACTTTCTGCTTTCATCGCGATTCTGAATATCAAAACCTCGTCTGATCACCAAATAAGTATAAAAAAATAATGGGTTAATCTCAGTTTACTACTCTGAAGTTTCTTGGTTTTCAATATTTGGTACATCAAGTTTTTTCGTCCCAGAGTGGTAGCTGAAATCATAATTTTGGGACAGTTTTATATATCCGTTAAGGTTACTGTTAAATCAGCCATTAACTAGTGACGTGGCGCCCACGTGGACAATGACTGGATGCCACGTATCAATATGAGCCCAAGTGAATATTAAAAACAATAAAAAATAATGCAAACTTAAAAAAAAAAAATTAAAAAAACCCATCCTTCTTTTACCTCACACCCCTACCCCTCCATCCCACCCAACCTTCCTTCCCTTCTCTCGCCCACCCAACCCTTCGTCCCTTCTCTCTCAATGGCTGACGCCTGTTCACCTTTGGCCGACCCCGACAACCCGATTAGCTCCCTCAGATTTGAACTTTAAATCTTTCTCTTTCTTCTATCTCAGTTTCTCTCTCTATCTTCCAAGGCCGAGTCGCGGATGTGCAGTGTGTTTCCAGATCTGGAGATGTGGAGTGTGTTGCCGGATCGGAGCTGACGCCCTAAGCCCCTCCCTGGCCCTCCTTACCACCACCCAATGCAGACAGCAGAGCGAGAACCCCCTTCATCGTGAAAGGCTGCCAACTTGTCGCGATGGAAACGACAACCGAGGATGCCGCCGGGGGTTCTTGAAGACTGCCAGATCGATTGTGATTCGTCTTCATCGGTGGTAACGGACGATGGGGATTTCGTCGCGTCATCGTCGTTTCACAAGGCCTCGCTGCCATTCGATCTAAATTTCCCACTGTTGGATGTGGATGGAGAGTTAGGTAGTGGGATGGACGCCGGCACCAGCAATGGAGAGGGAAGGGATGGAAAGTTGGGTGGGCGCAAATGATATATTTTTTAATATTCATGTGGTCCGTATTGACACGTGGCGTCCAATCATTGTCCATGTGGGCTTCACGTCACCAGTTAACGGCTGATTTAACAGCAAACTTAACGGATGTATGAAACTATCTCAAAATTATGACTTTAGGTACCACTCTGGGATGAAAAAAAATTGACGCACCAAATGTTGAAAACCAAGAAACTTCAGGTTAGTAAACTGAAATTAACCCAAAAATAATTGTTGCCTTCAAGAACAATTGGGACTGGTGGAAAGTGACACAAATTTAAGAATATGACTAACCAAAATTAAGAGCATTGAAGAAAACAACATAATTTTGATGTGTAATTGTAATTTACAGTGCTATTTGCATAGATTCTAGATCCTGCAACGCACATATACGTTTGGTTTTATTGAAGAGGTATTCATCAATTTCCCCCCTGAACTTGTGACAATTGGCCAATTTCCCCCCTCAACTTTAATTTTGGCCAATTCCCCCCCTCAACTCTCATAATTAGTCAATTTCCCCCTCAACTTTAATTTGGCCAATTTCCCCCATCAACTCTCATAATTAGTCAATTTGCACCCTATTGTTAATTTTTTTTAATTTTCCATCTATTCTTTTTTTTTTATTTCAATCTTTCTAATAACTTCCAACAAAGTACTAAAATTAACATAAACTCACATGCATAATATAGGGTAAAATGTACAAAAACATAATACAATTAGTATGTGATATGGGTTGATTATAAGAAAAAGTTATGAATCGGGTTTAAAGCATGTAGAAGAAGAAATAATAATCCTAAACTCATGGACCTATTTCAATAAAATGGGTTCTTCTTAATAAGGAGTCAAAAATTATGAATTGACTGGCCATTTTTGTACTAAAGCTCGATTCTCCGCAATTTACTTGAACTTAGCTTTCACTTTTATAAAGAAAATTGTATTCACATACAAAAATGTACACATCAATCCTTTTCGTTATCAATTTTGTATAGTAAAAAAATCAAATAAAATTACTCCATACTGATTTATTATACTAATAATATTATCTATGATAAATTGTAAAATTCTAAATTTTAATCTATTTGTAATAGGATAAAGACATAGGAAAATGATTAACATACATCTTATTTAGTTTCTTACACACACTTGTTTAATTATGATCAAATTAAAAAATTAACAGTAGGGTGCAAATTGACTAATTATGAGAGTTGAGGGGGGAAATTGGCCAAATTAAAGTTGAGGGGGGAAATTGACTAATTATGAGAGTTGAGGGGGGAAATTGGCCAAAATTAAAGTTGAGGGGGGAAATTGGCCAATAGTCACAAGTTCAGGGGGGAAATTGATTAATACCTCTTTATTGAAAGTGTATTTGAGTAAATACCTGATGAAGACCAAGTTGACCAGTTGTTGTATAAAAGTTGGCAATTCATAAATCAGGAGACATTGAAGGGAGTATTTCTTCTGCTCTACTAACTCTGAGTTCCTATTTAATGTGGGCGTGCGCCTCTCGAATCACTCTTTTAACCAACGAACTAAATTTTTTAGGTATACCAGGAGGCCGAGTACCATCTATTGTTCGCCTATCTCCATATTTTCTTGTCTGAGGATCCCAGTCCCAGCCAAGGCACATCATCTGTAGACGAAGTTTTGCTCCATCTTGGTAACCTGGCCGATAAAAGCCTCCGGGACCTACATCGAGCTCCCGGCATTTTTTCACTATTCAACTTATAAATTTAAGTGTTACCAAGGCATTAGTAACAAGTTTGCAGTATAAAGAATCTAAAACAATCGGTTTTCAAAAAACTGCACAATGTGTCACCACAGATAGACCAGACCAGAATAAAAAAAAACCTAATTATCAGTAATTACTAATATTATGTCCATAATCTATATCGCTGATCAAATGCACATCATGAATGGAAATTGATGCTCTACGAGACTACGTACTTCTCTGATCTAGAATTGCTAATCTATGATTTAGAAGGGAAAAAACGCAAAACCTGTTCACTGAGGTTGACAAAAAATTTCAACAATTTCGTCCCAGAGACCTCAGTAGTTCTATTTGGACTTGTGAGTTCTGTATGTTCTGGATTTTCGAATTCCACTATGTCTTCTTCATTCTGGTTTTCTATCTTTCTTGCAAGCCAAGCTTTAGGTGGAGAACTTCTGCTCCAAGACATGCATATATCAAACGGTTCATCATATTTCTTGGTGCATAACGAGACTTTTCTGGGAAGCCATGCATTCTTTTTTCCCAAATTCTGTAGGAAAAGATGAATATGTATCCTTCTCGCTTTGACAATCTGACATATTCGAGCTTTCATGTGGAAATTTACTTATATTCTTAGAGCATGAACTTGTAGCAGCATCTTCCATATTAACTAGCATTGATCTTACATCAATTCGATACTTCCTTTTATTGATATGAATAAAAGAACTTAGAGTTATCAGTAGGATCTAATGCAGACTTAGGAACAAGTTGCGTTGATCAAATACCAGATGGGACATAAGAAATCTTGTAATCAATTGAAAAACTTCCAACCTTATCATTTGCCAATTTTCGTTTGTGTTTCCGACATTTCCACTCACAACACCAGCATGTGTATTCGAAGAAGAGCCACATCTGATCACCTGTTAGTTTAAAGAACAGGAAAGATAATTTATTTAGGAAAATGATATCCAAATAAGTAATTATTAAGGTAAATTAATTATTACCTGAAGCACAATTGAAAATTTAGAAGAACTGAGGAGTGGCGGGAATAAATTAAATACTACGGATTCAAAAACCACCTCTGGAAATTTTAACAACATTTTAGTGAAATTCTTAGCTTACTTCTAGTATCAAACAGTTTCTTAAAGAACCATTTTCACCACGTGAGATTTTGGTTCTTGGAGTGTTTTTAAATAACATTAACAACAATTTAGGGTGTTACAAGAAGCACAAGGAATTGAAAAGAACATCAAAGATGTCATATACCATAGAAAGGACTCCAAGTTTCCCTCCCCTCTTGTCCCTTCTATTTGAACGGTCATGATTAAGTTATGTCAACATCCTGTATTAACTTTTCTATGGAGCCACCAATGACTAAAATATCGATAATATCGGCGAAATATCGCCGATATTATCGTTTTTTCAGAGAGACCCATATTTTCCCACATATCCCCCTAATTGTCGTCAAAATATCGCGATATATTCGATATTATCGAAACAATCGTCGTGGCTCCGTCGTCGGAAAGGCAGCCGAGGCTGCGTCGTCGCAGCTGCCCAGATCTCTCTCTGCAATCCAGGCTCAGACCCAAGATCTGCGCCTTTGTCGTCGGAAATGAAAAATCCATTATCTCCGGATCCCAAAACCCACTCGGGTTTGAATCAAACCGTTTGATGGATCCCCTTGCCTGATGGTGGTCGCCGGGAGGTGAGAAAGGGATGAGGAACGGTCCACAGGTGGTGATGGTGCTCGCCGGAGTGTGCGCCACTGTGGTGCTCGGCGGGTGTGGGTGTGGTGGTCTGTGCTCTGGGCGAGAAGAAACAAGGACATGAATGAGGGAGAAGGTTTGAGGGATTAGGGAAAGGGGAAACACGGGGAAGTGGGGTGTGTGTGTGTCTGTCTGCTCTGGGAAGAAGACTTGCAGAGAAGAGAGGAATGAGGAGAGGAATGACCGGAACCTCAAAAAAATTAAAAAGGTGAGTGAAAGTGCCGAAGTGAAGGGG
This sequence comes from Malus fusca, assembly GCA_035220775.1. Classification (NCBI taxonomy): domain Eukaryota; kingdom Viridiplantae; phylum Streptophyta; class Magnoliopsida; order Rosales; family Rosaceae; genus Malus; species Malus fusca. Next base: position 25,124,777 of record CM069062.1, read on the forward strand.
GGAAAGGAAAATAATAGAAAATGAGGGAGGTACATCCCACGTGAAGAAGGAAGAAAGGTAGTAGAGAAATGATGGGTGCGGCAGTATGTCAGGATTATGGTAGATTTAAAAACTAAAATATGAGTTTTACTCGAAAGTTGGAGTAGATCTAAAGAAGAAAGCAAAGCCACGATGTAAGTATGCTGTGCAAATATTATTATTACGGGCATAGTCTGAAATATCGGTAATATCGACGAAATATCGAGGATATTTCGGTTTTTTCGAATTACGGATATTTCGGAACATATTCATGTAAATGAAGGAAAAAAAAAAGGAAAAAGAAGAAAAAAATGGAAAAAAGGGAGGAAAAAAAACACAAAGGGGATTTGAACCTCTCTCATTTTACTCCTCCAACACCTTAACCGCAATATATCACTTATGCTTTAGTGATAACATGCTAAAATATTTATATTTATATTTATATGAGTGACATGTTAACAATTACATGCAAAACTATTTTGGGGATTTATCATTTGATGAATACTCTTCACAATAAACTTACTCTACACATAGAGATGATGAAGATAGTGAAAAATTTGAACCTCATAGGAACTTTATGTGGTACTAAATCACTCATGTATCTTACCATGCAATGTATAAAGTGTAAAATATTGTAGTAAATCATTATATATAAATGATTATGGTGTGTTTAATCTTTTTTTCATTAATTACTACATATTTTATACACTCGCAGTGTTTACCAGCTCGCTGTATAATCAACTTAAATCAGTTAAATCCATCATGTAATGCATTTCCTTCTAATTTTTTTTGATAAACTAATAGATAATTGACTAAATAAACATTCTACAAAGTTTCAATAAAAATTTCCAAGTTTTTCTTACAATTTCCGTGGTTTTTATTCAATTTTTATCGATATCGATAATATCCCGATATTTCCATCGAAATTTCCATGTTTTTGGACTACCGATATTTCTGATATCATCGATATTTTATACCATGGGAGCCACATATCAGATCTCCGTTAATGTCCCAAAACGACGAAGCTTGACCGACACCGAAATATACGAAATCGTCAGTGCAGAAATTCGAATCCAATGCTCCTTGGTTTGGCGGTTGATTTGGTTAAGTCCATCGGCGGTGCCGGTTCAGATGAACTGGATTTGTCTCCGGTCAGGTTGCTCAGTGAAGCCCAAAAGCGCCCAATTGGTTCGGCCCATAAGGAACCCTACATGTCAATATGGCGCGGGAACAATGTCAGCTGGCAAAGCGTGGAGAGCATAATGATCGCACACGCGGCAGGAGGCTTCATGTTATTCATGATGCAAATACACAAAATATAAGATGCCCTGGCGGGCCCGGCCTGCTGCCCACTACGGGTAATGGCACTCATCCCTTTCCATTGGCTCCACACTTCCTCATCCCTTTCTTATTCTCCATTTCACTACATGGGAAAAATTTATAATCCCACTTTCTCACTACATTCGGTTAAAAATAAATAAAATATGAAAACCAGAAACTAAATATTGAAACTCAAGTAGTTTCTAGTTTTCATTGTTTTTAAAAGTTAAAAGTAGTTACCAAACAAAATTTTATTTAAAAAAAGAGAACAAACTTAGAATCAAAAGTAAAAGCTAAAAACGAATTCCTAATTAAAACTTTACGAGTTTCAATTTTTGCCCTCAAGTTTTTTGTTTTATTCCTTCACCTTCCTTCTTATTATCATGTTGCGTGCATCACCAATCATGTTGCCTCAATATGCCTTATTCATGTATTTGACTTTTAATATCTTGTTTCTTTAATTCCGTTGATTACTTGTATTTTGACCTTCTATGTTTCATTGTTAAGTCTTTGAACAGATTTTGAGGTTTGACTCTTGGAAAAACAAACATGTTAAGTTGTTGCTAGATTACAAATTTATGTCAAGTATTTGATAATTTTCATTGTATTTAACAAGTGATTATTCCTTAAAACAAGAGACCTACTAAATAGAGTACAAAATTAGGAATCGAGATCTTTTACAGATCTTGCAGTTTGGAGTCGATAGATCGAGAAAATCTTACCACTCATTTTAAATTCAACGGCCCCCATTAGCTCATCTTATTATCCTACTTCACACAAACCAATAGTTTGAATCTCTCTCCCTCTCTTAAACAATCTGGATTACTCAGTCCGTCGATGTCAGACTGCAAGATCAGAAGAGGATCTGAATTCCAAAAAGTGAAAGCTCAAACCTACTATACCCGCACACAAATAACAAACCAAAAAGTGAAAGCTCAAACCCTTTTCCCCAAAGTCCCACAATTCATGCCCACCCTTCCGCCTCTGTCTCTCATAAAATTCCTGCCAGAAAAAGGCCTTAATGTTTGAAATTTGAGCCTGCAATTCACTCATGCAGCTCTACTTCTTCATCTCTCTCACCATTTTCTTCACTTACGGCTACTCGAAAACCGATGTTCCTCTCGGATACCAGCTCACTCTGGAAGTGCCATTTGAGTACAATGTGGGATTCATTGGGAGAGCTTTTTTGATGGAGAACAATGAAACCAAACCAAGTTTTAAAGTTGCAATGAGTGTTGAAGATGTGAGTGGAAAGTACTCATGTTCCTTGCAAGTCTTTCTTGGAGATGTCAAGGTTTGGAGTTCTGGCCATTACTCAAAGTTTTACACTTCAAATATATGTGTTCTTGAACTCTCCCATGACGGAGATTTGAGATTGAAGGGCCCAAAAGATAGAGTGGGATGGAGAAGTGGGACTTCTGGACAAGGTGTGCAGGTAAGTTTATACCGAAAAACAACGAAGAAACGTTAATTTTTCGCTAGTGATTTTAAAGTTCATCTTTGTGCCTCGTGCACTCTTTCAGTTAGTATGCACACGGTTAAAGTTTAATGCTCATCTTTTACCCTCATGCCTTTCTCATGTGAGTCCGTATAAAAACAGGGAAATGATTTTCGTACTTTATTTTTCTCTCTTGCACTCCTGCTTCATTTTTATGAGACAATTGTATTGAATAAATCAAATGAGATTTAAGGGACATAAACAAAAGGAGGACTGCAATAGAAAGGCGAATACCATTTCTCAAAAATTGTAGTATTCAATTTGGAATGCAGATGGTTAATACAGAATGTCAAAACCGCTACCTTTTGTTTGTACAATATTTGATCAATGCTGAATACTTTTTTTTTTTTTTTTGTCAATTTGGTGCAGAGATTACAGATGTTGAGGACAGGCAATCTAGTTCTAGTTGATGCATTAGGCAGTATAAAGTGGCAGAGTTTTAATTTTCCAACTGATGTAATGCTTTGGGGTCAGAGACTAAGTGTTGCTTCTAGGTTGACTTCATTCCCAAGTAACTCCACTTCATACTATTCTCTTGAAATTGAACCAAGCAGGATTGCTCTCTACTTAAATTCTGGTAAATGGAACTATTCCTATTGGGAATTCAAGCCCACCAAGAACAGAAACATTGCTTATATTCAATTGGGTCCAAAAGGGTTAGAGCTATTCAGTTATAATCAAAAGAAAATTGCACAGATACATCCATCTGATGAAAATTTTCGGTTTCAGCCCATGAGGTTTTTAGCATTGGGGAACCAAACAGGAAATTTGAGGCTCTATTTTTACTCACCTAGCATGTCGAAATTTGATGCTTCTTTTCAAGCGCTCAACACCACATGTGATCTTCCATTGGCGTGTAAGCCCTACGGAGTTTGTACATTGTCCGGCACTAGTTCATGCATTCAACTTTTGATGACCGAAAATGAGACAAGTACTAGTACTAGTACTACAGCTTCTGATTGCGGTCAAGGAATTTCATCAAGAGGGTTTTGCAAAAGCGGGAATAAAATGAAGGCGGAGATGCTCGAATTGAAGGGTGTTAGTAGTGTTTTGAGGGGCGCTACAAAGAGTTTTAATGTGAGCAAAGAAGCATGTGGTAATTTGTGCTTAGAGGACTGTAATTGCACAGCTGCATTGTATTCTTCTGCAAAAGGGTGCTTTGTTTTTGGAATGGTAATTGGTGTTAAACAGGTTGAGAATAAGGGAAGCGGATTATTGAGTTATATGGTGAAGGTTCCAAAGGGAGGTCATGGGGGTCATGGGAAGTCAAATTTGAAGAAATGGGTTTTGATCTTGGTAGGAGTGGTTGATGGGTTGATTATTCTTCTTGTTTTTGGAGGGCTTGGATTTTACTTGGTAAGTAAGAGAAGAAGACACTCATTGTCTAATGGCATAGCAACTGACTCCATTTGATTCACTGGGTGTTTTTTTCGTCTTCGGATTCAATTTAGAAAGGCAAAGGAAACAGCATTTTTGGTTGTTTTTGACATGTTCATAAGATAAGAAGCAATGCGTTGTAGTTCAAAGAGTACATTTACAATGCAACAGCTGAAACCAAATCCAATGTTAGTTTGTTTTTCATTTTTTGGGTTAGACTATTTATCAAGGGATTAGTCTTGAACCTAAGACGAAAATAGAATTTGAAACATAGTGGTTTTTAGCGTAATACATAACTAAGCAGGCCCTTTAAAGGAAGGGGTTTCCATTTAAAAAAAAGAATTAATTGTGGGACCCACTCTACATCGAACTTCAACATTCTAACTGTCTATTTTGTAAGTCCCGATTCATTGATCATTCTCGTAAAAATTCAATTCAATCTGAAACCATTTGCCTATTTAATTATAACAATGAAATTTCATTTTTTCTTATAGAACAAAGTGTTCGTCAATTTCTTTGAACTCAATTAGATGTTTCAAATATTTTCGATTTGGTTAATATTTTGTACGGATGATCTAAGAGGTGCAACTTGAAAAATAGACGGTTCGGATTGTTGAAGTTGTAAAGATAGCAGAATCGAAAAACTAAGAGGAAAAGATAGAGAGAAATATTGAGAAAGATTTGTAGCTGTAAAGGTTTTTCTTCATTGATTTGTGTTGGTTTACAATCCTCACCTATATAGGTGTTTTCGGTACCAAACTTACAGAGCAAGTAATCTTCTTTTTAATTGCCTCCTTATATCAACTAACTACCTCTTTATATCAACTAACTACATCTCTAACAATCAATATTCCAACTAACATAACAGCCTATTTAATCTCTTGACAAGTGACATTGTTTTAACCATTGATATCCTTCTCACTTGGATCACAGTTTTGTACTTCATTCTTCTTACATCCCCTCTCAATATGATGCTCTAAGGCACTGAGCATTAGATTGCCACAATGCTGTTGAAACAAAGGTGCATATCAGCCCTATGTAAGTATATTTGCTGACTGATCTGCTGAAGACACATGTTGAACTTGAAGATCTTCTCGAGTGACTCTCTTCCATACAAAATGATAGTCTATTTCAATATGTTTGGACTTAGCATGGAACACAGATTTGTAGACAGTGCAATAGCTGAAACATTATCATAGTATATCACTAGAGATGAAAAAGGTATATGCATATCACAGAATAGCTGTCGAATCCAGGCAAGTTTAGCAGCAGTAATGGCTAGAGCTCGATACTCAGCTTTTGTGGATGATCGAGACACAGTGTGTTGTTTCTTAGATGCCCAAGAAATATGATTTGAACCAAGAAACACAACAAACCCTAAAGTTGATCTCTTATCATTTGGATCACCTGCCCAATCTGCACCACTATAAGATTGCAGATGCATTGGTCCTGGTTTGAAATGAATATCATAGGTAGATGTTCCTTTGAGATATCGAATGATTATCTTTACTGCAATGACATGAGAGACCATAGGATTATGCATGAACTGGCAAGCTTGATTTACTGCAAAAGCGATGTCAGGTCTTGTAAAAGTGAGGTACTAAAGTGCTCCAACAACACTCCTATATTGTTCAGGACTTTGATAAGGCTTCCCATCATCCTTGAGTAACATGTGATAAGGTAGACATGGTATGTTACATGGTTTAGAGTCCTGAAAATCCACTTTATCAACCAACTCATTGATATACTTTGTATGTGATACAAATAAGCCTTTTGATGTATAACTGCAATCCCAGAAAGAAATGCAACTTTCCCAAATCTTTCATTTCAAACTCTTCAGTGAGAGCTTGTATAACTTGGTTGATCAATTGAGAACTGCTACCTATGAGAATCACATCATCACCATACAATAGCAATAACACAGTCCCCATTGAAGATTGTTGCACAAACAAGGAATGATCAACTTGAGAATCCAAACTTGGTAAGAAACTGGTGAATCTCTCATTCCAGGCTCTGGGAGCCTGTTTTAACCCATATAATGATTTCTGGAGTTTGCACACATAGTTTGAAGGATGTGTTGCACTCTTAAATCCTGGAGGTTGTGCCATATAGATTTCCTCTTGAAGTATGCCATGTAGAAAGGCATTTTTAACATTTAGCTGCCTAAAAGACCACTTAAATTGAGCAGCTAAGGCAAATATTAGTCTTTTTGTTATAGGTTTTACAACAGAACTAAACGTTTCCAGATAATCAACATCTTTTTCTTGGCTATACCCTTGTGCCACAAGTTTTGCCCTATGCCTTGCCACAAACCCATCTGCATTCTTCTTTATTTTATAGATCCATTTGGATCAAACTAAATTCTTATTAGGTTGTAATGGAACTAAAGACCAAGTCTTCTGAGAGTGAAGAGCATATCTTTCCTCTTTCATTGCAACCTACCATTCTGAAACTTAAGATGCAGCAGTAAAAGCTCTATTTTTGAACACTCCATTCTTAGATCTGGTTTGCATAGGATGTACATTCATTGGTATTGGTAGAACAACACTTAGTTACTCTTGTTGAAAGTCAGGATCCTCAGAGAAATGGTGCTGTGTAGTGGAGCATGTTAGAGGCAACTGATGTATTGCAGAATCACAAGATATGTATGATGTATTGTTATGATTGATAGGTAAAGAAACAAACTCTGGAGCACTAGATGCAACTATTTCCAAAGAATCTGAGGCTCTGGATGCAGACAATGAATCTGAGGCACTAGATGAATGCATAGTCAAGGAGTTTGTAGTTCGAGATGATAATGAATGAGATGAATGTGAACATGCTTGATTTGTTAATGTGATGACTGGAGTTAAATGTGGTGAATGTATTGGAGTATGTGATGAATTCAATGGAGATGATGCAGAGGACAATTTTGACGGTTGAAACAGGCTGGAGGTTGAATATGGAAAACTTCATCAAATAAGACATGTCTAGACACATGAATTTTACCAGTAGGAATATTTATGGGGGGTGTATTCAATTAGGATTTTGAGGAATTTAAATATATAGAATTTGAGAGAGTTTGAGAGAAAAAAAATGATTTCCTAGAGATTTTGAGTGAATTAATTATAACTTCTAGAGAATTCACATGAATTGTGATAGAATTCTTTACATGGGGTTAGAGAATTTCAAAGAATTTGATCAACAATTTCATTCTCTTTACAGTGAAAAAAAGAAGGCTTGGTGTATATCAGACTACAAAATTCCAGGAAATAACTATGTGTTTAACCTATAAGGCTGGCAAATCATTTCGATGTTTGAAGTTCCAAGCTTCGTAGCTCATGCTACCAGGAACTTGAGAAAATTCGAAGATTCATGGCTACTGTTCTCTTGAATATCCGTAGTAGTATTTATCTTTGTCACATGAATTTGTTTCGACTAACTACTTCAGCTCCTCCATTTTTTGAATGATCTTTGGGTTCAGGAGGTCTCTTTGCTTCCCTTATTAGAGTGCCTTCCTGGCTAAGATGGTAAACATCCATAATAGCCTTCATCCAGGTGTGAAGTTGCACTGACATCCTAACAAAATATGGCAAGGAGAGAAAAGAAGAGCATATATGAGCTTTTGAAATCTGAGGATAACCATTGAACTTCTTATGATACTATAAACAATCAGTTTCATCCTACTAATACCAAATCACAATACTAAGTTCACATGCAATGTTTTCAACTAGCTATCAAAGTGAAATTAAACATTGGCATTCAAAATATTGAAAGTTAAGGCTTACATAATAAACTAGCTATCAAAGTTTTTCAAACATAAATTGCATACTCCAATCCGTAAAAACAATTAATTCTCTATTTCTCATCTTTGAATGCTATCACTCACAACATTTGTCCACATATTTGTAGTTATGCCAGCTCTCCATGCATTAGCAATCTGTCGTTGTTGCTCTTGAGTTTGATTACCTAGTTCATCATCATTTTCTTCATCTTCTGGTTCGATTGGAAATTCATCAGAAAGATACTCCTTGCGAAGAAAGTTGTGCCTTGCACAAGCTAACACTAACTCTGCTTGTGTTTTAATTATAAAATCTTGTACTTTCTCTTATTTTAGTTGGCACGTGGATCCAGGTTGTACCATCAAATCTAGTGCAATTATGTTCAAGGCCTTCAAAACATTGTTGAAATTTTTGCTTGTTGTAAAATGTGACCGGCGAAATGTGTTCCGAGTTTGGCAATATCGAGAATTTTGACCAATAGTGAGTAGAAATGTAGCAACCATTTCTTCAATACAAATAAATCTTGTACCCTTCAAATGTGTCTTTTCCGTAAGGACGTCGCATAACTTTAAGAAAACATCCAGATACATTCTATATAGCACTCGAAATTCTTGAGGATCCTTATTCAATACCTTGTTAATATAATCGTATCCAGTTCTACTAATAGGTCGTCGAGCCAATGGACGTTCAATATGATCATCATGTATAATAACCATTAACGCATTTAGCACTTGAACGATTGCTTGTACTGCCATCAATAGTAACTTAATGGCTTCACGATATTCTTCATCTTCTCTTTCCATTTCCTCTTCACACATACTTTCAGACATTATATAAAGAATCGCCTAAAAAAACAAAACTATATCCATTAGAACATAATAGAGAGAACGGTAAAGAAATAAACTACTTCTTCTATCATTTAAACCAAAGTCAATGTATTATCAAACAAATTAAATACTCCAAGATCAAATTTGAAATAACCAAACCAAAGTCAACATGTTATCAAACAAAAGTAAATACTCCAAGATGTGAACAAATGTAAAATAACCGCATTCACTCCATATTGTATTTTATCCATTCTGAGTGTTCTTCTGGTGTCATTTTCAAGAACTCTTTTTTCATTCCCAATTTTTGAACCAACGCAACTGCTTTGTAATGACTAGGAGCATCCAAGTTTGGAGTCTCTTTGATAGCATCCCAAACATTGTTGTTTTTCTCTTCTTTTTTCTCCATTTCTTTTTTTTTTCCTCTATCTTTTTCTCTTTTCTTCATTATGCTATGAATTCCTTGAATTTCAGTGGCAATTGCAGCAATCGAATCCATTCCAATATAAACTTTTTCCATAAGAAAGATATGAGCGGTAGTCCCATTTAATTTTGGTTCAGACTTAGGTCGAGATCTTTTCCTTGGAAGTATCTTTGGTATGGGTGGAGCAGCGGGAGCCTCAAAATTTGCATCTAGGAAAGATGATGCATAGGATGGCGTTTGGAATAATGGATCAAGTTGCTCGATGTTCTCATCAAAGGGAGGAAGTTCGTCTAATCTGACTGGCCTACTTTCTTCAACTCTATATGTTGTGACATTAGTATCATCACCCAATCCAATTGATTATTTTCTTTAGCTGTTCCATCACCAAAAATAGTCATCAAATCTTCATAGTTTGCAAATGTCTCTTTGCAAATACCTTGACTCTTTGGGTGAGACTAGCAAAAACAAAAACATAATAAAATTGTTAAATACAAAATGTATAAACATGAAAGATCATCATGTGTAAATAATATATTCTTTAAATAAATAAATAAATAAATAAAACTCACCCTAAGGAAACCTTCTCATACTTCATCACTAGCTGTGAGCTTCTTTGTGACATGGTCCCAACTAACTCCAGAACTGTGTCTAAAAAGCTAGCAAATTGATTGAAATCGACCCTTCAATGTTTTCATATGGTTCTTAAAATGATCTTCAATTTTTTTACACCGAAGTTTTTCATTGAGCACGAGAACAATTTTGGCTTCTATGGTCTGCTTGCTTATTATGCCATTAGCATCACGCCATCCATTGTTTATGGCCTCAACAAGTAGCTGTAACAACATGTTGTTCTCTTGCACAAACCACTGATTATAGTTTCCTTTTGTCTTTTCTTGTTGTGAATCTCTCATTTATAATCTTACTAGATGATGCATTATAATAAAACAATGAGACATGAAAAAAAGCATAAATGACTATAAAAAAAGACTGAAAGATTGTTTCATATTAGATTAAAGAAATCATCTCAACAGGTTGACATATTAGCTTAAAGAAATCATCTCAACAGATTGACATATTATTAAAAAGCATAAATGACTATGAAAAAAGACTGAAAGATTGTTTCATATTAGAAATCATCTCAACAGATTGACATATTAAAAAATCGAATTCCCAGAGTAATTACTCACCACAGTAACTAGAAATAATGATGGACAAGTGATGACACGAGAAACCCCTAGATAGATAATAAACAAACAAAAATTGGGAATCATCATCCCGCACAGAACATATAAACAATGCCAACCAAATAAACCCCTAAAAATAAACAGATTGCTGAAAAAAAAAACCCCCAAAAAAATAAAAACAAAACCCATAATCCTATACCACAAACAAGCACAAAAGCAATATTACACAGTGAAGAACAAGGAGACCCTAGAATCGAAGCAGACGAAGAACAACAAGACTGCCGCTACATACAAGTTACAATATTCAAAACAATGGGAAGGAGTTGTGGAGGAAGAAAGATTGTACCTTCACAAAGAATTCGAAACGACGGGAAACCCAAATCGCACAGAGAGAGAGAGGGCGTTGGAGAAGACGTTTTCTGGAAGAGAGAGCAGCATGCTCAAAATCTCTCAAAGTTTCTAGGGTTGAGGTGAGATTTGCCAAGCTCTTTGGTATTTATACATATCACCTTGAAATCCTCCAAAATCCACCAAATCACAAATTCGTTCAAATCCAATTCATTTTTCAATACACCTAAACTTCTAGAGACTTTCAAAAAGTTATAATTGAATACACCTAAATTTATAAGGAATTGTAAGAAGTCTTTAAGAATCTCAATTGAATACACCAAGACTTTTATAAAGTCTTTTAAATTCCTAATTGAATACCCCTGGAATTATTAATTCCCTGAAACTCTCTCAAAATCCTAATTGTATACACCCCCCTTAGACAAATAAACCCCTTATATTGACCTGCATACCCCAGAAACACACAAGTTGCAGTTTTAGGTTGAAGTTTAGAAATGTTGTAGGGTTTTAATGGGGGAAAACATGCACACCCAAAGACCCTGAGATGTTTAATCTCAGGAATTGTGTTGTATAACTTTTGAAATGGTGACTGCATATGTAAAAAAGTACATGGCATCTTATTAATCAAATAAGAAGCAGTAGCACATGCATGAAACCAAAATTGATTAGACAATTTTGCAGTTTGGAGAAGTGTAATTGTTGTTTTTACAAGGTGTCTATGTTTTCTTTCTGCCAAGCCATTCTGTTCAGGTGTATAGGGGCATGATTTTTGATGCAAAATGCCATGGTGTGATAGAAATTGTTGAAACTTAGTGCTTGTAAATTCACCACCACCATCAGATTAGAATATTTTAACTATGGCAGAAAACTGTGTACACAGATAGGCATGAAAATGAACAAAGGTTGCAAAAACTTCTGATTTATTTCTTAATGGAAAAATCCATGTGTATCAAGTACAATCATCTATGAAGGTTACATAATACCTAAATCCTTCATATGATAGTAAGGGGGCAGGTCCCCATACATCACTGTGTATTTTCTCTAAAGGTATTACAGATTTGGTTACATGAAAAGTAAATGGTAACTTGGTAAATTTTCCCTCTAAACATGGTGTACATATTGATGAACATGGATCTATTGATGCAGGAACTTGAGATTGATGTAGAATTGCAGAAGTGATTGCATTTGATGTGTGCCATAGCCTTTTGTGCCAAATGCTTGAATGAATTGGTTTTGCAAGGAACCATGAATGAGATGCAGGTAGTGTGGGTGACATCTTCTGTGAAATGTTGAATGGTATAGGGTAATAACCAGCTCTACACGGCCCCTTGAGTAGTATCTTCCCTGTGGATTTGTCCTGAACCCAGAAAGAAACATCATCACAAATGAATCTGCACCTATTGTCTTTGTAGAGTTGATAAATGGATAACAGATGCTGTGAAAGCTTTGGAACATGTAATACTTTCTTAAGTGTGAGAGAATGATGTGAAACTACCAATTTAGAAGTACCAATATTGGAAATATGCAAACCTGCACCACTTGCAGTGATAATGATATAAGTTCCTTGATATGGCTTAAACATATCTAAATTTACCAACTCAGATGTCATTTGTGATGTAGCACCAGTGTCTGCAATCCAAAACTGTTCAGATGGTGCTGAGGGTTGATGATTGACATGCATAGCAGTGAGATTGATAGTTGGAGGCCTCCCTTGATAAGCAAAATTACTCATGTGATGCGCACATGTCTTTACTCAATAGCCCAATAGTTCATCAAATAGCAGAATAACACATAATAAATTTGCCCTTCCATTTTATATGTGATACATATTGTTTTAAGAAATTGTGGGATATTTATAAAGACTTTTATAATGCACATATAGAGAGAACAAAGTTACGCCACCGCAACCAAGATGTAAGTGGGTTAACTTTGTCAATACAACACTGATCAGTAGTTTACCTGTTGATTTAGATCCCGCTTCCAATAGTTCTGATCGTTTATGAGTAACAACTATGTGTCAAAATGAACACAAATATATAATTTCATCTCATTCTAATCATTTATGAGCAACAACTATGTGTCAAAATGAACACAAATATATAAGGTCATCGCCATCACAAGAGTTAAATCTGATACATTCTCCAATTACATGGCCACAAATAACACCAAATTAAAGACTAGTTCGTTATGTGACACACATTTTAATTATGGTTAATAGCTAAATGAAATTAAAATGATGGATAAGTTTATTGTCCATTTACTTTAGAGTAGAGGTGAATGTGAATTTGAGGAAGCCCACTTATAAAGGGCCACCGTCCCTACTCATAACCAGCAGTTAGTAGCTTCATATGAAGCCCAACTATCTAAGCTCTGGTACAATGGTCAACCGAGCGGCCAATATCTGACCGTCGATGCATTGCGGCCCCCGCACATGCGGCTTACCCTAGCTTTTTGGTCGAATGGATTACCCTAGCTGTCCTCCCCAATCACAGCAGTACTGTTTGTTCACTGGGTTAATTACTATTCTCCCATTTGAGGATGGGAATTAGGGCGGGACCCCACTTCAAGATTGAGAATCACCAACAACCCTAATAATTGATGGAAGAAAACCAAGAACCCTAATACGCAAAACCAAGAACCCTAATACGCTTCCACATTCAATCAAGAACTGACAAAACTGATGCGGCGTCTGGGCGCTGTTTTTGACACTTCGCTCCCTCACATTACTTAAGGGTAAACCTCTTTCTCTATATATGTGTGTGTATATATATTATATGATTCTGCATTATAGTGTTGCATTAAAAGGAAATTGAGCATTAGGAATAATCTTAAAGATTAAGGAAGAGAAACAAGTATCATACAGGAGCTCACCCTCTAGAAGAGAACAAGCAGTCTCATCCTCTCGTTCTTGTAAAGTAAAGACATTCAATTTTCTCGGGTAAACACTCAATTAATTGGTAACTGTTAGGTTTATGTAACTTTTGTATGGCTATACGTACGACTTTCAATAGCCAAAATCTTGTAAACTGCTTGTGGTTTTGAGATATGTGAAGGACAACCCAAATAATGCTAAGTAGATCAACTCTATAAACCATATTTACAAACCACATGTGTCACCAATAAGAAATAAATACGTTAATCAACACTTAAATGATAATTTAATCATCAACAACCATGTCATATGGTTACAAAATATAATTTAAATTGATGGTCTCCCTATAGTATTACCCTAAATCCACTCATTAGCTAATGTTTGTATGAAAATATAGGATGCCTGATAATGCATGGATTCCTTGGTCTAGATTAAGAGAACAACTTACATGATATAAGGGATGTTGAGATTATGATGAATTCCACATTGGAGAAATAAGGGACCTTGCATGTGTGCTTATAAGTAATTGTGCTACTAATCCTCATATTGCCAATTGGTTTTATAGTGGAACCTCAAATTTATTTATGGTATCATTGTCAGGGTCCCATGTATGAAACTCAACGGCTACATGTGCTCCATGTCACCCGATTTGTGATGTTTATATGTTAGGCTTGAAAATTCGCTATACGTGAGAGCGCGTGTTGAGAGTATGAATTCCACCTCAGGGAAATGAGGGACCTTATATGTGCTTATAAGTAATTGGGATACTTCTCATATTGTCAACTGGTTTTATGGTGAAACCTCAACTTTCTTCATGCACTGCCACATGGGGTCCCGTGCCAATGAAACAAGGACATGTGGACAAAAAATTACACATATTTTTATTTCTTTGACACGAAGTAGTTGTGTACCTGTTTCATGTAAGTCCTTCCCCATATTAGCTAGTTACGTAGTTTTTCTGTTGGGCTTCAGCCCCTCCTTCCTTGTATCAAAAGTATTGATGTGAATGGAGTCAAGAAGCATCATTAAGTTTTGATAACAAATGTACCTTACACATTTTTTGTCAATACGATCATTGATGTTCATGCATATGATTTGTGAAACATAAGATCATAGAGTAACCCCAAATTCGAGTTTCGAAATTCATGCCAATATGTTTGGAGTTGGTGGCCTATCGTCTCAGCTAGCTATCATTAATTGGATAGGCAATTAATCAAACATTGTTATGAATGTCTCGAAGAGTTGCTGTCACTTTTTCTTTAATAGTAAATGTAATAAAACACTCCCGATAACTATATAAGTTTTAGACTACAGATTTAGCTCAATTTGAGAACAACAAAATCGCTTATCTATCAAGTTGTTATATTCTGACTGTTCTAATTGATTCTTAACTGTGAAATATTTCCCCTGTTAACAAATCAGTTACGTTTTCATTTGGAATAATATCTTTTGGAACTTTATATTGTAATCAAGGGTTTGTTGAAGAGACATTGGTATTGGCTTGGCTCCTATTTTATGGGGATCAAACAATATCTTAGCTGTCCACGGCCCCATGTCAAGAATTTGTCTTACAAAAGTCCGGAGATGTTCTATCGTTGTGCTATCATATGCTTTTGCTTTGTTCTATGATATGTGAAGGTTGCAGGCTATCCCACACGTGAGGAAAGGGGACAAAAATGCCTAACTAGTACTCCTTGATTATATATATGTTCCATGAGCTCTAGAATATTCATTGGAGTTGGAAATTATATTTTTTAATGCTTTTTTGTCCCTTTTATAGAAATTAGTTGTTCCAAACCTACCAAAAGTTATCTATCTAGGTACGTACATATCTAGTTTTATGACATGATATATGAAGTTTATGTTAATCTTTTTCCTAGCTAAAATGTACCTAGCCCGTGAACTCATTGTCTCCCAAGTTCAATATCATACAGATTCACAACAGAAGTATATAAGGCATGTCTACCTGGTCCAAAGTTTTTCAAAATGTTTCATTCATTCAGTTGGAGGCAGTCTCAGACCAATTCTTCTTGTGATCTTAACAGAAATTTACAAATAAAAAATTATGACAACTGCATGAAAGTATCTTTTTTTTTTTTTTTTTTCCATTTTAAGAGCCCATCATGATCAGTAGTAAGCAGACTTATGGTTTAGTTTAAGAACACGAAAATCTATTTGATCACATATAGAGCTAAGTTTTTTCTCCTTTAATTTTCCAAGGTATTGGAATCTCAATGTGCAAGAAAATTATATCCAGAAAGAAATAGGGTTTGTCACGAGACACGTTTCCAAATTTAGCACTATTTGTATTAATATCAGTACTGTCTGATAGGACATCCAATCATTCTTCTTAAAATGTACTCTTCCCACGGTTCATGTAAAACTTAAATTAGTTCACAGTTAAACCGTGTACAGATCAGCATTGCACCTCACAATCTGGCGTACACACGTAATGACAGTGAGAGACATACATCAGGTGAGCTTTATTGTAATAATATTGTATAAGGTACAGTTTATCAGTTCACATTCATCCTTCTTGCATTTGAATATGTGGTTTAAAACATCAGTAATGTTAGGAAGATCGCATTTTTAAATTACATTGGTGTGTCACCTTATGTTATAAGTGATGTATACAATCAACAATCAATTAGATAGATTCATTAATTACGTGGCATGTAAACATTGCATCGTCAAATAGTACAAAAATGTGGTCTTTAAAAAGAAAAAGGAACCAGCTAATGATTCATCACATCATTCCGAGAGCCGAAAAGACTCATAGAGACATTTTGAGCTCCCCCTAACTACCATCGATCTGATGTTTGACAAATTCCTACAGTATCAAAGTATGTGACTGAAAATTCCACTAATACAATTTATGTTGGCCATAGATATTGTTGAAATATTAATTAGCAATTTGATTTATTTTATGTTAGGATAGGATATTTTATTAATTAGGTCGTTGTAAATATTTCTTGTAGTTTTGTAATTATTAAATTGGACAAGACGTGGTTATTTCGTAATGTTATAACTTTATAAAAAAAATGTAGGTTAATCTCTATTTTTCTCAAGTGGTTAATTGGCTGACAATTTTGTAACCACATGCATGATTGTTTGATCAGCTTTAGGTCAGGCTCAATTGAAACGAGATTGAAGACCGCTGTTGAATGTCCAAGACCAATGATGTCCATTTTATGTGTCACTTTATCTAGTTGTAGCATTAGATTGGTATTTCTGTGTAGAAAACAACAAATAGCATGCATGCATCAATTTCACTGCAGGCATAGCACTTAATCATTACATAAGTCAAGGTAGTAGAGCATGTGCTGCATGCTGATTATTCTTGAAACAAAGTTCTTTTGCATAATGTATTGATGCAACTCCATACATGATAGGGCCATCTCGTTGGATCGACAACAAAAATTTATATATGTTTATGACTAAAATTAGTGCGTAGCAGCACGTATATATTAGTCCCGGATTAATTATACTTTACAGTCATGGGATATATTTAATTAAGATAAGAGTAATGCTAAGGAGACCATCTATATTTATATTATATTTTGTAAATCATATGATGTGGTTGTTGATAATTGAATTATTAGTTAACTGTTGATTAACGTATTTATTTTCAATTGATGACACATCACATGGTTTGTAAATTTAATCTAAAAAGTTGATCTGCCTAGCATTATTCTTGAAATAATATTTTATGTGTGTGTGTGTATATCTACTGAACCATAAACTCTACATTAATTTATATGTAAGAAGTTATAGAAACAATTTCAAAAATCTAAGTGGTTTTTTTTTATAAATATTTAGGACTCGTTTGGAAGTGCTTTAAAATGACTAAAAGAGCTTCTAACGAAAATGTTTTTGGGTTTCAAAAACACTTGAAGTGATTCCTGCAAGAAGCACTTTAAGTGCTTTTCTAGGATTAATATGCATTTTTGCTAAGGACTGTTTAAAATATATTTTCACCAAAAACGCTTTTAGCCATTTTAAAAGCACTTCAAAACAAACCACCTACAAATATCTATATCATGAAAAGACTACAAAATTTTCCAAGAAATATATTTAAAATAAAAATAAAATACAGCTAATTCTGAAAGAGGTAGATTACAAGCAAACAATATATATATATATATATATATATATATATATATATGGATAAATATAAGTAACCTATAATATACGTATATAGAATATATAAATAAATAAACTGTGATATAGGGATTGAAGGAATTTAATTCCAAGCATTAATATTATGATTCAGGATATTATACTCTTTTAAAGTTTTCAGTTTTATCACAAACTTAACAAATGTCATAGTCCACTTTTATACCTAATAATAGCTCACAAAATAAAATTCGATTGATGCCGAATGTGAGTGAATCGGTCCATTGGTGTCAACCAGCCATCTCACGCAAAATGGGATCTCACAGTCTGACCTCCAGATCTTGCACTTAAAGGATCCCATTTAAGAAAAAAAAAATCATATATATATATATATAATGACTACAGAGCATGATAGATCCTTAAAGCCCGTCCTAAGAATACACAGAAACTGAAAGTAGGCAAAGGGACAAGGTCGGAGGCTCGGAGCTGCTGGGTATTCTTTGTACATTGTTGTGTTGTGATGATTAAAGAGGCACACATGTGAATAGGAAGGTACCTGCTTATTTGTTTGTGTGCAATCTGAAGCAATATATTTGAAATATCCAAATCGTTTTCTTTCCCAGCTACAAACTATGCAATCGCTTTTACTTATTAATTAACTTGCTATATATATATGATCATCATCATCAAACTTGGGATTTTCATATCTTAGTAATAGGTTTTCATGCTTTAGTTCCTTGATTAATGCTCAGTCTGAAGCAAAGTAGTACTACATTCAGCAAACTGTTAGTATTGATTTGCATGTTATAGAAAGCCATTTAGAACATTTATGTCGTCGAGATTGTTAACTGTAGTGCAGCTTGATTCTTGAATGATTGAATCTTAAAAAAAAAAACACAACACAGGGCACGTGCAAAAGAGAGTTTCAGACAGTGATTATTTTATACTTAAGGTGATTGAGGGGAAATATTTTTAAGCTTTTTCAGTCGGACCTTCTCATTCTACTTTTTCGGTTCTTCTTTTCATCTTGCAATGTTGTTCTAGGATTAGAATAGTCTACTTTCTAGTTCACAATTCAAAAGATTGAATTTGCAAAAAACAACCAAATCAGAAATCGTTTAACTGTTTGATTAACAATGTTAAAATTTTAGTGCTTAAGTTAATAACAAGGTTAGTCTATTTATTGGATAACTATTAGGTGATTAAGAGATTTTGAATTTGGTTAGTTTTTGACAGAATTGATCTTTAGAAGGTGACATAGAAATTAAACGGTTTGAATATAAGGAGAGTTGTAAAAAAATTATTGAAATGAGAGAGTTACTAATATTTTTCGTTAGGGTAATGCTAAGTGCCCTAAATTTGTAGACAAAATTTGCAAATTAAATGATGTGTCAATAGGAATTAGCGCATTTATCAACGTTTAAGTAATAATCCAATCATCTACCTTCATGTCATTTAATTTACAAAATTTAGTTTATAAATTTAATCCCTTAGCATTATTCTTTTCGTTAAGTAATAGAGTGGAAGAGAATCTACACGTGATCAGAGAAGAGATGAGAAGGGAGGACGAGAGTGAGGCATCGAAAGGTGTGAAGGATGCGTCAAAGGTTGTTTAGCTGTCAATCCTTCCAAAACTCTTCCCTCACGGGACTGACTCTTCACTTCTCTCTCCCGCACGTACGTACTAACTCTCTCTCGATCGCCGTCGTCCCCTTGTCCTTAGCTCTCAATTGCCCCATTGCTGCTGCCACTGGATTAGTAGTTCATTCAGATAATTTATGGTATATCTATCCCCAATAGTCCACAGTTTACAAATTTCTGGGGGGAAAACCTAGCTATAAACCCTATGTATATATACACACACACACAAACACACCAAATGTCACATTATTCTATTGGATGGCATATATGACCTTGAGTTTCTTTCTTAACTAAAAATAATTCTGTTCTCCTCATGCATGTTATGACATAATGGTACATCAAGCTTGTCTGCTCAACTCCTTCATGCCTTTTGGACAGGAAATTTCATATCAAATCAAATTTTCTCCTTGTTCAATTACTTGGCTCTCTTTGTTTAACCTTGCCATTAAGTCAACCTCTGATGGTTAGAAAACTAACACACCATAATATTATGTATTTTATTTTAAAGAAGGTTAAAGTAGAAACTAATTATTATCTTTAATGGTCAAAGTTGGTTCCCAAATCAACTTCTTCTTCCTTGATCGTCACGTTGGCCTCTTTAAGTTCGTGTTATGTATTATTTTGATTTTTAGGTTCCCTCTCCCAACAAGGATCATTTTGCCTTTCTTGAAATTCTGATGGCTAAGATGTTAGTCATTGGATTCAAATTTCATGTTCAGTTTCTGCTTCTTAAATGTCAGCAAATTAATGGGTTTCATGTAAAAGATTTACACAACAAATGTGTGTGTGTGATAATATTAACATAGAATGGCCAAATACCACGAGAATGTGAATTAACCACTGCCATCAGAAACGAATATTTAAATACTACTTATTAACAAAAATGTGAACAAGTTGTTTTTGATGAAGTTCTTGGTTTAGATTTCTAAATTAAGAAATGCATATAAAAATTCAATTTGCTCAATCTTTTCTTTCTTTTCTTTTTTTTTTTTTTTTTTTTCTACTTTTCTTGATTGGATTATGGCATTTAGGTCAAGCTTTAACCATCAACATAATAAAGAACAAGAACAAAAAGAGCCAATGTGACTAAGAAGAAATTGATTTTTTCTTTTGTTATTCTAATTTATGAGTATCCAACCACCTATTGATGGCATATTGATCTATTGCCGTATGAAGCCTCATTATAAATGAGGCGTTAGCGTACTTTTAGTCACAGAGTAAAACAGTACACATTAAGGCAGTGTCAGTGGCCCAAAAAAATTTATCTGTTGAAGTTCAAATTCGGGTTTGGAGTTCCAAACCTTTACTAGCTTTCCACTTGACTAAGCACTAGAAGAAATTGATTTGGGAGAGAACTTATGAGCATTAAACATAATAATTAGTTTCTCCATTAAGCTTTTATAAAATAAAAAAGTATGATGGTACTAGTTTTCTAACCATTAGATGTTATTTAAATAAGGTGGCATGTGGAGATGAAAATTCAAGGAGATCCTAGCAGAGAAAAAATTCAAATAGTATTTAGTGTTCCACATCATTAATTAGATGTTTAGTTAAATGATTGTACAAGTCAGCAATATAGTTATCAAGTTTGTTAGTATTTGGTTAGAGTTGTTAGGCTTTCTGTTATAAAAACAGAGTTGTGTAATCATTATTGACAGTGAATATAAATCTCATTTTTCTCTAAACTCCCTCTCTAATTCTTCATCTTGCTCTCTGCTATTCTTTCTTCTTTATTTTCTCTTCAATTCTCAAATATTTCCAAGTAGTTAACAAAAGAGGATTCAAATCCCTATTAACATTCTTACAAGCTAAAGTTATATTACTGCAGTATGTACTGTAAGCCATTTGGTGTAGTGGCCATTTAATTAGCTATAATATCCACCTTTAGTTGGAGGTAGTCTTTAAATCCCATAGAAGAAAGTTATTCGATAATAAAAAATTAAAAAGATATACACGTGTATGTAATACATATAAATTTTTTTACAAATGAATTTATGATAACTTTTTTTTCTTTTCAAAATGCTAATTACAGCTCATATTTACGACTCTTATTTTCCTTTTAGGACCTAACCAAAATACTTTAGAAATCTCAGCCAACATATATATATATATATATATCTTTATAGGGTAGTGCTATTTATACACCTTTGTTAGTTTTTGTCTACTAATTTTTTTTCAATTCATTCGATTCGACGATAAAAAATTAAAAGGGTGTTTGAGAAGTAAAAATGAGTGTATAGATAGCATGACCTATCCTTATATATATATTTTCTTCCTACTCCAATCTCTATGGCATGCTTTTGTCTACAATATACCTCCAGTCACACATTGCACTCCACATAACGCATGCATGATTTGTAACTATTTGACACTTTTCCCTAAAATAACTGTACATGCGCTGCCAAGCAAAAACACCCGGTTTTTGCTTGTCAAACAAAAATAGATTCCCCTGTTAACGCAGTTTAATAATTTAATATAACGAGTTTAACTTAAATCTCAACTTTATGTCAAAAATAATTGAATTGTTAATTAGAAAGGTCAATTACGTCAATATACTGGAGAAAAACATAGGGAATGTTGAGGCCGCACTATGCAACATCCCTGTCCTCTTTAAAAGCCCTCAAATCCATCATAAGATCAAGAGAGACTGAAGGGGTGAAGAAGCATGAGTTCTAAGGAACGAAAGAAAGCAGCTCTGTATGAGAAATTGTTGCAACTTCGTGCTGCCACTAATTCCAGTGCTGTAATTAACTTAAAATAAGCAATGGCTTACTTTAGCCAGAATTAGTTGCTATATATGTACATCCAAATTTTATTAGCGATTCCAATATCTTTCATCCAAATTTCATAATTTGTTGCTGCTTTCTGTGATTTGGCAGCTGAACAAAACTTCAATTATTGTTGATGCATCCAAGTATATTGAGGAGTTGAAGCGCAAAGTGGACGCAATGAGCCAAGGCGTTGGAACTTCCCAGAATTCAATTGCCCAAAATCCATTACCCGCGGTGCATATTGCTTAAATAAACTGCTGAAGATTGTTTTATTTTCTTTGGGACACCTTAGCGTATAATAGTTCTTAATTTGATTAACTGTCCTTGTTATTATAATTTCCAGCAGGTTACAGTTGAAACCCTAGAAAAGGGTTTCCAAATTCATGTGTTGTCGGAAAAGAATTGCCCGGGTTTGCTCGTCTCCATTCTCGAAGCCTTTGAGGAGCTCGGCCTCGATGTGCTGGATGCTAGGGTTTCTTGTTCAGACACTTTCCAACTAGAAGCTGTTGGAGAAGTAAGAAATTATATTATCATATTTAATTTCTCAAAAATTCTACACTGCATTAATGTATGAGATGCACCAGTCTAGCGGACGACAAAATTTGCATGGCGGAATTTCAACTTTCATAATCTATCTATCCAAGCAGTGGTGCATCCTACACCGATGTACTGTAAAAGAACCCTTAATTTCGTTCACTCTGGCCCCTTTGTACTGAGCCCATCAGGAATATTTTTTTTTTTATGAATGTGTATATTATGCCAGCATACATATATGTATATATGGGTCATGTACTCTATAATTTGTACGTATATTAATGTTGTACAACTTAACATCACGAGTAAATTGTACAAACATGGTCTTAACCACACCTTTTGTACTCCTTATTGCGACTCACTAGCTCTGACACAATTATTGTGGCATGACATGGCTTTATAATTTAGTATCTTAATATCTTCGATCAAATTTTGTATTTACATGGTTTAAAATTCAACCAGTGAGTTAGAACTCACCTTTTTAACTTTGTCGAAAGGAAGGCACTCGAGGTATATATATTGCTTGAGATCATCTTAGAATTTTTACAATTTCTTTTTACTTATACGTTGCATTTCCAATGCACTGAACAGGCCCCGGATAGCATAGATGCTCAGGCGGTGAAAGAAGCAGTCTTGCAAGCTATTCAAACTTGGAGCACAAGCAGTGAGCAAGATTAATGACCTATATATCATACGTATTGTACCTTTTGCTGCACTTTCTACCCCTTTGTTTCTCTGTCCCATCCCCTAGCTATATTCCCCTCTTCCACTGGGGCCAATGAACTGTTCAATTAATCATATAGTTACAAATGCTAGCTTAATTATATTATTAGATGATTGCGGATAATGAATGCGCTCAAGTAGGCCTTTGTAAAAATAAAATATCATGAGTGAAACTTACATCATTAATCATATACCACAAAAAAACCAACTAGTACGTCTAGTGGTATTCCTTTATTTGCAAATGAGAGGTCTTAGTTTTGACTTACATGATAGCAATAACATTTTACATATGTGTTTAGTTTGATACATAGTTAGTGGCTAACCCATGCGACACAATTCAATTTGCCCTCAGCGTAGAGTATAATATCTCCCACCTTTAAAGTAGAATACTGTTTGTATCGGAAAAAATATCATGCACTACAAAAAGAAAAAATCGAAAAGGTTCAAATTCAAGCTGAAGCATATATATTCTGGATAGAATTTTTCTAGGTACATATATGGAAAGATCCAATAAGAAGGATGATTCTAACTGCCAAAATTTTCCCACGTGTATGGCAAGTGGGTAATGGATCACTTGTTGGTAGCTCATGTTGCATCCAATGAGTGGAAGGAATAATTAAGGATAGACAATTTGGTACATTACACAGATAACACACACACACATTCAAAGATCAACCGTCTATATATGTTTAAGGTCATTCCTCGAAGATTATCACTATAAAAAATTGCTAAAATTCGTATTTATATGACCGTTAGATTAAGAACTATATTAATCTATTTTCATCACTATAATTAGTGTTAGATTTTGAATTTGTATAATTTTTTTCTAAGACAATCTATTAATGATAAATTAAATACAAATGATTTGGATTGTAAAAAAAAGTTACGGAATGACACCAAAAGGTATCCCTCAACGGTAGGCCTGACAATTCCTGACATGACCCGATAACCCAACACGACACGACACGAAATTAACAGGTGTTTGGGTCGACACGATATCGAATCGGGTCGTTATCGAGTAATCCGATAAGCACCTGTTAAGATAACGGGTTGGTTCGGGTATACACGTGGGTAACACGATACACGATAAGCAAAATATTAATTTTATAATTTTATAACCCTAAAAAAATACTATAATAATTATATATATTAATTTAACAATTTATACCCCTAAAAACTATAATAATTATATATATATATATATATTAAATTAAATATTAAAAATTGGTGACCATTGGATTGGCTTAAATATACATACCCCCCAATTATATATATAATTATTGTTTGTTAAATATATATATATACATACCATTCAACGATCCAACCGTCAAACTTGTTTGTATATGCTTCGAGATTGCATCAGCGAAAAATCGCAAAAAAAAAAAACATTTAGAGATCAAGTAACAGGACAAAACTTTTTTACGGTTATCAACGAAAAATCTCAATTTAACGGTTATTTTAACTTCGATTTTGATGATTTTTTACATCTACACTCTTTGACCCTATATGAATACAATGAATGAACTCGATCTTCAATTTAAAATATTTACACTAGTGGATACCACAAAATCTTATGTTATACTCAAGGTTCTAAAAAATGTTAGGCGCTAGTCGGGCGGTGGGCTAGCGCCTAGCGCCTAGGCGGTGAGGCGGAGTCTAGGCGGGCGGCGAGGCGGAGTCGAGGCGGGCGCCTAGGCGGTCTAGGTGGATTTAGGTAAATTTCTTGTATATCTTGTAAGTAAGTGCATATTAACACTTATAAAAAATTATACTTAGTAAGAAATTTATGAATACAATAATAAATAAAAAATAATAAAATGCAACACTAGTATCCAAAGTTCAAAATTTATAAACACACATATATGTTATATTAGTTAAGATATTTTGAATAATTATATCTAAATGTCATTAAAAATAAATAAATATTTCACGTGTGTGTGTGAAGAGGTGCATGCATCCTCCTCAATTTCAAAAAGCATCACGTGTGTGGTGTAAGGGTCACCCCTAATGGAAAAATACATCGGGCATTGTAAATACATATAGCCATTTGATGTGGATATCATGCAAATCTTTGGAATGTCGGGCAAGGCAATATAGGCTATAACAGCCTAATAGGCTTGTCAGCCTGGTTTGAGAGAGAGAGAGAAAGAGAGAGAGAGAGAGTTTTGTTTGAATTGAAAGGTCTGAGCACTTTTTATGTTGCTTACAACTTCCTCCTACCCTAAATGTCAGTCAAGAGACTCTTTTATGCCTTGAAAACCGAAAACTTTTATTCATTTTTATTCTTTGCTTTTTCTCATCGTCTTCCTCGTCTTTCCTTTTCACTTTTTTTTTTTTTTTTTCCGTTTTCCTTCTGTTCTTTCTCCCTTTTTTTTTTCTTGTTTCCTCTTCATCTTTTTTGCGCTGTAAGTTCCTCTTCTTCGATGGATTTCAGAGAGAGGGAGTCGCAACAGCTAAGAAAGTCCTGGTGCACAGAGAGATGAAGTCGAAACGGTGGAATTTCTTCCCGGGAAACCTCCACTCCGCCTAGACCGCCGCCCAGACAGTCGCCTAGACCGCCGCCCAGACAGTCGCCTAGATCGCCCAGGCCGCCTAAGAGCGCCTAGGCGAGCGCCTAACAACTCCCCTATTTTTCTTAATGATTTGGACCTAATCGCATCGGTACCACCCCGCCCAGCGCCTAGGCGGCCGCCTAGGCCATTTTTTAGAACACTGGTTATACTTAATGAAAGTATGAATAAACTCTTAAGTGTTAGTGAATCTATTGTTTTGATGGGATACGCCTTCTACGAAACTAGTTTCAACGATCCAACCGTTAAACATGTTTGTATATACTTCGAGATCGCATACGCCAAAAATTGCAAAAAACAAACATTTAGAGATCAAGTAACGGGACAAAACTTTTCGACGGTTATAAACGAAAAATCACGATTTAACGGTTATTTTAACTCCGAATTTGATGATTTTTTACAGTTACACTCCTTGACCCTATATGAATACAATGAATGAATTCGATCTTCAATTTAAAATATTTACACTAGTGGATACAACAAAATTTTATGTTATATTAATGAAAGTATAAATAAACTCTATGTTAGTGAATCTATTGTTTTGATGAGATACACATTCTACGAAACGAATTTTAACGATTCAACCGTCAAACTTGTTTGTATATGCTTCAAGATCGCATACGCTAAAAATCACAAAAAACAAACATTCGGAGATCAAGTAACGGGACAAAACTTCTCAACAGTTATCAACGAAAAATCATGATTTAACGGTTATTTTAACTTTGATTTTGATGATTTTTTACAGCTACACTCATTGATCATATATGAATACAATGAATGAATTCGATCTTCAATTTAAAATATTTACACTACTGGATACCACAAAATTTTATGTTATACTTAATGAAAGTATGAATAAACTCATAAGTGTTAGTGAATCTATTGTTTTGATGGGATACACATTATACGAAACTAATTTCAACGATCCAACCGTCAAACTTGTTTGTATATGCTTCAAGATCGCATACGCCAAAAATCGCAAAAAACAAACATTCGGAGATCAAGTAACGGGACAAAACTTTTCGACGGTTATCAACAAAAAATCATGATTTAACGGTTATTTTAACTCCGATTTTGATGATTTTTTACAGCTACACTCCTTGACCCTATACGAATATAAGGAATGAACTCGATCTTCAATTTAAAATATTTACACTAGTGGATACCACAAAATCTTATGTTATACTTAATGAAAGTATGAATAAACTCTTAAGTGTTAGTGAATCTATTGTTTTGATGGGATACGCATTCTACGAAACTAGTTTCAATGATCCAACTGTCAAACATGTTTGTATATACTTTGAGATCGCATACGCCAAAAGTTGCAAAAAACAAACATTCAGAGATCAAGTAACGAGACAACTTTTCGACGATTATCAATGAAAAATCACGATTTAACGGTTATTTTAACTCTGATTTTGATGATTTTTTACAGCTACACTCCTTGACCCTATATGAATACAATGAATGAATTTGATCTTCAATTTAAAATATTTACACTAGTGGATACCACAAATTCTTATGTTATGATGATCGATGAAAATTGAGGATTTTGTAAAAGGAATAACATGTAAGCTTGAGTTCCATTGGCAAAGTTTAAACTTTGAGAAATGCTTCACAACCTTGAAAAAAAAAACTCTTTCATTTTGCATATCCTTGCACATTTAATATTTTATAATAGACTAGTAGTTTATGGATGTTTGTTTATTAGGCTCTTATTTTCGAGTGTAGATGTAGTACTTAAACCACAAATGTGTTTTAATGTTTTGAAGTAATATTTATGTGGCAATGTGTGGTATGTGCAAATTTTAGGAAACAAAAAATATTTTTCTTAACGGGTCATAATGGGTTGGGTCACTTTACCCCGTTGGGTAAAGTGATCCGACCTGTAACAGGTAAAGTGACCCGACCTGTTAAGGAACCGTTAAGATAACGGGTGTGACATGACACAACCCGTTAAGATAACATGTGTTACACGAACACGACAGACAAAACCAGTTTGCCAGGCCTACTCAACGGTAGGTGATTATATGTGTGTGTGTGTGTGTGTATTTTTATATTCAATTACAACGGGATGTGTTATTTTCATATCTTTCATAGCTGTTGTAACACATGTTTGTCCCTCTGATTCGGGCTTAGGGTTTGATGTTGCGGCTTAATGTACGAGACAAGTGATATTAATCACTGAACACTAAATAGTGAATTAGTGATATGAACCATATATATGATAATTTTGTGTGGATCAATGCAGCAATGTCATGCAGTAGAGAATAAAATATATGTTTAGAAACTTAGAAGATGTATGTACTAATTAATTAACAATATGGGAAAAATAATAAAATGTTAGGGCGTAATGATTGTACGAGAACATCTCAAAGGTATTAACCTATGAAAGAACAAAAGAAAACGACAATGGCAGAAAGATTGATAAGCATGAAGGATGAAGAGAAATGCTCAATGTGTTTCGAAGAGTATCAATTACAATCTGTGTTGAATAGCCCTCACTCTCTATTTTTGTACAATCTGAAGTTGAGTTTGCTGCATAAAGTGTTCCCAATCCAAGCCTTCTGCAGTGTTTAAGAAAAATTGGAATATGTAATCCTTTTGTGAACATATCTGCCACTTGATCATCTGTTGGGATGTAATGAACCATAAGATCACCTTTTTGAACCTTTTCATGTACCAAATGGTAATCAGTATCAAGATGTTTCATTTTGGAGTGAAAGATAAGATTTGAACTCAAGGCTAGAGCTGATAAATTGTCATGGTATAAAAAAAGGTGGGACTGATATGTATTGATGAATATCTTTGAACACTGATTGAATCCATAAAATATTAGCTGCACAGTGAGCTAAATCTTTGTATTCGGCTTCTGTAGAGCTTCTAGACACAGTGGACTGTTTCTTCGACTGCCATGAGATTGGGTTTGCTCCTAGATATACAACAAATTTTGCGATTGACCTTCTGGTGTTAATGTATGCTGCTCAATCTGAGTTTGAGTAAGCAGTGATATCAAAGTCCTTGCTCTTTGTATACTGAAGACCATACTAAATAGTACCCTATATATATCTCAAGATTCTTTTGACCAAAAGCATATGAACATTAGTTTGTTGTGTCATGAATTGACAAACCATGTTCACTGAATGAGCTATATCAGCCCTGGTGAAGGTTAGGTATTGTAAAGCCCCAACTATGCTTCTATAGTGAATAGAATCAGATAACAAGGTTTCTTCTCCTGCAAGGACCTGAGTATGAGGCTTTGATGGTGTTGAAGTAGGCTTACAATTGTCTATACTTGCTTTCCTTAATAGATCTTTAGCATATTTGGTCCAAGTGATAAACAAGGAGCCATCATCTTTATATTGGATATGCAGTTTAAAAAAAATATGTCAACTTCCCCATATCCTTAAGATCAAACACACCAGCAAGATCATCAATCACAACTTGTATTTTCATTGGGTTTGAACCAGTAAGGATTATGTCATCAATATAAAGTAATAGAAGAACAATATATCCATCATCAACTTTTATAAAGAGACTAATGTTTGAAAGTGATGATTTAAAGCCAATGGCTGGAAGATAACTTGTGAACTTAGAATTCCAAGCTCTAGGAGTATGTTTTAAACCAGAGAGTGATTTTACCAACCTGCACACATGATTAGGGCATGTAGCATCAAAAAACCTTGTGGTTGCTTCATATAAACCTCTTCTTCTAAGTCCCCATGAAGAAAAACATTCTTAATGTCATGCTGCCTTAATTGCCAACTGAATTAAGCAGCTAAAGTTAGGATGATCCTCACTGTAGTGTGCCTAATCACATGACTAAATGTTTCTAAATAATCCAAACCTTGCTCTTGAGTGTAGCCTTGTGCCACAAATCGAGCTTTGAACCTTGATATAGTACCATCTAGAATTTTCTTCACCTTATACACCCATTTACTTCCAATAACTGATCGATTTGATGGTGGTGGAACTAATAACCAGGTTCCTTGAGTTTTCAGTGCATTAAACTCCTCTTGCATTGCAAATTGCCATTCTGGTTTAACTGATGCAACTTTGAATGTTTTAGGTTCTTCACTGTCTGTGATATCAGCTAAGAATAAAAAGCCTCCAGAAAACTGCTCACTGAATTTACTTAACTGATTATCACTGTATACATCTTCAAGTTGTAAAGAAGACAACTGGGGTATTGAAACATGATACCCAACATAACTCTTCCTTGTAATAGCACCAGTTTGTAATCTGGTTTGAATGCAATTTGGGTTTGCTTGCACCTGTGATGACTGAATTGTGATTCATAAGAGATGAGATAAAAGGGAGGATTACCTGTAATTTTGCAGGGTCAATGACAGGAAGCAAATGAGTAGTGTTTGGTGAGGAGGAAAGAGTATTTGATGATCTAGATCCCAAAATTTGTGACTTGTTGATATACTGTCTCCAGAATGCCCCACAAAAGCAATGTTATTCAACTCATTAGGCTCATACACTACTAGATTATCATTACTTATTGGAGAAAATACTTATGTTGCAGAATGAGACAATGAACTATGTGAACCTGCATGTTCTCCACTTTGCTAGCTATTTGACACAGGTATAGGCACAATGACATATACATTTCTTGATTCCTGATGACCCTTATGTCTATGTGCAACCCCATTCTTAGTAGAATTAACCACTTTTGCAGGAAATAGAGATTCATCAAAGCACACATGTCTGGAGATAATAAACTTCTTGGTTTGTATATTATAACAAATATAGCCCTTATAACCTTGTGAACATCCCAAAAACACACACATCACTGACCTTGGTTGTAATTTGTTAGCATTGTATGGCCTTAACCATGGGAAAACAACTGAACCAAAGATCTTGAGTGATAATATATCAACTGCCTTCTTATACAAAGTTACATAAGGAGAACTGAAAGATAGGCTTTTGCAAGGCATCATGTTTATCAATAGTATTGAATGTGCACATGCAAAGTACCATAACTTAGAAGGTAAACCAACAACAGTGAGAAGAGTGATTGCAGTTTCCAAGATGTGTCTATGTTTCCTTTCTGCAACTCTATTCTGTTGAGAAGTGTAAGGACAAGATATTAACTGTAAGATACCATTATCAACAAGAAATGAGGTAAATCACTTGCTTGTATACTCACCCTCATCTGTTTGTGAAGACTAGATTGATGTACCATATTGATTAAGAATAAACTTGTAGAACTTGACAAATATTGCAAACACATCAAATTTATTGCTCATGGGAAAAATCCAAACAAATCTTGTATATTCATCGACAAATGTTACATAGTACCTATATCATTCTAGAGATCTTACAAGATATGGACCCCAGATATCAGTGTGCATTTTTTTCAAAAAGAAATGTACACCTATCAGTTCTAATTGGAAAGTGAGTCATAGACATCTTGCCTTGAATACAAGAAATACAAGTACTATGTGTATCATCTGTTTGAACTGAGATATTTGACTGTTTCAACATTGTAGAAATTATACCATGAGCTGGATGTCCAAGCCTTTGATGCTAGACATTATTCTTCACTGTTTTTCCCATATAAGCTGCTGGATCCCTTGTGGTGAACCGAGAACCTCTTGAATTTGTAACCACAGGGATCTGGAATAATTCCTCAGGCCCACTCTTTCCTTGGTGCACTATCTCATTTGTCTTCTTGTCCTGCACAAAAAATTCAGTTGCATCATATATAAACCAGCTTTTGTTGCCAGCACATAATTGTTTTACAGAAAGTAAACTCCTAGCAATGGTACCACATGTAGAACTTTATTAAGAATCATAAAGTGTGTAGGTGTTTGAAGTTTAGTTCAACCAATATTTTTAATTGGTAGACTTGTACCATTCCCAATTGTTATCTTCTCAGACCCCTAAAAAGGTGTTACTTGAGATAGAGCATTAATATATGAAGTTATGTGATGTGAAGCACCATAATCAACAATCCAGGCATCTTGAAGTATAAATTGTGAAGTCTGTTGTGCATTCATTGCAGACAATGATGGTGATGGATGCTGACCTTGATAAGCATAATTCGTTGTGCATTTATTGTAGACAATGATGGTGATTGAGGCTGACAATGATGGTGACGAAGGCTGACCTTGATAAGCATAATTCGTTGTGCATTCATTGTTGACAATGATGGTGATGGAGGTTGACCTTGATAAACATAATTCTTTTTTTTTTTATAGCAATCTAAGGCAGAGTGACCTCTATTCCTCCCATTCCACGGGCTATCACACCCAAATCGACATCCACGGGCCCTTTTTGCCCAACCAGACATTCCTCCCATTCCACGGGCTATCATGCCCAAATCGACATCCACGGACCTTTTTCGCTCAAGTCAATATCCACGGGCCTTTTCCGCCCAACCAAACATTCCTCAATGGCATAGGTATAATACGATTTTTTTCATCTACTTGTCACAATTCCACAATCATCTTATTTAAAAAACTTTCATAACGCATAACATAATATCAATCCAATTCAAGGTTAATTTGAAACTTAAATCAACACTCATATTCTAAGCTATACATAAAATATGACATTTTAAAATTTTCTACTCCTACTCAATTCAATTCATTTCATAGTGATTCACAATATAGGCATTTCGCATAAATTGCTTCACATTCATAAAATTTATAAATAATGCAATATCAATGAAATTCATAATTCACATCCACAAACTCAATAATAATATCTCACACTGTAAGATAGGATCATTTGCTCTGATACCATTTGTAACGCCCCGCCCCCGAAATACTTATTTTCAAGAAATAATTCCGATGATAGGCCCAATTTAAACTCTTGTTTAATTTACTACCATTAATCATGATTCTTTACTTCAATTCCTTAATTTCTCACAAAACTATATCCATATTTTAACTATCAAAACATAGATTAAATTATCAATTTAATCCCCAAATTTCTTCTATTAAAACAACTTCTCAACAAAAGATTAATTCTCGATTATTTAGGGCTGCATCTAGCCCCTGTTAGATTGCCTACGTACCCTTGAGCGGGATAAAGCCCTTTCGTAGTTCACCATTCATTCTTTTATCCATTTCCAAAAATATTCTAGTAACGGAAAAATTCAACATTAGCTTTCATAATCGAATAACGCCACAGAAAATTCTGTACGAAAACTATTCACGGTGATAGGCCCAAAATAAAATCATGGTTAATTAATATTCTATTAACCACCATAAATCAAATTCAAACATTTCATGGCTAAATATATATATAAAAAAATCACATTTAATTGGAAATCACATTTAATTGGAAATCACATTTATATAACCATTTCATATTCACAAACGATATTAATTTAAGAAATCAAGGTAATAACCGTATCACATAAATTCGAGTCACTCTCTAAACAATGTAGGCCCACAAGACTTCACTTAGTATCATGTAGTACTAAATTTAATATTTAGAACGTTCCGAGCCATGTTGACCAACAGTAAGGTCCACAACCTTACGTAATTCGATCTGGAAGATCCACCCATCAGATTTCAGATCTGTAACATCCTAAGGTCCGCATTATGCTTATAGAACGATATACTAAATTCTCATCACGATCCAACGGTCGGATCTCTGCCAATTACTAAGATTAGGTGGCGGTCAACAATTTATTTTACAAAATTAGAAATCCAATTCAAAAAGATCCGGCAGTCGGATTTTTGATCCGTCAATTCCTAATATCCTTAAATATTACGTTCAATAATACATTAGAGTTTGGTGACGATCCAACGGTCGAATCGTCAATTCAAATAATAATCAAGTAATGCACCTTAATGAAACTAGGTTCACAATAATCAAATCATATACTATGAGCATCAAATCTGAGATCAAGATATCAATTTAGTGTAAAATAGCATCGGAAACCCACTAGCCACACGCTGCCGTAAGTGGCGGTTGGCTGCCTCGACTCGCTGGAAAATTCAACTATTTCAAAAACTTACCAAATTTTACAGGCAAGTAGATCTCAATTAGGGGAGAAATTTTTATACCTATGACCAAGTTCAATTTGGCCGAGAAAAGCTCCAATTTCCCTCGAATCCGCCGGAACCCTAGAATTTAGGTGTTCATCAATTCTACTAATCTGCAACGCCACCACCCCTAAAATTGTTTGGGCTTTGTTTTTGGCCTCATGAGAATTGGTTTGATGGTGGTGGTGGTCGACATTACTTTCACGATCTTCGGATTTTCGTTGTGGCACCCTCGGAACCCACAGGTTTCATTCTACCTTAATTCAAGCTCAAACCCAATAAAATTTAGGTGGAAATGGAAGCGGGGAAGAGGCTGATTGATTTAAGGGTGGTGGCGAGGTTTGTATTGCCATAAAACCGACAAAAAATCATCGGGAAGGTGGAGGAGCGGGTCAGGTCCGATGGGTTATTCGGGTCAACCCGTTTCCCCATTTCTTTCTTGTCTATCGTCCCCTCATTTTCCCTCTTCTTGATTGGTCAATTCCCAATCCCGCTCTCTCCTTTCTCTCCGTCCCTCTTCATCACAGCCACACACGTGGCACTCCCATTGCTCCAGATTTCTGGAGCCTTCCAAATTAATGGTAAAATGACTATTTTGCCCTCAACTTCAATTGTTAATAACTTCTTCGTTTTAACTCCGTTTCACGAACGGTTTTTGCCTACGCACTCATAGGGTTGTTCTCTATTCAATTATGTCAAGAAATCCGATAAAATATAAGAGGATAAAATACGTCCTTGTATAATTACATTTAGCCAACTAAGGCATTTTCATCTTTTTCACTGATCGATAAATTTTACGACGTAAATTATAATAATTTTATGAAACAAAACTTTAAAAGTTATCAATTCAATTTTTCATAACCATAAATCGATTTATTTTTTATTTTTCTCCACATATTCATATATTTAAATTTTTAGGGTATTACAATTAAGCTATCATGTCCAAAATACTTTCCAAAAAAAAAAAAATCATCTGAACAAATGTGCACAATTTCAACCTAAAGTTTGACATTGTTGCTCGGAATTTTTCTATTGATTGAATAACTTATTTTTATAAAGCCCTAACTCATCGAGTTTGAATTAGAGTTGTCAAAAATGGAATTGAGACTGATTTAGTGTGTAAGCTAGAGGTAAGTAGATGTGTAAAAAGTCTAAAATACCCTTAAATTTAATAATTCTTTAACGGAATTAGCATAAGAGTTGAAAATGTCAATTTCAGGGGGTAAAGTGAGACAAAACCAATTTCAGGGGTACATTAAGATTAAATGGCAGTTTTAGGAGGCATTTCAATTAATAAACCTTTAATGTTATTTATGTGGAACAAATTGGTTTTTAGCTTAAAAATTATTATATTTGACTCTTATATATGGCTAGTGGAGGAGTTTGATACCGAATGTGTGGGTAATGTGGCTGGATTTGATACCGAACGTGTGGGTAATTATGTGGATGAGTTTGATAACGAATTTATAGATAATGTGGATATATAGGTTTTGATATCTATCACAGCGTGATGTGGAAATGATTTCCTTACATATTGATAAGGATTCAATTGACCAGTCCTGAGTGTCCATGTGTTGATGCTTTTTCGGGTTTTGTTTTTGTTTTGTTAAGAGACATATTATTCTTCCTCAACAATAGATTTTATGACTAACAAGTTGTTTCTTAGGGATTCAAATTTTTATGGTGGCATTTGCAAGCTTTCAAAATCCAAATGCATAATTTGATCAAATAATGCATTTAATCAAGATTTTTATATTTGTTTATTATTTATTTAAAAGAGCAAATTCGTCATTAAAAAACAATTCAATCCTGACATAATAATTTGATATATGTTGCGGTCATATTTAGAATAGGAATGTGATTGTGTAAATCCTGGTGTATCTAGGGATATCTTGGAATATTCCCTTTAGTAGTTATTATCCTATTAGAGTTGTAACCCTACTAGGGTAAGAATTTAACATATCCTACAACTATAAATAAAAGCACAATGGGGTGATACAACACACACCTCACAATTAAATCTCTCTTCTCTCTTGTTGCCGGCCTCTTTCCCTCTCTAGTCCTAAATACAGTTCAGTCATAGGCCTACAACACATTATCAGCACGCTATTGCTAGAAGATAAGAACTAAAGGATCGTAGGAGGATGTTTTCTTCTACAAATTTCAAAGGCTTTTATTTGTTTTCTGCCAATCAGGTACGCTTAAAATAAAGAAAGATATTTGAAACGTCCATGAAACATGAAAATATTCCCCATGATGCATGAACCCCCTATATTTATATTTTGCCGTCCGATATATATATTGCATATGATTCATATATTTGTCAATATATATATATATACACACACACGTTTCATGCATTACACAATTATTTTGTATGTGGAATTTGTGAGTCAAAGCATATAAATAAATTAGAAGCAATTTAGGGTTCTTAAAACCCTAGAAAAATCGGAAAAAAAAATTTGGGAATTCAATGCGGCATGGCCTCGGCTGGCACCACCACCTAGCACACCCCAGGACAAAGTTCTTTTGACGTCTGACCAACCAGCCCTGCGAGCAAAAACAACCTAGCCTTCTTGGCCTGAGATTGGTTTGGATTAGGCCTGCAACCCTAGCCTACCTACCAGCAAGGCCTATAACCATTTGTTGGGCTCTACCCTCCCACCCATGGCCCATCACTAGCAACCCGTGTGTTGTTAGGCTTGGTTTTGCATCCTTAACTCGCCTGCAGCAAACCCGTGTGAAGGAAATTTTGTGAAAAACATGTTCATTTGAATAACATCATATAGCATGCAATTAACAATTAAAGGCGGAATCATGCTTTCATGCATTCAAAAAACAAAACATCAACCATGAAATTCAAAGCCTAGTAGATTGGTGAACCTTGACTCAACTTTTAAATCAACATTTATTAGTTGAGAAATATTTACCTTTGTAGATTCCTCTTTGCATATGCAAAGGATAATCACCCAAGAGATAGGGTCTTCATTCCTTGCTTCTTAGCTCCATGGATTTGGTTAGAAGAATAGGTTCTCCAAGTTCCCAAAATTGAGAACCTCTAAAGATTCTACACCAAGGTTGGATTGGAGAGGAAATGAGTGACCTTGAGGAAATAGAATTGCTAGACAATATCCCCCAAGGTGGTTGGCCTCTTAAAGAGAAATGGAAGCTTTGTGTTCTCACCAATTTTCTCTAAAATCAACAACTTATGAATTTTAGGTTATAAAGTTCTTTATATAGTCACTTCTTTAAATGACCTAAAGAACCAAAAACCCTAATTCAACACTAAATGGATATGGGCTTTTGGGCCTTTGTGAATCTTTATTCATTAAGTTGTCATACAACTTAAGTCAATGGGCTTTGACGTTCGAAGCCCATTGGGCCTTAAGGTCCAAAACTATCCCGAGGTCTTTAACGAACTTATTCGTTTGATTAATTAACATATTAATTAATCCTTGCCATAAATAATTAAACCATTTAATTCATCTCCTTTGTTTCTTCAATCTCCACCTTATTTGGTGTACGATACATTAGGTTCCTTTTAGCGAGGCAGTGGGCGATTAAAACCATTTTACATCGATTGTGAATTGAAACTTACTTTCAATTCTCCCTTTAGTGATTACACACGTTTAGGGCTTCCACAAACCATGAGTGACCCCTAGCAGCATATCATGGCTACCCAAGCTAATCAGAAGAGGTAGAGAACCTATTCAGTTTAGGATTACAAATGCAATACGGTCTTTCTCTAATCTAATACTCTTGACCACATTGTTTGGTTTGATAGTTTATTTATTCATGTCTACTATCCAATGTGATTCATTTGCATTTTATGATTACCTTGAATGTGATTTGGAACGCATTCCCCAATCTCATTCATACTCTGGCCAGAGATTTTAATCATATCATAGAGTATTCTCCCTCAAGCCAATTGAAGGTTAGAGATCCCTTGTTGCGCATTCACTTGTCTCCATGACTAAGTGGCTTAACCCCAATGATGTCATGGACACCCCGATGGGGTGACTTTGGCATAATCAAAGATCAAGGACTTAACCACAAGACAACAACTGTGATGCCTCAGGTCAAAGGACTAATTTGCATTATCCCAAACATGAGTTCTCATGTGACATGAGTATGAGAACTCCTCGTTGATCGTGTTCAGTGAACTCATTCTCTATTGAGCACCTACGTACTTGTCTTGATGTCACACACACCAATGACTCGAGACTAGTCACTCTCCCTGAGAGAAAACATAGCACGTACTGATCTTATCGGACTGTCAATGCCCAATTGGCAATCCTATGATCAGGAACGTTTAGGATGTGTCTACGAAAGAATGGTCTCATTAATCTAACTACATTAGATTGCATTCTTCCAATCACATATTCCTTGGACTTTATCGTTTAAGCATATAACATTTATATGAGACGTCTCAAACAATAATGTTTGCCCTTTATATGTAAACTAGATTATAGTTTAACATGTGAAATATCCGTAAAGTATCATCATATGAATGGCTTTAGGGCACATTTCCAACACTGTGTTGCTTGCTGGGCTTCGCCACCCCTCGGCCCACTTGCCCGCAGCTTTTGTTGTTGGGCTTGACCTTCCCCGACCCAAAAACCCAAAACCCAGCCTCGACTGGGCTTCCTCGCACTAACCCGCAAGTTAGTCTTGGGCTGGGTTTGCCCCGTGCCTTGGTTTCTAAGCCCAAACTAGCAGCACCTGTTGTTGGGCTTACCCAGATCACACAGCGCAGAGGCATGTAGTCCTCTTTGTGGCCCAATGACCTGCAGCCGTGCTGCAAGGCTCATCCCCACATCGCAACCATCATATTTTTGGCTGGGTAACGTTATTTTTTCAACCCAATGCCAATTTTTTGCATCCCCGCGTTATAAATCATGCCCAAATATATATATATATTTTTGGGTACTTTTGATTTACGCCAATTAATTCTAATTTAATTATCACTTGGTTTATCGCCAACCGAAGCTAATATAACCCGTCTGTCATTATTTTTCTTCTACAATCGACCCCATTTGGTCCAGATCTATTGAATTAATTAAAAGTGACATGTAGCCCATTAATCTGATAATTAATCCAAAGTTATTGACCCGAAGATCACTTTTGGAAATTAACTATTCAAAATTTATTTTCTTCCTTTGAACCGTTGACATCCTTTCGTAGTTCCCAAACTTTCACACTTGAGTTCCTGAAGCAACTTAAATCAGCATATTGCATTCTGTGTTCTTGCAAGAACCTCTTCTTTATGAACTAATCATTCATAAAACCAAAATTGAACATGTAGTTTCATATTTAGTGCCTTTGAAACTCAAAGTTTTCATTCAAAACTTACCACATGAAACCTGTAGCTTTCATGTTTAAATTAAAGCAATATATGTCTATAGAACCTGAATGTTCTACGATGTATGTCTATGAATTACCATATGACTAACCACGTTTTGTTGTGCCCTCTATTTTAGGACCATGTCAAACTTGAACAAGCTCGATTTCACCGCTCTGGAAGTATCTGGAAGAAACTACCTGAAGTGGGTTCAAGACGTGAAGCTTCATCTTACTGCAAAGGGTATTAGAGCCATCATCGAAGCACCTACCGACGCTACCTCCGTCGATGAAGCTCAGAAAGCTACTGCAATGATCTTCAGACCTCCATGATGCACTGCAGACCTCGTTGAGGAGGACCCATACACCCTCTGGCTTGCTCTGGCCAATCGTTTTGATCACCAAAAAAACATTTACTTACCTAAAGCAAGAGACGATTGGCAACATCTACGCTTCCAATACCTTAAGTCCATAAATGAATACAATTATGAAGTTTGTAGAATCCGATCACTGCTTAAGTTCTATAAAGTGGACTTAACAAATGCAGATCTCCTGGAGAAAACCTATTCGACATTCCATGCCACCAATATTGTCTTGCAGCAACAATATAGGGCACATAAGTTCATCGAATTTTTGGATTTGATCTATGTTTTACTTATTGCTGAAAAGCAGAACCATCTTTTGATGAGCATTCATCAAGCTCGGCCCACTAGCTTGAACATTGCGCCTGAAGCGCATGAGACCAATTCTAGTAGCCATAAACGATGAAAAAATCATCATGGCCGTGGTAATGGGCGGCAAGCCCACCCATGGGCCCAAGGTCAACAGAGCCAAGGCCCACCCAAGGGAGGAAATCTGACCCAGAAGCGCCAACCCCTTGCACCTAAGGCCCCAAACTTCAAGAACAAGAGAAAAACTAATGTTCAATCGGCTTCCATTGAAATGGATATGTGTTATCACTGTGGATCAAAAGATCATTGGTCATGCATAAGAAGAGCTACCCCCGAGGCTATTGCCAAGTATCATTCATGTCGTGAGTCTAACTTTGCCAATGTGGAATATCCCGAAGATGCTACTACATCCATGGAGATATCATATTTTCAGGAGGCATCAACTCCTATGGACGAATTAGTTTTATTCTTCTAGACGTGTTATTACGGCCACGAGGAGTGGCTGAACCCCCCCTATTTTTTAAATTTATGGTTTAATTTTTGGACAAATTTTCTAAGTATTTGGAATAATTTGTTTGATTTTGGTTTGTTTTGAATTATAGATAATTATTTCAAGGATATTATTTCTCGATTGATTAATTGAATGAATGAAATTATACTTATGCATGTGACCAATTCAATTAATTTATTTCTAAGTATGACTAGTGGGGAAGTTAGTTATATGGCTAATAGTGTTACTAAGCATACCATATTGCGTGAGCGACACTATTTTACTAACTTCGTACCTAAGAAAGCACATCTGACAAACCCTCTCAGGTTCATCCAACCTAATTGAAGGATACGGAAATTCTCATATAATGTTGTCTAATGGCACTGTCTTAACCATTAAAGAGGCCATCTGTTCTCCACGTTTTAGAAGAATGTTGCTGAGTTTTAGAGACATTCGAGATAATCAATATCATATTGAAACCACTAAAGAGAATGGTTCTGAATTTCTTTGTATCACTTCTTACGAGTATGGCCAGAAACGTATTCACGAGAAGCTGGAACGTCTCCCGAGTGGGTTATACATCATAACCATTCGCGGCATAGAGACCCACCATGTGGCCGGCCCTTAGCCTGGGTTCCAGAGCATTTTACTGTTTTGGCATGATCGTATGAGACATCCCGAATGTGACATGGTGTGTCGTATCCTCAAATCATCACATGGACATCATTTACCTCCTTACGTTGGATTCCCGCCATGCAAAGCTTGTTCTTTCGGGAAGTTGAATACTCAACCCTAAATAACAAAGATCATTCACAACCCTCCGAAGGTTCTTCAGAGGATTCAAGGGGATATTTGTGGACCTATCTAACCAACATGTGGACCATTTAGATACTTTATGGTGTTAGTTGATGCATCGACACGTTGGTCACATGTCTGCTTATTGTCCACACGCAATGTTGCATTTGAAAAACTCCATAGCATAAATTATTAAGCTTAGGGTTCACCACCCTAATTATCCGATCAAGTCGATTCGACTGGATAATGTTGGAGAGTTTACGTCACAAACTTTTGACTACTATTTCATGTCAACTGGGATTGAAGTTGAAAATCATATACCCCATGTTCACATCCAAAACGGTCTTGCAGAAGCTTTCATAAAGCGCATTCAATTGATAGCTCGAACTTTGGTCATGCGAACCAAACTGCCGGTATCTACCTAGGGTTAAAAAATGCAATATTGCACACAACTATGTTGGTCCGCTTGAGGCTTACCGTTATCCAACCTCATTCACCGTTATAGTTGGTTACTGGATACGAGCATGACGTCTCACATTTACGTGTGTTTGGGTGCGCAGTCTATATGCCAATAACGCTGCCACTGTGTACCAAAATAAGTCATCAGAGAAGAATGAGAATCTATGTCGGTTATAATTCGCCATCAATTATTCACTACTTAGAGCCCTTGAAATGAGATCTCTTTATCGCACGTTTTGCGGATTATCACTTTGATGAGATAGTCTTCCCGTCGTTATGAGGAGATAAGAACGTCACGAATTGTCGTTGTATGCTCCCAGTATGTCTCATTTAGATCGCACTGCCCAGTTTGAAACTGAAGTGCGACATATTCTAGATCTTCAGAGCATTGCTCAAAGCATGCCAGATGCTTTTACCGATCTAGCAAAGGTGATAATATCACATATACCCACTGCAAATGCGCCTGCAAGGATCAACGTAACTTGAGTACGTTGTAATACCGTATAGGAAAGTCGAACTGTCTCCGAGGGTGGGGCGACCACACCTTCCATGCGGCCCGGTACATTAGCGACTAACCAATCATCTGCTCCTACCCTGAAGTATGGCAGACCCCATTGTTCTAAAGATTCACAACCCTAAAAGAGGAAAACGTCACAAACTAGTGTCCCTAG
The DNA here is from genome assembly GCA_035220775.1 of Malus fusca. Taxonomy (NCBI): domain Eukaryota; kingdom Viridiplantae; phylum Streptophyta; class Magnoliopsida; order Rosales; family Rosaceae; genus Malus; species Malus fusca. Next base: position 25,167,193 of record CM069062.1, read on the forward strand.
TCTGAATCCGCTCATCGCTCACTCATCTGTTCCAATGCATGAAGTTATTATAGATTACGGTGATATCTTATATGAGAGAACCCAACTTCCTGAGAATCTCAAGATTTTGGTCCACTATGCAGTATTGGATGAGGTTTGGAATCAGAATTAGATGATCGTCGACGATGCATTTGTGTACATAATAGCTACTGACATCATGCTTAGCGATGACATTGAACCACATTCCATCTATGAATGCCGACATAGAACGGATTGGTCAAACTGGAAACAAACAATCCAAGTCGAACTCGATTCGCTTGCGAAACGTAAGATGTTTGGGCTTGTAGCTCATACTCCACTACATGTGAAGCCTGTGGGCTACAAATGGGTTTTCGTGAGGAAGCGTAATGAAAAGAATGAAATAGTGCTATACAAAGCACACCTCATAGCACAAGGCTACTCTCAACGCCTTAGGATTGATTACGAGGAAACATATTCTCCTATAATGGACGTCATAACGTTCCGCTACCTTATCAGTTTGGTAGTTTCTGAAAAACTAATTATGCAGCTTATGGACGTTGTGACCGCGTATCTCTATGGGGATCTAGATACGGAAATCTACATGAAAGTTCCAGAAGAACTTCCATTGACTGGTTTAAATAGTTCTAAACCATGGAACACTCTCTCTATTAGATTGAGGAGATAACTCTACGAATTGAAACAATCTGAGCGAATATGGTATAACCGTTTGAGTGAATATTTGACAAGTCAGGGTTATGTAAACAACGAACTATGCCCATGCGTGTTCATAAAGAAGTCACATTCCGGATTTGTGATCGTTGCAGTTTATGTTGACGACATGAACCTCATCTTGCAGAGCTTGAGGAAATTGTCATTCACTTGAAATCGAAATTTGAGATGAAAGATCTATGAAAGATCTTGGGAAAATTCGATATTTTCTTGGCCTGGAGATCAAACATTATTCGGATGGAATCCTAGTACATCAATCGAATTACACCCAAAAGGTGTTGCGACGTTTTAATAAGGATCAAGCGAAGCCTTCTAGTACTCATGTGGTCATTCGGATTCTAGACGCTAAACGAGATCCCTTCTGTCCCAAGTAGGATGAGGATGAGATTTTGGAGCCTGAAGTTCCATACCTAAGTGCAATTGGTGCTTTATTATACTTGGCACAATGCACTAGACCTGACATCTCATTCGCTATTAATCTTTTGGCAAGATACAACAATGCTTCTACACGCAGACACTGGAATTGTGTTAAAGACATTTTTCGCTACCTCAAAGATATGATGGATTTGGGCTTGCTCTACACCCACGAATCCTCGAGATGAGTTGCCGCCTCCTCGGTCCTTGGGTTGATACTCGCATTGTTGGTTACACAGATGTTGGTTATCTGTCTGACCCACATAGGGCACGTTCTCAAACGGGCTATGTCTTTACCGTTGAAGACATCGTTATATCTTGGAGGTCTACCAAGCAAATGCTAGTTGCGACTTCTTCGAACCATGTTGAGATTCTCGCCCTGCATGAAGCATTGTGTGAGTGTTTTGGTTGAGAGTAGTCATGGAACATATTCGAAACACTAGTGGTCTTACTACCGTCATTGACCTTCCTACGACGATATTTGAAGACAATGCAATATGTATCAAATTGTTAAAGAATGGATACATTAAGGGAGACAATGCCAAACACATAGCGCCGAAGTTCTGTTATTCTCATTCAGGGGGAGTATCCTGAAGCATACTCACTTGATCTTTATGTACTTTTTTTCCTACGATTAGGAGCATTTTTTCCACTGAGTTTTTGCTACCTAACGAGGTTTTAATGAGGCACCCATCCTAGGATGATCATACTCCGTTGAGTTCACTACTTTCGTCCTGTTTGACGTTTGTTTTAGACATTATACATACTTCTAACTTTTCTCCTTAGTCTATGGCTTTTCACTTGCTCTAGGTTTTACCATAGCGAGGTTTTGTGAGTTTTACTACCGATGCATACTTTATTTATATTTGAGACTCCCATTCGCTCATTGTACCGTTGACATCATCAACTGTACTACCTTATCTGTTGAAGATTTGATGCGATGTTTTGTTTGAGTATTTACACACTTAAGAGAGAGTGTTGCAGTCATATTTAGAATAAGAATGTGATCGTATAAATCCTAGTGTATCTAAGGATTATCTTGGAATATTCCCTTTAGTAGTTATTATCCTACTAGAGTTGTAATCCTATTAGGGTAAGGTTTAACCTATCATACTACTATAAATAAAGGCACAATGTGACACTACTACAATATTAGCTTTAAGTGTCGGATGATGGTGGTGGTTAATAAGCCATAATGTCGGATAAAAGATATCCGACACATCATTTACTTAGTGTCGGATAAATGATATAACACACACCTCACATTTAAATCTCTCTCTTCTCTCTCTCTTGCAGCCGGCCTCTCTCCCTTTCTATTCCTAAATACAATTCAGTCAAATAGGCCTACAACAATATAAGATTAATTATCAAAACATTTAATTTGAGTTTTCTTTTTTTTTTCCTAAAATACGGGGTGTTGAGTGGGTCTGAAATCAAAAAGGACCTTTCTTTAATTCGCGACATGAAATGTTTTCCTTTGTTCTTTTGGGAAAATACTCGAAAAGTCATTGAAATTCATTCTCTTGATACTTTTTGTGTCGTGCAAGATTAGCATGCATGTACCAAAAAAGTGGTCAAGGTAAAATGTACATTATAATATCAAATTAAGCTAGTTCATATATTCACATATTTAATTAACAAATATATTCAATTTGAAGTGCTTTCTTTAAAAAATAAAAAAGAAAGAAATATCTGCCATTTGCAGACTACATGCTAGCTCATATAGCCAGAGGGGATGTTGAGGGATGCGAAAGGTGCAGTCGTACATGGCCCCAAATTTGAAGGGGCTCTCAAAACATTTGTCACCTAATATTTATATGTAATAATATTCTATATTTAAAATTACTTTTGTTATGAAATAATGTTTTATATTCAAAATTTGATTTTGTTAGCATTTTAAAATCTCATCTTACACTTCTATTAAGCGTAATTTGTTTTCTTTCTAAATACAAAAATTTAGAGTACAATAAGATATTTTAAGCGTCAATAATACACCATAAAAGACGGTATTTTTTTTCAATATTATTACATAATAATGTTACATATTCAAGTGAAACTTTAAAGTTTGAGTTTTGGAAGTTTGTTTTCTTATTTGGTTGTTTAAGATTGAACTGCTTTTGATTATTTAGTGAACGTTATGCTTGTAGCTCTTTTTACTTATTATTAATGACATTTTTAAACTTGCAATCAATGAGTGCTAAGCTTTGTTTTGATTTAAGTGATTGTTTTCTAGCGTCAATACATTGTCCTACATTTTTTAAGACTTATCTTAAGGAGATGCGCTTTTATAAATTTCGTACACGGCCTCCAAAATCTCAGAGACGGCCCTGCATATAGCATAATATTATTAAAAGATTTAGCAATATGCAGGTAAATGCACGAAGTTTAAATGTAAGTTTTAAAATTCAGAAGAACATATGCTGTGCTTTGAAAAAAAGCTGTTGTGAGAATAAGCGGCTGTGCTGTGAGAATAAGCGGCTGTGAAATAAATCAGCAGAGTGTTTGGTAAATTTTTTTGTAAAAGTGCTTTTGGAAAAAAAAAAGCAGTCTAATAGTGGGTCTTTTCATTAAAGAAGCACTGTAGCTCCGTGTGCTTTGAAAAAAAAGCCAGTTTTCCAAAGCTGCAAATAGCAGCTTCAACTTTTTCCTTTGATTTCAGCTTATTCTCACAGCAGCTTCCAAAATAAGCCTTTTTTTTCAGTTTACCAAACACCTAAAGCCCTCACAGCTTTTTTTCATGGGTGTTTTTTTTTTAAGCACCTCACTCCCAAACTAGGTCTACATCTCATGGCTTTCGTGACGCCGGTGGTGGTGGAGGAGTTGGAAACATCGGCGGAATGGCGTTGAAAATGGTATTTTTGTCAATCCCAGTAGCTTTGTCTCCTGACAAAGCAACAAGTGCTGCCACTAAACCTGCATTTCCCGCCAGAGTAGCCTCAGTGTAATTGTTATTAGTACGAACATCATGGAAGCCATCATCTTTGTCTGGGCCAGCAACCATAGCACCATCAATTGTGTTAGGGTTTGGCCTTGAAGTGTCCCTCCATTTCCAACCCCCATCGCAACTGTACTTGATCTTGTTGTTCGGAATGGATGCACCTCTGTGGTGGACATGTGTTGGGAAACGATTACCAAACCCTACAACATAGCTCAATTTTTTGGGATTTTTTCCCAGTATGTAATTAATTTGGGTTTTAGCAAATTCACGTAGGACATCAATAGAATAGAAGCTTGGTCCACAAAACATCCCAGCTGACTTGGTATTATCTGCTGCTTCAAGATAATCACTGTAGAGAGTAGCTAAGAAAGCTGCGTTGACTACATATTGAAGAGGTTTTGGCTTTCCATGATTCAGTTGGATTAAGCCTCCTTTTGTCCTTTTGAAGGTTGTGAAATATGGGAGGTATGAGCACATGATTGTGTTAGCCTCATGGTGAAATCTTCTCAAAGTTTCTCTATATGGGTACCCAGGATTTATGAATAACCTCAAACGGGTTAGAAGTACCTATTCAAAAAGAGTCTCAACATCATGATCAATTAGCAATAAAAGTTTAAAAGGAAAACTCAAAATTTTATGATGGCCTGTATAATAGGCATTTCATTTTTTAAGTTTGATTTTCTTATTAGATGTAAAGATAGAAAATACAGAAGGGATAATTAGAGATGAAAAATAGAAAGGATTGCCGGAAGGATGTGGAAAAAGTTAGTATATATGGAAATGATACGCAATATGAAAACTACAAACAAAATAGCATAAGCAATATTTTAGTTGGGCGTTTTCACTTTTAAATTATTGTTTTCATATGCATTACAATACATTTCGTATTCCTCATTTCCATCACTTTCTTACACCCTTCTTTATCCCTCATTTTCTACGTATATTTTATCTCTATCCCTAGCAAAAAAATTAATATTTAAAAATTAAAGGAAATGATTTTCATATTTTGGACATTATGGGCTCGTTTGGATGTGCTTTTAGAATGACTGAAAGTGCTTTTAGAGAAAATGTTTTTCGGTTCCAAAAGCACTTGAAGTGCTTTTAGAATGACTGAAAGTGCTTTTAGAGAAAATGTTTTTCAGTTCCAAAAGCACTTGAAGTGCTTTATGCAAGAAGCACCAGTTATGTGCTTATTCTAGAAAGCACTTTAATTGTTTTTCCAGAATTTACTTACATTTTAACTAAAGATTGGTTCAAAAAACATTTTAACCAAAAACGTTTTCAGTCATTTTAAAAGCACATCCAAACGAGCTTTATCAGAAGAAGAATCATTTTCTAAAAGAAGACTGACAATACGAGCAAAATGTTCCCCTTCTCTCCTCCCGTCAGGAGGGGGGAAGTGATTTGGGGCCTAGGTTTTGTGCTCCCTTGGCTTCTCCTGCTGTTCATCAAATTAATCCAATTTCTTGCTGATTCTAGTTCTCGTAGAGTAATTATAAGCCTATTTTTAAATTGGGAACAATTATGGGAAAGATTTAGAGGAGAATTTGAACAAGGCAACTATGAGGGTTTATGGAAGGGAAAAGGTTTAAAGCGAAGCAATCCAAAGCTCAAGCCCTGCGTGAAAATGACCATCGGTCCTTCAACCAATCTGGTGAATTGGAGAGCCGGCGGAAGCATGGTTCATGAGACAAGAATGCAGGTATGGCAAATTTCCATGCTAAAGGAAAGTAATTATTATTGTTTGCAAATTTGGTTAATAGATAACTGGATTAAGCTTAATGATGATTCCTTTTTGAACCGTCAGCGTTTCGATGTGTGTGATTGGTTAATGCATTTTGATGATGAAGGGCTAACTTTTAGCTTATGGAAATGGTCTACTTTTAATAGGCTAAGTGTTGTTTCTTCTAATTTAGTGTTGCTTGTTGTCACTCTTGAGAGAGGTTTCACCAAAGTGTCCACTTCTTTGTATTCTACTACAAATGTTGAACATATGGAGCGTCGATGCTTGGTTGGGAAGATGTTTAGGCAAGTGGTGGATGCGAAACTCATCAAAGGAAAGCTTGTTATAAGCTGGAAGGGTCTAATTCAGGGTAACTTCTTCCTGTATCATTATGGAAGGAACTGGTACATGATTGATTTTATGAATGAAGAGGATGTTGATGTGGTTTTGGAGGGAAGACCATGGTATGTTAAGGGGATATTTTTTCATATTGAAAAATTGACCCTAGATTTATGTGACCTAGATGGGATCCATACCATTAAAGTTTGGGTTAGGGTTCTGAGGCTGGCTATCCAATTTCGTGAGGCTGATATTGTGGAGAATCTGGTCCAAGTGATTGGGAAAGTGATTAAAGTGGATGAAGTTACTTTGCATGGCTTAAATGGACTGCTTGTGAGAACATTGATGGAGGTTGATATCTGGTTCCTTCTCGAGAGAGTATTTTTCCTTAATGATAGGGACAATGACCCCATTTATGTTAGCTATGAGAAGCTTTTTGAAGTCTGTTTCTATTGTGGGCGGATGAAGTTAGAGTTCTATAGATGTCCTCAGAAGTTTAAAGACCCTAGACCTTTATTCTTCATTGATAGACTCTTCAAAGAATAACCTAGAGTGTTCCCTACTAATGTCCCAGAGGTGTCAGCTAGGAAAGATAAGATTCAGGAGGATACCATGATCTGCTTCCCCCAAGCTGCAATTTTTGAGGATGATCCCTCAGATCTAATTCATGGGTTCGCTGACGGGGGTGAGCCTGATCAGAAGGGTTGGACACAAGTGACTTTCAAAAAGAGAAGTAGTGTTACTAAAGGGAGAGGTGGCAAGTCTTTGAGGGACAATCGAACTTTCAAAAAGGTTACTCGTGGAGCTGGCCGAGAGATATGAGTAAAGGATTATCAAGGTCATCATTAGGAAGTGGTTGCGGACCAGACTAGGATTCTCTCCCATCCTCTTTTCATCCCCTCCTCTCACATTCTCTATTTTCTCTTTCTCTTTCTATAAAAAATTAATATAAGATGTTGACGTGGCTTAACCATGACCGTTCGAATAGGATGGGAGGGAAGGGGGGAAAATAAGAGGGGAGAGAATCCTACTCCTTGTGGACCTGGATGAAAACCAGCCTGGGGTAAGCTATCCTTTAAATAATTCTCGGCAAATTAATAAATGTTGTACTCAGCATGAGATGTTTAGTCTATAAGATAGACTTAGTCACCTTGCTAATGAGGAGGCCAACCTCTGGGTTGATAGTCTACTCCTTAACTCTTCTTTTAGGAACTGGATTGCAACTAATGATTTAGATAATGATATGATTGATAAGTAGGATGTCATCCTAATTGAAGCTGCGGGGAGTATGTTTGGCCCTTCGAAGTTTGCTATGGAGAAGGATACACAAGCTGATAGGAAAGGCAAGGAAGTTGTGAGGCCTACTGTGGGGATGCTTAGCCTAAGGAAGAGGATGAGAGATGAGAGTAACAAGATAGTTGGGGCCGTTTCAAACCTAGAAGATATTGACAAATTGAGTGGTTGTTCTGGAATTACAGAGGTCTTGGTATACCAGGATTCAAAAGCCAGTTTAAGCATCTTAGTAACATAAATAAGTTAGATTTATTCTGTTTAGTAGAACCTAGGCAGAGGTTGTCTAAGTATGGCTTGAACTTTTTTAATCAGTTTTTTTATATGAACTTTACTTCCCCGATGGTGGGCCAAGCTGGTGGTGTATGCCTTTTGTAGAATTCCTTTGCAATCCATTTGAATATTCTATTTGCTTTTCCTAGATTTGTCCATTGCCTTGTTACTAACATAAGAACTAATTTAACCTGGTTTACTACATTTGTTTATGCGTCTCCTCAAAAGAAAAATCAGAAGATTGTTGGGAGAATATTTTAAGCCATAATCCTAGGAATAATCCCTGGGTTCTAGTAGGAGATTTTAATGCCACTACAAACTTAAGTGAAAAAGTGGGTGGGCAAAATCATGTCCCTAACTATGTAATTCAATTTGTAGAGTTCCTTAATACCGGGGGTTTAACCACCATCCCTGCCTCCGACATTCCTTATACTTGGACCAATGGTCACAAGGATAATACCTTAATCTTTGGAAAGCTTGATAAAGTAGTTTCTAATTCTCAATGGCTGAATTTATTTCCTGACTCTAGGGTTCACAATTTCCCAATTTTTAGCTCCGACCAGTGCCCTATTAAGCTTTCATTCTAAAGTATTTTAGTTCAATACCATAATAAGTTCTTGTTTGAAGCTATTTGGCTTAATCACCCTAAATTTATGAAAATTGTTAAGGATAGTTGGGTCTGTTATTTTAACGGTAACCAAATGATTTCTATAAAATGTGTGCTAACACTTTTAAGCACAAAGTTAAAGACTGAAGTAGAAAGAATTTTGGAAATGTTTTAAAACAAATAAAGGATTCTCAAAATGAACTTCAACATATTCAAGAACTTTGCATGAATCATCCTGATAATATGAGACTTCTGGATAAGGAACAACAGTTGAAGGATAACTTACTAAAGCTCTATAATGATGAAGAGATTCTTTGGGCTCAAAGAGCCAAGGCAAACTGGCTTCAGCTCAGTGATCATAATACAAAATACTTCCACACTAAGGCCCCCATGAGGAAAAAAAAAAGAAATGAAATTCTCAAAATCAAAGATGATCATGGCATTTGGTGGGAAAAGGGTAAAGGGCTTGAAGAGGTTTTCATTAAAAAATTTAAACAGAGATTTTCTAGTAATAACCAAATTAATGACAACATTGTGGAGGAGTTTCTCAATGTTATTCAACCATTAGTTATTGATGATCAGAATCTTTCCCTAATGATGCTGTGTTTGAGCATAAAATTTACTCGGTGGTTAATAACATTGGCGGCCTTAAAGCCCCTGGCCCTGATGGGCTTAATTCTATCTTTTTCCAGAAGTGTTGGAATATTATGAAAAAACTCTATTATTAACTTGGTTAAGGATTTATTTGATAATGGTTCTAGCTTAAGGCTTATAAAACACTAATATTGCCCTTATTCCCAAGATTGATCATCCTAATTCAGTAGATAATTTTAGGCCAATTAGCCTTTGCAATGTGGTCCACAAAGTAACCACAAAAATTATAGCTAATAGGCTGAAACCGATTCTTGAACAACTTTTTTATCATAATCAAGGTGCTTTTGCTCCTGGTAGGTCTATTCATGATAATATCCTTATTGCCCATGAACTCTTTTGCAGCTTTAAGAATAGAAAAGGCAGAATGGGGTAAATGGCTGTTAAGCTTGATCTTGAAAAAGCTTACGATTTTTTAGATTGGAACTACATTAAAATGACCCTTAGGAAATTTGGTTTTAGTCATGATTGGATCAATAGAGTTATGGAATGTATCTCTTCTTGCTCCTTTTCTATTTTGATCAATAGGATGCCACAAGGCTACTTTTATCCAAGTAGAGGTATTAGGCAAGGTGACCCTCTCTCCCCGTATATTTTCATCATTTGCATGGAACCACTGATATGACATTTTAATAAGTTAGCAAATACCCCGAGCAATCATATTGGCATTCTCTCATCTCTTTTTGGTTATCAAATTGCTAACTTAATGTTTGTTGATGACTATCTCATATTCAGCAGAGCCTCCTCGAATGTTGCTAGAAGGATTGCATCCATTTTACTTCGGTTCGCTGAGGCTTCAGGTCAGAAAATTAACTTCCATAAATCCTCTATTTATTTCTTTAATAATACCCATGCTAGTCTAAGAAATGATATAGTTAATATCCTTCAAATCCAGCATAAAACTAAATTGATAAATATCTTGGTATTCACAATATTATTTGCTGGAAAGACTTGGTTAACGCTAAAGAACTAATTCTTAGAATTCAGAACAAACTTGCTGGCTGGAAACCTAATTCTTTGTCTAGAGCTGGTAGACTTACCCTAATCAAGTCTAGCCTTGCCGGTATGCCTAATCATATCATGGCTTGTTTTAAATGCCCTTCTAAGTTTTCCCAAGCCATCAACAGAAAGAATAGGAAATTTCTTTGGAATAAGAAGTCTAACTTCTCCCATGTGGCCTAGGACGATGTTTGTACCCCACTTTCTGAAGGTGGACTTGGTATTAGAAAAGCTGAAAAATTCAATCTTGCCTTCTTGTCCAAGCTTTGTCTGAAAGATTATTAACGATAATGACAACTGGTGGGTGAAAATTGTTAAAGCTAAATATTTGAGACATTAATCTATCTGGAATATGAAATGTAAGCAAAATCATTTTGCTGCCTGGAAGGGTATAATAGCAGCAAGACGTATTGTGGAGATGGGTGTGAGATGGATTATGGGAAATGGTCAAAACATTGCATTTTGGTCCCGTAATTGGGTTTTTCCTTTCCCCTTATCCAATATCATGGCTAATTAGTCTCAACATCTTATTGACTGGAACCTTAAAGTTAGCAATGTGATGGTGGATAAAAATTGGAATGTTGACCTTCTTAACCAACTCTTGCCAGTTGATGTAGAAGATAAGCTTATTTGGGGTCCAACCTCCAATGGTGTTTTCTCAGTTAAGTAATCTCATAGAATTCAACTTGATGACAATCAGTGTCACCCGTTTATGGGGCTTCTTAGTAGGATTTGGAAACTAAATATTCCTCACAAAGTTAAGTTTTTTGGTTGGCTGTTAGTTTGAAATAAATTAACCGCCAATATTAAGGTTAAAAAGGATCTTGGTCATAGATTTAAAACCTGTCCTTTTGCTCAGAAAGTGTGGAAGATTGATAATAAGTTGCCAGCTATATCCCTTGTTCCGAGTATCAATGACTGGCTTGATAGCCTTGATTATATAGATAAAGTCGACCCGGAGTTCGACTACCATAAAATAAACTTTGATGGTTTTGTGTTAGGTAATTCTGCTGCAGTGGGTTTTGTCATTAGAAACCATCTAGGTCAACCTTATTTGGCGGGTTAGAGAGGACTGGGACAAAACACGATCACAGTTGCAGAGGCTTTGGCTGCTAGGGATGCTCTTTTGGTGGCTAGATCGCAGGGTATCAAGAAGGTTTTGATTGAAAGGAGACTCGAAAATTGTCATTGATGCGATTCTGGGAAAATGTTGCATTCCTTGGCGTATTCGTACAATTGTTGAAGATATCAAAGGTTTGGCCTCTTCATTTGATTTTATAAGTTGGAAGCAAATTTTCCGGGAAGCAAATTTTGTAGCTGATGTTGTCACCTCGTGTAGGCATGTGCTAAATAACTTTCATGTTTGGATTGGTTGTGTTCCTTCTACAGCTACTAGTGCCTTCTTGTTTGACTCTAGGGGCTTTGAGTGTTCCCGGGGTTTTTTCCTCTCTTAATTTTATTTTCTTTCTCAAAAGAAAAAAAAGAATCATGGGATGTATTCGATTGAGATTTTGAAGGGTTTTTAAAAGAGTTATAAATCCGTAGAGTTTGATGGAGTTTTAATGTATAGGCTTTCATAGACTTCGTGTTAATGTGCTCTCAAAATCTTAGAGAGGATGCTGGATTTGTTAAGGATTCTTGGACATTCATGAATTTGTTTAAAATCCTTATTAAATACCCTTAAATTTTTGAACTATTTTAAAATCCTTTAAAATCTCGAATGAATACACCCGACAAGATAAATGAAGATATATTAAACATAGACACTACAAACTCCTTCAACATACCTGAGCACCAAGAAGTTTGTTGTCCCAGCTCAACACTCCATGAATAGGCCCCTTTGAGAAGGCAGCGTGTTTGGCAAGACCAGAAGTTGTTGCAAGCTGAAGATAAGAGTTGTTGCCTGTTGCGTAGTACAACCAAGCTGCACCCCATATGAATTCATCCCAGTAACTGGTAGAATTATAGAAGAGTTCCGCATCTGTACCAGGGAAACTGTATCTGCCTCTCTCGTTCCTTGAAAACTTGAAGAGCGTTTTGGCACCATGGACGAGTTTTTTTGAGTAGGCTTTCTGGTCTTTAAAAACAATGGATGCAGCGGCTAGAGATGCGGCCATTTCCGCAGCTAGATCGGAGCAAGCGTGGCATGCGGTCACAGGACGTATGTAATCAATATCTTCAGGACGCATCCAACAAAAAATATCGCCATCTGTAGTAATTGGATTTTCACTATCTCCATCATTATTCCCCAAACCAACCTATCAAAATACATAGCAAATTAATAAGAAACAGTCAAATTGAGAATTAAAATCGGTCGATGAAAGAAAGATTGTAAAAGAGAGGAAATGATTAGGGACTGTTTCTGAAATAGGTATAAACATTTCTTACATAGTTTGGCATAGAAAACTAAAAGTGCTTATGCAACATAAAATCAATTTTGGTGATTTTGGCATGCGTACTCGGGAAGTTTTAAGTACATTTATAGAAAGAAAAACATTCGTGTTTTAACACTCTTCCGATGAAAAAGTTTCTAACAGAAACACTTACTCGACTTGGTCTTTTCTGAGGAAATGTAAATAGAGCGACACTAGAAGAGGCAAGAAAGGTTTTTTGGCGCTTTAGAAGAAGAACAGGTGCTTATGAACTAACAAAAATACTTCTTGCAAAAACAGTTCTAAACCTACCAACAAAACTAGACATCTAACCTGGTCAATGACTCTATCAATGGAATCAGCAGAGTTGTTGAAGGTCTTGAGAAGGTAATCCGTGCCCCATTTGATAATGTCCTTAACGTGGGCGAGCTCACCAGCAGCTTTGTATTTAGCACTATACTCGATGACACTCCAGCTGAGCATAGTCATGGCGAAGGATGCAGGGAAGTTGAACTTGATGGCATTTCCAGCATCGTAATATCCACCCACCAGATCATTAAGAGTATCGGTGAATTTTCCATCTCTCAAGCACGAGTCACTCCTCCAAGACACATTGTTATGCCTTGGTAGTCTTCCGGATCGCTGCGCATTGAAAAACATTAGAGCCTTGGGGAGCGCCAGCTTGTAGTTGTCTTTGGAAGGGGTCAGAGGGTAAGCATGGATGTTGGAGGCGGTGAGGAAGGTGGCGACCATGAGCGTTCCCGCCATCCACATCAATGCGTTGCGACTGACCATGAGGCTTCCCAAGGGATTATGATGCATCATAATTTCTCACTTGTCTTTAGCTAGAAGAGGTGTAAGAGATGTCACCTCAATTGTTTTGGAGAAACTAAATATATAAAAAGTTTGACCATGAGAGAGAAATCACTAAAGAACAAAACTAAATCCTTATCGGCTTATTACATTACTTCTTGATTATGATAGGAACAAGTTTATAGATTAAATCATAAATCATTATGTAAATATCATCTTAGTAAAACAGTCGGTGAAAATTAAAATCGTTTAGTCATTCAATTGTAGCAAATAGATAGATGATTCGTAATGCTTTTATCAAATTCGTTCATCTGTTTTATACAATTTGATTACTAAACGATCTTACTTTTAACTGAATTTTTTTTTTTTGTAGTAATGATTTTTACAGAGTAATTTATAATATAAAATATTTTAATCATAAGCATGAAATTCTACCAATAGACTTCGAAGTATTTTAAGAAGAAATTCCTTTTCAGTCGTTGAGAAGCCAAATCTTTCTCTTATAGTTAACTTCCTCCTCCCTCCCTGCGGCTGTGGTTTTATTTTTTTAATATAAAATAATAAAAATAAAAAACTGTTTTATACCCATCGACACTAAGCAGGATCATGCCCATCCCCCTTGGGCAGCCCTTGATGCGCGCCGGGAAGGACCCAAATGAAAACTCTATTGTGATAATCGAATCTGATATTCCAGCTCATTAATCCCCTAATTCTAGGATCGGATCTTTATGTAGGGAGCAAGCAATTTGGAGTCAACTTCATTTATATGTAGTTTTTCGTCACTTGATATGACGATCTAGAATTATTTCTATTTATTTATAAGGAGATGTTTTAAATTTAAATCTCGAATATGACGAGATTACAACTAATTTATTATTCATCTTTTTATTTTGTCAAATAATAGATTTGTTAGATTAGGTGTTAAATTAGGAAGTAGGCGGGGTTCGAACTCACACCGTGGTACAAGGGCAACACTCATCTCCATCACTGTGGTAAAGGGTCACTTGCTTATTCTCCATCTTTTTGTTTACACCAAAAAACAAGTGTATCAACACAAAAAAAAAATTTAATTTCTAAAGACAAATATATCCATTGACAAAATTACTCAAAAATCCAATTTTTTGTTTTTTGAACAAACGATATTATCTACTAGACCGTAGTACTAAGTGGCTCTTCAAAAATCCAAAACCTCTCACTTACAAATAAAGAGGAATACTACTAGACCGTAGTACTAAGTGGCGCCTCAAAAATCCAAACTTAAAGCAATGAAATATGTTTGAAAACAACCACCACGGGGTGGTCCAGTGGTTGGGACGAATTTCAGGCCATATTGCACATGATAAGTCCTGGGTTGGTCGAATGAGGCTGAAATGCCTCTGTAAGTCTTCCCGACCCTCAAATGCTAAATTGCCATAACGAAGCTACCAGCTAATCTTTTTTTAAGACAAATTAAGAAACTATGTTAAGCAAAACAAAAAGAAAATAATATCCCCCTCCCTTCCTAGCAACCATCAACTTCTCTCAATTCCCAACATCCTCGTTCTCGACTCCCAGCGCCACCCCCACACACCTTCAATTGATTAGGGCTAGACCCGACAGTTTCTGACACGACACGAAAATAACGGGTTTCGGGTCAACACGATAACTAATCGGGTCATTATCCGGTGACCCGTTAATAACGGGTATACACGCGGGTAACACGCGGGTAACCCGTTTCAACCCGTTAAGAAAAAAATTATTTTGATAATTTTAAAGTTTAATTACTAAAATATTTATTATAAAATACAATAGCCATATTAATATATACACTATATTCTATATTAAATATATAGTTTGTATTATTATGCTATATAAGTTAAAAAAAAAAGTTTTAGTCATTATTTATTTTTATTATGAGAGTTCCTTATTATCATTACTAGGATAAATTTTACTTAACATGTTGTTGTTCAAAATTAAAATAAACTAGTATAGTATTTGTATAGGCAAGAACTAAGAAGACATACATACAAATATGAAAAATGTGAAAGAATATATAAACACTCGTGATTCATCATTATTCCTCCACGAGTAGATAATGGTTACACTTACAATATCGTTTAGATTTTGAAAATCCTGCAAACCCTCATGAATAATGTTTTTTATTTGAGGGCAAAATTAATAAAATTAATAATAATTATTGTAGAAGTGTAAAAAATGTAAAAAAATATATACAATCATTCACAATGACAAGCTTTACAACTTTCATGAAGGGGTCAACTTCAAAATCCAACACTATAATCCATAAACCTTAAATTTATATTTAACCGTCGATTGTCATTTACGCTTTATTCTTCTTACTGAATTTCATTTTTAAAATTTTCTTTTTTGAAAATATGATCATCTGGCAGATGTAAGAAGATGAACAGTTCAGATACTTGATATCACGTTTCAATATTTACGATTAACTGAAATATGAGTCGATGTCATATAGTTTGTAGAAATTTTATAAACATCAAGCAATATTTTCATGAACCGTAAAACTCTAAATATAATATCAACGATTCAGACCATTCATCTTCATGCATCCTCTAATAGATCATGTTTTCAAAAAACAAAATCTGAAAAAAAAAACAAAATTTGATGAGAACAATAAAATGTAAATGTAAACAACAATCAACGGTTAAATTTTGATCTATGATTTATATGATTATAGTGGCGAATTTCAAAGTTAAGCTCTTCATGAAAGTTGTAAAACTTGTCATTACGAGCGTTTATATATTTTTTTCTATATTTTTTACACTTCTACATTAATTAAAAAACTATTAAAGACTTTACTTAAATGACAACCGTAAGATAAATGAGAGTAAATATGTACAGTTGGATTCTATTTCACTTATATTATTAGAACTTTTTTGGACAAAAAAACCCCTTACCTATTCCAATATTTTCCAATTTTACCATTTGATTAATTTAGGTAAGCGCAAATATACTTAAAAGAAATTTGCGTTTTTATGTTTTGGATGTGACAATATGGTATGTATATACTTATTTAGTATTATGTTTTTCATTAGATTATTTATTGGTTTAAAATATATTTTCCATAACGGGTAACGGGTCAGGTTATATTACCTGTTAATATTATCGGGTTGATTTCGGGTCGGGTCATTTTATCCGTTTATTTTAACGGGTGTTACACGACACGCCCGTTAAGATATCGGGTATGACACAAAAACGATACGAACACAAAAAACACGACACGAATGCCAAGTCTAATTAGGGCGATTCTAGATTTCTTTTATCACCATGACCAAAGTCCTTGTTAAGTAACATATCATTTCCATGTAGTCATCCGACTATTGGGATTTTATTGCTCTTCGTACAACCAAACCTAAAATCTTTGCAATTTTGTCAGTAAAGACCCTAGAGGGTCATCAAGTATTTATGCAAAGTTGAAGAAGGTGATTGGCATTTTTAGTTTTGATAATTATATTTTTGTTGCAGTCCTATTTATTATACGAATGTGATTATGTAAATCCTATCATATATAGGATGTCTTTAGTAGATTCTATCATATATCTTAGACAATATATTATCCTATTAGAGTTGTAATCCTATTGGGATAAGGAATTTACCTTCCATACTACTATAAATAAAGGCACAATGGTATGGAATAACACATACCTCACAATTACACATCTCTTTCTTCTCTCTCTGTGCCGCCGACCCCTTTCTCCGTCCTTTATAATTGTTTAATAAATTAGGTCCACAAGACGTTATCAGCACGTTCTTGCTAGAAGTTAAGGAACTAAAGGTAAGTGGATGAGGCTCTTCTACAAATTCAAAGGCTTTTGTTGTTTTATGTTAATCAAGTATGCTTAAAATAAAAGAAGATATTTGAAACGACAATGAAGCATGAAAACATTCTCATGATGCATGAACCTCTATATTTACATTTACCTTCCGATATATAATGTGTGTGTTCATATATTTCTCAATACACACACACACATTCATGCATTATGCAATTTTTTGCTATGTGGAATTTGTGAGTCAAATAATAGAAAGAAATTAGAAACAATTAGGACTTTTCAAACCTTAGAATTCGGAAAAATAAAATAAAATAAAAATTTATGAGATTTTTTGCGGCTGAGTTGGGACTCCAAGCCGCGCTACCACTGCACTGACGAACGTCGGCTGGCCTGCAGCCAAGCCGTTCATGGACGACGTCATTTTGACATCTGGACAACCTGCAATAGCCCTCTGGGCTTGCTGCGCATGCACCGACAACCAGGCCTTCGACTTGGGTAGGGTTTTCCACGAGCTTGAAGCCTACAACCATTCCAACAAGTTTGTAGCCTTTGCTGGACTCGTCACTCGTGCCCCTGGCCTATACCAGCAAGCCTGTTACTTGCTAAGCTTGTCCTTGCGTATCGGCCCGCCTGCAGCAACCCTGCGCTACTGGGCTGGCTCTTCCGTGGCCCAAAACCTGAAACTAGTGGATGTTGGGCTTCATCGCGGGCCAGCCTAAGCCATCGCAAGCTAGGCTTGTTGCCTCTATGCCTTTTGGCCCACCTCCAAAAACCTTGCGTTGTTGGGCTTGTCGCAGACCCACGACCCACTGGCCTACTGTGCAACCTTCCCGTTGCCTAACAAACCTGCAACCGTGCTGCAGAGCCTTGTCTCTTGTACTGTAGCCAGCCCAACCAATCTTGGCTGCGTTATTTTTTCGACCTGATCCCATATTTTGGCATCCTTGCTTCTTAACCATACCCATATACTTTTTGTGACATTTTGGTTAACGATAATTAGGCTATGATTTACTTATCGTTGAGCCCCCAGCCAATCAAAGCCAATATGACCCCAACATCATTATTTTTCTTCCACGATCAACCCCGAATGGTCTCGATCTATTAAATTAATTAAAAGTGACCAACAATCCATTAATCTGACAAGACATCCAAAATTATCGCCATGAAGCCCACTTTTAGCCATTAACGATTCAATAATTTATTTTTATTCTTTGAACGGTTGACTTTCTTTCGAAGTCCCGAAACATTCACACTTGAGTTCCTGAAGCAACAAAAATCCATTGCACTTAAGATTGTACCTTGTATTCCGTGTTCTTGCAGGTACCTCTTTTTTATGAACTAGATGTTCATATCTAAATCGAACCTGTATTTCAAATTTAGTGACATTCAAACCCGAAGTTTTCATTCAAAATTTACACCTAAAACCCGAAGCTTTCATGTTTAAATTAAAACTATACATGCCTATAGAACCCCGAATGTTCTAAACCGTATGTCTATGGCTTCCCATATGACTAACCACGTTTTTTTACCCTCTATTTTAGGGATATGTTGAGCTTAAACAATCTCGATTTTACCGTTTTGGAAATATCTGGAAGAAACTACTTGAAGTGGTTCAAGACGTGAACCTCCATCTCACCGATAAAAGTCTACGAGCCACCATCAAAGAGGCTACGGACGTCCCAGTTGACAAAGCTAACAAAGCTACCGGCATGATCTTCATCCGAAGACATATTCATGATGCACTACAGACCCAGTACCTTACTGAAGAGGAAGAGGAACCATGTGCCATTTGGCTTGCCCTGGCCGATCAACTTGTCTGAAACAAGACACGACTAGCAGCATCTATGCTTCCAAGACTTTAAGTACGTGAATGAATACAACTTTGAAGTTGTATCCGATCAATGCTCAAGTTCTGTAACGAGGACTTGACCGAACATGATCTCTTGGAGAATACCTATTCAACCTTCAATGCCACCAATATTGTCCTGCAGCAACAATATAGGGCACAAAAGTTCACCAAATTTTTGGATTTAATCTCTGTTTTACTTCTCGCTAAAAACAGAACCAGTTTTCGATGAAGAATCATCAAGCCCAACCCATTGGCTCGAATACTACGCATAAAATGCATGCAATTAATTCTAGCAACCACAAACGACGGCCGAACCGTCGTGGCCGTGGAAATGGGGGAGAAACCCCAGCCACGTGCCCAAGGGTCAACAAGGCAAAGGCCCTACCAAGGGAGAAAATTTGACCCATAAGCGCAATTTTCTTGCTTATAAAGCCACTAACTTCAAGAACAAGTAAAAAGCTACCATGCAATCAGATTCCACTAAATTGGACATGTGATACCGTTGTGGATTAAGGGATCATTGGTCACGTGTATGTTGAGCTACTCCTAAGGCTATAGCTAAGTATCATTCTCGTCGTGAGTCTAACTTTGCACATGTGGATGATCTCGGAGATACTACCACAACTATGAAGGTTTCAAATTTTTAGGAGGCATCCGCTCATATGGAAGAATAAAATTTATTTTTCTAAGACATGTTTAGGTGGTTTTTACCCCTAGTGGCCGAACCCACTAGGAGTGGCTGAACCGCCCTTAATTTTTAGGCTTATGGTTTAATTTTCAAACAAATTTTCCAAGTTTTTGGAATAATTTGTTGGTTTGGTTTTTTTTTTTTTTTTTTTTGAATTGTGGATATTATTTCTCAATTGATTAATTGAATGAATGGAATTTTATTTATGTATGTGACGAATTCAATTAATTTATTTCTAGGTATGACTAGTGATGAAGTTAGTTGTCTAGCTGATAGTGTTACCACGCACACCATCTTGCGTAAGCAATACTATTTTACTAACTTCGTACCTAAAAATGCACCTCTGACAACCCTCTTAGGTTCATCCAACCTGCTTGAAGGATACAAAAAGACCCGTATAATGTTTTTCAATGGTACTGAATTAATCATTAAAGATGCCCTCTATTCTCCCCGTCCTGGAAGAACGTTATTAAGCTTGAGAGATATTTGAGATAATAAATATCATATTGAAACCACTGAAGATAATGGTTCTAAATTTCTTTGTATCACTTTTTACGAATATAGCCAGAAGCATATTCACGAGAAGCTGGAACGTCTCCCGAGTGCGTTGTACATCACAACCATTCGAGCCATAGAGACCTACCACGTGACTAGCCCTAAGCCTGGGTTCCAGAACATTTTGTTGTTTTGGCATGATCGTATAGGACATCCTGGACGAGATATAATGTGTCGTATCCTCAAATCTTCACACGGGCATCATATAACCTCTTATATTAGAATCCCGAGTTGCAAAGCATGTCATTTGGGAAGTTCAACACTCAACCCTCATCTACAAAGATTAATCAAAACCCTCCCAAGCTTCTTCAGAGGATTCAAGGGGATATTTGTGGACTTATCCAACCAACATGCGGACCATTTAAATACTTCATGGTGTTGGTTGATGCATCAACACGTTGGTCACATGTCTGCTTATTGTCCACACGCAATGCTGTTTTTGTGAAACTCCTAGCTCAAATCATTAAGTTTAGGGCTCACCACCCTGATTATCCAATTAAGTCGATTTAACTGGATAATGCTAGAGAGTTTACATCGCAGTCTTTTGACGATTATTGCGTGTCAGTTGGGATTTAAGTTGAACATCATGTACCTCATGTTCATACCTAAAATGGCCTGTCAAAAGCTTACATAAAGCACATTCAATCTATAGCTCGGACTTTGGTTATACGAACCAAATTGCCGGTATCTGCCTAGGCCTATGCAATATTGCATGCAGCTATGTTGGTCCGCCTGAGGCCCATCGCTACCCAACCTTATTCACCATTACAGATGGTCACTGCATACGAGTCTGATGTCTCGCATTTACGTGTGTTTAGATTCGCAATTTATGTGCCAATAGCGCCGCCACTACATACCAAAATGGGTTCTCAGAGAAAAATGAGAATCTATGTCAGTTATGATGAGCCAATAATTATTCACTACTCAGAGTCCTTAACAGAAGATCTCTTTACTACACGTTTTGCAGATTGTCACTTTGATGAGACAGACTTCCCGTCGTTAAGGGGAGATAAGAACGCTAACGTTCCTTTACAACGCCGTGAATTGTCGTGGTATGCTCCCACTATGTTACATTTAGATCCCCGCACTGTCCAGTTTGAAACTGAAGTACATCGTGTTCTAGATCTTCAGAGCGTTGCTCAAAGCATGTCAGAATCGGTATGCGTAAACTGTCTGACTTTAATTGCATGTAGTTATCTTATTTGGAAGTTATGTCTAACTTATGGGGAGTATCCCGAAGTATACTAACTTAATCTTAATGTACTCTTTTTCCTTACGATTAGGAACATTTTTCCCACTGGGTTTTTGCTACCTAACTAGGTTTTGATGAGGCACCCATCCTGGGATGATTGTACTCTTTGAGGTTCATTACTTTCATCCCTATAATGTTTGTACTCTTTTCTCCTTAGTCCATGGGTTTTGTACCTGTCTTAGATTTTACCATAGCGAGGTTTTGTGAGTTACTACCAATGCATACTTTCTTTAATTTAGACTCACATTCGCCCATTGTGCCAACGACTTCATCAACTGATCTACTTCATCTACTGAAGACCTGATGCGATGTTTTGTTTAAATATTTACACACTCAAGGGGGAATGTTGCAGTCATATTTAATATATGAATGTAATTGTGTAAATCCTAAAGTATTTGGAATATCTTTAGAATATTCTACTATATCTCTAGGGTTAGATATTATCCTATTAGAGTTGTAATCATATTAGGGTAAGGGATTAACCTTCCCTACTAATATAAATAAAGGCACAATGGGGTAGAATACCACACCTCACAATTAAATCTCTCTCTCTTCTCTTCTCTTCTCTCTTTCTCCTTGCGTTTATAATTGTTCAGTAAAATAGGCTACAACAATTTCCACTCCCATCCGTTTGAAAACCACCCCTACTTGTTTTTCAATAGTTTTAGGATTTGGTATATGCATTTTGTGGACTTGGTTGAAATTTTATAATTTAATTGCATAACATGTGTCAACTCCTTAATGAAAGACTTCATCTCCTTCGATTATCATTTTTGAACTGCGAAGATTGTGATCACATTTGTAATTATATATTGGACTTGAATTTATAAGGTTTGAAGAAAATTGAAGTTTTATTATAAAATTAATTGTTAATATAAAGTGTAGCTCAACTCTTTATAAACTTCTACAAAATTTAGTCCTTCACCGATTCATTGATGTAGAACTTAGTCCTTCACATTCTGTATGTAGAGTCCATGATAGGACACTGCTTGGAACTTACTCCTCCATGGACACTAGGGTTTAACACATGCAGAACCCATTAAAGTCCAAATATATATTATTATATCATGCATTTTCTTTCATTTCCCTTCCTTTTTTTACTTGGTAAATATGGGGCTCATGCCCAACGAAGCAAAGTCCAAATCTTCGAAATGCCAATCATGTAAAATATAAGAAGTTACTATTTTCTTGGATACCAATTAGATTATGAGACTTCTTGTTTTATAATTAAAAATGATCAAAGATGTCATACGACATACATATTAAACGTTATTTTTTGAAGAACTCATGAGACTACAAATGTCAAATGAACATCGTAACTCTACAATTACAAACACATCAAAAATACAATACATCTCTTCTTGTCACGATGACTAAAACATCGCAAACCCAAGAACTATCGTACAGGTTCCATGAGGAAAAGACCGCAAAAATTTCTAATGATTTTGCATTCGTTGGCAAATTACTCCTGCTCTATGAGTCCCCTCCAACAAACGTCGAGTTTCCTTTTCATAGTCCTTTTTCAAGAGCACAAACCACAAACACCACCTCAGATGTGAACAACAATCGCCGCTCTAGAATTTGAGATTGAACACGACCATGACCACCACAACTACAAAAGCTCTCCTCGACAAAGTGAGAGAGCAACCGCAACCATGAACTGAAGGCTCTCCTTGACCAAACAAGAGAGCGACTACTACTAAAAACAATGAGAGTAAAAAATGAAGAAATCAAGAAGGATTGCCGTCGACCCCAACCCCAAGAGCAGGGTCGGCGACTAGTGTTTTTTTTCTCTAGCCGCAGGGAACTTTTTTTTATACCGGTGTAGGGAAAAGTTTCATTGATTTAAATAAGATTTCTTGTTATATGTGTTAATTGTGATTTAATTCTAGCTTATACGTAGAGATTCAAACAATATTATCCTTATCTTAGGCTAATTGGTGATTAAGACTAACATAAATCACATATTCACCGTGTGTAATTTTTTTATTTATTTAGGCGGTAGATGAGAGTTAAATTATTGTATTTCTTAGGCTAATTGGTAATTAAGACTAACATAAATCACATATTCACCTATTTTTCTTGGAATACCGCGTTGATTGGGACTCATAGCAATCTCCATCCCATCAAAATGGATTAGGATGTTTAAAGTCTGAAAAACAGACGTTTTCAAAATTTTACCATTAAAAGTAAGACTTTCACACACCAAATTCGTGTGAACAATTTTATATATACAACTACGTACAATAATGTTTTGTCCATGGGCAGAGGAAGGTAAGGCCCAGTGGGGGCACATGCCCCCTCTCATCCCATTTTTTCTGCATTACAAATTATTCAACTAATCATTTCCATTTTTTTTGCTTTGCAAATTATTCAATTAATCATATTAAAATAGTGAAAATCCTCCTTTAGTTTTTAAATGCGCCTCGCTCTTGTATATTTTTCTCGCGCACTAATGTCTAAACCTTGTTGAGTTGCATGTATTTGGTTAATTAGTACAAATAAGCATTAGATTGTCAACAATTAAAGATAAAATTAGACAATAGAGTAATAAAATTAGGCATTTTGAAATTAATTTTTTCAGCATTTGTAAAAGAACTAGCTTTATTTGTCCAAAAAATGAACTCAAATTTTTTAAGATGCCCCCTCTTAGTTAAATTTCTGACTTCGTCCCTGGTTTTGTCCATCTATACTATCGTATTATTTTCTTTTTTTTGTTGAAATAACATCGTATACACCAAATACTAGCCAAGAGACAAATGTAATTATGTAAGTATACGACAATTTTGAAAAGTGCACCATCGAATTCCTCTTTGACAACGAAATATGATTATTGTCCAATATGTGTCCATGAACCGACAAAGAGTTAGCGCCTAACAAGACTTGAAAACCAAAGTCAACTAGCTAAAACCCCCATATATGCTAGGTTTCACATGGGAAAATTCAAATTGCGTTTGTATACTCTAACTTTTAAAAATGCTCAAGAGATCTTAATTACCAAAACCATATTAAAATTAACAATTATGGATTAGGCAAGCTTAACACGTATATGATCTCCATTACCGTGCATGCATGCAACATAATAAAAAACCATGTAGAAAATCTTTGATTGTTGACTAATACAGAAAAAAGTTGTAACTTCATGCTTAACCAAAATCGAGTGCTTAATTAGTGGGGCATATATATAATCAGTATGCATGGTGTTCAAAATTCTAAATAGACAGCAATTAGCGTGTGGGGCCGTCCATGGTGCGAAATTTCAAAACGATGCATGGACACAAGCTCATGTTTATTCTTTCCTCACTTCGTTTGGTATAAAATTGCAGCAAATGTCAAATGGGCACTTAAAAAAAGCTATGAACACACTTTTTCTACGAAAAGAAAGAAGATTTTTTTTCCAAGGGAAAGGAAAGAAGAATTAAAAAGCAAAAATAAGCAGAATAATACCTTTAGAAAACGAAACATGCATGCAACTTGACTGGATCTAGGAGAGGTGATTAAACAATGCATGAGACTTTTTAAAAGTAATTAATTAAAGAGATTGAGATAACTCTTCAAATTAGCGTAGTACTAGGGTAGGTGATGAGTGGCGAAGCTAGGGCAGCAAAGGGTGTTGCCTGGATTCCTTTTTCTTTTACTCAAAGGGTCTTTAGAGGAATGATGTTAGGGTCATGAAGGAATAGTGTTTGATCGATGTCATATATATGTGAACAATCGAACACCAAACCAAAAAGTTGTGATGCAACGTGGATGTTCTGTGTTCTTCATTTGGAAAAATATTCGGCAAGTCACTGAAATTAGACATTTTGATAGTTTTTGTGTCTTACAAGATTAGCATACGCGTTAGAAAACTTTTGTTTTGGATGCGTATTGTCTAATACAAAAGTGAGCTTGAAAGAGAGACGAAACTTGCCTCTAATGGATGGCCTTGATTATAAAGTTTTGTGACACAGTAAACTCCAGAGCATATGTGAGTAGCGTGCGAAGATGAAGATAATCTCTTCTTTTTTTTCTTAAATTAAAATTAGATAATTTTGTTGATTAGTTACGAATAAGTCGTCCCAAATTTTTTAAAAACTTACCATAAACAACTTTATAACAAGGCTATAAACTAGGTCATGAAGAAAAATACTATTTTTCAAATAACAAATAAAAATTGATGACATATAAAAAATTATTATTAAAGTCTGATGATGTGAAAAAAATTAAGGGACTTTGACCACAAATTGGAAATCAGTAAGGTTTTAGTCAAATAACTATTGGTGACTCGAGGCCAAAACCTAATTTCTCCTTATAATAATATCAAATTAAGCTAATTCATTCACAATTTTAATTAATTAAAACACAATTTAAAAATATCTCCTCTTGCCTTAGCTGTATAAACTCATATACCACCATATTATTTTCACCTCGCCAAATCCAACGGACTAAGATTTTTTAGCTGTCTAATGTCCAAGTTAACCAGAAGTCGAATCTTTATATCAGATCGTCGCAATTCAATATCCAGAGAACCAATGTGCTACTGCTCTTGTCCGTAAATGATTGACATTGGTTTACATACAGGTCATGAGTCTCATGACTCACTCATAAACCTTTGAATAAAAAAGAAACAAGATAAAACGCGCCAAAACCACACGTATACAAAAACCACTACAGCATTAGATTTTCTCTTGAGGGCCGACATGATTTTGCTTAGTCAACAGCACAAATGTAATTAGCATTAATCCCAACTAACTATAAAAATGATTATCCTTGTAAAAAATATTGTCAATAGCACAAAGAAAATGAATATTAAATCAGAATTATTAAGAGAAAATAAATGAAAAGGTTGGAAGAAATTACAATCAGTTATAGCAGCTACCATCCTCTCCTTTTCCAAAATAAAATTAGAAATAACAAAGTGGATCATACAGCATTGCCCATTGGCTATGAAACGTGGACTTCTTAACCTAAAAGTAACATCTTTCTTCCACGCCCTAAGATCTTGTTAAACCAATTTAATTAATAAGATCTTATTAAATTGTGACAAATCTGAAGGTTCTAATCACAGTCCTAGATGAAACCACCTTTACCTCACCTTCCCTTCCCTTTCTCTATTTCATGATTACTTTTTCACATATTATTCTTTTATTTCTGAGTTGGCTCGAAGTCTAGAAGCATTATCAAAACGCAAGAGTCCAGTTATACCACGGGGGGCTATAAAAACATAGGACATGATGCTGCACTAAATCAAGAAACTAGTCGCAAGCTTCTTCTTCTCTCTTTGCTTCTTAGTTATATTGGTTATCAGAAACCTTGTTAGATATTAGTCATGGGTTCATATATTACTGGTTCATGCACTCCCACAAACACTAAAATTTCATTGTCATTATTTTTCCTTCTTGTTGGAGTAGCTTCTGCTCAATTGTCCTCTACTTTCTATGGAACATCGTGTCCTAATGCCCTGTCCACCATAAAATCGGCAGTGGACTCAGCGGTGTCGAAGGAAGCTCGCATGGGAGCTTCCTTGCTTCGTCTTCATTTCCATGATTGCTTTGTTAATGCAAGTGATGGTTTTTACATACTCATCTCTTTAAATTCCCGCCTAATCATGATTTTCTTTCATATATAATTCTTATCTTTCACCTGCATGCATGCATGCTCATGTGAGTATATATAGGATGTCAATGGGGCTCTCTAAAAAGTCATGTTGTAAAATCATTCTGCACTCCTTTTCAATGTTTTTCCTCAGATTTGTGCATGGTTAGAATGCTAAGACCTTTTTAGAGTCCTATTAACAACTATATTTATAATTGTTTAGAGGTATTCTGTCAAGGATAGTTTCGTATATGCCTAGGTTTTGTTGTGACTTCACATATTCAATCCAACCAATTGAAAATTTAGCTCAGCTGACATGTTTGTTTCTCTATGGAATATATTGGTAAAAGCATTTTGGTTATCCATATATTTCTGAAACCATATTTCGATCATGGAGTTTGTTTAGAGGTTTTTCCGACCAAAAAAGAAGTTAATATATTCTTCAAATAAAATTCCGTTAGTTCTTTCACACCTAGTTGAAGATACAAAAAAAAGAAGATGGTTATAAACGAATGCTCAATCACTCTACTTTCTTTTATTTATTTATATTTATTTGAGGAAACTTCGTGATTTTGTTTTCCTGACTAGGACATATTTTTCAAAAGGACAAATGGACGGTACTCTATGTCGGAAAAGAGTATTGTAATGAAACAAGCTCATTTTTCATTTGCTTTCTTTGTCATCCACAATTTTGAAGTGGAAGATGAAGTAGGTACCAATTTGAATCTTAGGGCAAGCCTTCTCTAAATGCAAGAGATGTACAATATTTTTTAACACAGATCGACAGCCAAAAGATTGGACCTTTTGTTTTGTTGTTAACAAATTATTTTCTTTTCTATTTCTGTTTTATTTTTAAGTTCCATATGATAATTTGATTTGACTTCTTGTTTTCTCATACTGAGCTTTTTGTCGTAGTACCAAAAAATAGTGAATATGCATGTACGGACTAGGACAAAAAAAGGGTCATGTTTCTCAAAGAAAAGGTGACAAGTTCGCATAACAAATATGAATTGTGCATGCAGGGATGTGATGCTTCGGTTCTGCTGGATGACACAGCCAATTTCACAGGAGAGAAAACAGCAGGTGCTAATGCTAATTCTTTGAGGGGATTTGATGTAATCGATACAATTAAATCTCAATTGGAGAGTCTCTGCCCCAAAGTAGTCTCTTGTGCTGACATCTTAACTGTTGCTGCTAGGGACTCTATTGTTGCAGTAAGTCAGAAACCCTACTAATTAATCAACTGATATGCTCCAAAAAGAATTATCATGCATTCCTTCAAGTGTAATTTTTCCCTTAAACTATTATAAGAAAAGGTTGAATCATGATTTGTTTAGAATGCTAATAGCGATTTCCCTATGTTTGTCATCATTAAATCTCAATTTGTGCTATGTATAACAATTTAAATTGTTTACGCAGTTGGGTGGACTTACCTATACAGTGCCATTGGGCAGAAGAGACTCCACCACAGCAAGCCTAAGTGGTGCCAATTCCAACATACCCGCTCCCACATTGAACCTTTCTGCGCTTATTACTGCTTTCTCAAACAAA
This sequence comes from Malus fusca, assembly GCA_035220775.1. NCBI lineage: Eukaryota > Viridiplantae > Streptophyta > Magnoliopsida > Rosales > Rosaceae > Malus > Malus fusca. The sequence continues at coordinate 25,195,601 of CM069062.1, forward strand.
GGCTTCACTGCCAAGGAACTAGTGGCCCTCTCAGGTTTGCTCAATTCAAATCATTCCTAATTAATTATTTAACTTGCATTATTAATCAAGTGCAATATCTAATTACTTTGTTTGTTGTTATTTAATTAGGATCGCATACAATTGGGCAAGCTAGGTGCACAACATTCCGGACGCGTCTTTACAATGAAGCAAACATAAACGCTTCATTTGCAACATCACTGAAATCAAGTTGTCCAACTAGTGGAGGCGATAACAATCTCTCCCCACTGGATGTCACAAGTCCAACATCTTTTGACAATACTTATTTCAGCAATTTGGTGAGCCAAAAGGGCCTATTGCACTCTGACCAACAGCTCTTTAGCGGTGGGTCTACCGACTCTCAGGTGAATGCTTACGTGAGCAATCCAGCAACCTTCAGAACCGACTTTGCCAATGCTATGATAAAGATGGGAAACCTTAGCCCTCTCACCGGCACCAATGGTCAGATTAGGACCAACTGTAGAAAAGTCAACTAAGTTCGTAGAACTAGAGAGTCGGCATGTGTTATTTCCAAATGTCCATTTGGGATTGGTTACTTTTTTTGCGATTCACCTGGGCCAGGGGTCTACTGTCCCCAATTTGATGTCTGTCTCTTTCTTAATTATTTGACACTTGTCTATTAACTTAACACCAAAATTAACACTGTTAACTTTTCATAAATTAATTAAAAAACTAAAAAATAAAAAAAATAAAAACCATTACTGGATAACCACCGACTACAACTACACAACCCATCGCCGCCGCCGACCACCGCAACCACACAACCCCATCGCCGCCAACCACTGCAACCACACCAGTGACACCACCCCATTGTCGTCATCGCTGCTTCTCACAATTGGCTAAGATTTCTTTCCTTTCCTCTCTCTTCATATTCTCGGTGATCGATTCATCTCGTCAATACCTGTGAAGTGGGTATAGGAAATAATCAAAGAATACCAATGGAGAGATTATTCCCCATTAATAAAAGCTTTTTTTCTTGTTGTTTTGGATTGGTTACTTTTTTGATATGGTGACACACCCCGACCAGAATCGAGGCGTGCTGGCCGTCACGTGAGGGTGACGTAGCCATGTGCGCAGTGCGGAAGTGACAGCGATATGAAAATGTGAGTAAATAAAAACCAACTAGCTAACTTACACTAGATAAATAATTAAGTGCACGTGGAGGTACTTTAAGGTGTAGATACACATATTCAGAGAATAGGTAACCTAGATGCAGTTCATCCAGCTAAATATTAATTATACACGACATGAAACAAATTCCTACATTATTTGAAGTTTGTCAGAACCGCCGTAGAGTCCTCGTAAGCCACCAATACGAACATCTAACTAGAACTTGGAGGGGTGCAAAACAGAAAACGTGAGTGGAAAAAAACAAAGCTTTTTTAAATAATTTCTCTTTCCAAAAATAATAACCCCTCACCTTAAAACCCTTATAATTTCCCAGAAAATAGTAATACATACGTATGTAGAAATCATGCTAGAGAGTAGTGAAAACCAAGTATATGCCATATCAAGTATCTCAGCAATGAAATAAGTAAGCCAGGTGAAATAAATCAATGAAAAATGATATGTCAGCTGGAGTCACCTAACGTGACCTGTACGACTGAGCCTATAGCTCATCTACCAATTCCTGCATATGAGTCGGAACCACCTAATGTGGTATGTACGACAGGCTAGGTGTAAATAGATACGCTCAAGTGTTACGATCACGTGAAGGCTGTGCGAAGTATCGCAAGTCACCTACGAGTCGGAACCACCTAATGTGGTCTGTACAACAGGCTGACACCTGCCTTGGATCCAAGGAGAGCATGTGGTGCGAGAGGTGAACGATCACGTGAAGGCTAGACCCTGGCCTCGGGCGGAGCACTAACACCGGGTGCAGGATAATGAGCACTAAATGCATCTAAACATAACCATACATACTGCAATCACTATCATCAATATGCACTCACCTGAAGCTTACCTGGGTGTCCGCAGCGTCATGCAATAATATGCATATCTATACTACTGCACATACTAAAATGTAATGCAATTGACATGGCATTTAAAAACGTAAATCCATTTAAAACCATTTCTGGGAAAATGGAAAACATATATACGTATATATGTAGAAAACCAAAAGCCCACTCATTGGTATGTAACAGGGTTGTAACCCCCGAGTCTTGCCTGGTTACGCTCGTCATCCGGAAACGTCTCACCTGACGCCGTTAGTATATTCCGTCAAAGTTGACGGAATATTCTCTATCTTCTCCGGTGGTTTTGGCCGGAGCCGCCGTTGTCCGCCATCTGCAACGCCGGATTCTATTTGGAGAACTAAAACCTTCAGGAACTAGTCAGAAACTAGCTCAACACAACCAGCCAAAATTGGAACTCGACAAACCTGAGTATACTGACGTTCGAACCACTCCAAAACTAGCCTAGGATCCTTATAGAGTCGATTAGGACCCTTTTTTAGTCTTATAATCTCGTGAAATGTCCACGATCATGTCGGAGTAACAGAGTACCTTGCCGGAGCCTATGGTTCTTCACAATTCCGACGTCCTTTCTTCGAACAAAGGGTATAGTTAGGTTCGAGGGTGGTCCTTAGAAGTTAATCTGTGAGGTTTTGATGGTGTTTGAAGATTGGATGGCTCGGGTCGTACGGATGAGAAAGAGAGTTCGAGAAGGAAGGAGAGGGTGAAGGTTGCATGTGTGTATGGTCATGGGTTGGCCAAAAGAAAAATATTAAGGGCTCCCCATTTGGCAGCCTTGTGAGGGAAAAGAGAAAGGGAGAGTCCAAGTGGCCCAACAATATAATTTCAACCCCAAATTTGATTGGGCTAGGGAATATAGGAATACTTGTGATTGGTTTAGGTTTTATTTTCCTATTTTGACCCAATTATATTCTAACGTTCGTAACTTTTTCGTTACAAACCCGATTCAGCCCTAATTTGCATCAACACGCTCGTGACGACGCGTACAATTTAATCACGTCAGCGAGAAAAATAATTTAAAACTATATACGTACATCCATGTCACTAAGCCTCGAGGACATTATCGTCACTTCACATACTTGGGAATAAATATATATATAATTTGGGACGGGTTGTCACATATGGGGGTATTTGTGATACTAGAGTTGAAAAACTTAGAAATCTTTGCAGTACCAATACAAATAAAAACTCATTTCTTCATCTTTTAGTACAATCTTATCTCATGCGTTAATCTTGTTCCGAATCTATTAGGTCTAAAATATACAAAGTGAGTAAAACCACAGCTTGGTCGGTACTTTAGTCTTATATAACGCTAAACCAAGTGACATGGTCACATAATTCAATTATAGCATATTATCAATAATAAATATTTAACTGATAAAATATGAATGCAACTTAGCTTCATTTTACCAAACCCATTCATGTAATAAAACAAGCGGACTTGCATGTCCTATACCTGCGTTTTACCACTGCCCGTGGTGAATCAGAAGCTCTATTATATAACTAACACCCGTAATTTAGTCATCCCAAATTCCCCTTTTGTTAGTCATCTTGTTCTTCTCTTGTTCGCCAGATTTCCCACTACTTCATACCATTCTTATAATTTCACTTTTGTCACCCTGGCTGGTCCCTACAAGAGTCGAACTCAACCACATAAACGATAATTTCATTCTCATAACCCAATCTCGAATTTACTAGTATCCATCCACTCCAATATGTAATGATATATGCATATAGATATAATCGATACTATTATGATATCCACAATATCAATAATAACATATTATATTTTAAAATATGCTTTTATATTAATTATAGAGATATATCAAGAATAACATATGTTTAACAAAGCTTAAACAAGACAGCCCGTAAGGCTTGGTCTCTTTTGAGCCTTACAGCCCGTTGCTTCTTCAATTGAACTTCAGTCCAGCAACGAAATAAAAAGAAATTCTCCTCTTTTTATTTGGGCCAGCAGCTCAAATTTTTTTTTTTTGGGGACCTCCCACTCCAAATCAGCCCTTTGTCTGTTCCTTTTTTTTTTTATATTAGGCCGCAACTCCCCTAGTCTCCTAGATTACTCACAAATGGGCCCTGATGCCGCCCAACCTTTACTTTAATTGCTCAAATTAATATGCCTTTTTCAATTCGATTGTACATGGTGCATTTGAGATTGCAGTGGATCAACCTGAAGTTTGTACTAAATTTCGAACCTACAGTTTTGAGACGTGTCATAGAAATTTGAAGTTTCTATAATCCTTTTCCTAGGGATTCCCGTGATCTCATCCGTTCATCGTACATCGTGCGATCAGAAATCATTTTAAAATTTAAAATTAAATATGAATAGTATCTAACGAAAACTGACCGCACGATATACGATGAACAGTTGAAATCACGGCGGATCCTTTTCCTTCTATAAGGACTTTTAATCCGTTTAGCTCGTGCCTTGTTGACCTAATATGTGTGTGTGTGTGTAATATTTGACTTGCCTCGACGCATAAATATTTAACTTGTACTTTTACACTTGTCATATGTCACATTTCACATCTTCAACCATTGTTTTGTCTTAGTACACATAGTTATCTGTACTATTATTAAGAAAACTCTTGTATATATTAATAACTATTTATAAAAAATACTTATCTGTACTATTATTAAGCAGGAAGATGAAGAAGGGGGAGAAGAGAGAGAGGGGGGAAGGGACAAAGTGAGGGCTTTTTTTTATTTTTTTATTTTATACTTTTGTTTTAATATTTAAAAAATTTTAAATAATTTTTTTTTATTTTTAATAATATTTTATTAATTTTTTAATAGAAAGTGGGCCCCGAATCAAGCCACATCAGCATTTAACTGGGAAATAAACGGCCAAGCTAACGGAAGCTATACCATTGTCACAAATTCTAAAGATGAGGTATGACATTATCAATTTTTAAAGATAAGGTATGAAAGTGTCGTGACACTAATAGTTGAGGTAATTTTTTGTACTTTACCTTTTTATTTTCAGATTCCGAGAATGAACCGCCCATCCTAACATCATTTATGAGGAGCCGGACCACGAAACCTCCTCCTCATGTTTCAATTGTTATTTTTGGAAAGAGGAATGCTTTCTATCAGTCAAATGTAGATAAGTAGATACCGCCTCGGAATGCTTTATATCAGTCAAAAGCGTAGATAAGTAGATACCGCCTCTCCGCTCCCCCAGGAATAGAAAAGGAGGACCGGAAAATACAAAATACATTTATTACTAAGAGAAAAACCAGGCTTGTATACTTTCTTTCACGAAACAATCGTGAAAAACAGCGATGCTGCTATTCGTGTCTCGACAAAAAACGATTTTCCAAAATATTAGTTTAAAAAAAAATTAAAATTAAAAAATTAAAAAAAAAAAAACGATTTTCTCGACAATGAGGTTTTGGAGGATACAGTTAAAAGGTACACCAAAATAAAAAATTAGTATGGATGTTTTCTTGAGAGAAAAGCCGGGCATTTATGGGCTTGGGGGGGGGGGGGGGGGGGGGGGGGGGTAGGGATGGGCAATGGTCAGGTTATGGCGGTTGAGTAACTGCAGTTATTTATTCATAATTGTTTATTCTCATACCCGTATGACCGTTTACCCGTTAAGTAATTGCCTAAACGGTTATACCCATACCCATAACCGTTTATAAATGGTTAACCATACCCATAACCGTGTACCTATTTATCATTTTTTTAACCCGTTTATCCTTTCTTTTTTACCATTTACTCATTTTTCATCCGTCTACGTGTTTTTTTAACAACTTGAAAATTAAAAAAGAAAAATTTGTCATAATTTTCTTTTTCTAACAATTAAACACCGTTATAAGTACATTCATCATACATTTCCGCATTTTAATTTTTTAAGTCCTTATACCATTCCAATAATTGAAATAATAGTTTACGGACGATATTTTTAACTGTTAACAATGAAGGTAATATAAAATTTGCTAAGTATTATTGGGTTACTAAAATTGTTAAAAGACAATATTCTTGGGTTATTTAACTTGGAATGTAAAGTATTAACATAATATATATAATGGACCATGAAATTTAAAGTGGTTAAGGAAAACTATATTATATTAGCTACAGAAATCATGCACTATAGTCAATAGCATTGATCAAAGTTTTGTTCGATAGGGAACATGGTTTGTGTTAATTGTACATATATAAAATAAATGGGTAAACGGTTACCCGTTTATAACCGCAGTTAATACCCATAATCACCCATTTAAATTTCGCGGGTAAACAGTTATACCCATAACCGTTTATTTATCTAAACGGTTACCCATAACCGTAACTGTGAAATTTAAATGGGCGGGTAACCGCGGTTACCCATAACCGATGGGTATTTGCCCATCCCTACTTGGGGGGAGTTAAGATTAAGGAGATACAACTATAAGTAGACTAAATCTTACAATAAACTAGCAATAATATAGTTTAAATTCATAAAGATGAATATTACTATACCATATTGTTAAGTGACATGAGAATATTGAATTAAACATGCATAACGTTTTTTGGTTTGGGGTGGTAATGGGAATTTATTAAAGTGTGACATATAACGTGTGTACTGATTGGTTCGACTGAACGCTAATATACAGAGAATGCACCTCGCTTCAAAGGTAGTTGGTTTCAGAGGTCTTTTCGTTTTCGAAGTAAATTTTGCCAGGACATTTTTCCGGTCATCGAAGATTTTATCGAGAAAAAAAAAAGTAATAATAATGTCTACTCATTTACCAACTCAAGAAACAATGTCAACTTGCCAATATCAACTTACCAACTTAACTACACATTCATTTTATTGTAAATTTTTATTTTTTATATATCATCACTATTTGTTGAGAATGATGTTGTTGAGCAGTGACATCATTTGGTTAATAGTAGATTTCTAGGATCGTGATGTTGTATACTACTCATCAGTGAGTCCACCTTATAAGGACCATTTGTACCATTCTGTAAATCATCAATGAAATATTACAATTCACACCAAATTTCATATGTTGACATATGTAAAATCAAACAAATCAGTTGGACACCAATATTAACTACAATTTTTCCGAACAGCTTAAACACAAAGGAGGCCAATGCCAAGCATAGTTATCCGCCAAATTTGTGGTGCTGCTAAATCAATTTGGGAAAGATAAAGATCTAATAATTTTTAGACCCCCCACCCCATTTTTCATATAAGCCAAGCCTACCAAACCAAAATTAGCTCACCCCGCTCTAGTGGCTCTTAAAATGGAACCCAGTCATAGCATTTTTTTTCTTCTTATTAATGAAAAACAACTCTCTTAGTTAAACACATTGGAGTTTCCTGCTTCTTAAGAAGAAATGAAGTAATTTTACTTCGGTGTTCATATGTAAAAGACTCTATAAATTCATGGTTCTGCCCTTAATTGGATATATATTGTTTGCCAAAAGTTTCAGCAAGACTTGTGAGGCTTTGTGCATGTGTCGTACGTCGGGATGCAGATGGAGTCATTTGTGTCCAAAATATTCCATGCAACGAATGGCCCGTGCGCACATGGAGCACCAGTGGACCGGCAGTTAGTCGCCAATTTCTTCAGCACAAGAGCTGCCGACAAATTAGATAAACAAAGAACGATATAAATATATTGATCAAGTTGTAGTCGATACGTCTGGTTGGTGGTTTCAAATTCTTAACCTTTTGCTTTCTGTTTAGGTTCTTTCAGTACCATCCTCTTCATTGAATAATATGCCAAGAATAAAATCTGTGTGTACACAATTAGTAGGTGTACCCAGCACTCACTATTTCTTTGTTGTTTGATCTTCTGGTACATATTAAAAAGGAAAGGACGCTTATATTTATGGAGTAGGATTATCTCTCCTCCTATTACCATCACATTCCATCCATTCCTCTCACGTTCTTCTTTTTGTCTTATTCTCTATATAAAAATTTCAAAACAAGATGTAGACGTGGCATAATCGTAACTGTTTAAATATGAAGGGATGACAGGAGAGAGAGATTAGGAATGAAAAGAATCATACTCTTAAATTTATAGCCCATGCTTGGAACTGTGTCAGAGTCCCACATCTTGTGCTGATGAATGATTATTTCATGCCTTAATTTAAAGAATGCATTTTCACAAGAAAATGCAAGGTACTTGAAACTTTTGTTTTTAGGGTAGAAATAAGGTATAATATACCTCCCATACTTCTAGTAAGAGGAAAGTCCTCAACCTTCTCTAACCTAGCATCATTTGATGGTACAAATTTTATAATTTGAAACGGCCAATATTCTAGAATTGTGACACAGAGTGTCACGTCTTATGATATTTATCTCATGGTTTAATAAAAAAGGTGTGTTTTGCCGTATAATCGTATGGTAAATGGAGAAATTGAATAAAAATCCTAAATCAGTATCCTTTAGTAATTTGGAACCCACCAAGAGCTGATAATAATTTCACAATTTATTGAATGAATAATAATAAGATGACAACCTTATCTAGTTCAAAAATGTTAATCTTACCATATATTTGTATTATCTTTAATAGAGATGGGACCCACATGCGATAGTAGATCTTACCTCTATTAGAGAGATGATATAAATGATTGTACAAATAGATGGTACGTATAACATTACTCTATCGAGTTATTCTTTCAGTTTAGTCATTTGTCCTTGATCACATCTTCACATGAAAAAGAATGAGGATCCTTTTCGGATCCTCTTTGTAAGGATCTCGGGGATCCTCCAATCACATATGTTCATCGTATATCGTACGACCAGAAATTATTGTAAATCTTTTTATTTAAAATTAAATATAAACAGTAACTGACGAAAACTGACCATATGACGTACGATGAACGGATATGATTAGAGGATTCTCTCTGGCTCCTCTTCAAACTTTTATTTAGGGTTTTAACAAGCCTTTTCAATATATGTGTCAATTGTAATCGATCCACAAGTACTAAGAAAATATTTCTCTTTAAAAATAATGAACCAAGCAGTACTCTTTTTAAAAGCGAAACTCGATGCACCGACAGTTAAAGAGTTAATAATCTGCGTGACAAACTTCTTTTATTTTTATGTGCTAAAGTATCTAAATGGATCACAGAAAGGCAAACAACTTTATGGATAGCTTTATGTGACATTTTTAGTACATTAACTTCACGAAATATTGGTCCTTGTGGCAATAATATTTTATTCAAGCACTCACTAATGGTGTAGCAAGATCGAATGGAGAAGAAGGGACTATATGTGCAAACACAGAGCCTTTACTGTTCGAAAATGTCGTTAACATGTGATGAGGACAAGGCAGAGCCAAAAGATACCCAAGAAATCACGCTGCTGCTATATTGAATACATGGACAGGAACCTGTACCGATCTTTCCCCATTGCCTTAAATATTTAGCTGCCAGAATTAGAGGGGAAAAAATATCAAACACAATGTTCCCAACAACCAACTACCAGATGCAATCCATCTCCCAAAACCCAAACCAAAATAAAATGCTGTCTATGGTAGAAGTATTAAGAACAACTTAAACAAGAGCTGCTCAATCAATAACTCCAATTAATATGGATTCCTCCTTCCACCCTCCCCTCAACAACAAAACCATCCCTTGATATTGCACCTAGAAAAAACATAAGGCTTTTCTCCTGAATAACATTACTCTTCGAGAGAAAACACTTCAAGCTCCATACGTTACAAAGAAAACAATGATGATGAGTTCAACGGGATCAAGAAGACACCAAAAGAAATTGGCTACTGAAAATAAGCTAGAACATGAAAAGTTGCTAGTTGAGGGTTAATTTTTGTTTTCCAATTAAACTCTTCAAGTGTTTTTTTTTTTCTTATGGTTATCAGTATTATCAATAAAAGATTTGTACTTGACATACATTGTAATATGGTACTACCTTAAGTTAATCAATCTCTATCTTTGGTGCACATTCAATATATAAAGCATACATTTTGGATATTGACAGTAACAGCCACATTTTACTTAGATTTATGTTTGTTTTTTACAGTAACAGCCACATTTTACTTAGATTTATGTTTGTTTCCCCTTATAGAATGGGTATTAGGGAGAGGAATTCAAACGCAGAACCTCCAATACAAGAATAAACACTTTTAACTACTTGAGCTATAAATTATGTAGTTGATGTTCTTTAAACTTGTATAAATAAGAAAACGAAAGAGAAGCAAAAGGCGTATTCATGACTGAATTAGAACATGGTTTAGATGCATCTAAGAAGCACAACCACAAGATGTACACTTTTAGGCAGTAGTTGAGGTTACTACCACAATACATTTTAGACATTAAACAAACAAAACTTAAGATAAATTACAAAGCATTACTAACTAAGAGTAACCTTGCATTGGCCAGATCCATGGCCATATATTAACACAACAAGACCATCATGCCTTCTTCATCAAATTAAAATCCATGGCAGCCTCGGTTGCCTCCAGTGCTCACCGTGCTAAATCGAAAACACAATATTGAAGTAGGCGAGCCAACATCCTCTTGTTCATAATCTCCCATAGAATCAAACGAGGAGCTTGTGCTCGAAAACCGGCTCCTTCCATGGTACTTCCTTGTGTTCACTGATGAATCTGATGATGACGAGAACAACGAAGATGACGGCGACGAAGGCGAAGATGGTGAAGATGGCACATGGGTTTTCTTGAGACTTATTTTCAGGAAAAGGGTGTGCAAAAGATTGGATCTTGAATGCTTTTTGGTTGGTTTTTTGTAGGAATTGGAAAAGTATGAAGGGGGAGGAGTGAGAGGAGGAAGTACTGTGTCCTCACTGAATGTGTATTTTGGGGTACCTGGCTGAGATTCCCACATGAATGGGACATTAGCAGGCAATCCTCCATAATAGACTCTCAAAGATGGATTTGCTATGGAGCTTTCCTTGGACAAATGCTTAGAGTTAGAGAAGAACTTGTTCTCATCAGCTTGTTTAGTTGTGAGGGACTTTTGGGGAGGGTCTGCGTTGCCACTGAACATGATTTTGGTTTGATCGATGATGGTGTTGTTTGGCTTGCTTTTGTATGAGTTGAAAGTGCTTGAACTTGAAGTGGGGGTTAATTTGGAAGAGAATGTGAAAGTAGAGGAGCGCGTTTTGGCCTTTGTTCTGCTTTTTGGGAGTAAATAAATCCACAACACAACGAAGTCAAACAAATAAGATACGTTTGTATATAGTTCAATTAAGTCCTTATACCAAAAAATAATAATTTAGTGAACTCGTGAAACTCAACCGTTACCTTTAAAATCTAAGGAAAACTAATGAAAACGCTTTGAAAACTTTGAGTTTTAACGATAAGGACAAAATAAAGGGTAAAGTGAATAGTATTATGATTGCTTTTTTAGTGTAAAAATATGATTTTTCGTTAAAGTGAACAGTACTATGAGCTTTTCGTTAAAGTTCCCTAAAATCTAAGTACGTTGAGGAAATTGTTACCATACAGGCAGCTTCCTCAGATTGGCATCATGATCCATAGGCCTGTTTGATTGATGCTGATTAATGTAAGAAATATATAATAAGGGGGCTGCAAAAGAGTATAGCTTAAGTGATTAGGAGCATTTAATAACTTTGTACTTAAGTTTCCAACTTTGAGACCAAGGTACAGTAAGCGCACTTTTTTTTGTGATTAGTAAAGGCACTTATTAAGTGATTAAGAATGTTTAGCTTACATTTAAGGTTCTATATTCGAATCTTCACTCTTGGTATGGTTAGTATAAGACAACAAACAAAACAATGATAAATTAAGACCTATATATATGAAATATCCAGTTATTGAAATCAATTGGCTATGTTTTGGGGCCTCTATGTCAATGGTCCGTATATTATGTCGAGTGTGAACTAACAAATCAGTAGTTGAGATTATCAATTGTATGTGGTCCTTTGATATTGTCCTGATAAGGCTGTTTTCAATTCTCAAAATCAATAATTAAGTAGGTTAGTTGTTCTGATTATTATTCGAATTTAACTCTCAAGTCCTACTGAAGTCGGATAATGTAGCTGCCTCGCACCCCCAACATATCGACCTCATAATAACAAGCCAAATGGAGGTTCATATTCGACCAAAAAAACATATGGTCCATATTTCAGCAGGTAGCACTATTATGTGACAATAATAACAATCATAATAATGATAGCAACATTTAAAGATAAGCATATGCAAATAATTTGGGGTATTTTACTTTGAAACGAAAAATATTGCAAATTGCTAAGGAGGATATCTTGCTTGGCATGGATGGAGCCACCTTGGGGCGCGGATGCCCCCACTCAATTTTTTTGGTTCAAAAATTTTACATACTGCATGTAAGGTGTATCTACTAGTTTATTTGCTTGTGACATTAGCATTCTTTCTTTCAGTTACTCTGTCACTATTGAATGAGCATTTTCGGCTATGAAATTTCTGAAGACTCGATTGAGAAATTGAATAGTAGCTCACTAGATAAATGATAACATGGCTATTATTACAAAGAGATATATTTGATGGTACTGGTAATAAAGTTGTCATGCAACGCTTTAAAAATATGAAATGCGTTGAGAGATTTTGTAATATGTTGTATAGAAAACCTTATGAATTAATATATAAGTGTTTTGTTTAATATATTCTTGAGCTTTTTAATTTGTGTCCTTCTTGTTTGAGGATGCCCTCATCCATAAAAAAAATTTGGGTTCGTTCTTGTGAGTTGGTAAGGATCGTTATGTTCGTTAAGTTAAGGCCTAATTTGAGTCTCGCTGCCGAAAATCCCTCTTCGTGGACGATCTATAAAAATTAAAAACGGGGTTAAGACCCCCTCTGTAAGCCCTCAAAGAAACTTATGATATGTCCTAACTATAAGATGAAGTAACCTCTTCTCCCCTAAACTTTTTTCAGCATACAAAATAAAAATAAAAACATATTGCAAATTGCAAATTGGCAATGACCTTTGCCTAGTAAAATAGATAGCTTTTTTAGTAGAGATAGGTTACAACTTACAACAAAGATTCATGCATGATGCAAACCCTTCGTCGAACTCGATTCCACGTCGAATAAGAATCATGCCATACGATAAACTATGTGCATTCTTAGAGGAATTGTTCAAAGTCTTAAGCTCCTACTTCTAATTAGTCACAATCACGTCGCTCTTCTCTTTATATTTTTTCTTTTTGGCCGGGCACCATTATCGCATATTATTATATATACAATTGTTTAATTATATACCAAGGTCTTTGAAAATATATAGTAAAAGAAGAAGACGACTAAAATCATGCTTGTCAAATTTCAGATGCTCACTTAACGTATACTACAACATGCTCAGGGAATCACTACATCTGAAATTTAATCACAAAGTGTTCATTTTTACTTGTAAGTAAAAAGTCTCAGGGAGAGAGAGATTTAAAACTCACAACACAGTGGGTTAAAAGGAAAGATGCTAACCACTAGAGCAATCCATCTCTTGTACTGACCGAATCATGATTTGAAAACATGTTCCATAATTGCTCTGTATAAAACACATTTGTACAACTTTACAGGTTTACGGGTTTTTTAAGTCAGTACATGCATTTTACCCTTCAAGTTTGAAGAATCTTGTCGAGCATCTTACCACACAAACAAGAAATTGTGATGGGCCAAGTTGACATAGCAAATCGACAGTACATGTACATTACATCTCGGATTTAATCCATATAGGATGTTTATACAGTCATTCATAACGGTAAATATGCAGAAGCTGGACAAGGCTAAAAATGAGATGAATCCTACTCGGTTGAGGCAAACAGAATTACCTTGTCCTTGATGTCCTTGTGGCATTGGTTTGTACACCTTCTCTGTTAACAATAACACACCAACAAAACAACATTTGAAATATCATCAGTAATGTTGTCTGCCTAATACCCCAAGTAATTCTCACAAAAAGACAAAAATTTTGATCTTGCTTAAGCTTTGATCGACATTGGTAAATATGGGTCGCTAATGTGACATCCATTTTATTAATAATGGCTTCCTACTAGAAGAGAATAACCTCCACATATGCTATTAAACCAGAATCTGAGAAAGTATTAAATCGGAATCTGAGAGAGTATTAAACCACAACCTATTAAATCAGAATCGAGAGAGTATTAAACAGTTTGCATTGAGAGAGTATTAAATTAAACCACAGCCTATTACAAAAGATCAACCAATGACTAATGTAAATATACCAAAGCTCCAAAAGCTTAGATTCCTTAAAGACTAAATACTTCCAAGACTTGAATATAAATATGTCCCACATTACACTCTTAAAAGCAACAATTAAATCAAAGGAGCATAAAATTCAAGAGAGCATAAAATTAAATAAAACTCATCTGAGAATTTTACCTGTTGTTGTTGGCAAATAAAACTCCAGCACAGTAGCAAAGCAAAAGAGCCCAGTTCCTTCGAACCTTCACCAATCTGCAAAAACCCAAGAACCTGAACCATTAGATCAATTAAATAGAATTTGATCTATGAAACCAAACAAACCCTAAATTTACAAACCCTAATCTAGAATTCGAAAATTAAATTTCAAAAACCCTAAAATTACAAACCCTAATCTAGAATTCGTAAATTAAATTTCAAACCTAAATTAATTCCCATATTTATTTACCTGTGTCTGAATCTGAGAGATAGAGTCGCATGAGAGAGTCACAGACTTATGAGAGAGAGAATCGCGAGAGATCGTCGCAATAGAGAGAATCGTGAGAGATAGACCTCAGACTGGTGGTGGCTGTGACTCTGTATCGTGAAGGAAGGGAGAGACAACGATGGATGATCCGCGTGTGGTGGTGGACCGGTGAATGGCTGGCCGAAGTTGGATTTAAGTGAGACTGAGTTGAGAGATAGAGACTGAGAAATGAAATGAAAGTTAGAAACTGGAGTGGAGTCGGTTCAATCGTTGATGGGGAGAAACAAAGCTGAAACCTGAAAGCCTAACAAGGAATAGATGGACGTCATAGATTTTGAAACAATCCAACAATTCAAATTAATTCTAATTATAATTAAAAAAATAATATATATATATAATAATTAAAAATATACATTTTCGGTTCGGTATGAGAATACTGAAATATTGGAAAGGCAATCCCAATTCCCATACAGATATTTCGGTATTTTTTCAGTTTGGGAATACCGAAATTTTGGGAAAATCGGTTTGGGATCGGTATTTTTTTGGTTTGGTTTGGGAATTTTGGGAATTTTTTCCACCCTATCCACTATTCAATCCATCATGTGAACAGTAACTGCCCTTAATGAACAGTAACTGCCTTTTGCATCTCCACCGTTGCACTTGAATAGCCCTGGCAAAATGCAATAAAATAGTATTAATTTTTTTTTTACAAAATAATAGTAAATAAATTTATTTGTAATTTCGGATAAAATATTATAAATCGTTCTCGTTGCGCCACATGTCATTTATCCAAAACGACTATTATTGGTCATAGATTTCGATAAGATTTTTATCCAATGTCATCGTGCCACGTGTCGTTATCTTTTCAGAATCTTTCAGGACAGATTTCGATCAGATTTTAAATCGTTCTCGTTGCGCCACGTGTTATTATCCGAAAAGATAATTATTGGCTAAGTAATTTCCAACGACTAGACATCGATTCTTTGGTTCTACTCCCACCCATTTTTTCAAGATAATTGGTATGAATAAGACTCCACATTTATCGCAACTGCATCTCATTACCCGTACGCGAACTATGAGTAATTTCAACCCAGCTAGTACGCAATGCAACATCTTCAAGAAGCGTCCAATTCGTACCTGCATCAGTAGTCATTTTGTTGAAAAAAAATGGATTGAAACTTTGAGAGAAAGATAGGAATGTGATTGAAAGTAGTTGAGAAAATATGAAATTGTGGTGCAAGGTAGATGATAATGAGAAGATATTTATAGAAAAGTGGAAACATTTTTTTAAAAAAATTTCAAATATTTTTTTGGATTTTTTAATTTTTTTATTCAAATAATTAATCTCTGCCGTTGGATTTTAAAAAAATTGAATTACAACACTCCAGATTGTGTCACGTGTCACAACGGTAACTTTTCTTAATTTTAAAACTATTTTTTCTTATTTATTTATTTATAAAGCATATTAATATCGACTGTTGATCTCAGATCGAACGGTTGATATTAAATATGATTTTTTTTGATTTTTTTACCGTTGAGATCGAACGGTCCAAGTTAAAGAGCCGTTGAGATCGAACGGACCGTGGGAAGCCACGTGGCTTCCCAACGGTAACATTTCAATCTGAAAAGTGGGTTGATTTTTCTGAAAAGATGTCGGGCGACGCGCCCCCACGTGCGAGTGGGGTGCACGCGTCTGACAGAAAAAAATAAAAAAATGGCCTACTGCAGGGCTGACGTCAGCCCTGACAGCCAATCCACTCGGGCTTGCGGGCTGGCAATTCTTCACAGGCCCCAAGCTTGGGCCTCCACCTCCACTCGGGCTCCTTCACTCTGGAGCGAATCCACAAGGCCTCGGGCCCTTTTCTCTCACCTGTCCCCCGAGCAATCCACCACGGTGGAGTTGCTCTAACAGGAGCTCTCAGTTTTGGAACGTTGGAGGCCGAGGACCAATATTCTTCATAGATTCGTACTAACAGTTTAAAGCCCAACAGCCCCAAACTCAAGAGGACAAGCAAAAGTGCTTTTCTTTAACGCGCTTTTATCATTACCCAAAAGGCCAGAAGCCCGTTAGGTGATATTGGCTTTTGTTGCCGTTGAAAAATCGAACGACACCCGACGCCCCCACCAAATTTCAAAAAATCAATGCGCACATCACTCCATCCATCTCTCCTCTCCTACGTGTCATTCGACCCCTCTCCCGCCTTTCCCGTAAACCCCATAAACCCCAGCACTATTTCCCCTCCTCTACCCCTATCACACGTGTAAAATCTTTATTTATCAGGGGTATTTATGGAACTCCGGAAAAATCAAACGTACACTTCGTTTGTACCGTGCTGCTCGGGTTTGTGTCTGTCTGAAGACTCTGAACTCTCTCTGCTCAGAAACCAAACACCATTAATCTACACGCGAATTGTTGTTAGGTTACTGAGAAAGTTTCAATCTTTGGTTTCGTTCTGTTGGGATTTCATTTGGGTTGTCGGGTTTGGACATGGAGACCGGAATCATCGGAGTGTCGGAGTCGGGTTTGGATGTGGGGAAGGAGGAGAGGGTTTTGAGGGCGGAGATCGATACTTCGGCCCCTTTTCAATCGGTGAAGGAAGCAGTGAGTCGATTCGGTGGAGTCGGTTACTGGAAGCCCTCTCAGCTCACTAATAAGCCTTCTGGGCCTGCGGTAACTCTCTCTCTCTCTCTCTCTCTAAACATATAAAGATTGGGTTTTTCTTTTGAGAAATGTAGAAATAAGAATGGGGTTTTTTCTTAAAAGGAGAAAAATTACATGGATTGGGATTTATGGCTATGGTTTTTGGGCTGACGATGAAGTTTTAGTTTGAAATGTAAGGTTTTGTGTTGTTCTTTAAAGTTTAAAGTTGTTTAATTGTTGGTTCAAATTGTAAATTTGTAATGAAAATGCATTCTTGCACTTGGATTTAGAGCAGCCCGAGTGATCCGATTGCTTCGGAATGTAGTTGAAACTTGTAATGGGATTTGATGAACTTCAGTTTCTGTGGAATAGTGTGTGCCAAGTGCTATTAGTTGTCTGTTTCTGCCATTTTTGTGAGTTTATGGCTTTAGGACTAATGAACATCTAGCAAGTTTTTTATTTAACGCCAAGGCAATCGAGAATTATGAAATGTGTGTTAGCCTACTGCGAAAGAGGAAAGGTGATTTATTAGGGGACTCAAGGGTATTCGCTTGTACCATATAGGATTGCGTCCTCATACATCTTGTCATATCTTTCGCGTTGGTTGCACCGAAGGCTAGATTCATAAGTTGCAACTTTGGATTCATTTCGTGTTAAAATCATTATGGGATGGTACCCTTTTCATAAAATTACCGAATTATGACTCGGTAAGACCCTGATTCAAAGAGCATGGTTGTGTTATTTTCTAACCATAGGTAGCTTTTTAACATCAAGTTTGCTTTTTTCTTTTCTGGTGTTTCTATTGCTTACCAAATTGCTAAAGACTACCTTATCACGTGGTGACATGTTTCTCTTCTTAGCAGCATGACATTGAAGATGTTGACACTGCAAAACTTGAGGAGCAGGCTTTGCAGTTGGAGAAAGATCTTACTTTGAAAGAAAGGGAAACGCTGGATGTTCTAATCGAACTTGAAGAAACCAAAAAGATAATTGATGAGTTGAAAAGGAAGCTACAGGAAGAAGTATCTGAAGTGAATGTGGCCCTTGAGGCAAATGGAGGTAAGGAATACGTGACTCCTGTGGTATATGAAGAGGATAAGGAAAACCATGGCAATGTGGGTGGTCATTACAATTCAATGGGCGGCGTTATTCCCTGCCCTTCTTCAGCTCCAGGTTTAATCTTGATGGAACTGAAGCAGGCGAAAATGAACCTTACAAGGACTACTACCGATCTTGCTGACATTCGAGCTTCAGTTGAATCATTGAACAAGAAATTGGAAAAGGAAAGAACCATGCTTGAGAAAACCCGTGTGCGGTTAACTTCAAATTCTTCGAAAGTGTTGTCTCTTGAAGAAGAGTTAAACCAAACAAAACTAAAGCTACAATTGGCAAAGGATGGTGAAACTAAAGGTGGTACTGCTACTTCTTTAGATATTTCAAAGGAGCTTCAACGGCTGAGTTCTGAGACTGAGCAGTTCAAAAGAATGGCAGAAGCTGCAAAGTTAGAGATCTTGCAAGCAACGTCTGAGATTGAACAAACAGGAACGAAGATAAAAACGGCTGAAATTCGGTTGGTTGCTGCGAGAAAAATGAAAGAGGCGGCTAGAGCTGTAGAAGCAGTAGTTCTAGCGGAAATTAAGGCTCTATCATACCACGAGAGTTCATCTGGAGATTCATTGCAGAAATTCGACCACGTAACTCTTTCATTCGAGGAATACTCAGACCTAACCCGCAAAGTTCGAGATGCAGAGGAGCTTTCTAAGAAGAGGGTAACAGATGCCATGCTTCATGTTGAAGAAGCAAACGTGTCAAAAACGGAAATCCTGAAAAAAGTAGAGGAAGCAACTGAAGAAGTCAAAACCAGTAAAAAGGAATTGGAAGAAGCTCTGAATAGAGTGGAGGCTGCAAATAGGGGGAAACTAGCAGTTGAAGAAACTCTTCGCAAATGGAGATCCCAGCATGGTCAAAGAAGGCGTTCTGTTCACAACTCTACCAAGTTCAAAAATCCTTGCCCGTCTAATCACGGGAAAGATTTGAAATTACGCGATGTGAATGGTCTGAATCTTGTTAGTGACGGGCCAACACCTGTGTTGAAGCCAACTTTGTCGATAGGACAAATACTAAGCAGGAAGCTGCTTTTGCCGGAAGAGGTTGAAATGGAGGTGGCCGGAAAAAACCCTGTAAAACAAAAGGTGTCACTGGGACAAATGCTGCAGAAACAAATTGGTGATCAACCCTCTTCTGGGAAGTCTGAGAGGGAAAGCAATATCAAGAACTGTTCTGGTAAGAGAAAGAAGTCTGGATTTGCTCGATTCTCGCTACTCTTGACGAAGCAAAGCAGGAAAAAGAAGAAGCCAACTCCAAACTTAAAGTGATTTGGCCTGTCAATCGGCTTATTATCTCAATCAAGAATTGACTCTAGTTGTATGTGTGTGCGTCTCAGATTGTTCTTGCTTAAGAATTCGTTTCGTTTAGGTTGTATTCATTCCCAGACTATTGGATCTGTTCATTATATATGTAACCTTTATGTGTTGGTTGTGAAGTAAATGCACCTAGCTAATGCTAAAGTTCCTCAAGAGCCACGTTTAATTTTCCTCCCAAAAATGTTTGTGATACACAGGAACTAAACCCTTCACCCGAGGTCCTGTGTTTGATTCCCTCTCTTCCATTATCGCTCAAGAGCGACTCCTACCACGAGAGCTGAAACCAGTTGTCTTGTAAAAATGGTGCCAACAAACAAACATTTGCCTGGCAATCATCATTTTGCACGTAGGTAAGAAGGGAAGGTACAGCCAGCTTCATGTGGTGGCCAACTTGAGTTAAAAATTATCCTGTTGGTATCCATCAAGCGTCCAAATTTGACCAACACCCAGAGGCCCAGTGATTGAGGATGAATTCCAGATCCGTATTCACACGGCATGTTCTGACTTCGATTTCTGTCGCTGGTGAATCACACGATCAATGGAGACTAAAATGTCCCTGTGAATCTTCTCGGCCCCCGAAAATGGTGGATAATTATGGTTTTTCACCAGTTGTCCCCCCTAAAAAAAAATGTTTGTGTGAGTTTTTTCTACCCTTAAAAAGTAGACTGCCACTAGTTGGTCCACAATTGAAAAAAATAAAAGAAATTAGAGAAGTGATAACCTTGTTTAGTATATAAAAATCGAATGTTTATCAAAATAATGCCTCTTCGGAATATCTGTTGTACTTGTTCGTGGATATGCAGCTTCGTCAATAGTTCCGTAGAAACAAGAAACACCAAAAAGGGTGTGCTATCCACACATATCTTTTTACTTTTCACATACCTCTTGTTAATTTATGTCCGTTGATTTTCTTCAATTCATTCGATCCGACGGTCGAAAACTAAAAATGTATGGAAGAAGTAAAAAAAAGTGCGTTAATATCATATTCCCACCAAAAATATCTCAAAAAGCAAAACAAACCCAATCCTATGTGGATACGCAGTTGACAAGGCAGGAAGATCACGAATTCCAATGTGACACGGAGGAAGGAGTCCATGTCACATATTGCTTAGCAGTGTTAGCACACACACAAGCCCAACCCAGATGGGGTAGCTGTTCCTGTTTAAAACAAACAAGAAAACAAAGCAAACGATCACCAACGGCAATTCAACGCATATCCCCACCCCCGAACACTTCGAAACGAATAAGAAAGAGAGAAGAGGGATTCCAAAAAATCCAGTTTTCCACCTCTCTCTCTCTCTCTCTCTCTCTCTCTCTCTCTCCCCCCTGACAATCACAGGTAAATACCTATCTATGTATCTCCGATTGTTCGGGATTTCGATTCCGCTCGTTTCTGTTCTTCCAACGTCGAAAATCCTTAAAGAATCTTTGTAACTTCAAACTTGTTCCTTATTTCGTTTCCCACGTTTTCTCAGCACCAAAAGGCAAAAGCTGTGATTTTTAGGATTGATTCGGTATCTGTCCATGTTGTTTGTTATTTGCTATATGTTAGTGTTTTTGTATGCATGGTTTTGTTACCTTGGTTCTTCTGTTTGCATGTCGTTGACAAATTTTATTGCTTTTGGTCTCTGATTAAGGTTGTCTGTTGTTTGGTTATTTATGTTATAGATGTTCTTGCTTTTACTATTAGCCTATCAGTACAGTTTCAAATTAATTGCGTAAATCATCAAGCACATCACTATCTAATCGGTTCGGTAGGGTACTTGGGAAAGAAGTAAACTTTGAGCTTACTGTACACTTTGAGAAGAATTTACCTTGCCACACTTGGTTTGGTGAATTCGGCTCCTCAAAATTTAGGCAGGTCTGTTCCGGTCTTACGGACAGTTTTCTAGGGAGCATTGATTCGAGGGTTACGGCCCTGACCCTTATAGCACTTGTTATTCAATATTTTGCGACATGGGGCAATAGTTTCCGACTATTATGAGGCTCAAGGTGTATTCGATTGTAACTAGAATAGAGTCACTAAACTATGACATAACGTGATAGATTGATTTTTGTTGTTTGCGTTTCTGTAATGGAGTCACTAAACTATGACACGATGCGATAGATTGTAACTAGAATGGAGTCACTAAACTATGACACGACACGACGCGATAGATTGACACGACGCAATACTATTTTCATGCGTTGATAAATTTTCTTACTTTTGGTTGTTGGTGTTATAGCTGTTATTGCTTTTAGAGACAGCATGCCAATCAGGGTTACGGTCCTGACCCTAGTTGACGTTAGCCCTTGTTATTCAATAGCTAGCGACATGAGACAATAGTTTCCAACCATTATAAGGTTCAAAGTGCATTTGGGATGTAAATAGAATGGAGTCAGTAAATTATTATATGGTCTTCTATCTGTTCTTGAATCTTAATCGCACTTGCAGCTTAAGGTCTCTTGCTACGACTTTATAATTATCTTGTCGCTACTTTTCTTTGTTTTGGGGAAACTATGAACCCTTTATCATGGCGGCTTTCTTATGTTGACAAATGATTGCAACTTCAGGCACCATGGACGTCAGAGTTGGGGTTTTGTTCCTTTTTGTGTTGGCAGCGAGTTGGGCTTGTGATGCTAGACAACTGACAAACCTTGATTTGTCTGGTAAGAAAATTTACTGTCCAATGATAATGAAATATGAACATGCTTTGTAGTATCGTCTTTGAAAATCGAGGGTCCCATTCACACCTCAATCATGACAAGTAATTGCTTCCTGGGAACATATTGTTTAACTGATAGTTTTACTCTCTGATTCAGTTTCAAAGTCAGGCCACCTGGTGGAAACTTGTAGAAGTTTATGTTCAAAAATATATGTGTTTCGTGTATGTTAAGAGTTAACAACTAACTCATATATATGAGTAGTAAAGAACCGGTTACAACCAACCATCCCTATACAAAACTCTTGGGACAACACAAAGATAAAAAACTGAGAGGACTTATAATACTAACAGCTCCATAACCATCTCCATGCTGCCCGTGCTTGTCTTTGTCGAAGACCACACATGATGTGGAGATAGAAAGCTGACAGAACAAGACAGCTCCATAACCATCTCCATGCTGCCCGTGCTTGTCTTTGTCGAAGACCACACATGATGTGGAGATAGTTTATTATACAATATATGTGTCCATACTTCTTTGTTCCAACACCCCCCCTCAAGCTGGATCAAGGGGATTTATTGAGCCAAGCTTGCCCAGAAGACGATGAAACTGAGCAGATGGTAGTGCTTTGGTGAATAAGTCAGCCAATTGATCATAACTGCGAGTGAACACAGTGTGAATGACCTGAGATTGAACCTGAGATCGAACAAAATGACAATCCACCTCTATATGCTTTGTTCTTTCATGAAAGACAGGATTAGCAGCAATGTGCATGGCTGCTTGATTGTCACACATAAGTGGTATGGAGTTGGAACAATGAAACCCTAGATCAGATAGAAGACCTTTGAGCCAAATAAGCTCACATGCAGTGGCTGCCATTGCACGATACTCAGCTTCTGCACTAGACCGAGCAATGACCTGTTGCTTCTTGCTTTTCCAAGTTACAATATTGCCTCCAACAAACGTGCAATAGCCTGTCGTGGACCTTCTATCAATGGCATTGCCTGCCCAATCAGCATCAGTGTAACCACTTATGCTTGTGGATTGGTTATTTTGCATGAGAATTCCTCGTCCAATGGACCCTTTAAGATAACGAAGGATCCGTTTGACAATGTTGAGATGATCAACGGTGGGAGAATGCATAAATTGACTAACTATGCCCACTGCGTAGGTGATATCAGGACGAGTAATGGTGAGGTAAATTAACTTACCAACCAGTCTTTGATAATAACTCACATTATGAAGAGCTTCCTCAGCCATAGTAAGCTTGAGCTTGCTGTCAATTGGAGAGGTTGCAGGTTTGCAATCAAGAAGATTTGTCTCCTTGAGAAGATCAGTTACATATTTTCTTTGATTTAGGAATAGTCCTTTGGATGAGGTAGCCATTTCTATGCCAAGAAAATACTTAAGCCTCCCAAGGTCTTTGATGGCAAAGGTCTCTTGTAGAGATTGCTTTAAGGCTGCAATCTCAGTTTCACTTTCACCTGTGATTATGAGATCATCCACATAGATAAGAATCATCAATCTTCCTCTCATTCCTGTTCGAACAAATAGAGAGGAATCTGCATTGCTTCTAAGAAAACCAGCCCTTTCCAACACTGAGCTGAGCTTGGCGTACCAAGCTCTTGGAGATTGCTTTAAACCGTAAATAGCCTTGTGAAGTTTGCAGACCATACCATTTTGGGCTTGAATATAACCTGGTGGAGGTTGCATGTACACTTCCTCTTGTAATTCTCCATGGAGAAATGCATTTTTTACATCCATTTGATACAAGGACCAACCAGAATTAACTGCCACAGACAAGAGAACTCTGACAGTGTTCATCTTGGCTACTGGTGCAAAGGTTTCTTTGTAATCCACTCCAAAAGTTTGAGTGAATCCACGTGCAACGAGTCTGGCTTTGTGCCTTTCAATTGAGCCGTCAGCTTTGAATTTTACCTTGAAGATCCACCTGCTGCCAACAGCCTTTTTTCCAGGTGGTAAATGAACAAGACTCCAGGTTTTGTTGTCACTCAAGGCTTGTAATTCCTCTGACATTGCCTTCCTCCACTTAGATGATTGGTTTGCCTCCTGAAATGTGCTAGGTTCAACATTATTTGCAACTTCAGTGAGAAATGCAATGTGAGACTTTGAGAAACAGTTGTAATTGAGAGTTTTAGTGTGAGGATGCCGTGAGGCATAAGTAACATAGTCCATCATCTTAGCTGGTGGCTGTCTTGTTCGAATGGGATATCTCCTAGCTTCTAGAAATGGTGTTGTTGGTAGAGAGGGGCTTGGGCCTGTCTGAACTTCACCTGTATGCTCACTGATGGATTGAGAGTGTAGTTGGCCCACACTTGGAATCAAGTCATCTTGAACTTCTTCAATGATTTGACCATTTGAGATGTGATCCTCTGCTAGTGTATCATGGTCAGTGACTCTTGGTAAGGGAAGCAAATCACTCAAGGTCTCATTCTCATTAATATGAGTCTCATTGCTTTTATAGTAGGGCATTGTTTCATCAAAACGAACATCCCTTGACACAATACATTTCTTTGTGATAGGATCAACACATTTGTATCCCTTCTGAGTTGGTGAGTACCCAACAAAAATGCACTTCACTGCTCTAGCTTCCAATTTATCACGATTAGGTGCTTGCACATGGACAAAACAGCTGCAACCAAATGTTTTAAGATGCGCCAAGTTGACTGCCCTATTGTTTAGAGTTTCATGTGGAGTTTTGAACCCCAATACTTTACTTGGAAGTCTATTAATTATATAGGTAGCAGTGAGAACAGCATGTGACCAATATCTTTTGGGAACATTCATATGCAGCATTAGAGATCGAGTTTTTTCAAGCAGATCTCTATTCTTCCTTTCTGAGACCCCGTTTTGTTGGGGTGTCCCTACACAACTGGTTTGATGAACAATCCCTTGTGAACTCAAGTACTGAATCATGTTATTGGACAGAAACTCAGTGCCATTATCTGACCTAAGCACCTTAATGTTTGAGTTGTATTGAGTTTGTACAAGTTTATGGAAATCTTTAAATATGCAGAAAACCTCACTTTTTGATTTCATAAGGTATAGAAAGGTAGTACGAGTGAAATCATCAACAAATATGACAAAATATTTGTAACCATCCATTGATTCAATTGTAGGTCCCCAAACATCCGTGTGTACTAACTCGAATGGTTTACATGTCTTAAAAACAGAAGTGACAAAAGGTAGTCTGACTGACTTTGAAAAATGACATGTTTCACACTCAAGGGGTGATTGACAAAAACCGGGAAACAATTTTGACAAAACAAGTTCAGATGGGTGAGCAAGTCTTTGGTGCCAAAGTTGTTGATGTTCAAAATACTTGGTTCCAGCTTGAAAAGCTTTAGGCATGACTGAGTTTTTGCACAGGTAGTAGAGACCATTAAGGAAGAACCCTTCACCAATCACTTTCTTGGTGATGACATCCTGAAAAACAACGTTGTTTGGTGAGAAAATGGCATGGCAGTTTAGGGAGCTTGTTATCTTTCCTACTGAAAGTAATTGAAAAGGAAATGAGGGAACATATAGGGCTAATGACTCATTATTGTTTGTGAGTATACTAGCTCTTCCCTTACCCAAAACTGACACATTTTTTCCATTTGCAACTGACACTAGTGAGGGGTTTTTGAATGCTTGAAAATTATGCAGATTTGAAAGTTTGTTTGTCATGTGATCAGTGGCACCTGAGTCAATTATCCAACAATCATATTCAGTGCTTGTTTGTAATGCAGTGGAGAAAGCATTGAGAATACCTGAAACCTCTCCTTGTTCTGCAGATTTGTTATTGGCAAGAAATCTTGCAAACTGCCCCAGCATGGCAGCGTGTCCTCCATCCTCCTTTTGTAAGTTTGATGCAGTACTCCCATGATCCTTGGTTTGCAAGTACGCAACAAATTCTTTTATAAGAGTCACAGGACTTGTAGTGAAGTCCATGGATCCAAAAGAGACCCCAGAGGTGACGTTTGCTGCATGATGACTCTTGAAATGGCTTGTTTGTGAAGGTTTTGATGGAATCATCTTCCCATCTTTGGTAAATTTGGGCTTTAACTCGGGATGAAGGATCCAACACTTTTCTTCCACGTGACCAACACCATTACAGTAGGTACACTTGAGGTGGGAATTCTTACCTTTGTATATTTTGTGGTTTGCAACATAGGCTAGAGCTTCAGTTGGCCTTGAGCTAGACTCACCATTCATGGCTTTCTTCCTAGCTTCTTCACGTTGGACAATACCACACACACTTTTGAATGTTGGCAGTTCTTGACTCATAAGTATATGGCTTCTGAGATCCTCGTACTCAGAACTTAAGCTTCCCAAGAGTTGGTATATCTTATCTTCCTCCCCTCTCTTTAGTAGCGTATTTGCATCTGTGGTGTGTGGAAGATACATATCCAGTTCATTCCACATGGTTTTGAGCCTGCCAAGGTGTTGTACAAAGGACTTCCCATTTTGTTGAATGCATGCAATGTCTTTCTTCAGTTGGAACACCCTTGCATAATTGTTTTGATTTCCATACATGTCCTTCACCGAGTTCCACAAATCTTGTGAGGACTCTGAGTAGCTAAAAATTTATGCAACATGCTTCTCCATAGTATTGAGAAGTAAGGACATGACGAATTGATCTTTGCAGAGCCAAGCCTCATAGGTTGGTGAGGTGATATCAGGAGCTTTGATGCTTCCATTTACAAAACCAATTTTTCCTTTTCCTCCTAGAGCAAGTGAAACTGCACGAGACCAAGGTAGGTAGTTGAACTCATTCAGCAAGGCTGAACACAAACGCTGATTGGTGTTAACCTCAGTGTCTGACAAATTTGAACAAGAATTACGGGAGGTTTTATCCTCAACATTTACTGAATCTTCTTCAGCCATGGCTCAAAGTTGAAGGAGAGAAGCAGCGGAAAGAAATGGCCAGAGACAGGTTAAAGAAGGACCCGCTCTGATACCATGTAGAAGTTTATGTTCAAAAATATATGTGTTTCGTGTATGTTAAGAGTTAACAACTAACTCATATATATGAGTAGTAAAGAACCGGTTACAACCAACCATCCCTATACAAAACTCTTGGGACAACACAAAGATAAAAAACTGAGAGGACTTATAATACTAACAGCTCCATAACCATCTCCATGCTGCCCGTGCTTGTCTTTGTCGAAGACCACACATGATGTGGAGATAGAAAGCTGACAGAACAAGACAGCTCCATAACCATCTCCATGCTGCCCGTGCTTGTCTTTGTCGAAGACCACACATGATGTGGAGATAGTTTATTATACAATATATGTGTCCATACTTCTTTGTTCCAACAAAACTCAAACCTTCCAAGTTGAAGAAGTTGTTGGGAATGAGAAAGCGTGCACATTGTGTGAGGAGTTTGCTGGCCAAGCGCTTGATTACATTGGTGAAAACAAGACCCAGACAGAGATCATCGAATACCTACATCAGACCTGCTCTCAGTTGCGCTCTTTCAAGCAGCAGGTAGTCACCCCTTCTAAATTTCTACAAGATTTATAGAAATGCTTTCTGAACGTCTTTACGATTTTTTTGTGGGACAGTGTGTCACTTTGGTGGACTATTATGCTCCTCTCTTCTTCTTAGAGGTCTCCTCTCTAGAACCTGCTGAGTTCTGCCAGAAGGTCAACCTCTGTCAGCAAGTAGATTGTGTTTCTTCACAATTCAAAGAGGATAGCTGTGGATTATGTCACCGTGCTGTTTCAGAAGTGTCAGTTAAGTTGAAAGATCCTGACATGCAGGTTAGTACTTGGAGTACTCTTTCAATAATAAGAAGACACCATCCTGAACATATCAGATTTTGATGTTTAGAAGTTAATTTTTACCTTGTTGATCGTGATTAGCCACAGTTTTTAGTTGACTTGTGACAAATTATGGTTATCGCTGAGTTTGTTTGCGAAAGGTCAACAAGCTACTGCACATGTGGATTGAACTTAATCATTTGCCACCCATGACCAACATTAGACAGCTGTTATTAGTATCATTCTGCAATTGGCTTCTTGCTCAGAGAACTGTGTTGAAATTTTTTCGCGATGTGGGATTTATGTTTTCAGAAATGCTACTCACCGAAAAAAAACATAGTAATGTTGCAAATGTATACTCCAGGAGAGCTGAAAACTTTGGAGCTTTTTACTTCAAATATTGGCAAAATAGACTGCTGGGTTTTCTCGTGATTGTTATTAACTTATTACTAGCAAGAAATTTCTCGTGGTTTTTATCCAACGGCGCTTCATGCCACCTAGACAACGGAATTCTATTTTTGTTTTCTGTCAGCTGGAGATTATTGAGTTACTTCTGAAGGCATGCAGTCCGGTGGAGTACTATAACAAAAAGGTGAGGAAAACTAAGAATATTAGTCAATATCCATGGATTCATATGTTCTCATCAACAGTGTGTTTTACTCCCGATTTTCATGAATGCGTTAACAGATCAAATTGACAACTGATATTCGTATACGAGAATTTTATTGCTGTATGCATTAACAGATTAATCACTTGGTTATTTATCACGGCCCTTCAAAATATTTTCCGTTGAAATGTCTCTCTCTCTTCTCTATCTTTGGGACAGATGATACGAATCGTTTAAGGTAGTTCCATTGCTTCAGTACCTTCATATGGTTCTCTTCTAACCCGCTTCAATTTTCAACAGTGCAAGCAACTCGTTTTCAAGTATGCCCCACTCATGCTTGCCAATGCAGAGCAATACCTCGAAGCAACAGACATATGCACAGACATATGCACTGCACCACATGCCTGTAATTCGAACACAGCTAGCATTATGGAACACATATCCAATCTTTCCGACTCTTAATCGTGGCAACGAAGAGACACTGGACTGATGAATCCATTCCGTCATGGGAACAAAGGTAAACTGGAACTTGTGTCTAACACATCCGTTTGTGTAGGTGTGCCCGGCTGTGCTATAATCTCTTTGTGACAGGAGACTTGATTCAACATTTATTTTAAAATATGTAACGATAAAATTCTGTACCGCATTATCTTTGACGATTCGTAATCCCTTATGTTATTCGATGCTAAATCATATTTAGATTGCAAAACAAGGAAAAATCAAACGTTTTAGTTGTTTTAGTGATGCAACGTTGAATTATATATGTTGAACATGCTGCTGCTTACAGACAGCTTTCCTTGCTGCTAAAACAAAAGATGGCCTTTATATTTTTAGCAGCACAGAACAGCTCCGCCACCATACAAATCCATTCTCCAGCTCCCACAGTTGGACAGAAATATGTGTACACCTCGGACGCTGCTAGAATGGTATCCCGAGTCAATTAAGCATTATCATGCAAGAAAGTTAAAACATATGACAATGCTTGATAGTTTTGGATACCGGTACTTATAGTTGATACTTGGAAAAAAAGTCAAAATAGTGTTTGATTGACCTTGAATACCGCAACACAACACTTGTTTCTTACAAGAAAACCACTCAATGAACAAGTACGAGTGGGAGACTAGAAGGTTCGAGGGAGACTAAGAAGCCAAGCACCTACTTTGCGCTTTCTTTTTGCTAAAGAAATTATAAAAAAAGGCTTGCTTATTATATTTTGTTCGTTGATTGGTTTCACGAAGCTTCCCTAATTCTCCCCTTAATGGTCGACTTGCAAAACCCACATGCTTTTGAAAATTCTAGACTTCTCCGACCATATGTTTCATATGTTAAATTTCGAGTTCAATAATTTTCTCTCAGTGCTAGCATTCTTAAGTCCAACTTTATAAGCATAATTTCATTCTAACGCTCGTATATTTTGGCTCGTTTCATCTTAAAAAAACTATTTCTACCATTTTTTTCCTCCTTGTACAGACCCCCTTATTCGTCCATGTTCATTAATTTTTATTTAATTTACGCAATCGAAAGATCAAAATTAAACAACGATAAACATGAAAAGAGAATGAATGTGCAAATTTCACTTGCCTTAGCATTAAATTTGTACGGAGCAAGAATTTCACTTGCCTTATTTAATTTACAAGATTATGTCATTGAATTTGTATGGAGCAGCGCGAAGCCAACTCCGACCCGGGAGACGGTGGGGCCCCAGGGAGGGTAACCAGACACGGACTCGTGTGGTGCCAAGCAATAGCTGAGGGGGACGTGTACGGTGGGCAGCCTTCGCGGTTGAAACCTCTGCTAAATACCAAAAACTGGAATATTAACAAATAAATTCCAACAAAAAATTAAAATAATAATACATAATTAATAATAAATAAAGGGAAAATTATTGGCACTCAAAAAATCTTATTCTACACTTCAAACTTTTTATATTTAGAAAGAAAAATACACTTGTAAATTAATCACGTTGTCTAGTCGTGATTGGTTTGTGGGTGACAATGCCAAAGATGTTCGAGTCATGAAGCATCGCATTGGGCCGCCCTCCGCCTACCCAAATTATATGCATTGCACCCCAACGCCAATCAAAATCAAAATATTGCCTTGAATGTTTTTAATATCGTAGTGATTAAGGTTAATGATATCAGATTATTATTATTATTATTATTTTTTTTTTTTTTTGTCAAAATGATATCGGATTGAGTTTTGATTGGGTCTACTCCGCAAACCCAAGGTAAGCATTATTAATTATTATACAAGCACTTAAGGTAAGCAAATGATGACTATTATTATGAAATTGGGTCTACTCCGAACCTTAGTGTTCGAAACCTAGGAATCCGTAGATCTAGATTACACATTTATGTGGAAAAGAAATCGGAGTCGTTGACTTATGTGAGGTAGATCAACGAAATGAGTTAATGAGAAACATCAAATGTGGCTCAAATTTGTGAATCCTTAAGTTCCGGACATTAAGGTAGTGGATCTGGTTCATGTTATTATGGCTTCCGTTTAACAAAAACGCATGGAGTTAGCAAAACAAAACAGATATTATACTAATAGTAATTTTACGAATATTTTATTTAAAATTTGGGAAATAATTTAAGAAAAAAAGGTGGCGCCTTTGTATTTATGTCCAAGAACAGTGAGTGGGGAGTGCTGTGATCTCATGCAAACAAGAAGCCAAAAAAACGAGTGAGAAAAAGACAGAAATTTATTGGTTGGCGTTGGAGCGTTAGGCGCAGCTTATAAAGGATAGCCACACACCACTACAGCCATTTGGGTTTTCATTTCGCTTTTCTTTATCTTGCTTTGAATCCAAAAAGCAAAACCAAAATTCTGTTCTTCATTCTTTCCAACTGGGAGAGAACTGCTACCTCTAATTTCAAGGTTCGAATCTTTCTATTCGGTTCTTTAATTCTATTTGTTGCTTCTGTCAAAGTGTGAAATTTTCAATTTTGTTTATTTTTAGGTTCAGATTTTTTTTATTTATTTTTTAAATCTGTTTCCTGTTTGGTTGCCTAGAAAATTAGAGTTTTTCTTTTATTTTCCCTTGTTGAGATGCTGAAATATTGGAAATTTGAAGCTGGGAAATGGGTATGTTTTTTCCTGTTTCTTTTTGGATGAGTTTTAATTGAATGTCTTGAATTTAAGAAGTAATTATGTTGCTGAATTGTTTATCCTAATAGAAGTTGAAATAAATTAAAACTTTCAAAGTATTTTATAAATTGCTGAAATAGATGATGAAGTTCACAGCTTTCGAATATGAAAGATACAGAAAACTATGCATTATTTTCGAAATTTGCTGCAAATTATGCACTGAATTTAGAACTTGGAAGTGCTTTTAAAAATATCGAAAACGTTTTTAGTGAAAATAATTTTGGGTTACAAAAGCACTTACTTGCACTTTTACTGAGAATTGATTTCAAAAACATTTTTACTAAAAACACTTTCAGCAATTTTAAAACACTTTTAAACGAACCCTCAAGCATGCGAAGGCTCAAAGATGTTATATTTCCGTCCTCTTCTCTCTCAGGTGTATATTTGTTGTTGGCAAGTTTAGCGCTTTGACTGCTTGCTACCTTGTTTCGTGTCCGGTTGAGTTTGAGCTAAGTCATCTTTTTCAGTTTTCTCTGGGTTATCAAAGACGGAAGCCAGGGAATGCTGCAAGATGTGCTTCAAGGTTGAGAACTCGCCATCTCTTATCGATGAGGTTGTAGCTCTGTTTGAGCTGACCTTGCTTATCAATGATGAGACTGAAAAAACTCGCAACGAGTTCAGATTCTATGCTCAAGTGCCCACTTCAGTGAGAAATATAGGCGGGCACATCTTGTCGAAACATGATGTCTATGAAGATGGTTGAACTTTTACGTTCTTGAGAATATAGTTTCTGTGTTATATATTACGCTATCGGGTAGAAGTAGCTTCTGCTGTGTACAAGAATAGTTAGCCGGAAATGGAAAACAAAGGGAGCGTGTTGATGCAGCGGTATGAATTGGGGCGAATACTAGGCCAAGGAACCTTTGCCAAGGTTCATCATGCGAGGAATCTTAAAACCGGCATGAGTGTGGCGATTAAGATAATTGATAAAGAGAGGGTCTTGAAGGTCGGAATGATTGATCAGATTAAGCGAGAAATTTCTGTCATGCGACTGATTAGACACCCGAATGTTGTGGAGCTTTATGAGGTAATGGCCAGCAAAACCAAGATTTACTTTGTCATGGAGTATGTCAAAGGTGGTGAGCTCTTCAACAAGGTTTCCAAAGGCAAGCTAAAGGAGGATGTTGCTAGGAAATATTTTCAGCAGCTCATCTGTGCTGTTGATTACTGCCATAGTCGAGGAGTCTGCCACCGAGATTTGAAACCAGAAAACCTACTTTTGGATGAGAATGAGGATCTAAAGGTTTCAGATTTCGGATTGAGTGCCCTTGGTGAATCTAAGCGGCAAGATGGTTTGCTTCATACAACTTGTGGAACCCCTGCATACGTTGCGCCAGAAGTAATAAACAGGAAAGGATATGATGGTGCCAAAGCTGACATTTGGTCTTGTGGAGTGGTATTGTATGTTCTATTGGCTGGCTATCTCCCGTTTCACGATTCAAATCTGATGGAGATGTATAAGAAGATTGGTAAGGGCGAGTTCAAATTCCCTAACTGGTTTTCGCCGGAAGTACGCAGGTTGCTGTCAAAGATCATGGACCCCAATCCAAATACTCGGATATCCATTGCCAAAATTATGCAGAGTTCTTGGTTCCGCAAGGGTTTGGTCCAAAAGCCGGAAATTGCTGAGGTACCGATGAAGGAGCCATCCCCTCTGGATGTTGATGCAATTTTTGGACCAAATGAAGACAGCAATTCTTCTGTCGAGTCAAAGCAAGAATTATCAAAGCCGTCTAACTTGAATGCTTTTGATATCATCTCCTACTCCGCAGGCTTTGACTTGTCTGGATTGTTTGAGCAGACAGACCAGAAAAAGGAAGTGCGGTTTACATCCAACAAAACGGCATCCACCATCATCTCTAAGCTGGAGGACATTGCCAAGCGTCTGAAGCTAAAAATAAAGAAGCGGGATGGAGGATTGTTGAAAATGGAAGGGTCCACGGAAGGCAGGAAGGGGGTG
Source organism: Malus fusca (assembly GCA_035220775.1). NCBI lineage: Eukaryota > Viridiplantae > Streptophyta > Magnoliopsida > Rosales > Rosaceae > Malus > Malus fusca. The sequence continues at coordinate 25,229,423 of CM069062.1, forward strand.
CTGAGCATTGACACCGAGATATTTGAAATCACCCCGACTTTTCATCTGGTGGAAGTGAAGAAGTCTAGTGGAGATACATTGGAGTATCAGAAGGTCATTAAGAAGGATATCAGACCAGCTCTGAAGGACATTGTTTGGACTTGGCAAGGGGAGGAGCAGCAGCAGCAGCAGCAAGAAGAAGAAGAGCCACCACAACTAGTGCAGGAGCTGCCGCAGGGACAAGAACATGGAGGGAAGCAAGAACCGCCACGGCAAGGGAAGCAAGAGCAACAGCCTTCTCTGGCACTCCCAGTGCATGCAGTCTCACCCCAGGATTCGTAACAATCGAATAAAAAAAAATGGTAGCGGATTTGATTGTAGTATGTGATGATATGAACTTTGTTGGTCTAATATTGAGAAACATTAATTTTTCTTAGGGGGTGGTGGTGGTGGGTTTAGGTGGTTTGTGAAAATAGTGAGTATAGTGATTTTTATGATTGATTCGGACATGAATATTGGTGAATGTTTATGAATACTTGTAAGATTTATGAATATTTGTAGGACAGAGAACTCCTAACCAGGAAAAGAAACAAGAAATTATGGGGGAGTACTCCCTCGACTAGCGAACCCGCAAGTCAATAGCTTGTTGATGCACGACATGGGTGCCGTTTTGTGCACCAAGTGCTCCATGATCGGCAACTCGTGGACTTGGAACTAATTAGAAAAGTATGGGTATGAATTAAAACTAAAACAACATTGGTACAAATTAGTTTAATATGGGTACATATCAAGATTTAAAATTATGGGTACAAATTAAAGTTTAAAAAAAATAAGGGGTGCAAACAAAATTGCAAAATTAAAGTAGAAATTAAAGATAAAAATATTTGAAAAATACTAAAAGAATATATTTTAGAAATTGATTCAATAAATTGAAAAATGTGGGTCCAATGAGATAAGTGAGCCAGCAAGACTACATATTCGACTTCTTCAGGATTGGACTACTAAAACCAACAGACCAAAAGCCCAATTGGAATCAGCATGGACTACTAAAACCAACAGACCAAAAGCCCAATTGGAATCAGCAAACATACAGCCCAACTTGTTGAGATTTGATTTGATCCCACAAGCACACAGCCCAATTCTACATACAGGAGAAGAGTAGGATTTGAAAAAGGGGTGTGCTATCCACACACCATTTTTTACTTCTCACACACCTTAATTTTCGGCCGCCTGATTGAATTAATTGAAAAATATCAAAGGAAAAAAATTAATAAGAGGGTGTGTGAAAAATAAAAAGGGGTACGTAGATATCACATCCCTTTTTAAAAATGATTTGTAGTGGGATTGCCAAATAATCTTATTCCCTCCCAAATTGAGAGATGATCAAGTTTAAGGGGAAACATACACAATTGGACGAAATCAATATTCTAGTATTATACTCTATGGAGAAGACTTAGAGGATGGGTTCATGTACATAATTATGCATGATTTGTGATTGATCAATCATGCTCATTGTTCACATACAGATTCATCACCCATGCACAGCTTCAAAATCACCATAAATACAATATCTCAATCCTCCCTTAACCTCACCCACTTTTCTCATCTCATTTCAAACCCAAGCTCCTAAAGCTAAACCCTTCTCAATTCAGCTTCATTTCCAGATTTCTATGTTTTCTTTTCCAAAGGAAAACAAAGTCTTCCTCACCACCATTTCTATCCTCCTCATCCTTCTATCCCTGCTTCCTCACCCATACTCTGCAAATGCTATATCTCCCTTTGTCCTCGACCTTCTACCAGCAAACTTGCCCTCGACCAGGGTCGGCCCTGAGGGTAGCCGGAGTAGGCGCCCGCCTAGGGCCCCCACTTCGAAAGGGCCCCTAATTTTTAGGTGGAGCTAGGCAGGTCTAGACGGGGATGGACGGGAGCTATGAGGGTTTACATGTAAACGCCGAAATCTGGAAATCTTTTGTTGCAGGGTCTGCCTAACGCGAGGAATAAGACAACCTTATTCCCAACATCATTTTAATTGCACGATTTTACTTAAGATGATCCCACTATCTTTTTTTATAGTTGCACATCCTATTTTAAGATCACACCACATATATCTTTATTATGTACCTAAAAGGCTAAAACTCACCTTTTTGAAAAATGACATTATTTAATGTTCAAATTAATTAGTTTATATAATATATAATAAATTATTTAAATCCGCCTCGTCCGCCTAGGTGCGTATACGAAAATTACTATCATCTTCACTCTAGTATTTTCCCTAGCTGTAAGATGTTGTCTCTGTAATTCAACCATTCATTCATTTATTGAATGTAATAAGTAACATTGTAACAATAGAAAAATGATTGAATTGGTAAGGCGTACTGGGTAAGGACTTCTCTTTCAGTTTGAATTGGTTGAAAAATTAGATTATATAAACCTAATAAGTGCATTTGCATCTAAAAACGCGAGACGAGTAATATATGAGTAATCTTTGTATATCTTTCTTTTTTCAATATTAATTTTTAAAGATATTTGATGTAGAAATAGACTTTTTATGTATTTAGTAAAAAAATTTACACATGTCAAGGAGTCAGAGAACTCTAGGGCCCCACTTTGAAGACTCGCATAGGGCCCCCAAATTTTCAGGGCCAGCCCTGCCCTCGACCCACCCCCATCATCCACCGAGTTGTTCGAAAGGCCGTCGTCGAATAGGCTCGACTCATATTCTCCTTGCACCGCATGCACTTATACGACTACTTCGTGCAGGGCTGTGATGACTCCATCTTGCTAGACGACACCTCTACTAAGAAATGAGAGAAGGGCACCCCTCCTTATTCACTCCACGGATTCCAGGTTGTCGATGCTGCAAAGTCCGAGCTCGAGGATGTCTACTTGGGCATCGTGTCCTGCGCGTACATTCTAGTCGTGGTAGCTAGAAAAAGGATCATGGTCGTGGGCAGGCCAACTTGGGACGTCCAGCTTGGCCAGAAGGATTCTCTGACACCCAATGCCACCGCCACCATGGAATTGTCTGGCCCAGATTCCCCTCTCACCAAACTTAAGCAAAAGTTCATCGCCAAAAGCTTCACGGAGGTAGAGATGGTGGCCTTGTCTAGCTCTTACACCATCGGGAGGGCGAGCTGTTGGTTCTTCCAGGATCTTATCTACAACAATGACAATAACATGGACCATCAGTATGTGGCAAATATGCAGTTTGCCTATCTATCGATCGGGGGTGACGTCACAGTGGTAGTCGTTGACCCTCAGAACCCCAACTCATCAACAATACCTATTATGGCAACCTCGTTGAGCGAAAAGACCTATTCTAGACGGACCAGGCATTCTTTGGCAATGAGGGCGCCAATGCATCGGGTAGGCCTAACAAACGAGTCGTGTTTTCTGTGTTTCATGTCGTTTTTGTGTAACACATGTTATCTTAACGGGTTGTGTTGTAATGGGTCCTTAACAGGTTGGGTCACTTTACCCAGCAGGTAAAATGACCCGACCCGTTAAGAAAAATATATTTTTTTCCTTAAATTTGCACATACTACATTGCCACATAAATATTACTTCAAAAGATAAAAACACATTTGTCATTAAGTACTACATCTACACTCCAAAATAAGAGCCTAATAAAAAAGCACCAATACATTATTAGTCTACTACAAAATATCAAATGTGCAAGGATATAAAAAATGAAGGAGCTTTTTTTTTTTTTTTTTTTTCCCAAGGTTGTGAAGCCTTTCTCAGAAGTTAAAACCTTACCAATGAAGGTCAAAGCTTGCTTGTTATTCCTTTTACAAAATCCTTCAATTTTCATCAATCATCATGGGGAAATTGTATTGGAACTTTGACTTGATCTATTGTCGTCAAGAGTTATGTTGATAAATACCAAACCTTTTACCAACACACTGCAAGTGCTACATCTCCCCTTGTCCTCAACCTTTTACCAACACACTTGCCCCTGAGCCACCTTTATCATCCACCGAGTCGTCCAAATGACTGTCGCCAATGAGGCTCAACTTGGAGCCTTCATACTCCGCATGCACTTCCACGACTACTTCGTGCAAGGTTGCGATGGCTCCGTTTTGCTGGACAACACTCCCACCATGGAAGAAGAGAATGGCACCCTTCCCAACAAAGATTCACTTTGCTGATTCCAGGTCGTCGATGCTGCTAAGTTCAAGCTCTAGGATGTCTGCCCCTGACGTGGTGCCCTGCACGGACATTCTGGCCGTGGCAGCCAAAGAAGGGGTCGTGGCCGTGGGCAAGCCAAATGGGACTTCCAGCTTGACCGGAGGGATTCCATGGCACCCAATGCCACTACCACTGTGGAACTACCCAGCCAAGGCTTTGAGCCAGCTGATAAGAGGTGACGGGGAAATGCCGGTGAATTGCTGGCAGGTGAACCCGGCAATGGTGTAGTTGGTCAGTCTGTCAGAGTCATGGTAGGTAGAAAACTAATAAAACTCTTGATTATTGTACTAGTTATATTGTACTAGCCTTAAGGTTCTTGATTACTAAGAATGATAATAATCTAACGTGAATATTAATTAGGTAATAACTAATAAAGGCAAGCATATTTGGTCACTAGAACTGTGTTTTTGAAATAAATTGGGTTGGCCCGTCCCGTTTATTAAGTGGATTAACCTAAGCACAGTACAACACATGTGGGCCGATTTTAAATAAATTGGCCAAGATGGGCTAACCTATTTGTCACCTCTAATAAGTACGTATTGCAACTCTAATTAAGGCTAGCTATATTGTACTACGGTTCCAAGGCTCTTGATTATTGAGAATGATAAAAATCTAACGTGAATATTAGCTGGATAATAACTAATAAAGGTAAGCCAATACTCTACCGGGAAGACTTAGATGATGAGTTCATGTACATAATTATGCATGATTAGTGATTGATCAGCTGTGATTATTGTTCACACTCTAATTATATCTCTATAATTAGATTGTTCACACATATATTCATCACCTATCACATATCACCTATGCACATCTCTAAGATTACAATGTTTACATACTAATTCATCAACCATGCATAGTTTCTCAATCACCATAAATACGTAATATCAATCCTCCATTAACCTTACCACTTTCTCATCCCATCTCAAACCCAAACTTCTAAATGCTAAACATGTTTCACTTCAGCTTCACTCAGCGTTTCCACCTTTGATTTATGTGGACATGTCTTTAGTGAAGACCAATTTTTTCTTCACGTTGAGGGAATATCTTAACGAGGATGTTATACATTGGCTTGTAATACCGTTTACTCCATCTCTTGCAGAACGCAAGTGATCCGATCGCAATTGCAAAGCCAAATGCAAATCCAATTTCGACACTTATAACATCCCAATTAATCTCATCTCCATAATTTTGGTGACTTCCATTTGATGGTGGTGGTGATGACAATCCTGTTTTGCTGTCTACCATCAATGGTGGCCCTCATAGTCCTTGGTTACCTATAAAAGAGGTACTTGGAAATGTTGAGAACTGAGTGCCAGTTGGGATCCTGCCGAGCAGTTGGTTGTTTAACAGATTCATGAATGAAAGGAAACTAAGGTTTGCCAACTGCGGTGGAATTTTCCCGCTCAACTTGTTATGTGACAGGTCTAAGGATTCGAGATTCCTCATATTGCCTAATGACGATGGGATTTCACCTGTGAAAGCGTTTTTAGACAAGTTAAGGATATGTAGTGATTCAAAATCTCCCATTTCCTTAGGTACTTGTCCACTGAAATTGTTGCATGAAAAGTCAATCAAGGTAAAGATAGAGATAATCTTTAGCAGATTCATCTCTAAACCTTTACTAGTAACTGAAACAGCATCCTAAATAGAAACATGTGGTAAATATGGAAAAAATTTACTTGCCCGTGTAAATTCTAAGACATTGACACCATCTTTTCTATCCATCATTGTTTGCCATTTTGTCAAAGATGTTGCCGGTATTTCACCATTCAAATTGTTGTCAGCAACATCTATAATTTGAAGCATTGGCCAGGTGCCATTTGTTTCAGGACATCCAATGCGTCAGTAAAATTTGTTGGATCGCAGAACAAGGACACGTAGAGTGGATATGTTCTTCAAGAAGCATGGAAAGCTATCGGTTATATGATTGTTTCTGAGGTTCAACATTTTTAAACCTGTGCAGTACCACACTACCTTTTTCTAAAAGCACTTTTACAACTAAAGTTACCAGATTTCTTTTCCAATGGAAAACAGAGTCTTCCTCACCACCATTTCTCTCATCTTCCTTTTATCCTAACTTCCCTATACTCTGCTTGTGATGCATCTCGCCCTATCCTCGACCTTCTACCAACACACTTGCCCTTAAGCCACTTCTATCATCCACCGAGTAGTCCAAAAGGTCATTGCCGATGGGGCTTAACTCGGAGCCTCCTTACTATGCTTGCACTTTTACAACTGCTTCGTACAAGGTTGCGATGGCTCCTCTTATTGGAAAACACCCCCACCATGGAAGGAGAGAATGTCACCCTTCCCAACAAGGATTTACTCTGTTGATGCCAGGTCATCGATGCTGCCAAGTCCAAGCTCAATGATGTTTGCCCCGGCGTCGTGCCTTATGTGGACATTCTGGTAATGGTAGCCAGAGAAGGGGTCGTGGCCGTGGGTGGGCCAAATGGGACGTCTGGCTTGGCCGAAGGGATTCTTTGGCACCTAATGCCGCCGCCACTGTGGAACTGCTCGGCCCGGGCCATAAGCCGCTAACGGGAGATGACAATAAAGTGTGGATGAAATGCTGGCAGGTGAACCCAGCAATGGTGTAGTTGGTTAGTCAATCGAAGTCATGGCAGCTAGAAAACTAATAAAACTCTTGATTATTGTACCAATTATATTGTACTATAGCCTTAAGACTCTTGATTACTGAGAATGATAATAATCTAACGTGAATATTAATTAGGTAATAACTAATAGACGCAAGCATATTTGGTCACTAAAATTGTGTCTTTGAAATAAATTAGGCTGGCCTGTCCCTTTTATTAAGTGCAAGGACTTAAGCACGATACAACACATGTGGACCAATTTTAAATAAATTGGCCAAGACAGGCCAACCTATTTGCCACCTCTATTAAGTATGTACTTAGTGCAACTCTAATTAAGGCTAGCTATATTGTACTACAGTTCCAAGGCTCTTGATTATTAAGAATGATAAAAATCTAACGTGAATATTAACTGGATAATGACTAATAATGGTAAGCCAAATTAGAGTGTTCACACATATATTCATCACCCATCACCCATGCATAGCTACAAGATTACAGTATTCACATACGAATTCATCTCCCATAAAATGAGAGAATGGCACCCTTCCCAACAAGGATTCACTTTGTGGATTCCAAGTCGTCAATGTTGTTAAGTCCGAGCTCGAGGATGTTCGTTTGAGCATGGTTTCCTATGCGGACATTCTGGCAGTGGCCGTGGGTGGGCCAAGTTAGGACGTTTAGCTTAGCCGGAGGGATTCTCTGGCACCCATTGCCACCGCCACCATAGAACTGCCCGGCCTAGATTTCTCTCTTGCTAAGAACTTCACGGCGGCAGAAATGGTGGCATTGTCTAGCTCTCACACCATCGGGATGGCAAGCTACCGGTTCTTCCAGGATTGTATTTATAATAACAACGCTAACATTGACATGTAGTACATGGCGAGGCTGCAGTCTACCTATCCACTGATCGGGGACGACCTCACAGTGGTGGTCGTTGATCATTGGAGCCTCGACACATCATCAATGTCTATTATGGTAACCTCGTCGAGCGAAATGGCATGTTCCAGTCGGACCAGACACTCTTTGGTGATAGAGACGGCAATGCGTCGGGGGTGGAGGAGCAGGTGTTGCGCTATAGTATAAACGACTCACGTTCAAGGAAAAATTTACAACGACGATGGAGAAGATGTTTGCCTTGAGCCCGCTAATAGAAGGTGACAGGGAAGTGCGGGTGAATTGTTGGTAGGTGAACCATCAGTGGTGTGGTTGGTCAGTTGGAGTCACAACAGCTGGAAAACTAATAAAACTCTTGATTATTGTACTAGTTATATTGTACTATAGCTCTGAGGGCCGGTTTCGTATTGTTGTGCTTTGAAAAAAATAACTGCTTCTGTTGTGCTATGAGAATAAGCTCATTTTTGCTACTTCACATTTTCAGCTTTTTTTCACCCAAAACTATGAAAATAAGTTGTTTTTAAGTGTTTACCAAACACCTTTTTGAGCTTAGCTTTTTTTTATACTCACTTTATATAAAAGCACCTCAGTACCAAACCAGTACTAAGGTTCTTGATTATTGAGAATGATAATAATCTAGCGTGAATTTTAATTAGGTAATAACTAATAAGGGCAAGCATAGAACTATGTTATTGAAATAAATTAGGCTAGCCCGTCCCGTTTATTAATTAGATTAACCTAAGCATGGTACAACACATGCGGATCGATTTTAAATAAATTGGCCAAGACGGGCCAACCTGTTTGTCACCTCTACTAAGTACGTACTGCAGCTCTTAGGCTAGCTATATTGTACTACAGTTCTAAGGCTTTTGAATATTAAGAATGATAAAAATTTGACGTGAATATTAAGGGGAAACACACCAGTGTTCCAAAAATTGGCCTAGGCACTAGGCGGTGAAGACCCGGCCTAATTTAGACAGTCCTAGACAGATTTGGTTTTTATTTATTTATTAATTGTGTGCTTTTTTATTGTTTAGTTTCATGGTGGTATACTTATGGAAATAATATACCTAATTTGCAAAGGATGGATTGACTACAAGTTCATCCAATTGTGAAATGAATTGGAGAACTTTTGAGGGGATACATACAAAAAAAAAAAAAAATAAACTAGATACAACAACGTTAAGTTTTGTCTATGTCTTATCTAATGCAAGGATCATGAACAAGAATTTAGTCTATCATCCAAGAATACTCCTCATTATGATTATATGCTTACAATGTTTACATACTAATTCATCAACCATGCACAGTTTCTCAATCACCACAAATACGTAATATCAATCCTCCTTTAACCTCAACATTTTCTCATCCCATCTCAAACCCAAACTCCTAAATGCTAAACCTTTTTCACTTCAGCTTCACTCAGCGTCTCCACCTTTGATTTATGTGGACATATCTTCGTTGAGAACCAATTAGGTAATAATTAGGCTGGCCCATCCCTTTTATTAAGTGAATATTAATTAGGTAATAACTAATAAAGGCAAGCATATTTGGTCACTAGAACTATGTTTTTGAAACAAATTAGGTTGGCCCATCCCTTTTATTAAGTGGATTGACCTAAGCACGATACAACACATGTGAAATCCCGTTCCTGGATTTCACTGTTATAATCTACGTATTTGTATTATTGAGATTTTATATTATTTTTCGAGAATTCATTTTAATTTGTTTGAATTAAGATTTTAATTAAATTAGTTACGAAGTTTGAAGTTTGGAGATTAATTATTTCAAATCCGTGAACCTTTCGAGGTCACAATTTATATCGTTGAATAGATTTCGAGATCACGAGCGTATAGGTGAAAGCCGCTTGCGAGTCCGAGTTTTAACGATATAGTTACGGATATTTGAAGTTGTGTTACTAACCTATATATTTTAATTTATTTTAAAACTCCCACATAGTGGGAGAGGGACCAGGGAGAAATGGGAAATAAAAGGGAACGGACAGAAAAAATAAAAAGGGGAAGGAGGGTCTGATTTTGACCCGTTTTTGGGCATTTTCGACCATTTTGACCCATAAACTTGACCCGCTCATATCTTCTTCATCCGAGCTCCGTTTTGGGTGATCTTGGTGTCCATGGAAAGCTCTTGAAGAGCCCTACGACCCTGTGGTGTTAGATTTCCCATTTTCTGATCCACTTTTCCAGTTAGAGGCAGCAAAGTCCCATGGGTTTTCCGGCGATTGTATCATTTTTCCGGTGATTCCGGCAACTATTTCCTTCGAGTGAGGTATGAAACTTCATCTACTCTTCATAATCTCCAAGTTGGTATGCTTGGTTTGTGTTTTCGTATTCGTTTTAGAGTTGGGTGTTTAAAACCCTAGAAACCCGGTTTTCCCCGATGAATTTGGATGGTTTCCGGTTAGAATTTGTTGTTGGCCTAGTTGTGAATAATGTTTCCCTTGTTGAGATCTTCATTCTTGTAAAATATGAGAATTTTTGGAAAAAGTCGAATTTTCCGATGTGTGGCATTCGATTTATGAAATGTTGTTGGTTGAGTATATTTAGATAGGTCCACCACTTGGATATTCTAACAGTTGACGATACTTTAAATTCTTATATTTATATCATTTGTGAATATGGCTTGGTGTTATAAATGTGATTTCTATTGAAATGTGATTTTATATATTTAGCCGTAGACATATGCTTATTAACATGATTTGGCTTGTGTACTGATGATGGTTGTGATATATGTGAGTTTAATTATCCTTTTAGTAATGTGAATGATGAGTATGATTATTTTCATGACAATGTGATCCTAGAATCCTATTAGAGGTATGTTGTAGCACTTATATGCTTGGGTGACATATTAGTGGTGACCTCGAGAAGTTGATGGTGTAGGCGACTACGTTGTAACTCATAGGGGTTGAGATGTGGATAAGTTGAGGCGTTGAGTTTACTGCACCATGTAGTAGTTGTACATTGATGGTCCTGCTTGGTATATCCGCATTGGGGGACCATACGCATTCTATGAGTGATCATGCTTGGTATATCCGCATTGGGTGATCACTACCTACCTGATTATTTTGACCCTACTTGGTTAATCCGCATTGGGGGGTCATTAGTGGTCCTGCTTGGTTAATCCGCATTGGGGGACCATACTATATATGGATCGCGCTTGGTTAACCCGCGTTGGGTAATCCTTATGGCCATGTATGCTTATGAGTGATCATGTTTGGTTAATCCGCATTGGGTGATCACTTCCTAATAGTTGTAGGGGTGACTCTGCTTGGTTAATCCACATTGGGGGGTCACTGCCTACTTGGTTACTTTCTTTAGGGTGGCTCTACTTGGTTAATCTGCTTTGGGGGGGGGGGGGCACTTCTTGTTTGGTTACTTATGTGGGCTTTAGTTGAATTGCATCCCTCTAGCCCTAGTTTTAATGTACATATGAATGATGGTTTTTGAGAATCTTGATGGTTTGAATGGGATAAGTCGTTGGATGTCTGGGTGACTTCTTCGGAGTTGTTAGAGACTTGATTATGTTTTCATATTTACGAACTTATATTTGAGGTTATAAACTATGATCAATGGTCTTTCTTTTTATAGATTATCTCATACTTGTAATTTGGTTCCGTTGAGTGGTCCGGAACCCAGTGATGTTGGATTCCGTTGAGTGGTTCGGAATCCTTGCTTTTGCTCATTTCCATAAGGTTATCTTAGAATCCTAGATTCGAGTGAATGAGAATTACGCACAATGGATCTTGTGCATACAAATTAGAATTATCATGTTATTATTCATAACTCAAGTAGGGAATTATGTAGAGTTCTTTAATTAAACTCGTGAAATGATGTGCTATCTCACTAATTGATTAACGTAATTGAATATTAATATTGTGCTTCATGATTCCCTGATATGTTACAAGCTATGGATAAAGATATGATGTTGGAAGCATAGCGATTGGTATGATGTAGTGAAATGTGATTTGACTTGTGAATTGGAAACGGTTGTGTCATGTGATTGAAATGCCTATTGAATTGCTTGGGAGATGTGAGATCTAGTAATGGACCGATAACCCATTGTGATGGGGATTTGTTGCTCGATATTAGTTCGTTTTGTTGAGTCTTCGTGAATTGAGTAACTTGAATCATGTCTTGTTCCTTCGAGCCGTAGTTATGCTTCTTGGACTTCCGTTCGGTTCTGTTGAATGGTTCGGAACTAAGTTCTGTTTGGATTCCGTTGAGTGATGGTCCGGAATCCCTTATACTCTGCGATTCCGTTGAGTGATGGTCTGGAATCGTATCCTGGTTTGGATTCCGTTGAGTGATGGTCCGGAATCGTATCCTGGTTTGGATTCCGTTGAGTGATGGTCCAGAATCGTATCATTGACTTGTTAGTTCCTTGGATTGATATCAACTTCTGAGATGTAGGCTTCGGCCAAAATGTGTCACTCTAGCCCTGCATTTTGGTATATGATGTGTTGTTGATTGATGTGATTGTGGAATAATGTTGGTTGTGATTTTTGTCATTATAATTAGGCTCGTTGACTATTTTGGCTTGAGAATAGCATGGTGAACCATTGATTGTTCTTTGAGATGTTGCATATTATGAAATGGAGAATCATGTGAAATGTAGTGATTTATATGAAGGATGAAGTGGAAAATACATGTGTGGGCATAGCATACCTGCGTGCATGACAAGATGATAGTTGTGTATGGCTTATGGTTGATGCGTAGTGTGGTACCCTATGTTTTTTTTCACTATAAGTATTTTACGAAAAGATTAAAGTTTGTCGAACGTTGAACTATGAATGGCTTGATCCCTATTGAGGGTACGTAGGCAGTCTAACGAAGAGGTTAGATGCAGCCATAAATTGTACGAAAAATGCTATGAAATTTGAATCTTGATTTATGCTTTGTACATATCCCGGAGGCGGGGTATGTTAGATGTACGGGTATTGGTGACGTCACGTGTCGATTCTGGACGTATGTTGGGATCGGGGCGTGACAACACATATGGACTGATTTTAAATAAATTGGCCAAGACGTGCCAACCTATTTGTCACCTTTATTAAGTATGTACTGCAGCTCTAATTAAGGCTAGCTATATTGTACTACAATTCAAAGGCTCTTGATTATTGAGAATGATAAAAATATAACGTGAATTCATCACCCATCACCCATGCACAGCTACAAGATTACAGTATTCACATACGAATTCATCTCCCATGGAATGAGGGAAGGGTTCATCTCCAAACAAGGATTCACTTTGTGAAACATATATAGTGATAGAGCCCAACTTGTTGAGATTTGATTTGATTTGTTTTGATCTGGTTAAGCTGAAGCACACAGCCCAATTATATATATATATATATATATATATATATATATATATATTTAGTGGAAATAATAGGTCCAGCTCGCTCGATCCAAAATTCCAAATACCAAACCAGATTACAACAAGATGATCAAGTTTGTAGCTTGTGAGATTCCTTTGCCAGATAACTTATTCCCTCCTAAATCGAGAGATGATCGAGTTTAAAGGGAAACATTCACAACTGGAAGAAAGCCATAATAATCTATCGAGAAGACTTTGGGATGTTCATATACATATTTGTGCATGCATGATTATTCAGCGTTTGATTTTTTCAGCCATGCATGATCCGCTAGCGTTCACACTCCAATTATATCAGCCTTCACACATACACATTCATCGCCCATGTACTGATTCACAGCTACAAGAAACATCTCCTTTTGCTTCTCAATCACCATAGATATGCAAGGTTGGAAATTTTTATCAAATTACCGTACCAACCATACCATACCAAATTATTACCAAAAATTTGTACCAATTGGTAATGGTACGGTATTTGTACCGTACCATACTGTTTCGGTACGGTACTGGTATCCAAAACCAGTACCGGTGGTATACCGTACCTCCCAATATTATTAATATTATATCATGTATTTATTCATATAATTATTTTAGGGAAAAATTAATAATAATTATTGTAGAAGTGTAAAAAATGTAAAAAAAAATATACAATCACTTAGGGGTGGAAATGTTTACCAAATTACTGTACCAACCGCCCTACCAACCATACCATACCAAATTATTACCAAAAATTTGTACCAATTGGTAATGGTATGGTATTTGTACCGTACCATATTGTTTCGGTACGGTACTGGTATCCAAAACCAGTACCGGTGGTATACCGTACCTCCCAATATTATTAATATTATATCATGTATTTATTCATATAATTATTTTAGGGCAAAATTAATAATAATTATTGTAGAAGTGTAAAAAATGTAAAAAAAAATATACAATCACTCATAGTGACAAACTTTACAACTTTCATGAAGGGGTCAGCTTCAAATTCCAACACTATAATCCATAAACCTTAAATTTATATTTAACCGTCGATTGTCATTTACGCTTTATTCTTCTTACTGAATTTCATTTTTTAAATTTTCTTTTTTGAAAACATGATCATCTGGCAGATGTAAGAAGATGAACAGTTCAGATCTTTGATATCACGTTTCAATATTTACGATTAACTGAAATATGAGTCAATGTCATATAGTTTGTAGAAACTTTATAAACATCAAGCAATATTTTCACAAACCGTAAAACTCTGAACATAAAATCAACGATCTAAACCGTTCATCTTCCTGCATCCTCTAATAGATTATGATTTCAAAAAAGAAAATCCGAAAAAAAATAAAATTTGATGAGAAAAATGAAACGTAAATGTAAACAACAATTAATGGTTAAATTTTGATTTATGATTTATATGATTATAATGGTGAATTTCAAAGTCAAGCTCTTCACGAAAGTTGTAAAGTTTGTCGTTACGAGTGTTTATATATTTTTTCTATATTTTTTACACTTCTACATTAATTAAAAAATATTAGATTTTGGGCAAACTAAGTGGTGTAAAGCAAAGTGGCAATTACCATTGACATACCATACCAACCAAACTATTTGGTATACCGAAAGTTTAGTACGGTAATGGTAATAGATTTTGATGTACCAAATATTTGGTATGGTAATTGGTACAGAGGTTTTGGTACGGTAATGTACCAAAACCACCCCTATAAATATGCCCTCTCTCTATCTTCCTTGTAACCCCATCTCTACTCTAAGCTCATCCTCTCAAACTTGCTTTGTTTTCTTTTCCACTGGACATGAAAAACATCTTCGCCACCACCTTTTCTCCCCTCCTCCTCTTATCCCTACTCCTACTCCCCCACCCATCCACCGCAGCTTCCGCTACTGCAGCTGCATCTCCCCACTTGTCCTCAACCTTCTACCACGCCACTTGCCCAGGGCCACCTCCGTCATCCGCGCAGTGGTCCAAAGGGCCGTCGTCGAGGAGCCTCGACTCGGGGCCTCCCTCCTCCAAATGCACTTCCACGACTGTTTCGAGCAGGGCTGCGATGGCTTCGTCTTCCTGGACAACACCCATGCCATGGAAGGAGAGAAGGGCACCCCTCCGAACAAGAATTCCCTCCGCAGCTTCCAGGTCGTCGACGTCGCAAAGTCAGAGCTTGAGCATGTTTGCCCGAGCATGGTGTCCTGCACCGACACTCTAGCCGTGGCAGCCAGAGAAGGGGTCGTTGCCATGGGCAGGCCAAGTTGGGACCTCCTGCTTGGCCGAATGGATTCCCTGGCACCCAATGTTAGCGCCACCATCGAGCTGCCCAGTCCAGATTCCCTTATCACCGGTCTCAGGAAAAGGTTCGCCACCAAGGGCTTCACAGAGGCAAAGATGATGGCTCTGTCTGGCGCTCACACCATTGGGGGGTCGAGCTGACGTTTCTTCCGCAGTCGCATCTACAACGACGACAACATGGACCGGGAGTACGTGAGCAGGCTGCAAACCGCCTGTTATGATTATATGCTTACTGTTTTTTAAATATTGAACTTGTTGGATGGATGTACTTTGTGTATTTTTCTGCTTCTATTTTTTCATTTTGTCATTCTTTTATTATCCATACAAGTATAGTTTTTTTAAGTGTAAATAGGCACTTATTTACAAGATATATAATAAATGTTCATAAATCCGCCTAGGCCCCCACCTAGCCGCCTAGGCGCTAGACCCCTGTCCGCCGCCCGACTAGCGGCTAGTGTTTTTTAGAAGCTTGTGCATGATTAATTAGTGTTTAATTTGTTCAGCCATGCATGATCAGCTAGCGTTCACAATTCAATTATATCAGCCTTCACATACACATTCATCGCCCATGCACTGATTCACAGCTACAAGAAACACCTCATTTTGCTTCTCAATCACCATAAATATGCCATTTCTCTATCCTCCTTTTAACCCCATCTCCATTTTTCTCATCCTTTCAGATGTGCTTCCCGAACTCTCATCTCCTAAGCCCTCCTTAATGCTCTAAGCCCATCCTCTCAAACTTGCTCTGTTTTATTTTCCAATGGAGATGGAAAATAGAGTATTCTTCTTCGCCACCACCTTTTCTCTCCTCCTCTTATTCCTACTCCCCCACCCATCGACCGCAGCTTCTGCTATTGTAGCTGCATCTCCCTAGCTACATATGTGACAGTAAAGTGCAGGTGAATTGTTGGCAAGTGAACTCGGCAATGTCATAGTTGGTCGATCGGTCAGAGTCATAGCAGCTAGAAAACTAATAAGACTCTTAATTATTGTACCAGTTATATTGCATTATAGCCTTAAGGCTCTTGATTACTGAGAATGATAATAATCTAACGGGAATATTAATTAGGTAATAACTAATAAAGGCAAGCATATTTGGTCACTAGAACTGTGTTTTTGAAATAAATTGGGCTAGCCCGTCCCGTTTATTGAGTGGATCAACCTAAGCACAGTACAACACATGTGGGTTGATTTTAAATAAATTGGCCAAGATGGGCTAACAACCTATTTGTCACCTCTAATAAGTACGTACTACAACTCTAATTAAGGCTAGCTATATTGTATTACGATTCCAAGGCTCTTGATTATTGAGAATGATAAAAATCTAACGTGAATATTAGCTGGATAATAACTAATAAAGGTAAGCCAATACTCTACCGGGAAGATTTAGATGATGAGTTCATGTACATAATTATGCAGGATTAGTGATTGATCAGCCGTGATTATTGCTCACACTCTAATTATATCTCTATAATTAGATTGTTCACACACATATTCATCATCTATCACATATCACCTATGCACAGCTCTAAGATTACAATGTTTACATACTAATTCATCAACCATGCACGGTTTCTCAATCACCATAAATACGTAATATCAATCCTCCTTTAACCTCACCATTTTCTCATCACATCTCAAACCCAAACTCCTAAATGCTAAACCTTTTTCACTTCAGTCTCACTCAGCTTCTCCACCTTTGATTTATGTGGACATGTCTTCGGTGAGGACCAATTAGGTAATAATTAGGCTGGCCCATCCCTTTTATTAAGTGAATATTAATTAGGTAATAACTAATAAAGGCAAGCATATTTGGTCACTAGAACTATGTTTTTGAAACAAATTAGGTTGGCCCGTCCCTTTTATTAAATGGATTGACCTAAGCACGATACAACACATGTGGACTGATTTTAAATAAATTGGCCAAGACGAGCCAACCTATTTGTCACCTCTATTAAGTATGTACTGCAACTCTAATTAAGGCTAGCTATATTGTACTCAAGGTTCTAAAAAACGCTAGGCGCTAGTCAGGCAGTGGGCTGGCGCCTAGTGCCTAGGTGGGGTCTAGGCGGGCGCCTAGGCGGCCTAGGCGGATTTAGGTAATTTTCTTGTATATCTTGTAAATAAGTGCATATTGACACTTACAAAAAATTATACTTGTATGAAATCCTTGAATAAGATAATAAAAAAATGATAAAATGCAAAAAGAGTATCCAACAAGTGCAAAATTTAAAAACACATTAAGCATATATGTCATATAACCATAGTGAGGAGTATTGTAGGATGACAAATGTACAACAAGTTCACAATTTTAAACCACTTAGACTTGGATAGGATTTTTTATTTTATTTTTTTATTTTATTTTTTAATTTCATTAAAAAAAAAAAACCGCCTAGCTCCGCCTAGCCCCGCCTAACCCGCCTACCCCGCCTAGGCGGCCGCCTATAGCCAATCCGATTTTTCCAACCGATTTGCAAGAAAACGCCTCGGCTCACCACCGCCTAGCGCCTAGGCGGCCGCCTAGGCCGTTTTTTAGAACAGTGATTGTACTACAATTCCAAGGCTCTTGATTATTGAGAATGATAAAAATCTAACGTGAATATTAACTGGATAATAACTACTAATGGTAAGCCCATACTCTATCGGGAGGACTTAGAGGATGAGTTCATGTACATAATTATGCATGATTAGTAATTGATCAGCCGTGATCATTGTTCACACTCTAATTATATCTCTATAATTAGAGTGTTCACACATATATTCATCACCCATCACCCATGCACAGCTACAAGATTACAGTATTCACATACGAATTCATCTCCCATGGAATGAGGGAAGGGTTCATCTCCCATCAAGGATTCACTTTGCGAAACATATGTAGTGATAAAGCCCAACTTGTTGAGATTTGATTTGTTTTGTTTTGTTTTGATCGTTAAGCTGAAGCATAGAGCCCAATAATATATATATATATATATATATATAGTGGAAATAATAGGCCCAGCTCGCTCGATCCAAAATTCCAAATACCAAACCAGATTACACCAAGATGATCAAGTTTGTAGCTTGTGAGATTCCTTTGCCAGATAATCTTATTCCCTCCCAAATCGAGAGATGATCGAGTTTAAAGGGAAACATTCACAACTGGAAGAAAGCCATAATAATCTATCGGGAAGATTTTGGGATGTTCATATACATATTTGTGCATGCATGATTATTTAGCGTTTGATTTTTTCAGCCATGCATGATCAGCTAGCGTTCACACTCCAATTATATCAGCCTTCACACATACACATTCATCGCCCATGCACTAATTCACAGCTACAAGAAACACCTCATTTTGCTTCTCAATGACCATAAATATGTAGTGGTGGAATTTTTTACCAAATTACTGTATCAACCGCCCTACCAACCATACCATACCAAATTATTACCAACAATTTGTACCAATTGGTAATGGTACGGTATGTGTACTACTATACTGTTTCGGTACGGTACTGGTATCCAAAATCAGTACCGATGGTATACTGTACCTACCAATATTATTAATATTATATTATGTATTTATTTATTCATATAATTATTTGAGGGCAAAATTAATAATAATTATTGTAGAAGTGTAAAAAATGTAAAAAAAATAATACAATCACTTAGAGGTGGAAATTTTTACCAAATTACCGTACCAACCGCTCTACCAACCATACTATACGAAATTATTACCAAAAATTTGTACCAATTGGTAATGGTATGGTATTTGTACCGTACCATACTATTTCGGTACGGTACTTGTCACAACCCGTCCCGAGATTTTCTTATTAAGGATGTGAAATGACGAAAGTACCCTCAACAGTTACTAAGGTACGTCTGTGTGGCATATTATTAGTCTAAATACTTTCCTGAAGTTTTGGAAAGTTTGGATATGATTTAAAATGGGTTTATATTTTCTGTGGTTAGGGATTAAAGGATTTGGAATTGGATGGTTTGGATGGACCACACAAATACACACGGACTCACCTCCCCTCTCTCTTCCCCGTGCCTTCTCTCTCTCCTCCCTCACGGTTCTCTTTCACTCTCTCTCCCTCTCGAACGTACGGACCACACCATAAAACCCTGAAACTTCGTGGATCGAGGGTTTTGAAGGCACCATCGTGCTCTTGAGGACTCTACGAACTCAACCACACCCATTTCAGGTAAGAAATCTTTCGATTTCACGTCGAAATCACAAGCACCGATTTTGGCACTATTCATGAACTTTGTGTTGGTTGATTTTTAGGACAATCCAAGCTTATAGTGAGCTTAGTGAGGTCCTAAGGAAGCTTGGGGACGTTCATTTGGAAGTTTTGGACGTCGAGATCACCACGTTCAAAGTTGGCCGGTTTTCGTGGGATTTCTCCGGTGAGATTTCGTAGTTTTTAGAGCCTTAAAGTAGTGTAACGTGAAACTACATGCTTAGGGCTTCATTTTGATATAAAATACGAAGAAAATGGATGAGAAACGAAGGAGAACAAGGCGTTTGAAAAATGCCCAGTTTTCCGGCCACCGGAAAACTCAGTCCGGCGAGCTCGAGGAAGAAGATGCGTGTGGGGGGCGCGTGTACCCGTGCCCTCCTTGGCGCGTGGGGGCGCGTGTCAAGCCCAAAATTTATTCTAAAAATATGTCGACGTCCGTGACGTCGAGTAGGTCACTGTGGTATATTCATATACCCAATTTGAGCATCGTATGAGAAGTTATTAAGAATTATTGGTTATGTGCTTTAAATAACGTTTTTATAGTTATTTCGCATATATGTGACACCTATCCCGAGGACGAGCGCATCCAGAGACGTCACGGGGGTTACGACCCTTCGACTTATCAGTGAGTGGGCAGTATTTTCTGTTTATACCTATATACTATTAATTTTCCCAGAAATTGAGTTTTAATGAAAGTATGTTTCTAAAATGCCATGCATGCATGATATGAAATTATGAACTGATAATTGATACATATATATATATATATATGTGAATTGGTGCTGTGGACGCACAGGTGAATAGCAGGTGATGTTATATGGTTTATGTGAATTGTTGATGATATGTATTATGTTGATAGCTCATAACCTGCACCCATGGTATTAGTGCTTATATTATTCACCGCACCGCACCGCACGTTCGCCTTGGATCCAAGTAGGTGCATGTCGTACAGACCATGAGAGGGTTCCGACATGTCGTACAGACCATGAGAGGGTTCCGACATGTCGTACAGACCATGATAGGGTTCCGACATGCTAGTTGTACAGACCACCGAGGTGGTTCCGACTAGTAGGTGACTTTAGATTATTATACAGATGATTGATGAGAGAAGCACTAGAGCGTATTTTTACACCATCCTTATCGTACAGACTACTGAGGTAGTTCCGATTTATGTGCAGAGTAATGTCGTACAGGTCACCGAGGTGACTCCGGTTTGGTTTGGATATCGAGCTATAGAATTAACCGTACAGGACCAACTGCAGAGTCTCCGGTTGATTCCTTATTTCACCTGTTATATTGATGCATCCATATTCTATTATTGGCATTTATATCATGGCATTTTCTCTAATTTCGATAAAGATTGATGATTTGAGACATATGAAGATTTATATGCTATTATACTATTTTCTGGGAAAGTATACAGGTTTTACAGCGAGGGGTTAGAAATGTTTTAATGAAAGGTTTTCGAAAAGTTTGGTTTTACTGACCCACTCAATTTTGTTTTGTGCCCCTCCAGGTTCTAGTTAGCAGTGGGTGGTTGACGAGGGCTTCTACGGCATTCTGACAGATTCCTAAAAATGTAGGACTCACCTGCGGGTGTTGTAACTTAATTATAGTCCTACTTGACTGCACCTAGTTGCTTAAGCTCTGTTTATGTGTGTGTTCACACTTTATTTCACTCTAGCATGCTAGTTGGTTGTTATTTTGCTAGTAGTTGATTTATTTCCTTCGTAAGTCTTGAATCTTTGCTTCCGCACCGCACTCATGGTTACGTCACGCTCACGTGACGGCCAGCATGCCTTGATTTCAGGATCGGGGTGTGTCAGTACTGGTATCCAAAACCAAACCGGTAGTATACCATACCTACCAATATTATTAATATTATATTATGTATTTATTCATATAATTATTTGAGGGCAAAATTAATAATTATTATTGTAGAAGTGTAAAAAATGTAAAAAAAAATATACAATCAATTAGGGGTGGAAATTTTTACCAAATTACATATATATATATATATATATATTTAGTGGAAATAATAGGCCCAACTCACTCGATCTAAAATTCCAAATACCAAACCAGATTACAACAAGATGATCAAGTTTGTAGCTTGTGAGATTCCCTTGCCAGATAATCTTATTCCCTCCCAAATCGAGAGATGATCGAGTTTAAAGGGAAACATTCACAACTGGAAGAAAGCCATAATAATCTATCGGGAAGACTTTGGGATGTTCATATACATATTTGTGCATGCATGATTAATTAGTGTTTGATTTTTCCAACCATGCATGATTAGCTAGCGTTCACACTCCAATTATATCAGCCTTCACACATACACATTCATCGCCCATGCACTGATTCACAGCTACAAGAAACACCTCCTTTGCTTCTCAATCACCATAAATATGTAGTGGTGGAAATTTTTACCAAATTACCGTACCAACCGCTCTACCAACCATACCATACCAAATTATTACCAAAAATTTGTACCAATTGGTAATGGTATGGTATTTGTACCGTACCATATTGTTTCGGTACTGTATTGTTATCCAAAACCAGTACCGGTGGTATACCGTACCTACCAATATTATTAATATTATATTATGTATTTATTCATATAATTATTTGAGGGAAAAATTAATAATAATTATTGTAGAAGGGTAAAAAATGTAAAAAAAAATATACAATCACTTAGGGGTGGAAATTTTTACCAAATTACCGTACCAACCGCCCTACCAACCATATCATACCAAATTATTACCAAAAATTTGTACCAATTGGTAATGGTACGGTATTTGTATCGTACCATACTGTTTCGGTACGGTACTGGTATCCAAAACCAGTACCCGTGGTATATCGTACCTACCAATATTATTAATATTATATTATGTATTTATTCATATAATTATTTGAGGGCAAAATTAATAATAATTATTGTAGAAGTGTAAAAAATGTAAAAAAAAAATATACAATCACTTAGGGGTGGAAATTTTTACCAAATTACATATATATATATAGTGGAAATAATAGGCCTAACTCGCTCGATCCAAAATTCCAAATACCAAACCAGATTACAACAAGATGATCAAGTTTGTAGCTTGTGAGATTCCCTTGCCAGATAATCTTATTCCCTCCCAAATCGAGAGATGATCGAGTTTAAAGGGAAACATTCACAACTGGAAGAAAGCCATAATAATCTATCGGGAAGACTTTGTGATGTTTATATACATATTTGTGCATGCATGATTAATTAGTGTTTGATTTTTTCAGCCATGCATGATCAGCTAGCGTTCACACTCCAATTATATCAGCCTTCACACATACACATTCATCGCCATGTACTGATTCACAGCTACAAGAAACACCTCCTTTTGCTTCTCAATCACCATAAATATGTAGTGGTGGAAATTTTTACCAAATTACCGTACCAACCGTCCTACCAACCATACCATATCAAATTATTACCAAAAATTTGTACCAATTGGTAATGGTACGGTATTTGTACTGTACCATACTGTTTCGGTAAGGTACTAGTATCCAAAACCAGTACCGATGGTATACCGTACCTACCGATATTATTAATATTATATTATGTATTTATTCATATAATTATTTGAGGGCAAAATTAATAATAATTATTGTAGAAGTTAAAAAAATGTAAAAAAAATATACAATCACTTAGGGGTGGAAATTTTTACTAAATTACCGTTCCAACCGTCCTACCAACCATACCATACCAAATTATTGCCAAAAATTTGTACCAATTGGTAATGGTACGGTATTTGTACCGTACCATACTGTTTCGGTACGGTATTTGTACCGTACCATACTGTTTCGGTACGATACTGGTATCCAAAACCAGTACCGGTGGTATACCATACCTACCAATACTATTAATATTATATTATGTATTTATTGATATAATTATTTGAGGGCAAAATTAATAAAATTAATAATAATTATTGTAGAAGTATAAAAAATGTAAAAAAAAAATATACAATCACTCATAGTGACAAACTGTACAACTTTATGAAGGGGTCAACTTCAAAATCCAACACTATAATCCATAAACCTTAAATTTATATTTAACCGTCGATTATCATTTACGCTTTATTCTTCTTACTGAATTTCATTTTTAAAATTTTCTTTTTTGAAAACATGATCATTTGGCAGATGTAAGAAGATGAACAGTTCAGATCTTTGATATCACGTTTCGATATTGCACCAGAATTGGGAGAAATATCACACACTACGGGTGTGGTTGGCACAATTGGGTATATTGCACCAGAATTGGCTCGCACAGGGAATGCCTCCACATGCTCCGATGCGTTTGCATATGGAATTCTACTCCTTGAAGTGGCTTGTGGGCAGGGACATATCGGCTCGGGCGAGTTCATATTCATATTGGCGGATTGGGTGATGGAGAATTATGGAATGGATCGCACGCATACTGGATACAGTTGATCCGAACTTGGGTTCGAATTTAGTTGTTAAAGAGATGAGGTTGGTGCTGGAACTAGGTTTGCTTTGCACTCACTACAAACCAGAAGCTAGGCCTACCATGAGACAAGTGGTTCGATATCTCAACGAGGACGAGCAGCTTCTTGAAGTCGAAAACTAGAACCTCATTGATTCTGAGTCGGAACAGTGAAATGAACTCAAGATTTAGGTGGCATCTCTTGCAGTTCCATGGACGCGGGCAGATAGTAGTGCTAATGTACTTTTCGTTATAAACTCTCTTTCTTGCTCCCATTCTTTTCATTTTTTGAATCATCGAATCAACATTGTAACATTTGTTTCATCCGATTGCTATTTATACGGGCCGAGTATGCCAAAACAGCCTCAACATCGAACTGAGTGGCTTGGATGTATAGGGATTTCGGAGGGGATCCCACCAAGAGTCGAAAACAAGGACAACGAAAGCTAAGAAACTTCCTTGCCCTCGGTGATGCTGCCCGTAAGGAGACAGTACCGAAAACACATGCATCGATCATTTGAAGTTCTTAAAGAAAACATAAGCGGTATCAAGTCATAATACTCATTTAGCGTTAGCTTAATAATTATAATGCCTCCGAAATACATAACAATCTAACGCTAGTTCTTCTAGGGTGCGTTTGTTGTCTCGGACTGTCTCGGACTGGACTAGCTTCAGGGATTAAGCTGGACTGGCTTAGACTAGAGTAAACTGGACTAACTTAGTGAAGCGTTTGGTGCAGTGTCGGACTAAGAAACAGGACTATAATATTATATTATTTAATCTATATTTATTAATATTTTATTTTTTATTTAATATATCAATTAATATTTTGTATTACTTTATCTTTTGTCCTATTTTTCTAGAACCATCTTCCTCTACAATAATCAAGGAACCTAGAAGAAATTATAACAACATGATTGACCCACAATCAAAACCAAAATTTTACAGCAAAATCAGGCAGGACTCTCTCTTCTTCGTTGGAAATTAGAAGCATCAGCAACAAAGGAGAGTTGCTACTCCCCTCTCCTCCTCCAAGCCTTTTTTTCTTCTAATTTTCAATTTATAAATCCAATCTTCAATCCGTTTTTGTCTACTCGACCACCGATTCGAGCCCATCAACCTTCTCCCTCATCTTCTCCCTCCTACTCTGGTTTAGATGCAAATCAGTTTTTCTCCAATTGTAGATTTAGATATTCCAGCGGAGAAGGAATAGGCGGAGGCCATGCGGAGAAAGAATAGGCGGAGGCCATTCCATCTGAACATTAGGGCTCGACCATTTGGTTAGGGTCTGATAGGGATTGAGTGGGAATTCGAAGGATTATTTGATTTGGGGATTTAGGGTTTTTGGTGGTTGCTAGATCGTGAAGGGGAGGTGCGTTGAGAGAGAGGCGTTTCTGATTTATTGGATGTCGTCATCGCGGCCGATAAAGGTTGAGGACGCTAGGAAGACGACGATGTTGAGTAGCTTCGAAAGGTGAGGACGAGAACGAGAGAGAGAGACGGTCTTAGCAATCCCATGGGTTTCGGGGGGTCTCGCTAAGACCGTTTAGTGAGGCCTCCAATCCGGGCGAGCGAAACTTAGTCCCACTTAAGTTAGTCCACACAAATAACAAACAAGGGATTGGACTAATTGTTAGTCCAGTCTAGTCCAGTGAGGCCTAGTGAAGGGAAACAAACACACCCCTAAGTTATACGTTGACCCATCATATTTTTAATATCTAGAATCTTGTAATACGTAACAGGAAAACCGTAGCTACCACATTTAGTCCATTTTAGATGGAACTTGGAACTAAACCCATTAAAGATAAGCCTATACGTGTACATGGCTTGGACATCACTTCTCCAACCTGGACTCATACGTGGGCTTGGGATATGTTACGAACTGCAACCAAACCAACCAGGCCCAATCAGATTTCATTAAACCCATTATCATCTTGTCCCAGGTAACTCGGAGGATTTTGAAAGATTTGGGTGGAGAACCCGGGTGTAGTTAGTTCATTATATATATATATATATATATATATATTACAACACCTCACAACGCCATTGAACGACTCATATATAAGCACAAGACCATAGAATCTAGCCGGAATCATCACCGTCCGCACGAGTAGCAGTTGAAACAAGACATTGATTAATGATGCAATGCTTGGGACATATTCCTTTGCCAGATAATCTCATTCCGTCCCAAATCGAGAGATGATCGAGTTTAAAGGGAGACATTCACAACTGGAAGAAAGCCATAATAATCTATTGGGAAGACTTTGGGATGTTCATATACATTTTTGTGCATGCATGCTTAATTAGTGGTTGATTTTTTCAGCCATGCATGATCAGCTAGCGTTCACACTCCAATTATATCAGCCTTCACATATACACATTCATCGCCATGTACTGATTCACAGCTACAAGAAACACCTCATTTTGCTTCTCAATCACCATAAATATGTAGTGGTGGAAATTTTTACCAAATTACCGTACCAACCGCCCTACCAACCATACCATATCAAATTTTTACCAAAAATTTGTACCAATTGGTAATGGTACGGTATTTGTACTGTACCATACTGTTTCGGTACGGTACTGGTATCCAAAACCAGTACCGATGGTATACCGTACCTACCGATATTATTAATATTATATTATGTATTTATTCATATAATTATTTGAGGGCAAAATTAATAATAATTATTGTAGAAGTTAAAAAAATGTAAAAAAAATATACAATCACTTAGGGGTGGAAATTTTTACTAAATTACCGTTCCAACCGTCCTACCAACCATACCATACCAAATTATTACCAAAAATTTGTACCAATTGGTAATAGTACGGTATTTGTACCATACCATACTGTTTCGGTACGGTATTTGTACTGTACCATACTGTTTCGGTACGGTATTTGTACCGTACCATACTGTTTCGGTACGATACTGGTATCCAAAACCAGTACCGGTGGTATACCATACCTACCAATACTATTAATATTATATTATGTATTTATTGATATAATTATTTGAGGGCAAAATTAATAAAATTAATAATAATTATTGTAGAAGTATAAAAAATGTAAAAAAAAAATATACAATCACTCATAGTGACAAACTGTACAACTTTATGAATGAGTCAACTTCAAAATCCAACACTATAATCCACAAACCTTAAATTTATATTTAACCGTCGATTATCATTTACGCTTTATTCTTCTTACTGAATTTCATTTTTAAAATTTTCTTTTTTGAAAACATGATCATCTGGCGGATGTAAGAAGATGAACAGTTCAGATCTTTGATATCACGTTTCGATATTTACGATTAACTGAAATATGAGTCGATGTCATATAGTTTGTAGAAACTTTATAAACATCAATCAATATTTTTACTAACCGTAAAACTCTGAACATAATATCAACGATCCAAACTGTTCATCTTCCTACATCCTCTAATAGATCATGATTTCAAAAAACAAAATCCGAAAAAAAAAAATTAATGAGAAAAATGAAACGTAAATGTAAACAACAATCAATGGTTAAATTTTGATTTATGATTTATATGATTATAATGGTGAATTTCAAAGTTAAGCTCTTCACGAAAGTTGTAAAGCTTGTCATTACGAGCGTTTATATATTTTTTTCTATATTTTTTACACTTCTACATTAATTAAAAAATATTAGATTTTGGGCAAACTAAGTGGCGTAAAACAAAGTGGCAATTACCATTGGCATACCATACCAACCAAACTATTTGGTATACCGAAGGTTTGGTACGGTAATGGTAATAGATTTTGCTGTATCAAATATTTGGTATGGTAAGTGGTACATATGTTTTGGTACGGTAATGTACCAAAACCACCCTTATAAATATGCCCTCTCTCTATCCTCCTTGTAACCCCATCTCCACTCTAAGCTCATCATCTCAAACTTGCTTTGTTTTCTTTTCCACTGGACATGGAAAACATCTTCGCCACCACCTTTTCTCTCCTCCTCCTCTTATCCCTACTCCTACTCCCCTACCCATCCACCGCAGTTTCCGCTATTGCAGCTGCATATCCCCCTTGTTTTCAACCTTCTACCACGCCACTTGCCTCCGGGCCACCTTCATCACTCGCGCAGTGGTTCAAAGGGTTGTCGCCGGGGAGCCTCTACTTGGGGCCTCACTCCTTCAAATGCACTTCCAAGACTGCTTCGAGCAGGGTTGCGACGGCTCCGTCCTCCTGGGCACCCCTCCGAACAAGAATTCCCTCCGCAGCTTCCAGGTTGTCGACGCCGTAAAGTCAGAGCTCGAGCATGTCTGCCCTGGCATGGTGTCCTGCGCCGACACTCTAGTTGTGGCAGCTAGAGAATGGGTCGTTGCCATAGGCGGGCCAAGTTGGGACCTCCTGTTTGGCCGAAGGGATTCCTTGGCGCCCAATGACAGCGCCACCATCGAGCTGCCCAACCCAGATTCCTCTATCGCCGGTCTCAGGAAAAGGTTCGCCGCCAAAGGCTTCACGGAGGCAAAGATGGTGGCTCTGTCTAGCGCCCACACCATCGGGAGGTCGAGCTGCCGTTTCTTCCGCGGTCGCATTTACAATGACGACAACATGGACAGGGAGTACGTGACCAGGCTGCAGACCACCTGTCCACCTGTCGGGGGCGACCTTACAGTGGCGCCCCTTAACCCTCAGAGCCCCAACATGTTCGACAAAGCCTATTACAGGCAACATGGTGGAGCAGAAAGGCCTGTTCAGGTCGGACCAGGCACTGTTCGGCGACGGGGATGGCAATGCTGTCTAGGAGCATATCCTGCGCTACAGTAAGAACCTATTCGCGTTCAAGGCAGATTTTGCAGTATGTGGCGAGGTTGCAGTTTGTCTATCCACTAATCGAGGGCAACTTCACAGTGGTGGCCGTTGATCCTAGGTGCCCTGACACATTGTCAACGTCTATTATGGCAACTTTGTCGAGGGAAAGGGCATGTTCTAGTCGGACCAGGCACTCTTTAGCGATAGGGGCGGCAATACGTTGGGGGTGGATGAGCAAGTGCTACGCTACAATAAGAACGGCTCGCGTTGGATAAAGACTTTGTGGCAGGGATGGAGAAGATGTCGGCCCTAAGCCTGCTAACTGGAGGCAATAGGGAAGTGCGGGTGAATTGTTGGTAAGTGAACCCATCAGTGGCGTAGTTAGTTAGTTGGAGCCGCAACAGCTGGAAAACTAATAAGGCTCTTGATTATTGTACTAGTTATATGGTATTATAGCTCTAAGGCTCTTAATTATTGAGAATGATAATAATCTAACGTGAATATTAATTAGTTAATAACTAATTAAGGCAAGCATAGAACTATGTTTTTGAAATAAATTAGGCCGGCCCGTCCCATTTATTAAGTCAATCAACCTAAGCACGGTACAACACATGCAGATCAATTTTAAATAAATTGGTCAAGACGGGCCAACCTGTTTGTCATCTCTACTAAGTATGTATTGCCGCTATATTGTACTACAATTTTAAGGCTCTTGATTATTATGAATGATAAAAATCTTACGTGAATATTAAAGGGAAACACACACAATTGGACGAAAGTGATATTGTACTACAGTTCTAAGGCTATCATATATGGGAAATGGTCAACCCTCTACGAGGACAGTTGCCCTCGAGCCACCTCCATCGTCTGCCGAGTGGTCAAAATTGTTGTCACCAGGAAGGCTCGACTCGGAGCCTCCCTGTTGCAATGCACTTTCACTACTACTTCGTACAGGGGTGTGATGGGTCATGACGGACCAACCTTTTTGTCTCCACTACTAAGTATGTACTAATCTCTAAGGCTAGTTAAATTGTACTACAGCTCTAAGGCTCTTGATTATTGAGAGTGATAATAATCTAACCAGAATATTAATTAGGTAATAACTAATAAAGGCAAGCAATTTTGGTCACTAGAACAGTGTTTTTGAAATAAATTGGGCCAGCCTATCTCGTTTATTAAGTGGATCGACACAAGCATGGTACAACACATGTGGACCGACTTTACATAAATTGGGCAAGACGGGCCAACCTGTTTGTCACCTCTACTAATTACATACTACAGCTCTAAGGCAAGATGGGCAAGTCGGGGTGTTGTCCAGCTGCACTGACCCATTGCACCCCTGCACGAAGCAACCATAAAAGTGCATTCGCAAAAAGGAGACTCCGACAATAAGATTATCCGGCAATCTCACTACAAACTCTTTAAGTCAGTCAGTAAATGATGCCAACAATATCAGGAACGAGTTAAAAATCGTTAGATGAGTGATGTGATCTCATGATAATTAATCTGGTGGTGGTGCCACCACCTAAGGGCGGTGAGCGAAAATGCTCCAACAAAATTATGATGAACATAAATAAGGCGCAGTATTCACATTTGAAGTATCATGATCCCAACATCAAGGTCGTTTCCAAATAATTCCAGGTAAAACCCTATTGAGCTGTTAAGATGGAATTTTGAACCAAATTTTACAACATTTTAGCTTAAATTTTTGGATTATCCCACTCCCATTAAATTAAGGGAGTTTTAACAAAACATTATGGTACTGTTCACTTTTAACGAAAAACCACAATTTTACATTTTCCTGATACTATTCACTACACCTTTATTTGTCATTTTTCATTAAAATTAAAGTTTTTTTTTTAACTTTTCGTTAGTTTTCCTTTAAATTAAAGGAACCCAAATTAAATTAAGCAGCTGAATACAACCCTAGCCAATAGATCTCTCAATGCATATGCACAGAGGAACTGCTAACCAAGCACATGCAAGACAACCCAAAAAACTGTATGTTTGTGAAACCAAATACAACCCTAGCCATTCTCCAGAGATTGACTAGTTTCGTTGTTCGATTCTCCAACAGGGAGGCAGGTTCCATGGAAGAAACACCCCTCTCTCCCCCCCCCCCCCCCCCTTCGCCGGGAACAAAAACGAAACAAAAGAAAATCAGAATAGTGAGAAACATAGCCAGCTGTTACCTGAAGAGAAAAAAGCATGCATGTCACGTGGTATTCCTATCCAAGCTAATGTTAAGCAAACATCAATCTCCCTTATAAAGAGGAGCAGGAAGATACAATGCGTCCAGTATTTCTAAACTCTCCATCAAAAGAGGCCATTTGCCCACTAGTACAGGAAGAAGAGGTCTGTTTTTCTTTTCCTTCTTTTTTTTTCATGTCCCTCGTACTCTTTCTCATTTTCTGTTATAAATTAAAATTTACCAAAGCGGCTGTACATTCGGGGTGGGATACAGACCCCTGCTATGAGGCCTCAACACAGATGGCTTTCCAACACCGTCCCCCGTTCCCTTCACAGCACATTCATCCCATTCCTTTCCGCTGGAAAAACAAAAACCAAACCAAAACAAAAATTAGAGATCACCATTATCCACTTGAAGGCATTTCCAAACGATGAATTCTATTTAACATTGAAGTAGCACGACAAGATTCAAACCAATCAAACACAAAATCAAAGCAATGAATTCTATTTAACATTGAAATGACACGAACAATCCAAACCAAACAAGGAACCCCGTGACTTGGTTACAAGCTGCATAAATCTACTCTGTTGTCCAACCATTCAAAAAACAAACTTATACTGGCTAGCTATTATTCGGGGTATCAAGAGACTTTAATTGATTTTTCAACTCTGGGGTTGCTATGGGATCAGTGAAACCCCCTTACATTCATCCAATGAGAAGGTTTGGCAAATAAACAAAAATACAAGCCATTTAAAGAAAAAATTACTCCTGCAACAACATAACAACTAAAACATCAAGCTATATGCTGTGCACATCCAAACCCTTTTTTCAGCACATTAGAACTCCAACGTCCACCCTAGTTTGTACTGGATTACATTGCAAGAACGGAAAAAAAAAAAGTGTAGATATTTCAACTTGCCCTTCGGGATTCATTATGGTTTCTAAAGTTCGAACGTCCACCCTAGTGTTGTAAAGGATTATATTGCTAGAACGGGAAAGAAAAAAAAAAGTGTAAACCTTTTAACTTTCCCTTCATGGTTCATTGCTGTTTCTAGTTGACATTCTTTGCTTCAGGCAAGAACAAATAATCGCAACCTTTACACACCACTATTTCACAACAACCCCACAATAATTATTAATTAGTCTATAAAAGCTCTATGAAGGACATAAAAAGCAACTTTTAGAAACTAACAATTTAAAATACAGAGGATGAGGTGCGATGCACTTACTTTGACAACCCGTTCTCTTGAGACAGCTCAAATGGATGGTTTCCAGTAGCTCTGATGGGACTCCCAAAAATCAGTTCATTCTTAGTAGTTTCGCCCGGAGGTCTGAGAGGACAATGGTTTTCAGCAGTTGACAATGGAGGAAAAAAGGCTTTCTGCAACCAAGGATCATGATCACTGGAACCAGTGACAGGGCTAAAAGTTCTGCCATTCTGGCCATTGCCAAGAAAAATGCTCTGATTCTTAGGAGATTGAGAGCCAGAAACAACCTGATCTTCTGTAGTAAATAGTGAAACTGATGAAGGGTGTGTGAGATCATCCCTTTTTGATCTATTCAGTTCTGGAGGCAAAAACCAGCTTGGAGAGCCACCTGCAAAACCTAGACCTTCATGACCAAGAGGACAACTGTTCCACATTTGCCACGTTCCCTTATCATTGACATTTGCATCATCCAGGGGTGAAGCATGCATATCTTGGGCCTTTGGGGTACTAGGGAAGCGACTAGAGTTATTATGCTTTTCTCGTGACATTGGTGACTCAATTGGAGATGGCTTGTTCACTTCAGAAGAAGCAGGTCCATTCTTCAATGTGCGAGGCCTCTCCAATTCCATATCTTTCACAAAACCAGTCCCCATGTCCAATTGAAAATTATCAAGTGACTCAGAAACTGGCCCAAGCAAGGATACTGGATCAGGGACGTAACATGGGTCTTCAAAAAGCTCTGGCTCCTCAGGTATAAGTTCATGATGCCCTTCACCAATGCGAGGAAGTATGGGATCAATTGCAGGTGAAAAACCTAAACTGCTGGTAGTAGATACTTTTGGATAGGTAGTAGATAAAGCGAATGGTGATGGCAACCCAAAGTTGATTGGATTATCAAATGATTGTATTGACGAGGACTGACCAGATAACTGAGGACTTTGAACTTCTGTCTGAGACTTTGCATTTGGTCTACTTATTACATTTACACTTGTTGATGAAGGCACGGACGATGAACGAGTAAACAATTGCTGCCATGATTTTTTAGGTGCAGTCCCTGACTGTGGTTCTAAGTGAACCTGCATAGAATGCATCACATTGTAAAATTTATTGTATGCATCTAAATTTTGTTATAATGGGCCTAATATTATTATCATTTATGGGGCAACAGGAGTTGAAATTAGTGTTTCACTTTTGTAGATTTTTGGGTTGACATTCCAAGAAGGAGCCTGAATCTACTTAAGTTACAAAACTGTTGAACTTGATACAATCACATTTTTAATGCTCAGAAAGCAAGGCCAACCTAATAGATGAATGGCATAATGAAGAAACTCAAGTGGATCACAGCCATGAAAATTATAAGTATATAAAATTCTACCTTAGGACTGAGGCAGGCTACTGATAACATATTTAAAGTTATAGGAAAACACATATAAACATTGAGGTATAAAGCAAGAAACTTACAGGGCAGTGGACACTCTTATCATCTCCATTCATCAAAGGTCTCGCAGCTACCCGCTCAGGTGGACATAAGTCTCTCTTCTGGGCATAAATATGGACATGATCTACAGAACTGCTAGATTTTGTTTCTTTTGTCACTGTACTATTAGCACCCTTTCCAAAGAAACTACCTCCACCAAAGGCCTTTGAAGAATTAAAAATTGTACCCCTCATGCGGTCCAGGTACCTAGATCCAGCATTTCCCCGAATAAAATTGTTTGTATATGAATTTTTTATACTATGCCCCGTCTCTGTGCTTTGTCCCTTAAGAAAATCTGCCCCTGATTTCAGAAGTTCGCGGCGGTCAATATCACTCTTCTTGTCAAAGTCCCTCTTTCGTTCACTTTCCTTACCTGCTCTCTTTTCCAGCTCTTCTGCATCAGAGTTGCTCTTGCTAGAACCCTTATCTTTCTCTTTCCTTCTTTCCTGTCGTTTCTTTTCTGCTTCTCTCTTAGTGTCTTTTTCCCTCGCAGGTGGTGATGATTTCCCAAGTTCAGCTTCCTTTTTCTCATCCCTAATTCTCCTGCGTTCCTCCACCAACCTTGCAACTTCCTCCCTCTGCTTTCTTTCTTCCTCCTCCAAAAGCTC
Source organism: Malus fusca (assembly GCA_035220775.1). Classification (NCBI taxonomy): domain Eukaryota; kingdom Viridiplantae; phylum Streptophyta; class Magnoliopsida; order Rosales; family Rosaceae; genus Malus; species Malus fusca. Next base: position 25,263,731 of record CM069062.1, read on the forward strand.
CTTCTCTATCCTAGCCTGTCTCTTCTCTTCAGCTTTTCTGCGAGCCTTTTCTCCTCTACTCTCATTCAAGTTGGCCCCATTCTCGCCCCTTTTAGCCGATCCATTATGGTCTGTGTCAGATGCATCATCTTCCCCTGATGTACTAATCCTAAAAAGCTTTCTCCAAAGCCATCTAACGCTCAAGAAAAACGAAGTTAGTAGCTTGCAAGCAAAATTAACAACACCTGTATACGACTTCTCTGCCAAACAACTCTCATCCCCTCCAAAAACACTGCTCCCGTCCTTTCTGCAGTAACTAGACTTCCCAGTAATAGAACCACCGACCCAATTTCCATTCTCCAACGAATCTTGACCGTCCATCCACCCATTTTCAGACCACACCTTTCCAGTCAATATCCTTCCAACCTTTTCAACTAACTCTTTGATGATCCCAGAATTTGAGAGTCCCATCCCAGGCACAGGTAAGTCTAAAACTGGTCTCTTTGACATATGCCCACAATACGAACACATAAACCGACCACCCCCGGGATTCTGATCCCTATACGGAGTCTTGCAGTTTCGACACCGCCTCGTTGCTGTTTTCCTCAGCTTTTGCAACTCTATTGCCTCAAACCTTTTCTTCTCCCTAAGCATTGCATTCCTCCGCACCCGCCAAGCCGAAAGCTGAGGCATCAAAACCTCATACCAGAAGAGAGTAACCAAGAGCACAACAACACAAGCGAGTCTAGGCGAAGTTATCTCAAATCGGAAAGCTGGTGGTAGAAGCTGAGAGAGACCCCATAGTCCTATTAATGGAATAACTAACCAAGGAAGCATCGTAGCAACCCGGCGAGACCACTTCTGAATCACACAAAGTATACACATTATCCTCTAGCATACGCCTATCTTTCCCCCGACTTGAATTTCGACAAATTAAAAAACCCTAAGATTCTCACACAGCAAACTTCCCGAAGCAACAATGCTCCCAATAGCAAACCCTAACCCTAATATCCCGCTCAAATCGAACAGCAAGACACCAAATTTCTCAACGTTTCCAAGAACCCTAGAAACAACTAAAATCTCGAACCCTTCAAGATACGGAAGAGCACGGAAAAAGACAATCCACCATTAATGGTTTGAGCAGCACCCAAAAAAGCTCAAAAATTCAATCAAATTTTAGGGGTTTCAAGATTCCGAGCTGCGCGTCAATCAAATGGGTTCAGCAATCCGGAGACTTACAGATTCGAAGAGCATGCCGTATTGGGAATGAGGGCAAAGTTTCGGAAGGCTAATCGGAGCCGCCGCTGCCGTCGCTTTGAAAAGGGTTTGGGATCCGGATTCGGGTCGCACCGACCGTTGAGCTCGTTTTATCGTTTTCGTTGCAAAACAGCAACAAGAAACTGCGATGATGGAGAGAAAGCAGAGAGACGGAAAAGAAAATGCCAGAATGTGAGGAAAAACAAAGGGTAAACTGTCATTCCCCCCCTTAAACTATCACCCTATTGTCAATTTACCCCCTAAATTATTTTTTTAGCCAATTTACCCCCTGAACTATATATAATGTGCCAATTTACACCTTACCGTCAAACTTTTAAACTTCCTTCCAAATTCTGTTAAAAAAATCAATTTTTTAATTTTAAAAAGAAGATCACTTTTAACTATTAAAGTAAAAAAATACTAAAACTTGAAAAGAAAATAAAAAGAGACCCTATTCTCCAGCCCACATTCCTTTAACCCAGCAATTCCATATTCTTTCCTGCCCGAACTCCACCCCCACCCAACCCGCCACCTTCATCACGATTCTCTCTCTCTTTCTTTCCCTCTCTAAAAAAATTGTAGGGTTAGCGGTAGATTTGAAGTCCATATTCGGGCAACCCAAGGTGGAGGGGCGGCTAATTATTCGACTCTACCGCGCCGGTTCCGATTCTGCCATGCCACCACTGTTGATCCTTTGCACCTTAGAATCCACATCATCGATTCCACTCCAATCACCGGGAGTCTGGGAGGCCGTTCTCTCTCTCTCTCTCTCTCTCTTAACCAATCCTCCGTTTGCTATTTGCAAGGGTTTTTTTTTTTTGTTTTTTATTAATTACTATTTTGCGTTGGAAATGATAAAATCAACCTTATTTTTAATATCTAAATGGATGGAATTTAACAAATTTAACAGTAAGGAGTACATTGGCCAATTTTTATAGTTCAGGGGGTAAATTGGCTGAAAAAATAGTTTAGGGGGTAAATTGACAATGGGGTGATAGTTTAAGGGGGAAAATGACAGTTTACCCAAAAAGAAATTATATAACCAATGGGTGGACCCGGTCTGACCGGAAGTGAACCGGGCTTTGAATGGTCGGTTTGGTAAAGGCGAATATTCTTCATGTTGATAGGTTATTAGTGATTAGTCCCAGATCTTATCATTAAGCTAAAATGGCTTGCAAACAATTTTTGACATAAGTATATAGAAAATATGGGTTTAATTTGAGGGGCAGGGTTGATTAATTGTGGAAGTAATTAAGTAAAATTAAGTAGCAGGACATCAGAGTTCAAATTTTTTTGTACCTATCATGCATCAATTAATGATAAAGATCACAGAAATGTCGCACAAGCAATAGGAGCAAAAGATTTGATCTTTGCTGATTGATGGGGGCATTTAAGGAAAGCGAGATTAGCATGTGAAATGTCTTTTACAAGCCAAATTAATTACTTAATTACATCAAGTCTGACTTTGCCACCCAAATTGTCAAAGTGAAGGGGGTCTTGGGCTCCAAGGAGGTCAGATTTTGACTCAAATCTGAAGAGGAGGGCAGCTCTTTTAGGATAAAGATGTGAGGAAATCTTGGGACACATTTTTTGACGCGAGTTTTATCGAATAATTGTTAGGGAGGGTGAAATTTATGTGGATATAATTTGCATTTTTGTCTTCAATTTTGCATAATCGACTACAAAATTTCGAATGTAAAAGTAACTAATTTTATTTGAACTTACATCTCAAATCACAAGAAAAAGGTTAACTTGATCGACAAGTTTTGTGATCATAGTTGGTTATTAGATATTAAAGACTTTTTCTTTGATTTGTTTTTTTTTTTCCTTTTTTCGTGACAGTAGTTGTGAAGCCCACGCGATTATTCAATTGTTTACTAAGTGTCAATGGGAAAATTGTTGCTAGCCGCCTGACACCTTCATATGGTTGTGATTTGAGATTTAAGGACACGTAAACGAGCGACGAGTCATAGTCGAATAAATAGGCTATACGTACCTAGTTTTCTTATTCTCTCTTTGCTTCTCCTAAATTAGGCCAAACCAAAAAGAAGGTACATATATAACTAACCAATTCTTGCAAGTCGACTTATATTGCATTATTGTCACTTCTCACATCTCACTATTCCCTAACACATACCCAACTCAAGAAAACGTGAAATAAATACGGTAACTAGTTCACTAGCTAGTTGTAGTAGGTCTCGTGCCACTCTTCTTTCCAAATTCGAATCTTCGTGTGCCTGTACTATCTAAATTCGAATGACAAATTAGATCGTCATATATATTTTTTTATTACAAATTTATATTCTAGAAGCTGCCTAAGCTGGCAAAAACAGTTTGAAGAGCTATTGCCATGGTTTGAAACTATCAACGGAAAATAAAAAAGAATTCGTCAAAGTTAGTCCAAGTTGATTTTATATTAGCAGACAATCTGTTAATTTTATATTCGCTAATGCACTAAACACGAAAACAAATTGAAATATTTCCTCATCGAAGTCAAACTATTCAAGAATTTCCTCAAGAATAAAGTTTGGCTCCTCAAAGACTCTAAAAAATACTTTGTTGCTTTATAGACCTTCGTGTTTATGATCGGAATTGTTCATATTATAAATTATTATGTAAAAGTTATCTCTACAAAAAATATCATTCAGTGAACAAACTATATCAGAAAATATACGGTTCATAATGCTTTCGCTACTTCCAACTGGCTGTTTTTATGTAGTTCAAACTTTAGACTAAACATTGTTATCGTTTCATTTTAAAAAAAAAAAATATTAGACTAAACAATGCTATATTTTGTTAATTTTTTGGGAAAATGATCTTTACAAAGTAATTTCGAATATTAACATTTCCGATGATAACTGATAAGAAAGAAATTCCGTAAATAGGTCGGAAATTATTTTGTGATATTATCCAGTTCCTAAACTCCATTGGTAAATACTTCTAGAGTCTCCTCCTTTTCCATCCTACTAGTGAAAAGGAAAACGTAAAGACTACTATTAAAGCAGGTCAAGCGAGAACTCCAACAATCTACAAGTGCCAAGTTGAATCTATTCTGAACTAGCAAGTCCCTTTTGTCCAAATGAATGAGCTGTTTAAAGCACAATATAAAATCAGGTGAGCCCATGATCATTACATTTGCCTCAATGGGCTTACACCTAAAACCCCATTATATTTTGGTCCCAACCATTTTTTTTTTTGGTGTGATATCCACACTCTATTTTACTTCTCACACACCTTTTTAATTTTTGACCGTCGGATCGGATGAATTGAAGAAGATCAACGGACATAAATTATCAATGGATGTGTGAGAATTAAAATAGGGTGTGTGGATAGCACACCTTTTTTTTTTTTCTTTTTGGTCTAGTTCCTAGTCCTTTCGATTGCTAATTCATTAGCTAATTAACTTTTTTTTTCTTATACAAGTGATGTTGATAGTAAGAGAGGGCGAATCAACTCAACTTTCTTTATGATATTAGAGTATGTTGTCTTTTGTATAAAATTAAACAGCCATGCATGCTCCACGTCACCAGGTTTGTGTTATCCACGTGCACACATGAAGGAGCGTGTTAAAAGTATGAATCTTACATTGGAAAAAGAATGGACTTTGCATGTGCTTATTCCCCACATCCTCATACTGCTAATTAGTTATTCCCCATACTGCTAATTAGTTTTATGGGTAAATTACATAAAACTACCTCAACTATTAGGTCATTAACAGTTTCATACCTCGTCTTTAAAAAGTTACAATGTCATACCTTATATTCAAATTTGTTGCAATGTCATATCTCCCATAAGTTGTATGTTAATTCATCTGTTAAATGATGACGTGGCTTGAGACAGGGCCCATTTTCTATTAAAAATTAATAAAATATTATTAAAATAATAATTTACCCTTAAAATAAATAAATAAACCACACCCATCTTCCCCTTCCCCTTCTTCTTCCCTACAATCCAGATCTCTTCCCCTTCCCCTTCCCTGCAACCCCCGACCCCTTCCCTACCCACGCCAACATCTCCACCCAACACCACCTTCTTCGCTCCCAACCCCTTCCCCACCCATGCCAACAGCTCCAACCTTCCCCACATCCTCTCTTCCTCCTCCCCCAAACCCAATTCTTCCTTCTCTGCCACCCACCCCTCTCCCCGACTGGGCGTATTTCTGCGACAACGCGTACTTCTCCCCCCCAAACCCACCTATTCCTTCTCTGTATCGTTTTTGTCCGAATGTTCCGGGTCGAGATGGTGGGGCGATTTTTGGTGTTGGCGGGATTGGGATTGAGTTTTTTGGCGTTGGTCGAAGAACTCGAAATCCGGCAGCGACGGAGGGTAGAAATTTTCCCAGTTCCACATGGAGGAGGCATGCGCCAGTGTTGGTGAAAGGCGGGGGCGGAGGAGGAAGATATGATGTGGGGAAGGTTGGAGCTGTTGGCGTGGGTGGGGAAAGGGTCGGTGGCGGAAGAGGTGGGGGCCGGGTGGATGTTGGCATAGGTGGGGAAGGGGTCGGGGAAGATGGGTGTGGGGGTTTTTTTTTTTTTTAAGGTAAATTATTATTTTAATAATTTTTTAATAGAAAATGGGCCCCGCCTCAAGCCACGTCAGCATTTAACAGATGAATTAACATACAACTGACGGGAGGTATGACATTGCAACAAATTCGAAGATAGGGTATGACATTGAAACTTTCAGGGAAGATGGGTGTGGGGTTTTTTTTTTTTAAGGTAAATTATTATTTTAATAATTTTTTAATAGAAAATGGGCTCCATCTCAAGCCACGTCAGCATTTAATAGATGAATTAACATACAACTGACGGGAGGTATGACATTGCAACAAATTCGAAGATAGGGTATGACATTGAAACTTTTTAAAGACAAGGTATGAAACTGTTAATGACCCAATCGTTGAGGTAGTTTTATATAATTTACCCTAGTTTTATAGTGAAATCTCAACTTTCTTTAATTAGCTTAAAAAAGTATTGGCAATCTTCGACTGGATTTTTCTTCTTTGAGATTCTTTTATGGAATAAGGTTTTAACAAGACTACTTTTCGCATTCCTCATATTTGTAATATTTTTCTTTATCGATGAAATTCAATCTCTTTGAATTTAAAAAAAAAAAAAAAATTATTGGTGAGGCAGTATGATTCATCAACATTCAACAATGCCACACCCACATAAGTTTCATAATAAGCATATATGTAAGACTGAAATGTAAGTCCGAGCTTAGCCTTTGAATATGGGAATACTTATTGAAACGAAAATTCTCTTTCCACCATTCTATGTGCAACACGTGTGTGGTCCAAAGGAAAATAACAATATTGCAAACAAAAAATAAAGAATTATCCAAACCAACCAAAAGGCATGGAAATGGGCATTGCCGATTGAGCAACTTCAATGGACAAGAGCCAAGAGAAAGGGATGAGGCCAACCATATATTTGATTTGCAACAACAGCTTTTACTAGGTACTGATAAAAGGACATGTCAGTATATGTGTGTGTATATACGTAGAATATTGCTAACAACTCGTTTCAGTCCACTCCACAATTTAATCTCAAGATCTGAACCGTTCAAATTTGTGGATATCATTACTAGAAACTTCATTCGAATATGAAATCATTTAGCTCTTTTATTCTTCTTGTGAACATTGCATGGTTTATCGAGAACTCTGTCTTCGTCTATTTGTCATGTTACAATAAGAAAAAACGATGTCTAGTTTTAGTGAATTTTTGCATCAATGATCTTTTAGTGATAACCTAAAAAATGAGTGGTTCAGATTAGAATTGATATCGGTTAATGAGTCCAAACAAGTAGTTAGTTTCGTGCTGGAATATTAACTAGTTAGCGCTTGAGTGCTCTTATATGTATATATATGTATGATTATTTTACGGCATTTGTCTAAACCATTTGCCACATCCTAATACCTAGAAGTGGCAAATCAACCCACTGGGTTGTTAATGGGTACCCGTTAAGACCCTTTTAATTTAATATCATCATTATATAAGGGTGAGATTAGTAATGATGATGATGATGATGTTCTAAGGTGAAATTAAACTAAATGGGTCTTAATGGATACCCATTAACAATCTAATGGGTTGATTTGCCACCTCTACTAATACCTAGACTTAAAATCTCGATGATGACACAAATGTTGGAGGCAAAGTTCAACATAATTCACCAAAGGACACATAGTTTGTTCAAAAGAGTTGTATATTCACAAATGTAGCACATTAGGGCGTGTTTTTTTCCCTTCACTGGACTGGACTAAACTAACAATTAGTCCAGTCCCATGTTTGTTAGCAACCAGGACTGCGTTTAATGGAATTAACCGGGACTCGCGTCGACTAAACTCTTTTATCTATCAAATTCTTAAAATTCAACCTGCCTGATAAATTGATTGATGGTAATTTTGATTCAATTTCAAACTTGTGAAGTTGCAACTCCAAAAAGGGCAGCAGTGCCTGGCCCTGCAGCTCCAGCTCCACCACCGACCACCTTCTTCAACCCCCACCAACTTGTTAATCAGGTTTGTGTTAATTGGGTTTGATAAAATTATGTTAATCAAGATTTTATTAATTTTTGGATTAAAATTTGGCACTTGGAGTGGATTATGGAGGTAATTTCTGGTTCTTTGCTCAATGTACTTCAAAGGCGTATCGTCACCTTTGAAAGATGCTTTGGTTTAGTGTTCTGGTCTTGATCCTAATGCATCATACGTGTGCTGCTATTGCCCCAACTTTTTGAACCTCAACTTACTTAACTAGTATGCAGTAAGTTTGGTCATAGACTAATGGATTCACGATTCATCTCTTATACATTGCATAAGAATATCTGGGTCACGTTTTCTGTGAGGTTTTAAACAATCTAGCTTATGTTTATGTCATGCGGAATATATTTTTCGTAATTGAAGCTTGCTGAATGCTTGATTGCGTTGCTGACTGCAGAACTCGTCGTGTGACCCATGCTCGACACACTGCGGCTTGCACTGGTGCCCCTTGTGCCATGAGCACAGGGAGATGAAGGGATAACCCTAAAGATGTTGGGTTTAGTCACACTACAATATAACACTGCTCAATTAATTGAAGGTAAGATGCCTTAAATAAGTTATTTGAGTATTATACAATCATACTTCTTCAGGTTTTTGTTATATGGAAACATTACATATTTATGGCATCAACTTGTGTCCACCAGTGTTCTTTTTCTCAGTCGTGGAAAATTGTTAGAAATTGCAACACTGTTGGGATCTTTTGCTACCCTGTTTGAGTTCCCACAAATGAATCCCACTTTCTTGAATCTTGCTCATTGAGTGTTTGCAGCCAACCCTCCAATTGACAATCTCTATTTATATTCAAGAGTAATGCTATTCATACCATGTTTTTGTACCACATTTCTATACGAGGAGCTTTTCTCATTCCTTTCCTTGGGTTTTGCAAATTTTTCAAATGATGTGGCTGTCCACATCAAATGCCACCTAAGGTGATATAGAAATGTGGTATAAAAACATGGTATGAATAACATTACTCTATATTCAAACTTTTACTTCTATTCTTAATACATTCAATTTATCCTCATAAACTATTGTGGGAATTATAGTTCCCAGTGATTGATATTGTGAAACAACTCTGCTGCTGTACTAGTTTTGTTTTCCTTCTCTTTTTTGTTTATAAAGTTCACTATTTTTCAAAGGATACAACCCCTCGTTTAAAGCCACTACTGCTTCTCAATGTCAATCTAGTTTTTTTTCTGGAGGCCACAATTGATGAAAGGAAATTTGCAACTGTTGTCCGTGGATTAAATTTTTTTTTCTTGCTGCAGCTGCTGCTCCACTGTTATTAACAGCCATTAGCGGCGATTGTTGGTCGTTGGGAGAAGGTGAAATCTATTGCTGAGCTACCTCAACTCTCTTCAGAACACAAAGCAGCCAGCAACCACTGAAAGCCAATTGCCGTGTACACTCAAAATGTTGCAGAGTGCAGGAATTTATGGATTTTCTGAGTTCTGAAAGCGAATTGAGAGTGCTGCAAGTCGGAAATGATGTACACGAAGATGTGTCTTCGGGAGCAAGGAAGCGAAGGACGACACATTTTGTTGTATAGTTCCTAAGTAGTAATTATGTAAAGGCTGGTAGTATTGCATTCGTTTATTCTTTTTGCTCATTATTGCAATAAGAAGCCCAAGCTGAAGAGAAATAACAGGTTGAGTGATATGAATTAGGATTTGTTGTTGTAGGTTCTTCTTGGTTGTGTCTCCTTTTTTGTCATCCATTTTAAATGAGCCCAAAAAGAAAGGACAATAAATGGGAGTGTAAAGGAAAACTAGAACAAGAAGGAACACGTTCTAGTTTGGTTTTGTTGTTTCCTTGTTTTAGTTTGTAGTTAGAAGTTGAAATCTGATTATATGAATTGTGATTGTAAAGGATAAGTGGCTCAAATTCACCTGTTATATTTTTTTTGGAATTGTTTCATTGATTTCTCAATTTTTGTCCAAGAATTGCTTATATTTAGCTTTGTACCTCGTTTCGGAATTGCTTATATTTAGCTTTGTACCTCGGTTTGTCGATTGGGCTTCTGCTACTTTGGTGTTGGAATGAAGCAAATAACATTTAATATTTTTTATACATCATTGTATTTTTTTTTTCTTTCATTATCTTGCTTCTTAGTCCGACAATGCACCAAATGACTTACTAAATCAGTCCATCTTAATCTATTCTAAGACAATCTAGCTTAGTCTTAGAAGTTAGTCCAGTCCGAGATAGTCTGGTACAACAAACGCACCCTTACTATTAAACTGAAACAAGGGTTGGTTATATTGTGTCATTGCGATTTTCCATTTCATCTCTGCTCTGTAATTTCCACAAATAAGCCATCAAAGATTTAAACCAGATTTTTTTTTTTTGAGCAAATGATATTATCTACAATAAGGGAGCGGGGGAGTGGTTAAGTCTCACACTGAGCTAACAATAATATAGTTCAAATTCGCATTTGACGAGAATCGAACCTAAGACCTCTCACTTACAAGTGAAGAGGAATACCACCAGACCGTAGTACTAAGTGGTCAGATTTAAACCTGATATTTAGCAAGAGTAAATTAATATTATATCTGGATTGGTGGTAAGACTACTTTGCATCCGGGTTAAGCGTTGTTATGTTGTCTTAAATTTTTATCCTGTAACCGGCATTTGTGTGTGTTGCATGCGCGGTGCCTTAATTTTGTAGCACCATATCTTCTGTTATCTTAGAAGCTCAACAACGTTTATGACTTAAGCGTAAGAGAAAAGAGAGAGATCGTTCTTCCCTCCTTGTGAAGTGATCAACAATAACGAACATGTTTAAAAATAATGAAGGTTATATAATTAACTAAGTGCATGGATCACAAAAAATGACTTTTTTTGTCGATCGATTTGTTAGATTAAATGTTAAATTAGAAAGCCAACGACGTTTGAACTCACGCCGTAATGCAAGAACAACACTTATCTCCATCACTCTGAAACAGGCACCATAAACAATGACTTTAAAATTGCATCTTAAAAGTTAGAAAGAACTTGGTCTATGATACTTAAATTATAACTAGTCGTAAGAGAAAAGAGAGATATCGTTCTTCCCTCCTTGTGAAGGGATGAACAATAATGAACATGTTTAAAAATTAATGTAGATTATACAATTAACTTACTAAGTGCATGCAACATAAAAAATGACCTTAAAATCGCATCTAAAAGTTAGAAAGAACTTGGTCTACTATACGCAATTGATTTCCTGATGTTTCTGAAACACATGGCATCGTCATCAGTATTATACTTAAATTATAACTAGTCGATTTGTTTTTAATAATATATACTTTAAAATTATGACATAACAACTGAAGCGTCAACTCTTAATATAACACATAAAGTAATATAAATTTAGTTTATGTTGTAGTCAGATACGTATTAAATTTATCCAAATAAGAACTTTGTCCATAAAAGGGTGATAGATAAATCACGTAGGGTATGGTGGTCCAGTATTTGTCTCAATTATTGACATGACTAAGCCGAAATTATTTTTTCTTTCTTTGGTTTTAGTTGAGAACAATACAAACCTAACCTTAATCGCATTTCATTAATCACGGAATTTGGGTTTTGTTTGCATTATTATCTCAAATTTATTTTCCTCTTTTTTTTTTTGAGGTATTCATCAATTCCCCCCCTGAACTTGTGACCATTGGCCAATTTCCCCCCTCAACTTTAATTTTGGCCAATTTCCCCCCTCAACTCTCATAATTAGTCAATTTGCACCCTATTGTTAATTTTTTTTAATTTTCCATCTATTTTTTTTCTTTCAATCTTTCTAATAACTTCCAACAAAGTACTAAAATTAACATAGACTCACCTGCATAATATATGGTAAAATGTACAAAAACATAATACAATTAGTATGTGATATGGGTTGATTATAAGAAAAAGTTATGAATCGGGTTTAAAGCATGTAGAAGAAGAAATAATAATCATAAACTCATGGATCATACATATTTCAATAAAATGGGTTATTCTTAATAAGGAGTCGAAAATTATGAATTGACTAGCCATTTTTGCACTAAAGCTCGATTTTCCGCAATTTACTTGAACTTAGCTTTTACTTTTATAAAGAAAATTGTATTCGCATACAAAAATGTACACATCAATCATTTTCGTTATCAAATTTGTATAGTAAAAAATCAAATAAAATTACTCCATACTGATTTATTATGACCAATAATACTATCTATGATAAATTGTAAAATTCTAAATTTTAATCTATTTGTAATAGGATAAAGACATAGGAAAATGATTAACATACATCTTATTTAGTTTCTTACACACACTTGTTTAATTATGATCAAATTAAAAAAATTAAAAGTAGGGTGCAAATTGACTAATTATGAGAGTTGAGGGGGAAATTGGCCAAATTAAAGTTGAGGGGGGAAATTGACTAATTATGAGAGTTGAGGGGGGAAATTGGCCAAAATTAAAGTTGATGGGGGAAATTGGCCAATAGTCACAAGTTCAGGGGGGAAATTGATGAATACCTTTTTTTTTTTAAAATTATACTTTCTTTTGATTTGAAAAATGTTTTAATTTAATTTCAACTAGCAAAAATGAATGTAGTCATATTGGTTAGAGTCGATGTACTTCTTCATATGCGCCCGAGTTCTAATTATAATCCTCACATTAAATTAATTTAAAATAAAATATCGCTTGTATTAAAAAAAAAAAATCTTACTAGTAAGAAAATATTCAAACTTGAATTGCACAACAAACACGCTAGCCAACTTTACTACGTCAGGCCTACAAATTTACTTGCAATACTACTAAACAACGTACACAAATATTAAATTTAGTGTTACTATAGATTTGTACATGCATATTACTTGAACACAGTTATCATTCATGTGATTAGAATCGAGGTCGAGAGACGGAGATGGAGAAGAAGAAGAGGCTTCTTTACAGCGGAAAACGAAAAGTAATAGAAGAAAGAAGTGGATAGAATCCTCTGGTTCTGCCTATTGAAATTTTGGATTACAAGATTTGGGGCGCTTGGGGTGGTCGCCTGCGAATATGGGGGTTCGAGTGGTGGAGGGGATGGTTGCGCTGTGGTCGCATGTATGGTTTAGGATGGACTGAATTGGACTTGAGAAAGATTGGAAAGAAAAAAAGAAAAAAAAAACTATTTAATCTCAGCGGTACAACATTATTAATTCATCCAATCTATGAGAATGTGATTCCCATATTTTTTTCAAAATTGAAGATCCCTTTGCTTAAAGAATCTAAATATATACGTAATACGGGATGACAATTCTAACCGTTAAAACCGATAATCGTGGATAACCGCCTGAATGGATTGGATTTGGGTGTGAAAATTCGGGTATATTTTGGATATGGGGAAAAACCGTGAATAATATTCGGTTTTGGTTTTGGATATGGTTATAGGGGTTCTCAATCCATATTTGTCCCCGAATCCGAATCCGAACCGAATTATATATAATATAATTGTATTATATATATATATTATTCACTGAATCCATTACCTTGAGAATACAAAAGTTGCACTGTGTGAGTTGCATTTTGTGGGCAAGTTAAAAAGTTTTGATATGAATCAAAATCTATGAGAATCCAAACCAATAATACTTATAGGAGATATCAAAGATCAGCCAACATTATAAATGTTTAGCTTTAATTTTTATGCTCCACAAAATTCATTCATTAAATCATTTTATACATCAAATATTTAAGACAAAATTAATATTTATTAAATTATCATGCGTTAATTGAACGAATATAATTTTGGTATTGAAGAAGATGAGTATAACCGTTAACCGATAGAGAATCCGTTACCCGATGGGTATGGTTATAGATAATATCCGATGGTTAATTGGCAGTTATAAATATGATTAACTTTCGTGATTATGAAGATAAATATAGCATTTCGTCATTAAACCGAATCGTTGACATCCCTACGTAATAGTGATGCAAAAGGTCGAATAATATGCAATCATGCATGCATATAATTGCATAGTGGACCATTTGTTGCATAAAAAATATTGATTAAGAAAGTTTCATAATGCAGACCCATTCTTGCCTTTGTTTATTCATGATCGATGATTCGATGGTGGATCTGTAACCCACCCCTGCAACTGCCTCCGTACGGTTTGGAAGTGACAAAAAGAAAATTAATAAAAAAAATAAAAAGGGTTCAGACCTTTGATATCATTGTATATCCTTTGCTGTGCTGTTACGTTTATCAGTATACAGAAAGAAAAAAAACCATTCAAATCAAATCTGATCTGAAAAAATAATTCTGAGGAGCTGGTGTGTTATTGCAGTATCATTATCTGCTGCGGATATCTATGGCAGCCAGAGCAGGTACGTAGAATATATAGGAAGCTTCCCCGTATATAAAACGAGTGTGAAGTGTGAGTAAAGTTCGAATCTGACTTGTTAAAGAGAGGACACTAACTGCAACTTTTATCAACCTATGCCGACCAATCCGCATAACATTCATATTTCCCCACGATCCCACATGGATTTTTAGCACGATAGTATATTTCGATACAAGCGATATTGAAAAAGAAGAAATTGGCCATACATATATATGACTTCAAGTACACAGATGAATGTTCTTAATCATTCATATATCTCCCATAATTCCGTGTTCAATTGGATAACATGTTTCGATTCAATGATAATAAGGAAAGAGAGACCGTCGTATACGACTTCAAGTGTACAAATGAATGTTCTTAATTAATCATTTGAGCTGCTCGCTTCTTGCAATAACATGGTTTGTTAAACGAGACTTTGCCAATGTACTCTTTTTGAGCTAAGTCGACGGGACTCTCGTGGATATTGGTAGATGGATGGATAATGTTAAATCTGTGAGGATATCTGAGTTCCTTGTACGGTTTTCAGGTAGATTGATAAAGTACTTCACATGCTACCACTGGAAGCAATACTATTTGTAATAATGGGATTTTCTCTTAAAACACTTTGCAAAAAATGGATTAAGTAGTTAATTATGACATCTCCTTCCCCACATGAACTTGAACCAAAAAAAATTAAAAAAAAAAAAAAACATAGAATTGCACCTCAAGATTAAGTTAACAAATCACGAACATAAATGAGAAAAGAACGCCCCGACTCTCTTGTTAGAATCCAAGTGGAACGCGGACAAGCAATCTTCGTTCAACAATGAGTACACACCACTATCTAAGATACGAACCGTGTTTCAATTTTATATTGATTGAAAAAATTCATCTTTCTATTTAGACTTTTCTGAAGCAATTGAATTTAGGAAGTTTTAACGAAAAGCTCACAGTACTATTCACTTTAACGAAAAACCATATTTTTACACTAAAAAGTCAAACCTGGTACTATTCACTTTACTCTTTATTTTGTACTTATCGTTAAAACTCAAAAGTTTTCAAGTCATTCTCATTAGTTTTCCTTTGAATTTAATAGTCGGTTACAACTACATTATCCTAATCATATTAGTGTTTTGAATAAAATTATTAAATATTAAGCATCTAAAAGTGCAACACCTTCTCTGTCCTTATCATTTTGGACTCTTGATATTCCCTACGACTTTCCAAAGATTTGATAACTGAAATTATGAACATGCCAGAGAACAATGCCAGAACGGATCACGTTTGCATCAATAATTTTTAATTACTGCATTTATTGATAAAAAAAAAAAGAACGAAAAGAAAAAAAATCATATATACAGAAGAATATAAGGAACTTCCATCGTCTCTTTTTGAGATTTTCGAATTATATTCCGGGCAAAAACAAAATTACAAGAAAACCCGGGCACTGATATTTATAGTTCCTCTTTTTTTCGACCATTTAATTTTTAATGTACCTCAAAATATTAATTATATATTCCACACCTCATATTCCCGGGCTTGTTTTCTTCTGGTTTCTGGGTGCTAACAGTCACCGGCGACTGGCTCTTCCGGTCGGTACATCAAACAGCTCAGCTCCGGCCTCAGCTTATCTTTCCATATTTGCGGCCCACATTCAGCTTCCCTTTGCCTTAATTTCAACTCCACCACAACCAGCTTCTCCGTTAACCGGTAAATCCCAATCATTACAACAAAATTCCCATTCTGCCCCGCCAGTTTCGCCCCCCAGCTCTTCTTCTCCGTCACCGCCATGTCCCCCGCCTTAGCCACCTCCTCCACCTTCTCCATTATCCTCTCCGGCGTCTCCGCCGACACGAACCGCTCCCCGCAGTCCGATATCCCGCACTTGCTAAACAAACCCGATATATCGAACCCCGACGAGAACGAAATCAAATCAAACGCGTTCAACGACGACGTCTCGTCGCTGTCCCCGTCCCGCATGTCCTTCAAGTCGAAGTCCTCGAAGTGGAATTTAATCTCCTGGTAACCCTTCGCGAACCACGGGTCCTTCAAAATCTCGTCGACGGTTATCCGCGTCTCGGAGTTCGTGTCGAGAAGCCGAGATATCAGGCGCTTCAGATCGGGCGACGTCCATTTCGGGACCCGATAATCTCCCTTGTAAATTTTCCGGTACATCACCATGAGATTCGGGTCGTTAAACGGCAGGTAACCGGCGTTAATCACGAACAAAACGATGCCGCACGACCAGATGTCGATCTTCGCGCCGTCGTACCCCTTCTTCGCTAGAATCTCCGGCGCCACGTACGCAGGAGTCCCGCAAAGCGTGTAGAGGAGACCGTCGGGCCGGACCTGCTCCGTCACGGCGCCGAGGCCGAAGTCCGAGACTTTCAAATTCCAGTTCTCGTCGAGGAGCAGATTCTCAGGTTTCACATCACGGTGGAACACTCCCCGCGAGTGGCAGTATCCGACGGCGGAGATCAGCTGCTGGAAGTACCGACGGCTGAGATCCTCGCTGAACCGGCCCTTCGAGATCTTTGCAAAGAGCTCTCCGCCTTTTGCAAACTCCATGATGAAATAGATCTTGGTCTTCGTCGCTAAAACCTCGAACAGCTTCACGATATGCGGGTGGCGCAGCCGGCGCATGATAGAGATCTCCCGCTTAACGTGAGCCGCGAACCCGTCCTTCACGACCTTCTGCTTGCTGACGGCCTTGATCGCCACGCTCTGCCCCGTGTGGACATTCCGAGCGTGGTACACCTTCGCGAAAGCCCCGCAGCCCAGAAGCCTCCCGACCTCGTACTTCCCGAATAGGTTGACCTCGCCGGCGCTGGAGCCGTCTCTGTCATCGGCGACGACCTCGATCTCCGGCATGGCTCCCGAATTTTTCGGAGACTACAAAAAAAAATCCCAATTACTCCCCTCGCATTCGGGGCCTTAATCGAGCTCCGAAACGATTTCCCGAAAAAATCTCAACGGCGTAGTTTGGATTCGAAACAGACGAAGTTCCAAAACGGATTTTTAGTTCGGAAAAAACAATTGTAATTTTTTCGAAACAGGTTTTTTGTCGCTCTGTCGATTGCAATTGTTCGAGCTATTTAAAGTGGTTGGGGTTCACGTGCCCAGGAGTCCGACGTGGAAACCAATTGCGACCACCCACGTGTCCAGGTTTTTTTTTTTTTTTTTGGGAAACTCCCACGTGTCCAGGTTTCTTCGCGGAAGCAGTTTCCTCGTTTTTTATTCAACTGCTGTTCAAAGGCTTTAATATGGTGTAAATTGCGTATGGTGTTCCCTAATCGTTGACCGGTGATATGTGATTTGCTGACCGATGATTTGAATCTGACAGTCGTCGCGCGTTTATCCGACGGCGGGTAATTCGAGAGTGTAAACGCCCCGCTTTACGCAGAGTTTTGATATACTTTTCTTGCATTGAAATTACAGTGTAGCGCGTGTTCTGTAACTACCAAGAAAATATAAATTAGATCTATAAGAACATTCTTTTTTTCTATTTTTTTCACTGTGAAAGTATAAAATATGCCTTTCAAGTTCTTAAAGACGAATATTCCAATCTAATAGTAATATAAATTATATGGTATACGAATATTTCAATCTAATCTAATAATCGTGATTTGCTATTAGTAACTCATCGGGAGTATGAAGTTGAAACTAGTAATGGAAGAACAATCACGAAACGAAGGAAAACAAAAGGCACAGTAATGTTTGAAGTATGCACCTGATTATTTCAGTGAAAATATAACAGCTATGGGAATTGGGAATACATAATCACCAAAAGCCCAAAAATATTTCGGGATTCCCGATTGTCCCGAAATACCGAAACTATTTCAGGATTCCCGAAAATTGGGATTCCCAAAATTTTGGTTTGAGATCGGTCTTGAAATTGAGAATATCGAAAATTTCGGTTTGAGAATCGAGACTAAAATTTTGGTTCGGTATGGGATACCGAACCACCCCTAAAAATGCCTAATACTTAATCTCGCATATTTTCCTCCATGAACTGGTTAATTAACTTGAGTTTATCACGTTCTCTTAATCCAATTTATTTCAATCAATCGCTTTCTTCTTGTCACATCTTCTAATAGCGGACGCTGTTGGGATTATGTTTTACTTTAGTTTCTTTTTGTTGGGATTTAGCCGTATTGAGAAAGAAAGGAAAAAGTGATTGAACTTTAACTATTCCATTTGCCTTGTCCATCTGTCGAGATTGGTTTTGAAAAGATTATATACAGGATCATCCCATCTAATCGGAAAGATTAATTTAACTTTTGATCATATCCTTCACTGATTACATGTGAAACACTTGCAATATGAAAACGTTAAAAAAACAGCAAAGTGATCCGTGCATGCATGAATGAAAATTTGCATGTGAAAGAAATGAGAGCGGACCAAGGAGCTCAAATCTCACTGCTCCAACTGCACCCTTAATTGGTTAGGTCTGATTTGTCCCACATTTTGATTCAAATCCTGTCCTTATATACAATAATATAATATAAGCTTGCCCTCAAATGTAAAACACATGAGTCATGATGACACACTATGTGTGGCAGAGTAAACTTATTAAGAATAAATCTCGCATTGATAGAATGCGAGATTTTAATTGAGCTTATAAGTAAATTGAGTTACTCCTCATATTACCAACTAGTTTGATGGTGAAACCTTAACTTTTTTCATTGTACCAGAGCTAATTGTCCTGCGTGTGAAGCTCAAGGGCCACACGTGCCCGGGGTTACTCGATTTGTGTTGTCTATGTGCTACACTTGAAAATTTGGTACACGTGAGATGACGTGTTAAGAGTATCAAACCCACATTGGGGAAAGAAGAGACCTTGTATGTGCTTATATATTTGAGTTACTCTTCATATTATGAATTGATTTTATAATGAAACCTCAACTTTGTTTGGAGTATCAATATTTTTATTATATCAATGCTTTCATTTCCCACCCGATGAAGTAAATGATACTCATAAGATCACCCTTTATCATAAAGTGAACATGAACTCTAAGCCAAATCAAAAAGAGGGAGATATCATAAATCACAATAATCACATTCTAAATTATAAAAGACAAAAAAATAAATATTCTACTGTTGAAAGAGTACAATTACGTGTAGGTATAGTGAATTTGAATTTAAGACACATAAAGAGTACAATTATTTGCAAACTAGCTCACTAATAGAAGATTAAGCTGGCTTAACCTAATTACTGAACTATGAACATGCTTAAACATTAAATCCAACAAGGGAATCACTTAACATGACACCCTAGCTATTTGTTAGCAATTTACCTATTTCTTGTTGGCTGTTTCCCATCTCTCTATCTACACTTGCGTCCTATCAATTTAAAAGTGATGAGAACATCGATAATAGAGGATTTAGGATTCTAACATCGAGTGATCCTAATATAAAAGCACCAAATAAAGGTGGTCTTTATTAATTTTTTAATTAAAAATGGA
The DNA here is from genome assembly GCA_035220775.1 of Malus fusca. Taxonomy (NCBI): domain Eukaryota; kingdom Viridiplantae; phylum Streptophyta; class Magnoliopsida; order Rosales; family Rosaceae; genus Malus; species Malus fusca. Next base: position 25,283,296 of record CM069062.1, read on the forward strand.
CTCCCTCACGTGGCTTAATAAAGACTTGCTTTCAATTATTTTGTTTTAAATGACTTGACTCAGACGTCGTTTTGGCCAACTCTTAAAAAAAACAAAATAGTCTTATTCTCCTTTGTTAATCATTTGCAGAACCTATCCAAATTTGGGTGGTCCTCGGAAGTTTTCACAACCACTTATTCAGACTACCTAGACCACCCTAGTTCCTTAATACATCCACCACTGAACACTAAGAAGATTTGAATTCTCTCTTCTCCCTTTTCCCCTCCCCTCCCTCCCCTCCTTTCTCAGTTTCCTCTTCTTCTTTCTCTCTCTACAGAAAATGTAAAACAAGATGATGATGTGGCTTAATCTTGAGAGTTCAAATAGGAGGAGAAGGGAAGATAGGGGGAGAGAATCCAAGTCCGAAGTGAAGTTCCCAAAAATAGAAGAAGCATGTAAATTTATGTGAAAATTTGATGAAATTTCACATCTATTGTGGTTCTTCACATTGGAAGAAAGCGAACCAGATGATTATGTGGATTGTAAAGTTGTAGTAGTCTCTTTTGTGAGTAGCTAATTCATATGTCTGTTTGCATGAATTGTCATAGAAAGATAACCATATGATTATTATGTGGACGTGACGCATAATGCATAATAAAAATTAACAATTAATTAGTTGACTACAATTGTCATGAATTATTAGATTATTTATAGTACGATGGGATCATGGATAATTATATGTTGAAACAACGTATTAGAAATAAGTTGCTTGAAATCTTGGATAAGGCATATGCCCATGTATTTGCAGATATGTTGAATTATTGTAGATGGGGTTCACGTGATGCGAGCCCCACTAGCTTAGCTTGATACAATTATTTAGTTATTCACAATTTAATGTGTGAGTTTGGATCTTTTTTAGTTGAAAAGAAATTTTATTAAGAACGCTCAAGAACTTACATATACGTTTGATATGTATATCAAACGTTGATTTCAGAGCAAATTTTACCGTGAAAGAACCAAGGAATCAATGGAAAAGAAATAAGAGGTCAACATATCAAAATACTCATTGCACAATTTATAACCTCAATCATAAATACAAAGGCAATTTCCCAAACCTAGAAGACTCACATCTAACCAACATGGATGATAACACTTATGAGAACTAAACATGCAAGTCGAAATGACTATTGTAAATGTAGCATGAGGAATAGACTGCACCACCCTCTGCTTCACAAGGCATGTGCCTATAGCACTGCCCTGATAACATTCGACTAAAGGGATTTCTTTCCTATAAATAGTCAAGTCATATAAGAGAAAGGAAAATGCTAAGGGCACTAGTTATACTAGTATTTCATCTAATGTGGCAAGTGATGTGTACATGTCATGTTAATTAATGAGTTTGCTAACTATATGAATTATTTGTCACATCATTTGGTACACTAATATGATACAAAAATGAATTATTCCTAACATTACTCTAAAGAAAACTAGGATAATTATTTGACAATTGTTCTATATTTCTTTTTCAAATATAATTGTTCTATATTAAATGATATATAGAAGCAAAGCTTTCTAACCAATAATGAGTATAATTGTAGAAGTAAAGGTTTTATTGACACACCCAGACCCAGAATGTCCACTAGGACTCCGAATCGAGCTGTGTTGGCTGACAACTGGAAGGTGACGAAGCCATAAAGTGTGATGATGTGGAAAAATTGTGAATAAATTTAATCCTAAGAGTGCCTAAATACCAGAGTGCACTGGTGAGTGAGAATAAACTCACTGCACACGTGATGTTAAAGCATAAGTAAGTACAGAAGAGTGAATTGGGAATCGTACCCTTGAAATAATCTCCATTACTAAGAATCGCCACGAATCTTCGACGATAAGAAAGCTCAGCTAATAAAACCTGGAGGGTGAAGACAAGACAAGGGTGAGTGGCCCTGTAACCTCGCTACAACACCTGTATAATTTCCAAAAAAATCATAATATACCACACACAGCATCTCATCAATAATGTCAAATAATCATGCGATTAATAACTCATACTAGTACGCAAGTTGGAGTCACCTATGGTGACCTGTACGACTTACCCATATCTCATGACATATACTAGCTTATCACATATTTATCACATATGCTAGCTTATCACATATTCATCACATATGCTGGCTCATCACATATTCATCACATATGCTAGCTCATCACATATTTATCACATATGCTAGCTTATAAGTCGGAGTCACCTCTATTGACCTATACGACTTATCCATATCTCCTCATATATCTCATTAATCATTGCTAGCATATAAGTTGGAGTCACTTCTAGTGACCTATACGACTGTACTCATATCTCATTAATCATTGCTAGCACATAAGCCGGAGTCACCTCTAGTGACCTATACGGCACTACGCCTGCACACGAGTCGGAACCACAGTAGTGGTCTGTACGACAGAACTGGGTGTAAATGAATACGCTCAAGTGATACGATCACGTGAAAAGTCACCTACGAGTCGGAACCACCTATAGTGGTCTGTACGACATGCATGTGCACCTACCTTGAATTCAAGGTGAGCGTATGGTGCGAGAGGTGAACATTACGTGAAGGACTGTGCCCTAGCCACGGGCGGGAGCACTAACACCAGAGTGCAGGTTTATGAGCTTTAAATGCATCTAATACGACATGTACGACTCATAAACAACTTGTACGACAATCCCGGAGTTGCCTACTATTGCAACATGTACGACAATGTCGGAGTTGCTTAACACATAAATGTAGTCATACCATAACCCCATCAATTCAACTAATATTGTATACTTACTTGAACTTACCTGACCTTACCTGTGTGTCCTGCGTTCACCTTTGCACTTCAGAGCGTTCACAATCATTATGTGCAAGGAATATACATGTGGGTATACCAGGATGTAAGTCTGAACTTTAACCATATCATAATATTTCCAGATATAAAAATATATAAACAAATGGTCTAGAATACATAAACTGTAATGCCCCATTCCCAAACTATTTACTTTTGAGAGTAATAATCGATGATAAGCCTAATTAAACACTAGTTAAATTAACTATCAATTAATTCCCTTTCCTTACTTCAATTTCGTGATTATTCCACCAATGTCCCTCAAACTACTCAATTTCCCAAACTAGACTATTGTCTTGATTACTCGTTCTCATTTATTATATGGCTGTATCTAACGTCTCGTTAGACTGCCTACGTACCTTAAGCAGGGATCAAGCCATTCGTAGTTCACAATAATTATTTATGGTAATACGCATATGGATATATCATGATGAAATCTAAACTCAACCATCTCATAGTATTTTATAACATATAAATATATATATGTCATGGCATAAATTTCTCAGTTTTATTTAAAAGCATTTATAGAATTATCAATCACGAAAAAATATGATAAGTAAGGAAAGATCCACTCACCTGGAGTCCGCGCTACAACTGCCTAGTACAAACATCGAGGCGTCACGAACGATCGGCGCCTGTGACCAATTATCAAACCATATCTCAGAATTCTCGTCGATACAATACCTAACTTACATCGCACATGAGTCTACGTAATTCGGTCCAGAAGATCTACAAATCAGATCTCTGATCCGTAACTTCCAAGGATCCACATTATGCTTTTAGAATAACATACTAAAGTTTCGGAACGATCCAACGGTCGGATCTCCGCCAATTGCCAAAACCAATTGGCGGTTAACATTTTATTTTACGAACTTACAAATCCAATTTGAGAAGATCCATAAGTCGGATTCCCAATCCGTAGTTCCTATATTCCTCAAATATTATGAATAATAACCTATTAAAATTTGATGACGATCCAACGGTCGGATCGTCGATTCATATAATGGCCTATTAACGTATCTTAGAGAATTTTGGTTCTAACGATCAATCTACGTCATTCAAATCTCAAAACTGAATTCAAGGCATCTAATTAGCCTAAGAATAACATCGATGGCCCTCTGGCCACGCGCCGCCGCAGGTGGCGGTCGGCCGCCCCGGCTCACCGGAAAATTCAACTATTTCTAAAAATTCTCAAAAATTACAGAATTGAAGATCTCAATGAGTAGAGTAAACTTTATACCTGTGTGTCCAAGTCCAATTTGACATGGAAGGCCCCAATTTTGTTAAAACCCGTCGGAAACCCTATTTTTTGGTGTGATCGATTCATCATCTACTTAACTCCGCCGCTCCAACCAACAATTGGGAATTGTTTCTAGGCTCAAGGGAAGTGTATGGGTAGTGGAAATTGGAAGAAATTGTTTCAGAAATGGTAGATTTGGAGCAAAGACCTCACGGCACCCGTATGGGTGTTCTTCGCGAAATCACAACGAAACTCGTTGATTTTTGGGTCGAATTGGATGCTGGGATATCTTGAGGGTGTTTGAGGGTGATGGGAGGCTGAAGAAAACTGGAAATTTGGACAGAAAACCGTCGGGAAAACACCCTATAAAACCGGGTCTTCGCACGGGTTAAAAGGACCCGACTGCTCCCCTCCTTTTCCTTCTCCCTCCTTTCCCTCATTTCCCTCTTCTGGTTGGCCTTCCTCTCCTTCTCTCTTCTCCTGATTCGCCCTCTCTTCCTTCTTCAAGATTGGGCAGCTTTGCCCAATCCCGTTTGCCCTCCATTCTTCCTCCCCGACTCTCTTCTTTTCTTTTCCCATATTCTAACCACCCTCATATATATATAAGTATAAATATTAACTAAAACCAAAATAGTTCTCGGGTTTACAGTTCCGTAAAACTTTAACCGTAACTCCAAATCCTCTTTTGCTTGCGCCTACGAGCCCGCGTTGTCGAATACTTCAGGGATATGCTAAAGCAAAATTTCATACGTCTCACTATACGCTGATCAACGAAAATCAAAACCTTTGCCTCTAAGGGCACATTCGTAAAAAAATTCATAAATTCGTAAAATTAGGAACGGGCTGTCACATTTATCCTATTCATAATATGTTGGACTATTGTTAATTATTTGACAATTGATATGGATAAATGTATTTGGTTCAAAATTCAAAATATAGATGTTATCGACAAAAAAATCTATTTATTGTTCGATTTAAGATTGTCTATTCATAATTTTCATTAGGAGTAATGCTAGATAGATCAACTGTTTAGACCAAATTTTATAAATCAGATACGTGGTTGACAATTGAATTATTACTTAAGTGTTGATTAACGTGTTTATTTTCTATTAGTGATACATCACATAATTTTCAATTTTAGTCTAAAATTTTAGCCTACCTAACATTACTATTCCCAACAGCTATTAACAACGAAATATGTATTGCCTAGGAATAATAGGTATAAAAACCAATTTTATGTATGATTACAAAAAGGGAATATTTATTGACATTAAAAAAAGAGAATTTATCGTTTATAGCCAAAATTTAGCTCTTCAATTAATAAATGTCAATTTTTATAAAAACTTTTAAATCTACCCAAAGACCCTCCTATTAAAAAACCACACACCAAAGAGATGTGTATTTTCTGTTCATTCTTTTTTTTTCCTTTTCAATTTAGGGTTCCATATTGTAATTCGAAAATATAGAAAGAAATATGGCATATGTTCTGATGGAATCGAGCTCATTATATTCTCAAATTCAATTCATAATTGACAAACTTACAACCAAGACCATGAAGAAAATTACACAAAAATACAATTTATGCATGTTTTTGTGTAAGATTCAATTGGTATTTTGAAGAAATTTTCATGGAAATTGCCATTACACGTTCTCATGGCATTCTGCATATTTGTTGGATCCCCGAAATCAGATTAGCTATTTAATTAAGAGATGGATATTAGCATGAAGGGCATGCCCAGTCCAGCAATTATAACGCGTTTGGATTCTTTTGATTTAATGGTCGTTTCCATGGCTCCCATCTGTTCTAATAATATAATTTATTCTTTGAACTTTATATTTGTGGTAGAGTTCTTCAAAATTTATACTTAGGGTAGACAAGTAGAATGCATTTCCATCTTCGCAATAGTGCAGCTGACGTACATTCATGGTGTCTTCCTTGTTCCAGTTTACCACTCCCAAAATCTCATCAACAATGACACAAGATTTGAAAGCGTTTTTTATGTAATTAGGTGTAAATTTTAAGGGCAATTGGGTCTATTCAAGTGGAGTTTTAGCTATATTTGAAATATTTTATAAAAACTGACATTTTGAATTTGTATGTTAAATTTTGGCTATATACGATAAATTATCTTAAAGAAATCTCATTTGCACGGCAAACTTTCTATAATGAGAAAAAAATACACTTATAATTATGGTGATGCCATAATTTCAAGTCCTTATCTTCCTGAAAATTTGAAATTGGAGTCTGCTGGTGGCTATTATTTTTAAGTAAATGTTGCTTGGAAGGAATTGGTTAGAAGGGACAGCGACTTATATTGCCTATGATGCTCTCGTAACCATGCTTCTAATTAAGGGATCTCGTTTCCTCTTAATCTAAATACTTTTACTATCTCATTCAAACACATTTAAGAAAATCACTTAAATCTAGTTTCATTTACTTAACAAATAATTACACAATAAATAGATACTAAAAACATAAAATAAATGTTCTTGATGATGATCATATAGTTAAACGGTTTTGAATTTCAACGATTTTTTGTACTGATGACATTGTGTGGCTTCCGAACTCCCATCTCCCCCTGATGTAAAATATATTGATGTACTAAAAAAAGAAGAAGATATTTTGGATTATAGAACCTCAATGGGAATACCCTAAACAATAATATATCTTTCAGGTAATTTATTATGACACTAACTTTATGTTTACGTGGGTTTCACTACCAAAACAAAAAAAGAAAAAAAAACAAAACAAAACAAAACAAAAACAAAAAAAAAAAACCAACTTTTCTGAGCGATAGGATTTCTTCGAGTGAACTAAGGTTTTCGTCACCAAAGGTTTTGGTCAACAGAATTTTGTCGGGCAAAATTAGTCAGGCAAAGGTCGTAGCTGAAACCCTTACCCGATGAATTATAGAATTCCATTGGGCAAATCTCGTTTATCTAACGAAAATATTTCGTGGAGCGAAGTGCGTTGACCAACTTAGCTCGACCTCAGCATCTTGTCGGGTTTTCCAAAATAAAAAATTTGCCCCATGAAACAGTCGTTGGGCAAGAAATTAAAGAAAATAAAATTAAAAATGCATAATACATGCTGGACAAAAGTATTCGTCGAACACACTTTTAAATATTTCATCTCATTTTTTTAATTTAATTTTAAATTTTAAATTTAATATCAATTTTCAATTAATCTAATGAATTCGGGTTGCCCAACGATATATTTGGTTGCCCAATTATTTACCTTGGCGCGAAAACTTTGCCCGTCGAAATACTTCGTTACCAAAAGTCTTTGAAAAAAATTAAAATGTTGACCATTTTTGGCCGACTAAATTTTTATTTTCGTCAGGCAAACTAACGTTACCCAACGAATTCTTGTTTGTCAAACAAACTTTAGTCGGGTAAATATAATTTCTGGTATTGCTTATTGCCATGGAGTGACCAAAGATAGCTTTCCTTTTTGGGGGGGGGGGGGGTGTTTGTTAAATATGAAACTAAGAGAGTTGAGACGAACAAGGGCAAGAATTGCCCCAAATGTGAGACTTTGACATGAGTGGTACTCATACAAATTATCCAATTCGCTAACTCTTAATTAGTCTTTCTTCACGGTTTTATTTTTGACATGTCAAGGAGTGAGTTTGCACACACTCATTCACGTTGGCATTCAACATTCATGCAATAAGAGGACGCGGCAAATCGGTGTAGCGTTGTGTCCCATTGGAATATTTATCTAATAAAAGGCTATTTGGGACCTTTTCTTTCCCCCTCTATGTATGTACCATGCATTCTAAAAAGGAGGCAGGAAATATTTATGTTTCTTGAGTATTGTCAAATGGCAAATCCGTGCTATGGTTTTCCTTTTTCACTTGTACGCTTTGTATGCTTGAATTTTTCTTCTACAAGTTTCGAGAGGTGGCTACAAGTAAAGGGTTTTCATATTCTACAGCTTTGACTCAACGTTTAAAATTAGCCTAAACCGGCGAATTTTTTAACAATTTTGCGATGGTTTTGCCTTTTTTGGTTTTTTGATTTGTATATTGGAATTGGATCCTCGCCGGATCTAATTCCTGGGGATCCTAGGGATCAACTCACGTGGGCCGTTGATCAAAAATCGTGCGGTCACAATTAAATGTTTTAAAAGTAAAACAGTTTCGTTTTGCGTGAAAAATAAAAAAAATAAAAAATTTGTGACCGCACGATTTTTGATCAACGATCCACGTGGGTTGATCCCTAGAATCCCCATGATTAGATCCGGCGAGGATCCAATTCCTTGTATATTACCTGCTATTGCAGCCTATGCAATGATTGACATCCAATAGAACTTTTCAGTTTCCGGTAGCAATTTGACATGACTTTTTGGTTAAATATATTTACTGCAGCATATGTTTAGAGTTGACAGAAATATAATAATCTTGTGGTGGCTGACTGATTCTTCGATACTGTATATAGACTACAATTAGGGTCTCTTTCTTTATGTAGCATTTGTGAAGTAATAGTTGAAATGAAATGCAACAATTGAAAGAGATTAGTTGGATTCGCATGCGGAAATCGCTTGGCTTATTATATATAAATAGTTTTTTTTTTTTTTTTTTTTAAGTAGATCACAATTTGACATGTATGCAAATTTTTTTTATATATGTCAAATTGTAATTTATCCAGAAGTAGTCGTTATGTATAACAACCCGGCTCAACCTTTAAGTCCAAATTTTCTTCAGAGCAACTCCACCCATGGAGCCCTCCCCCTGGCAATCCACTATTCAATCCACCATATTGAACAATAACTGCCTTTAATGAATAGTAACTACCATTAATGAATAGTAACTACCATTAATGAACAGTAAATTGCCATTTGCATCTCCACCATTGGAGCCCTCCCCCTGGCAATAGGCAATAAAATATTAGTTTTTTTTGTTTGTTTAAATGATACAAAATAAAATTATTTGTAATTTCGGATAAGAATTTTTAAATCGTTCTCGTTGCGCCACGTGTCATTGTGGTGTAATGTCACATCCCGGCCCGGGTCCACCACATCCCGGGCCCGATCCACCACCGTAGCACGATATTGTCCGCTTTGGGCTTACCATTCCCTCACGGTTTTTGTTTTTGGGAACTCACGAGCAACTTCCCAGTGGGTCACCCATCCTGGGAGTGCTCTGGCCTCCTGCTCGCTTAACTTCGGAGTTCCTACGGAACCCGAAGCCAGTGGGCTCCTAAAAGGCCTCGTGCTAGGTAGGGATGGGAATATATATTTAAGGATCACTCCCCTGGGCGATGTGGGATGTTACATGTAAGGTAGATGGAGAAGAAGTGGTGATATTTATAGAAAAGTTTTTTCAAATTTTTACAATTTTTACAATTTTTTTCGGATTTTTTTTTAATTTTTATTCAAATAATTAATCTCTGCCGTTGGATTTAAAAAATTTTGAATTCCAACACTCCAGATTGTGCCACGTGTCACAACAGTAACTTTTCTTAATTTTAAAACTAATTTGTCTTTTTATTACCTTTGCATCGGACGACTGGTATTTAAACCTTTTGGGATCGAACGGATCGTGGGAAGCCACGTGGCTTCCCATCGATCACTGGGCATCTCTGCACGTGCGAGCCCTGGCGCCTGATTTCCGGTTGGGCGAAGTGCTCCCACTCTTGGCCCTCGGGCTGCAGGCCCGTCGATTCCCCACTCCCCCAGCCCTCAGGCTCCCACCCTCACTCGGGCTCTCCAAGGCTAGAGCACTGTCCACCGGGCCTCGGGCCCTTTCCTCTCCCCTGTCCCCCGAGCAATGTCCATGGGTGAACTTGCTCTTAGAGCACATGAATATATTGGAGTTTATGTATATCCAACTCATACACCTACTTTAGGTAATTCATACACATATAGATATATTAATTAAAGTATAAATTTTGAGTGTCCAAATATTATTATAATTAATAAGGTGGAACAAAACCCTATATATACATGCATCTAGCATAAACTTTTAGAGTTTTTGTTTTTTATTTTTTATTTTTTATTTTTTTATTTTTTTTTATAATCAAGAATAAATTAATTAACATAAATAAATACAAGAGAGTTATTTGATACATTGTTCCATTGACAAACAAATTGATTTGGAGTGATCTTGCAATCAAAGAAACAAAAGTAAACCCGTAAAAGACTATCACAAACACAAACGTACAATCATCAAGAGCACTGTCACAATAAACAATAGACACAGAAACTTTTAAGTTGAATGCCGTTTAAATATGGTATTTGAGCATGAACGGTGTATAACTGCTCAACTAAGTAATGCTCCTAAAGTTTCCAAAAGAAAAAAAAAAGTAATGCTCTTTAAAGTCCATTCAACTCTGCTATTGTCTCTTCTTGTATTCTAATCTTTACAACTTCAACTTGCGATTTGATTAAGAAGTCGACTATAGTTCCAAAAAACATAAATCCCAAAACGATCCCACTATTACTATTTTTTAAGAAGTTAGATTTAAGGTTGGCAGTAGTGGGCTAGTGGGATTAATAAACAGAAAGAACATGTTCAAAAGGAAAAGAAGTTTGCAAATTTTGTACCAAGGAAAAGGGAATGACTGCAAATTTCTCTTCTAGTGTATGAACAAATTGAAAGTTTCGTTGGTAGTCACTAAAGAAGTTGTATTCATTTGTCATCCATTGTAATCGTTTAGTTTTTATTAATGAAATCATTTTATCGCTTCATGCAAAAAAAAATAAAAAAATTCATGGTTTCTAGCCCGCTACTCGAGTTTGACATATTTATCACAAATCAAACCTTGTAGCGGATAATAAATTGACTTTCCAAACCTAATATTTCAATTTCGTTGTCTAATACGGTTGGCATTTGCTAATAGATTATTGTCTAGTCTTCAAAATTAGCACTCCAGTACATCTTGCATCCCTGTTACAAGAGGAATGAATGCATGATGAGATAATAGCTTTCTTTTTTCTTTTCTTTTTTTCTTTTTTGTTTGGAATATAAAAAACGTGTATAAACATATTGAATGTTGTGGCCACTTGCATATATTGCTTGGGCCTGTTAAGTATTTGTTACCAATATATCATTTGGGCCAAGTGTCGGATACTATTTAAATTCAAAAAGGCCAGAATTATCAATCTAAACTTACACATCCCAATTGAATTGGGTTGGTTCAACTTTAGATTTTATTCTGTCGATTTTAGGTTGTGAGAATTCACAACTTTGAACATGTTGGAGATGCTCACATTGTTTTGGGAACTCATCAAATCATGCTCCCCAATAGGAGATACATCAAATCATGCTCCCCAAAAGGAGAAATGGTAAATGGTAAGCTGTCTGCACTGTCTTGACTAATCAAGAACAAAAAGTGTCACTTGTATGTGAAGCAATTGAAGTGTAGCATGAACCAAATTTTGTTTTTAAAATTTTCTTTTCCAATGCTAGCAGATTGATTACTGCTAGCGATCATGATCAGATACGGAGTGTTGTGGCTTAAACTTGCAACCAAGTAGAGACTAGAGAGCAATCAGTGTCATGATGGATAATAAGTTGAGTATGTGACGTCATTATCTTAAACTGAGATTAAATTAAGTATGCTCTAAGCTCTTAGGTTAGGAGGCATTCCAAACCTAATAGGTGGATAATAAACCATAAATGGCGCTACTTAAGGAGGACTTTCATGACACCGGTAGTAGTCCTGTGTGAATGATACAATGCATGCGTCAGTTTCTCTCTACGCGGCGTTATTTCGGTGATATAGAACACCATAATAACGATGTACTCGTGTCATATAAGTTGCTCATTAGAAATATTGATTAGACGGGTAACCAATTAACACTGAGCTATGACAGTTTCTCTGCGGTTCCAAATATTGGTTCTATTTTGATGCTCTTGTATTTGAAGCAGAGTCTTTATCATATTATTGGTTTGTCTAGATCTGATTAGGTCATTGTATTGTCCAAAACACTGGCTCTGATTGAATATTAAGTGCCTACTTAATATAAAACACAGCTGGCCCTTGTAATTAACCAAACTTGGCAGTTGGCAGTGTCATGTCGTGTGTTGTCGATGGCTTCAAAGTGCTGATGTGTTGGGGGCAGCCGAACCAATTGGTTACATGCAGCTTAAAACCCACGGACGCCAAATGTTACTTGTTGGGGTTTTGAATGGAAAAAATCGTGAGTTCGAATAGAAACAGCCCTAATCACCCCTTTACTTGGTTAACACAAATCCAAACAGCCACTTCTATCCCCATCGTCCTTCATCCCTCTCCCATGGCTCCACCATCTTCCCAAAGTATGAAATTCTGAATAAACTCTCTCTCTCTCTCTCTCTCTCTCTCTCTCTCTCTCTCATCAAAGTCTACAATTTTAAATAAACAACTTTAAACCCCCAATCCACTTTCTCTCTAATTTTCATGTGGCTGCTGTCATAGGAAAATTGCCACATGGATGGAATTTAAGACTTCAAAAACTATCTGAAACACAATCATAAGGAGATGACCGTGGAGGAATAGGTTGTGAGACTTCGTATTGAAGGAGATAAAAGGAAGAGAGAAGATTGGTGTGGCTTCATCTATGGAAGCCAAGGCTCACGTCATTGAAGGAGAAACATGAAAGAGAAATTCCCTCGTCAGAAAAGAAGGAACAAGAGAGTAAAAACAAAGAATAAAGTGTATAATGGAAAGCCACGACATATAAGACTAATGCACAATAATATTAAAAATTTGCTTTACGGTGGAATATTTTTCATTGATTATGTTTAATCAAAGGAAAATATAGCTGATCCGTTTAACAAAGGTGTGTCAAGATATGGCAAGTAAAATATTCATCAATGAGAATAGGGCTAAAACAACCATGCATGTATTAATTGGAGTGTTCATGAAGAAATATTATCAAACACTCCAGTTTATAGTTATAAACACTTATAACACCGTTAGACCCTTTAACCAATTGTTTTGTATACGAATTAATCCAGGTAGAGCTTAACCCCGAGAATTCAGCGTTAAGCTCTGAGGTGGGAAGTACTAATTATTTGCTGGGAAAGCTTCTCAGAGCAATCTTACTTAAAAGTTATTTCAAAGATTGTACCTTCCAAAATAAGGGACCTATTCTCCCTTAGTGAAGTAACTCATCCGTATTCTATGTTTTCTTATTACTTCAATTTTAAAGTAAGTAAACTACTTCAATTGTTGTTTGCACTTTTTTGCATTTCCAATGCCCGGAGCTAACAAATACCAATTGATAAGTGATTTTTTTTTCTTTTCTATTACGAACTGATTTTTAAGTGTTTCTCGATAATATTAATAATTGTTCATGAGGGCCAAGTAGTAGACGTGGAGCTCAGTTTAGAGGGCAGGTGTGCCCTCATTTCAATCACCCATATGATTAAGGTGGTTGAGACGAACCAAAACAGTCATATTAGGAATCGTTTAGATGTACTTTTAAAATGACTGAAAGCGTTTTTAGAGAAAATATTTTTGGGTTCCAAAAGCACTTGAAGTGCTTTCTATAATAAGCACTAGTTATGTGCTTCTTCTAGGAAGCACCTTAAATACTTTTTCAGAAATTACTTGCATTTTTACTAATGATTGTTCCAAAACAATCATATTAAGGTTCGTTTGGATGTACTTTTAAAATGACTGAAAGCGCTTTTAGAGAAAATATTTTTGAGTCCCAAAAGCACTTGAAGTGCTTTCTGCAATAAGCATAAGCTATGTGCTTCTTCCAGGAAGCACTTTAAGTGCTTTTCCAGGAATTAATTGCATTTTTACAAATGATTGTTCCAAAAACATTTTCCCCAAAAGCACTTTCAGCCATTTTAAAAGCACATACAAACGAGCTTTTAATCTAATCACGTATTAAGTGACTAATTAAATTAGTTTATCTCATATGATGTCGGTAACACATCATCTAGCTCGTACTCATAGAGAGAACGTAGAACGAAGGTCACAGAGCGCGTATTCCTTTTAGACACGTGCAAATTGTGCATGTGAGATAAGGTGTTTGGTACAAAAACAAAGAAATAAGGGCCCGTTTGTTTGACCGGATTAGGGAGGACTGAACTAGACTAGACTATAGTCCCTTGTTTGGTCTGCACCAGGATTGGGTTTAATGACCTTAGCACAGACTCGCTCGGATTATACGCCTCCTTAACAGTTCTTAACGAGGATCCCTACTTATGGGCGGACTCGTAAGCTAGAGAAAACCACGAGAGATTCAATCGTCCAAGAACCCCCCAACGTCGCTCGTCCTCATCTCTGCATCTTCCCTCATCATCGTCCTTGCCCTGCTCCCTCATCGTCGTCCTCCTCACCCTCATCTATGCGTCTTCCCTCATCTGCATCTGCTCGGCCTCATCTGCTCCGAGTTGTTTGGTAAACTTCGAATCTTCTATTTATTTCGTCGATTTGTTTTGCAGATCGTGATATTACTGAACTTTATTTGATTTTGTTGTTTTGGGTTTGAGAAATTTTCAATCATAGAACTCTGCACTTGAACAAATTAGGGTTTGGATTTTTAGGTCAATTTGAGATTAGAATTTGGGGTTTTTTCATATTTCAACTTTTCTTTCAAATCTGAACTCAGAAACGTGGGTGACTTTACCTGTTTTGTAGCCCTTCACATTACGGTTAAAGTCATATATGTTTTGTACATGAAGTACCACAGATGACTGGTCTTGCATTCATGCTTGTTTATATTGATTATATATTTCTTGCTTCACTAAGTTTATGTTACGTCTTTAAGGTATGTCAAAAGGGAATTGCAGCGAAGTATTTGATGGCTTTATAATGTTTTAGGATTGTATATAGACTATAGAGCAATAATCTCTAGTTATATCATATGTTTGGCATGTTGTGCCTCTAGATGTTGAATTAGGTCCGGATTGATAGTCCAGCGAGAAAAAATTACTTCGTAAAGTAGGCAGGGCATAGTAAGTGAAGCGAAATATCTACAATTTATGTATGCCTTATGCATTATCTTTCATATTCCAGAACAATTTGGTAAGAGAAAACTAGGCAGGGCTTATAGGGTGAAACAACTAAAAAAAAAATTCATTTTAAAGAAAAATGGTTAACAGTTAACTGGAATGTAGTGAGAAGGATACCCCTATGAGAAGTAACCAAGAAATGGCTATCAGATTTGCTAGCACATCTCTTTAAAGTAGTTTTGACGGGTTCAGAGAGACTGGTCTCCAGTGCATTTATGGCTTACTTTTCAATATGATCCAAAGGCTACATATAGACAAACACCATGAAAACCATCATATATGCTATTGATATGATTAATACAGTAAAAAACCTGAACAACTGGTTCACTCAGAGGGTTTAGACAGTGTAGAACATATTCTTCATACTGCTCGGTATTCACATTCTACTACATCTGCTACGTGGTGCTTGTTTCAGTTGAATATAGGATTAGCATCATTAGTAGTAAGGTTTGGGTGCTTGCTCATGTCTAGTTCTAACCTTCTTGATTCTGTTAGTATACAGTAATTCTGCATGTACTTTGTAGTCCTACTGCTGTTTGAGCTTTGTCATCGTAATTTTTGTTTTAAGCTTCGTAGTTGGCGTTTCAATTTGAAGTATTGAAGCTCTACACAAGCGGAAAGCCGCATTTCGTTTCAGATTTAGTCTTTTGAGCTATGGCTTTTATCTTGAAGCTCTGTTTGTCAGTACGCAATAGTTGAGACCATTCATGTCGGTTTTTCTGTTGCATCATAGTTCTTAGCTGCAACTGTTAAGACTAGAGGAAGACAATGATCTTTGCATATGCTATAGTTTCAAGTTTTTTTTTGGCTTATGAACTAGTCTTTGCATATACTTACTTTTTGGTATCAGGTTGGACTAGCCATTTGGGAAGCTTGAAACTCTGGTGGGAAAGTTGCCTATGGTAAGAGAGATTTACACTCACTTCTACAACAAGATAGAGTGCAACTGCTACCCAAAATGCAGGCCAAGTGAAATGAAATGAAGCTAAAAGAGTATGCAAATGCAAAGCCAAAATGACCCAACTACTAAGCCTATATCCATGATGTTCCATTCCTTGATAAGCTAAGTCTACCGAAACTAAATTCAAATGGTTCTCTTATCTCATCCAATCCATGCAACAGAATGTTTCAACTTAGTTTGAATGAGTCAACGATCTTGGAAGTATGAATTTTGTAATTTATGTATTTAGTTCTTAGTTATCTGTTATGTTTTAATTTAAAGAGTTTGGTTTCATCTCAAACTCTCTGTCAACTCTATATATATAATGAAAATATACAGATGGCTAATTCATCTAGCCTAATTATACTTGAACTGAGATTTCTATCTTGGCATCATCCCTCTCTGCGTCTAACGACAAACCTCTCAACGTTTCCCATGGATCTTGTTAATCGTACAACCTTAGGATATGGGTGTATTTTGTTCGTCCAATGCTACTCTTGAATCATTTATGTTTCCTTCGTTGGCAAGAAAATTTGGTTTTTGTGTTTTTATCGAATCTCACTCTCATTCAATATTATTAATTTTAATAATATCTTTAATTAAAAAAGCAATTACAATAGAATAATAATGTAGTCCTAGTCTGAGCAAACACCAAACTGGTGACATTAATGATTTCATTATCCTGCTTCTTAGTCCGACACTGCACCAAACGCTTCACTAAGCTAGTCCAGCTTAGTCTCTGAAGCTAGTCCAGTCCGAGACAGTCCGGTGCAACAAATGCACCCTAATAGAATTTTAGTGAGTCTGGTTTTGGGAATAGTCTTTTCAGCTTTTGGTTGATAAAGACAAGAGCACGAAAAACTCCGGTGCACCAATACATCAAAATAAAGTATGTACGTAGCATGCATGATGTGGAAACAGCTCGTGGGCGGAATTGTGGAACAATTCGACATGCGCATGTCTAAGAAAAACGAGTTAAAATAATTCTAAAGTTGGGGGTATTCGATGTCCGATTAGGGTCAAATTTTGTGTCATTCTTCGTTGCAAGGAAACGCCGACACAAATAAGTATCTTAAAGGTTTTATTATTATGGCAAATTGACGAAATTTGCTAGTCCAATACCTATTTTAAGATTCTGTTTTTATTTTTTTAGAAAAAAAAAATACAAGAAAAGATGAGGAGAAGAGGAAGATGGACATAAATCTTACTCTCTTGAAACATGAAATAGAAAACAAAGTACAAAAACAGAGGAAAGAACATAAACTGAAAAAATAGAGTGATAGTGAATCGAACACCTGACTTTCCAAATTTGTATTTTAAGGAAAACAGGTTTTAGGATTTTGATGATTCACTATTTTATTTTTATATTGAAGATAAGGCTTGATGTGAGTATTAAACACCGTAAGAGATTGTACTCAAAAACCATCAAACCATATTATCAAGTAAAATCATAATCTTGTCTGTTGCCTTTATCTTGAATTAGGCTAGGGTTTTAAAACTTAATGTATCTTATTATCTTAACCCTACCATCTTTTGTTGCTTTTGCAACTTTAATACATTGTCTCCATCTCCATCTATTTATTCAAAAAAACCTTAAAATTAAACTAGAAATGTGACTTGTAGTTAGAGATAAAGCAACAATCAATTCATTTAAATCAATAACTTGTATTTCTAAAGAAAATTACGTTTTGTATCATTTGATGTGGCAAGTGATGTGTACATGTCATGTCAATAAATAAATTTATTTTATTAAATGTTAATTGTATGTATCAATTGCCGTATGTGTAGTACACCAAATATGTATAAATATGTAGTCTTCTGAAGAAAAAAAAAAGCCAAGGCGTTTTTGGATGATTAGATTAATTTAATTATGTAATTTTCAGTTCTGTGTGACTTTAATTCAGTTTTATGTGACTTTAAGTTTATTGTCTATTTCATTTCTGAATATATGTTACAAAATGGTTGTAAAACTCACTTCTTGTTGGAAGGTGGGAGAATGGGACGTATGAAATATTCATAGAGAGTTCTATCTCATTTTTGTGTCTTTCTCTTGTGAGATTGTTCAGCTTCGTTTTCTAGTTCTTTGTGACTGTAGGGTGGTACTAGAACTAATGTTCTAAAAGACGCTAGGCGCTAGTAGGGAGGCGGGCTGGGCCTAGCACCTAGGTGGCTAAGCGGGGCTTAGGCGGGGGCCTAGGCGGATTTAAGTAAATTTATTATATATTGTATAAATAAGTGTCGGTTTATGCTTAAAAAAACACACGTAATTATATTGGATACATAAATTACAAAATAAAATGACATATAAATTATAAAGTATTAGAACATATTGAAAACATAGAGAACAAACATATAATGAGTGTTCGTCCAAGTATTCAATAAGTCTCCTACATTTTATTGAAAAATTAAAATGCAAAATCAAAGAGATTGATTTTCTGTCGAAGTGAGAGTCGTGACTAGGTGGGTGCCTAGACGGGTTTAGGCGGGCTAGGCCAAAACTTAAGCGGGTCTAGGTGCACTTTCTTAATTTTTAAACGCATGGGGACTAATCGGGGCGGTGGCTAGCCGCATAGCGCCTAGATGGGGCCTAGGCAGCACTAGGTTTAGAAGACTAGAACATACTATTTTGAGATTTTTAGGTCTCTCCTCGCACTCAGAAACAAACTTTGCCTATGGTTTTTTTTTTTTTTTTTTTACACCTACCTATCATTTGATTTCGTTTCTTTTCAGTGCGCCCTGCATCATCTTCCTAGCACTGTTATCCTTTTATGGACAAACTTATATATGAAGGCTTATATCAAACCCCATGACGTCGGGGACAAGGAAAAGCCTTTGCCAACCGATTTCCAACTTAAATAAGAAAAGTGGGAAGCAAATGAAATGATGCAATTACAGTGTGAATATTACATTATTATTATTATTGTTGTTGTTGTTGTTATTTTATTACTCTTTTGATTGGCAGATGGCATGTGGATGACGATGGAAAGCCAAGTCCACTAATAACTCTCCACCTACCGTCGCCTTCCGATGCGATGCCATGTCATCCCATATCGGATGAATGCTTACCAGTTCACCCATGCAAAGGATATAGTCAGTTTAGGGCTTCTCCTCTTTTGTTTTTTTCACCCACCCTAATATTAAATTGTAAAATATTAAGCTTGGACTGCGGACGGTGGAAAGACGGCTGCATACAAGTCGTTACCCTTTGTAAAACTACGCCAAAATCATTTGCCTAATTAAGTGCGACTATGAGCCATTAACTTTTAGTTATTGTGGATGACCGTGAGTCGTCGTTGACAT
This sequence comes from Malus fusca, assembly GCA_035220775.1. Classification (NCBI taxonomy): domain Eukaryota; kingdom Viridiplantae; phylum Streptophyta; class Magnoliopsida; order Rosales; family Rosaceae; genus Malus; species Malus fusca. The sequence continues at coordinate 25,302,593 of CM069062.1, forward strand.
GTTGTAAAACCTGCACTAGGCACATTTAGGTGGTTAAATCATTGTGGATGCGTTGTAGATTTGCAATGGCGAAGCCATGGGAGAAAAGGATTTACACGAAACTATTTTACTGTTATCGTAACATTCTCAACCAATAATTCAATGTCATATGTACACTTCTCTACATGACATTACACTATTAGATGGAAATGTCACGTAATTGTGAACTCGTTTTATGTAAGTTATTTTCTTGTAACGAATGACTTACATTCGAAGACATGAAGTCATTATTACTTTTTCAAAAGAAACACATGGGCTATATCCCAAAGTGGGTTTGTTACTAGCTCCTAGATAAAAACCTTCAAAACAGAAGACCACATCTTATCAATTTGGTTTTGGTTATTTTTTGTGGACTGTATCCAATCATCCAACGGCTCCAATTCCTCCCCGCCCTCCAACTTTGGCCGCATCTTTGTTGTCCATCCGACCATACCATAACTAAATAATATCCAAATACAGTCAAATACCATGTCCATTTTCCCCCATATATAAATTATAACCACACCTTATCTTTTTCCTATTTTCCTATCTTTTTTTTATCATCGATAAACAATCTACTGTTTCATTGATTCATTCATTTGATTTGTTCATGGCAATATCTCCGCAAGCATTTCCGCCGCGAAAACGCCGGCCCTCGGCTGGGGCCTTCATATCGCCCAAGCTCTCCGACCAGACCCTCCTCCGTTCCCTCCACCATCTCTCCCAAGAAATCTCCTCCCTCGAGCCGCTCCAGTTCTTCCTGCGCCGCACGTCCCGCTCGGTGATCCGCAGGTCAACCCTCCTCTCCATCTTCTTCGAAGACATCATCCGCATCTCCACCGCTGTCTTCTCCCACTCCGCCATGCTCTGCTTCCAGGAGCTCTACATCCTGCTCCAGAGGATCCAGACCCTTCTCGAAGACTCCTCCAACGGCAGCCGGATGTGGCTCCTCCTCCAGACCGAGTCTCTAGCGAACAGCTTCCACGAGCTCACCCTCGACCTCTCCACCTTACTCGACATCCTCCCCGTCAAGGAGCTACGATTAAACGACGACGTAGAAGAGGTCGTCTCCCTCCTCCGCACCCAGTGCTCCCGCAGCACCACGAAGTCGTTCGTCGATCCAAGAGATGACGGCCTCCGCCTCGAGGTCTGCTCCATACTCGACCGCCTCAGGAGCGAGATCGTTCCCGACCACTCCAAGCTCTCCGATATTTTCACGCAATTGGGGATTCGCGATGCTTCGGATTGCAGAGAGGAGCTTGAGAGCCTCCAGGAAGAGTTCCAGAACCAGACGGAGGAGAAATCCAAGTCGCAGCTCGTTGCTCTCGTCGGACTCGTTCGCTACGGCAAGTGCGTGTTATTCGGAGCATCCACGCCGGCATCGGACCTAATCCGCCTTAAATCGGCGTCGGAATTAAGTTTCCCGGCGGATTTCCGGTGCCCGATCAGTTTGGAGCTAATGCGGGACCCGGTCACCGTGGCGACCGGCCAGACGTACGATCGTGAGTCCATCAAGCTGTGGATCGAAGCGGGTCACAACACGTGTCCCAAGACAGGTCAGGCCCTGGCCCACACTGAGCTCATCCCCAACCTCGCGTTGAAAAATCTCATCGCCATGTGGTGCCGCCAGCAGAAAATCCCTTTCGAAACCGCGGCGAAGAATAAGGGGCTGGTCAACGCCGTTAAAAAGAACAAGGCCGCGCTCGAAGCTACCAGAATGACGGCGTCGTTTCTGGTCAATAAGCTTTCGGTGTCTCAGTCTATGGAGGCGGCGAACGGCGTCGTTTACGAGCTCCGGAGTCTGGCGAAGACGGACGCCGACTGTCGCGCCTGCATTGCGGAAGCCGGGGCTATTCCTTTGCTCGTACGGTACCTGGGCGCGGACGTCGGTGGGGCCCATCCGAACCTGCAGGTTAACGCCGTGACGACGATTCTAAACCTTTCTATTTTGGAAGCGAACAAAACGCGGATCATGGAGACGGACGGAGCTCTTAACGGCATCATTGAGGTGCTGAGGTCGGGGGCCACGTGGGAGGCGAAGGGGAATGCGGCGGCGACGATATTCAGTTTATCAGGTGTGCACGGGTACAGGAAGAGACTGGGGAGGAAGACACGCGTCATAAAGGGGTTAGTGGAGCTGGCGAGGGATGGACCCGAGCACGGATGTTTTAAAAAGGACGCCATGGTGGCGATATTGAATTTGGTGGGAGAGAGGGAGGCAGTGGCGAGATTGGTGGAAGGTGGGGTGGTGGAGACGACCTTGCAAGTGATGGAGGGGTTGCCGGAGGAGGCGGTGGCTGTGTTGGAAATTGTGGTTAGAAGCGGGGGATTAGTGGCCATTGCGGCGGCGTACGGCGCGATTAGAAAATTGGGAAGTGTGTTGAGAGAAGGGTCGGAGAGGGCGAGGGAGAGCGCGGCGGCGACGCTGGTGACAATTTGTCGAAAAGGGGGATCGGAAATGGTGGCGGAATTGGCGTCAGTGCCCGGGATTGAGAGGATGATATGGGAATTGATGGGGGTGGGGACGGTGAGGGCGAGGCGGAAGGCGGCGTCGCTGTTGAGGATTCTGAGGAGATGGGCTGCGGGTTTGGGTAGTGAGGTTGCGGAGGTGGGATATTCATCGGTGAATCATGTGAGTACATCGGCAACAGCGACAATAGTGGCAATCTGATTAAATTTAGCGGTCACTAATTTCGTTGAATCTGATTGTAATTGTCTATAGAGGTTTTCGTTTTCTTTGTTTCGATTTGTTGAAAGTTTAGATGAAAAAAATCTCATGCACTCTTTCGTATAGTTGTACATGCAACCCAATACATTCTTGGCTATATATCCTCACCGTATCTCCTCTGATTTGAGAAAAATGTCAATATCCCCTGCGAATTTGTTTTTCCATCTTCACCACGTCTCTTCTCTTAATGCGTGTAAGATGTCGGTACGCAATGCGCATGTATTTACTTATCTAGAATCAGTATTAAAATATAGTATCAGATTATGATTATGTTTACTAACCATAATCAGTATTAAAATATAGTATCCAGAATCAGTATTAAAATATAATATCAGATTATGATTATGTTTACTAACCAAATAGAAAGAAAACACAAGTTATGCCACATTATCAAGAGATTGAAAGAATTTAGTTTACAAATCGGGAGGAATTTGACATTTAAAATGTGTTCGGGTATAACTTTTTCATCTTTGATTAGGTCATGATTTTTCATTTCTTTTCATACCAGTTTGAACCTTCTTATGCATTCTCATTTCACATTTTTAGAATAGCAAACGTGTTATAACAACTTTACTAGTTGTACCTGATTGACTGAGGCATAATAATCTAACTTCCTCATCTCTTCCGCAAAAATGTGTTCGGGCATAATTCTTCAAGTAGCCCAACTAGCGCGAACGGGCCTAAGTTGAAGCACAAAACTTCTGGCCAGTTCCACATCATAGCCTGCTGCTACAAGTGCACTCATATAAGTGAGAGTAATGAGGTTTTTCTTTGGAAAATTGCCCAAAATGATCACAGCTTTTAAACATCCATTGCTGACATGATCAAGATTTTAGCATGCCGTCAATATATGATTGCTATATATGTCACCAATCTTTCAGCTCTATGTTGTCGATACATCAAGATGCGGTTAGGATTGATACACTAAATTTGATCAGTTCAACGATTTCGATTAAACCAAAATTTTCACCGACTCCAAGGATTGCGTTGTTTTACTCAATCATCAACCCAAATTTCCATCCAAGACCAAGCTCTCTGCAAGTATATATAGCCATACTCTTGCATGTACCGGACAAGCGTTCCCACCAAAGCCAAAACAAAAACAAATGGTCCCAAAACCTCCACAGTTCACACATATTACTCGACACATCCTAGTTGAGGAGGAGAATGATGAGGATAATGTTGAACATATGACATAAATACTGGGAGGCCTGGAGTTTTAATTCTTTGTTCCTCCTTCTCCTCCTCCTCCTCCTCCCACGTATAAACAATTGTCATAAGCTCCAAAAATATGCCCCAAGAAGGACAAAAATTCCAGTTGGTCCCCTCTCTTCTTCTGTATATGTACATAGTACTCACCGTTTTGGCTGTGGGTTTGGTCCGGATACTTTCAGACCACTCTGCAGCAGCAGCAGCAGCAGCAGGAAAGGGGGACTAATATTCTTTGACCAGGAATTATAGGGCTCTTTAAGCTTCTGAATGTGAATCAAACCCATGCCCATTGCACCCACTGTTTGGCTTGCTGGCTGGCTTTTAAACTGTCTTTTGTGTGTGTGCGCGCGCGCACGTGTGTGTGTGCAGTCATCCAAGAGTCAACAGCAGCAAGCAACTTCACCGTGATCGTCCTACATATCCACCGGTCTCTGCTTTGTTGTTTCGTCATGCATTATAAATGGGCCACTTAAACCGTAGCTAGCTGCAAGTGGCTCTTTGCTACCGTAGTGGAAAGATGTCTTGTTCTTGCATGCCGGCGTAATTTTGAACTTCGTCGGTGGCTAATCTAATATCTAACTTACTAACGCTATCATTGAACTCAAAAGAAAAAAAAAAAAAAAAAAAAAAACCCTAGCTAGCTAGGAACAATAATGATAACAAAACTCAAATTTATTTGACAAAACTAATAAGAGATAAGTGGAGTACAAACATGGAAAACTTTAGGCCCCCTTTTTCCTTCTTAGATTCAATTTTTTTTCAGTTTTTGAAATGAGGTACTAAGTAATTTAATTATATTTATTATTTAAAAGAAAACTATAAATTATTTTCAAATTGAATACTATGCAACTCCTTACAAAACCCTATCTAAAGAGAAACAAATTATAAAATGATTTGACACAAATAAAAATAAAAAAAGACTCATTTTACAGCAACGCAATGAGTTTTGTGAATCTTGTCATTCTTATCAAAACCAAATCTTAACTCACATATCCAACACTAGGTCCCTAATTATAAAAAAACTAAAATATCGATTTTTTTTGGACTTACGCCTATCTATATAATCCCCTTGTGGAACCCCACTTGCTATTATATATTATCCTTTGTCCCATTTTGTACGCTACCACAAGAAGATTTATTTTGGCTCCCAAATCTTTGAATGATCAACTTTCATATGAGTTTGGGGTTTGGGGTTTTGTTGTTACTTGGACTAGGGTTTTCATTTTGGGTTGGACTTGGATGATGAAAGAAACATGACCCGTCAACAACAAACAATAGATTATGCATGAAGATATACATTTTGTGCCCTAAAAAAAGCCCAAGGAGCTAGGGTACTAACAAACAACAAACAAACAATAGATTATGCATATCTATCTCGATGGGACACACATAACGTTTCTATCTTGGAGCTATGTAAACACAAAATCTTTCCAAACCTTTATGTCTTTTGGATCTTTGCAAAATTTCCCTTCATCCACAACTTAAAAACGCAAAAAATGCAAAACACACACTAGTCCTTTATGGCCATTCAATGTACGACAAAAACCTGTGTTTTCTTCTGAAGCTGAATGAGTAGCAACTCTGAGACTGAGAGGTTCCCAAAGGCCAAGAGTAAAAGTGATCGTTTTAACAGAAGAAGGTTGCTCTTCGGGGTAGTTTTTCCAATACGTGACCAAAGAGGCCAAAGAGTTGTGATATTCTGGCTCCCTTGTCCAGGTTAGGACCCTACCGGCCAAGGCTGCATGTAAGCCACTTTGACAAAACGGTTGGAAAAGAAATGTAGGGCACTGGTAAGCCGTGGTACTACAAGAAAAGACCTCCCGGTCACGATAAAATCGCTCCCAAACAAAACACCCACAAAACTGAAAGAAGAAGAGAGGGAGTTGTTTTTTTTCTTTTAATAAAATGTTATTGGGGCAAAATTTGGATAAAACCACTCAATTAATTAATCATAATTAGATATTAAGCTCATAATTAATCAGAGACGAACAACATGAGACATTCCATTTAAAAGCGGAGTTGTGCTTAGGCTCCATGGGATGGATTATAGCCTAAGGCAACTTACTTTGAACATATCTAGCCCATGTCTTATCATATAGATAAGCTCAATCTAACCCCACATGGCACATCAAAGCATTAAGTGCAAGTAGGCCCATTAAACTGATCCTCATTCATTTTTCTTTGAGGCCATCTAATCTACCATTGGACTATATGTCTTTAGCTCTCTCAAATATTATTTTTTGAATGTGTAGTTTTAGCAGGTTATATATATATTTTTTCATTTCCAGCAGTACATGGTTTATACACTAATAGATCGTATAGAAAGAGAGAGAGAGAAAGAGAGAATTTCATGTGAACTCCACATAAAAGCTTTGTCGGAGGGCTAAATATAGCCCGCTTGAGAACTGCTTGAGGTTTATTTGTAGCCAACCCATCTTGGTGACTAGAATATAGCTCCCTTGTGTGGTGGTGGATTTTAAAGTTTCCAAGATATATTTTGGCATATTGCCCTTGGCTAAAGATGTCCTTTAGTGCTTCACTCTTTTTGGGCCATCTTTGGTGATTCTTGGTTTTCATGTTTTCTCCTTTTTTTTAATTAAATAATAGGATGGTGTTATCCACATACTCATTTTTACTTCTCACACATCTCTTGTAATTTTCGGCTGCTAGATCGAATAAATTGAAGAAAATTAATGGACAAAAACTAATAAAGGTGTGTAGAAGGTAAAAAAAAAGTGTGAATAACACTATCCAAATTATATTATTCCACCCATTTAGAAAATCCTAGCTCCACTCTTACTCCTACATATAAATAGAGGGTAATATTGTTACACTGTAGAGTTCCATTGACTCTATGATCTATGAAATTTAGGATCATATATTGTTGGATCTTAATCTAATGGTAGGTGGTCATTTAACTGTTGTTCTACTTTTCCTTTATCGTTAAATTAAAAACAGACAATGAATAACTACAATTTTCTTAAATCATAAAGTCTAGAAGGACGATACTCCGACTAAAGAATCATTTTTATAAAACTTTAGTCAAAAGGCTATTAGTAAAAAAAAACACGGAAATATTATTAGTCAAAAGACTTTATTAAAGAATCATTTTTTTAAAGACAATAAATTAGGGCATCATTTAGAGAGAAACTTAAGTTTAAGAGAAAATTAGAGCAATCGTTGTGAAGTTTGGTGCAATTAGAGCTTTGCTCTCTAAATTAAAGGTCTGTGAGTTTTCGGTCTTTGAATAACAAATAATGTGAAGCAACAATCCTTTTGGATAAATCTGTTAGATTGGCCATCTAAAATAGAGGATTTAAAGGGACAAAAAAAATAGACGGAAGTTTTAAATTTGTTATAATGTGGAGTAACAATCCTTCTGGCTAACTTTGTTAGGTTGCTCATATAAAATAAAGAATTTAAAGGGGCAAAAAAAATAGATAGAAGTTTTAACGGAGTTAGCCAAAAAAGTGCTAAATAGACCACTACTTCACATTATAATAAGTTTCAAAACCAATCCTCATGAATTTAAATTCAAAGATCAAAGCTCCAATTGAGCTAAAACTCAAGGATATTGCTCCAATTTAAAGAGGTGGTTAAAGAAGTAAACAAAATAGCTATCACATTAACTTAACAAGAGAACAAAAGTTCCTTAGAGTGGGGCTATCGACAAACTTATTTTTACTTCTTACACATTTCTCTCAATTTTCTATCGTTGGATCAAATAAATTGAATAAATTAAAAGACATAATATAACTAGTAAGTGAGACATAAAAATTGGTGTGTGATAATATCACCCTTTCTTATGGGTAGGCTACTAGAAAGAGGCAATTTTACCAACTGCCCCCCTTGGACCCCAGTAGGCCCCATTCCTTCCTTTTTTTATACAAGTTCGAATCTTATGCACTCATTTTGTATGTGACTTTTATCATTATTTGATACGTATTAATGAACTTAACTCTCCTTACGTGTCAACAATGATAGTTGCCACAAAGAGAAGAAATTTTCAGTGTGACCCGAATACGGCACGGTAAGCCTCATGCTTTATACAAATGGAGAAAAGTTTTTTTTTTTTTTTTTTAAGTGCACCTCTAAAAATATAATAATATGTAGCGTAACACTTCGTATTATTGATATACTGAAAAATCTCTCAACAGACAAGATCACAAACAACAGACAAGATCACAAACAAAATAAATGCAGAAAATTTGATCACTATTTATACCAACCTTTTTCTCCTTGGTGGAACCGAACCCCTTGCCCCCATAAAATACAAAAAAACTCCCCTTTATTTATCTTTCAATATCAGTAACAGAGTGAGCGTGAGTGCCAGAAAATTCAAGTCCTCTCTTCCTTCTTCCTTTCTTTTACACATTACTGAGTGGAAGAGAGAGAAAGTGAGAGAGGAGAGAGAGAGAGAGGTGGTGATGGGAAACCACAAGTTTAGATTATCAGATATGGTGTCCAATTCCTGGTTTAGCAAGCTGAAAGACATGAGCAAGCCCAGAAAAAAGCAATCCAAGAAGAAAAAACAACAAAAACCACCCTCGTTTGCTTCTTCTTCTCTAACAAAAAATTTTACAGAGCCCTCGAAGCCAACACGGCAACTGCCCCACCACCTCCACTGCCACCCAAGACAGTCTTACTACTTCACAAGAGAGCTCACCTCCCCTGCGCCTGCCCCATCTCACAGATTCCCCACCTCCTCCTCCCCCACCAATGACCCACCACCAAAAAAATCCAACAGACAAAAACTCAGGAACAGAATTACCACCTTGCCCTCTTCCGATCCCAACCTCCTAACTTCCTCTGTTTCAGCCGGCTGCGGCTGCTACGCCACCACCATTGAATCCGTCTGGACTAAATCCCAATCCCCACCTGAGACATGGTCGTCTTTCTCCTTCGACAGCTTCCCAGACCCGACATCAGAGACGGAGTTTCTCGACGACGACAATGAGCCTGAATTCCGGTGCGACCGCGTTCTCGCCGCTTACCATGTCGACTCCGGTGAAAAAGACGTCGTTGTCGACGTCGACAAGGCGTCTCTGACCATGAAATTATCCGATGTGAAAGTATCTGATGCGCCGGAGGATGAGTTGGATTCGTTTTCCGAGCTCGAGCTCCCTCCGATTATAACCAAGCCACCAAAATTCAGCGAAATGGTGAGCGAAGTGAAGAAGAACAAGAACAAGAAGAAAGAACAGAGGAGCATTACTAAAAGTGATGGTAGAAGGCTTCCTTCATCAAATGCAGCTACATCTCCCGGCGTCCGCCTTCGGAATTCGCCGAGAATTTCCAACCGGAAGATCAACCAGGCCGGGCTCAGCCGGCGGAGCGTGTCGTCGAATTCGAGCTCGAAGCGAAGGAGCATCTCCGACAGCTTCGCAATTGTCAAATCATCGTTTGATCCCCAGAGGGATTTCAGGGAATCAATGGTTGAGATGATCTTGGAGAACAACATCAAGGCGTCCAAGGATTTGGAAGATCTTCTTGCATGTTATCTTTCTTTGAATTCTGATGAGTACCATGAGATGATCATCAAGGTGTTCAAGCAAATCTGGATTGATCTCACTGATATTAGGTCCAAGTAATTACAAATTACAAATTTCCAGAAAAAAAAAAAAAAAAAAAAAAAAACTGTAACTGTAAATTGGTAGTCTTAATTTCTTTGTTAGTTAGTCTTGTTTCTAATAAATTTCCACTTTTTAATCAAGGAGTTCATGTTTTCAGTTTTGGAAGACAACCCTGTTGTCAAAATTCAGTCTTTAATTTGTTCACTAGTGTCTTGTGTTTCTCGATGTGAATGTGGAAATGGGTTTTTGTACATGTTATGCTTCTAGGGTATAGAAGATAAAATTACATATATTTGAGATGTCACAATGACGTATCTCAAATGTATCATGCATTGAATTCTACTTAACTTTTTCTTATGTCAACCTATGATTCATTTAAGATATATACGTTGTGGAGGATCAAGAAGTTTTGAATATGGCTAAAGATTAGCAAAGAAATTTGTTTACACCTAAAATGTTACGGTGACATTATTCCAAACTTATAAGCCATTTTCACACGAGATATTGTATGATTTGCTTGAAATATTGACAACGTGCCCAGATAGTTCCTCTCAAAGGGTAGAGGGTGTGTGGTTTTCCTGGTGTGTTGTATGGCTCGTCTTCATGCTATACATGAATTTTGGTTGCTGAAATTGAGTACTTCATATGGACCCCGACCAAAGTTTGTGTAACATATGCCGGACTATACACATAAAATTGATTGTGGGAAGGCCATCAAAGACTGACACCCTCTCAAATCAAACTTGTGTTTTTTTGGAAAGAGATCATTTTTGGATTCTATCCACCAAATCCATTAATTCAGACATTTGAAATTTGATCCAACGATTAAAGTTATTATAACTTTTAAAAGGACCCCTGTTTTTAGCTATTAAATCAATTTTCAAAAACACGAATTAATGAATTTAATGATTTGGTGGAAGGGATTAGAAATGATTCCTTTCCGTGTTTTTTTATCGAATTTTCTCATTTCCTATATCTCTCCTCTCCATGTCTTCTTTCATCCACAGCCGTTCATAATATTTCCTTGTTCCTTGTTGATTCAATGCGGAAGATTATGCCACGTAGGCAACAACAAAAAGATAAACTTTGAGGACACAATTCATGTTTTTAAGTCTTTCTCGAGAGAGGAGATAACTCAAAAAAGCTCTTCGTTAAGTACCCTTTAGAAGTGATTGAAGAACCATAAATGATTTTTTTTAATACATCTATATTTTTACATTAAGAGGATGATGAGTTCGGTTAAGCCACACAATGAGTAACCTAATTTGGTATCAAATTCGTCATCTACGAGATTTGAACCTAAGACCTCTCACTTTCAAGTGAAAATGAATACCACCAGATCGTAGTACAAAGTAGTAAGAACAGTAAATGATTTAATTTAACAAAATTTTCACATTAGGAACTTTCTAACATTAACGATCAAATATCTAACAGTCAAATATCGCTGTTAAAAAATATATTAGAGTGTAGTATAATTTTTGCATTAGTTAGCGTTAGTTAAACTCTAAAAGTGAAGTGTGAATTTAAATCCTAAAAGCTTTTGCTAGATACCTAGACTGTTACCCTATAAAACTGTTCGAAGTGTTTTTTTTTTTCAAAAGTAAAAGTGAACTTTGAATATTTCAAAAGCATTGCAACATTTCGAACCTTTGGATTCATATATACATGGCATGCAGTAGAGTTTATGAAAAGAGAATCACGCGGCCTACCAAAGAGGATTTGTTTTGTGTAAATTGTGTTTGGTTTTTATACAAAACCAGGCGAATGATTCAGATTGGCTTCGTAAAAGAAAGCAAGTATTGTTGGTAATTGGTGAGTTTTCCATTTTTATATGAATATTTTGGCGATTTGAGCCTGCACTGCACTTGGTGCTTAGGACTAAATGACTTGTTTTCTGTGGCGGTAAAAGTTTTAACCAATACGCGATAAGAAAGCACCGAGTTAGTGTAGTGTCTTTCTGGGACATGGAGTTTCAAGCTTGACACACTTTCCATGAGACAAAAGAAAAGTATATGTGATTTATTATTATTCAATCTTATCAGTCCCTAACTTTGCGGTTTCAATTTATTCTGTGTAAGATTGTTAAAAACTTCGTTTAGAGTTGAAAAAGAACTTTAGGCATAAAGATAAATGTTATTAACCAACTGAATTACAAATCTCTTACGTTAAAACCTCAGTTGATTTGTTTATATTCTACGTTGACTTTTGAAGTTTGTAGTAGTTCAGAATGTCTATTTGTTAAACTCACAAGAAACCTTCGCTATTACAAGCACAAGAACTTCTCTTATATCACTCATCTTCACCTAATCACAAAAATGTCCACACCCATTGCCATATTAATTAGGTTTTACAATTGTTAACTTTTGTCTAATAGCATAATGAAATCTATATATAATCACTTTAATAATTTCAGGGTTTCCCTTAATTAAGAATTGAATATGGACAAACCATAGGTATAACAAGAGATTAATTATTGACGATTAGTAGGAATTTGATGTAACACTTAACCCACCTCAACTTTAGTAGTTGAGGGTAGAGCTATCTTAACCTTATTGGTTTACCACTACAGACACTTCGGGGTGTTAAAACAAAGAGTAAAAACTGTGTATTTTTAGGGTTTTTGTTGAGTCAACAAAACACACAGCTGGCCCTAGGACATGAAATTAATATTGAACGACTACGTATTTGGTTAATTATGCAAGAGTGTTTAATATTGAAATTCCGCAACCAGAAAGTATATTTTATTTGGACACACTAACTAGGAAACAACAAAAAAACATGATGTATTTTTTTGTTTATATAAAGACGTATATCTTAATCCTATTCGAATAGCATAAAACATGTAACTACTTTGCTTGATATTGGACCAAAAAATTATAAAAAAGAAGAGAAAAATTAAGTGTATGCATGTATCTTTCACAATGTACTTTCCTTGTATTAGCCTCACGCTTCACTTAAAATCAACAACATTGACATAATGCCTCACTTAAAATGTTGCTATACGTTTTTCTCTCATATGCATAATATGTGTAAGATTGCTGATTTTCAGTATTAGAACTTAGTTGACTCATCATACCTGTTAAATAAAAAAACATTCATATATATATATATATATATCACAAGTACAAGACATATATAAATATACTCTGCCTAAATTCTTGACCATATATATCTTCACCAAGGTGAAACCAAGGATTAATCCAAGATGCAACCATATAATATTATTCTCGATATATATCTAGCCCTAGGCCTAATAATACAATAATTTTTTGACCATGGTATGGCTACGCTTAGCATATTATCTTGAGCCAAACCCCACCAGCCGATATATAAGGTATGGCCCTCTGGCTATGGGGTATTTATTAGAGAATCATTGCAAAATGATTCAACTTCAACGGACTGGACGGTCAAGATTAAAAGGTTTAATATGTAGGTTGTGTCGGCAAGCCGGAAGGAAATGAGACAGACGGACAGAAATTGATGAAAGGGTCGTTGACGTAAAGAGAAAGAAAGCACCGCAACATATATCCGCAGATTCTGGGTTTTTGCAGTGTCGTCGACTCGTCGCCATTGCCATGTAATGTAAAACCAGTAAAATATGCATGCAGCAAGGTAGCTAGGTAGGTAGTCCTCACACTCTTCGGTCCTCAGCTACCGAGTTTGGTCCAAGACTTAAACCTAGCTAGGGCTAGGGGCTTTACTAAAATCTTCAATAATTGGTGAGCATTCGTTTAATAAAATTTTTATTCTTCCCCATGACATCTCCTTCGTTTTTATTTCTGTTTGTTCCTTGCCTGTTAATTCATAGCCTCAAATCTTTGGCAACTAAAATATAATTTCAGTGACATCAATCGTTCAATTAATATTTGCTTCGTGTTTTCAAAATAAATCTTTATTCAAAAAACGTTTGTTATACAAGCAGCTTGGCCTACCATTTCACATGCATGCATCGGATGTGCCCGTGCATGTAAGGATAGAGTATTGACCAGTCAAATGATTAAATTAGCTCTCGATAGACACAAATTGCGGCTATCATGTACCGCAGTCTCCAAGTCAACCAAATGGAGTAAAGCAGAGACATAACGGGCACACCATGTTCAAAAAAACCCACATTTAAGTGTTGTTCTAATTAATCAAATATTAAGATTTTAATTTGAGTGCAAAAAGGAGCACAATATTCTAATAAATTTTGCCTAGTCAAGTTTATAAAGCCCAAACTCCCTAATAGCACAAAAGATCGATGGAAAGCAGCTTTTTAACACCCAAATTTACTTAAGTCGATAAGGTCTCAAAATAAATATTTATATATGATTCGTTGTTGAGTTTATTTTTATGAAATTTTGTATGTCATATGATTCAACATTATGTGTAACTTATTAATTATTAATTTGCGGTCGTCCAAATTTTCGAGGTATATAACTATAGCCAAAATTACCATTTGATCAAGAGAGTTAACATGAGTACTTTTCGGTTCTTAATTGTGCCATAAGATGTGGATTGCTCATGAACGATTCGGAGAGGAACCCACATTCCACCTCATACCCAATAATTTTCACATGACCATCGCTACCTTATTTTTCTTCTTTAATGTATAAACCTTCCACCGTCCTTTGGTCTGGTAGAAACCGGAGAAATATCAATGCTAACGTGCACGTGTGTTGGGGAGACAGAAAAATCTTTGGAGAATTTATGAGTACATATATAGACGACAATTCATCTGCGCACGGCTTTGTGAAGATTGAGTAAGACGCTGACTCTCAACAATCTCAGGCGCGGATTGTCTCTCTGAAATTTCAATTCTGTTAATTTACTTTTTTTTTTTTTTTAATTTCCATGCCTTGCATGCAATCCCCACCACTTGCCAATAGGAAAGAGACGAAAACGATATTTGGGGTTCAAGATTTGGGCACGTTGTAGACTCATAAACCAAACAACTCATCTAATTTCCCTGCTACCAAACACAAAAGAAAACGGTTGAATCCAGATGAGTCAGTCTGAGGCCGATAGATGATGTCACCCTACTAAAATTTATCAACTTCTTATTAAGTTCATATGGGATAAGTTGGGAAAGTAGTTTTTCTTGCGCTTGATGTATATATTAAAGATGAAGATGCTATATCATAACCAGAGTTGGTTATTAGTTTGTTATAAGTTTGTTACTCATGTAATTAGTTTGTTTTATGTGATTGGTTTAGATAGCTAAATGTAAATAGTCAAAAGACTATATATATGTAATTGTATTATTCATTTGACAATTAAATGGAAGTCACAGATTTCTTAATTCTTAAGAAATATCTCTCTCTCTCTCTCTCTTATCTCTCTCTTTTACAAGAACACAAAGTTTCTACATGGTATCCTTCGCCATCTGCCTCACGGCTAATTCGATCCCTTTTTCCGATTCGTCTCTCTGATTCTTGACGATCTTCTCTTGTAATTCTTGTTTCTGATTGCAATGGCATCTCCGTCAGATTCTTCCTCTCATGAATCTCTTCAGCATTCTGCCCCAAATTCTTCGACCAACCCTAATTGTCAAATTCGCATGCTTCTCTCACAATTCAGAATATTGGAAGCATGGTGCCGATTAAGCTCAAGAGATCTAACTATCTTCCATGGCGTGCTCTGTTTGCACCGATTCTCCGCCTCTACAAACTTCTTGGCATTGTTGACGGTACTGAGCCATGTCCACCATCATTCCTTCCAGATCGATCGATTAATCCAGTCTTTGAGATCTGGTATGAAAAGGATCAGAATCTGTTGATTTGGTTGAATTCTACACTCTCGGAAGATGTCATTCCTTTCACTGTTGGTGTCTCTTCTGCTCGAGATCTTTGGAGCTTGAACAACGTTTTGGTGGAGTCTTAGATGATCACATTCATCAACTCCGGTCTCGTTTTCAAGCAATTCAAAAAGGTGCTCAATCTATGGTGGATTATCTTCAACAACTCAAAGAAATCTCTGACTCTCTTTCTGCTACTGGTGCACCTATTTCTGATCGAGATCTAATTGCGGCTACTCTTGTTGGATCACCTGATGAATTCGAATCGTTTATTGATTCTTTCATGTTACGTCTCTCTTCCACGTCTCTGGATGAGTTACATGGCCTTCTTCTCACCAAGGAGCTTTCAATGTCTCGTAGCAAGAAGCTCTCTTCTTCCACTACTGAGTCTTTTCAGGCGTTTTCTGCTCAGTCTCAACCGCCTCTTCTTCCAACTCCACCACCTCAAGCATATGTTGCACAATCTCACCAATATTTTCGATTCAACTCTCATTGTGGAAGGAACACCAATAGGGGTAATCACTATCATAATCCTGGTCGGTACAATAACAATCGTGGACACAGAGGCAATTATCGAGGTCAATCTTCTAACCGTGGTCATCAACAAGGTGTTCGTAACTCTTCATTCAGTAGTACTCATGTTCTTTGTCAAATTTGTAGCTCCACCAGTCATGAAGCTATTGACTGCTTCGATCACATGAATCCTGACATCTCTGGGAAGATTCCTCCTGCAAAACTTGCTGCTATGTGTGCACACTACACCTCCAAGCCTTCTCCATCTTGGCTACTGGATTCTGGCGCCACATCTCACATCACTAATGATATTGCCAACATCTTTTTACCAACATCGTACACTGGCGAGGACAAAGTTTATGTCGGTGATGGTAAAGGTCTTTCTATACATCATATTGGCTCTTCTTCTTTGCATTCTTCTAATGCTAAATTTCATTTGAGTAATGTGCTTCATGTTCCTCAAATGAAACACAATCTGTTATCTGCATACCAATTTCTCAAAGATAACTATTGTGCCTTAACACTTGACTCTGATGGATCTATTGTAAAAGATCGTACTACGGGGATGACGCTTTTGCATGGTCCAGTTAAAAATGGCTTTTACCCTCTGCAAAACTGTTCTTCCACTGATTAATCTTTTGGATGCTCTTATGCTCTTGTCAGTGCTCAAGGTTCAGTCAAACTCTGGCACAGCCGGCTGGGACACCCTTCCTCACCTATATTTCGCAAAATAATCTCTAGTAATAAGCTTGCTATTAAAGGTACAACCTATGTTGACTTCTTTTGCTCCAAGTGTGCTATTGCTAAAAATCATAAACTACCATTTGGTTCATCAACTACATTCACCTCTAAGTCTCTTGAGCTATTACATTGTGATCTGTGAGGACCCGCTCCTGTCACTTCAATGAGTTGTTTTCGATATTACTTTCTCATAGTTGATGCAAATACAGTTGGTGTTTTCCTTTAAAGACTAAATCAGAGGTGTATCCTACTTTTGTAACCTTCAAAGCTTATGTTGAGAATATTGTTGGTAATAAAATCAAAATCATTCGTTTAGATTCTGGGGGTGAATTTACCAGTTTACAATTTAAATCTCTTCTACATACTCATGGTATTGTCCAACAACTTAGTTGTCCACACACACCAGAACAAAATGGTTGTGTGGAGAGGAAACATAGGCATCTTGTTGAGACAGCTCGGACCTTATTAGTTGAATCTAGTGTTCCTCATTCCTATTGGGTTGAAGCTTTTACCACTGCCATTTATCTTATAAATAGGCTGCCTCTATCAGAACATACTAAATCACCCTGGGAGTTGTTGTTTAACAAGTATCCAGATTATTCCAAACTTAAGGTTTTTGGGTGCAGTTGTTATCCATGGTTAAAGCCCTACATTTCATATAAGCTTGATGGGAAAAGTAAAAGATGTGTCTTCTTGGGCTACAGTTTACAACACAAAGGTTATAGGTGTTTGGATTTGGACACCAATCAGATTTATATATCTCGGCATGTTACTTTTGATGAGACTACTTTTCCATTTAAAGTTGTTACTCATGTTTCATCCTCTATTGATCAGTCTCCTTCTACATCTCCATCTATTGATCTTCAGTTTTCAATGCCTACATCTATATCCACTACACATGTGCCTCTATCACCATCCATCTCACCTTCCTCACAACCCATTATATCTCATCAATCTGTGCATTCTTCTCATACTGTGCCTACACATCAACCTGTGCATCTTTCTGTTTCTAATGTTCATCCAATGGTTACTAGATCCAAAAATGGAATTCATAAACCCAAAGTCTTCACTGCTACCAAACATCCACTTCATTCCTTCACTGATTACATTCCCAATACTTATCTTCAAGCCTCTAAGTCTGAAAATTGGAGATTGACAATGCAAAATGAATTCAATGCTCTTTTATCTACTGGCACTTGGACACTTGTTCCATCCTCACCCTCTCAAAATGTAGTTGGCTGCAAGTGGGTCTTTAGAATTAAAAAGAATCCTGATGGCTCCATTAAGAGATATAAAGCAAGGCTTGTTGCTAAGGGATTTCTGTTGCAGAAACCTTCACCAAAAGGAAGGTCTTGATTATACAGAAACCTTCAATCCAGTTGCAAAGCCAGTTACTATCAGACTTTTGTTATCATTTGCTGTCCAATTTAACTGGTTCCTCAACCAGCTAGACATAAGTAATGCATTTCTGCATGGTGACTTAAAGGAGGATGGGTTCATGGTTCAACCTCCTGGTTTTCAAGATCCCTGCAAACCTCATTATGTGTGTAAGCTCGGAAAATATCTCTATGGACTTAAACAAGCTCCTAGAGCTTGGTTTGACAAATTATTTCAAGCTCTCCAATCTCTGTGATTTAGTCAATCCTCCTCTGATGCTTCTTTATTTGTTCTTCATGCTCCCACTCTGGTTATTGTACTAGTCTATGTTGATGATATTCTGGTCAGTAGTCCTGATGCTACCATTTGCAATCAGTTTATAGCAAAGTTGAGCACTTTATTTCCTGTCAAAGATCTAGGCCCCTTGCATTACTTTCTGGATCTAGAAGTTCACCGAACCAAAGATATTATGCTTCTTCATCAAAGCAAGTATTTGCTTGATCTGTTATAGAAAACAAACATGACTGGTGCAAAATCCTGTTGCACTCCCCTTAGTTCTACCAAGTTAGATCACAGTGGGGATTTACTTGTCAATCCCACTGAATATAGATCAATTGTAGGTGCTCTACAATACTTAACTTGGATAAGACCTTATATTTCCTTTGTTGTGAATCAAATCTGTCAGTTTATGCATGCACCTACTGTTCTCCACATGCAAGCAGCCAAACGTATATTGAGGTTTCTCAAAGGGACTATAACTCATGGTCTCTTGTTTAAGAAAAGCTCACTGCATCTGTCAGCCTATTCTGATGCAGATTAGGTTGGTTGTTCTTATGACAGAAGATCCACTAGTGGTTCATGTGTTTTTCTGGGCACTAACTTAGTTAGCTGGAGTGCCAAGAAACAATCAACAGTAGCATGTTCATCTACTGAAGCTGAGGTACATATCCTTAGCTCACACTGTTGCAGAGGTTACTTGGATTTGCAAGGTGCTCAAAGATTTTGGTTTTCCTCTATCTCACAAGCCTACTATCTGGTGTGATAATATCTCTGCTATATCTCTTGCATCTAATCCTGTATTTCATGCTCAAACTAAGCACGTCGAGATTGAATATCATTATATTCGTGAGCTAGTACTTGCAAATCTGGTTGAAGTTAAGTATGTGTGCAGTCAAGATCAAATTGCATATATCCATACCAAAGCCTTGTCTACAAACCGGTTCCAGTTTCTGCAGTCCAAGCCTTCACTTGGAATTTTTTATTCTTCCATGTTTAGCTTGAGGGGGTGTAAAGATGAAGATGCTATATCATAACCAGAGTTGGTTATTAGTTTGTTATAAGTTTGTTACTCATGTAATTAGTTTGTTTTATGTAATTGGTTTAGATAGCTAAATGTAAATAGTCAAAAGACTATATATATGTAATTGTATTATTCATTTGACAATTAAATGGAAAGTCACAAATTTCTTAATTCTTAAGAAATATCTCTCTCTCTTCTCTCTCTCTTTTACAAGAACACAGAGTTTCTACATATATAAATATAGTTGATAATCAATATATATACACTATCATGGAGGTGAAATTTTTCGACCCTTGAAGGAGTCAATCACAAATAGTTTAATGCATGCATATGTCGGTGGTAATCTTGTTTATCTGTGGCATAAAAAAAGGAGTGTGGCCAGCTACAAATGTAATTATTTTAGCACACACTTTTTAATCTTTTGCACATTCTTTGTTAGTTTTTACCGTTGATTTTACTTTAATAATTCAACAACTACAAAACAAGAGAACTGTGTCTGAGGTGAGAAAGAATGGGTAAAAAGTGTTTCCCTTACCAAAATATTGAGTTACATGTGAGTAGATTGAAAAATTCTTAACATATTCTCTCGTGAGTGTTAACAAATCGAGAGGGAAAAGAAACGAATTACAAGCTCTATATAAGACTTATTCTTATAGAGTTACAAGATGTGTATTTATAAAGATCTAACCTTGAAACAAAGAGAGTCAGGAAATTAAGCAATCTTAAAACCTAATAAACAAATAGAAAAAAGATAATCACAATCCTTATCCTACTAGAGAGTCTTAAATACATAAAACATAAAAAATACCCAAACTTTTTCTGCATGAACAAATTTATTTATGAAAGAAGTAGTGAGTCTCACTATGCATACTAGATAGCTAGTCTCTCTTGCATGATGTGATCTTTTAGAATAGCATATAGTTAATTGCTAATAACTATAGTTATGTGCGTGTTAATGCAAACGTATATAAGTGAGCTTAGATTAGATTAGATGCTTTATGATTCGTTTTTACTGAATGAAAGATTGAGAGAAACTTCTTCAGTTTTCTGACATCTTCAAACCCTAACTTCTTCGGTTCCTATTGATTCTCGAGTTGTTTCTATATGATTTAACAAGCTCAATCAGATGCATTAACAGTTAACCACCATTCTGTGAACAAGATCGACTTCCAAAAGAGAATCTCACAAAAATAATCAGTTGTGTTTTGCAAATAGGGTCATGTCTTAGTCTTACCAAAAGCTCACATGATTGCATGTTAAAGCATGCATGGTTGTTATAGTGGAGAAAAACTAATGGGGGTCCCCAATATGGGATTTCTTAATAAGTGGTAGATCGATCGAGTTAAGCCAAGATCAAATTTCAAAACTTGAGAGATTGGTTGATGTTGATTGGTGAGTTAACTAGAGAAAATGATTAAAAAAATCGAAAGGGATTATCTCAAAAGTGAAACTCTTTATGAACTCTCTACCACTTCATGTTTTGGACATAATATTTTATAATGTTGGCATGGGATTAGACGGTGAACTATGAGTTGACAAATAGTCCATAAAGAATCTCATTTTTGAAAGAGTCCCTTACCATTATTCTAAATGATTAAAGTGACTCCAACATCACCAATAATGTAAAGGGATTATGGTACGATTCTCTGATTAATACAAGGTACTTTGAGTTTGATGTGTACAATCAGATTCAATATATATATATATATATATATATATAATACTAGGGCTCGGAAATCTTTCACTTGTTATGTCATATGGGGCTCTAACATTGACGTCTCAACCAAACAAATCTAATCTGCTCCTTGTCAATCGCTTATATACCGCTGGAAATAAAGGACTTGGATTGCCTACCCTCCCATTTCGGTGCCTTTCCCATGTCCTCCTGTTTTGTGTGGTCACGGTTAAGCCACATCAACATTTTATATTATTTTTTTATAAAAATAATAAAACAAAAAGAAATAGTAATATAAAATATTGACGTGGCTTAACCGTGACCATACAAAAAGGAGGGCACCGAAATGGGAGGGCAGACAATCCAAGTCCGGAAATAAAACATAAATCAAGTAACCAAGCTTCACTCTTTTCAACTTTAATTTTTAACCAACCGAATAAACATGGCAATCAATCAAGAATCTTTGGCGAAGAAAAAAATGTAACAAATCATTGAAAATGCTGTTTTCAGTGTTTCCAAAATGCACAATAATGAACAATGGAATGGAATTGACCAAATATATAAAAACAATGGATGGAATGAATCTTATCAACGATTGATTTTTCGTTATACTCGCAACATTGGTATGTGATGAGGTTATTATTTCACTCAATTATAACAATTCTAGTTCTTAATATCGCCAACGGCTATGACATAATATAATAGTAATAAAATGTCTCCTTGTAAAAAATGTCATAAAATGGGCCTTATGCTAACCATTGCACCCAACAAAAGATTTAGACAACTCTAGGTGCACCCATTTGTTAGAAATTTAAGTAGTTTGAGTAGAAATTTCTTTGTCCTACATTGATCATTCCCAAAAGATTTCATCACTTTATAAGACTTTGTCATTTATAGAAAGTGATTGAAGTAATAGGCCTTGGAGAATAAAATTGGGCTCAACCTTGGGGTTGGGCTTTGGGGTGCACTAATTAATTATCAAAAGATGGACGGCTCTTGGGCTCTGAAAATTAATTAATTTCGAATTTAATTCAATTAATTTTTATTTAGAACACAGAAAACATAAATCTCCTTCTATAATCCATAGCATTCTTACTGAGAATACCACAAGGAAATTCACCAAAAGTTAAGTTTTCAGGTGCTGGAATTCTAACTTGATCGTTGATAAGGAAATTCGCCACAAGGAAATTTTTGTTTCAAGGACATTGCGGTACGCAAGCCTCGATCTTCAATATTTCTGTTTAATATTAGTTTCATTATTCATACATTGTTTATTTATTAGCATATATAAATTTATCACAGATTGTTGACATATATCCAACAATTAAATTTAGCTTGCGCAACAAACATCCAAAAAAAAAAAAAGACACATGTCCAATATGGTGGAATTACTGTGCTCATCACTGTAAACAGTAAACGCCTACATCGAAGGAACTGCAATTGATGAAGAAATTCATATCTTCCTATCAATTATGATAGCTACAATATTGCTTAGAATTATATGGATGTCCATGTATGTAGCAATGTGGCTTGAGGCTCCACTTCGTCCACCATCAAACTTGAAGAACAAACTTGGATAATTAATTTATATAGAAAAGAAGAAAAGCCAAAGAAGGAGGAGCTAAGCCATATGAGTGCTAGGGTTTTGAGAATGCTGATTGTGATGTGCTTGCTTGTGCTGGGAATAGCTCAATTACCTACGGAGTTGTGTCATAGGGATTGTGCTTCTCTCTTTTTTTTCTGTTTTTTTTTCTTCTTCTTTTTCTTCTTTTTTTTGACATAAGCGATAGATTTTCATTACCACAATGAACCAATTACAAGGGTGCCAGATGGGTATATATCCTCCAGTGATTAATTTCTTGATCTGGAGGAAATTAGCACAAGAACACAAATAATTTAAAACCCCTATACGACTACCACAACTCATACCACTAGAACGAGGAGTCTTGAAACAGATATACCAAGCATCAAAACCCTCACAAAAGCCAACGCAGTCAGCGAGGCTACAAAACACTGTAGCGGCACAATCATCTTGACGAAGCAAGCAGACAAAATAACAAAACGACCTAGAATAAAAAAACAAGAAAAACTGACATGTCCACAGTGGAGGAACATGTGCAGAATTGGCAGGAGATATGAGAGCAGAGTCACATGCAGAGATGGCATGAGGCATGGGACGCCAACTATAGCTGGGGCAACACCCATAGCACCAAAATCCGTCAGAAATTCTATCGCCCGGTGTGGGTTGTAACGGTAATAAGGTTAGCGATAAACGACATGGATGGTAGAGGGCAGGCCAAACCATCCACGCCGCCACACCTCTAAACCCCACCACCGCCATGAACCCAAATAGGCTGAAACGATAGTTCCAAGGACAAAGCCCTCAGAGAGCCCAAATCACCAAGAAAACGACAACAAATTTGCAAGCCAAACTGTGGGCATCCAAGAAAGCCGCCTCCGGGAACACTCCAAAACTAACTCTATCCAGGACACATAAACATGACAAATCCGAAGGCTCTTCACGTCAAAGCGAGATAGCGACCCTACGAAACATGCATCTAGAACGCCGCAACACCAAACCCAGCAACCACCATAACCATCCAGGAAAGCCACTTATGCTGGGAGGGAGTAGAAGACGCGATACACCAAAAAGCAAACCCCAGGTTAACATCCACCAAACGAAAGACCAAGGGATGCCATTAATCAACCCGCTCAGGAGAGAAACCGGCAAAACAGTGGCCAGAACCGTCTAAACTAAAACACACACGACGGCAGAGCCATACAAGGGAACACACAGAGCAGAGGAACCTTGGATCTAAGCCCGCCAGTGGGACGATGGAAAAAGCGTGGGAGGAAAGAGAAGGGAGAGAAGCCTGGGATGAGGGAGAGGGAGAAGAGAGGGATGGACACAAGGAGTATGAGCTAAAAGTAGGGAGGGAGAAACAGCCACCGGCCCCTAGCCATAGCTAGAGGTTGGCAGCTAAGGAGATGGGTTTTTCTGGGTTTTTTTAGAGTTGGAAGAAAGATTGAGAGAGAAATGTTCGTCGCAGGAATCTCCGTCGGGGATGTTTCCTGGCCGACGAGCACAGAGCTCCCCGAGAGGTTGGCGCCGGTTGATGCTTTTTGTCGGGCTCCTGCTTTACTGTCGGGCCTGTCGGGCAAGGCTCGTCGGGCAAGACTTGTCGGGCAAGACTGAAAGAGAAGGACAGAGTTAACTTTGAAAAATGCCTTTGTGGGGCATTAGGTACAGGCCTTGAGGCTCACAATCAAGGTTAACTTTAGAGTGCTCAGGCGTGCCACTGCCATCTTCAGCATGGCAGACGTAAAACGGATATTGAGTTTCATTTGTATATATGCCCGAGAGACCGTATTAGTTATGATAGGTGCCTTTGCGGGGCCTTAAGTGTAGGCATTGAGGCTTCCTATCAATAACTAATCCAGTACTTAAACATATAACGTTTGTTTCATTGTTGCACATAGTATTATAACCGTTATACTTCTGATTATTAAGCCCGAATGAGCTTAGAACGAATCCAAATAGGTGCCTTTGTGGGGCCTTAGGTGTAGGCCTTGGGGCTTCCTATCATAACTCATTCCATACTCGAACGTTCTAGCCCGAAGAGCTTAGAACGAATCCAAATAGGTGCCTTTGTGGGGCCTTAGGTGTAGGCCTTGAGGCTTCCTATCAGAACTCATTCCATACTTGAACGTTCTATAATAATCATAATATAGCAGAGACAAAACTACGAGATAAGTCAATTACTTGCGCCCCAAGTAACTTCGAACTTCTTTGTTTATCAAGGACTGTCGTGGATGGGTTAAGTCCACATAAGGTTCTTTTTTATGCCTTGAGACCAAGGACTTTTAAATGATCAATCTTACATGCCCAAAGGCTTAGAACTTAGATCTGATTTGAAATATGAAGATATATTCAAATCGGATTCAAGAACTGAGAGAGTCTTTTAATCATCATTTTACTAGGAACAACTTGAATACAACTGAAAGTATACAACATATTGCTAGTTTAATAAACGAAAAGACAAAACCAAAGAGGATTAGGCAAGGTTTTCACCTTGTCGGGCAAGACTGGTCGTCTTGCAACTTCCTATCTTTGTGGTTTTAAGGGGTATGGAAGCTTAGAAAAGGGGGAAAAGAGATGAGTTTACAGAGAGAAATCGATACTACAGCAAGAGTTGAACAGGGTAGCAGAGCTATTACAAAGGTTTGAATGAAGGTTTATCCCGAAAGGGATGAAGGCTTGCTGACTACAGCTTCGTTTGAAGGCAAATCTGGCTTTTGAGCAGAGTTTGTGCTTGCATTTGTTTGTTTGCTTGAGTGTCCTTATTCCTGGTTTCTCTTTCTTCTTTTATAGACAACTTGGCTTGACTTCCTGTAGCAGCAACCTTGCCCGAATGCGGTTTGAAGGGTAGTGACTCATCAGCTATTTTACTTGTACTGCCACTATAAAGTACTTTATGGGCTGTATAGCTGGCCACTCTATTCCACTTGGCCTTTGGGTAGGTGAGCAAGTGGTTCACATGAGCTGCACCAAGTCAGAAAAGGCATTTTCTGCTTTCTAGGCTTCGGCTGGGTTTCGGCTGTCTCTCCCTTTAGGCTTCATTTTGGGCCAGCCCCTTTCTTGAGCCCAAAGTTCAAGTTTTGATCCAAACAAGAAAAATTGGAAGAAAGATTACTAGGGATTGTGCTTCTCTAGCTATGCACGATTGTGCCTTCATGTCGGGCAAGCTGCGCCGTTTTGCCGCCCTTGGAAGTTTCCTATGGTTGTACTCACTACTCAAGATTATGCCAATTCAGTCGCCACCACTGCCGCCGCTACCACCTCCGCCACCACCACAGCTTCAATTCCTGATAATGGATATACTTTCAATTTTCTAATTATTGGAAATTGTAGTACTCTCGTTTTTTAGTCATAGTTATATTACAGTTGTGTGTTTAAATAACATTAGCGAATAACTATTTATAGTTGTATTATCAAACACGATATACATTTATGGTTTATTGCATGTCATGTCCACGGTAGATGATCACTACGTTAATTCTTGGTACAAGAGATGCTCCAACTCCAAGAAATAAAAACTAGTAGCTTGTACAACTCCACAATCCATATAATGTTTTACAAGTTCACAACACAATACATAAAATATTGAAATGCAATAATCCAGCAACAAATTGACAAACTGGCAGCACAAAATCTTTAAATCTGCACATAAAATACAATCCAATGGTATGAACAAACCAAAAACCCATCAAGCTATGGATCCCATAATATACACAATCACGGCATCCTTGTATAAGTTTGTTGATAAAAAGAGAGAAAAATCATTAAAATCTTCAAACCAATCAATTATCTCAAGTAGTGTTTTATATCAAGTGACAAGGTGTGTAAGTAAATACAACAATCTTGTATGGTACATATAGAATGACTGCAATGATGATTTGATCAGCAATGGAAACTGTCTTATAATTTTTTCTAAATTTGAAACCAGTGGAACTTTGAGTTGTATGGAGAAAGATGTTTGGCTTCTACTGATGTCTGGGACAAAGATCATTTCCCCTGAAACACATTTAAATCCCTGCATGCTCCAAATCAAAAGAAACCCAAGTAAGTTTTGGGCACTGAATGCAAAATGCCAATAGCTGGAGGGCTAGAGCTTAATATATGAACAACATATAAGGGCCGTGTGACACTGATTTCAGAATTTTGTGACAAAAATAAGCTTTTAAGAAACCAAAAATGCTTATGACAGTGTTTGATAGGAAATCATTGCAAGTATATCAAGGTTTTAAATGTGTTTTTAGTTCTATTAGAAAATCACCTTAGCTCGTTCTTTCAAGGACATACTACTCAGCGTTTTAGTAAAAAAAATTCAACCTCTTTGTAATTAAAAAACTTTCTGTTGAGAATGAATCACACATTGATGGAAGGGGCGACCTTACACAAGCTTATAAGTAAGTTGGGCTGTTTTCCATATTGTTAATTGGTTTTATGTTAGAACCTCAATTTTCTTCACTTTCAACGAAGATACTTGTAGGCATAAATAATTTTCATATAAGAAGTCTCAAGCGAGTTCTAAATTAAATGAATGAAGCAAGAGCTCAGCAAAATTACCTCTAGTTGCCTTCCAACAGTGATGACTAGAGTCTCCGGCCCTGCATCAAACAACAATTCACGGCCTCCCTCTGATCCGACGTTAAACTGAGAGTGCTCAAGCGGAAGGTGAAGGCACAAAGCATGTTCATCATCGCTCTCACGCATGTGAATTTGACTGCCATTGATTATCACATTCTGTAAATAACTAGGGTTTTGCCCCATGGAATGATCTTGGTGATTGTATCTTAATAACTTTACGTTTCCCATTTCACTTCTCATCTCCTCAAATTGCTTTTCTGCATTTCCATAAAAAACTTGGCTCAGCTGCTCAGCAATTGCCTGAACTTTTCTTGCAACCTTCTCCATACTGTTGCTGCAAATCAATGAACAAAAAAAGTTATGAACTTCACTAAACTTGGTTAATTGCAAATTCGGAATTTTCCAAGTCGTCACATGAATGTTTACCCGAGTTGCAATTCGCAGATTAAATTTTTGATGCAATGTGTCACCTTACTAATTAGTTGCAATTTTTCACCTACAGTTATAAACTCAATCAATTCTTTCGTGACAAGTTGAAGTTTCTACTACAACAAATTTCTTGGAAAAATTATGCGTATGCGAAAAATTGTAAGTACTTGTTAATTCACAGGACACAATAACTCAACAGCAAATTGAGACTCGGAGCAAAGTAGCAATTCGAGACGTTGTAACCAGAAGTTGTTAATGACATTCCGAAAAAGTCATCGTCTTAACTATTTCAGATTATTGTTTTATGTGCCAAAAACACTTCCATTTGCAATCAATAAATAAGACTAGTGTTTCGGGGTGCTTAAGTACCAAAAGTCTCGATATCTTTTGTCCTCCGATACCTGTGGGCGCCATTTAATCTCCTCCCAATTCCCAATGCGTTCAACGAAGCGGTTCCCGATTACTCTGCCATTTCTGGAAACAGATTGGGCTTCCCGAACCACGGATCCCAATCCTCGGCCGAAATCCCGTGATTGCTGATCCGAAACGCGCCGAACTGCTTGGCCGAGGCAAGAAGCCGGGCGACGGACTTGGCGGAGATCGATCGGAAGTCGACGTTGGCGGGGAGTTCGTGACGTGTGCCGTAGGCCGAAGGTGGCAACGCGATGAGCTCGGGGATCTGCAGGCACTTGTCGAGGGACTGGGTGAAGTTCTCATTGGACGCAGAGCGGGAGCCTCTGCCGGTTGGGATCGGAGAGAGAGGTGGGACCGCCGTGGTGAAGCGGCTATTGCCACGCATTATAGCCATAGGGGCTTAGAGCAAGTCCATGGACCTTGCTCGGGGGACAGGCTAGAGGAAAGAGCCCGAGGGCCGGTGGGTTCGGCTCCAGCGTTGGGCAGCCCGAGTGAGGGTGGGAGCCCGAGGGCCAGGCCCGTGAGGGATTGCCAACCCTTCAGCCCGAGGGGTGTGACGTCAAGCTGACGCCATGCCTGGCGTCGGTTCTTTTTTTTTATTTTTTTTGTGTCAGGCGCGTGCCCATCATGCTCGCGTGGGGGTGCGTCAGCCGACACGTTTTCAGATTGAATGACCTGCGCGCAGTGACCGTTGGGAAGCCACGTGGCTTCCCACGGTCCGTTCGATCCCAACGGCTCTTTAATACGAGCCGTCCGATTTCCAACGGTAATAAAAAAAAAGCTGATTTAATATCAACCGTTTGATCTGAGATCAACTATTGATGTTAATCTGCTTTATAAATTAAAAAAAAATGAAAAAATAGTTTTAAAATTAAGAAAAGTTACCGTTGTGACACGAGGCACAATCTGGAGTGTTGGAATTCAATTTTTTTTTAAATCCAACGGTAGAGATTAACTATTAGAATAAAAAAAATTTAAAATTTGTAAATAATCAGAAAAAAATATCTGAAAATTTAAAAAAAAAATGTTTCTACTTTTCTATAAATACCTTCTCATTATCATCTACCTTACACCACAATTTCATATGTTCTCAACTACTTTCAATCACATTCCTATATTTCTCTCAAAGTTTCAATCCAATTTTTTTTCAACATAATGACTACTGATGCAGGTACGAATTGGACGTCTCTTGAAGATGTTGCATTGTGTACTAGCTGGGTTAAAGTTACTCATAGTTCGCGTATGGGTAATGAGATGCAGTTGCGAGAAATGTGGAGTCTTATTCATACCAATTATCTTGAGAAAATTGGTGGGAGTAGAACCAAAGAATCGATGTCTAGTCGTTGGAAATTACTTAGCCAATCATTTACTATTTGGAGAGACGTCTTGGCACAAGCTAGTAGTAATCTTCGAAGTGGGGAAAATTACACTGATCAGGTAACAATATATTATTTATTTGTTTGCACTATACCCAAATTTACATTATAATTATTTGTTTGTATTATTTATTTGTTACCTACTTTAATTATAATTATGTGTTTGTATTATTTATTTGTTACCTACTTTAATTATAATTATTTGTTTGTATTATTTATTTGTTACCTACTTTAATTATAATTATTTGTTTGTATTATTTATTTGTTACCTACTTTAATTATAATTATTTGTTTGTATTATTTATTTGTTACCTACTTTGATTATAATTCTTTCTTCTCCCCCATTGTGTAGCTAATTCAAGCACAAGCTTGGTATGGTGCCAAAACCAAAACCAAAACAAAAAATAAATCATTCAACCGGTGGGAATGTTGGAATATTGTCAAAGATTGTCCTAAATTCAGAGTTGTGCATGTCGGTCCAGAAGTAGTCATGAACAGCACCCCGCTATACTCTACACCTGATAATGGCTTGCATGAAGATGATGCAGAAGAAGTGCCCGAAACGCCCATCCCTGAACAAGCGTCGGGTTCGACCCGTTATCTAATTAGGTCTCAAGGTAAGAAGGCTTCAAAGAGAAAAGGAAGTGCTTCCAAGCATGATTATGCAAAGTACATGGAAGAACTTACTCGCCATAGTGAATTGACTTTGGCGCGAGAAATGGCGAAATTTGAGGCTGATAAGGCTAGAGATGAGGCAAAAGCTACAGCTGTTGAGAGAGAATTTCAAGCTAATCATAGAGAAAGAGAGCTACTTAGGCAAGAAAGGGAACTAGTTAAAGAAGAAAGAATGGCTCAACGAGATCGTGAGACTATGAACACGCCTTTAGAAGGGAAGTCTCCAAATTCTAAATATTTTTGGAAGTCGGAGAAAGAAGATGTGGTGCGTAGGAGGCGTGCAAGAGAAGCGAGAGCAAGAGGAGATGGTCCTAGCACGACAAGAGAAGATCATCTTAGCACCACAAATTGGTTAAGTGATGATGATTAGAGTACTTTTTGTAATCGGAGCCCATAGTTTTCCAATCACCTTGGGTTGTAATTTATTATTTATTGAATTGAGTATTTTATGTTGTTTCCAATTTATTGAATTTAGTACTTTATTTAAAGTGAGAGTAAATTTATTTAATATGGTAATATATTTATACTATAAGAGAATCTTTATTCAAATGACAAAAACACACCAAATAAAAAACTCACGAAATGAACTAAAATAAAACGCACCAAATAAAATTACATAAACACACCAAATAATAAAAAACTCACTAAAATAAAACACACCAAATAAAATTACATAAACACACCAAATAATAAAAACCTCACTAAATGAACTAAAATAAAACACACCAAATAAAATTACATAAACATACCAAATAATAAAAAACACACTAAATGAACTTAATTATCTTCAGCTTGTTTCAATGCCCACTGGTGCTCTATCAAGTCATTTTGCCGGGCATTGTGCATGTCTAGCCTTTGAAATGCAGTATATCGTTGAATGACCCTTTCATTGTAACGTCCATCCCTTTCTAATGACTCATGTTGCACGGGCTCATCGGTGGCGTCATGAGCACAATATATATGTGTTCTTGAATTGTTCATCGTGTCTGGCTCATATTCATCAACGGCTTCATAATCGTACTCATCTTCCACAATCATGTTGTGAAGAATGATGCACGTCATCATGATGGATCGAAGCGACTCTACATCAAACAATCTGGCAGCACCCCTGACTATCGCCCAGCGAGCTTGGAGGATACCGAAACAACGCTCCACATCCTTCGTGCACCCCTCTTGACAGCTTGCAAAGTGTTTTTCCTTTGCACTTCGCGGACGTGGCACTGTTTTGACAAATGTTGACCACCTTGGGTAAATGTCGTCAGCTAGGTAGTATGGCCCGTCGTACATACGTCCGTTGACCTCATACGTGACTTTTGGTGCCTTTCCTTGCAGGACATCGTTGAACACTGGGGATTGGGCAAGGACGTTGAGGTCATTTTGAGCTCCCGGAACCCCGAAAAAGGCATGCCAAATCCATGTATCAAAAGATGCCACTGCCTCCAAAATGATACTTTTTGCTCTTTTTCTGTCTCCATAAGCGCCTTGCCATGCACTTGGACATTTTTTCCACGTCCAATGCATACAATCAATGCTCCCAATCATCCCAGGAAAACCTCGCATCTCGGCCTTCTTCAGAAGCCTTTCCAAGTCCATGTGAGTAGGTTTCTGGAGGTACTCTGCGGTGTAGATAGATTCGATTGCTCCACAAAACCTCATCAGGGACTCAAGAATGTTTGATTTCCCCATCCTCGCTATCTCATCCACTTGGTCTGCAGATGCTCCATATGCAAGCATCCACAGCGCAGCAGTAATTTTTTGCTCGGGAATGAGACCCATAGCACCACAAGCATCATTCTTTTGCACAAAGTAAGAATCATGGTTGCAAACAGCAATCGTGATTTTGTTGAACAAATGTCGTTCCATTCTAAAACGACGTCTAAAGTACGTATCAGGAAATGCACTATTATGGACAAAATAATCATCCAACAGCTCCACACCTCGTTGTTGCCTGCTTCTATCAAGGTTTCCGGAACGGGTGGGCCTGCATATCTGAGCCACAGCTTGGATGACTCGACGGGAATGTGAGTCTCTGGCCATTCTTGCTTCGTCATCTCTCATTCTCCGCTCCCCATCATCTTCCTTCTCATTTTGGGCTATATGGAGACTGAACATTCCTTCAAATTGGTTAAACAATTCTTCCTCTTCTTGATCGATTTCCCATATCATGCTTGAAGAAGAAGACATTGTATGGAGGATTATGAATAATGATACAGATTTTGATTTGGTGAAGAAGGAAGCAGAAACTATGAATAATGATAGAGATATTGAGAAAATTGGTGTGAGATTTAAAAGGATGGATGATGGATTATATGGAGGATTCTGAAATGATTAGGTTGTAGATAGTGCCACGTGGCATGCCGTCATTCGTTAAAAATCTGATCGAAATCTATCATAAAAGATTCTGAAAAGATAACGGCACGTGGCACGACGACATTGGATAAAAATCTTATTGAAATCCATCACCAATAATTATCTTTTCGGATAATGACACGTGGCGCAACGAGAACGATTTAAAATCTGATCGAAATCTATCCTCAAAGATTCTAAAAAGATAACGACATGTGGCACGATGACATTGGATAAAAATCTTATCAAAATCTATGACCAATAATAGTCGTTTTGGGTAAATGACACGTGGCGCAACGAGAACGATTTAAAATATCTTATCTGAAATTACAAATAAATTTATTTAGTATTATTTTGTAAAAAAAAATTAATAATATTTTATTGCCTATTGCCATGGCTATTCAAGTGCAACGGTGGAGAGGCAAAAGGCAGTTACTGTTCACATGGTGGATTGAATAGTGGATTACCTGGGGGAGGGCTCCAAGGGTGGAGTTGCTCTTAGGATAACAGCTAACTGAATCGGAGTGGCGATCAGTATTCAGTGGTGAGGTGGGTTGATCAGTTCTTCATATGAAACATGAAAGGGTGGCACCTTTTTCTTTTATTTAATTTAATTTAATTGCTTGCACGTTGGACGTGTTTTAAGTTCCAACAGGATCCTCTCCAGATCCTTTTGGTGAGAACCCTAGAGATTTGCAAATCGTGTTTGTTCATCATACATCGTGCGGTCAGTTTTTGTCAAGTACTGTTTGTGTTTAATTTTAAATAAAAATATTTAACATAATTTATGACCACACGATGTACGATAAACGGATATGATTCACGAATTTCTGAGATCTCCACAAAGAGGATCCAGATTCTTTTGAGTTTATGAGTTGTTAGTTTGGAATGAGGATCCTTGCCCATTTTTTTTTTGTGAGGATTCTGAGGATCTTCTAATCATATTCGTTCATCGTACATAGTGCGGTCAGAAATCATTGTAAATTTTTTTATTTAAAATTGAATATAAATAGTACCTAAGGAAAACTGATCGTACGATATATGATGAACGGATGTGATTGGAGGATCCCCAGGTCCTCACAAAAAGGATCCGACGAGGATACTCTCACGTTAGTTTGGTGTCATGGAACTCATGGGCCATAGTGGTGTTGGAGATGCTATTGGCTCAAATTTTGTGACGACTTATGTGAAACAGATTTATTATTGTTGTAAAAGTTATGTTTCGGTAATATAATGTTATTGTATAACTCTCTATTTACATGACATTCTTTTATTAAATCAAACATTATGAACTCGTTCTGTGTAAGTAATCTCCCCATTACACAATTTAAAGCTCGTAACAATGGCCCATCGAGCTTGTAGGATCCTAAACGCTCTCTCCACATCCATCCTGTAAGACTCTTGCCTCTGCGAAAATAATTTCTTCTTCACACTATCGGGATGAGAATAACTTTGGGCAAAGGTAGACCAACTAGGATAAATACCATCAGTTAGGTAGTAACCTAGCTCATACATATTACCATTTACCTTGTACCTCCATTCTGGTGCTTATCCATTGACAACATCATCGAACAAAGGAGAAGACCAAAGAACGTTGATATCATTGTTTGATCATGGAGCGCCGAAGAATGCATGCCAAATCCATGTGTCGTAAGACGCCACAACCTCGAGCACGATAGTTGACTTGTTATAATAGCCCTTGAATTGGCCAACCCAAGCAGTAGGACAATTCTTCCACTCTCAATGCATACAATCGAGACTTCCTATCATGCTAGGAAAGCCTCTTTTGTCCGTCTTGCATAAAAGCCTATTCAAATCTTCACGATTTGGCTTGCAGAGGTATGTGGCTCCATATATGGCTTCAATTGCCTTACAAAAGCGCTTCAGGTTCTCAATAGCAGTAGTCTGCGCAAGTTGGCTATGGCGACCCATCCCAAATTATATATTTATTTATCCCCGAGTATGTAAAGTGACGATAATGCCTTCGAGGCTTAGTGACATGGATGTACGTATATAGTTTTAAATTATTTTTCTAGTTGATGTAATTAATTTGTACGCCTCGTCACGTGCGTGTTGACGCGAGTTAGGGCCGAATCGGGTTCGTAACATAAATGTTACGAATGAATAAGTGGAATTGGGGTTGGTTTTATTTCCATTTGGACTCAATTGCTTAAGCCCTAAATTCTATAGCCCAATTAGGGCTTGAGATTTGTTCTTCTTTTGGCTAACTCGTGACCACACACACACACACACACGTGCAACCCTCTTCTCTCCTCCCTTCTCGAACTCTCTTTCTCTTCCGTACGACCTGACCCCTCCAATTTCCAAACACCATCAAAACCTCACAGATCGAACTTCTAAGGACCATCTTCGAGTTCTTTGCAAGCCTACGAGCCTAACCATACCATTTGTTCAAAGAAAGGACGTCAGAATCGTGAAGAATCATAAGCTCTGGTGAGGTACTCTGTTACTCCGAAGTGATCGTGGACATTTCACGAGATTTTAAGGCTAAAAAAGGGTCCTAATTGACTCTATAAGGATCTTATGCTAGTTTTGGAGTGGTTCGAACATCTGTATACTCGGGTTTGTCGAGTTCTAATTTTGGTCGGTTGTGTTGAGTTATTTTCCGACCAGTTCCTGAAGGTTTTAGGTCCCCAAATAGGTAAGATTATGTTCTCCTTGTTGAGAGCTTCAAATCTATATAAGATTTGTGAATTTTGGTTGAAAAACGAAGTAGAAACTAAGGTTTTAAGATTTTCTAGAATCCGGAGTTGCAGAAGATGGCCGGCGGCAACTCCGGCAAAACCACCGGAGAAGACAGAAAATATTCCGTCAACTTTGACGGAATATACTGACAGCGTCAGGTAACTCCGTTAGTTTTTAAATTAAATATTTCCTAACGCCGTTAGGGATTCCATCAGTGTGCCAGACATAAGCCTGCGCGTGGTCAACGCGTGAGGGCGCTTGAGACATCAAAAAAAAATTCTAAAAATATGGGGATGCTCGCAGTGTTGAGTAGGCCACGATGGTATATTCAAACACCATAATTGAGCAACGTATGAGAAGTTATTACACGGTTTTGGTTATGTGCTTCAAATTAACGTTAAATTAGTTGTTTCACATATAGGTGAGACGTTTCCAGAAGACGAGCGTAGCCAGGCGAGACTCGGGGGTTACGACCCTGATACAAACCAGTGAATGGGCTTTTGGTTTTCTATATATACGTATATATGTTTTCCGTTTTCCCAGAAATTGTTTTAAATGGATTTACGTTTTTAAATGCCATTTCAATTGCATTACATTTTAGTATATGCATTAGTATAGATATGCATGTTATTGCATGATGCTGCGGACGCCCAGGTAAGCTTCAGGTGAGTGCATATTGATGATAGTGATTGCAATGTGTATGGTTATGTTTAGATGCATTTAGTGCTCGTTATCCTGCACCCCGGTGTTAGTGCTCCGCCCGAGGCCAGGGCCTATCCTTCACGTGATCGTTCACCTCCCGCACCACACACTCACCTTGGATCCAAGGCAGATGCCAGCTTGTCGTACATACCACATTAGGTGGTTCCAACTCGTAGGTAACTTGCGATACTTCGCACATCCTTCACGTGATCGTAGCACTTGAGTGTATTTATTTACACCCAACCTGTAGTACAGACCACATTAGGTGGTTCCGACTCATGTGCATGAATTGGTAGATGAGTTATAGGCTCAACTGTACAGGTCACGTTAGGTGACTCCGGTTGACATATCAGTATACATTGATTTATTTCACCTGGCTTACTCATTTCATTGCTGAGATACTTGACATGGCATATACTTGGTTTTCACTACTCTCGAGCATGATTTCTACATATGTATGTATTACTATTTTCTAGGAAATTATACGGGTTTTACGGTGAGGGATTATTATTTTTGGAAAGAGAAATGGTTTTAAAAAGCTTTATTTTTGCCCACTCACATTGTTTGTTTTGCGCCCCTCCAGGTTCTAGTTAGGCGTTCGTGTTGGTGGCTTACGAGGACTCTACGGCGGTTCTGACAAACTTCAATTAATGTAGGAATTTCTTTCATGTCTTGTATAATTAATACTTAGCCTGCTAGACTACATCTAGGTTACCTATGCTCTGAATATGTGTATCTACACCTTAAGTACCTCCACTCGCACTTATATATATATATATATATATATATATATATATATATATATATATTTATCTAGTGTAAGTTAGCTAGTTGGTTTTTATTTACTCACATTTTCATATCACTATCACTTCTGCTCTGCGCTCATGGTTACGTCACCCTCATGTGACGGCCAGCATGCCTTAATTCTGGTCGGGGCGTGTCATTGGTAATACTCGTCAGTTGAGTCTGCAGAGCGCCCATTAGCTAGCATTTGAAATGCATATGTGAGCTTCTGATGAGGTGATAGACTTTGTCGGCCTACGACATCTATCTTCCTTGCAAAGTAGTGGTCATGATTGACAAATGCGTTCAAGATGCTTTCAAAAAGCTCTCTCCTCATCCGAAACCGCCTCCGAAAATCATGAGCAGGATAACTCGAAAGCTCGATGAAATAATCTTTCATCATTCAGTCATGACACTCTTCTCTTTCACGCTGCACAAATGAACACCTCGTGATAGAACCACAATAGCTAGATTCGGCACTGCTCATATTGCATAAGCGAGTTTACAAATTCGGCTTCTACGTTGATCATTTCTGCATCCGCATTGTTAAGGTTTGCTTGGTATTGTACCATTTGCATTGCCAAGCTATTCCTTCTTCTATCACCCATTGATGAGATATTGAGGATTTTTAGGAAACAAAATCACTTTGAAAGTTGAAAAATTGGTGAATATGTTGTGTGATGGTTTGATATTCAACCTGTGTTTATATAGAGGATGATTGAAGGTTTCAGTTTCAAGTGTGTAGGTTTGTGTTTCATGCATTTCATGTGTTTTGTATGTATTTGGTATGGGTTTCGTGTGTGTCATGTGTTTCACATGTGTTTTGTGTGTGCTTCATCTCTATCATGTGTTTTGTGTGTGATTCATCTCTATCATGTGTTTTGTATGTCCTTCACATGTGTTTTGTATGTGCTTCACATGTGTTCTGTGTGTCTTGTGTGTTTCATGTATTTTGTGTTTATACGTATCTATCATGATTTTCATACTCTTCCATAGTGTTTCATGAGTTTCATGTATCGATCAATATTTATCAGAATTTAAATATTTTTAGATTAAAATGTTCATAAAATTAATTTACGATAATCTACATAATTTTTTTTAAAGTTAATTTAAAAAAAATAGTCTAAGTTCATTCTTTAATAATCTGGGGCTAAAATTTTAGGTCAGAAGAGTTGAAGCATAAAATTTGTTTCTGGGCTAAAACCTAATTTTATGGGCTAAAAATTTTAGGTTTTAGCCCAATGGTTAGAGATGGTCTAAGAGTCCACTTCAAAATACATATATTTAGAAAAAAAAAAAAAACTTTTATAAGAAGTGCACAATTAAATTTGAAGTAATAAGCGGCATACGATACCCTTCTTTATCTAGTTGACTATTCATGATTATCTTCTTTTTCATTTTATAATCTTTTTATAGTTTAGTAAATTGATGGACAAATTACAAATTTTACATAAAAGAGAAGTTCACTCTGCAGAATTATGTTGCAGGTTCATAAAAATCATAATCTACACTGGTTATTATCATGAACCATACAATTTTTCTTATGGCTCGAATGTTTTAACAACCATTACTTTATTTACACACTAGTACATTGCAAGTGTAAGGAAACTTGTTACTTGCCTCCCAAGGAAACTACAACTGCTAGCTTCCTGGTGTTTGAAACCCAACGTTCTCAATTGTCCCAACAGTCTTAAACAACCGCCTCTTGTTTACCTCCTCCACCAGTGACCGGTGCAACAATTGACTGCGCACGTCGATGAGTGATTGAATCTTGGGTAATTTCCTTTCCTGATGATGATTCAATTTGTGAGGTCTCTGGTTATCTAGTTGTGAATTGCATTGTTTGTAAGAATTTGCACCCCTGCTTTCTGAAGGACAAAACCGAGTAGATTTATGAGTAGCCTTTCCTAAGCTCACGTCATGGAGATCATCTTCATTGCCTGAGTAGTAATTTATGTTGGAGTAGTTGCAGGAGTCGAATGAACTCTGAGAACTTACATCATCATTCATAAACAAATCACCTACATTAAAAAAATATAGATCAAATACATTTGAAAAATATTAGACAAGCAAGACTAATTGAAGTAAATATTTTTTAATTTTTATAAATGTACCGTGAAGCAAATTATGATTCTTGCAGTGAGATCTGAAAGAATGAAGAGAATTTTGGGACGAAGAGCACGAAGAGAATGAGTAGAAAGGATGATGGTTGAAACCACCATCATCGTCATCCTCTTCTTCATAGTTAAAGCTGTGCTGATGAGGATGATAATCTTGGGGTGAGCCCCATTTCTTGCGACCCGGAATCAAAGAAAATATCTCCTTTTCTATCATCCCTGCGATCTCTGGTGGTTCCCAGTCACTGATTTCTAATTCCTTCACCATCTCCGTTGCTACATCAATTGCAGTGTCATTCATGATGTCAAAGGGAAAGTATATGTTCCTAGCATTTTTCCCTGCTAAGGAAACATCACCAACACAGAAGGTTACATACTCTTAAACTTTAAGGGTCTGTTTCAATCTGCTTGACCAGTTAGTCATATAGTGCAATGTGTATATTAGGTTGAGGATTTACCGTCCAGATCAGAAATCCGAACTTTGAGAGAAATAGTATCATCCTCTGGATTCATTTTTCCAGTGATGATCATGTTTGTGCTTCTTTCCAAATCAACCTCAGCGGAAAAATGTAGCTCATCCTCCTCATCCCCCGCCTCCGCCATTGGATCATTATTAGGAATTAACTTGGGAATTGAGATTCTTGGAGGGGACGCTAGCTCTACATCATCAGAGGCTAGAAAAGGGTCTAGCAATAGCTCGTGTGCTGGTAACCTCGTTGAAACATTCTCCAGACACTTCCCTACAAATCGTTGAGCCTCCAAATCTTCAATCTTGTAGAATGCGTTTGGTAGCTTCCCCTGCAAGCAAAAGTCACATAATATAGTGTAACGTAATGTCACCCATTCACATTGCTAATCAAGTGAAGATTAAACTTACTGAAGTAACTTTCTTGTAAATTTGGGCAGGATTTGAGCACTCGCTATAGGGATATTCTGAAGTAAGCATTTCCAACACACACATGCCAAAGGCATATATGTCTACTAGCTCATTGTATTCCTCATCATACAATTCAGGCGCCATAAATTCTGGTGTACCTAATGAAATAGAAGCAAATTAAAATTGAAAAAAAATTAGGAAGATAATCTGAGAGATCTAGTTTGATATCATTACCTATGACACTGTGGGCGTGTTGTGTACCACGAAGAATAGCAGCCAAGCCCAAATCACCAATCTTGACTTGCCCTAGATGGCCATTAACAAAGATGTTGTCACACTTGAGGTCTCTGTGAATCACAGGTGGATCAAGTTTGTGCAAATAAGCCAGACCACGTAAGATCTGCCGGGACCAATTTTTCACTGCACCAATATTCACTCGCTGGTACTTATGTCTGTACCTGTTTAAATTAATACCAGAGTGTGAATTGCTACCCTTACTTTTCGTGTGTGCGCTGAGAACTTAAAACTTAGAAGTTCGAGTTGCCATACTTCATGATCAACTACTACCTTAACATATTTAAGTCAGGTTGTGTGCAAATTAATTATAAGTTGTGAGGTTAATTAATTACTCTCTGAGAGTGCCGGAGGTGAACATTTCGGTGATGAAGTTGAAGGTTCGACGATTAACATCGATCCACGACTTGTAGTATTGGATGATGGAGTCATGCTTCAGGTTCTTGAGGAGGTGGACCTCGGAGTATAGGCGCTGAAGTTCGTCCGGCGAACTGAAGGCATCATTAAGCTTGACTTGATTCCACGCCACCTCCATTCCGAGGACCTCATCAAATGCCTTGTAAACTGTCTTCATGGCTCCCTTGCCAAGCATTTCCCTGAACTGCTTGGAAAGCAAAATTAATTAAGAAAAAAAGGCCCTCTTAATTAGCGCTAATGATCTGACCAATATTATCATCAAATTTAATTATTCCATTTCCAAGTATTCATTGGACGCATGTTTTTACAAATTGTTAATTTTTCTTGGTCAAGACAAATTATTACCATTAAGCTTTGTATACATGATGGAAGACTGTTTCAGAAGAAAAAGTCTGGGAGCTCGGTAGCTCGATCGGCTCCAACATATTGCATCATCAAATAGGCATGCAGGACAAATTTAGGGTCGAATATAAAAATCCATCAGGTTGCATCATCCAATTGGGCTAATTTAATAAAACTGATCGGATGACACATTTTCAATTTTAAATCAATTTAAATTAATATCATGTACAAATTAACATGACAGTTGACCCAGCAAACATAGGGAACTGACTTATTTAACCATCCATTTGGTTTATAAATTATATTCTTGTTCTTGTAAGATATTGGTAAATGAAAATATGAACTTATGTTAATATTAATGTTA
This sequence comes from Malus fusca, assembly GCA_035220775.1. Lineage (NCBI taxonomy): Eukaryota > Viridiplantae > Streptophyta > Magnoliopsida > Rosales > Rosaceae > Malus > Malus fusca. Next base: position 25,343,499 of record CM069062.1, read on the forward strand.
ACAAGGACTCGTTTGGAGTGCTTTTAAAATGATTGAAACGTTTTTGGGAAAATTATTTTTGCAATCCAAAAGCACCTGGAGTGCTAGTGCTTATTGTAGGAAGCACTTCAAGTGCTTTTTCAGGATTCAATTGTAATTTTACTAAGGATTGGTCCAAAAAACATTCCCACCAAAAGTGCTTTCAGCTATTTTATAAGCACTCCTAAAAATTTTAATTTTGAACCAAGCTGACAGGTCAGTTTGTTCACAATTTACACATTTTACAAATCTTCAATTAAAAATAAAACTTTTTCACTAAATTGGCAATAAAACAGGTTAGTGCTCTGTTTAGTGTTTCCTTAGAAAAACGTTATTTTTTATTAAAGATTTGTGAAAAGTTTTATGCATAGTTTTTCAAAAATTTATCATCATATGGAATCGAATTCAAAAACAAGGTAATTTTCTTGCATGCAGATACGTGTAAACCTTATTCCCTATATAAATTTCCAAAAGAGTTTTGAAGAAAAACTCCATACAACTAGACATTATATTTCCCAAGCAACTCGTTAATTAAAGACCATATAAAGTAGTAAATAAATAAAAAATAGTAAAAGGAACTTACACGTCCATATCGACCTGATGGATCTGTTTCAACGTATGCAGGTGACTGTGGCCTGCCTCCCATGGCAGACCTTCTTCCGATCCGGCTGTTGTTCTTGTTCATGGTTAAGAACTAATCAAGCAAACCTCAGAAACTCTCCGACCACAAACAAGTCCCAGCAGCTTTTCACTTTATTATATACTACGAGCGCAACGTATATACCTAGTAATTATAAACTTATAATTCAACTCTAACTAACTATAAGGCTTGTGGTAGACTTTTCACTACGTGCTACGAAATCCGAGGCTTTCCCTCATGATTTTCATAGGAGAAGACTCTAAACAGCAACCAGAAAAGCCTCGAGTAATCAACGCTGAGCATGATCCAAGCCATTTCCACAACACCAAGCCGACGTTCGTAGTTTTTAGTAACCATTTGTGTAGAAGATGGAGGTGTGCCAAGGAATTTAAATATAGAGGAAGAGTAGAGAGTTATATCCGATTCTAATCAAAGATTTTTTTTTTTTTTTCAGAAAAGACAGACTAACTGGAGCAAACTGTTGAGCTGTAGACTGTAGGGTGTGGTGGGGAAGAGAGAATAATATTTGTCAACTAATGGGACTGGAAATTAATTGAACCTAGCTTGTGGAGGAGGACTATTTTCCCAATAATTTCTAAATATTTAGAGTATCAAATGATCATATGTAGGACTTTAGCATGGGACTGGAAAATTAATCCTGAACTTGAAAAATCGGTGGCTGTGCTTTGATGGTACCATTTGTGGATGTAGAAAAAACCCTAATATCAATCAGAACTGTGGAAACAAAAATTGATATTTGATTTGTTTGAGAGAGACTCTTGAGTTTGGAAAGATATGGGAACCTTGCAAATTTTGCAAACAACAATAATATGGATAGAAAAAAAGAAGATTGTGGTGGAAAAACGTTGGGGTGGGTTCATGTTATAAAAGAAAATAGGAAGGACCTTATTTGGGGGGTTTTTTTTTTTTTAAGTAAATTGTAGCAATGGTCTCTTAACTTTAACTTAATTTGAGCAATGATCCTTCAACTAAAAATTCATTACCAATGGTCCCTTAACTCATCAAAACGTGCAGACATGGTCCATCAACTAAAAATTCATTACCATTGGTCCCTCAACTTTAATACAACTGGAGAAATAGTCCATCAACTTTAACCCAATTAGAGCAATGGTCTCAACTTTAACCCAATTGTAGCAATGATTCTTCCAACATAACTCATTTTGACAAAATTTTGACGAAGTTGACAAAAAAGACCATAGTTACATGTTTTGATGAGTTGAGGGACCCCAATTGTAGCAATGGTTTTTCCAACAAAACTTATTTTGACAAAATTCTAACGAAGTTGATGAACAGGACCATAGCTACACATTTTGATGAATTGAGGGACCAATAGTAATGAATTTTTAGTTGAGGAACAGTTGATCAACTTTGATTATAGTTGAATGACCATTGCTACAATTTACTTTTTTTTTTTTATTTGTTCTTTGTTTTTCGTATGGGGTCTCCATTTGACGGAGCTGACGGAAGTTGAAGGAGTCCAAATTAACTCCAAAAGAAAACAGTAACATAATTGCTGACAGTGTTAACTGGTTTATATTGTTTATTATTAGGATTAACAAGTGTTTGATTGTATTGGGAGTGGGTTCGACAGTGGAGAGAGTTTTGAGGATGGTGACTGTGTTTAAGGAGGATGAGGAAGAAGGAGGGACGGAAGATGGATTGAGGGGAGACGGGGGGCAGTTTCTGGGGAGAAAGGAAGAGACAATTTTTTTATTAATAATTTACCCAAAACTAATTAATTTTATTTCAAAGGAGTGGGCCTGCTCTTACCACGTCATAATGTTTTATTGCAATATTTAAAATATGAAGTATAAGATTATAGTTTGATCAATAGTTGTTGTAATTTTGTATAATTTATCTTAAAATAAAAAGCATAGTAGAAATTCTAAATTCAAACTATTTAAAATTAAAATTTAGGGCATATGGTCGATTGCTCCTATAATTAAAAAACAAAACCTTTTCTAACCAAAAAATTTGAATTTTTCTCTTTAAACCTGAATATGTCTAGACGAGCACGTGGTGGTTAGGGTTTTCTTCATCAGACTAGTGCGTCATGGATTCTCGCTCTTTTCCCTCCCTTTAGAGTAGTTTAAAAGTAAGAATATCGATTGATTTCAAATAAAATAAAAAAATAGCCCAGGCAAAGAAGAGGTCTCAGGAAAAAGAGAGGATAAAGCATTACATTAAACAAGAAATGAATGAAAACTAAGAGAAATTAAGGAATTTCCCGCGCTTGCACACTGTTGATTGTTGAAAGTTTCCTGTTTCTGCATCACCCAAACATTTTAGTCCGATAAATATGAACCATTTACATTGCCCCCGCACAATCAGCATTAATAGCTGGAGGGCTATAATACTAGCCTCAAATACAAATTCGTCAAAAATTAATCATGATTTTATGTGAATGCTCTCCTTAGATATTTTCTCGTGAAACTGATTCATCACATGATAAGTATCTAACAGACAGATAATATATTACTTAAACACATTATGATCATCATCTACGTAATTAGTAATTAGTGCCGCCAATGACACTAAATATTAGTTTATACGCGATACGAAAGGACAAAAATTAACATATGATTTCAAATTTAGGGATAATATGATTTCAAATTTAGGGATAATACTCTTAGCCACTTGCATGTGAATGCCCATAATTCTATATAATAGTGGACTATACCCTGATTTATCTACGGACCGCTGTCTATTTAATATTCCCGTCTTTTTTTAATTAAAAGTTTATAGCCGGCTCTGTGTAGATATTCTCCAAAAGATGATGTACAAGTTTGTAAACTAAATCTTTTTCGTTTGATTTTTTCTCTTCTCCAAAGGCCAAATCTTACCTTTCTTTTTCAAAGGCCAAATCTCACCACACCAAATTGGCTCTACCATGCCAAAGTCGACCAAGTGGACGCCAAAAATATGGTGATAGGGGTAGGGTAGGTCCCTAAAGCAGATAAAAAGGGCAAATAATTAGCCGTCCAAAAGGCAAATGTGTGTAGAGCATACTGCCCTTTTGCACCACTGAGTAGACAAAAAGAAAGTTAATCCGCATCTGTGTAATTAAAGCGATTCTGAATACAAGTTACATCAAACATCAGCAACAATATTTTGAACAGCGTTCGTACATTTACCCGCGGGGGCAATGGCGAGAACAAAACCTGGGGAAAAACGATTAACCAACCAACCTATACACGAACTACTCACTCGGTGCAGAGCACAGCTATCGGGATTTTTAAAGGGTGTAAAACTTATAACTTGAAATGTACAAATGGCTTCCAACAAGCAGAATATCTAACTCCATATGTAACGCTTCCAAAAAAATAACTGCGGCAGAGAACAGGCTCAATCCGGTATGTTAGCAATTACTGTAAACACTCTTTCATTCTACTGACCTTATAGATAATTCTCACGCTGCTGTCAGGCCGATAAAGGTGGGAAATCTTCATCATCTTTCAAACGGTATGATTGTGGAGCAATCCTACACGTCCAAGAACAAAAGGTTAAACGGAGTCCTATCTGTGTTCCCTATCGGTGGCTAAGAATTCTTAGCAACGACAATGGAATTATAATACCTGTTAGGATCCGTAACCAACTCATCTTTTGTCAACTGCATCTTTGGTGATGACTGGTCACTACTCGAGTTTTGAACGAACGATGAGCCATCGTTTGTATGTTTGCCATTTGCAGGTCCCTCTTGTGGGGCATGCCCCAATGCCCCAAATTCTATAACTTTCTCAGAGGAATGCATTGAACCATTCACATTAGGGTGTACTTTCCTTCTAGGGGAACCAGTGGAGCTATCTGCAGACCCAGATTTCCCCCCACCTTTATGAAGAGACATTTGTAGTTGTGACATATCACGACTGCTTCTGTCAGACGTATAATTCTCTAGAGGTGGTATCATGGCATGGCCATTGTTACGAGGAGACTTTGGCGGTGCTTGATTTCTTCCCCTTGGCGTCACAGGCCTATCTCTGAAATGGTTCTGCAAAATTTTATGCATAAAAGCACTTCAGCTAAAAAGGACCAGCGACTGAAACATTTAGCTGAAAAGAGAAACTGCAAACGGCCACCAGATTGACAAAAATCTGACCCTTAAAAAATTATGACTTCAAAAACAAGAAATTTCAGAGGCTTAGAATGAGTAGTACCGTATTGGGAAAGTAAGTTCCGGTTCCTCGTGGCTTTGGCATCTCCTCCCTGCCAAAGCCTGTGCCATTAGGCAACATTGGTGGGTTCATCGGATAGAATAGTGGTCTAGGGACAACACCATTGACATTCATCTGGGAAAATGCATTCTGCCTGTGCTGCACTGACTCTCGAGTTACATCCCATGGCTTCTTGCCTTGAAACTGTGGGTGCACCGGAGGTGGCGCCATGGGAGGAATCGCCACATTTAGCTCACAATCGTAACACCAACGCCCATAGTTCAGACTATGTAAATGACTATCGTAATCCCCACTCAGATCTGTTACATAGTTAGAAGGTTTGGGACTTCCAGTAGTGCCACTTGACATTGGATAATAACTAGGATAGAAGTCTTCAGAGGAACACACAACAGAGCTCAACCGTGACGGATGGCGCTTAGATCCAACAGGCGATGGAACTTCCTGATTACCACCCAACTGATTCTCATCCTGGTTACTGACCAAAGTATCAGCTGAACCAAAGCTTTCTGGCAATAGCTGATCTTGGTTTCCAGTGCTAATGTCTCCATTTTCATTTGACGAGTGAGAGGAACAGAGATGAGGTGCATGCTGTACTTTACCTAAAAGAGATATACTCACTTCACAACTGGACGGCAAAGGACTTTGAGCATCATTTGAAATTATAAGACCTTGAAATCTGGAGGTAGCAAGGTCTTTTGCATCCCCTGTAAAACGGTTTTCGGAAACAGCAATTCCGTTTGGGGAACTGTCCTCTTCCAATAACATTGTTGGGGATGCAACCTTCATGCTTTCATGTGCTCCATTAACATCTTGATCAGGTTTCATATCATTTTCATGTGGTCTAGTCACACCTTGACCACGTATATGACCACTTGTAACTTTACCATTCCATGAACCCTCATGATTTAACCCACATTCCCCAATCACGCCAATAGAATAGGCAGATTCCGACTCATGAATTGTCTGATCTTCTTGTGACTCTGTACCTACCAATAATGGCACACTACCATACCCATCATATATGGACCATGGGACAGGATCTTGGACATCAGGCCTTTGTCCGCCTCCATGTCTGTCCAATGTGTTAGCGAAAAACTTTCGGATCTCATCATTTACGTTTACTTCTGGCTGAGAAAGAAAGCGCCCTAGTTTACGAGCACCATATGTGAAAGCACTTCTTATTCGGTAAAAGTTCCCTGTGTTTAGGATTGCAGGTTACATCAACTAATCCATACAAAAATTCCTCCAGAAAATACAGAAAAACAAAACGGGAGGACTATAGGGAAATTAATTCACCTTTACTCACACTTCGGCCAAGGTTGTTATTGTCTTTAAGCGGATCAACTATGTTAAGATGTTTTGGTTGAAATGTTCTATGGTTTGTCTCATATCCTCTTGAAGGAACTGAGAACCTTTCCACACATCCCTTGAGAAAATCATTACTCAGTAATAGATCACCGCCACCATTTTCTGGCGTCTCAGCTGCAAAATTGACAGCAAAGAATCTCACTTAAACACATTTACCCATACAGCATGGCACCAAGACAAAAAAATGTTGCTCACCCAAGAGTTCTGGAAGAGAAGATATACGAACAGGACCACTCAAGCTGATACAATAGCTATCCCAATCAAATTTACTAAAGTAGTCCAAGAATTTATATAGGACCTATAGAACATTAAACAGAGAGTTAAATTTATGTCATAGATATGGAGGATACTAGTGCTAAAGCGTTAGAGCACTCACCGCTAGAGGACCATTCAAAGATGAATGGAAGAGGTGGAAGATATACAGAACCAAAGTCTCCAAAGCATATGTCGAAATCAAACCATGATGGGCACCAAGAATCCGGCTCTCATAATAGCACCAGGCCTTAATTAGTATAATACTGCGTTTAAAAAGATGGTCTTTGCCAATGAGGCGATCAACCTATGCAATAAGAAGCATCATGAATATGATTAGGGAAGCTAAATAACAAGGGACATAAATTCCAAAAAATCACAAACCACTCAGGTCACCAAAAGCATACCATAAGATCAAAAGTAAAACTATGACTTGAAAACGATAGAAGAGGGTGGAGTCACCACTCAACAGAGTACCAATTGAATACCGTTCAAGGTTATTCAATTCATATGTAAGAAATCGAACTTCATTTTCAGTTCAGCTCTGTATGAATGACTACCTGCTCAAGAAAGCATAGTGTGCATAGCCCTCCTAACTGATTGAAGGAAATATCGACCACAATATTTTGCACAAGGCACTTTACAAGCTTGACCTGCCAGAACAAAACCAAATACTCTTTACAAAGGAAAATCAAAAGTTGAGTTAACTAGAATCAAAATAATGAATAATGACATACACGTACGTAGTAACTTAATTTAAAGGAAAAGCTAGTTACACAACATAAACTCAACCCAAAAACTTTACTAGACATACATGGCAGCGTCAACGCTAAGCTGTAACTTCTACCTATCATCATTATAATAAAGTTAAGGGGTAAAAGCTAAAACCTCTGCCCGAATCAACTGCACATCCTTAACCATAAACTCAGCAGCCATATTTTGATCTTCCCTTTCAAGGACAGCGCAGACGTCATTGGCCAGCGCCTCCTCAACATTCATACCACCAAAAGCAGTCAAATCAATATCTCCATCAGGCAGATAGGTCTTTAGAGGTACAGACCCAAATGGGAAAACCTGCAACAATTTAAGTAAAATCAATACGCCCGCGTGGTTACACCCCCTCCACTTCCCCCCTAAAATATCAAATAGGGTCATGACATCATAAGTTTGTGATCGAAAAGACCATTCCCGAGTTAGAGAAAAATCAAATAATATAATGAGAAACTGAATATCAACTCACTCAAAGTAAAAATCTTCGAAGCTAAACCGCATTACATTAGCTATTCACAAAAAATGTAGATATAATTGCGGATTTAAGTAAAGTTTCGAGCTAATCATACAAACAATGTTAAACCATTGAACCAATGAACTATATTAGTTATAAACTAAACTCAAGGTCCAAGTCTTGTGCAGCTAAAGCAAGACATTTTCGACCTTTCGAACAATACAATCAAATTTCAGGGCTTTAATTATTACCATACAGATTAAACTAAAAGTGCATTAATCTTCTGTCCAACATTAACCTGTGATTCTTAAACAAAACAAAAATAAAATAAAAATCCTTTGCAGCCCCAATACATCGTACGGCACTAAATTCAACTTCTTTCATTCACATTCGTTTGTACTTACGGAATACGTATGTATTTGGTACGTATAAAAATACTGACCTCGCAACCAAGAGAACTTTTGATGAGCCTCTGAACGTAATCAATGACCGCCTTCCTCCTCCTCTCGGACACGTCAGTGGTCTGAACCTGCGCTATGACGCCCTGCGTTGCCTCCTCCGCCCGCAGCCAGTACTCGGCGCCAATGGCCGCCGCCGCAGACGCAGACGCAGCCGCCGCGGCCTGTTGATTCGATGAAAATTGGGACGAAGGTGATGACGACAACGACGAGGACGAAGAAGCCCTCTCCGTCTCCTCCAACACGGCGCCGTTCGGTTCAGGCGACCAATCCCGAAGATCGCCCATGAAATAACAAAATTTACAGAAAAATTACAGGAAAACCGAACCGGAAATCCTCAAACCGGTTGACCGTACAACCATAACGACGACAACAACTGCGGTGTCGGAGAATTGAAAAAATCGAAGGTTCGATGTTGGGCGATCAGATTGTCCAGATTGGTACGCGCAGTTGGGCAAAACGACGGTGTGGTTGAACGAAACGACTTGCAATTTGCGGTTGGGGGAAGACGAAGTGGTTATTAATTTTTATTTTTATTTTTTTTAAATTTCTCTGATGGAGGATTAGTATGTACGAGTGAGTTTGTCGATTTTCTGTTTTTTTTTTTTTTTTTTTTTGAAGTTTTTATTTGTATTTATTTATTTTTCAATTTTCGGTCGGTTTTTAGTTTTTGTTTTTTTCAGAGAAAACTATAAAACAATCAAAACGAATCTGTAATCTTTGTCGTTTGCCCATCCCCCTCTTCTTTCTTCCGTTCACACTTCCTTCTTATGTAAAGTGTTTTTTCTTTTGCTAATTTACCTTTTCAGCCGGCAAACGTCGACGTTTTACCCTCCAAGTTTGAAAGAGTTCGGGTGCAACTCGGCCGGATTGTACAAAGTTGTGAGATTGACTTAATTATAACTTATTTTTATACGACTCGGTATTACGATTTTAAAGTATTTGAGCTAGAAATCAGGTTTGATTTCCGCAAGCAAGGGCTCAACCCAACCTAACCAGAAAAAATAATCTGGTTATTCGAGTTCGGGTGAGTGTAGATTGACCTAGTCCAAATTGCAGCAACATTATTTTCTTTCCATTTCGTTATTTTGACAATACGATATTCAAAACTATTTTAGTTTTAACTCTTTCCAATAATTTAGATATGATTTTGTTTGCAACTTTACAAGATGCTATTTTGTGTGGCTGAACAAATACTAAAAAAGTCGTCCTTGTGACTCATTGCATAAGATTTGGAGTTTGAACATAATCTTATTACAATTTTAACGTATTAGGACGGAGGTAATAAAATGGCTCAAATCCTTGCCACGACTTTTGCCTTTCCTTTGTCCTTTCTTTTCTTGCTAAAGTTTCTCCTCCACTTCACTTGATGTACCATATTCAATTTGATTATAAGCGATATTTTATATTAATTTATAATAAAGAAAGTATGATGGTTGGAATCTGAAACGCAGTGAGTTAAAGAGGAAGACACTAACAATCATGTCAATACAACAATATACACTAAAGGAAAAGATTTTAAACCTGAGACACAATGAGTTGAAAAAAAAAACACTAACTATTAAGATAATGTACCACTTACATATGCACTAAACCAAATTTTCTTTCTTTATTTGTCTCTACTAGGTGGATGAAACAATATATGTCATCATAAAATAACAAGAACTTCACCTAGTATTCTTGCATTATTATATAATATTATTAGAAATGCTATTAATTTGTTATAAATGGTGATTGATTCGTATGTTCCAGGGGAATGAGTGGTTGAAGGAGAAGCAACATAGAGAATCAACTAGAGTCTAGAGTCCTAGAGTGCCCCAACCAACCAAGAAGTCCACATAGACCATTTATTAATCTTTAAGACATTTGGTCCAAAATTGAACCAAAAAGGGAAATTAGTTCCAAAATTAACTAAAATCCACATGTTAACCAACTAAGGTGGGAAAATATCAAGTGGAGACTGTTAATTTTTTGGCTCTTTGTATTCGTTTAAAAATGCTTTTAAAATGACTGAAAGCGCTTTTGGTGAAATTGTTTTTTAATATGAAAAACACTTCAACCAGTTAATAAGGGTGGGCATAAAAATCGTCAAACCGCAAAACCGCATCGAACCGTATGAAAAAAAACCGAAAAAAACCGTGTTGACCGGAAAAGTCAACTTTGAGTCAAAAACCGAACCGAACCGTTCAAACCGGTTCCGGTTCCGGTTTGGAATGAACAAGAACCGGTCGGAATCGAACCGTTTTATTAATAATTAATTAATTATATATATATATATATACACACACATGTCATGATATAATAGGTTGACAAATTAGTTTCACCAAGTTGCAAAGCATTGGATCCCATCCCAATTAGGTTTTACACTTTTACTCACTTACTCACATGGTCCTCACCCTCACCTCACTTTGACTTACACGGCCTCACCCCTCTCACATCCCCATTCCCCCATTTCGCACATCTGAGATCCGACCCTCACCACGGCCTCAGCTTCTGCGACTGCGACGACCCTCATCATCCCTCATCCGCGACAGCTCATGACTCTTCGTCCTCCGTCATCCCTCCTTGGTATTTGCTCTATCTTATCTCATATAAGATGGAGCACCATTAAAAGCTTGAAATGTTTAGGAATCTCGTTTGCTTGAAATGTGGGTCGTCTTGTTGTTAATGTGGGTATCTAAATTTGATATCTTTAATCTTGTTTCTGGGTTTTGATTTGAGCTTATGACAGTTTTCGATTTATGGGTTTTTTTGTTTTTGTGAATTTCTGTGGGTTCTGGCAATTCCTGAGTTCTGAGTTCTCGTATTGGATGGATGTTTGCATTCTTATTCATGTTCATGTTTACAACCTTCTATTTCTTTTTCTTAGTCTACATTTTCTCAGCAACCAAACATATCCTAACCAACTCTGAAGGTGCATTTTGTTCTTGTGAATCGATTGCGTTCGGTTCTATCTTTACACAATGTGGAATAGAAAAAGGATTTGGAGTTTTAAACATTTACAGAACCCCATTATTACATTAGGATTAGCTGTACTGAAATTAAGTGTTTAACTGTGCTGAAATTAAAGTGGTTTAACTCTAATTGACAACATTATTGCCCGGGGAAAAATAAAGTGTTTAATTGTGCTCTGCAGTGGCACGATTTGAAGGTTAATTAACAATTTGTTTTTTTGGTTGCTCTGCAGTGGCACAACTGACGACAAAAATCAAGAATCTATCTTCATTGTGAGGAGAAAAGAAGATCTCATTAGTGTAAAAGCATTGGAAGACTGTCTTCATCGGATTCCTCCTAATAGTTTCTCTAAGGTATAAAATGGTTTAATTGTAGATCTTCTGGAGTTTCATTTTAGATATATTTGTTACAAATGTTCATTTATATTATTTTTCACTACAAATATTGCTCCATGTTTTCTACTACTATCATCAATAACCACGAGAAAGTAAAATGTAGCTTGTCCTTTAGGCCGTACAACATTTGGCTTGACTGCCTTTAAGTGATTGAGATCCATGTTAATTCAAGTCTTTCATGCTTCTGTTTGGTTGGAATTTTAACCTGTGTTGAATTTGGGGCATCCAGCTCGTAACTTTGGAGAATAGGTTTAGCATTGGAGCTCACTGCTCAGCTGGGTTTTCTCCTTAATCTTTCATTTTTACATGATATGATTATACATAAAGAGTGGGTATATTTGTCAGCAGATTCTGTTTAATTGTTGTGTAATTAAATTTAAACCTGCAGTTTGCTTCTTCAAACTTTTAAAATTGGGGAAGCCCATGTTTCCTCTCTGAAATAAGTTGTTTGATTCTGCTTGCTCTCTGAAATAAGTTGTTTGATTTGATTATATGTTGTTTGATTGTGTACAGAAGCTGCTGCAGTGCTGCTTGCTCTCTGAGATTTGTGGCTGACCTTCTTGCTTGCTGGAATGGCAATTTTGAAGGTCATCTAGTCTCACAGAGGATTTGTTTGAAGAGCACTTTGTGCATTATGCGGTGCATTTTGTGGGAATTGAAGGACATACCTCTTGTGTATACTTATCATGCACTTGGAAATGAACACTAATCTATATGAGGAGATAAACCTGCAATTTGCTTCTTAATTTTTTTGTTTGTTGACTGACTGATCAATGCATGTCTTGTAGTTCCTTTTTTGTTGACTTGGTGCCACTACCAAAGACATTTGCATTAAAAAAGATGTGTTGTATGCAACTTTATATAATCAGTTTTAGAAGATGTATTTGAATGTATGATGATTTGGTGTTCAAATAATTTAGTATTCGGAACCGTAAACCTGCAAGAACCGAATCGGAACCGGTGTAGACCGAACCGTAAGGTTCTAATAATAAATTTAAGTGGAACCGCACCGAACCGAACCGTTGATATTTTCCGATTCCGGTTCCAGTTTTGGGGTGGAACCGCACCAAACCGCACCGTGCCCACCTCTACCAGTTAATTGCTTCTTGCAGGAAGAACTTCAAGTGTTTTTTTCAAGATTCACTTGCTTTTTTACTAAGGATTGGTTTCAAAAGCACTCTCATCAAAAGCACTTTCAATCATTTTACAAGTATTTCCAAACGAGCCATTTATCTACAATGCATATTAGAAGTAGCTTATAAACATGAGAAAAAGAAAACTTTATTCGTACGTGTTAAATTGAGATTTGTTTGCTAAAAAGAATGAATTCTTACATTAAAGAAATCAAGCAATATTTGTTACTTTCAAGTTGTAGTTTAATGCTCATTAGTCATTACAATTCAATTACAATGAGTAAAATCGTGGTAGTTTAATTGGTTAAGAATATTTACTCCTCTTCGATGTCTTGAGTCCAATTTCGTCTCAGACAAAAAAAAAATTCACAAAAAATATATTATTTGTAAATAAATAAAGTACTAGGACAAATTCCATTGAATGTTATTTTTTAAACTCAAAATAATGTTAGTTTGGTATATTTACACCAATAAATAAACAAAACTGTGTGGGTATCCAGAGCAATTTTATTCAAACTCCAAACCCTAGGCCCATATGTAACTTTCCTATATGTTTTGGGCCTGACCCAAATTCTCCAAACTCCAAACCCGAAATAATAATTCCTTCACATTTCTGCCCGGCGACTGCATAACCTGCACCTCCAGTCTCCAACTTCATAAGATCGAGTGAAAGTTTCAGAGCGATAGAAATTACAAGATGGCGGGAAGTGGAAGGGGGTCGAGATTCTCACTCCTGCTGCTCCCTCTGTTGATTTCTTTCTCCATGCTGCCCTGCATATCTGCCGCTTACAAGCCAGGCGACATCGTCCCCATGAGCAAGATGGGCCTTTATCACTCTGTCCGTACTCTCTCTATAAAATATTTATTCAATTTTAATGGGTTTTGTTCAAATTTAAATGGGTTTTGTTCAAATTGAATGGGTTCTGTTTAATTTTTAATGGGTTTTGTGCAATTGCGCGGTTTCAGATGAAAACCGAATGGCACGATATGATCGGTCGACACTGCCCAATTTTTGCCGTGAATCGTGAGGTAAATATAGGGTTTATTTTTTGGTCATTTTACATGGTTAGTAAATTTTTGTGGTGTATAAATTTGTAGGTGTTAGTTCCTCTAGTGAAGCCGATGGGCTATACAGGAGCTGATGCTTATAAAATGTGAGTATAATTAAGGCTTTAAGGTTTCGTCTTTTGATTCAAATTTTGTTTCTTTGCTGTGTATTACCAGTTTTAGATTGTAAATAATGGGAATCAGCTAAACTATCTGTATAAGCAAGGGCAAAATGTTTTGAGAATTTCAAGTTTGGAGTTTGGTAGCTGAATTTACTTTGTTTCTACTTTGCAATTGAATGTGCAAAACCTTGGATTATAACTATTACTAATAAATTAACAGTTGTTCGTAGAATTTCCTTGTGACACCCAATTCACGTTTAGCAGTGAATTAGTATTGTTATGAACATTTCTGGTCAAATTCATGTTCACAGAGAGTTTTTTGTGCAGATCATTTCAAGTTGGGAGAGAAAAGTTTTTAGTACCATGGCTTTTTGTGATAAATCGTAAAAGTTCCGAGGTCCCAATGATTGATGTCCATTTGGTAAGTCGTGATTTATGAGCGTTTCAACATATGTACGATGCCACATCTTTTGAGAAATTGGAAAATAGTGGCATACTGGGATAGCTTCGTTTAGATGCAAACACTTGATTCTGTAACCTTATATCTGTTAGAAAAACTAGTTATATGGAAAGGATAGAAGTTATTTTCTGTATTTTCTATTGAACTAATCTGTTATTGTGGTCAAATTATATGCAATACAGAGGTATTCAGGAAGTGATTTGCATGGTGTCACTGCTAAAGTTGTGGATATGCCTCACCATTGTACGTAATGCCATTTTGCTCATTCCGTAATCTAGTTCAATAATTTTCTTTATCATAGTGAACCTAGCTGGCTCTTTGGAAGGGATTGTCTTGTAACATACTTTATGCGTTTATCATGTTTTTGGTTAGTTTAGTTTCTTCACCATTTAGGTCAGTCTAAACGAAAGCAGGGAATAGGACTTCTCTGATTGTCATTGATATAGTTTTGAGTCTTAATATCATTTTCGGACAGAAGAAAAGGCACCTATAGTTCGAGTTTATTTTGCTATTGTTCGAGGAGTTCTCATAACCATTGTGGATTGTTCTGTCCTGAGCAGACGTAGAAATCCATCCGGATATTCGTAAACAATTTTGGGATGCTCAGCACTGGCCAAAGCATGTGTTGGTCAGATATACATGGTCAGCATCACTTTCACTTATCTTTTAGTTATGGATTTGTGTAAATCTTGGGGTTTCGGAATTTTCACTTTGTGAGATGTGACATAATCTTGTTGTTACAGGGAGGAGCAATCAGAGATAGACGTGACATCTGGATTTTATGTACTGTTTGGATCGGGTAAAAATCAGTGCTTCATTATGCTCATTGTGTATTCATTATCCTATTCCTACCTGCAAGCCTATCTTCTATCCAACTGTTTATAGAACATGCATTTCTTTGATGCTTTAAGATATCCAAATCCAATACGATCCATGCATAAATTAAATGCGAGACCACCTCAATGTGGAGCTTTTCTGACACTATTGCTACTAAATGTTTTCATGCATTCAACAGGTCTCATGCTTTCTTTTATTCTGTCGATATACATTTTGCAATCATCACGGGACAAGTTAGCAAGGTAATTTTCAGAAACATTGGGCTACTTTGTTGCCTAGAAACTAGACTTTATGAACAAGCTAAGTTTCGATCACTGTTGCGCGGTCATTCATGCTTTGCTCTACCTATTTGTCTGGTAATGTGGAATTTTGTTTTTCTATCCAGGTTTGTGAGGGAGAGAGTCGCAGAAAGCAACATGCCTGCTGGAGGTGTGGCAAAGGTTGAATGATAGAACACCATTGAAAGCGTCGATATATTGTCTGCATGTGCAACTCAGTCCGAAAGAGAGTGAAATTGGTTGGGGTAGGTACAGTGCAGTGAACGCGTACGTTGTTATCTGAATTCACTCAAGAAGGTCGATCTCCAATCTCTCTAGAAGAAGAAATCTGATTTATCTAATCAGATTGATATGTAGGTCATAAACGTTTCTTTGTAAACTCTCACAGATGTACCTCAAGAATATTTATAATTTGTTTTTAATCTAACAAATCAACTTGCATATTGAAGCAGCAATGCGTACATAATAAATTGGCCTCACTAGATAAAGAAAATCTTGGATTTATATTTTTTACAACGCAATATTCTAAACTACTCTAATTCATCGGGCGAGAATTCAGACTCAAATTCTCGTCAACTGGCCTAATTTTACACCTGTGAGAATCTCGGTTACATACGTGAAGGATTATTTATCGTGGGTTGGTGAACGAAGCTAACAGGGTGGTAAGGGTTTGTCACGAACACTTCATACAAATGTGTATACAGAAAATATTCCTTGGCGTGCTTCAATAACTGATCAAACATGTCAGTAGAACAGCATGGAAGCATGAGAGGTTCTTCATCTTCGCAATCGAATTCCTGTCCCGATTCCCGTAATAATTTGACGATGAACGCTTCGAATATTGGATACGAGAAATATTTCTCCGGAACTTCGTATCTGTTCTTCTCTTCGCCCACATATACAATTACTGTCTCGATATTTGGATCATGAACGGTAACAAATCGTTCGTGTGATTTGTTCTCGAACAGCATCCTTAAACCTAACAACTTTCGGAAGAGAGTGGCGATTTTCTTAACAGGGTAGAACATTAGTGAAGACATGATTGTTGTTGTTGGAAAGAAATAGTCTGAGAGAGTGAGAGTTATATAGTATTTGTACGTGCTGGAGAACTACTACTCCTACTGGGATATGGATTTCCAGATACAATCATTAATCTGATCAAAAGGCGGGTGGAGTAGATGCGATCGTGAGCGATGATTTAATCATGATGTGGAGATTAAGTAATTCCGATCAAACACAGATTATAGTAGTTTTAGTTGGACCTTAATTTTCCACACAATGAAGACTGGTTCGTAAGCCCCCGTAGGATATTAGTCCGACTGTCCGGTTCTCTTCCTTCCCTTCCATGAAAAAAAAGAACTATTTTTTTAAGGCTAAATTTTTGTACGGTCCCCGTGGTGATACCACACTTTTAATGTGACCCTCGCAATGAAAATGTTGTTAACTCAACCATCATGATGAGGTCCGTTGTCAATTGGTGTCCAAACCTAAAATTATGTTAGTTTCCATTAAATAAGCACATGTGAGTCTCATGTGAAGAGGTTAATGTGACAGCCCGTCCCTAATTTTAAGAATTTTTAAAGTTTTAATAAAGGATTTTACAAAAATGCCCTTTGAGACACGCACGTCATTCGAGGTTAATCGTCATGTCGTGCCATCTACGATTTGTTTTCTTGGCATATCCTTGTAGTACTCGTCGTTACGGACGCGTGGGCGCAGACGGTTCGTGATTTGGAGTTATATCGAAGAAGTTATTAACGTTTGAAATTTGGGATTTTAAGGAATTATAATTTTAGTAAATTATAGAAATTCTTTTATGAAAATGGACGGCCCAGATTTAATGGAATTTGAAATGGATGGTTGGGATGAGAAAAAGAAAGTTTTGTGTGTGTGCGCGTGAGAAGAACAAGAAAACAGAAAGCAAGAGAGATTGGGCAAAACTGCCCAATCGGAGAAGAAGGAGGAGAGGCGAATCAGGAGAAGAGAGAGGGAGAAGTTGACCAACCAGAGGAGGGAAAGGAGGAAAGGAGAGAGGGCGAGAAGCGGAGGAGAGAAGGAAGAAATGGGTTTCCCCCAACCCGTATACCCGCGCGACCCATGCTTCCAAATCGGCGGGTTCTTGCCGTTTTCGTCCAATTTTCCGACGAATTGGATCAAGGTACCACTCCCAATCAACATCTAGGCCTTCCCTCTTCACGTTTCACCCCAAGAATCATTGAATTTCATGGTGATTTCGCGAAGAACACCCCTATGGGTGCCGCGACTTTCTTGCCTAAATTCTTCAAATTTTGAAATGTTTTCTTTCAATTACTAACACCATTAGCATTCCTTTAGGACCTAGAACAAATCCCAAGAGGTAGTAGAGGCGTTGGAACAAGTTTGAAGTTCGAATTGGAAACACCCAATTCTAGGGTTCTTCACGGTTTTGGTGAAATTGAAGCACTTCCAGGCCAAATTGGCCTTGGCCACAGGTATGAAAGTTGTTCTACTCATTGAGATCTTCAAATCTGAAAATTTTGGTAATTTTTGGAAATAGTTGAATTTTCCGGCGAGCCGGGGCGGCCAACCGCCACCCGCGGCGGCCCACGCGGCGGCGCGTGGCCAAAGGCCCGCCAATGTCGTTATTAGCATGTGTTTAAGGTTCTAGGTTCAGTTTTGATAATTGATGGACGTAAATTGAATAATTGAACCTAAGTTGGTTAGGATTCGTGGTTAGGTGAAAATGTGAATTGACGATCCGACCGTTGGATCGTCACCAAACTTTGATACGTTGTAATACGTAATATTTGAGGATTATAGGGACTTACGGATTGGGAATCCGATTTACGGATCTTTCGGAATTGGAGTTGTAAGTTCATAAAATAGAATGTTAACCGTCACTTAGTTTTGGAAATTGACGGAGATCCGACCGTTGGATGGTAATGAAATTTTAGGATGTTGTCCTAGAGGTATATTGTGGACCTCTGGAAGTTACGGATTTAAAATCTGAGTTGCAGATCATCCGGATCGAACTACGTAGTGACGTGTCTTATATAAGTTATGTATTCGATCGGCAGGATTTCTGAGGTTGGATTTGATTATTGTTCTAGGCACTGATCGTCATGACGCCTTGATGTACGGTGCTAGGGAGTTGTTGGGCGAACTCCAGGTGAGTGGGCAGTTTTATTTTTGTATTACCTTTATACAACTGTTTTTCCCAGAAAATACGTTTTTTATGAAAAATTACGAATTTAATTGCCATGCATGAAATTGTTGAGATATTTAGTTGATAAATGATGCATATATATGTGAAGTGACGCGGTGGACGCTCAGGTGAGTTTATTTATGTTCAGCTGAGTTATTTATCATGAATTGCATTGAAAAGCTCATAGCCTGCCCCTAGGTGTTAGTGCTTATATTATTTTCACCACACCGCACGCTCGCCTTGGATCCAAGTAGGTGGATGTCGTACAGACCATGTGAGGGTTCCGACATGCCAGTCGTACAGACCATTAGAGGGGTTCCGATTGGTGGGTGACCTTAGATATGCGCGTTGATGATTGATGTGAGAAGCACTAGAGCGTATTTATACACCTGTCATCGTACAGACTACCTTATGTAGTTCCGAGTGACGTGCAGAGTTAGACCGTACAGGTCACCGAGGTGACTCCGGTTAGTTTGGATGATGAGCTTTAGAATCAACCGTACAGGACCATTATAGGGTCTCCGGTTGACTTATTATTTCACCTGATTGATATTGATGCATTCTGATTATGTTTTCGACACTTGGCATGGCATATCTTTCTGAAAAGTGTTAAAGGATTGTGATTTGAGATTTTGCTTATATATATGTTTATATATATGTGCTATTTTTTGGGAAAGTATACAGGTTTTACGGTGAGGGGTTAGAAATGTTTTAAATGAAAAGTTTTCGAAAAACTTTGTTTTACTGACCCACTCAATTTTGTTTTGCGCCCCTCCAGGTCCTAAATAGCAGAGCTTTGGTGGCCACGAGGAATCCAACGGTGTTCTGACAGAATTCACAAAAGTAGGACTCACCCTCGGGTGGGTCATCTTAGTAATTGTAATTTTTTTTAAAGCTTCCGAACTGTGTAAATGGTTACGTCACTCTCACGTGACGGCCAGCACGCCCTCCTTCGGGACGGGGTGTGTCAGTTAAAGTCTTCTAATCAAACAAATTTAGAAACCCAAGGCATTTGTCGTTGATTTGGTGATGGATCCTGCTGAAATATGGAGGACCTTTTTCTTCTCTTCTCCATCAGCTGGCGGTGGATTCTGTGGAAACAAACACATCCATTGCTTTTGGTCGATGTTTATGACTTTTTCGTGTTACTTGTTTTTTTTTCCTGGGTGAGATAAGTTCCCTGGTGTAGGTTTGCATCTTGTCTTGCGACCAAAAAATATATTCATGCCTCACAAGTGTCTATTTAAGAGAAAACTAACGGAAGTTTAAGTTTTGGCCTCAATAGCTAACGGGGCTCACCACAAAGGTTTAATTAATAATTTTTTCACCACGAGGGCTACAGTAAAAGTGTGGTATCACCACAGAAACCAAAATAAAAAAATATAGCTGTTTTCCAATATATAAAGAAAGACCAGTTTTTAAATATGGGTTTGATAAGCAGTTCAAGTTTTAGTTTTCATTTAAACAAATGAACCGTTATTGGCAATCTCATCTTGCATATTTCATAAGTGTATTTTTCTTTCTAAATATAGAAAGTTTTGAGTGCAAAATGAAAATTTTAGAGTACCAATAACAATTGTCTAAAACAATTGAAAGTTAAAATCTTAAAGCTACTTTCGTAAGTTTTCATAATTTAGTTTGAATTTAAAATCAATTTTATTAAACAGTCCCTAAGTTGCATCAAGAAGGAACAAAATGGTAATTTCTTAATGCAGCAAATATATTTATCGTATGTGTAAATATTTCTGGAAATTTTTCGAGTCGAAACGATAATGATTTATTGATAATGTGTAGACAATTCCAATTTCAATGATTTTTCGACCTCCATATAATAGAGGGTTTGCAGCATCTGTTTAAAATTAATTTAATTAACTTGATCATAATCAATCAAAGTTAATCAAGCTAATTTCTTGGCAAAAACAATCAATTAAATTCAGGATTTGGCTATAATACTTACATATATTTTATACAATCACCATCTCAATCGTCAGATATTGATTGTATTAAATACAAATATTCACATGAATTATAGCTACCATCAGATGATAATTATATAAAATACATGTAAGTATTGTAGAAAAAAAAACAAATTAGCCGCCGAAGATGGGTTGTAGGCCAACCATAACGACGAATTGCTATCAGTGGCATTGGGGGGAAGCCAAGGAGACGCACAACCTCGACTTGGGGAAGGAGACGACCAAAACGTCGTCATTTTTGGGTCTGGGTTCTAGACTCGTCGGCTCAGCGTACACGGTGCAATTATGGTTTTAATTATTCTTTTTTTTTCTTTCCTCGCACTTATGTAATTAAATAATCCAATTTCAAATCAGAATAATCTATTGCAAACATTGCAAGATATATAATTCGAAATTGAAATATGGTTCATGCTTCATGGGATGGTTAACATGCATAAAGGTTTATAGAACTTTGACAAAGATAAAGTTTTAGATGCTACTTGGATTATGATCGCAAATTAAGACACTGTTTGACTTGATCTTTTCTCCAGAGAGATAATTCATGCTAATAATGTGTTGAATTGCACACTCCCCTCATAGTCCTATGCCTTAATTAGGTAAGCTTTACTTGCTGCACAAGTGATACAAATCGTAAAGAATTATATATCCCAAATCCTATTAGAATCTTACTCCTTGATTTATACAATCACATTTGTAAAAGAATATTAACTAAACAAAAAGCTAATTGTTAGCATATAATTTGCCATCGGCAAGTATATGATTAAATAGGTAATGGGTGTATTAGTGCTAATTAAATATAGTTGTTCAACTTATATCCACCAATAAGATCGACCAAAGTTTATAATTATTTGGTGCGCAAAAGAACTAGCACATTAGTGTGAGGCCAATTTTGTCCCTTTCTGTCTCCTCTTAATTTCTCTGAGAAACAAGCAAAGAAAGCATGCATGTATCGTGAAAAAAAAAGAGAAAAACATCGAAGGATATATATACAGTGTATATCGATAGCTACTGCATATCTTTCTTTCGTGCCCGATATTTTGACATAGACAGATGTTGCCGTGTGACTACAAGGCAGCACTTGGAGATGTCTCAGATTAAACAAAAGTACTGGTTGATCTTAATTAACTCTCTATCTCTGGAGATAAAGAAGCCTTAATGGATTCTTTAACTCCATGAAAGCTTTCCTTTTGATTTGTTTAAGTTCCTCTCCTTGGGTTCATCATAGATCCATTGGGTGGACCCGCAGTAACTAGACCTCAGGGGGAACAAAGCAATGAGTAGAAAATGGAAGACATAAAAAATCTGTTTGTGTGGCTATGTCATTGGACGTTTGGTTGGTCCCCACTACTGAGATTCATGGTACAACGACGAACAATAGAAATTCACTTTCTCAGTTAAGTGACTTCAACTTCTTCTTGTCTCCAAGGATTCTTGTGTTCATAATGAATTTCATACTGATAGAAAAAGAAATTTTGTATGAGTCTATAAGGAAGTTGGGCTACTCCACATATTACCAATTGTTTTTGTAATGGAATCTCAACTGTCTTCATTCTTGAATGTTGATTCTTAATATAAGGAACCAACTGAGTGAAGAGATTAGAGCATTTGTGGATGTAAATTATTTTACAACACATTATTACTTTTACTAATGCTTAGTCGATGATAATTGTGGATGTAAATTATTTTTGAAATTTAATTCTCATTTTGTAAGATCTTGAACTTGTTAAATTGATCTCTTACATGCATATGCATATTATGCGCATAGAAAGATATATTGTTGATGAAAGAGAAACAAACATATAAGTGCATGATACACCGTAAAGTGGAAAACGGGGGGTAAAGTCTCATTTGGTAAGATCTCGAACTTGTTAAATGATTTCTTACATGCATATGCATATATCTCACGCATAGAAGATATGCCATTGATACAAACATATAAGTGCATGATACACCGTTAAACTAACACAAAAGTGACAAAACAGTGGGTAAGTGGGTTAAGATGGTTAGTTTTTCATTTAAAGCGGTTTTCGTACCATCCGAAACCCTAAACTCACATAGTTTTCCACCGTAAGAATTAGGTCATAAACTCGTATAGTTTTCAAATGCATACTTCTTTAATCGGCAGGATGAAGACAAGCCACTTGAAATGTAAATTATAATGATGAGATTCACATTGAACTTGGCATGACCTTTATCAATTTACCTAATCTATATATGAGATAATATAAATTAATGAAAGAAGTTAATTACATTTTCCTCCACCCTCTCGTAAGACCAGTGCAACCAACCAATGGTTGGACCAAATAGTGCTATGCATTATTACACAGATTACTCTCTTCCAACGTGTTCTCTGCCTTTTTAAGTACAATGATAATATATAACTATTCCATGGTTTTCCTAAATTATTGGCTCAAACAACTTCTTTTATCATGATTATCAAAAATAATTATTTAGCACACGCTCATACATATGCAGGAATCCAAAACACACACAAAAAAGAAAGAGAAGAAAGAAGAAGAAAGAATTTAAATAAAACCACCAAAAGCATAGATCTTAATCAACTTATTTAGGTATCCAAAAGGTTATTACATGCACAAATATACTTAATTATGAAGCTAGATACATCACAAGTTGGTTAATTATCTGGTAAACTGTCAGTCCATATGCTGAAGCTTTGGTTGGTCCTGCTTAGCATCTTCGTACAACTGAAGGGGTCTCCCTTTGCTGCTGGTCCCAACTGATTGGGAACGTGATGCTGTGATTCTCATATAGCACGCATGCCTTTCTTAAGTACGATTTTTAACCTATACCAACCTTTTGTTTTGTAAATTGCACATAGTTTTGAGTTTAATCATGCCTACGTTCTATTTAATTTTGTTCTATCTAGTACACCTCTATGGTTCTTAATTATGTCTTTCTCCATTATTAATGGAACTTTACAGCCGAAAGCTAGCCAATCTCTCCACTTTTGGCCTCAACTTGGTAGCTAATTATCATTTTTTTTTTTCACCAACTAGTAATTGATTTAATGGTATCTATCTTCATTTGGTTGAAAAATCTCAAACTCGATTTACTTGTATGCGAGAAGAATATCTGTTTGTGATAAGTTATATACCTAGTTTGTGGCAGTTTTGTTGGGTGTGTATTTTCTTGTTGTAAGGTATCTTAAATTTGTAATATAGTATTGCTTGTAAAAGAAAAAAAATGATCATTTTTTTTCTTATAGCTCCCAATATTTTGTTGTTCGGTAAAATTAGCAGCTAGCAATTCTCTGTGAGAATGTGAAGGTAAGAGTCTCACATTGGTGAAAGAAGAAACTTTGCAAAGGCTTATAAGAGGTTGGACTAGTCAATTTGTTATATGGTGGAACCTCAACTTTCTTCATGGTATTACATCTATGTTTGCTGACGTGTGAAGACTAATAGCCACATGTGCTCTATGTCACCCAATTTGTGTTGTTTATGTGTCTGACTTGAAAACTTGCCACACGTGAGGGGGCGTGTGAAGATGTGAAGGTAAAAGAATCTCGTATCGGTGAAGAAGAAACCTTGCAAGGACTTAAGGTTATAGACTACTCCCTATATTACGAATTATTTTTATAGTGAAACATAAACTTTAACTTTCTTCCCTTCCTATAAATGGAGCATAATAAGAACAAGCGCGCAGGCACCTCTCATTTCAAGGTAGCAATGGAGCACATCCTGCTTTAGAGCACTTCCACCCCTCTCAAATCTTCTAGGGAATAGGCGATTAAATCCCTCCCTCCCCTCAAAACTTCTTCACCCCTCCAATCCACTAGGCTCTGGGGGAGCCTAGTTGCTCACCTAGGCTAAAATCGACTAGCCTATCTCCTAAGCCATGTGACACAAGGTTAACATCAGCTACGATTAAAAAATTAATTAAAGATACAAAAAATATTTTTAAAAAAATAACTAAAATGAATTAATATACAAAAAAATAAAAAAAAAAATATTTTTTCCTAACATACCTAACCATGTTCTTCCACCTTACACTACATTTCAATATTTTCAAATACTTTCAACCTATATTTTATTATCATCTGAAATTAAAAATTAAACTATCCTTTATTATTCGATAAAAAAATATTTAATAATATTCTAATACGAATTGTCTGGGCTATTCAGTTTAGGAGTGGAGATACACTTAGACATTTATTTTTCATTGAAGGCAGTAACAATTTACTTTAGGGGATTGGATTGCCTATTACCCGGGTGGCTTTTTAGGGGGTGGAAATGCTCTTATATAGATGCATGGTTTCTATCAAAAACTTTTGTAATAGATTGAGGGGTGTGCTATCCACACACGCCTATTTTTACTTCTCACAAATCATTTGTTAATTTATGTCATTTGATCTTCTTCAATTCATCTGATCTGATGGCCTAGAACTAAACAGATGTGTGAGAAGAAAAAAAATGTGTGTGGATATAACATCCGAGATTGATTATAAAGATTATGCTGAGCAATCGATAGGTTCTCGTGTGGTCCTGTCTCCCAATACAAAATGTCATCATATGTATATGTTGACACCATAATTACCCATGGCATGCATGTTTTGTCCACTAAGTTAATGGACACCCCAAATTTTAACCCTATGTTGCTTAATTATAATGAGGACTGAGCCTGGACCAATTGCTAATCTTATTGAAGCTGTCCCCTCGAAAAGAGTTAATAAATGTGGAAAGCCTCCTTTTTTAAACCAAACATTTCAGGTAAGTGTGTAGGAAAAGGGAGACATGGCCATGGACATCCATCATTTTGTTCAGCAACCACAAATAATTGAAGTTATGAACCAATTAATGACAAGGAAAAAAGCTAAATGTAAGGGGGGAACGGGAAACCGTTCAATTGTTTATAGTAAAAAAAATAATGCGTCATCAATTTCGTAAATTGAAAATGTGTAATGGTTTCTTCCACAATACATTAATGTATATTATGTATCGTTGTTTAAATGATTAGATAGTGCACCGTAGAATTTTTGAAATATAACAGTCCAAAACGAAAACAAAAAGGTGAGAAGATATTTGCAGAAAGCTTCTTTAAGGACAGTGTTGGGTACACACATTGCTTTCTAGGGTTCTAGCTAAAAGTCACAACTTGGATTTTAAAATGAATCATATATCATGTATGTTGGTTACTTAACCTAATAAAGAAAACAAAAAAGGAGATTAAAGAAAAGGGAAGGGCATGCATGTTCAAGTGGAAAGAAACCAATAGCGACTTGATGGTCGATTCTGCCTTAATTAACTTTTGGTTTAAAGAGACTAAAAAGGTTTAAAGCATTCACCCATCATTTTATTAGTTAGTGATCACCATGCTGCGCATTAAGCAAACGGAATATACAATAGGTATGAACATTAATTTACAAAAAAGTTGAGTAAAAAAACTGAAAGAGAATATAAACGCAAGCACCAAGTATTCTTCTTTCCAATTGTGGTCAGCATGGTCAAATGAATCCCCAAATGAAAAAGGGTCCGTACGTATCACAGCTAAAATGGATTCTAAACTCATGGCTTTGTACAGGAGCCTCGTTGTAAAACACGAGACCCTCTGAGGACCCAAAAGACACATCTCAACACACACACACAGTGGAAGAAAGTTGAGGTGTACTATAACATTAATTGATAATATAAAAAGTAGTTCAATTACTTATAAACACATGTAATATCTCTTCTATTTTCGATGTGAGATTGATACTCTCAAAACACACTCTCGTGTGCGGTGAATTCTCAAGCCTAGCACGTAGACAACACAAATCGAGTGATCAGAGTTGTCTCTGAGATTTTGGGGGCCCTGTGCGAAATTTATAAAAGGGCCCCTTTTTAAAATAGTTATTTTTTTTTTTAAATAGGACAATATATTGGTACTAGAAAATAATAACTTAAATCAAAACAACATTTAGGACTCACTGATTGTAAGTTTTCAAGTGTCTTTAAATAAGTAAAAAGAGTTACAAACATAACATTCACTAAATAATAAAAAACAGTTCAATCTTAAGCAACCGAATAAAGAAAAAAAACTTCAAAAACTCTAACTTTAAAGTTTCACTTGAATAGTTGAATACATAGCATTATTATATAATAAAATTGAAAAGAAAATCGTTTTTTAAGGTGTTGTTATTAGCACTCGTAATATCTCATTGTACACTCCAAATTTTTATATTTAGAAGAAAAAAATTACACTTATAAAAGTGCACTATAAGATTTTAAAGTGCTAATAAAAGTATTTTTTTAAATATATAACATTATTACATATAAATATAAGATACCAAAATTTTTTTAGGGCCCTTCAAATTTGGGGCCCTGTGCGATTGCACCTTTCGCTCCCCCTCAATGCTGCCTCTACATGTGATGTGGAGCACGTGTAGCCCTTGAGCTTCACACTCGGGCAACATGCTTTGATACAATGAAGAAAATTGATGTTCCAACATAAAACTAATTGGGAATAAAAGGAATAACTCAACTACTTATAAATACATTCAGATCTCCTTTTTTTCCTTTTCTTTTTTTTTTTGTATTTGAGATTGATACTCTCAACAAAAGGGAGTGATTTAATTTGATATTCCGTCCAATTAGTAAAATCATTTTTAGCTAATCTATTAAAACAATGCGCATCGGAGAAGAATTTTATGTTTTATCTCTACTAATTAATAAAACACTCATTGTCAACCAAAACCCTATGAAATTACCAATTTAACCCTCTAATTAAAACAGAATATGAATACGAAATATGGGGCAGAAATGTAATTTTACACAACCAAATTTTGCTGTTTTTTTTTTCAAAGCCTCACCTACATGTAATATTATCTTAACATATATCTAAAAATAAAAATTAAAAAAAAAAAAACTTCCCACTCCCACATTCTCTAATCTCTATCACTCTCTTCCTCTCTCCTTCTATTTCAAAAACAAAAATAAAAAAATTTCTCACACACTTTGTGTGTGCCCACATGCTAGTATTAATTAATAATAACACTTGTAAGGAAAATAAAAATCAAGCATTGAAGCAAATGATATCCAATGACAAATAAAAAAGAGGTGCGAAAGAAGAAAAAAAGTGCATAAATCATTCTCCTGCTAGAAAATGTTATAGAAATGAAAAACGCTTCATAAAGAATCATTCTCAAATAATCCAAATTGCATAATCAACTTGCCTGATGAATTTTATTTCTATTTGATAATCGAACTGGATCGTCTGCCCAAGTTTCTCAAATCTTGGTCGGGGAGAATGTCCCATTATTTGGAGGTTTAAGTGTCCTACATATGGTCCCTTTCATGCCACCTAGCTAGGTTCTTTCTTTTAACCTTACTAATAATAATAATAATAATAGAGTAGTTGAATATTCTAATTTAAGATAAATGAAGAACAGTTTCCAAGGTAATTTATAATGATATTCTGTGTCACACGTATATGCGTAACAACGTAATAACTAACCTGCAAGTGTACAAAAGGAATTCAAATTATATATGTATTTTTTTCTTAGTATCTTTAATAAAAGTTGTATGAATACAATGAACGACAATAATAGTAGAACATACCAATTTCTAAGATGCAACCTTGAAAAAGAGATACACCTAATCTTAAGAAGCTACTGCATGTATGTAACAATAAATTATTGTTCTATGCAATTTTAGCGAAATATTTTATTTCATATTTTATTTGTAACAATATTGTAAATTTGTGAACTTATTGATAACTATTATTATGACATATTCTGACCCGTAATGTTCAACTGGACACCCCAATCGAGTTGTGTTGACCGACACTTTAAAGGTGACGAAGCCTTACAGTGATGGTGATGTAGAAAGTGTGAATAACAAGTACAAGAATGCGCATGGGAGCGAACTCGACCTTACAAATCACCATCACTTTATGACTTTGTCACATTTCAAGTATCGGCCAACATAACTCAGTTTAGATGTCCAAGTGAACATTAAGAATCAGAGTGTATCTGTAACATCCCACATCGCCCAGGGGAGTGATCCTTAAATGTATATTCTCATCCCTACCTAGCACGAGGCCTTTTGGGAGCTCACTGGCTTCGGGTTTCGTAGGAACTCCGAAGTTAAGTGAGAAGGGGGCTAGAGCACTCCCAGGATGGGTGACCCACTGGGAAGTTGCTCGTGAGTTCCCAGAAACAAAACCGTGAGGGCGTAGTCGGGGCCCAAAGCAGACAATATCGTGCTACGGTGGTGGAGCGGGCCCGGGAAGTGATCCGCCCCGGGCCGGGATGTGACAATATCCTATTAAATAGAGACAAGTTTTTTAAGATGGGACATAAAAAACTTACTATGATGTGGAGATTATTCTTATATAAATAAATGACCAAAATTGAATTCAGAAATTTTATAAACTACATTGAAGTTATTTCTTCATAGAATATCACTATAAAGAGGTTGTACTGCAAAATTTTCGTGCGGATTTTATTTGGCTTGAAAAATAACAAAAAAAACGCCGCTTATTTTTAGATTGATGATCACTTTGCTATGCTTAGCCAATTAAATATTTTAAATTACTGACATATACCATAATGTAAACAAAAACAAAGCTTCTTGGAAAAATCCAAAATTTTGGTGGACATAGAAATAGTGATGCGCATGCTTTATAACCATATTTTTCATCTAATCATGAGATACCAAATCTTAAGTGGAATTCTACATAATAAATTTGGAAGGTAAATAGAAGCCCTAATCAATATGTCAATCTTAAATGAATTGACATAGAAATTTTATGCTGCCAGTTTGACATATGAGAAATCTTTTTTTTTTTTTTAAATGTTTTGTTGTGTGGGTTTTAGTAATGCATCAATCATAAATCAAAAAAATTAGTTTCGATTGATTTATTTTGAAGAGTGAACCATACAAATATTATTTCAATAAATAAAAAAATGAAATTATTTTTGCTCAGAACTATCAAGTGGTGGTGACGCTCACCACCTTATTAACTACCGTTAGATGAGTTTGATTTAAACTATCTACTACACAAATTTTGAGATTTACACTCATCTAATGATAGTTAATAAGGTGGTGAACATCACCACTACATAAAGGCAGTGAGCAAAAATGCACTCCACAGATAGATTTGGAGCAAAAGGAAGTTTAACATTGCCACACATAAGCCATCAAATTTACATCTGACACTTTTGTTGGTCCAATTAATCACGGTACATACACACACACGCACACGCACACACACATATAATACAATTCAAGGCCTGGGAATATGTTATAAGTTGATTAAAGCTTGCTCTCTGTTTTCCACTTTCCTTCCATGTTCAAATGCACCATTTCTGCCCTCCTCCTCCATTTTATATGCAATAGTAAGCCCAATGCCACGGCCAAGGAGCTCATCTAGTATCTAGCTGAAAAAGTGACGGACAATCCAGCAAGCTGCAGCTTAATTTGGGGCTTTGAAATTAAATACAAGGTTTGTTTTCGTAATGATATCTCTTTTTTTTTTTAAACAAAATTTTGGGCGCACTTTAAAATTAACTACTAGTGTTAAAATACAGGTTTGGAAACTCTACTTTGTAACAAGGAAAAAACACTAATACCGTACAAGCTGGGATTAAGTAGTAAAAATGGGTTTTGAAGTGCTTGATTTTTGTTAATTATTCTTTTGTTTTTTTAGGAGGTTTTGTTTAATATAAAACATGCATATCGGGACCCCATTAGACAAAGCCGTCTCTGAAACCGGACCGCGGTTGTACTTTTATAGGATTTTTTTTTTGCTGTGTCCCTTCGGATAAACATGTGCCTACCTGGTACTGAATCTCGAGCAATTATAAATGGTGGTGATGCTCATGACCTTCTGATTCCAAAGCATCATGGAGCTGGAGATGATAATAAAGAAGACTTGACAATGAGAGCTCTAGGCGTGGAAGGCGGCGGCACCACCACCACAATCACTACCACTACTACTACTTTCATACAGAGCTTTCTGCAACGCCTCCACCACCTTACCACAAATGGCGTACTTGTCCCAAATCTGCCACTTACTGAGGTATGCAGCCTACAACCTCTCATTCCCTCTACTTCTCGCTCTCACATACTTGAAGTTCCGTCTCACATTGGAAATGTGAAAATTTGTGAATAATATATGACATCACCGGCCATTAGTTTTGGGCTCAATGGTAAAAAAAAATTCAGGCATTAAAGCGGATAATTCACTAGTTAAGTCTAACAGTCACACGTGTTCTACATCATTTCAGTAACGTACATACACTATTATGGTTGTTGTTTAGAATTCTAAATGTTGAAGCTTAAGCTTGCTTGTTCAAGACTTCAAGTCATGTTTTTTATTCTTTTAAGTGCAATCTAAACTGCCTGATGTAATTTTTTTGGAGACACAATTCTGAGATTGGCTAACGGACCTTATTTCTTGCCTCTAGAGCATAAGTTTGAGGAGCTAATTACTCCCACAATTTACACACACATATGTCGCACCAAGTCTCCACACTCACACGAGTGAAAGGTCTAATTACAATAAGAAATATTTTAGTGTGACAGTCATATAATTACCTGAAGTTTTGAATTCATGCGTTACAATATAGTTTAACGGTAAAGCTAATATATTCTAAACATATAACGTATTATTAATAAATAAAGGGAAGTGTTATTGGCACTCCAAAAATCTCATTCTAAACTCATCACAAATGTATTTTTCTTTCCTAATATAAAAATTTTGGAGTGTATAATGAGAATTTTGGAGTGCTAATAACAATTCCCTAAATAAATACATATTATAACATATAGAGAATGGTAATACCACGTAAATGTTTGTGATCAGGGTATTGAACTTCCCAATTAAAACCCACAATGTTGTCTAGTGACACGTAAGCTGCCCAATGAAGAAATAATTGAGAACCACATACTTCCCTAATCATAATAGCATGTTCAGGTTTTGGTTAGTAATTTATGTTTTGGCCCATTTTTTATATTCACTCACATGATATAATGTCAAGTAGACTAATTTTTAGACTACATTTGTAAACTATCTGATATGTCATTAATAGAAAATAAGCAAGTTAATCATGACTTAAATAATAATCCATATATGAGGTGATTTGATCAACACTTAAGTAAACTATTTGATGTTTCACCAACACATGTATAACAGAGTCTATAGTTTGTAAATAATTAAACCATATTAAACATCGATTTTAAATAAGATAATAGTAAAGTATACTACTTATAGGTGATAACCTAAATTACTCTGCACTAAACAGAATCATTTTATGGCAGATTTTTTTTTTTTTTTTTTGCCTGACAATGAGTCAGCAATAATGTGGTCCAAATTCAACTTTAGCGATAATTAAATCTAAAACATCTTACTTACAAATAAAAATGAATAATAAGACCGTACTATTTTTATGGCAGCTTTAGATTCTTTTGATGTTCGTTGACAAATATTTTTTATTGGTTACATGTTTAAGAGAGCCGATGCCCTGAAGTTTTGTTACCTCAGGTGCAAACAAATTCATTTTAAGTGACTTAATATTTCTATTTTCCACGTGTTATATCTTTTAAGTAATTTCTCTCTAAAATTTCTTCCTTTCAACAAATATTTAAGCTTTCGCATGTGTTTGGAGAAGCTAATTTTGTTACTCATGCGTTTTTAGTCTGGATCATTCTCAGTTATGTGAGAAAGTTTTGATCCATCCTTTGCCTAGTGTTGGTTTTCTGGTTTTCCACCTCCAAAGTAATTTATTTGAGGTTGTAGTGGGGGCTTCTTGTAATTTTCCTTTCCAGAAAAAGTAAATTCCATTTTCTAATTACTTTGTGTTCCTTTTGTGAATCCATGTAGATAGCAGAAGAGTTGAGATCGTTCCTAAAGATTGCAGGCCCTATAGTGATGACAAGCATGCTTATATACTCAAGATCGGCGGTTTCAATGCTATTCTTAGGCCGTCTAGGGAAAACAGAATTGGCTGGAGGCTCATTGGCTATAGGGTTTTCTAATATTACAGGCAACTCACTCCTCAGAGGTTTAGCAACGGGGATGGACCCCATTTGTAGCCAAGCTTATGGAGCTCAAAGATGGTCAGTTATGAGTCAAACTTTTCAGAAAACCCTTTGCCTCCTCCTCCTTGTTTCCATCCCTATCGCACTCTTGTGGCTCAACATGGAGCCCATCTTTATATGGTTAGGGCAGGACCCACAAATCACTAGGGTTGCAAAACGTTACATGTTTTTTGCCATTCCTGAATTGCTAGGGCAAGCCCAGCTTATGCCATTGAGAATCCTTTTCAGAACACAAGGGTTAACCACCGCACTAACCCTAGCAGCCGCATTTTCAGCCCTCTTTCATTTACCAATGAACTATTTTTTGGTCATATATTTGGATTTTGGGGTTGCAGGTATTGCATTGGGGCTTGCTTGGAACACTTTTCTTTTTAATTTGGGTTTGGTAATTTATCTAGCCATCTCACCTCATGCTTTGAAGCCATGGCATGGGCTCACCATGCTATCAGCCTTTCAAGGATGGGGGCCATTGCTAAGATTGTCTCTACCCAGTTGTGTTTCAATTTGCTTGGAGTGGTGGTGGTATGAAATTATGTTGTTCATCTGTGGCTGGTTGAGTAACCCACAAGCAAGTGTTGCAGCAATGGGAATTTTGTTGCAAACAACAGGAATGTTATACATTATCCCAATTTCTCTAAATTCATCCATAGCGACGCGTGTTGGACTATCCCTGGGCGCAGGGCAACCAATCCGTGCACAATGGGCCGCCGTAATTGGGCTTAGCGTGGCATTTGCTTTTGGGATCTTTGCATTCATTCTCATGACTGCTTTGAGGTCCATGTGGGGGACAATGTTCACAAACGATCCACAAATTCTTGATTTGATTTCAACCACACTTCCGCTTTTGGGTTTGTGTGAAGTAGGCAACGTTCCTCAAACGGCTGCCTGTGGAGTGTTAACAGCTACTGCAAGACCTAAGCTTGGAGTAAAAATAAACTTGGTGGCATTTTACCTAATTGGACTGCCAGTCGCTATTCTTGCAACTTTTACGTTTAAAATAGGGTTTTTGGGGCTGTGGATTGGGTTGTTATCATCACAGTTGTGTTGTGTAGGTATGATGGTGTATACATTGATCCATACTGATTGGAGACACCAAACAATAAGGGCTGAGCAGTTGAGTCAGGCTGTGGAAGTGAAAAACCAGACTGAAGAGAACTTAGAGACGACAGAGGATGAAGAACGTGGGCTGCTAACTCCCACTGAACACTAAGTTTTACAAATGTTTCAGGGATGATTTTCATAGGGAATTCAGTACAAATTAATCATTTGGTCAGAAATCACAACGTTTTTGTTTAGTTTTATTTTTGGTGTTTACAGCATTGGAAAGAAAAAAGAAAAATCAACTTACTTGGTTCCTAATCACGAAATTGAATGTTAATACATCATTTTTTTCTTCATGGCTCCTTTAGATTGGTCTTTATTCAGATTTCAGAGTTAAAGAGGAGAATTATATGAAGAAAATTAAGAAATATAAATGTAAGACGAAACAAATGCCTTTCATTTGCACAGAAATGATATGTGGGCTTCTCTTGCCATATGAAAAAACTTGAAAGACTATAACAATGCCAGGCTAACTGAGCATATATAGGGCACTTCATGCAACTGGTGCAGGTTTTGGAACAAAAAGTGGGCTTTGCAGACAAACTGAAAACTCATGATTTCGCCCTAATATCCGGATTGAAAATTCCATCCTAGTCAATCATGTAGCCTAAAACCAATATATAAACCATATGGGCCGACTCATATAATACCTTATCTATTATCTAAACTACATATTAATATAACTCCCTTTGTCAACAAAAAAAACCGATAAAATTACAGTTATACCCCTTTAATACATAATAGAAAAAATATTAAAAAAAGAAAAAAAAAAGTGGGCATTAAAGTAATTTCACACAAACAAGTTTTTGTTTTTTTTTTTTTAACCTCACTGCCATGTTATCCTATCACTGCCCTCTAAACCCACTCTATCCTTTTCTCTGTTGCAGTTTGATGTTAAGGATGTTTTCCTTCATGGTGGTCTTAAGGAGGAAGTTTATATGGATCTCCCACCTGGTATCAGAACATCTTCTGGAAAAGGTGTTGTATGTAGGTTACGAAAGGCTTTGTATGGATTGAAACAATCTCCTAGAGCGTGGTTTGGGAATGAAGAAGTTTGGGTATATCCAGAGTCATTCAGATCATACTTTGTTTCTAAAGTGACAAAATGGTAAGCTAACTGCATTGATTATTTATGTTGATGACATGATAGTGACTGGTGATGATCAGAAGGAGATACAACGCCTTAAAGAGTACCTAGCTACTGAATTTGAGATGAAAGAATTGGGTGAATTTAAGTATTTTCTTGGAATTGAGGTTGCACGATCCAAGCATGGTATTTTTTTGTCTCAATGGAAGTATGTTCTTGATTTGTTAGCTGAAACAGGTATGTTAGATTGCAAACTTATTGATACTCCGATTGAGCAGAATCATCGTCTAGGCTTATTTCCAGATCAAGGTTCTACTCATAAGGAATGGTTTCAGAGGCTTATGGGGAGATTAATTTAGTTGTCTCACACTCGCCCTGACATTGCTTATGCAGTTAGTGTGGTAAGTCAGTTTATGCACTCACCTAGTGAAGCTCATATGGATGTAGTAATCTGTATTTTGATGTACTTGAAGATGGCTCCTGGCAGAGGCTTGGTTTTCTCCAAGAATGGTCATTTGAATGTTGAAGGGTATACAGATGCAGATTGGGCAGGTTCTATCACTGATCGGCGATCTACATCTGGATACTTTACGTTTGTGGGTGGTAATTTAGTTACTTGGAAAGCAAGAAACAAAAAGTGGTGGCTAGGTCAAGTGCAGAAGCTAAGTTTCGTGGTATGTCTTATGGTGTATGTGAGTTGTTGTGGTTGAAAAAATTGTTGAGAGATCTTGGGTTTAAACCCAAGGGTGCTATGAAACTTCATTGTGATAACAAGGCTGATGTTGAGATTGCTCATAATCCAATGCAACATGATCGAACAAAACATGTGGAGATTGATCGACATTTCATTAAGGAAAAATTGGATGCTAGAATTATTATGTTTCCATTTGTGGAATCTGAAGATCAACTTGATGATGTTCTTACTAAGGCTGTGTCTAATAGTGTGTTTTCCAACTCACTTGACAAGTTGGGTATGCGTGATATCTTTGCACCAACTTGAGGGGGAGTGTTACGAGTTATATATTAGTTAAAGTGTAAATAGTAGTTTATTGTCCCACATTGGTGAAGTACATATGTAATACCAATTGTAACTCCTATATATACTCCACTTTGGAGATTAATGAATATATAAGAAATTCCCAAATATTGTCATATATATTTTTAGTATTTACCATGTTTAGTTTAATAGTATGCAGAATCCTAATTCTTCATTCTTCATTTTCAAAAAAAAAAATTGACTATTTTGTGATAAACCAATTTGAGGTTGAAACTCATAAATCATTCAATAGGAATCACAAGGGTTTCATCGGTCAGGGGTTTGAGAGAGGAGGTATTTTTGTGGAGGGGTGGGGATGAAGTAATCAGACGTATTTTCACTAATGGATAGTTTTTTGGCTTTTTCTTTTTAAACCCATTTAGTGTATGGGGTATAACATAAATTTCAAAACAAAAAATTATAATTTGAATTTATAAAGAGAAATGTTGGATCCGAATAAAATTTTTCTGAGGGTATTAATCATATGCAACTAAGGTGGACTAGCATTACCTATTGCATGAGGTTAATACCTTCAATGGAAACCCATCAAATTCAGATTGAAAATATATGCCTGTCTTTCAGATTGGAAAGATGGACTGGCGTTGCTCGTGGCCTTCAAATTGTATTACTTTGACCCATGCACTGGCTATTTTATTGTCCTTTCCAACTTTCGACTAATTTCCAAATTAAGAAAACGAAAGGTGTTTGAAAGACATTTTAACTCAAATATAAAGTACCGACATTATACTACTGACACAAAACGCTACAGAAATAATATATTCATACCATAAAATTTGCTCCTCCTCAAATATTACCAAGCAATCAAATATTATTTCAATAATTCACATCATAAAATTATAATAAATATTAATAGAAACTAGAAATATGAAATTAACATGAGTTTTATATAAACTCTGCCCAAAATGATATCGTTTTGTGTTTGGGCTTTTTAAAAAAAAATTCAAACGCCCAGGTGGTGCCTTGACAATGCCTCAGTCGCTCCTCCCAAAGCCTAGGCAAGTCAACAGCCCACTCCTGCTGGGTAGAGGAGTTTTCTTGATAGCATCGCACAAAATACCGTCTAGGCTAGTCTTATTGTATACTAGTTTTTTAAAACATTGGTCGAACTTTTAGTGTTTTATGGAATAATATGATTCGTCTAATTTTTGGATAACTATTAGATGACTACATAATTTTGGATTTAGTTAATTTTTGACAAAGTTGATCTTTAAAGGACAACCTAAAAAATAGACGCTTTTGATCACCGTATGCAAAATTGTAGTATTGCAAAGAGAGCCAAAAAGAGAGAAAGAGAACGTTAAAATTCAAAGGGTGCTAGCATTCCTCGTTCGCAAAACTTTAATTGGATGTAGTATTAATCTTCACTTCATCTATCTTTCCAATGTGTCTTAGGGGAAGCGCCTATGTTCCATTGGATTGGGAATACGAATTTTCACCGGAAGATATATAACTCCGTTTTACTCGTCATCATCATCACTGGATATTCAAGAAACGAAAGTCAATGGTTTGAGGGAAGACACTACATGCAAATTAGAAATTTAGAAGAGAAAAGAAGTCATCGTTCAATAGTTTCTCCATAACCCAGCACTTCTACATGCCCCTATCTGGGGCAGCCAAGGAAATGAATATCAGCCAAACGATCTGGAAGAAAAGGTGTCGGGAGTTGGGAATTCCTCGTTGGCCCTATCGCAAGTTGGCCAGCCTTCAAGCCCTAGCAAGAAACATTCATGCATGTCTCTAACTCCACCCTATAAGTAATTCTTTAATACACGTACAACTTTGTTCCCATTCATGCATTTGTTTTTACTTTTTACCATGCATGTGGATGTGGATCAATCTTTTTCGGCATGGTTGTACGTTGAAATAATGAGATTGTGTATGTGGATTCAGGGCTGATCCAGGTTCAGTGCGGGCAGGGCGACCGTTCGAGGCCCAAAAAAATTATTAGGGTGATATATTTATATATATTTTATAAGAGTATAAATTTATAAAATTTGGTGTAGTGACAAAGAAATTTAACTAGAACTTGTGGTTTTGTTGTTTAAAATTAATGAGGAGGTCTTAGGTTCAAAACACCATGTGTGGTTATTTACATTCCAATTTTTACAAATTTCTTTTCATAACAGTATAAATTTATAAACTTTGGCTAAATGATCAAGAAATTAGAAGCAATGGTTTTTGTTGTTTAAAATTAACGAGAGGTCCTAAGTTCGAAATGCTATGTGCATGTTTATTTTTTTCAATTTTTACAAATTTTTGTTTGGTTGTTAATTTATTCACTAGTGATAGGAGCATATTTATGCGACTTAGTTAGTTTGTTCTTATGCATTTATGTTGTTATGTCTTAGTTAATTATGTATTTTAAGCTATTTTCGTGTGTTTGTAGGTCCTAGTAACAAAGTTGGCAAGAAAATGCATTTTGGAGCATTTTGGAGCATTTTTGGGCCAAGATTGGATAGTGCAAGCATGGAGACATGAGGATGGACGTTTTTGAAGATTAGAAGGTCAGAAATCAGCATGTGTGTGTGCAAGTGTGTTGACCTACAACTACAAACATTCATCCACTACACCCATTACATCCACTCAACTACAAACATTCATCCACTACACCCATTACATCCACTCATTACCAAACACTCACCCACTACACTCATTACATCCACTCATTACCACAACACTCACCCACTACACCCATTAGATCCACTCATTACAACTCCATACACTCCTCTCCCTAGCCTATAAATACATCCACCATTCACCATAACTAGGGAGATTTTTCCATCAACACAATCCACCCTTCACCATAACTCACTTATATCCATCCACCACCATAATTAACCATTCACCTCCATCCAACCTAAATCAAACACATTCAGTCATTCCCTTCCATATATCCATACACATCCTTAGACACTTGTGCCGCAACAAGGTGGTGAAAAAGAAGGTCCTTGGTGTTTCAAGCTTGAATATTTGAGCGTTTTAGGTGTACTTCGTTCTTGCTTTCAATGTCTACTTTGTTATTTTCTGATTTTGTTGCAATTATGAGTAGCTAAACCCCTATTTAGTTAGGGGGAATTCGAAACCATGTTCATACTTGCAATAAGATTTGATTACTTTCAGTTGTGATTCATAAGTTGTGAATTCAATTTACTTATCCATTTGAATTAAAACTGATTTATGTGTGTTGGTTGAGAGTGCACGCTTAATTTTCATGCATAAATCTGATGCTAGGATATAAGGGAGTTTCACAAGTAGTGAAGGTTGCTCGTCACAACCGTGTTAAGTAAATTCTTGGCATAAGTTTCATGCAATTCATAGTTACAAGTGTTTCGTCAATGCTTATGATTTTCATAGAACTTAATGATTCTTGCTTGTATCTCTATTATGCAATTCATGTAGGGAACTTGTGGGGAATGTTTTGGGTTGTTGTATGCAATCATCCAATTCAATGAAATTAGGAAAATCTGAGGGTTAATTTAAGCGTACCTAATTAATCTGGGGTGTTGAGAATTCATAGGTTATTGAAAAGCAACTGGAAATCGTTTTGTTTGTAAGTGTGTCATGTGTGGAGAAGAACCTCCTAACTAGCCTTTTATCCATTTAATTCACTCAAATTCGTCCAGATTTCACTAGTTCTTTACTTTACTTGTTTTGTTTTCAAATTCGTCAAAACCAAACCCCCTTCACTTTGTTGAGTCATATTAGTTAGCAACTGATTTAGTTTGTGTCTTTAAGTATTTTGAACCAAGTTGAAACCAAAATTCGTCCAAAAGTGTGTTTAGAGTCCAAATCTGCCCAGTTTGTGTTTTTAGGCAGATTTGAGCGTTTTTAGCTTGTTTTGAGTTATTTGAGTTTGTTTTGAATTCTTTGAGTCTAGTTTAGTGTTTTTAACTTTGTTTATATGTTTTTAAGTCAGTTTAGAGGTTATTAGCAAGCCCTCCTAATCCCCGGTCCAGAACGATCTCTACTTACATTCTTTACTACAATTGATACAAGAGGGTTTAATTGGTGTGTTAAGTAATTTTCGCATCAACTAGCTAGTAGCTATGTGAGTTGCTATTTTTAAACATCTGTTCCAATTCAAGTCCAATCTTCAACAAAGAGCAACGCGTAGACTAAATTTTTAGACCAAATTTGCAAATAATATTACGTGTCATCAAAAGTTTAATTTAGTGTTCATTCATTACTTATACATATCCTTAAAGACTCAAAAACATTATTATTATTTTAGTCTTATATTGGCGAGGTTAGTAAATAAGAAAAAATACCTCACGATTCATACAAAAACACTTTAAAAGTTCATATGAAAAACAAAACTCATAATCTATCTGTAGACATCGAAATTTCGATAAAATAAATGTTGACCGATAAATCAAAGTTTCAACGCTCATGTATTACATAAATTTTACACGTAGCGTGTGTCTAAACAGAAATCAAAATAAGTTGGAAAAGTCATCAAATAGGACACGTGTCAACACCTGGCAGAAACAACTTATTTCATCTGGGATATTATATTCAAAATTAGGCCTTGGAAAATTCTATAAATACAAGCCCATTTCATTCATTTGGGAGGAACCAAAATTATTATGCAAAATTCTTGAAGCTCTGAAGCTCTGAAACTCCGAAGCTCTCAAGCATCCAGGTTCCCGAAGAATCAAGAAAGCGTTCTTCGTTCTTCGTTCATCGTTCATCCAAGATCAAGCCCTGACGGCCCTTGGATTAACAATCATCCACCTTCAAGCCCAAGCCTCAACGGCCCCTTGAAGAAAGCGTTCATCGTTTATCAA
The DNA here is from genome assembly GCA_035220775.1 of Malus fusca. Lineage (NCBI taxonomy): Eukaryota > Viridiplantae > Streptophyta > Magnoliopsida > Rosales > Rosaceae > Malus > Malus fusca. The sequence goes on from CM069062.1 coordinate 25,384,113, forward strand.
CTGTTCATCCTCAAGGATCAAGCCCCAACGGCCCCTTTGGATCGACAACATCAACAAATCCGCTCATCCGCTGTTCATCAAGCCCAAGCCCCGACGGCCCTTGAAGAAAGTGTTCTTCGTTCTTCGTTCATCGTTCTTCCAAGATCAAGCCCCGACGGCCCTTGGATCAACAATCCACCAATTCAAGATCAAGCCCCAAAAGCCCTTGAAGATCCGCTCAAATCCACCTTCAAGATCAAGCCCGACGGCCCTTGAAGAAAGTACCATCGTTCATCACTGTTATTCGAGATCAAGCCCAAAAGCCCTCGAAGATCCGTTCAAGCCCAAAAGCTCTCGAAGATCCGTTCGTCACTGTTCTTCGAGTTCAAGCCCAAAAGCCCTCGGAAATCCGTTCATCACTGTTCATCCAAGATCAAGCCTCGACGGCCCTTGGATCAACAAAATAGCCACCAATTTGCCCATTACGGAGATCGAATCAGAGGATCAAATTAGAGAGAGATTGTAACCCAAAATCAAATAAATACAAATATTTGTTTGCGCACGTTGTTCTTGTCTCTTTCGTTTCAGGAATAATTCGTGTTCACAAATTGGCACGCCCGGTGGGACAATCTCTACCTCTCATCTCTTTCTCCGTTCAAGAAATTCAAGCACACTTCCAAAATCAATGGCATCAAGCAAAGGACAAGCCGTTCTCACAAAGGGAAGAAGCCTGAGCACTTCCGCCATGAACGGAGCATCCATTGGCGCCACAACCGCTCCTCAACATGCCACTTCAACGTTGGTACCACTAAAGGAGCAAGGGGAGCATCAAAGGTGCGAGTCCGTCATCAACCTGACCTCGCTGGGGGCACCGAAGCATGCTGCTGAGGCACACAAGATGACATCCCAAAGCAGCCAACGACATTCTTCGTCAGCACCCTGGACGTCTGAAGAAAAATTGCGTCCATTGGTTGCACAAGTCATGACCATTGGCGTCACCTCAATCGAAGAACAACTGGCTCAAATGAATGAAGCGATTGCAAGGCTAACACGGACTGTGGAAGAAAAAGACTTGCAAATCGCTACACTCGTCAATCGACTAGAGGCGCAGGATGGTGATAAACCCGACCCAGAGAATGATCCACTAAAAAGAAGAGATGACGAAGAAGATGAGCCTCAGGTGGAGAAAAACGATGCGAAGCCGGAGCCAGACCAAGCAGCGACACTCATGGGATCTCTTTCTATCCAGCAGCTGCAAGAGATGATCACCAACACCATCAAGGCACAGTACGAAGGGAGCTCAAATACCTCCGGGTTGTACTCAAAGCCGTATTCAAAGAAGATCGACGCCTTAAGGATGCCGAGGGGTTATCAACCACCAAAGTTCATGCAGTTTGATGGAAAAGGAAACCCAAAGCAGCACGTTGCACATTTCGTCGAAACTTGCAACAACGCAGGGACCGAAGGGGACTACCTCGCCAAGTAGTTTGTGCGCTCACTGAAAGGAAACGCCTTTGAGTGGTACACGGACCTAGAGCCTGAGTCAATCAACAGCTGGGAGCAATTAGAGCGGGAATTCCTCAACCGCTTCTACAGCACCCGCCGCACTGTGAGCATGCTAGAGCTAACAAGCACAAAGCAGTGGAAGGACGAACCAGTCATTGACTACATCAACAGATGGCGCACTCTGAGCCTCGACTGTAAAGACAGGCTCTCGGAAACTTCTTCAATCGAGATGTGCATCCAAGGCATGCAATGGGGTTTGCAATACATCCTTCAAGGCATTAAACCACGGACCTTCGAGGAATTGGCCACTAGCGCCCATGACATGGAGTTGAGCATCGCCCATCATGGGAAGAAAGAACCAATCGATGGCTACAAGAATGACAAAGTTGTTGGGCCAAAAGAGGAGAAGACTGCGTGGAAACCCACCAAAGAGACAATGACGGTCAACACAGCTCCCGTCAAAATCTCCACACGAGGCAAGGCGATTCAAACCGAAGTTTCTCGTGATCAAGAGATGCGTAGACGCACTTTGAATGAGCTTGAGGAGAAGACTTATCCATTCCCCGACTCTGATGTGGTTGCCATGCTGGATGACCTGTTGGACAAGAAGGTGATCAGTTTGCCTGAGTGCAGACGGCCAAAAGAGATGAATCATACCGATAGTCCAAGGTACTGTAAATTCCACCGTTTCATCAGTCATCCAACGGAAAAGTGCTTCATACTTAAAGATCTCATCTTGAAGCTAGCACAACAAGGGAAAATCGAGCTTGACCTCGAAGACACGGTTGCAGTACACACTACTACTATCATGTTTGGATCACTCGATCATGTGCCTCTTCGAAGCATGCATGACCATTCCCGTCAATGTTCAAGTCACACGACACCTCCTACACAACCATCACTGGGGGCAAGCAACCAAGATGCATCTACCGGTGATAAAGAAGGGTGGACATCGGCGACCTACAAAAAAACGAGGAAGCCAAGACCACAAGCCACAAGGCCAAAAGAGGAGCCTAAACCCGCCCCTCGAATTTCAGTCTTCGACAGGATGAATCATTCAAAATCTGGAATTTCGACACTTGATCGCATCAGTGGTCAAGACCGAACTTCCGTCTTCAAAAGGCTGAAGACGCCAACACTGCAAAGATCTGTCTTTGAAAGGTTATCAAAACCCAAGAAACAAAGCGGCACAGCTAGATCTCCTCCGCAACGGTCGGCTGCGGACAGACTTGAAGAAACTAAGAAGCCTTCTAGAAACAGGAAGACAACGCCAAATGGAGAAAAGCTCGACAGTCTAGCAGGAAAAGACGATGTTCGAAGCTTAATTCCTTCAAGGATGAAGCGCCAAGCAACTTTGGAAGTCGACACAAAAGGACCGCTGAAGGTAAGGAGACGCACCATCATCTACACCGGCCAATCTTCACGCCAACAAATCCAAGAAAACCGCACTGAAGAAGTGGCCCAAAAAGACAAAGAAGACAAAATCCCAGAAGAAGACGTCACTTCCGGCTCTGTCAACTCAAAATCTTCACCTCAATCGCTGGGGGCATGCTCCAAAACCATGCCAGTCAAGCCGAGTGAAGTTGAAGGATGGACGCGTGTCACTCCGAAGAAATTGCACATGAAGCATATGTCTTCTCCACAAGTGCACCAATCAGAAAGGGGGCAAAGCAGCTTTCGCCAACCTCCAAAACGATGTGAAAGTGTTGAAGATGAGGAAATTTCGACACAAAGATCAACCATGAGCGATCTCTCCTTCATCAGAAAATTATTCAGCTACTCGGTCAAGGCTCCTTGCTATAAAGATTGCGAATAACGCTTCTCCAGGCAGCAACCATCTCTTCCACAAGTTCACCAATGGGAAAAGGGGCAAAGCAGCTCCTGTCCACCTCTAGAACAATGTGAAAGTGTTGGAGATAATGAAACATTGACACGAAGATCATCCATCCCCATCACAATGCGTGACGTCTTCCCAGAAGACTTCTTCAACTACTCAGTCAAGGCTCCTTGCTATGAAGATTGCGAGGAACGACTCTCCCGGATCGCTTGACGAACCAACAATGCTCCTTGTCCGCACGAGCCTAAACTGCAGGACACAAGGCTCCTCGCCTGCACGAGCCTAAACTGCATGGCACAACGCTCCTGGTCTGCACGAGCATAAAAGGCAACACCAAAGCTCCTCGCCTGCACGAGCCTAAACTGCATAGCACTACGCTCCTGGTCCGCACGAGCATAAAAGGCGAAACCAAGGCTCCTCGCCTGCACGAGCCTAAACTGCGTGGCACAACGCTCCTGGTCCGCACGAGCATAAAAGGCGACACCAATACTCCTTGTCTGCACGAGCATAAAAGGCGACACCAATGCTCCTTGCCTGCACGAGCTGAAACTGCAACACGACACCAATGCTCCTTGCCTGCACGAGCTGAAACTGCAACACGGCACCAAATGCTCCTTGTCTGCACGAGCTGAAACTGCAAACGACATCAATGCTCCTTGTTCGCACGAGCCTAAACTGCACGAACCAAATGCTCCTTGTCTGCACGAGTTAAAACTGCAAACGGCACAAAAAGAAAATACCAAAAAATATGTATGTATTTGAACTACGTTACGACTTGATCTCTTCTTTGGAGGGGTACGTAGGCAGCTCGAATGTTCAATTTTTTCGAGTTCAGTCATATCAAAATAAAAATAAATAAATGTTTTATTAAAGAAGGTCAATTTTATTACCAAAAAAAAAAAAGAAAAAAAAATATACATACGTTATTCCTTTTTTACAAAAAAAAATTAAATAAAAAAAAAGAAAAAAAAAAAAAAAAAAAAAAAAAGGGATTTCTTTCACATACGTATACATACATATATATATATATGTATGTATGTATGTCCATCAGCAGCAAGCCTCTCAAAAGGAGGCCATCCAGGCCCAAGCCTTCCTCCATTTTCACAGCTGCTTCCCATTCCCAGATCCACACCATCAAATCCTAACCCGTGGCCCACCTTTTAAAGTTCAAGGCCCGGCCTAGAAAAAAAATAGCCCACATCAGTCTACACCGCCGGACCAAGTCACTCTCCACACCGGAGTTGGCTCGTCCCGAGTCACCGACACGGTTCTAGATGTGACTCCCGTGGCCATCTTCACCATCACCTGTTGCTGCTGAGTGCTCAAATCGGCGCCGCCGTTAGATTGTTGGGTGCGATGCCCACGTCCACCAGGCTATCATCCTCTCCAAATCTCCTCGAGCACAGAGATTGCGTCGTCCAAATCATCATCATCATCACTTGCGAGACTCGCATCTCCCTCTCCTTGCGGCTTCATATTATTGACGCTGCTGCTATTTCCTCTGGTCCAAACCATCAACTGGAGCGGCCTTCAAAAACGCTCATGCTCTCCGACTGCACCATGGGCCCACCACCAAAGCATTCTCTAGAGCGAAAGTACTCTCTATTCTCGTGCACACGAGGATTCCAAGTGACTGTAAAGGGATGCTAGCCGTCTGCAGTATTAGCAGTGTTTGGAGAAAATCACTGATCTAGAGAACAGTATCTCTCGCGCTCAAAAGGATACTCAACTCACTCATCTTCAAGGACCATAGAAGCACGGCAAATTGGACAGCATATCCCAGCTTTCCTTCCTCTCACCTTCAGCGCCTGTCCACCATAAAAGCCAGCGACAGCGACGGATCTCTCGGGAAGACCCGACTCAGCAACGCCGAGTGCAAGGACGCCGTCGTCGCAGGAAACGCGCCACAATCACCGCGACGCCAGGATCCACCTCCAAGCCCGATCCGTTATCCCCAGCAGCTCGTTTCCTCTTCAGCCCACAAACTCCCAAAAGCCCAGGCCCAGTTCTTGGACCTGCATCATTCAGTTCCTGCAACGTCCAGGCCCAACCACTCATTTGACCACTTCACTGCCTTCATCAGACATCAAATTGTGGTTGTCTACTGCCGTTTCTTCCAGAGGGTTTCGACATGCCCGTGAGTCCTTGTCTGTTTACATAATGGATAAACTACAGAAAGCCAACTAGAAGAGCATCTGGATCCAGATTCGAAACGCTGGCCATGGAAGCTGATGCTCAACTTCCGGTCCTTCAAACTTCCCCTCCTCCTTCTCCAACGCCTTCGGGCGGGTCCAATCGAGCGTCGCCTACTTCCGGATGAACTATGCCATCGTGGTGCTCCTGATCCTATTCCTCAGCCTGCTCTGGCATCCGATCTCGCTCATCGTCTTCATCGTCTTCCTCCACGACGAGCTGCTGGTACTGTTCGAAAAAAACGGTAGACGACTGCGTCGTTTTGATCATGCTGGCGGTGGTGACGATCGTGCTGCTGTTCTTGACCCACGCGACCGTGAATATTCTTTTGGCGCTGCTGATTGGGAATTTGGGGTTGTGTTGGTGATTGCGCATGCGGCGTTGAGGAAGACAGATGACTTGCTGGTGGACGAAGAGAACTCTGCGTTATTGACTACGCCTGCATCTTCCTCTGCATCGTCCTCCTGTAACTGCTCCATCATCTCGCCCGTTGCCCCACCACCATCTTCCATGCTCCGCTCCAGTTTCTAAGCACCATGCTCCTCCGTCTCTGCAACATACAGCCACAAAGGCCTCTGGACAAACTTCACCCGCAACGGCAGCTTCATGGTGCAAGCGGTGGTGCTGCAGTGCATCATCTGAGCACCCTCTCCCTTGTGCAACGCCTAAAGCCCAGCCAGGATGCTCCGCTCCAGCTCAACCCACTGCCCAACTTCGAAACCTCTCCGTTTGCCTCCAGACCAACGGCGCGCGCCACCTTCCTCCTTCTTCCTCCTCCAAGCTTCTATCCCGCACCCTATATATATATGTATGTATATGTATGTACGTATGTATGTATGTGTGCATGAAAAAAAAAATAATAATAATAATAATAATAAAAAATGATGGTGTCAGCCACCACCCTAAAATATATATATATATATATATATATATAAATAATAAAAGTTTTGAAGTGGTGGGCAATACCATGATTAAAGGCCATAAAAAAAAAAATAATAATATATATATGATAATTAAAAAATTGTTTTGATGCATCTGGCACCATGATTAAAGGCAAAAAAAAAAAAAAAAAAAAATGTATATAAAAAAATATTTTGATCTTTGATGCGTCTGGCACCATGATTAAAGGCAAAGAAAAAAAAAAGTACAATAATAATGTAAAAGAGTGATGGTGCATCTGGCACCATGTGCAAAAAAAAAAAAATGGATGGTGCATCTGGCACCATGTACAAGAAGAAGAAGAAGAAAAAAAAAAAAAAAAAAAAAAAAAAAGAAGAAAAAAAATGCATTAAGAGAAATAAAGTCCATTTTATTTATTTATTTTTTTCTCTGAAAAAATTTACATAAATGTACATTTTACATACATAAAAAAAAAAAAAAAAAAAAAAAAAAAAAAAAGTCAAATCAAATTTACAGGAAGGGATCTTCAAGGATGATCAGGTGGCGCCTCATCACTCGGCGGAGCTCCAGAAAGACGAAGCACAAGAGATTGATTATCCGGAGCTTCAACACTTGGTGAAGCGCCAGAGGACGAAGGCAGAAGTTGCCGCTGGAGTAACGCTACAAACCTCTGATGATCACTCTGAATCCGAACTTCGGACTCCTGCAGCTGGTCAAGCTTCCTCTTCATGCTTGTTGAGTAATTAGTTGCGAGCATGTGCAACTCTTTATTCTCGTGCCTAAGCACTCTGACCTCTTGCCGAAGACTGGCCACCTCAGCCATCAACGACTCAACCTGACGAGATCGAGCAAGAAGGCGTTGGCCCATGTTTGAAACTGAGCCTGCACATCGGACGCTGTAGGCCAGAGAGTCCTGAACAGCCAGCTCGTCGGACCGCCTGGAAAGTATCCTAGTGTCTCTAGGAGTGAGAAGATTTATGGCCACCACCGAAGCGGTTGTATCGTTCATCATCATGGAATCCCCAACTGTAAGAGGACCATTGGGAGATATGAAGGACGGCTGCCAAATGTTGCTTGGAGAAGATATGTCACTATCTTCCCCGACATTCAAGTTAAGACGACGGTCAGAAGGGCAAGACATATTTGAAGATGTGAAGAAAAAGAAGAGGTCGAACTGATCAAGATTAAAAAAGTACTCGGAGGGAGTGTTTACAGGAGGGAGCTCAAGTGTGTTGTGGAACAAAATTAGCGCCTCTATAAAAAGAAGAAATCAAAGAGGCGTTCCTCAGAAGTCGAAGAGGAAAATCTCACAAATCAAAGAGCCGGGTTCCTTTCTCAAAAGACGGACTCCGTCTCAAAAGACGGACTCCGTCTCAAAAGTCGGACGCCGTTCTCAAAAGTCGGGCGCCTCTCTCAAAAGACGGAGCGGTCAGGAATCACGAGGCGAACAGTTTTTCCAGAATTGTCGTCTCTCGTCACGCGCGCTGTCAGCTTTGCGCAAATTACGGGTAGCTTTTTCAGAAAGCGCGTAACCCGTACTGTTCATCCATCCACCGGCTGCCGACAGGGGTAAAGGAACAGTTTCGGTTGTGAAGAATCATTCCTATAAACGTCTACCTTCGCCATCCATTGCAAAGGCAAACCCTCTCAGCACTTCTTCATCTCCGAAAATGCATTCCCAACGAAGCCTCTCGAGTTACTCTGTGTTTCTCATCCCTTGGGACACATCTGCAAACAAATGACACCAAAGCAAAAGTATCTCATATCACCAGGGTAGAAAGCAAGAGTATCTCATATCATGCTTTCTCCATGTCCTTTCCTTCGTCCTTGTTATTACCTGCAAAGACAAGGATAAAGAAAGCAGTATGCCGGAACCTCCACTCAAACTCGGGTAAGGAACCGACTGCTTGAAACCCTTCCCTGATTGCCTACCTAGCGCTGCTCTCGAGTACTCGTCTTCCACTGCTACTGTACTTCCAAAGAAGCTGCTACATCTGCCTGGAGAACAGATAAGGCAAGTGAAAATGATACCTTGAAGCATGTGGAGACAACGTGCAAAAGAAACAAGCAGAGAAGAATGCAGCCTGCACAGTCAACTCAGCAGAAGGAGTCTGAGTTGAGGAACTCGAGAAGATGCCACATTATGCCAGAAGAATAGATAAGGCAAGGGAAAATGATACATTGAAGCATGTAGAGACAAGCACAACAAACCATGTGCTGATCCGCTACTTCTTCAAAAGCAAAAGTATCTCATATCATCAGGGTTGCAATCACTCTGGACGGTGAGCTCGTTTTGACCTTCAAATTCTTGGGTCGACTTACTAGGCGTTGTGAGCTGTACGTGCCGATTCACCACCCTTGAATCGAATCTTTAAAGATCAAGTCACCAACTGGAAGAATAGCCCATCAATCTTGAAGATCATACCGTTGACCAAACTGCTCAGGTGTGAATTAGAAAGATTGAACAAAGCAACAAGTCATCACTTTCACCTCGTGCCCGCTTGCCATGTGTTCGAGTCAACCTTCAAGAATCAAGCCTCAACGGCCCTTGAGGAAATCACAAGTCCAATTCAAGATCAAGTGTCTATCACCCTTGAATCAAAACCAGTTCAAAAATAAGCTGTGGAAAGTCAACAAGCGCAACGAAATACGTGCCGATTCATCCATTACCAAAGCCAAATATCATCTACCACATGAAGCTCCTTGTGGTCCAATTTCAACCTTCAAGATCAAGCCTCGACGGCCCTTGAAGAAATTTCAAACAAAGTTCAAAATCAAGCCCCGACGGCCCTTGAAGAAATTTCAAACAAAGTTCAAGATCAAGCCCCGACGGCCCTTGAAGAAACTTTCAGCCCAATTCAAGATCAAGCCTCAACGGCCCTTGAAGAAATTTCCAGTCCAATTCAAGATCAAGCCTCAACAGCCCTTGGATCGACATCTACAGTAAGGGACTTCAAAACGTATCTCCTACACGCGACAAGCACATGTATACGACGCGCCTTGAAGTGGGGGCATTTGTAGACATCGAAATTTCGATAAAATAAATGTTGACCGATAAATCAAAGTTTCAACGCTCATGTATTACATAAATTTTACACGTAGCGTGTGTCTAAACAGAAATCAAAATAAGTTGGAAAAGTCATCAAATATGACACGTGTCAACACCTGGCAGAAACAACTTATTTCATCTGGGATATTATATTCAAAATTAGGCCTTGGAAAATTCTATAAATACAAGCCCATTTCATTCATTTGGGAGGAACCAAAATTATTATGCAAAATTCTTGAAGCTCTGAAGCTCTGAAACTCCGAAGCTCTCAAGCATCCAGGTTCCCGAAGAATCAAGAAAGCGTTCTTCGTTCTTCGTTCATCGTTCATCCAAGATCAAGCCCTGACGGCCCTTGGATTAACAATCATCCACCTTCAAGCCCAAGCCTCAACGGCCCCTTGAAGAAAGCGTTCATCGTTTATCAACTGTTCATCCTCAAGGATCAAGCCCCAACGGCCCCTTTGGATCGACAACATCAACAAATCCGCTCATCCGCTGTTCATCAAGCCCAAGCCCCGACGGCCCTTGAAGAAAGTGTTCTTCGTTCTTCGTTCATCGTTCTTCCAAGATCAAGCCCCGACGGCCCTTGGATCAACAATCCACCAATTCAAGATCAAGCCCCAAAAGCCCTTGAAGATCCGCTCAAATCCACCTTCAAGATCAAGCCCGACGGCCCTTGAAGAAAGTACCATCGTTCATCACTGTTATTCGAGATCAAGCCCAAAAGCCCTCGAAGATCCGTTCAAGCCCAAAAGCTCTCGAAGATCCGTTCGTCACTGTTCTTCGAGTTCAAGCCCAAAAGCCCTCGGAAATCCGTTCATCACTGTTCATCCAAGATCAAGCCTCGACGACCCTTGGATCAACAAAATAGCCACCAATTTGCCCATTACGGAGATCGAATCAGAGGATCAAATTAGAGAGAGATTGTAACCCAAAATCAAATAAATACAAATATTTGTTTGCGCACGTTGTTCTTGTCTCTTTCGTTTCAGGAATAATTCGTGTTCACACTATCTACTTGTAAGCCCGAAGTTTTTTGGTTTCCTTCTCTCGATACAAAATAAATTAGTTATTTCATGTTTCTAAATTATTGAGTTTGAAGTGTTTTTCTAAATATAATTTTATCGATGTCTTACATGTGAAAACAAATAATTTTTTTATATGAAATGAGGGCACTTTTTTTGGCGTCGCCCCGGGCCTAAAAAATCTCTGAACCGGCCCTGTGTGGATTATGCAGGAGTTAGGAGATGATCAGCTGATGGAGAGGTGGAATTGTTGGAGAGGGAAAGGCAGCTGATGGAGAATTTCCGAATTGGCAACTCGAAGATAACACAAAGATGCTGAGAGGCGCTTGCTATAAAGCCAAGTACAAGAAAATGTCCATTCCAGCTGATTAGGTCATATTCAGACACAAAACATTCACCCTTACCTCTCCAAACCCAAGGACACCCATCTTCTTCATCCCCTCACCAACCACCCAGCCACGCCACTTGCACCTCTCCTACCACCACAATCAAAGACCCAAATTCCATCCCACCATAACATAGAAACAATACTTCAACACCATAATGACAAATCAATTAAGAGATACCATCTAATTAAGTCAAATTTTTTTTATCTCAATCATTAAAAACTAATTCGGTGAGTATGTGTGCAGAATCCTAGTACTTCATTCTTCTTTTTCATAAAAATTCACCTATTTTGTGATAAACCAATTTGAGGTTGAAACTCATAAAATTAAGAACAAGTTAAAAGATTCAACAAAAGGAAAATAATTAAAAGAAAACGGTTTTGAAAATCAATTTAAAACGACACTAGGGTTCTGCTATCACTTTAACAATCTTACATTGTTTACCCAGTTACTTATGAATTATACATGCATATTTTGAAGGTTAGATTTTCCTAAAGTATGCTCTACTTGGGCCCCCAATCTAGAACGTATATCAAAGCAATCCGTCTATGAATTCAGATCAATCTAAACATTCAAGACTCATTAAGCTTTATGAAAACCCTTTGAAAAACCATGCAACCCTTAAGACTTGGTATTCATCCTAAATGAAATTACAATTATTAATCACAAGAAGCCTTTGTCAATATCAGGGACCGACTTTCAACCAAAATTACGCTATGTAGTATGTTCCTTTTATGTTTAATGAGATCTCCTATCGTTTCCATAAAAAATAAGTACTAGAAAATTTTGACTTCCAGCTAATTAGGTCTTATTGATAACTGAATTAATCAAAGATTAGGAATGGCATTCGGACCCAAACTTTCTCTTTCTAAATCTAACTTTTTACTTTTTACTTTGAAATCTTTGTTTTATCCCACATACAAAATGGGTTTAGAAAGAAAAAGAAGAAAACGAAAAAGAAACCCAGCCAAGGTTACCTCCGACATCCACCCCTACCTCTCCAAACCCATAGACACCCAATGTTCTTCACCCCTCACCAACCACCCAGCCACGCCACTTGCATCTCTCCTACCACCCACAATCTAAGACCCAAATCTCATCCCACCATAATATAGAAGCAATACTTCAACGCTATAATAATAAATCGATTAAGAGAGAAGGTATTTTTGTGGAGGGGTGGGGATGAAGTAATCAGACGTATTTTCACTAATGGATAGTTTTTTGGCTTTTTCTTTTTAAACCCATTTAGTGTATGGGGTATAACATAAATTTCAAAACAAAAAATTTTAATTTTAATTTATAAAGAGATATGTTGGATCCGAATAAAATTTCTCTGAGGGTATTAATCATATGGACTAGCATTACCTATTGCATGAGGTTAATACCTTCAATGGAAACCCATCAAATTCAGATTGAAAATACATGCCTGTCTTTCAGATTGGAAAGATGGACTGGCGTTGCTCATGGCCTTCAAATTGTATTACTTTGATCCATGCACTGCCCATTTTATTGTCTTTCCAACTTTCGACTAATTTCCAAATTAAGAAAATGAAAGGTGTTTGAATGACGTTTTAACTCAAATATAAAGTACCAACATTATACTACTGACACAAAACGCTACATAAATAATATATTCATACCATAAAATTTGCTCCTCCTCAAACAGGTTTAAGCCCATATAATTTTCAATGGACTGCATATTCATCAATGTTTAGAAGCTAGTATGGGAGGATATAAATCTGCCACTAGACGCGCCACCTCTGTAGTTGTATTGTAGATGACATGGCATATGTATCACACCCACGTGGGTCCAAAATATGACAGATTGATGCAACGTAAGATGGCTACCCATATATGTGACGTGGAATAGGGTTTCAGTGGCCCAGCAATGTCGATATTTTATTTTGTCTAGTTGGCTAATAAACAACGGTCACGTTGATCACATCAGAATTAGGTATCCACTGCATCAAAGATTGGATATCCCTAGGATCCTCACAAAATGGATCCGAAGATGATCATTTTCCATGAGGATGAATGGGAGAGAATGATGTGTTCATTCAAAAAGTGTAGGATATGTTTAGGTGATGAATTTTCACATTTTAGGTTGCGTGTCATAAATGCTTCTGTGAGTCTTCCCGGCCCTCGAAATGGGTGAAGAACCGTGGTTTGTCATCCGTTGTCCTCCTTTTTTAAAAAGGAAAAAGAAAAGTGTTGTTTTTTTTTTCTTATCAAATTATGATTTTTCAAGAATATGAAACTAAAAGCCAAATTTTAAGAGCTCAATATAGTAGTTTCACTTTTTGATTTTCAATTTTTTAATATTTTTTTTAAATTAAGACAGTGTTATGAAAGGCTGTTGATTTCTTTGTTGATTTTTTTTTAAATTAAGTCGTTACTAAAAAATTACCAAACTAAAAGTAGTTACCAATACAATAAGAAAATCAACAATTTTTTATTTAAAAAAAAAAAAAGTAGTTGCCAAATTCGGAACCAAATCCCTTCCGATCCAAAAAATCTGAGCTTAAATATCAAATTATCTGGACCATTAAAATTTGATCAAACGGCTACAAACAGAAGATCTTTCTAAAAATTATAATAATTATAACAGTTTGATCAAATTTTAATGACCTAAATCATTTGATTTTTGTGTTCAGTTAAGTTCCAAGGAGATTTGATTTCCGCCAAATTCGTCTTCAATACAACAAGAAAAAATATATATTTTAAAATAGTTTTCACGTGTCTGGACCACTGACATGTTTTTCTCGACATTAAAAGAAAAAACAAACAAGAATTAAAAAGGCAACAATATATGGTAGTCAATAAATAATACGGACACTTTGGTTTATCTAGCACAGATGAGGTTTTGGATTTAACTAGTATAAACGTGAAATCTGAAGGGATCTTCATTTTTTTTAAATGAGAATAATTGTGGGGATCATTCTACGTTAACCTTCAACGATCTAATTGTTTATTTTTTAAGTTGGATTTCATGGATCATTCTTGAAATATTAGTCAAATTGAAAATATTTGAGGCATCTAATTGAGTTAAAAAATTTGACAAACACTATGTTCTAAAAACATTGAAATTTCATCATGAGAATCAAATGAGTAAATGGTTTCGGACCAATTTTAGTTTTTGTAAGGATAATCTATGAATGAAGACTTAAAAATAGACAATTTGGATTTGTTGGGGAGTAGGCCTCACAACTAGTCTCTATATTTGCAAAAATATAGGTACCGTTTGGTACGTGGGACGGGACGGAACGGAGTGGGACGAGGCGTTCCGTCCCACGTTTGATGCGCCTAAAACGGGTGGAACGTGCTGTTCCACAGGACGAATTTTGGGTGAATTTTCGTTCCGCCTCACCCTCCTGAACGACTCGTTCCACATCTGTGGAACATAAAATTATAACATCTCCGTCTCCTTCTTCCTCCTTGTTTCCATCCGAGGGCATCTTTGCTCCCTCTCCGTTCCGTCTCATCCCATTCCGTTCTGTCCCGTCCCATATGCATACCAAATGGTACCATAGAGATCCCTTTGGATAAACAGCATGTATATGTCTATACTAGAGGCGGTTAAGTGAAGGGGTCATTTTTTGTTTTTTTAAACATGGAAATTAGTTGTGCGGTTCACACCATATCAAACTTAAATAATCATGACTATCTATGTTTCAAGTTACACATTTTAGATTATCTTTGTAAAATATTAATCAAATAAAAAATATTTAAAACATTAATTCAAAAAAAAACGCATTAACGATCCAGCTTCATCGCTCCAATGCTTTGGACGCAGGGATTCTGAATGAATTTCATTCCTGCACGGATAATCTGAGTGTAAGAATCTCCACACACTTGTTCCAATCAGATGGGGATGGGACTTGTGGGGACCCATATCCACTCATGTCACTGACACGTCAAACTTAAAAGAAGAAAAATCACACCCAGTGGGCCCACCCTCTGAAGCCGACTCACTCAACTGGTCCCAACCCTCCCCATCTCTCGGTCTTCACAAAGGGCCCAAACTCTCTCCGTGGCCCATGCGGCCATACCAAAATCCTCACGTGTCACGTGTCGCTCTCACGTGTCATGAATTAATTGGAAAGGCACTTCTCAATTTATTTATATTATTATTTTATGTTCATGATGTATTACAGGCCACTAGAATTTGGGCACGTGCAAGTTTCAAAATTAAGATATTTCTCCCAGGCTCCAAAATCAACGCTCCTAGCCTTGTAGGCGCAAAACATTGAAAAGTCCTCTTCCGTACGAAGTTCCCATACCATCATGGACCTGATGACAGATGACAATTTTCTCATCTCCTAATCTTTCTCATTTTCGTGTTTTTTTTTATTTAAACGATTATGATTAAGTTATATTAATATCTTGTATCGATCTTTTTATAAAAAGAGGGGGATAAAGAAGAAAATGTGAGAGGGGAAAATCAAAGGGGATCAGAATATAAAGGAAGAAAATTCTTCTGTTGTGATGACGGTGGTACAAATTGGCACCAAAAGATATGTCAAAATATTTACTTTTCTTTTTCTGACCCATGTTGATGGCATTGTTATTTTGGGAGTTTTACTTGAAAACCAAACCCGTAAGGATATGCTAAGGTAGTCGACATTGATGCATTAAGAATTGAAATTCGAATTTGAGTGAAAGAAAATAATGCGCAATATCTTATCCTTATGAATTGGCCCAATTCACCTCTAAAGGTATCACATCTCAATTTATATATAGACCTATTTGAACGATCATTACTTTCAAGTTCAAAACTAGTTGTTTTACTACTTTAAGCTACATTTAGGGGAGAAGGAGCATTTGAACCCAGGGAGCCATGACAGAATGAGTTGAAAATGAAGAACTTATTCACCAAGACAATACAACTCCCGCTTTTTACGATTTGTTTAATCATTAATTTTACTACCAAGGCTAATCGCAAGTTCATATCGCTTGCAATGACTGGTATCATTTCATCGACCAACTTTTTGTCTATTTCATTGTACCACGTTGATACAATCTTTGATGTAATACAATTGTTGTATCTAAAATTTTTTAAATCGGTAACAAGTTTAGAGTGCACAATAAATTTTTTAGAGTGTCAATAACAACACCATTGCTACATATAATATTTTGTAAATCCATAAAAATTGAATAACAGTTTCAAATATTGATGTAAGCGCGAGGAATATATGAGAATTGGTTTTTCATTCCTTTAACTTTGAATAAGTCTTAGTCCACCATATCATATTGTATTATATTCACTTGAATAGGTGAATTAGGTGAACCAAGTAATTCTAAACACAAGTAAATTCCATCTAACAACTACAAAAACAAGACTTTGGAAACAAACTCAAGTGTCAAGAAGCATCACAATCCCTAATGGCCAATGGCCGCCCTCTCCTTATCAAGGTGTAAAGATTGACATATAAAATCAAAATAGACACATTTTGTTATTGGGTCAATAAAATAGACATATTTGAGTTCATACAAATTTGAAGAAATATCGACACCGACGTCCCATACACAAAAATACTCCCACTTACTTCATAAGAAAATTCAAAGTTGTCTTTTTCATTCATTTATTAAATATTATGATAAATAGATTTAAAAAAAGCAATGGATAAAAAAGATGGAAGAGGATCCTCTCTGGATCCACTTTGTGGGAATCCTAGGGATCCCCATATCTTAACTGTTTATCGTACATCGTGTGGCTAATTTTCGTCAGGTACTATTTGTATTTAATTTTAAATAAAAAAAATCAAATGATTTCTGACCGCACGATGCATGATGAATGACTAATATGTGAGAATCCCTAAGATCCCCACAATTTGGATCTGGATGGGATCCAAATCCAAAAAAAAATTGTCCTAACTCCCAACTTCTTTTCAAAATTTTATACCACTAATATCAAGGGAGCGGAGCCACTAGTAGTATATATACTAGTGTGATTAAGACCTAGTTTGGGAGTGAGGTGCTTAAAAAAAAGCACTCATGAAAAAAAGCTGTGAGGGTTTTAGGTGTTTGGTAAACTGAAAAAAATGGCTTATTTTGGAAACTGCTGTGAGAATAAGCTGAAATCAAAGGAAAAAACTGAAGCTGCTATTTGCAGCTTTGGAAAACTGACTTTTTTTCAAAGCACACGGAGCTACAGTGCTTCTTTAATGAAAAAACCCACTATTAGACTGCTTTTTTTCTTCCAAAAGCACTTTTACAAAAAAGTTTACCAAAAACTCTGCTGATTTATTTCACAGCCGCTTATTCTCACATCAGTTTTTTTTCAAAGCACAGCAATACCAAACCAGCCCTAAGTCAGATTCTCGTTGATAGTGTGTTCGATATTAAATAATTATGTTGATCTATTATGTGACTTTACACAACTCTTCACGCATAAATATTTTTAATTATTTTAATCGTAACCCCTTGTAGCTTTCATTGTAATTCTTTTTTAACAGAGTGATATTTTAAATTACTCCACTTTACAAAAATGAGAATTTGAACACGAATAGTCACATATACTGTAAACCGACTGACCTAACTCTCATGAATATGACGTATCAACTTCCAAGCCAAGCGCAAGCTGAGCCGAGCCAAACAAGATGCCTTTGTCACAACATGACTTCTCCATCTAAGCATCCTCTCGACTAGGCTAGCAATTTCTTAGGCGAACCATTAATCCGACAAGAAACAACATGAAAAATAGCATATTCCGAGTTAACTCGTTAATGAGTCGGATCGTTATTGTGTCACCCGTTAAGAATCTGATATTGAATTGGGTCGTTGTTAGTTCACCAGTTAAAATAACGAGTATGACACAATTTATTAAAATAACTAGTATAACACGAAAACGACATAAACAACACAAACACATCCATTTGCCAGGTCTACTCTCGACCAAGGTATTAAATATCGATGATATCGGAAATATCGGTAGTCCAAAAACACAGAAATTTCGATGGAAATATCGGGATATTATCGATATCGATAAAAATTGAATAAAAACCACGGAAATTGTAAGAAAAACTTGGAAATTTTTATTGAAACTTTGCAGGATGTTTATTTAGTCAATTATCTATTAGTTTATCACAAAAAATTGGAAGGATATGCATTGCATGATAGATATAACTGATTTAAGTTGATTATATAGTGAGCTGGCAAACATTGTGAGGGTAGAAAATATGTATTAATTAATGAAAGAATTTTAAACACACCATAATCATTTATATATAATGAATTAGTACAATATTTTACACTTTATACATTGCATGGTAAGATACATGAGTGACTTAACAATGTCTAAAATATCGATGATATCGGAAATATCGGTAGTCCAAAAACACGAAAATTTCGATGAAAATATCAGGATATTATAGATATTTTAGACCATGCTCTCGACCATGAACGTCCAAAATGCCACGCCCGCAACGAGCAAACCTTTCTTGTATGCTCTCCACGTGTCCCGTACGCATTCGCCACATCACTTTCCTCTTTTTTCTCTCACCTCTAATGTTTTGAACTTTAAACCCTCGTCGGAACACTCTCGGAATTTTTATCTCTCATCGGAGCTCTCCTCCTCAGTGGGTAGAGAGAGAAAACGCCACGATTTCTAGAGAGAGAAAAGAAAGCGAAGTTCGGAAAACAGAGATTAGACTATCTCTCTCGTGCTTTCTAGGGTTAGGTTTTTTCCTTTTTCGTGTCGAAGTTCAAAGAGAAAAAGAAAAAGAAGCTCCGAGCTAAAAATTAGACGTTAAAGGTCGCGATTCTTTGCTTTATTACTGATATTTAAATTGGAATTATCTTTTTCTGGGATGAATTTTCTCGGGAAAATTTAGCGTCGACTGTAAGTTGCTTTTTGCCCATTTATCTGGTTTTTCTATGCTGTAAAATTCCTTTTATAGACCGACGAGTCTTCCACCTCAAGCAAAGTTGTTCTTACAAGTTTGAATTTTAGATAAATATTTTTTGGGAAAACAAAAAATTGACTGCTTTTTCTTTGTAGCAATTTCCCCTTGTTTTTTCTTTCCTTTTTGTGATATAAATTCGTGGAGTTCTGGTAGTAGTGGGAGTAGAATCTGCTCTGAATGTTTAGTTTGGATAAGAAAGTTTCAATCTTTGGAGAAATTGGGTTTTTTTGTGATGTTGGTTTTGTGGAAATTGGAGAAAATGTTGAGTTAAACTTGATGAAGGGTCGGAAAATTGATTTGGGATGATGTGGATTTTGTGATTAAGGTGGAAAAGATGGTTGGAATGGGGAATTCTGGAATTGTCTGAGGGTTGCAGCATGAGTTGCAGTGTGAGGAGCGGCGGAAGAGAAGAAAGGGAGCGCGAGCAAGCGGTTCTGAGGAAGTCTGTGGATGTCGAGCCCAACTCGGGCTCGCAGAATGGTTTGATTGCTGCCCAGCAGCTGACAATTGACGAGAATTTGCTGGTGGACCCGAAATTGTTGTTTATCGGGGCGAAAATTGGTGAGGGAGCACATGGCAAGGTTTATGAAGGAAGGTCAGTCTCAATTCCTTTTCAGTCAACTCTTATGCTCTCAACTTAGTTGCTATTTACTTTGCTTGCTTTGTATGGTTAAAAAAATGTAATGTACTTCTTCGAGATTAATTTGCTGTCGATTAACGTTTTATTTGGATGACTGCAAGTCTTGATTATCAGCTGAAAAGTTTTGTTTGTAGATTTGTGAGAGTTACTGATTTTGGTGTCATCAGATGAATTAGGTTGTACCATTGTGTTATTGCGAGGAATGTTTGTGAGTGGTCTGTGTGTTCTCGAGTGTAGTAGTTATGTACATGTAGTCTAATGATTTTTCAGATACGGTGATCGAATTGTTGCTGTCAAAGTCCTCCATCGTGGGAGCACTACTGAAGAAAGAGCTTCGCTTGAGAGTCGTTTTGCCCGTGAAGTTAATATGATGTCCCGAGTAAAACACGAAAATCTTGTTAAGGTAAGTGCCGTGATTAAACATGTCCTCTTTAGTTCATGCATGCTCAAACGGTTTGCAAACCGTTGGCTTTCATATTGTTTCACTGGAATTCTTAATTTAATTCTTCTTTCTACAGTTTATTGGAGCGTGTAAGGAGCCTCTTATGGTGATAGTTACTGAGCTATTACCTGGGATGTCACTTAGGAAGTACCTGATGAGCATTCGTCCAAATCCATTAGAACTCCACGTAGCCATTAAATTTTCTCTTGACATCGCTCACGCTATGGAATGTTTACATGCCAATGGGATCATACATAGAGATCTAAAGCCGGGTACCGTATTGCTAGTTTGAGCTGTACTTCACTTCTGTGGTTTTTTATTGCTGGATAATGTATAGCGGAACAATTGGCTTGTTTATATTTTATCGGATAGTGCTATTCACACACCCATTTTTACCTCCCACACGCCCTTGTTAATTTTTGTCCATTGATCTTCTTCAATTCATCCGATCCAATGGCTGGAATTTGAGAGGGGTGTGTGGGAGGTAAAAATGGTGCTGGGATAGCACTACCCTCCTTTTTCAGTTTACCCCCTTGCCGCAGATGTCGCTTATAGTTTTCTCCAAGTTGAATTATTCTTTTTGTTGGACTTCCATTTAGTTCGGAAAGTTGCTTTCATATGATCAGTTTATGCTATCCTAGGACCAACAGTTTTGAAATGATAAATGGTAAAAGAATGCAGCTTCACTTGGCAAGACTAGGCTGTACTTTAGTTCTAGATGCTTGCCCTTTTTATTTTCAGCTGGGTTATGTGATGCTGTTTTTTCAATTTAGTATCATTACTCGTGAAAATTAGTAAGTTTCGTTTTCATGGATCACATGAAGCAGTTTTATGTGGCTCAATTAGTATTATTATTCTTATGGTTTTTAATGATACATATGAAATGTCTTATTGCAGACAATTTGTTGCTTACGGCGAATCAGAAACATGTAAAGCTTGCAGATTTTGGTCTTGCAAGAGAAGAAACGGTTACAGAGATGATGACAGCAGAAACTGGGACTTACCGCTGGATGGCTCCTGAGGTTTGTCAACATGTTTATCTTGCTCGTTTAAATTACTTTTAATTGCTGATACAAGAACTTTTATTTGGTTGAATAAACTGGACAGGTCTAGTGCTTTTTGTTTGGAAACGTTGCATGGTTGTTTGAGTAGAATGCAGAACGATAAGTTATAACTCTCGTTCTGACTTCTGAACGTATTTATAGGCGCATTTCAATTGTGTATCTACGATAGATAGGTTTGGAAATGCTTCATTTGAAATACGAATATTGCCAAAACCATTTTAAACCTTGATTTGTCCATAACTACTCTGGTTGCTGGGGCTGATTTTGGGTTTGGAAGGACTTTCCTACACGCAGAAACATAGACATTGATAATGACTTGATGCAGATATTAAACTGTTACATATGGATTCTAATTTCGCTGTGCGTGGTTTCTATTTTAATTAGGGTTGGAGAGGATGAGTTAGAGTCTGTATAATACGTTGAACTAGTTACTATGTATCCCAAGTATCATTTAACAAAACGTTAGAACACTATCAATCATGCAACGTTATGCGCTGATGAGTCAAGCTTTGTAGTTCCATTCGGGTCCTTTTGGTTGGTTTTTGTTTCTGAATCTGCTTAAAAGCTATATTGATCTGCTTTAATGTATCTTGCAGCTATATAGCACGGTAACTTTACGCCAGGGAGAGAAGAAGCATTACAATAACAAGGTCGATGTATATAGCTTTGGGATTGTCTTATGGGAATTATTGACTAACCGCATGCCCTTCGAAGGCATGTCCAATTTGCAGGCCGCTTATGCTGCTGCTTTCAAGGTATAAGAATTCAATCCGTTATTTCTGTTAATGCATTCGGTCATTCTGTGCAGTCTGTCATTTCTGTTAAAACCAATATTCTTTTTTATGTTGCTTACTCTTGCATTGTTGTCTGAGAATGCAGCAAGAGAGGCCTCTACTTCCGGAGGACATATCGCCCGATCTTGCATTTATCATTCAGTCATGTTGGGTTGAGGACCCTAATCTAAGGCCTACGTTCAGCCAGATCATCCGCATGCTCAATTCGTTCCTCTTCAAACTCTCACCACCCTCACCGCCTATACCAGACACTGACACGAAAGAAGCAACAGCAAGTAACGGTACCATGACTGAATTATCTGCCCGGACAAGAGGGAAGTTCGCTTTCCTCAGGCAACTGTTCAATGCCAAGAGGACCAAGAGCTCACAGTGAGCAGGCAACATATTTTTGGAAACCATCTTGTTCCAACTGAAGGAACAAGGCAGACACACGATCGTAGATACAATTTTAGCGAATTCGTGATCAATCACTCGAAAAACGATGATATGATGTGCAAACGACGAGAAAACACGAAATCAAATAGTGTTTGATGGGTGGAAAATTCATCAAGAAAATAAACAGAAAAAAATTGAGGATGGTTGTTGTGTAGGAGGTGACCTTATTGTAAAGGAACAATTTTCTCTTCTCATCAAATGGAATCCCTTCTTTTAAGCCAAATGATCATTCCGTGTATTTACATTTGTAGCCTTGTAGGTAAAGAAATTCCATCCAAAATAGTTTGCTGATGGAGGGTTACAATGGTCATAACATCTGATACGAACGTCGTCGTTTCGGAACTCTTCAAATACATAAATCCAATCCCAATCAGCTGTCGAAAGCTCAGAGCTTTCGGAATGGAAGATGCTGAGTGTGAACCTCGCCGTCTCCCACACACTCTCCAAGCTTCTGCAACTTCCACATTTCTCTTCCATGGCGCAAGTCGAATCGGCCCAAGCTTTCCTCACGAAGGCAGGTCTCTTCTTCTCTCACCAACCCATCGTTGGAAAGCTCGTTGCTTTCGCGTCGCTGTCGCCGCTGGGATGCCTGGCGCACGCCCATGCCCTGTTCGAAGATACCGCCATGGACGACCCCTTCGTCTGCAACACCATGATCAGAGCTTACAGCAACAGCGTCTTCCCCGTCAGAGCAATACAAATTTACAACCGTATGCAGGAGATGGGTGTTGGGTCTGATCACTTCACCTTCAATTTCGCGCTCAAGGCTTGCGCCAGAGTGGTGAAGCAGATGGAAGATGGTGTGAAATCGCACGGATTTGGGGTGGATAGAAAGGGAGGGGAAATTCATTGCCGGGTTTTGAAGTTGGGGTTCGATCGTGATTTATATGTGCAGAATTCGTTGCTTTTTGTGTACTGTCAGTGTGGGTTTGTGAGACTTGCCCGGTGCGTGTTCGACGAAATGACTGAGAGAAGTGTTGCTTCTTGGAATATTATGATATCGGCTTATGATCGGGTTAACGACTTCGAATCCGCGGATTCTTTCTTTCGATCGATGCCTGAGAAGAATGTGGTTTCCTGGAACACTTTGTTGGCAAGGCATGTTAGGTTGAGCAACATTGAGGCTGCGAAAATGGTGTTCCGAGAAATGACAGTTAAAGATTCAGTTTCTTGGAATTCTATGATTGCTGGGTATGTTCAGGTTAGAGATTATGGTGGAGCATTGAAGCTCTTCCGTGAAATGCAAGTTGCCGAGGTGGAAGCTACTGAAGTAACGCTCATATCGATCTTGGGTGCTTGTGCTGAAACCGGTGCGTTGGAGATTGGAAGGAAGATCCACGAGTCCCTGAAGCACCATAAAATTGGAGGGTATTTGGGGGTTGCCCTTGTAGATATGTATTCGAAATGCGGAAAAGTGAATTCAGCCTGGGAAGTGTTCCATGAGCTGAAAATGAAACCCGTCGGCTGCTGGAACGCCATGATTGTGGGTCTGGCCGTACATGGTTACTGCAACGAGGCTCTGAAATTGTTCAAAACTATGGAAATGCAGCATGGCGAAGTCAGGCCTAATCGGATTACATTCATCGGCGTTCTCATTGCGTGCAGCCACAAAGGTTTGGTGGAAGAAGGACGCCGGTATTTCAATCACATGATTCAAGAATACAATATCATGCCGGACAATAAGCATTACGGTTGCATGGTTGATCTTCTCAGCAGAACGGGATTGCTTGAAGAAGCCTACGAGATGATCAAAACTGTGCCTTGTGGCGCAAGCTCCTTGCTGTGGAGGACCTTGTTGGGTGCTTGTATGGTACATGGAAACGTAGAATTGGCGGAACAAAGCTTTCGGCAGCTTGCAAAATTGGAGCCTCTAAGGGATGCAGATTATGTTTTGTTGTCAAACGTCTATGCAGAAGCAGAGAGATGGGACGACGTTGAACGTTTGAGGAACGAGATGATTTGTAAGGGAGTCCCCAAAACGCTCGGCTTCAGCCATGTATAGATGAAGTAATTGAAGACAAGTTATGATTTTACATGGATAATTGGATATAATTTGTCAGCAAAACAAAACCACTTTGTAACAGATTTTGTCAATTGAAATCTTAGAGGTAATTATGTTAGTCAATTTTTATTCTATCGTGCAAACTTGGGTTGGAACTTAAGTATTGTTAAACAAGAACGTACAAGAAAAAGATGTGCGGAAATCACGTTATTTTTATTATCAGCTTTGAAAATATTTGTGAATGGTGGTCCAAGGACCACCTGGTATTTTCCTTTGAAAAGTAGTGCTTGGCCTTCATGTGCCTTACCCTAGCAGGCATGCAATGGTGCCGTGCCTGCACTTTGTGTTTGCATGTTGGCGAGTGGTATTGGGACTTTGAAGGACTGATGAAAGCAACAATGCATGACCATGATCGACACTTTCCTCTGGTCTTAAAGGTGTCATATACATGTCACTGTCTACTATTTTGGCTATAGACAAAGGTTCACTCATTAAAAGCAAAGAAAATTACCTCCACCTGGAACGTACTGACTACACGGATGGTACAGTGACGATATGTTATCTTTTATTCTGGTTTGAAGGGTGTCATATAGACAAAGGTTCCTTTAGTAAAAGGAGAGAAAATTTACTTGTACCTTACAACTGAGATATTATTATGATGTCGTAAGCTAATCATTTATTGTCATGTGTTTTAACCTTTTTATATAAGAGTGTGGGCCTATCATGAGCATCTCAAGTGTATGATGACTTCAATGACACAAGTACAACGTATTGCGATGTCATGTACTAATGATGCAATGTCACGTGAAAATTGTCCCCAATAAGAGTGTGGGACTATCACGAGCAAGGTTTTAAAAGACGCTAGTCAGGCGGCTAGACGGAGTTTAGACAGGCGCCTAGGTAGACTATGCGAATTTAAATAAATCTATTATATTTCGTGTAAATAAATGCCTATTTATACTTAAAATATATATAATTTCAACATAAACTACAAAATAGAATTACATATATATTATGAAGTAATGGAACATAATGATAAAATGGGGAACAAGCATATAATTTGTGTTCATTTAAGTATTCAACAAGTCTTTTACAATTTATTGAGAAAAATAAAATGCAAAATGAAAGTTATTTATATTTTGTCTAAGTGAGTCGCAACCTAGACGGGTCTAGGCGGGTTAGGTGGGTGCTTAGGCGTTCTAGATGAGCGCCTCAGCAGGTTTAGGAGCATTTTCTTAATTTTCAAACGCCTAGGCTTTAATAGGGGCGGTGGCCAGCCGCTTAGCGTCGCTAAAACAGTGATCACGAGTATCTCAAGTGTAGGATGACTTCAGATGCACAAGTACAATGTCATTGTGATGTTATATACTAAATTACTAATGATGCAATGTCATATGTAAACTGCACCCTATAAAATGGTAATTTGAGGCTTTCCAAAGTCATATATTTAGGGAATAGTACATTCGTCTCTTTAAGTTAACTGCACTTGTACATTTGGCTCTTGAAGTTAATTGAAATTGTGGGCTATTTTGATGGAAATACATTCCCTTATTTTTAAGAGAACTTTAATGGAAAACTCCGGTACTGTTCACTTTAATAAAAAATCATATTTTCACACTAAAAAATCAATCATGGTACTATTTACTTTACCCTTTATTTTGTTCTTATCGTTAAAACTCAAAATTTTTAAGTTCTTTTCATTAGTTTTCCTTATTTTTAATGGAAAGACTTTTCTTTTTTCTTGTAAGCAAGTAATAAGTAGATAAAAGACTTTTCCTTTTCCTCATAAGCAAGTAATAAGTAGGGATTTTTGTTTCCAAAAGACTATTAGTTTCCAGTCTTTTCCTTTTGTTTTTGGCCAAATTGCCAAAAGCACTTTTCAAACAAAATTTATTATGGATTTCTATTTCCGCCAAATTCGGATAACTCGAAGATTCTAAATTTCAGATTCGTTGTGCAATTTTAGTTTGAATTTCAAAGTTTTTTATTACTATGCACCGAAGTATAGTTATGCCTTGGAGTTTTAAGCGGTAAGGTCATTTGAATTCTTTGACCAAATAAAAATATGAACTATCACATTTTTGAGTCTTTGTGGAAATTTCTTGAGCAGGACATTGGGATTAAAATAAATAAAATAAATTAGTAAAATAAAACAAAATAAAAAATAAAAAATAGACCAACAAGGCAACGACAACCGAGCTTCAATCCCGTACGTGTGACCTGACCACAGTGTAAGACGGCAATGTTGTTGACCGGTCGGAAGCCGTCTGATCAAATCAGAAACGCACGTGGCGGAATCAGTGTTGCGATTGAGGGAAGTGCGCACGCTACGGCGAACACACATAGATGCGAGAAAACAAACACTCCAAGTCAATGCCGTCTCCTCGTTGTAACTCGGAAGCTGGTAGAAAAGTAAGCGAAATTTACAGAGAGAGAAAGAGAGAACTGCAGAGAGAGATAGAGAGAGAGAGAGGGAGAATTGGAGAGAGAGAGAAGGGGTGGGAGAAGTACACACACAGGAAGAGAATGAGAAAGATTGGATAATCTTTCCATGGATTTTTGAGATCCAGAGGAAGAAGGAGAAAGAGCTCCAGCTTGTTCGACATATCGAGTTCGAATCGAAGATTTTTCAGAGTCAAAGCAGCCGAAGAACACAGAGAGAGAGAGAGAGAGAGAGAGAGGGAGAAGTCAGCCGAAGAACAAGTCCTGAGCTTTCTCGAGAAAATGGTCGAACAGAGAAATCTCGAAAAACCCAATTCAGAAAACGCCACGATTTCCCAATCCCCTGTGGGTTTCTGGGAAAGTTTCCAACTTGGTCCTTTGAATTGAGCTCCAGAACCAGAACCCGAACAGGCAACTGGGTTTTGTGTTTCAAATTTGGGGTCGCGTTTTGTCATCCGTGATCAGAAGAAGAGTGAGGGGGTTTTGGGGCAGTAGTGTGATGAGAAATGGGAGAAAATGCAGCAGCTTTGCACACAGCTGTGAACTCCGTACAGGCATTAGGAAGAGGTTTCGACGTGAACTTCGATACAAGGTTGCTATACTGTAAGGGAGCTGTGGGTACGAGGATTCTGGAGCTTGACGAGGAGTGCACCAGGGATATCTGCCTATATGATGAGATAGTTGTACCGGGTGTTTCGAGGGACATCAGGCATTCGCAGGAGGCCGGCGGCCGGCAGAGCTCTGGAGTCTGCAGCTTCCATGAGGTAATGCTTACGGTTTCGTTGTATATATGGGATTGTTGTTTGATTGTGTACTTAGGTTGTTGTGTTTGCTCTGAGGGTTTAGGTGGATGTTGTAAGAGTTTGTGAATTGGGTTTAGTTTGCAATTTTGCAAACATTTTACTATGATGTGATTGTAGGGAAAGTGTTTAAGTTATGAGATTGATGTTCATTGAGAAATATGTCCCAAATTTGAGTAAGAAATGATGGGTAGTTGCAGAAAGTTAAATGGAACTTCATAAATGTGTTTGTTTTTAGCGTCGGACCGGTTTAATGTAAAGGCATGGAAAATGGTCTGCTCCATATGACTCCGACTCCATGTTTTGTGTCCTGCCACAGTTCATGTGTGATAATAATGTTCGTAAAATTACTTCCCTCGACGCACTAGCTACAACGTGTTTAACCTTTTTAAGAATGTACTGGACTAGGAAATAGCCGGGCGATTGAACGCTCAGCTTGTAGGTACTTGTTAGAGCTAGTTTAGCACCCAAACAAGAGCAGCATCTTAGTGGTATTGAGACATTGGTGATTGTGCTCAACAGCATTTATGTATTTTGCATTTTTTTAAGAGGCTGTGGCTTACTTTTAACACTGTGTGCGTGCTCGCGCGCATGTGTGTGTGAGAGAGCACCCCTAAGTTATTTAATGTGATCCTCGTGGCAAATGGTTGCAGATGGTTGAGTATTTCAATCAAAAGTCTAATGCATCTGGCAGCTTTCCTCTTGGGAGTTTCAACTTTGCATTTAGCTTCACTGGTTCAAAACATATTGATGCTGCAGCCACGAAGACTCTTTGTGTGGATGGATTTTATATTCCACTTGCTAAGGTCCAACTTTTCAAATCCCCAATAGTGTTGCAAGAAAATGTTAAACAGGCTGTCCCAAGTAGTTGGGATCCAGCATCCTTGGCAAGGTATGATTATGTATAACTTTAGTAGAAATATAGTGATGAAATAGTTGCAATTGTTTCCTAATAACTGGTCACTCTTTCTTGATAGCTTTATTGAAAATTTTGGAACGCATGTCATAACATCAGTAACAATTGGTGGGAAAGATGTAATTTACGTTAAACAACACCATTCATCCCCATTGTCTACCATGGAGATCAAAAACTATGTCCAGGACATTGGAACTCAAAGGTTCTCAGATACAGAAAGCAATGGAACTTCAGGTCAAATGAAATTCAATGATAAGGCTAGTTCCACTTTGTTTCTTTTCCTTTTTATTACTTAATAGCCTCCGTCTTTACTTGAAATTTAATTTCTGAGTATCACTTTATATATATATATATATTCAGGGTGGTGATCCTGGTTTATTCAACAGTCAAGGGATATATCCTCAACCCACTAGTGCACCATATCTTGCTGGGAAAGAAGTATGTAACGCATTTATTATTTGTCTGCAGTATCTCTGATGCGCTTGATGGTTTATCATGAGAAACAAATTTAAAAAAGTATATAGTTGCTTCTGTCTCTGAACCTCTATTTTCCTTACATATAATATAGTTTACCATTTCTTAAATACATAAGAAGTACAGAGTAAACTCTCACCCAACCCTTGATTTTGGCATACCTTTGAACATTTAATCACCTTGCTACCGAGTTGTGTTAGTTCTAGATGTTATTTCTCACTACCTTAAATTATTGTTGATGCAGGATGTCACGGTCATTTTCAGAAGAAGGGGAGGAGACGATCTGGAACAAAACCACACCCAATGGGCAAGAACTGTCTGTTCCTCTCCAGATGTAATCGAGATGACATTTTTTCCTATAGCGGCCCTACTGGAAGAGATACCTGGAAAAGAGCACCTGACTCGAGCTATTGGTCTTTACCTTGAATGTACGACAAATGAAATCGTCATAGATCAGTTAGAGTTTTCTTTTTCCTGTAGTGTGCTCTTGCGTCAGCAGTAAGGTAATCCTGATAAACGGTTTTGAAATTCTTCTTGTAGATAAGCCCCCAATAGAAGAGCTGAGATATTTCCTGGAGTTTCAAATTTCTCGAATTTGGGCTCCTGTATATGATAGAAATATTGGGCATCAAAGAAAGGAACCTGTTTGCCCATCCTTGCAATTCAGCATAATGGGGCAAAAGCTTTATGTCAGCCAAGAACAGGTATGTCTTTTTCCAGTAATCAATCTCTCTTCGCTGAGCTCTTCCATCCTTTAGGAGGCATGTATCTGTCTTTGGACAGAATGAGACAAAAATTTGCTCCATTCTGTTTGGGAGGGGCCTGGATTATATGAGACAGAGGGACATCACGTCCTTGAGATGTCTAAATAGCCATTTCATTATTTTTTGTGATTTCGCAGTCTGAATTTGATTCATGGTTTGATAAAAAAAACCTTAGTTGTCAAAATTACGCATCCTCCTTGGTTATGTCATGTAATCCCCATCAATGAAATTTTACAATGTGCAGGTTACTGTTAAACGGAAGCCAGTCACAGGCCTACGGTTGTATCTAGAAGGAAGCAAGCAGAATCGACTTTGTATCCATCTTCAGCACTTAGCATCTCTTCCAAAGATCCTTCGACCATATTGGGACAGTGATGTGGCAATTGGTGCTCCCAAGTGGCAAGGACCTGAAGAGCAAGACAGCCGATGGTTTGAACCAGTAAAATGGAAAAACTTCTCTCATGTGAGCACTGCACCAATTGAGAACCCTGAAACCTTCATAGGGGACCTCTCTGGTGTCTACATAGTCACTGGTGCACAGCTCGGAGTGTGGGACTTTGGATCGAGAAATGTCTTGTACATGAAGCTATCATATTCTAGGCTGCCAGGCTGCACCGTACGGAGATCCTTGTGGGATCATACGCCAAATGAAAAGTCAAAGAAAGCAACATCCACGGGCGACTCAAGTTCAGGTTCAAGAGAACATGTCGCTGGCAACAAGTTGGTGAAGGTTGTGGACATGTCGGAGATGAGCAAGGGACCACGAGACCATCCTGGTCATTGGCTGGTTACCGGCGGAAAGCTTGGCGTGGAGAGAGGGAAAATTGTTTTAAGAGTGAAATATTCGTTACTAAGTTATTGAGTCAGTTTATACATTTGCAAGATTGATGTGCACAGTGGTGGTTTTTTGTTAGGTGAGAGGAGGTGTCTTTGATGTTCATCCTGCATGTAAACTTTGGCTGTGTGATAGACAGACAAAGAGTGAGAAGAGGATTGTGTATTTGAGTGGTTTTAGTGTGAGTAGATGCTGCCTCTTGAGATGTATTTGTAAGTAAAATGTTTGATATGTAAAGTTAATTTCATGAAAGAAACCATGTTTTAGAGCAATTATATCCCTCATTTACTAGGATCGTAATTAATTGAATTGTTCCTTAAGGTGGAAAAATTGTCCTCTTTCATATATTTAGCAAAGCTTAACAAAAATAAACGAAGGGGTGTGATATCCACACACCTATTTTTACTTCTCCCACACCTTTTTAGTTTTCGGCCGTTGGATCGGATGAATTGAAGAAGATCAACGGACATAAATTAATAATGGGTGTGTGAGAAGTAAAAAGGGGTGCGTGGATAGCACATCCCTAAACGAAAACATACTCAAATGAATCTAGTTACAAAGGTTTGGTGAAAAAAAAAAACATATAGCTTGAGGGCTTTTGAGATGTCAATCAAGAAGCACTAAGTTGTGGTTGATGTTACACGTTAAGAACTGGTTCTATTTCTGTTTATTTTCCAAATAGAAAGTTTATTGTAGGGTTTTCTCTAGTTTTATTGTTTATTGATAGTTTCTAACCAGTTCTTTATGTATTTATTTTCTAATTCTGTGCATTTACCAAAAACAATTAATGAGAGAGAAATATAAACATAGTGGAATACTTAGCTGGATGTATAAAAATTGCATCTACATCATTGATATGATATTATACTTTACTTTTACAAAATCAAAGATGCTAACTGCAAAGCAGTTTTATGGATAATTAATTTATGAATATATAAGTCTATTTTTGTATATGTAATTGTTCTCCAGAAATGATCTAAAACTGGCCACCTTCAAAAGTCTGTCCAAACTGCCAACCCGCCGGCACAACATTGTAGCTGGTGACGGTGCGTCCGTCGCTAGTGGTGACCTTGAAGGAGAGCCTCTGGCCATTGAGGTAGGAGTTGCTCTGCCAATTCTGGCCCCAGTTTCTTGACATGGGTAGCCACCCTGTCCTAGAGCCCTTGATAGACACTGTACGGACGTCCCCTGCACCCCCAACATTTGTGATCAAAACCAAGTTGAAGTATGAGTGGCCATTGATGGTGAACCTTATGCCTCCTTTCTTCAGACATGGAACCCTAAGCAAGAAAATTACAACTAATTAATCACTACAAATGTGTTTTTAAGCTAATACAATTTTCTCTCGCCAGTAGCAGGTCTGGTATGTTATGTTGTCAAGCTGTCAATCGAATCCTTAGATAAGTTGAATTCATCTTGTTTAGATATGTTACCTTCTAAAGAGTACTGGGACAATTCCACCACGATATTCAGCGATGTGCAAGAAAGCAGGCTCAGCCAAATCGAAGTGTTGAAGAGGAGGGTTGCACCAGCCACCGTTGTCGTTAGACAAAGCATTATTAGGAGGACAGAAGTTGGTGGCTGTGACAGTGATGACACCGCCCGGGAGGCACCATTTGGGGTCACTCTCATGGTTGCATCTTAGTTGGTAACACGCTCCACAACTCAAACCACTGTTGAAAAGAGCAGTGCTTAGAGCTGCGGTGCTTGTCCCGTACCCCTGGCTGTACAAGTTTCCATAACCACACGCACCTCCTACAAATAAGAGTAGACCCGAAATTTGAATACATGAAAAACTATCATGTCTAATGGTGAACAAAATTGGTAAGCGTAGCGGCTCTCATTTAGCATTTAGAAATGACAGTAAGCACTATATAAAGAACGTAATCTCTTCAAGCTTACCCATTGTGCCAGCAGCATCACTACCACCATAAAATGTTGCATGACCAGTATACCATCCGCCATCGGAGGCATGCGTGACTTGAAGACTTAAGTGGCATATGAAGAAGAGAAACTGCAGGATCTTCACTGCTTTCATAGCCATTGTTTGATCTGAATCAATTTGTCTCTGTGTGTTCGTGAGTGAAAGGGTGGCTCCGCATATATAGTAAGGAAAAAGAGTAGTGAGTACCGTTCGAGCATTGAAAAATGAATAGTTGGGTGCGATTGTCACGTTGAGCTTGAGCCGAACTCAACAACCGTACTAAATGGTTTTTAATCACCTCATGACTGATTACTATTAATTTAATTATATATACACATGTAAAATGTTATATGTTGGATTCTCCTTAATTTCTAGTCCTAACTTAAAAACTAGAGATTTTCCAGTGTGATTTCAATCTAACCCGTATTATATATAAAATATGCATTATTAATCTAACCTGTATTATTTATAAAATATGCATTCTTACTTTTTAGGTCGGTAACATATTCAGTATTACATTCACTCATATAACATCACATGATATTAAAATGGCCACAACTCAAAATATTTTGGAACCAAAACCCTAGTTCGCTACTCACATGAGCGCTCTTCTCTATGTTGTTTTTCTTAATTATTTTAAATTTGACTTGGGAATTTAGTTTAATTTCCTCTAAACCGACAAACACATAACTAGTAATGTAAATTGTCAACCCCTAAATACAAAATTTTGATGATAATTTAGTTTAAACATAATTGTATTTTGTTTAGAGGAGGGGCGGTCTGAGAAAAGTTTGAAGGATCACGAGGGAGTAGGAACAATAAAATAGGGTTGACCTAGAAATTACAGTGACGTGTACTAATTGTTGGAGGGTTGAGTCACATGGAGGATTATATTATAGATTGATTGGTTGAGCTACTGGCCGTCCCAATAAGGAGTCTTGTTAGGGGGATGATGATGTGGCAATAGAAGTTGAGACTAGATTGGAACTTAGAAGCACATCCCAAATTATAGTTTCCAAAACCCAAAAAATAAAAATTCTATTTATTAATATGATGAAACGGATATAGATTACGCAAGTTAGTTAAGATAGTGTGAACGGCTCGCATTCAGGTTCAAGTTTACTATTTTACATATTAGAGTAGTTTATATGGTCAATCTCAGTTTACTAAGTTTCTTAGTTTTCAACATTTGATTTATCAAGTATTTTTTGTTCCAGAGTAGTAGCTGAAGTCAAAATTTTGGGACAGTTTGAGGTTGTTGTTAAGTCAGCCGTTAACTAGTGAGTGACGTGGCGCCCATGTAGGCAATGACTAAGCGCCACGTGCCAATATAGGGCTCATGTGGATAAAAAATTAAAAATTATATAAGAATTTAAAATTAAAAAAAAACCTAACACTTAAAAGTAAAAACATTAAAAAAAAAAAAACTAAAACCCTAAAATTTATGCCTTTAATTTTAAATTTGAATTTGTTTTTTTTTTAATTTTTAATATCCACGTGGCCTAGATTGATACGTGGCATCCATTTATTGTTCACGTAGGCGCCACGCCACAGGTTAATCGCTGCCTTAACAACAACCTTGACAGATATATGAAACCGTCCCAATATTTTGACTTCAAGTACCACTCTGAAATGATGAAAAAAAAAAAATTTAATGTACTAAATGTTGAAAATCAAGAAATTTAAGAATAGTAAATTGAAATTAACCCTTAAATAAATGTCCTAAGTAACATGCATGCATGTTCATTGTTTCACTAGAAGTAACGTAAAGATGATGAAAATGAGGAAGGTCCTACATCTAGCAGGTAAACCAATGTTTTCATTGGAAAGAGATCATATTCTGATCTCTTCTATCAAGGTCACCGGGTTAAGTGATCAGAACTTTTGAAATTTGATCTAATGGCTAAAAACAAAGGCTCATTTAAAGGTTATAATAATTTTAGATGTTGGATCAAATTTTAAAAACCTGGATCACTTGATTCGGTGGTCTTGGTGGAAGAGATCCTGAGAGGATCTCTTTCCATTTTCATTAGCATTGAATCCTTCGTTATGTTAGCCCACGCCAGGTCAGCAATTATACATCTCATAAAAGTTCTTCATATGCACACACTCACTCCGTATATGCAACTTTGAAGGGCGCTTTAAGTCTTTATGATAGTACATCGGGCATCCCTCACCCTCCAAATTAAGGTCACACATGCATGCGTATATGCAACTTTAAAGGGCGCTTTAAGTCTTTATTGTAGTACATAGGGCCTCCCTCACCCTCCAAATTAAGATCACACATGCATGCTACAGAAAAGCGCTTAAGTCTTTATGATAGTACATAGGGCATCCATCACCCTCCAAATTAAGGTTACACATGCATGCTACAGAAAACAACTAAAATAACTGTAAAATATTGCACGTACTAGGTCAAGGAAATCCAACGGTGGAAAAACATTACCCAAGTGTTCAATTCTTTCTCTGCATATATATTGCAAGTTACCGGAGAATATGTGACGGTTCAATCTTTTTAATTTCCTTTCTATTTCTATATGTAAGTATAGTTGTCTTTGTTTTTACATTTTAGGATTTATATATCTTTAGGGGCATATTCATTCACAAACTCAGGTGGTCCCGAGACCACCCCAAAAGTTCGAATGAGCGCTTGTGAGGACCTCCATGATCACCCAACGGTTTGGGCAGGTGATGGAAGAGAGAATACCACCAGAGCTATGCAGATATTGTGCAATAGAAGATTTAGAACAAGAAGAACGATTTAATTTTAGAAGAGGAGGAACACAGAGAAGACAACAATGGTTTTGCTATTCTTGGACCTTGGTTCCAATGAAGAAGATTTTCTCTCTCCATTTTCCACGTGACCAACTCTTCATATAGTACTCAACCAATACTTTTTAAAGAAAACTAATCAAAATGATTTGAAAATTTTGAGTTTTAACAATAATGACAAAATAAAGGGTAAAGTGAATAGTACCATGATTGACTTTTTAGTGTAAAAATATGGTTTTTCGTTAAAGTAAACAGTACCGGGAGCTTTTCGTTAAAGTTCCATACTTTTCATACCATATGTTTGACACCGTTATTTTTTTCTAAAATTCACTTTTCTGAAAAATATTTCGTAAAATACTACGAACTCGTAGTCACATGAACTTTCATCTCATACAATCAAATTCACTAAAATACTAAAGCAAAAATTGTGATGTTTTTGTATGTAATATATTAACAACGTAATTAAAATAATAAACTCAAATTCTCAATACAAATAAATTTTTTTACTAAGTGTAAATAGGCACTCATTTATATGATATATAATAAATTTACTTAAATCTGCTTAATCTGGCTAAGCTTCTGCCTAGCCCTAAACCTAGCCCCATCTAGGTACATAGGTGCTAGACCCTAACCTGATGCCCAACTAGACCTTAATTAGTCTCCACCCAAATGCTAGAAACATGTCAATCACAAATCAAGGCCCAGTTTGAAAGCCAATACCCACAAAGCACTAGCCTAATCCCTCACACATGTAGTGCATTAAGGGTGCCTTTGTTTTACCAAATTATTTCGGATTAGACTAGTTTTAGGGATTGAGCTGGACTGGCTTAAACTAGACTAAGCTAGACTGATTTAGTGAAGTGTTTGATGCAGTGTCGGACTAAAAAGTAGGATAATTAATAAACTCTA
The DNA here is from genome assembly GCA_035220775.1 of Malus fusca. Taxonomy (NCBI): domain Eukaryota; kingdom Viridiplantae; phylum Streptophyta; class Magnoliopsida; order Rosales; family Rosaceae; genus Malus; species Malus fusca. Next base: position 25,420,105 of record CM069062.1, read on the forward strand.
AAATTATATTATTTAATTCATATTATTTTTAATACTTTTTTTTATAAATTATCAGATTATAATATTATACTATTTAATCTATATCTTTTTTAATACTTAATTATTAGTTTTATCTTTTTATTTTTGGTTTCTAGAGTGCTCTTCATCTCCCCCTTTTTTCTCCCTATTTTTCTCCGACCTACTCTAGAAGCTGGAGAGCTCCATAACGCACGGCAAACAAATCCCTTTAATTCTGTTTGAATTCCAGATCAAATCCATCTAGAAGAAAAAATGCACAAGATGAAGACAAAAAGCAAAAACGAGCAAGGCAGTGTATAACCACCCCCTCCCCATCTAAATATTGTAAGGCTTCGTTTAGTAAGCCAGATGGAATAGGTTGTGACCAATTAAAATGGACTTGAATCCAGTATATTGCTTGTTATGTCAAAATGGGATATGTTCAGAACTGGATATGATGAATTCTGAATTCACAATAGAGTGAGTTATCTAACATTTCCTTATACATGAGTTACAAGTTTATGCCAATTCAATCATATCTCTAAGGTCCAATCTCATGCCGCTCACGAAATTAGTCCTAAAATTCTGTGGCATGGGGCCACGGTAATAATAAAGCGGAAAGAGGGAAGTTGGAAATTGCAACTTGGAGCCATAAAATTCTATGCATTCACCTAAACCCTAATTAAGAGACATGGGCCATCTATAATTGGATTGTTAGATAATATTGGTCATGAAGTTTTTGCACTGAAATGAACCCACAATACTCAATTTTGTTCCACTCAATGACATTGGGCCGTCTTGGGCTTCAGTTCTCATATTGAAACTCTTCGGGCCAAATTGGGCCTCAATTCGCAATTATTTCAAAACAAAATCGACGCTGAGCGAGACCCCCCAGTGGGGTCCACCCTCTGGTTGCCGGTGAATTATTAGGATTTAATTTATGGGCGGTCGGGTAAATGTACCATTCCATTGAGTTGACGACAGGTTTCACTTCCGTCCTTCGATTCTTATACACCTGAAAAGACGAAAGGCCTCCATATTATGCCGACGCGTGTCCATATTTACAAGCGACCGACACTCCTTTAAGGTATGCTCATCATAAATGTTTAAGAAAACTAATGAAAAGAACTTGAAAACTTTGAATTTTAACGATAAAGACAAAATAAAGGGTAAAATGAATAGTACCAGAATTGATTTTTTAGTGTAAAAATGTGGTTTTTCGTTAAAGTGAACAGTACCGAAAGCTTTTTGTTAAAGTTCCCTAAATTTTTTGTATAATTTTTTTTTAAACAAACAATATTACAAACAATAAATTGGTGATGGAGTAGATTGCACCTTGTAATTGACTAATCATAATAATGTGCTTTTAATTCGCATCTGTGGCGATAATCGAACATAAAATCTCTCATTTACGAGCAATGACCGAGCCTAGATTTTGTAATAATGAGGTCATGATAAATAAGTTTTTCACAAGAATTTTTTTAATGAATTAACCTACTTGTAAGTACAAATACATTTCACTTAATAATACTGCCTAGTGTTATTTCTTTTTAAGTTCTAATCTTTTGAATAACGAGTTCACAACCAATTCATTCCCCTACCCTTTAGTATAAATATATAGTTGTATTAAAAAAATTACAAAATATATGTGGTCGGTTGCCATGAATCTTAGAAGAATGTCATAAGGCTCACATTGTATATCTTACGTTACAATTCTCAATTATTAAGATCAATTCAATCCATTGAAAAGAAAACTAAAACTCCATCTTTGATACGATTACTAGGGTATGATGATAATTTAAATTGTGATTAAATTCAAGACTTAATAAGAAGATAGTTGCTGAAACAATTAATGTGAGACGTAATTAAGTGAGTTGTGTAATATTCTAATTGGCAAGCGAAAGATGAACATATGTAGTGCACAAACTGATCAAACAAAGACCAACCCACATGAATTAGGAAGTAAAATTCGTATCTCCAGTCCAATTGATGAAGCCAAATTCCAATTTGATGGTATGAAAAATATCTAGCACCGCTCCACCTACACCATCCAAATTTGTCTTATTTGAACTAATTATGAGGTCATGACAACAAAATACAAGGAGGAGCATTGGGTTATTGGGGTTGTGAGTATACATTGCCCCCAGTGTAGCTCCGCTACTACTTACGAATTCAGAGAAATGTCACTATACGATTGTACTAAGTACTTCATCAACTTTAAATTTTGACGTATGCCCACTAATATATCTCTAATTAAATCGTATTTTTTAATTCTTTTTATATCTTCAATCCCACATTTAAAACAATTATAAATATAAAAAAATTATACAATTTTTTTTTAACAAACGACATCATCTATACTAAGGAGGTGAATGAGTTGGCTAAGTCTCACAATTGGCTAGCAATAATGTGGTTAAAAAAATTACAGTTAAATTTAATGTTTTCTCTCTCTCATTATAGCCTTGACCCTTTTGCCCGACGAATCACCAAATTATGAGTTCAGAGAAATGTCACAATACGATTGTACTAAGTGCTCCATCAACTTTAAATTTTGACATATCACATATGCCCACTAATATAACCCTAATTTTTAATTCTTTTTATATCTTCAACCCCACATTTAAAACAATTATAAATATAAAAAAATATGCAATCTTTTTTTTAACAAATGACATCATCTACACTAAGGGGGTGAAGGAGTGAGTTAAGTCTCACAATGGACTAGCAATAATGTGATTAAAAAAATTACAGTTATATTTAATGTTTTATCTCTCTCATTATAGCCATGTCCCATTTGCCCGACGAATCACCAAATTACGAGTTCAGAGAAATGTCACTATATGGTTGTACTAAGTGCTCCATCAACTTAAAATTTTTTTTTTTGAACAAATCGATATTATCTACACTAAGGGGAGGGCGTGTCGCCTTTGGCGAGAGTTGAATCTAAGACCTCTAACTAATCAGTAAGGAGGAATACCACTAGACCGTAGTACTAGTGGCCCATCAACTTTAAATTTTGACATATGCCCACTAATATAACCCTAATTAAATCGTATTTTTTAAATTCTTTTTATATCTTCAATCCCACTTTTAAAACAATTATAAATATAAAAAAAATGTGCAATTTTTTTTAACAAATAATATCATCTACACTAAGGGAGTGAATGAGTTGGCTAAGCCTTACAATGGGCTAGCAATAATGTGGTTCAAAAAAAAAAATTTAAGTTAAATTTAATGTTCTGTATCTCATTTGCCCTGCCCCTTTTGTCCGAAGAATCACCCAAATTACGAGTTCATAAAAATGTCACTATACGGTTGTACCAAGTGCTCCATCAACTTTAAATTTTGACATATGCCTACTAATATAACCCTAATTAAATCGTATTTTTAAAATTCTTTTTATATCATCAATCCCTCATTTAAAATAATTATAAATATAAAAAAATATGTAATTTTTTTTAACAAACGATATCATCTACACTAAGGGGGTGAAGAGGTGGGCTAAGTCTCACAATGTGCTACCAATAATGTGGTTAAAAAAATTTACAGTTAAATTTAATGTTATCTCTCTCTCATTATAGCCCGGTCCCCTTTGCCCGACGAATCACCAAATTTTTTGAATTAAACTTTGTAAACCAAATAATGTGGTTGTTGATAATTGGATTATTACTTAAGTATTGAATAACATGCTTATTTTCTATTGGTGACATATCATTTTGTTTACAAATTTGATTTAAAATTTTGGTCTTTCTAGCATTATCTAATATATATAATAGCTATTCTTCCCCAAATTCCAGTATGCAAAGCTGCAAAAACTCCATGGAAAACTTCTTAACTAAACCCAAGATCTAAATTTGTGATCGAAAATTAAAACAACTTTGAACCTGTAGGCAGAAATTTTTTATGTAATAGTAGTACTTGATGTTTCTAGTTAACGTGTAACGATCAGGAAAGAAGGAATATTGATATATTGTGTACAAAAACTGTATTAAATTTTTAATCAATAAAAAGGAACTAGTTGGTGGCTTCGCTAAGGTAGCCCACTTTTCAAGGGCTAGGAAGACTTACAGAGGCATTTTAACCTCAATCTGACCACCATCGTGCGATTCACCAGCACTATGTGAAATACAAGCCTAGAATTTTATTTTAGTTAATTTTGAAGAGAAGGTGATAGAACGGAAGACTTAATGCCCACGATTGATGCCACCATGCAAAACAAGAAAACTTAACCAATATGACTACGATCGTCAAATGTCCTAAAAATATCTCTTTCTCTCCGAGTGTGAGAGTTGTTCTCTCTTCTTGAGAGTCTTTCCCACCTTTAGTGTGTGTAGCTTCCAACCCGTCGATTTCGTTGTCGCCGGCCCTTGCCGAGGTGAGGGTTGATGGATGCTCTAGCCGCTTTCTTTCTCCTTCATCCTTTCGTTCCTTTTGCTTCCTCTCTCCCCATTTATCCTTCCTGTTTTATCCAATCCGTTATACCTTATGGGCATCTGTCACGCCCCAATCCCGACATACATTCAGGATTGACACGTGACGCCACCAAATACCCGTATCTCAAACATACCCCGCCTCAGGAATATTACAAATCACAACTCGAGAGTCGATTCACATAGCAAATTTTCGTACACTTTATGGCTGCATCTAACCTCCTCATTAGACTGCTTACGTACCCTCAATAGGAATCAAGCCATTCGCAGTTCATCATTCACTATACTCGAACATTCATCACATAAACCGCCATGTCTCAACACAATACATAATTCAGCGCGTCCAGCAACTCAAGGGACAATCGACAAAGCACAAAATAATCTATAGTCACATTGGTCAATGGTCTATCATAATCATAACAATTACATCCCACAACATCCAATAATCACACCAAATAATAACACGTACAATACACTAAAATGCAGGGCTAGAGCGACACAGTTCGGTCGAAGCCTACATCTCTGAAGCTAAAAATAAATCCAAAGAACCAAGTCACCAAAGGGATTCCGGACCACTCAACGGAATCCAAATCAGGATACGATTCCGAACCATCACTCAACGGAATCGCGGAGTACAAAGGATTCCGGACCATCACTCAACGGAATCCGAATGGATACGATTCCGGACCATTACTCAATGGAATCGCGGAGTAGAAAGGATTCCGGACCATCACTCAACGGAATCGCGGAGTAGAAAGGATTTAAGACCATCACTCAACGGAATCTGAATGGATGCGATTTCGGACCATCACTCAACCGAATCGTGGAGTAGAAAAGATTTCGGACCATCACTCAAAGGAATCCGAATGGATACGATTCCAGACCATCACTCAACGGAATCGCGGAGTAGAAAGGATTCCGGACCATCACTCAACAGAATCCGAATGGATACGATTGCAGACCATCACTCAACAGAATCGCGGAGTAGAAAGGATTCCAGACCATCACTCAACGGAATCTAAACTAAATTATGATCGCCTATCGAAATGTACCAAGTACAACTAATCATCATCACCTCTAAAATGCGTATGGTCCCCCATCGTGAATATACCAAGCAGGACCATCCATGTACCATTGTTACATGGTGCAATACATTCAACACACAACTCAACCCCTATGAGTTTCAACGTAGTCACCTACACCATCAACTTTTCATGGCCACCAACTAATATGTCACACAAGCATATAAGTTCTACAGAATACAACCAATAAGATTCTAGGATCACATTGTCATAACAACAATCATACACATCATACATATCTAACCACTTTTCATAAACGTTTCCAAGCTACAGTTGATTCACAATTAATAAACATAGATTGATGCTAAAAATAAAAATAACAATTCAATATAAAACACATTTAATAAACAAGTATAACTCAATATGGTGCCACTAATACATATATTGAGACACACGTCAACTGGGAACGACACGTCATCGTGATGAGCCAACTAAGCTCCATCAAGCCTCAACAACAAACTAGAGGTAAACGACAATCTAGAGTAGAGCACATTGACAAGAATGTCAACCGTCGAGAAGGTAGGTCCATTAAGGTCAACAATCTAAGGTTATTCAATCCGGAAGATCCGCACATCGGATTTCCGATCCGAAAGTTCTCAAAGGTCCAACAACTAATAACTATGGTGCTCACAAAATTGTACGACGATCCAACGATCGGATTGTCATCAATCACACAAATAAGTGGTGGTCCAATTTGATCACCACACCAAACAATTGAATTTCGGGAAACCGAGCTAGACATAGGTTCATAGGGTCACTAGAAGGTATTTGATACTTAGACAACACTCGTGGACGGTCCCACGCACCACCACATGCGATGGTAGCTATGGTGAAGGATTTGAAAACCCAAATTTTCGTAATAACAAAAAAGGCTCAAATTTACGTGTTAACTAGAGCTCAACAAGGGAAACATTATTCACAACTAGGCCAACGACAATTTCTAACCACAAACCATCCAAATTCATCGGAGAAAACTGGGTTTCTAGGGTTCTAAACACCCAACTCTAAAACGAATACGAAAGCACAAATCAAGCATACCAACTTGAAGATTATGAAGAATAAATGAAGTTTAATACCTCACTCGAAAGAAATGGTTGCCGAAATCATCGGAAAAATGACAAAATCGCCGGAACCCACAGAACTTTGCTGCCTCGAACTGGAAAAATGGATAAGAAAATGGGAAATCTAACACTACAGAGATGTAGGGCTCGCCAAGAGCTTTCCATGGACACCAAGATCACCCAAAACGGAGATCGGATGAAGGAGATACAAGCGGGTCAAGTTTGTGGGTTAATGAGTCCAATTCATCCCCAAAACGGGTTAGTAGCAGCCCCTCTCCCCTTCTTTTTTTTCTTCAGAAACCTTCCCCCTTTTTAATTTGATTTCTCCTTCTCTTTCTAACTGATTGGTCCTCTTATTTTTGCTTAAATCTAATTAGGCTTCTTCCTTGTGGAAGTTTAAATGATTTAAAATGTATAGTTTAGTAAAACAACTTCAAATGTCCGTAACTATATCATTATAATCCGAACTCGCAAACGGCTTTCGCCTATACGTTCGTGGTTTCAAGATCTATTCGAAAATATAAATTGTGACCTCGAAAGGTCTACGGATTTTAAATAATTAATTTCCAAACTTCAAACTTCGTAACTAGTTTAATTAAAATCTAAATTCAAACAATTTAAAATAAATTATCGAGAAATAATATAAAATCTCAATAATATAAATACGTAAATTATAATAGTGAAATCCAAGAACGGGATTGCACAACATCCATCTTCTTCGACTTTTTCCGATTCAGTCTGCTATTAGCTTTCAACTAGGGGTGGGTTAAAAAAAACGAAAACCGAAAAAACCGGACCGAGGCCGAAAAAAACCGAACCGAAAAAAAAACCGAACCGAACCGAAATATATTTTAATTATTAAAAAAAAATTCACACCCAAAGGGGTTCGAACCCATTCCCACTTAGTTGGGTATCTTTCCCTTGAACCATTTTGACAGCAAGTTTTTTCTTGCTAATACCATTATGAGTAGCATATTTAAAACAAGATGGATCATAATTGTTTAATAGGTTATCAATTCCCATCTTTCATTCAATCCCCACCTTTCATCTTTCCCAATTCTCATCTTTCATCTTCTTTAACCCTAGCCGAAAAAACCATCTTTCATATTTCTTTAACCCTAGCCAAAAAAAACCATCTTTCCCAATTCCCATCTTTCATCATCTTCTTCTTCTCTCTCTCTCTCTCTCTCTGTTTAACTTCATCTCTCTCACACTCTCAAAGAGTACTGCAATGGCACCAATGAGTCTTCCTCTTGGATTCAGATTCCACCCAACGGATGAAGAGCTTGTTGCTTACTATCTGGATCGAAAAATCAATGGTCGCACCATTGACCTAGAAATTATCCCAGAGGTCGACCTCTACAAATGTGGGCCATGGGATTTTCCTGTATGTACTTGATTTTGTTTTGTTCGATCTGCAAGGTGGAGGTAAAGGTTTAATTCTTGGTTTTTTGGGTGAACTGGAAAAAGAATAAATTGTGGGTTTTTTTTATTATAATAATTGATGTTGCAGGTTTGTTAATTCATGTGTTCATTATAGGAATGCATCATGGATTTGACTACAAGTTTGTTAATTTTAATAACAAACTTCAAGCTCCAGTTTGTTAATTCATGTGTTCATTGCAGATTGATTTCTCGGGCAGGGAAGCATGTGCTTCATTCAAGCTCCAGATTTAAAAAAAAAAAAAATCATGGAAAAAACCGAACCGGGCCGAAACCGAACCGAAAAAAACCAAAACCGAAAAAAAACCGAACCGAACCGAACAATAACTTCGGTTTGGTTTCCGGTTTTGGCCAAAAACCGAACCGAACGGAACCGAACCCACCCCTACTTTCAACACATTTTGATGCGTTCTTCCGAGAAGGTGTGTCAAGTTTCGCTTACACCAGCTCAGGTGTTTACAACACCACCTCCTTCTCTCTGTTTGCCTTTGTTGGCAGTGTTGTCTATAGTATTCCCATAGGCTTCTTTCATTTTCTGGTTGAGACCGGTGCGGCGATCGTGGTTGGGAGATAGGGTATCCCTTCATTTCATCTCTACAGTGCTACTTGGAGGGAGTGGTGGCGTCGATTTGGGTAATTGATTTTAGTTGATCCGGAAGCACTGTTGCGGCAGTGGAAGCAAACTAGAATGTTCCGAAGCTCTGTATCAAAATTTGGGCTTTGGGTTGGGCTTTTGTAAGATAGTTCGGGTGGCCCATTTTTGTATCGTTAATATTTGTTTGTTGGCCTTTGTCTTGTAATTAACTTTTATAATAAAACTTCTTCCTTACTACGGAAAGGATTTGACCAAAAAAAAAAACCAATATGACTACATGCTCTAAGCCTATGCGAATACAAAAGGTAATGTAAGGGAGGTTAATTTATAAATAAAATCTTGTAAACTAAATAACGAGGAAGTTAATGATTAGATAATTATTTAAATATTAATTAACGTACTTATTTCTATAAGTGACACATTATTTAATTTGTAAAATTAATGTACAAATTTAATTTACCTAAAATTAATTGACACGAAACCCTAGTTTCTGCAAATATGAATAATGATGATGAAGGTAGATGGAGCGTGGACCACAACCCATTCTTGCCTTTCGGTGCAGGCATGGCAAGTTATGGCACAATGTCAATGTGGTCGATCGGCTCACATATCAACGGGCATGGCACACTAACCCGTACCACATTATACAAGATTGAAATATTGGTAATGGTGAGGAATACATATTTTTAGTTTTATACATTTATTTAATTATATTTATTGCTTTTATTTGAGTTATTCAATTTAATGGTAAAAAATAAAAAGAAATGTGGAGTGTGTTAAAAGCTAAAATGAGTAGAACAATACTTAGTTTCTAACCACGAGCTAGTGGTTCAGTGGTAAATGACAGATTACGAGGCTTCCTTAAAACTAAAAATTGGAGATCTCAGGTTCGAAACCCGCTGATGATGTGGAAGCCAGACTTGTGGCCAAATAGAGGCTGAAATACCTCTGTGAGTCTTCCCGACCTCTTGAAGGGATGGATAACGCATGCTACAAGTTGTTCCTTTTTTTATAAAAAAAAAACTTGGCTTCTCAAGATTGAGGAGAAGTTTCTACTAAATTTACTAAGTAGCCAATTTTTATTTGTAACAATATTGCATATTTTTGAACTTACTGACAATTATTATTATGTGAAGCAAGTTTCTGAAGACAAGATCTAGAAAAATTATAACCTTTACAGTATGGAGTTTATTCTTATATTATATGTACCTAACCCAAATTGGGATTAGAATTTTTTTTATGACTATATGTAGGTTATTTCTATATAGAGTATCACTGAATAGAGGTTTTACTGCATGTATATACTTGTATTAATACATACATCAGGTTATGACATATCAATAATATTGTCCACCCTTATTGTATATGACATATATTAATAACAATAATACTTGCGTTCAAATAAAAAATTGAACTGTTTCGATTATTAAATTATTGTGGTAAATATCCAGATGTGCGTGCTCCCCATAGATAAACACAAATATTATCTTATTAATAACAATTTGACACTAATTTATATGGCTATCATACTAAAAAATCTCTATGCTTTGAATTTTTATCTATATATCAAGGAAGGCGTATTGACTATTTCAATGTACAATCCCAGCTCATTCTAATGTACCAAAAAAAATTACTAATGTTGGATTATATTTAATTAGCACATGAAACTTACTAAAAAGAAAAGCTAAAACCTTATTGATTAGGTGAAACAAGAAAAAAACAATGCGTTGCACGAAGATTGGGTGTTCATAACAAATTATTGATAACCATTAAACCTACACATCTTTCGACGGGCTCTGCTCGTCGTTTATACGGCATTCATGCAGCATGCACATCTAGTCCCGACCATCTTTCTGCATGCGTTCAGGCCATCCAAACCACTACCAGTATTAATTTTCTACACAGAAAATTCCAACGTCCCACTACAATTTCCCCCTATATAAACACCACATCCTGCCCCAAATTACTCATTCAGCATCCAGTTAAAGCACCACTAAATACTAAAGCATCCTTTAATTTGATTCTCCTAAGCAAAAGTTATGGCTAGCTTTAATCAGGTGGTTTGTGTTTTCTTGATGTGCATAGTGGTGGCTGCACCCTTGATCACCGAAGCGGCACTCACGTGTGGCCAGATTAAGAGCGGTCTTGTGCCTTGCCTGGCCTACCTTCAGAATGGTGGCTTCCCCACTCCGGGCTGCTGCGGTGGGATCAAAAGCCTGATCCGCTCAGCCACGACCACAGCTGATCGACAGAATGCTTGCAACTGCTTGAAAACAGTTGCTGGCCAAATCAAAACTATTAAACCAGCCAACGCGGCTAAACTCCCATCCTTATGTAGCGCCAACATTCCCTACAAGATCAGCACCTCCACTAACTGCGCCAGGTAAAATTTGTTTATCAAATGATGTATTAGCCTTTTTTTTTTTTTATCAATTGTTTATCAAATGATGTATTAGCTTTTAGCTTATCTAAACTGAGCGCACTTTAAAGAATCGCGATATTTTTAACAGATATTGACATATTTAATAGCACAAAAAACTCACCAACATGCTCACAAATTGGTAACCCTGGCATATTTTGTTTTGTAATACACTAAGCCTTTAAACTTTATAAATCTTTTTTTCTTTTCTTGTTTTGATAACTAAAGTAATATTTTTCGTTATTATGTTGCAGTGTGAAGTGAAACATCAGGTCGATCTGGAGGGGCATCTATCAAGCTAATAGTATAATTAGCTAGTCTACTTTAAGAATAAGAGATGAGTATTGAGTCGTTTTGAGCTCTTTTTCCTTTAATGCATGTCACCGATATCAGTTAGTTGTCGTTGTATGTGATACTGACTCTTACCATCTTAATCAAGAAATCTATTTATTCTCCGAGTAATGTTATTCATACCATGTTTTTATACCACATTTTTATACTATCTTAGGTCGTATTTGATGTAGACAACCACATCATTTGAATTAGTCAAATTTTTAAATTTAGTTCATTATTTAATAAACTAATAATTAAGAAAAACTAGTTAATTAAATTATGATTGTGGTATACGAAGAGTGTTTCTCTTTCATTTTCTTGGGTTTTGCAAATTTTTCAAATGATGTGGCTGTTCACATCAAATGCCACCTAAGGTAGTATGAAAATATGGTATAAAAACATGGTATGAATAACATTACTCTTATTCTCCTTAAATATTTGAGTTAATCTCATTGCTTTTCTTTTAATTAATTTCCTCCTCCAAGAATAATCGTTAATCTCGTTTGAAGGCGCAGTTCCCATACTATTGATGTATGTAGAAATTATTCCCCGACTCAAAAGGAAACAAAAATAGAGAAAAATAAAACTCCCGCTTGCAAATAATTCGGTCAATACAATTTAGATGTCATTTAGTATTAATAATGATATTCCTATTTACTTGTAATTGAAAGGTTTTAGATTCGATTTTCGTCAAAAATAAATTTGAATCATATTATTATTATGGTCAGCTCATTGTAAAGCCCACTCTCCAACCCTCTTATTGTAAATAATATCATTGGTGCAAAAAAAAAATATATATATATATATATATATTAAATAAATTCAGAATAATAAATCTCATGATGAGTAACTACAGATGCACAGCCAAAGGTAAAAGATGATTATTGACAAATAAACTTTTCATCTTTCAATCCTGTTAAGGTGGAAAGGGTAAAAATTCATCATCTACTTTCAATTTGGACTATATTTAAGATAAACATTCATTTCTTACTTCATCATTGAATCTAATGCGTTATCGATTCAATTCTATCTTAAACACTTTAGAGGTTATGAAATGAAATTTAGTTAAGAATTTAACAGCTCTATACACGGAGGCTACTAAGAAATCTCTTCTTCAAAGTATGGTTCAAGAGTGGATTTCATTGGCAAATAACTTTAAAATTGAAAACTTGCTCGGATTTACAATTTAATAAAACAAAAGATGGCATTTAATCTTATTGATAACCACTAGGTTGACACAATATTGAAGCTTAACAATTAAGCAACGAGGAAAAGGAAGAACTAATTAGATAGATAGAGAGCAAGTTAGGGTGAGTTAGCTAGAGAATTAATCCCTCGAGAGATCTGGCCCACGAGTTCTTTTTTGGGAGTTTTAACGAAAAGCCCGCAGTACTGTTCACTTTAACGAAAAATCACATTTTTACACTAAAAAGTCAAACATGGTACTATTCACTTTACCCTTTATTTTGTCCTTATTGTTAAAACTCAAATTTTTCAAGCTCTTTTCATTAGTTTTCATTTTAATTTTTTTTTCACTTGATTTTGGTCAAAGAACAAATAATATTGAGAGGGATTCTGAGGTACTTGCGTCAACAAGAAGGGACACTGAACAGGAATCAATTACGCACCATGCACCATTGGCCATTAATTTCAAGGGACCCCGACCTTAATTGTGTACCCACCTAGGTGCCGGCAACCGAGAATTTGGACGGAGACTTGTTTGGGGTGCGACAGAGTTCGTTTTTTCTTCAGCCAACTGGGAAGACATTATCCAAGGTTAATATTTTTTAATTACCTGGTTTTACCATTAAAGACATATATATAGTGAAGATCTACCACGATTTTTTTCATTGTTTCAATCAAGGGTGACATTTTTGTGAAGTACACAATAACTGGTTACGAAATAGCATCGAATTGGCAGAAATAAAATGGTTGTTTTTCGTACTGTTGTTGTTAATTGATTAGTTGGTGCAATGAAACTTATCTTACGGTTTTTATCAAGGGTGATACTAAAGAGACCATTTACTTGAACTATATTTTGTAGACCACATGATGTGACGTTTGATGATTGAATTCTTTCTTTAAATTACACAAAAAAAACTTAATATTAAAAAAAATTAAACATCAATTAAAACATTTTATGGTTTTCAAAATATGATTTCCATATATAACATTATATAATTAAGTACCTTCGCTTTCACGTAGGTGGTAAGTGACGGATCATTTATGTGATCTGGCTAGAAAGTTCGATTTTGTGCTTGAGAGTAATTAAGGGACTTAATTGTAATTAAAAAAAATAGAGCATGGTACGTACCCAAAACATTAATTTCATCACAACGACCAACTAACTTCCTCCCAACTCCTACCACACGTACATGCGCATTTTCTTCTGTAGTTCGGTGCACACTGGGTAATGTGTTTCTCACTCGGGTGATATTTAGGAGATCTAATTTTTAAATTAAATTGTGTAGACTAAATGATATAGTTGTTAATGATTGAATTATTAATTAAATGTCAATTAACGTGCTTATTTTTTATCAGTAATATACATTATTTGGTTTAAAAATTTGGTCTTCCTAACATTATCTTTCTCACTATATATTTACTAGCAAGAATATATATCAAGGAAGATACGTGGTTGTTTTTTTTTTTTTGAGTTACATTTCCATGGTACTATTCACTACACGTTTATTTGTCATTTTTTCATTAAAACTAATTTTTTTTTTATACTTTTCGTTAGTTTTCTTTTTTTGTTTTTTAGTTCAATACATGGTTGCTTATATATAACTTTTCACAACAATGGAGTATAGTAATACTTTCTTTCATTTGTAAATGGAATGTATTGACTCTAGGTTCGACTCTTTTGTATGATGAATTCAAAACTAAATTATTATGATCGATCAATCGTTGTATAAAAATTTTCGTTAGTTTTCTTTTTTTTTTTTTTAGTTCAATACATGGTTGCTTATATATAAATTTTCACAACAATGAAGTATAGTAATACTTTCTTTCATTTGTAAATGGAATGTATTGACTCTAGGTTCGACTCTTTTGTATGATGAATTCAAAACTAAATTATTATGATCGATCAATCGTTGTATAAAAAAGAAATCATTCTTCATTACAGACAATCATAATTTGAGTTGGGTTTCGACTAATTTTTCAATACCTTTAGGGTGCGTTTGTTGCACTGGACTGTCTCGGACTGGACTAGCTTCAAGGACTAAGCTGGACTGGCTTAGACTAAACTAAGCTGGACTAACTTAGTGAAGCGTTTGGTGCAGTGTCAGACTAAAAAGCAGATACTTAACAAACTACAATATTGTATTATTTAATACATATTTAATAATATTTTTTTATTATTTCAACTTTTTTCCTTGTTTTTCCAAAAAAATCATGCTCTGGAAACTTCTCTTTCTGCTCTTTGGTTCCGTCCGGTCCTTAGCTCCCTCTTTCTGCTTTTCCATGTCTCCATTTCTCTTCATCCCCATAACAACTTTCTCTCCCTTTTTCAATCCATTTCTCTACTCCTTCCCCAACTAATGGCAAATGATATGGATCTGGGTGGATTTTGGTGGTTCTTTTCGCCATCTGCAACTCTACGCTAAAAAAAACAGACAAGATTTTGAGATTTCGGCGGTGGATGTGGGCGGCGGGCCGTGTCAAATTTTGATATTTAAGCGGTGGGTGTGGCCGCATCGGCTGTGAGTTGTTGCTGTTCCTCCAGATTTGGGCCACGGGAGAGCAAGCACTGCCGACTGCCTAGCCACATTGGCGGGGCCGCAGAAGAAAGAAGTTAGAAGCCCAGGGACTGGATGTTGGTGCCGACATCGATCTGAGTCTGGGTTGTCGGTGCAAAGAGATAGAGGAAGGGAGAGAGAAGATGCGAAGTGCAGGAACAGACGAGAGAAGACGAAGGTCTTAGCAATCCCGTGGTTTTACGGGGGTCTCGCTAAGAACTCCTAGCGAGGCCTCTAATCCACGTGAGTCCCCTTTAGTCCCATTTAACTTAGTCCCAATACAAACCAAACATGGGACTACAGTCTAGTCCAGTCCAGTCCCAGTTAACGAGGTCAAACAAACGCCCCCTTAAAATATAAGGAGTACTTCAAGGTTATAATTCATCGCCATGATTGAGGTAACAAGTAATTAAACACGTAAACGTTGCCACAAATTTTTTTGACCACTATACCCTTCGTTCACACGTTTTCTCTCTTAATTTTTCTCTATATAAGCACCACATAGTGCCTTTACAACTCACTAGCTACACGAGTCTTCAAATCAAGTTCTTTCACATCCATTACTCATACACACTTTGGTAATCCACATCCTAATTAATTCGTTATGGCTAGCTCTGCAGTGATCAAGCTTGCTTTGGTGGTGGCCTTGTGCATGGCGGTGAGCGTTGCTCATGCCATAACATGTAGCCAGGTGACCTCCAACCTTGTACCATGCTTTGACTACGTGAGGAGTGGCGGACCTGTCCCTCCAGCTTGCTGCAATGGAATCAGAACCATTAACGGCTTGGCCAAGACCACCCCTGACCGCCAGGCTGCTTGCAACTGCCTAAAGAGTCTTGCCGGCAGCGTCAGTGGTGTTAACCCTGGCAATGCCGAATCGCTTCCTGGAAAGTGTGGAGTCAACGTCCCCTACAAGATCAGCACCTCCACCAACTGCGCCACGTAAGTATCACAAAACCCAAATTACCGTTGGATCAAAATCAACTGTTTGACAGTATCTCAAAGAACCCTAATTCCCGTTTGATCTAACGGTTGAATTCCATAACCTAAATAAATGCATACCTCGTTAGTAATTGTTTTTGTTTGGGCTGATGTTTCTTCCTCAAGAACAACGATATAATTTATTGACTTCTGTGTGTGTGTGTGTGTTTTTTTTTTTTTGGGTATGAATGCAGCGTGAAGTAAGCTTGAAGGGAGATGATCATTTTCGGCGGCAGATAATTATAATAGAGTGAAAATAAAACGTGGTTGTGCGATCCGGCCACAAGGGGTTCCTCATGAGGGAATCGTTTAAGTTATTCTATACTACTTCTGTATCATCCCTATATATCCATGTAGAATTAATTAATAATATATTAAGTATAAGTAAAGTTCTCCTCTTTTGCTATATTCCTTTTTAATTACTTAAATTCCTCTTCCTCCCACAAGAAACTAAACAAAAATGGAACGGAAAGAGATACGAAGAAAAAAGGAAGCAAAACCAGCATGATCAACCGCTGGATTGAATTCACTAATGACTGTTAACATTAAAGACTTGTGATGTGGTCGAGATTACTACATTTTTCGCTAATAAAAAATGGAGTGAAAAATCTAAATCTCCAGGTTTTTTTATTTTGAAAGCCAATAGATTAAAAGCTCCTGGTTGTTGAGCCTGCTATTGTTAGTAAAATTTGTGATATTAATTATGATGCCCTTAGTTGAGAAAAATGATGAATTAATTTGGGTTGGGACTTTCTCTGCCATGAGCTACTTGGTTACAAACTAATTATGCTATGATACTCGAGCTCATTTTAGAGCTACTGTTGCAAATAAAGTGTCGAGACTTAAAGGGTGAACCGAAAACCGTACAGAAGAGTAACTTTGGTTTGGTTTTCTCAATTCGTAAAGGGTAAACCAAAGTAACTAAATTCAATCTTTAAATTTTGGTTTGGTCCAGTTCGATTTCGATTTTTTTTTTTAATTTGAAATTGGAAAGAATTGAAGGAAAAAAAAACTTGAGGTTGGGGAAGATAGATAACCCGATTTCAAGATCCACAAATAACAATCAATTCATAAAATTAGATATTAAGAGTCTAAGCACTCTGTTTGTACCATATTTGACCAACCTCGAAACTACTAAGCACTAGTCAACATTATAATGCCAAGGACCCACAAGAGTCTCCCTCCAACCAGGAGGCCAATCACAACGCGACACATGTCAACATCAGAGACCAATCATAACGCGACCCGTGTCGACATCAAAGGTCAATCACAACACGACACGTGTCAATATCAGAATGAAACTAGAAACTCTCTTCTATAAATATAGATTATTCTCTCACAATATTTCCTAATGTCATTTGTACTAAATCATTCACTAGTACTCACTAAAGGAGAGCTTGAACCTATGTACTTGTGTAAACCCTTCACAATTAATGAGAACTCCTCTACTCCGTGGACGTAGCCAATCTGGGTGAACCACGTACATCTTGTGTTTGCTTCCATGTCTCTATCCATTTGCATACTTATCCACACTAATGACCGGAGCAATCTAGCGAAGGTCACAAACTTAACACTTCCTGTTGTACCAAAGTCCTCACTGATTTTGTGCATCAACACACTTAATGAACCACAAAAAAAAGATAATTCACAATCTAACATTACGATCGTTAAATAAGTATTCCACTAAACAAAATAAAAAGTCTTTAAAGCATGGAAGCTATTACAAATCAAGCTTCAACTCTACAATACTTCAACTTCAAAAGTTCTAACATCTAACCATTTTGAGCTCTAATGAGAGTTTGCATATGCAGGGGGCACAACCTTAGGATTAAGTGTAAAACGATGTAGTTTTGCTTATTTTGGTTCGGTGTAGTGGTCAGCACTCTTTTGCACTTTCAGAGCAACAAATCTTTGGCATTTTTGTGCAATTCAACACACACCCAACAAAAACAAAACACATTTGTCATTAATCCTCCATTAATTTACTTAAAGTAAGCATGTCAAAGATAAAAAAAAACCAAGAACAAGATTAAAATTTCAATTACTTTCCCCCACATTCTCAAACGACTAATATCTACAACCTCAGATCAAAAAGCAATAAAACGCAGTGTCGTAAAAAGAGAAGAGAGAGGGAGAGAGTGTTGTGTTTGGCTCATACATTTGTGAGTAATTATGAGTCATGTGTTGACAACAATTGAAGACATGGTGACTGCCACAAGCAAAGTTTGAAGCAAGCAAGACTTGACCTTGTGTTTGCTTGCACACAATTGTGCATGTTTTCTCTTCTATGCATTAAATGACAAATGGAGAAAAGTTGTACTTTATAGACTAGGTATAGACTTTGGTGCATGCTAGGTAGATTAGGTAATAATTATGTCATGTGAACTTAAGACTTTTTGGTCTTGCTTGTTGGCATAGTTACTAGTGTATGCCTATAACTAGATGCAATATTTGTGCATTTAGTAATGCTTAGAAAGTGGGAAGGTAAGCATCATAGAAGTATCCAAGGGGAGAGCATTCGGCTCTCCCATGGGAAAGGTTGAACATGGGTTGAGAGAAAATCAAGAGAGCTAGAGTGAAAAGTCTCTAGTGAAAGAACTCTTGGGGTAGAGTGAGGCTCTTGGAAAAATTCTATGAGTGGGTGTACAAGGGATTTGGGATTGGGTTATGTCGATTTAACTCATGTGTACTTGTACTGTTATTCTCATAGTGAAGATCAATATCTCTCTGGGGACGTAGGCAGATTTTTGCCGAACCTCGTAAATTTCTTAGTGTCTTTATTTCTTGTATTTTATTCTGTTCAACTGAGTGTGATTTGGTGAGATTGTAATCTGAATCTCGTTTCCGCACTAACGAACGGGCCAAGGCACAACAATTGGTATCAGAGCATCGTTGGATGCTTGGTTCGTTGGAGGTCCAGATTTGTTGTTCACCATGGAATTTTTCAGTTGAGCAGTTTAATGGGAGAGGCGGTTTTACTCTTGGTAAATGAAAGTAATGGAAGCCTGAAGAAATGGAAGCCGTGTTCAAGGATGATTGGATCAACTGCGAAAGTTGATGTTGAGGAAGAAGAAAAAGGCCTCTTTCTTCTTACCTCACTTTCAGATTCGTACGAGAACCTTGTGAAACTTTACTGCATGGAAATATACAGTAAGTTTGGAGCAGGTGCAAGCTTCTTTGGTGTCTTATGATACACAAAAGAAGAAGACCATTGTTGATGGTGGGCACGAGACTGCTTTAGCTGTTCAAGGTTGGAATCGTGGAAGAAAATTGGAAAGAGGATCTGAGAGAGACAACAGGTTCAGATCCGGTTCCGGAGGCAGGGTCTACAGTGCTACGGTGCAAGGCCGGGTAGTAGCAAGTTTGTGGGATAAGGCTTTGAGTATGCCCTCTAGGTACTCGAAGCAACACTTTTCCTGGTGATGTTTAGTCTCAAGTGTTGCAGGGGTTTTGTAGCAGGTGGAGCTATGGGATTCACAGGTGATGAGATGGTCCTGAGGTATGAGGAAGTATGGGAATTTTGTCTGGCTCAATGGGTTGTTGTTGGAAACGGGCGCGCTGACGAGTTTCCAGGTTGCAGACGATGAAGAGGAGGAAAACCTGTTGAAGGAGACGAGGATGTGTCGAGATCCTGTCTGAAGCTAAATGGTGATTTTTAGCTTGCAGCAGCTGCACATGCATTGGCAGTGACTGAATCGGAATAGGACCAACGAGGTGGATTCAGGGTGTGTATGCTGGTACGTAAGGCCAATGGGCTTTGGTGATAGGTGCAAGGATTTTTGCATGGTGTATTCGCCAAGGTGGAGATTGTCGTGTTTGGCTCATACATGTGTGAGTAATTATGAGTCATGTGTTGACAACAATTGAAGATATGGTGATTGCTACAAGCAAAGTTGGAAGCAAGCAAGACTTGACCTTGTGTTTGCTTGCACACAATTGTGCATGTTTTCTCTTCTATGCATTAAATGACAAATGGAGAAAAGTTGTACTTTATAGACTAGGTATAGACTTTGGTGAATGCTAGGTAGGCTAGGTAATAATTATGTCATGTGAACTTAAGACTTTTTGGTCTTGCTTGTTGGCATAGTTGCTAGTGTATGCCTATAACTAGATGCAATATTTGTGCATTTAGTAATGCTTAGAAAGTGGGAAGGTAAGCATCATAGAAGCATCCAATGGGAGAGCATTCGGCTCTCCCATGGGAAAGGTTGAACATGGGTTGAGAGAAAATCAAGAGAGCTAGAGTGAAAAGTCTCTAGTGAAAGAACTCTTGGGGTAGAGTGAGGCTCTTGGAAAAATTCTATGAGTGGGTGTACAAGGGATTTGGGATTGGGTTATGTCGATTTAACTCATGTGTACTTGTACTGTTATTCTCATAGTGAAGATCAATATCTCTCTGGGGACGTAGGCAGATTTTTGCCGAACCTCGTAAATTTCTCAGTGTCCTTATTTCTTGTATTTTATTCTGTTCAACTGAGTGTGATTTGGTGAGGTTGTAATCTGAATCTCGTTTTCGCACTAACGAATGGGCCAAGGCACAACAGAGAGGAGTACAGAGTGTTGGGTGTCCCAGGCGAGCTAGACGGTGGAGAAATGGCCCCAGCCAAGCTTGGTCTGAACGACATACCGTCCGCTCTTGAAAATGTCACTGATTCGGACGGCGTGGTAGCTGCCGCGCCGGTAGTCCTCCGTGTAGTCACTGCTCTGACTCCAATTGAAATTTTCCATGGAGAAATCAAGAAAACGAACCTGGAGATGCAGCGGCTACGGGAGAAGATCAAGATCGAACCTGGAGATGCAGCTGCTACGGGAGAGGATGAGGAGGAAGACTACGGAAAAAGGCAGTGGCAGGCAAAGAAGAAAGAATTTTAGGGTTTGTTTTTTTTATGGTGTAAATATTGAAAAAGATAAGGGGTATTTTTGTCTTAAAATGTTATAATTTTGTGTTCCACGGATGTGGAACGAGTCGTTCCAGGGGGGTAAGGCGGAACCAAAATTCACCCAAAACTCATCCACTGGAACAGCACGTTCCATCCGTTTTAGGCGCACCAAACGTGGAACAGAACACCTCTCCCCACTCTGTTATGTCCCGTCCCATGTACCAAAGGTATCGTTTGGTATGCAGACGGGACGGGACGGAACGGAGAGGGAGCAAAGAAGCCCTCGGATGGAAACAAGGAGGAAGAAGAAGGAGACGGAGATGTTATGATTTTGTGTTC
Organism: Malus fusca; assembly: GCA_035220775.1. Classification (NCBI taxonomy): domain Eukaryota; kingdom Viridiplantae; phylum Streptophyta; class Magnoliopsida; order Rosales; family Rosaceae; genus Malus; species Malus fusca. The sequence continues at coordinate 25,441,405 of CM069062.1, forward strand.
CACGGATGTGGAACGAGTCGTTCCAGGGGGTGAGGTGGAACGAAAATTCACCCAAAATTCGTCCCGTGGAACAGTGCGTTCCACCCATTTTAGGCGCACCAAATGTGGGACGGAACACCTCGTCCCACTCCGTTCCGTCCCGTTCCACGTACCAAACGGTACCTTGGGTATATAACCTAAAACATTGTTATTGACTTATTTGGTGAAACCTTTTTTGGATGCGTTGTTTTGCTGTCTTCTGGTCTGCTGCATGCACGCAAAAATAGTTGTTTAAGTGAGTGTCGTCTCATGGAAGAGCATACAACAGTTATAACCATCCTCTAGAACGCAAACCATCGTCTGGAACACATCTAGACAACATTTTTCACATCACCTAGAAATTTTGAGAAAGTGGCCTTTCTCCTAACTTATGTACATTCTTATAAAAAAATAATAATAAGGAAAGATGTCAATTTCACCAAAAAAAAAAAAAGGAAAGATGTCAATTGGCCTTACCCTACTTCGCAAAAATCATAATTTTGCTTTCTGATGGTTATGAACAAGACCAAGTATATATATTACTCTCTCATGGTAATGAATAAGATTAACTGGACCAACTGAATATGTTGATCACATGCCAAAGCTCAAGCAGAGCCATCTTTGGCCTTCATCCGAATTTTATAAAAGGACCCTCCTATGGTAGTTTTTCATGATTTTTGTGTGTGAAGGTATTCATGCCAAATTCAATAAACAATCAAAATTCTAACTTAATTGAAGTTAGTATCTCACTCCAACTAATTCAATAATCTAACAAAAGATTTTTCTTGCTTCAATTGCTATGAAATTACAATTTTGTGAAGAAAAAAAAATACGACTAAGAGAGAGAGATAGGGGAAGACGCTTTTGTTTGTAGCAGAAAGTATTACACAAATTAACTATTTTTATTGTTTTATTACTAGAGAAAAGTGAAAGGTTATATAATAGGGTGGTGCTAACTATACTCATTTTTACTTTTCACACATCATTTTCAATTTTTGATCATCGGATCGAATGGATTGAAGAAAATTAATTGACAAAAAATAATAAGAGTGTGGAAAATAAAAAGGAGTGTGTGACTAATACTCCCCCATTAGTGCTCACTTAGTCCATTGTAGGGGTGGGCAAACGGGTCCTGGACCCGCGGGTCGGGACGGGTCCAAGCGGATCGGGGCAGGTCTAAATATTTTGGAGAAGAAATGGGGCGGGGCGGGGCAGGGTTGGAGGAAATGACGGGGCGGGGCGGGTCTAAAAATCAGGAAAAACGGGGGCTCGGCCCGAACCGTTTATACCGTTGGATTATTGGATTGGATTTAATCACACCTCCACTTCACCGTTTGATTGGATCTTTTCTGAGTCAAACTTCTCTCGGGTCTCTCCCATTCATTCACGAAAGCCATCACAATTCACCGACTCGACACGAAAGCCTTGAGATTGTCAAACAAAATTCATCACCATCTCATCTTCTTCCAATTCATTGTCTTCGATTCCCTCTGTCCGTCTTCCAACTCTTCAATCAAAATCAAAATTCATCACCATCTCATCTTCTTCCAAATTGAAATCGAGATTGTCGAACTCTACAGTCCCAAGCAAAGAGAATGAAGATCCCCAACATCAGCGCCTCGAGATTGTCAAACACCACCATCGTCAGCGCCAAGCGAATCGAAATTGACCACCATGCCCTCTGTTCTTAGTCTTCCAGTGTCTCCTCTCAGATCTTAATTTTCTGCAAGATTTGGCATCTGGCCCTTCTGGGTTTTCATTAATCTGCAGGTATGGTGGGAAATCTGAGATGGGTTTTTTTTTTTTGAATTTGTTGTGGAGTTTAGACTTTAGAGCATCTGGGTTTTCATTGAAAATGCCCTTTGTTTTTTTTGTTTTTGTTTTTTGTGAATTTGTTGTGGGTTCTAAGAGAATTTGGGTTTTCATTGAACATACCCTTTGTATTTTATGAATTCGTTTGTTCTGAGAGCAGTTCGGCTTGAGCCATCTTGATTTTTTAATTAGTGGATAAAACCATTGGGTTTCTTGGCATGGATTATCGTAGTGGATGCTTCATTGGTGTGGATGTACTGTTGGTCTTCAGTACTTTTAGCTTTGAATTGTTTGATTACGGTTGTAATTGTCAAGCCATCGAGCGCTTGATAAATGTTATGTTGCAGATTCAAAACCATGGACGAACAAATTGTTTGATGGCAGCTAGAAATGCATCGTCTCCTCTGATTTTAAAGCCATTGCTGATCCGCCACCGACGAGTATGCAACGTTTGAAGGTTACCCTTAGGACCCGTGGGGACCCGTAGGAACCGGCCCGTTTTAAAAGGGCCGGGTTAGGTCCGGATCCTATTTTGAAAAATCCAAAACCCGCCCCGTTTTATTTACAAACGGGTCCGGTCCGGTTCCTTCAATTTTGGGCCCGGCCTGGCCCGTGCCCACCCCTAGTCCATTGTAATATGTACTGACATGAAAAGAAAGGAGTGCACTTTTGCTAATCTCAAATTACACGAAACTCATTACGTATGTAGGTAGTAATTTCCACTATGAGTTAGACGTGTAAAAGAACAAGAGAGGTGCAAAAATCAGTTTTATCGTGTAATATGTGAAAGTGATGAACCTTCCAAATAAAAAGTTACGTGATCATATCTGTAATCTGTAATCTCTATAAATGCGATTTACCAATATTAGCCAACTATTTTTCTGGATACAGTTACTCAAAACAGGTTCACTGCCTTACCGATGAAACCATTTAAGCTCTCAACCATTACAACCCAAAATTGTGACAAGATAAGAAATGAAATCAAAGCATTGAACCCACGTTAACCACCAAATTAAGTGATTACAGTTGGCTCTTTCATTCATCTAGCTTCTTCACTCTATATAACCACCGTATCTCAGCTCGAACTAAACATCTTAACTTAGAAGAAAAACTGTTGTGTGTTCATAGTATTATTCATTCTATATGGCAAACATTGGTGTACCAATGAAGGTAGGAGTTTGTGTGTTGCTCCCGTGCATGGTGATGGGTGCACCTTCAGCCCAGGCCATAACTGTTGGAGCAATATTAGAAAATATGGGAAAAACAATATAATTCCAATGATAATAATAATAAAGAAATTCACAACATCAATTATATATGAGATTAATACAAACAACTACAGTGAAAGTTAAAATAACTGACAAACTTGGAGATTGATAAATGCAATGTCCTAAAGATAGAATTTCGCCCATACTCTTGTGCTTGTAGTTCGGTAGGCGTCAATCTCCCATGATTCAACAATCTATAATCCGAAGTCAAAGCACTTCAATCTTCGGACTCTGGCGAACTTTATATATTCCGTACTCTCAAAACACGATTCGGAATTTGACACACAAAGCATGAGAGAAATAAAGTGGAGAAACCCTATTTCTCAAGAGTAAAAATTAACTATAATTTTCTATATTTTAATGATAATGGTTTCATGAGTTTATATAGAACCCAAGTACTTCTTGTTAAGGAGATGTAACTTTTCATCTATAAGTATACATCACTTATCAAGATAATACACCTAAACAACATAACCTTTCTAAGAAATTGGTTAACACTATTTTTCATTCAATTATTAAAATTATATATTACAATATTTTATACTATAATATATAATTTCCAACAATCCCCCACATGAATGAAAAAACCAGGAAGAATTTGAGAGTACAGGCGGACAAGAGATGCATCGGGAGATGTGTCTTTTGGACTTGAACCTACCCTAGTGAATACTTATCGGATTTACTTGGTGACGCAGTGAATATAAAATCTTGAAATGTTCACCGCAGTAGTAAACTGAGACAATAAGCAACACACATCACTAATCCTAATATATTCCGATTCATACGGTTGTGTTCATTTTGGTCCTGAACAAATCCCGGATTCATGAGAGCTTTAGAGAATTTAGCCATCTTATTCTCATAGAAGCGACCCACTTCTACTCTCACATAGGTGACCACTGATTAAGAATAGTCTGCTCTATTCCTCTTATTTATAAGATATTACTGTCATTAAGTATAAATATACAACCTAAAACTTCTGCAGACAACACACTTCTTCCACTATAAGAATGAGGTATATAGTGTGTTAACTTCTTTGAATCATGCCCAACTAGTTTGCCTATTGAACTTAGACCATGGGATCTCCAATCAACTAAGTTAGGTTTCCGCTCGGCTGATTCATTAGTTATGTTGGCTTTAGCCTCATTCCCCTCGATGATCAACTTACTCTCTAGTCAAACCTTTAATAATTGGTACCACTGAGTTTGACTATCTTTAATGGGTGTATACAATCCATCTTATGAAATTATATTTCATAATAGAGTAGTTGATTTACAATGTCAAGTCCTCAGAATTACATTAGGACTTAATTACTATGTAATTTGCCAACACTTGGGTAAACTCCCCCACATTTAAGGTATTTGTAAGAAGGTCTCTAACCTTGCCATACCTTAAACAAGTTATCCATAATAAGAGATATTGCTTATTATCTCTTTTAAATGCAAATTACTCTTCCTAATTTAGACATTGTTCTTTGCCTTATTTTTACAAGCCGTTGCAACTATTTGCAAAATTGTGTTATTAGTCTATAGAGAAGCAGTTTTCAGACTAATAATTGGCACTAGACACTAGCGTTGCTAGTAATTACTAATTAGAGTGGTGTTAGAATTGCAAAGAAAGTGAGACTAATACAAGTACTAGCAAAAGAAGACAATCAGTTTTATGATAAGTATCATAAAAGGAATCTTGCCGTGCCCATGTTAGTCATGGATGAAACCAAAGGAAATTCCTTTGAACGGAATTATACACTGGAAGTGTGGGGGTCTTATGAAAAGGAAAAGACTAGACACTCAATGTGAGAGGAATAATACATTGGAAGTGTGGGGGTCTTTGAGAAAAAAAAAAGACTAGACACTAAAATGTGGGATATTTGGAAAAATGTATTATACCTGATGATGTTTATTAAGTAAGCATATGAATGATAATGCATGTATTATGATGGCTTGTCAAATAAGGCAAAGAACAATGTCTAAATTAGGAAGAGTAATTTGCATTTAAAAGAGATAATAAGCAATATCTCTTATTATGGATAACTTGTTTAAGGTATGGCAAGGTTAGAGACCTTCTTACAAATACCTTAAATGTGGGGGAGTTTACCCAAGTGTTGGCAAATTACATAGTAATTAAGTCCTAATATAATTTTGAGGACTTGACATTGTAAATCAATTACTCTATTAGTTGCAATGGCTTGTAAAAATAATCACATCAGCACCTTCTTGTGTGGTTTTCTGCATGTGTTTTCACAGCTCCTTTCAAACTGCACATTCATGATATTTCCTCATAAATATATAAAAATTCATGGTCATTTCAATTTAGAATCAAGCAACCATTACGTTCCCTTTGGTAGAAAAATCAAAAGGCCTAACTTGTATTGAATCATGTCTGCAATCCAGATTTCAATATGGGATAACCATATTCATCGCACCATTCCAACTTCATCCCGTTAGCATTTCAAACTAATTGAATGATGCTACTCAACCGGTACCATTCGGTTACAATCTAAAAAGGTAACCAAAATCATAACCACGCCAAATATGAAATTTAGATGGATCTCCATGACATGCCTCACATAAGTAAAATCTTACTTGTAAGGATATGCATGTGCCTATGCGGTGTCAACGAACAGTCATACATTTTCATCCATCTATTTAGCAAACATAACCGTTTGGTATGGAATTCTGTTTTCCAGAACTTTTTGTTGTCCAAAACACCCAAACAATTCCCATACAAACTGCTAACACCTTTTCGTCAAGTGTTGCATTTGCCCAGAAATTTTTACTTTAGAATTTTTGTCTTTTAAAAAAAACAGGCGATTACAAAAATGGTCATGCCTTTCCAGCATGTCGCCCTTCCGCCAAGTAATGCATATGTAGAGATATACTAGCAAAAGTGCCCGCGCGTTGCTGCGGGTGTTTAAAATATTTTGATAATATGTACATACAGAAAACAGAATTTATTGAAATTAGATTTATATACCTAAGATAGAGATTGGCAGTGTGAATTCCTCACTGTTATAAAGATAGAGATGCTATGAAAGCTATATTCATGTACAGAAGTTCATAATATCAAAATCGTTCAAATACGAAAAATATTCATGTCCATATCAGAAGCTTGGCACCACACATCTGCTCAGTGTTTATGATTTTTCCTGGTCAATCCTTTGGTCTTGCTTGTTTGGGAATGACCATCTTTTTCTTGGTCATCATGTTATTTTTTGCTTTGTCCAAAAATTTTCTCTTGCTATATATTAAAAATTGGAATCAGTAAGGATTGAATATAAAAAAATTAAAAATTTTCAATCTATTTAACCAATGAATTGATGGAAGAGCAAAAAAGAGAAACGAAAAAAGGCCATTATTCAATTATATGAAGAATTACTTGATACGTATAAAAGGTTTGAAAATTAAACTAACATTAAAAAAAAAAAAGATGAGATGGAGTGGAAATCACATACCAACATCAAGCTTAAAATTGTAGTGCTCATTTGTAGTGCTATCTGCAATTAGTCCTATCAGGAGCTTCTGCACTGGTTGATGTCTCGGTCTTTTCCTTAGCTGTATGTACATTGTAGACTTGGGTAGATGAGAAGCAGAAGAAAATAAAAATATAAGTTAAAGTTACAACTTAACCATCTATGTTGATTCATGTCCAACACATAATAAGAATAGCGAATCATTTTTCATCTTGTGCATTGGTTTGTCATTGTCACTCGAATTCACAAATTCATTTACTCCGAATTTCTTAGTTATGGCTAGGGAAAGAATGTTTAAGCAAAAATATGTTTCTATGTTTTCCCACTAAACTACCTGTTAATCCAAAGCCAAACGTCAAAAATAAAAAATAAAAAATAAAAAATAAAAGATAAATACCTTCGTCAAACCTCTTGGGCTTCAAGTCCACCAACTCCACTCCAATACTCTAGCGCCTCAGGAATTTTTCCACCTTCAGTAGCCTAGATCATCCATGTATCAGTATAAATACGGAAAAAAAAGTAAATGCAATTTATTAGAACAAAGAATTTGGGATCAACAAAGTTTGTCCAAACTTTAGTAATAATGCAAACGATTCAATATGTAGTATCAGTTGAGGATGCATAATTCAAGGCTCTAAAGCATTGAGTACAACACCAAACCTGTTGGTATGGCACAACTAAGGATGCAAACTTTATCCAACTGAGCAAGGGGCTTGATTTTGGAAAGACGGCCAAAATGAACAACAATGTATTCACTCGAAGTAAATGTGCCTGGAAAACTCTACTCATAGTTTACAAATCTACAATTCTCAAAGCTTAATCATATAAAATCATATATATATATATATATATATATTATGAATATTATATGTATGTAGTAGATATTATTGCTGACCTTCGGCAGAAGTAGAGTTCAGTGTGATAAACTGAGGTATATTTGACCTTTATCCTCATTTCCATGGCCTTAGGTGGAGCAACCTTCACCCTCTCCGTCACCAACAGCTTCCCTGCTTCCCATGCAACCGCTGTTGCAAAATCTACAACACAGAAATCCCAAATTGAGGAGTATTAAATCTCTATAAAGACATGCGAAATGAAGAACAATGGACCTAGCGGGCAAAGAAGCTGATTGGTGTTCATAAAAAAGATATTTTAGTTTTAATTACCTTATATCATGAATAAAATAAGGATAGATTGTGTTTACCCATTTTTTTGTGCAGGAAAGAAGTCTGGTTTTGCATGATTTGGGAATGACCTTTTTTTCTGGCAATTTTATAAGATGTGATCAAATTTTTGCACGTTTGTCTTTTTGGAATGTGCAGTAGATAAAATTTTGATTGAACAGATGAAAAAGATAATGTTTTAGTATGGTGTAAATACAATATTACAGGTGTGTATTAGTTGGGATAGCAAAAGCTTTACAAATGAGATTATAATTGAGGGTTAAACTGCTGAGTCATCATATGCATTCACAGAATGTAGACTGATTGGTATGTTTAAGCAGTAACGACAACACTTTTGGTTTAGGATAGTTAGCAATATGTGTAGTACATGTATGACTCTAATTGTTTCTTAATTATTAACTATTATAAGACTAAAATCTCTTCTCAAGCTTGTAAAGAAGCTTGAGTTTAAATTGATTTTTCTAATTCGAACAAAACTCTACTCAGATACTTCAAATAATGGAAATCATACAAAAAGCAAGCATCCTGGTAGCTAGTTAGTACATGAAATCGTGTTATTGTTAATAAGTTAAACATATGAGATAATTTTATCAAAATAAATAAAAGATAGTGGAAGAATGGCGTACCTTCAAATGAATGATGATTGGAGGCCATGCTATACAGAAAAGCTGGTTATGCTGTAAAACAACAATAAGCAGGAATAAATTTGTATGCATCAAATTGTTTTCAGAACTGGAAAAGTCAGGAATATTGCTAACTACTTGCTGGGAGAATTTTTTGGGTGTTTTTGTTTAAAAATGGCTCTACAAACATGCATCAAATAAAGTATGTAATTCTACAAATAAAGAGCACGTATGTAATTTATCAATCTGCCCAGTTTTCATAGATTTCATAATTTATCAACCTACAAACATGCTCTTCATAAACCGATTGACTTTTCTGGTTCATTCGAAATACCCCCATTAATTGAAAAACAATTATCAATTACAAAATAAGCATGTAATCCGATCAAACCCAATATCCAAGCAAATAAAATCACACAAAATTAAACACTAAATAGAAAAACACAAACTTCACTAATCCAAATAAGAAACGGAGAGACAATTGTGAAAAAATGGAGGCAGGGACGGCATACCCAAACCAACAGTAGCGTTCCAGCTCATACGAATTCTCAGACTTGTCAGTAGAGGAAGCCAAACACAAAATATGCCTTAGCCGACAAATTCTCAACAAACCGCTACAACTCACTGCAAAACGAAACTGTTAGGGTTTCATTCAAACGAACACAAATTTGAAAGAAAAAAAAAAATTATTATGCAGCTGTTTTGGAAGATACCAGAGTTCAATACAATTTGCCCGACGATAATTTAAAGGCACGCCGTGCTCAGTCCCAACTCCGGGATCGCCGACGAAAACAGAGACCAACACTCTGAAATTCTGGCACCAACGGTCGCGAACGCTCGAAACCAATTTTATAAGCTTCGACAAAACGTTGTTGTCAGTTTCGACAAAACCTTGACTACCTTAAAATTTTGATCCCGACGATGGCAAGATGAGAACAAAACGCTGACCAAGGAAGGGTTCGTCACCGGAGAAGACCGGAAACAAAACACCCAATAAAATCAAACAAAGGGTTGCACACCGGAGAAGACCCGAAACCAAATCCAAAATAAAATTAAAGTCAGGATCTCTTCTAAAGACTATTCTGCGAAGAAACAGCAAAGATTTGGCAGCAAGGAAGGTGCAAAAACAAAGAGGAAAAGTACGGTAGAAAAGATGCGGTCCAAGCAGAGAAAGAAACGATGAAAGACGCGTGACCGGGAAGGGCAAAAGGACTTTTTACTGTATAAAAATGAAACAGTAGCAATCCAAAGAAGAAACTCGAGCGCCTTTTCGCCATTTCACTGTTCACGAACAGTGAAAAACAGTGCCACCCGAGTTTGGGTTTTAGCAGTCCAATGACTGATCGTCAGTATATACAAATATGTACTTTTTCATGAACAGGTATGAGTTCGAGACTCTGCATGAACCAAGTTCATGAATAACCGTGCTGTTTGGAAGTTATCTACATGCTTTAAGTATAATTGAGTGGCTTAATTCCATCTAGATATTGACACTAGTTGAATAAAAATTGCCCCATATATATAAAGTTCTAAAACTAATCACTGAAACATAATATAAATTAACATATATGCTATAAATTACCACAAAACAACCAATGTGCATGGTTCAGTCTAGTGGTTCCTCAAACGGTCATTTCAGGCATAAAATTGTGTACAACTAGTATGCCTATCCTGGGTTTAAAGTATTTAATAATGTATCGACACATACATATATCAATCATATATAAAACACATAACCAACTGCGTTACTAGTGAGTATAAACAGATGCATGAAACAACCCATCATATTTCAATAAACTGATTATATAATAAATATAATCCAGAATGAATGATTGAAAATGTGTATCGATATGAAAATTTCAAAACATGTTAATACCTACTAAGTATTTTCACAAATCTACAGAAATACTCAGTGCTGCAAATCAGTCACCAATGCATTTAAAATATGAAATACCAAAAACGCATGTTTGCCAAAATGATGTTTGTTTCAAAACCTCATTTGTTCTAATAAAAAATATTTCTGACCCAGTCATTTTAGATCTTCCTTTTTTAGCACTTATATATCCTTTTAAGGGTTATATATATATATATATATATATATATATATATATATATATATATATATATATGAATATCCACCCGCGTATCATCATGATTTCTCACTTTTCTTTCTCTGTATTCAAAACCAGCGACAATTCTCTCCATATTAGAGAGATGTTTCTTTCCTCCAAATGATGGCAAATGATGGCAAATGATGGCTAGACTCATTGAACATATTATGATGTAAGTCTTTCTACATTATGAGATTAATTTCTCACATCCATATCTTCTAATTGTTCCATAGAGATAAAATTCTATCTTTAGATTGTTGGAGCAATATTAAAAAATATGGGAAAAACAATATAATTCCAATGATAATAATAATAAAGAAATTCACAACATCAATTATATATGAGATTAATATAAACAACTACAATGAAAGTTAGAATAACTCACAAACTTGGATATTGAGGCTTGCATAAATGCAATGTCCTAAAGATAGAATTTCGCCCCTACTCTTGTGCTTGTAGTTCGGTAGGCGTCCATCTCCCAGGATTCAACAATCTATAATCCGAAGTCAAAGCACTTCAATCTTCGGACTCTAGCGAACTTTATATATTTCGTACTCTCAAAACAAGACTCAGAATTTGACACACAAAGCATGAGAGAAATAAAGTGGAGAAACCCTATTTCTCAAGAGTAAAAATTAACTATAATTTTCTATATTTTAATGATAATGGTTTCATGAGTTTATATAGAACCCAAGTACTTCTTGTTAAGGAGATGTAACTTTTTATCTATAAGTATACATCACTTATCAAGAAAATACACATAAACACATAACATTACTAAGAAATTGGTCAATTATTAAAATTATATATTACAATATTTTATACTATAATATATAATTTCTAACAATAACATGTAGCGATGTGACTGAAGCCATGATCCCCTGCATAAGCTACCTTACGGGTAGTGGAGGACCTGCCCCTGCTGTACCATGTTGCAATGGGGTTAGGTCCGTAAACAATAGGGCACAAACCCAGCTGACCGCCAAACCGTTTGTAAGTGTTTGGAATCAGATGCCAGTACGATTCCAGGACTCCAGCCTTGTCGCTGGCCTTCCCTCCAGCTGAAGAGTTAACCTCCCTTACAAGTTCAGCACCTCTACCGACTGCAGCAGGTATAACTTGTTAGATATTATTATACACTCGGTAACAGTAATAGATCGACATAGCAATAAGTCGGAATATTTTATCCTGTTTATCCTGTTTATCCTTTTTAGCTATAACTGGATTAATCTTTTTCCTTTGTTGGATTGTTTTTGTGTTGCAGCATTAAGTGATGAAGTTGAGATGTACAACTTATTTTCAGGAAATATGGTGTGGGAATAAAGTGGGAACAAAATCATGTGCCCTGATCATGGTTTTGTAAAATGATATTATCTCGTTTGAAGGCGCAGTTCCCATACTATTGATGTATATGGAATTTATTCCCTGACGCAAAAGGAAAAAATAGAGAAAAATAAAACTCCTACTTGCAAATAATTTGGTCAATACAATTCATTGTTGTGACTTATGAAATTCCTATTACCTTACTCTTGCTAAGGGTGTTGATATTTTTTTTTTTTGTCAAAGGTTGTATTAAAATTAAATACGAATCGAAATGTTTACATCAGAAGCCAGAGTATTGAACAACCACTCTGGTTCCAAACCATCCCAAGAATGACTACCCCCCATAAGCACGGCATAAGATGCCACCATATGTGCAGCCTTATTACAGGCACGAGGAGCATATAAAAACTCAATAGCTACAAATTGTTGCTTCAAAATACATATATCCCACAAGATACCATCCAAGATCACCTCTGGTTGTATACGGCCTTGAATCATATCAACAAGAACCTGAGAGTCAGTCTCCAATTGTATAGATGTAAAGCCTTTCTCCACACAAGCCACCAAAGCCACGCGCAATGCTTCCGCTTCCGCCATAATGCTCGAGACACAATGAAGATTGCCAATACCACCAGCACCATTGAAAATGCCCACAAAATCTCTTGCCACCCACCCAACACCACCTATACCAGTCCGACTACACCAAGCACCATCACAATTAACTTTCAGCGTTCCAAAGGGTGGCTTAATCCACTCATGCGGGGCCGGAGCTCTCACTAGCTGCCCACGGGACCAAGGCTGCACCTGAGCCTCATCACCTATCATCCACTCCTCCCATTGTTTTTTAAGCAATTGTATGGCAACAAGGGGTTCTATGGCAATCTTCTCAAAAACCAAGCTATTACGACACTTCCATAACCTCCATAATCCACCAACCACCCATCGCAACAAATCACTAGCCTCTCCCTCCTTACTATATTTAGCATATAACCACTTCCAACACTCCAAAAAATCCCCCCCTACCACCATAGTTACATCTAATTGAAGCGGAGAACCAAACCAGAAAACACGGGCAAATGGGCATTGAAAGAAAATATGTACCTGCGTTTCCACCTCATTTTCACAAAAAGGACAAGTAATCTCCAAACGAACCCCTCGCCTCTGTAAGTTCATACGTACTGCCAAGATATTCTTACACCCCTTCCAAATAAAATGACATAATTTGGGTGGAACCTTCAAACTCCAAATATCCCGCCAAACCACATCCCGATTAACATCCATACTAGATTGACCCACACCTTTCCGTCCGAGCTCTCCATTCTTATTCATTTCTTGCACCACCATATACCCAGACTTCACCGAATATACTCCATTTCGAGTATAATGCCACACCACTCGATCCGGACATCCAAACCGACTAAGAGGCATACTTAAAATTGCCCTAGCTTCATCTTCGCTGAAACATAATTCAATCACCTCCCGCTTCCACTTACCCTCCATATCCACCAAATCAGCAACAAAAATAGGCATCTCCTCATGACGTGAATTAGATCGAAAAGTTCTTGGTATAGGCAACCACGGGTCCTTACCAATTTGGATACATGTTCCGTCCCCCACACGCCATCGTACACCCGCCTTTAAAATTTTCCTTCCTTGTAAAATCCCTTTCCAACCCCAAGATGTACCTCTCCCCACTGGTGCATCCATAAATGAGGAAGAAGGATAGTATTTAGCTTGAAGTACACGAGCCAAAATTGAACCAGGATTAGAGATAAGCCGCCACCCCACCTTGGCAAGCATAGCTAAATTAAAATCAATAATCTCCCGAAATCCAAGACCACCATACACCTTCTTTTTAGCAACTTTGTTCCAAGTCATCCAATGAATACCCTTTTTTGTCCTTTGATCCCTCCACCAAAATCTTGCAATAACTTGTTCAATTTCCTTTGCCAGGTGGATAGGCAATTGAAAACAAGACATAGTATATATAGGCAGAGCAGTCGCAACACTTTTGATCAAAACCTCTTTCCCAGCCACCGACAAAAATTGTTCCGCCCACCCATTTATTCGCTCATCCAATCTATTCCGTACTTCCTCGAACACTTTCTTCTTCGATGCTCCAAAATCTGCTTGAATCCCCAAATACTTCCCAAACCCTTCTTGGTGTTTAATCCCCAAAATCTGTGATAATTGATCTTTCAAAGCCTTCGAACAACCCATGCTAAAATGAACTGAGCTTTTATCCAAATTAATGAATTGGCCTGACCCCACCGCATACTGTTGTAGCAAACCCTTGATCGTATGAGCCTCGCCCTCCATAGCACGACAAAAAAGAACTGAATCATCCGCAAAAAAAACATGTGATAGAGGATCAGCCCCCTCAGTTACCGACATACCTCGTAGTCGTCCCATCTCCTCGGCATTATGAAGTAAGGAAGAGAACCCTTCGGCATTTGTTTCCTTAATTTGAGTTTTATTTTTAATGGGCTAAACAAATACTGATGAGAATTGAATTTTGAATTTTTAAGTAAAGTACTTATTTGGCGTGTTTGTGGTGTTATAGGAAGCAGGGTCTAAGATAAATTTGTAGAACTTTGAAAGGAAGATGGGTTAAGCGTTTATGGTTTTTGTAATTTCAAATTTCAAATTTGTTTTATTCTATTTCTGAAGATGTAGTTTTAACATTTTTGAGGGTACAATGCATGTTAATTCTAAGAAGAGGAGATTTGAATCTGTAAAGTTCAGGTCTCCAACTGTTCTGCTCTCTCAGTGTAAGTACATCTCTGCATATCTTTATTTCCTCAATTATATTTGACTTTGTTATGTTGAGTTCCCAAATTAAATATCTTATACTATCTTTTTGTAGCTTTCTGAAGTTTGGAATTTTCTTGATTTGTACTTACATGGTGCTTAACATGGTTTGTGCTTACTTTCCGTTTCATGGTTGTAGGCTATTTTCATTTTATGAAAATTTAAATTTTTGCATTTCCTCAATTCAATTTCAGTTTTTTAAATTTTGATTTTTTTTATATTTAATTCTTGTTGGCACAATTATAATATAAGTGTCAATATGGCTGGAAAAGGTCTTCTGATAAAGTTGTCAAAAACAGGCACAAATAGTCCTGCCTCTTTGAGCACCAAACAGTGTATTGTGCCCTTTTAGCAATGGTGACACCCATAGAGGGCACATATACAAATTTAGTTGATGCACTGTTGCTATTGGTCTATGATCACAATTGTTGGTGCTTTTTGGCCTCAAAGGGCATAGATAATTTATTGTGCACAGTGGCCCACTACAAGAAAAATGGGCTAAGAACACAATTGATATGTGCCCTTTGCATTTTCATTGAGCACAAATATATATTGGTGCTCTTAGATGTCAATGAACACAAAACTATCACAAATGTGCTTTCTGAACAAAAAGGCACATTAGTTAGTGTCTAAACAAAAATGTATTTGTGCCTATTAAAATTTGAACACAAAAGTTTGTGTCACTATTTATGGATATCCGTAATACTAAATTTTTTTATTAATTTACAAAAACACAAAAAACATTTTTGTGCCCTCTAATTTAATATATTTAAATCATTTGATTTTATAGGCACAATGTTCGTGTCTTCCTTCACCAGTCTAGACACCAATCGTACTTTAGTTTTAGTTTTTATTGATCAAGGTGCCCCACACACACACACGTTTCATCACCATCACCTGGCAGATCCACTATTTGGATCAAGTGGATGTTTTCTAAATTTATTTTCCTATTCGATACTTTATGATGTCAAATTACAGGGCTTTACCAATTGGATCAGTTCTTGAAAAAATTACGGAGTCGAAATTTATTCAAATAAAAGTCAACAAACCAATAAAAATTTGTTTTTTAGTTTTTTTTGTCTTTACATTTAGCACACACAAAAAGTTAGATTATAAAATTGTGGTAAATATGGTATGGAGCTGTTTAATGCTGTGCAATGTTCTAGTCTCAAAATAGGCTAGCAATAACGGAGTTATGACTGAAGAACTACATTGCTTTGCAACACCAAATTTCAAAGACTACATTAATGGATTTTCAATTTCAGGGACTATCTTGATTGGGTGGGTCAATTTCAGGGATTATTTGTGATAAAAACCCTTTTAATAATTATAAAATCCTTTGTACGACACCGATGTTAGAAATTGTGTCCAGTAAATATTAATAAATAATAAATCACTCTATAGCAAAAGAATATGTTGGCACAATTATGGATTTGTGCCTGTATTCTAGTATAATATGTTTTCACTCCTTTACTATTTGTAAAGGACACAATTATATATTTTTTTATTACTTTCTCATGAAACCAGCCCCACCCACACCCATAATTTTTTTTAAAACCGCCTATTTTTTACCAGCCAGTCCAGCCTCTCTCCCTTCTCATTTGTTTGAAATTATCTTCTTTATGTAGAATTGGAGTGTGTGCCACTGAGGCCCACACCTCTGTTCCCTTCCTCTGTTCCCTCTTCTATCGGTCTCATTATGCTCTCAGTCGAACTCCCTCACTTCTCTCTCATTTTTTCCCCTCATCCTTATCTCTCTCTAGTCTCTTTTCCCCGAGCCACACAACTATTAACCACCACCTTCTCCGACGACTTTAAACACCAAACCACCACCATCTCGTCTCCAAACACGAGACTAGTGCCCAAACCCTTGACTCGAACCTCAAATTGGAGAACCACACGTCTCGAACCTGAGAGAATTCCGGCGAGTTCATCGCCTTCCCGACCGAGGTAAGGTCTGTAACTACCTTTGGTTAATTCCTTCAATGTTCTAAGTCGATTTCTGGCTTTGCATGAGAAAATTTCCACCACATTTGCGAGATTGAACGAAGAACTAACGATCTCCACTATTTTGGTGAGATGCAGCTTTTTCGAGCTTTTCCCGCCCAAATCTCGTTGAAGACGATGATATTGATACCATAAACGAACTCATCACAGTCCTAGGGACCAGATTTGAGCTTTGTTGGTTGAATCTGTCATGGATTCGTAGAGACCCAAACTGGCCGTGACTTTCAAGCCATTTTCCAACCACCTCCAGCCATCCTTTGGCCTCGATTTAGGTAAAATCGAACTCCTCTTAGTCCCAGCTTCATTTTGATATATTGTGTGTTACGAATGGTTGATATTTGACGTTGATCTGCTTCTGTTTCAAATCCGACTAATAGGTATTGATTCATAACCTTTGAATTTGGGTTTCATTTCGTAACCTTGGCAGAAAAAGGTCCAGATTCCATATAGACCGTCTGATTAATTTGTTTGTGAAATAGCAAAGATGGGTTCTATTCTTATGTATTAAGATTATCTTGTTTTACATTACTATAATCATTGAATTATTGAGTTTACTAATGTTGTTGTGTACGAGGATAGGGAAAAACTATTTGAAGGAATACTTAAACAGAAATGGAAGATCTTATCCTGATGATCATCTTCATTAATTCGTTTATGGAGCAGCAGAGATTCGATGAGGTGCAAGGCTTGCTGGGGAAGATGCATCTGTCCAAAAATGTCTGCTTTCAAGTTCTTTTTGCATAGAGATGAAATATGTAACATTACAATATATGTTTGTGAGATTGAGAATGAATTGTAGGCCTTCTACATTTTATGAAAATTAAAAAAAAAAACCTCAATTTCAGTTTCAATTTTTCAAATTATGATTTTTTTTTTAATATTTAATTCATGTAGGCACAATTACATTTTAAGTGCCAACATGGCTGGGAAAGGTAGTCTGACAACTTTGTCAGAATGTAGGCACAAAACACCTTTTATTTGTGCTGACATCATGAGCACATAACTCAGTATTGTGCCCTTTGAGTAATGGTGACGCCCATAGAGGCCACGGACAATATAATAGTAGCTGCACTGTTGCCATTGGTCTATGGGCACATATGTTGGGGCCCTTTGGCCTCAAATGGCACAAATAATTTATTGTGTGCAGTGCCCATTTTTTTTGTAGTGGCCATTTTTGTTGTGCTATTTTCTACTAGGGTTCAACATTGCTTTCATGTTTGTTTATTACTTTCATATTTGTTCTAAATTAGGTTTTTATAAAAGGAACAATTATTACGTCTCCAAATTCACATTCTGCACTTTTTACAAGTGTATTTTTCATTATAATTATAAAATGTTTGAATTGCAAAATAAGATTTTTTGAACGTTAATAACAATTCCCTTTTATAAATACAATTAGTTATTCTTTAACTATCATCCTTTGATTAGTTAACAATTCATTCCCGGTTAGTAATTAATATGAAGATGAAATAAAAGCATAGTGTACTCACTAGTACAAAAACATATTTGCGCGACAGCAACTTGTGCAACGGAGCAAATTTCGTCAACCAAAGTATGGTTGTGCAACGCTAAACACAAAACGTCGCGCAAACGGCTCTTGCGCAACGAAACTTTGCGTGACGAAGACTGGCGTCGCACAAAATTGTTTTGCGCGATGCATGTGCCATTTGCGCAACCTGTCCTGTGCGTCGTGCAAGATTTTGGCGCCAAACCATAATGCTTTGCTGTTTTTTCCCAACATTGTGCGACGATTGCCCACCTTCATAGCGCAAAACAGTTTTGCGCGACGCTGGTCCTCATCGCACAAAGTCAACGACTTTTTTCCCATCTCTTAATCAGTTTGGGAGGCAGAAACTGCAAATTAAATCACCTTTTGTAGACCTTAATGAATGGTTCCAAAACTAAATTATTTCTTCCTTACAATTTTGTGGTATCCACTAGTGTAAGTATTTTAAATGATTTCTTCCTTATGATGTAGGTCCCTACATCGTGCAAAACTATTTTGCGCGATGCTTGTTACTTCTTCGTCGCGCAAATTAGTTTTGCGCGATGTAGGTTGTCCGTCTCACAAAACTACTTTGCACTTACAGTTGACTTCTTCGTCGCTCAAACCCTGCTTTCACTGTCTTGGCGCAACAATTGGCGCGCGATGAAGGTTTTCTAATTTTTTAGCAACTTTTTTTTACTTTGCACAACGAAGGACCTGCGTCGCACAAGTGTTTTTTTGTACTAGTGACGTAAACCTCTTCTGAAAATTAAAGATCGAATTATGCAATATACTTGGCAAATAATATATCATAAACCAATGTATATCTGTTCTAGAAAGGATAATGAGCTTTCTCCGATAATAATTAAGTGCTATAGCTAGGTGACCATAGGGTTTCTTTACTTGCAACTTTGGATTTCAGCTACCACGTACAAAAGTGGAAAACAAAGACTGTAAGACAATTTTGTGAAATTACAAAGACTGTAAGACAGATAGCGTTCCTGCTACTTACTAAGTTTAAGAGCGTAACACTTTCTTGTTAATGGCACACGGTTCTTTAATTAATAAGCAGTTCATTAAATCATAATGGTGAAGTTACACTCGTTAACACACACTTTTCATATTGCGGATATGTTGTCAATATTTTCCATTTGCATTAGAACATGAGTGTTTAAACAAACATATGATAAGTTTAGAATTCTCTATATTCCTATATGTTAATGGGATGAGTTGAGCCCTGATCTATTCTAGAAAACCACCACTTGAGAATCATGACGAATATTGACCTCGATTGTAGAGGGATGAAAATCTCAACAACAAATTGTTGGACTTATTTTCTGCAAAACCTTTTGGAAGTAGGGTAACTCCATATGCACATAATCGTGAAATATTTATTGATATTATATTGGTCAGGCATTGATGAGACGCAGTTGAACATATAATTAGGTTAGGACTTCTTTTGCTTTTGGTCTTGGTAAAAAAAAATCTATCATCCATTCGGGGCTTAAATATTGGTTGGTTGAGCGATTGAATGAATGAGTTATGGTTCGTAAATTCTTAAGAACGTGCACACACAGGAGAGATTTTTCAGTGTGACCGGCACATGAGATGGTACATCACGTGTCATTATACAAATTGTTGGATATGTGTGCTAAAAAGTTAATAACTTAAAAAATAAAAAATTTCACCACTTACATAAAAACATGTGGTGTACTATCTGTATTCCCGTCACAATTAAAAATCTCTGCACACACAAAGAGCAGTTTAATTTATAGACACATGAAATATATTTTTCTTCTGGATTCAAGTGCTAGCATTTAACTTACACAACTGAACTCCACCAAAGTTTTCAATATCCCAACTACCAATTTTACACTATATAGACAACACCCCTTCAGCCCTTCTAGCACTCACCAGTGTATCCAAACACTTCCTCAACAGTTTCAAAAGATTAGTGTACTCTTATTTACGAAGTCGTTATGGCTAGCTCTGGACAGCTCCTTAAGCTTGCATGCTTGGTGGTGGTGATGTTCTGCATGGTGGCTGGTGCCCCCAAAGCCGAGGCAGCTGTGACATGCGGTCAGGTGGTGAACAACCTGCTTCCATGCGTTGCCTACGTGACGAACGGCGGGGCACTGGACCCCGCTTGCTGCAACGGGGTGAGGACCCTCTACAACCAGGCTCAAACTACCCCTGACCGCCAGAACGTCTGCAACTGCTTGAAGCAAGCAATCAATGGAATACCTTACACCAATACCAACGCTGGCCTTGCTGCTGGCCTTCCTGCCAGGTGTGGTGTCAACATTCCGTACAAGATCAACCCCTCTACTGACTGCAAAAGGTATTATAATCAATTATATTCATGCTTGATAACAATTTAAGTTTTTAGTAAGTCAAGCCAAAATTAAAAAACACACAGAAGTACGTAGTTTTTTGGTTTTTTCTTTTTCTTTTTCTTTTCCTGAAAAAATTACAAAACAATTAACAAAAATAAGAATAAATGATTATCAAACTGTTCCTAAATTAACTTCTTTTCTTAGATCTTAACCTTTTTTTTTTTTTTTGTGTTGCAGTGTGAAGTGATCAGAGCTTTGTGAAGAGTAAAGACCAAGAGCTTAATTGCCTATGGAGGAACATGTAGTGGCATAAGAATAAATTAATCTGGTGCTTTACGGAGTTTATCTGCTGTTCGTTTCAGTAGGGCTTACTTCTAGTTGTTTTGTCATCTGCTTGGTCTTTGCTGTCTTTAACTTCTACGTTGTTATTTATTTTAATCTGTGTTTGTAAATGGTGGCTGATTGGCCCTGTGTTTAGTCAGCTTCCTGGTTGAACTTTAATTAGCAATTATATATCTTATTTCTAAATATTTATGCCTCTGCAATTTCTTTTGTTAACTGAAAATAAATTAACGCAAAACCCTAGAGTACCAAGCAAACACTACCGCAGAAGCAGGGGGTGTATCATCCCAAATATGACAATGAGGGAGGCACTGTCCCTAGCTTGCCAAGACATCAACAACAAAGTTAGCCTCTTTAAAAATTCAGTAATACGACATTAATTCTCAAACTTTTTTTCTAGATTTGTATGTAACAACTAATGTGGAAGTAGTTTATATGGTATTAGTTCATAACCAAGTACTCAAGTGATGTTTGTACGACCTTCCACAGAAAGCGATCCTAATATTTCAGATTGGCAAAAGTTAACATACTTAAACACTATCTTCAACTAGTAAAGCTAGAGAAAACGATCATTTTATGTTGAGACAAAAATGTAAAAACTGACAATGATACAAGAACACTATTATTGTAAATAACATTTTACCTGCTTTGGTTTTGGTACAATTGTTACCTCATACAATATCTTTAAAATATTTCAATTTCATACATTTATTTACATTTTTATTTCAATTTCATACGTCCGTTAAAAAATCTGTTAAGTTTACCGTTAAGTAATAACGTAACACATTTTGGTCCACATTTGTGTAATGATATGTGGCTGCCAACTTTGCTGCGCCACATGGATAAAAACAAATTAGAAATTAATTAATTAAAAAAACAGTAGGCCCACCAACCCATCCATCCTCACCCTACTTCTCCATCCATCCATCCTCGCCCAATTACCAACCTCATATGCCCTAGACCAAGCTGGGCTACCCATACCACGCCCTACACCACCACCAACACCATTACGGAGTAATCGTAGGACCTTCTTCCACCACCACCCCACGACCCGTCCCCGCCCCGACCCGAATTCGCTCTGAGCAGCCGTAGGAGGAAAACCCACCCAAAGCGATCAAATCAGCCGGGTACACCAGCAAGGACACCCGCCTACAGAAAGTTATGGGTGTCTGCGAGGGCCTATTTGCAGACATGGTTGATAGGCTCAACGACTCACTGCCCTCCATGGATGTGAATTAGGGCGAGAAGCTTCTCTCCGCGGCCAAAATCAACGACTCTCTGGTGGATCTCAATACGACCCTCGTTCAAGAATTCAAAGCGGCATTGCAAAATCCAACCAAATTTTCTAGCAATAGTTTGGCGATTGTGGCGAAAGTCCTGAACCTTTCTAACGAATTTGAACTTTCCAGTTCACCGGAGGCTGCTCGGGGTCGGAGGATCTGAGATGGGTTTTTGGGGTTGGGTTAGTCCGAAGGATAGGAGGCTGCTGCAGGACAACAATGCGACGGCCTCCAGATAGTGGTGGCTACTGGCGAAGGACAGGATCAGAGATGTGAACACGATTCAGGAGGTGATGGAGGCCATGGATGATCGAAGAAGAGAATGTGTTGATGGAGAAGATGAAGTGGTATTTTGATTTGGAAAGGGATCCCCCTAATCCACCAAGTCCGGGACCAGACTGTTTCAACAGTTATAATTATTATAATTTTTAAAAGGTATTTCTATTTGCAGCCGTTAGATCAAATTTCAACGGTCTAGATCATGAACTTAATGGATTAGGTGGAACGAGATCCAGCTTTAGATTTGTTTTGATTTAATATTATTTTTTAAATTAACTTTTTAATATTTAGTTAATTTTATTTGCCACATCATCACCTAAATATGGGTCATCATGTGTGACATTATCACTTAATGGTAAATTTAACGGGTCAATTAAAATAAAATGTACATAAATATGGGTCATCATGTGTGACATTATTTTAAATTTTAAATTTTAAATTAAATATAAATAGTACCTAATGAAAACTGACCGCACGATGTATAATGAACGGATACGATTACGGGATCCCCCGGATCCCCAAGAAAAGGCAGAATAGAAAATTGGGGAGAACCAATAGTAGAAACAAGGAGAAAAGGAAGAAGAGGACACAGCACCCGACCCCAGCCGAAGCTAGGGCCGATGCCACCGAAGAGCCTGGAAGAAGATCTCACAGAAGTACTCTTACACAGAGAAAGAAACTCTCACAGAGAGAGAACTAAAATTTTTAAATGCTTGGTTTACATTTAAAATTTGCATATCCCATTAAAGATACTGTTATGTTATGTATATGTTTAGCATCGAGTCCGGTCCATTTACCATGATGGCTTGTTTCCCAATAACAAGGAGAAATAAAATCTACGACAAGCAATTCAGTCCTTTCTATTGATTGGGTTGGCACCTTAAAGTGAAGAGTAGTAAATGAACCTACCATATTATAAAGTGAAGAGTAGTAAATGAACCTACCATATTAAAAAGAGACTTGCCTATCCTCGAAATGTCATTGTGTCGTTAATTCAAAACAATATATAACACATTATTGATTTGAGATACTACAACAATAACATCATCAGCGTAAATAAGTCATCTTCCCAATCAATTTATTTGTATAACTGTTTGGACCCGATTTTACACTATCGGCTCGTGCAATCAAGGTCGTTGATGAACATAGTTCTCAACCGTTGGATAACATAATTGTTAAGATAATTGGAGGATATATTGTGGTTTTAATCATGATATTATCTTTTAATGATGAATTATCTTGATATTTTCTTGTACAAGATGAGGTGCAAATTATATCTTCAACTTGAAAGTGAGCAATACAGTTCAATTTGATTTGGGGTTCTTGGAATTTAAACGTGTGGTGGATTAGAGCATCAGAGTATTTTATCAAGAGTCCTAATACATTGCGGCATTGGTTGGGAAAATGGATATTGGTTGGCAGAGAGATTAATGCATTGTGCATTCATAAAGATGAGGATGCCAAATTGGAGTTGGTCAGCCACGTGTGCTTGGCTGCATGAAAAAAATTGATGACCTCCACGTGTGCTTGGATGTGGTCAGCCATACATGCTATAGTCATTATCATTTTTGGTTAATGTTCTTTGTCACTTGGAAGTTGCTGATAGGATTAGGTTTTTTTGGTTTGTTATTATCCATTTAAAAGTGGGTGATAAATGACGGATAGTCGTACGAAGGATAGATGACATGCGGATCAATCTATCTTCCAAGTTGCAGTTGAATTCTACAAAATACCATCAGGCTGCGAGCAGATATGCAGCCACTATAAATACAAGAGGTCGTGGAACACAAAGAAGACCTCCAATTCAACACACAAACTGCCATGCGCAAACCCTCGCTCTACGCGAAACCTCTCAAACATCTTGAGATTTTTTATTTTCCTTTTTCGCCAACACATCTTCAGTTTGGATAAACAACACTGTGAAGGCAACCGACGAACATCTTCAGTTTGGATAAACAGCACTGTTGCCGTAAAATCAGCCGACCGTGGAGCACATTCAGTTTGGATAAACAACACTGCGACAAGGCCGACTGGTTATCTATCCAAATCTTGGTCGAGGAGGATTTTCGAATCCTTATCGACATAGGTCATCTCGTTAGCCTTCTCGACGACACGGAGTGTTACAAGTTACTATACTCGGCACATTGAACACCGAGTTGTTTATGATTGGTTATTCGCAAGTAGGTTTTAGAATTCGGCATTCTGACGGCCGAACCACTTTCACAATCAAGACATACATTTGTTTTGAGTATTTGTGTCCCCATACTTTGTTGTCGATTCGGCGTGCTTATACTCTCACGAATATAATCACCGTGACTGAATCCGGCGCCGACGATTTGTGAACTTCGCAGAACTAGTAGCTTTGTCTTCAAGCTCTAGAACCTGAAGGCCGGGACGTGTTCCTTCCTCGGCTGCAGTCGCGAGATCAAGAAGTCAGCCGCGCGCTCAACGCAACATCAACACATTTTACTCCTCGGCCGAGCTCGGCCGACGAGTTGGCACGCCCTGCATACAACCGAAGGACGTAGTTAGCTTACTAATTACTCGGCCTGCGCGCCACGTAGGCTTGGTAGTTTTTAGGGTCAACAATAACATGCATAATGGAATATCTGATCCAAACTCGAGAGAAAGATTTGTGATGAAATAAGATGGTCCATCATATAACTGGGAAATTGACTTACATACTTGTGTATTATAGCTAGGCTGATTTTACATGATAGGCCTTAATATGATTAGTCCTCTTGAAACCATCTTTTCTCATCAGTTGTTTACATGCAAATATTGGAAAAGAATTTTCAGTGCCAACATATATAATCTCAGATATGCAACATACGGACCACATTTCCAACATAGTACGTCTGAATGTAAACCCCTCCTCACCCAAATGCATTATCTAACTTGAATGCATCGATCTTTCGTATTTATTTGTGTAAAATCCACACCAAAACATGAAATGCAGCAAAATATAGCAGTAGATCATCAATAATTAGCCACATCGATCTCTCCAGATTTAGTAATTAATTAATCATGTAAAACAAAAAGAATAAATCATGCTCCAAACATAATGGAACTGATATACTGAAATTTTGGCAAGTGGAGTGGACAATTAATCTAATGAGAATATTTAGGGGAAAACTTAGTTGGCTTCTTAGACGTAGGGAGTCATTTCTTTTTAAATAACGAAGTGACAATATTTGATTGTACAAACGTTAGTCATTCATAAGCGTTGAACTAATTGACGGTTATAATAACAAGTAACTTATTTGTGATGAGCTGTCTATTTTTTAAAATTAATAGAAAACTAGACAATCTCTAAATCTAATGAATTTTTTCAAGAGTCTTATAATTATAGTAAAATGATGGTTCTTTCCTTACATATAAGAAGTCAATCAGTGTTTGCGAATTGAGATCCTAGAAAGTCCATTTTGCGACCAAACGAAACCCTAATAGCTACGGGTGAGCATGTAACATGAGGCTTTTTTTTGCCGTACATTATTTGAAATTACTGTAATCTATAAGAAGAGACTTAAGTGTAAAAAAAACATGCACAATACGTACTTTAACCAGCTGACCTAACCTACGTCTATTCAACATGAGCCGCTTAGAATAATATCAAGTTCGGCTCCAACTACCATGACCCAAGCCCAAGACGTGCAGTGGTGGGCCCAAATCAGTCACATTGTTAGTTAGGCTAAGATGGAGTTGAGTTTGAGTAGGGTTTTTTTGTCAAATTTGGTTCTTGGTTTGCTGAATGCTGAGGTTCCGGATAACTTTAGCTTAACTACTTTTCTGCTTTAGTTGTTTCAAAACAGCCAACTGCTCCTCATTCCCTTCCCCACCCAACCCTAACAAACAAGATTAAACGGTGATCTAGTGAAGTGGTTCACAGAAATTTCCTACAGGGCCCACCACGAGCGACAGAAACTACACCTGACGTGACAGGGCCCATCAAATGTGTCCACGTTCATCACGGGCCAGGCCCCACCACCGTTTTTGCCCCTGCAGGCTGCATCCACTTTTGTCCTGGAATTTTCTTCACTAACCTACAATACGAATACTCGTATGACATAAGTATACTACTATTATAACGTTTCGTAAAATTAATGCAACGCTGGATATAAGTTTTATTTTACACAATGTTATATTATTGACGTGTAACGGCCCAATAGCGGCTACTCATTTTTGTATACATTTTTGTTCTATAATACGTACTCTTGTATTCATAAAAGTGGGGTCTGTAAACTATTTACATGCAGAAAAGCTAAAAGAAAAAACTAGTTATATTTACAGCGAAGCATGGGCACCGACACACGATTCAAATACGGCACGATATATATGGTCCAGTGGAGTCTTGTAGTTAGGGTTTGAATTTTTAATTTCCGCATTACAGATTGAGAGTTTTAACAAAATATTCCCGGTATTATTCATTTTGAACGAAAAATCACATTTTTACCTTTAACTGTCACTATTCACTATACCTTTAAAAATGGTTTTTCATTAAAAGAGAAGTTTTTTTGGACTTTTCGTTAGTTTTCCTTTATAGATTACCTACCTTTGAAAGGAATTGTTTTATTTTTATTTTTGTGCCAAATGATATACAAGAGAGGATGAATTGAACCTCATGTTCATGACATGAACGCTCTTAACCAATTTGGACAACCATGTCAAGAAGGATTATAGCTTGTAAACCAATTTGAAGATTCAAGCAGTCAGTCTTTAGACACTTCTGATGAAGAAGCTGTATTTTTAATACATGCAATAGCTAACTCAGGAGATTCTTTCATGCCACGCATTCGCCTGATTATTATCCGAATAAAGGTCATGTTGCAGTCACAGCTATAAGAACCATGCGAAAGAGACATGTTATGGATGAGAAAGACAAGTTAATAGGAGAAGCAAGAGAATCTAATACCATGGACCTAAGAGGATATGTTTGTGTCCAAAGGAATTATGAGAACAATTGAAGTATACATATCTAGGTGATGGTGGAAAATCCACAAGAGATATTTGCAAAAACTAGGAGATGCAATGCAAGTAGGTCACCATGTTTTAGGTTAAAGTAACCTTTAAAAACTAAGTCGAAACGAACAGTCGTTCGTATACATCCAAACCCTAACAACATCGGTTCAAGTGCGTGACCAGAGGTATCTTTTGCGTGCAGTAAAGGAGGGAAAAGGCCTACACATCTGTACCCGGTGATGTCAAAAGTAACGTACCACCGAATGGAATATTGGCAACAAAATTTTCCATCGTGCCTGAAGCTGCATCGAAACGGGATCAGGCATCCAACAGTTTGTCATTGGTTGAAACCATATAGGTATTACTTGGCTCTATTTACAGCTGCACAACATGTGATTAAGAGCAGATTATTGGAAGGAATCAAGGGTTTATTAAATTCTTAATCATGATTAGGTAGCTAAAGATGTCACAAAGTACCTCACTTTTCCCCAACTTTATATCCTTCCATTAATATTAAATGCACATCTCCGTACACTACAGCTGCCGGATGTCCATTTAGCCCGTCCCCCATACCCTCTTTTTCTATACAAAAAGACACCCCATAGCTTCTGAACATGTCTTCCATCCTAGTACTATTTTCGCTCAAAGTCGTTTAACTTCATAATTCTGATAGGATACTCTGAACTGGTATGATCGCCTCCGTTTCTTTACTGTGAGCTGGTATGTCACCTTATCTTATGTACATAACTGAAAGAAGAATCCTAGTCTTTTTTTCTCCTATTGATTCTTGACAAGTATGAATTTTAGCGACGAAACAGTAAGTCCGTCAAGCTGCTCTTCGATCCACTTCGCCAGGACCAGCTAAAAAGGGGTCTCCGATTCGGATAACATCCACTCGCATAAACAAAATAAAAATATGCTCTCTCCATGTCCTTTTCTAGCTGGAATCTTCACAACAATTATGTGACTTAAAACAACAACAAAACCCTTTCCTGTTCTTCCCAGAACTCTCCAACTGCAAATCCCTCCACTTCCTCTCTTCTTTTTACTTTCTTCCCTTTCTTCAACCATGCATCGAAATCTCCTCGGAACAGAGGTTAACACGGCGGCGCCGTTGTCCAATGGAAACAGAGCCGCCGATTCGTACGTTAGCGAGGCCAAGTTCGACACCAACATGGTGATCATATTGGCTGCCTTATTGTGTGCTTTGATATGCGCACTTGGTCTCAATTCGTTCGTCCGCTGCGCCCTCCGCTGCAGCCACAGGTTCGCTCTCGAGACGCCGGAGCAGGCGGCTGCGCAGTTGGCCGCCACCGGCTTGAAGAAGAGGCATTTAAGGCAAATCCCAATTGCGGTGTACGGCTCCGGCGTGAATATTCCGGCCACCGAATGCCCCATCTGTCTTGCGGAGTTCGAAGACGGAGAAAAAGTTCGAGTCTTGCCGAAATGCCATCACGGATTCCACGTGAGGTGCATAGACACGTGGCTTTTGTCGCACTCGTCGTGCCCGAATTGTCGGCATTCGCTGCTGAGTACTAGTTCTGCTGCCCCGGCCGCCGCTGCTGTTGCGGCTGCAGATTCAACTCAAGAAGCTAATGCGGCGGCGGAGGG
This sequence comes from Malus fusca, assembly GCA_035220775.1. Taxonomy (NCBI): domain Eukaryota; kingdom Viridiplantae; phylum Streptophyta; class Magnoliopsida; order Rosales; family Rosaceae; genus Malus; species Malus fusca. The sequence continues at coordinate 25,470,324 of CM069062.1, forward strand.
GTCATCGGCAGCCGCCACCAACGAGTCCAGCCAGCAAGGTGGCAGAGTAGTCGTAGTGGTTGAGCAGGGGAGTTAAACTTTGCCAATTGGCCAAAAGTCATAAATTTTTATTGTTTTATGAAATTTATGGATCTAATTTTGTGGAGGCCAATCAGCAATTAGGAAATAATGGGAGTTATTCACTTTTATTTATTTTGTATATCATACAAAGAGCAGTATGAGTTCATATCACCATGATGAACTATGTCTTCTGGTGCACTTCTCTGATCATATGTATATTTCAGTTGATAATTAATCAAATCAAAAATCAAATGAACAAGATTTGCAAATTCATAGTCAATTTTTAATTAAATAAAGTTTGCGGGCAGAACCTTCGACAGGTTTGGAAGTTCTTTTGTAAGTGGTTTATGGATGACGTGTCTATGCACCAAATTTTTCTTGAATTGGAGGAACACTAAACAATGAATGAAATGGACACTAAATTGCATTATATGTTTATTATTTAGTGTCATGAAATTGGGTAGAAGAACTAACGAGGTTTAGTTCAATTTTTTTGTGCGGACAAAAGAGGTTTAGTCATATCGTGGTCCAATTATACATTTATGGGATGGTGAGTTGGAACGGACTTTATTCCCACCACCATAAATTATCCGAGTGAGGATGCTCGCCGGCTTTTTTGTGAGGATTCCGATGATCCTTAAATCATATCCGTTCATCGTATGTCGTGCTGTTAGATATTATTGTAAAAAAAAATTTATTTAAAATTGAATATAAACAGTACCTGACGAAAACTAACCACACGATATACAATGAACGGATATGATTAGAAGATTCTCGGAATCCTCACAAAGATAATCCGTCGAGGATCCTCTCTCAAATTATCCCAAAGCCAACCGATCCACGACTAAAAGTGGAGCTCCTCCCCTCATCTTTGTACTTCAAACCAAAAACTTCTATCACTGGTCCTATGTGCAAGAGGATCTCCTCCCTTATATCTGCTTGGCTTTCTTTAGATTTTTTTCTCTCCAAAGTAAAAATATCAAGACAAGTAGAGCATTCATTCCCTAAAAACAAAAATTGTAATCTTTCGAACTGATCTTATACACCTTGGCAATAATAAGTGCGGAATTTAACACTTGTTAACTAGTTTTAAGTCTACTGTTACGTTTCTTCTAATGTTGAAAGAGATCCTAAGTTCGAATCTCATTTTTCATTGATAAATGAAAAACGCAGCTACAGAGTATCTTAGAAATTGATGAAGCCGGATATTGGGTCGTTTAAATGTAATTTTAATGTAGCATAGGACGAACAAAGGGGTGTTGGTGGTGTTGGGGTGGTGATTCGGAGCGATAGGGGTGACTTCGTGGCAGCTATGGCAACTACGCATGTCGCTATTTCCTCTCCTCAGCTGGCCGACACTATGGCAGCTAGGGATGCGGTTTTTTTGGTCAAGGAAAGGCAACTACAGGCTACTGTGTTTGAAGGTGATGCATTGCTTGTTATGGTAGCCCAACAACATGATGGTCATGAGGACTTTTCGCTGTTCGGAATAGTCTAAATGATACTCGATCGTTGATTCATTCATTGCCCCAGTAGTGGAGGATTGGTTACAGCGGAAGGGAAACGAATAAAGTGGCGCACAGATTAACACAGATGAGTCTGAGTAATGAGAATTCTATTATTTGGTTTGAAGAACCTCCTGATGTAATTGTGGATCTTTTCTTTTAGGATAGTTTTTCTTAATTTGTTTGGGTGCGGGACACTTTTTTTCCTTTTGACTGGGTTAAAATCCCAAACAAGATTTTTGTCGAGGCCCAATGCATGCACCATATCATCATTGATTGTACGTGTTCTCTTCTTTATTGAATATCGTATCTTTTCTCAAAAAAAAGCTACACCTAAACTTGAACACAAAGGAGACAATATTTCAAACCAATTATGTGTTAACATATGAATAAATTAAAACGCATGACGAAAAGTGATGAGCTTCGGATATCGTCCCAATTTGGCATCACCCTCCAAATTAGGATTTCATGAGCTTTGTCCTCTAATCTTGGTTTTTGTTACTTTATGTGCAAATAACTTACGTGCAATTAGAATGTCAAAATAATAGTATCACAAACAAATCATGCGCTTCCATGTGAGTAAAAACTTAACAAATAAAATAATGTTATACGTTTCAGATATCTTCTAAAATAAAACGTCAAATTGACAGCATCACAAGTTAATCAATTTCCCTCCAAAGTTGCAAACTAGGGTTTTGTGAGCTTATTCCTCTAAACCCATGTGGGTTTATTTGAGCCGTCAATAATGGTCCATTCACTTAAGAAAGTTGCATGGATGACTCAATTACTGCTGTAAATAGCTGATCCTAGTCCTCTATGATTGCAAGTTATGCCAAAGACAATGTGAGCAAACTGTCGACATTTTGTAAGGTCTCCTTGTAACAGCAATAAGTGAACCATGGTCCATGGACCACCACTATTTGTGCCTACTCGTCATGTACCACTTCTTAGACCATGGTGACTTATAACCTAAATTTTTCCCTTTTTTTCCCCCCTAAATCCACTCAAACCCAAAACCTAAACCAAACCTAAAACCTAAAACTTAAAATGAAGGCAAATATAGGTCACAAATTTAGCCCACAAAAGCTGCTGGGACCCACAGATGAGAGTGAAAAGTGGGCCTTGTCCTGTAGCCAACGGCTACTTTTCTTCATCGGGTGGTGGTGGTAATTGGACCGTTGGATAACCAACGGTCCACATTCAATTTTTTTTTTGTTTTATATTTATATATTTATTGAATCCAATAACTTAAATCGAATATAATCAAATCTAAGGGTAAAAAAAAGATCTAACGGTCCAAATGTAAATCCAATGGCTAGAATAATCTTAAAATTTATTGGAATTTAAATATTTTTTTCCAACGGCTAGAATAATTTTTTTTTTTTAAGTTTATGTGGTTTATCATGATTTTCATGTATTGATTTAGTGATTTTTCAAAATTTATCGGAATTTAAATATTTTTAGGTTAAAATGTTCATAAAATTAATTTAGGATAGTCTAAATAATTTTTTAAAAAAAAATTAATTTTAAAAAAATAGCCTTAATTTATTTTTTGATAATCTGGGGCTAAAACCTAAATTTTATGGGCTAAATATTTTTAGGTTAACCTTTCATCAATTGGAGAGGTGCATGGCTATGGATCTGACGTGATAAGTCAGGGCTAAAGGGGAAGAAATGGATGGTTTATTCACTTCTTGTTTTGGGGTGGATGTAACGTAAAATCATGTGACGTATATAGATCATATAATAGAGCGGACTGAGTGAGCAAAAAGAGTTGGTAGATTCATACTGATCACAATAAATATAAGTGAAAATATGATCGGCAGTAAAATATACAATTCATTTTATAGTCGACTGACCGCATTTGCTATAGTAAGTCTTTTTACTGTATATCTATAATGGGTAAATCTCTGTTTACTATTCTCATGTTTTGTGGTTTTCAACATTTAGTACATCAAATTTTTTTCGTCATAGAGTCGTACCTAAAGTGTAAATTTTGGGACAGTCTCATACATCCGTTAGTCAAACTGTTAACTTTGCCGTTAACTGATGACGTGACGCCTATGTGGACAATGACCGGACAACACGTGTCAGGTCCACGTGGAAATTAAAAATTCAAAAAATATATTTATTTAAAGAAAAGTTAAAAAAAAAACCAAAAAAAAAAAAGAGGCAAAACCCAGATCGTGTTACCCAAATCCACCCGCAACTACTTCCCTCCCCATTACGCCTCCATCCCCTCCACCCCCCACCCACCGACGCCCTTCCTGATACCCACACAGCAGAACCCATTTCATCCCCCAATTTTATCAAGACACCCACCACCTCCAGCCACGCCCACCACAGTTTCCAACCCTGGCAGCTCAAATTCTACAGAACTCAATATACCAAACAATCAAAAACAAAATTTGGTTTCAAGTTTTAGAGTTCACAATCCAAAATTTACAGATTACATTGACAATATTTCAACAAGAACAAGAAAAAGATTCAATTCTACACAACTCAAGAGAAATTACAAAATACAAATAAAAAATTAAATCTTGGGTTTTAGATTATAAGCTCAAAAAAAACTCAGAAGTGATAAACCATACCATTTCCTACTCTTAATGATCTTTTGGCGTCCAGGAAACTTGAACTTGGCACGACGGAGGGCCTCGGCGGCGTGGCTCTTTTTGCTTTCCTTGCAACGAATAGATAGCAGCACCTGCCCAATAGCAACCCTAGCGCAGGTCCCGAGCGGCTTCTCGAAAGCTCCGCGCATACCAGTCTGAAATCTATCAGCTCCGGCACACGAAAGCATCTTTTTGATTCGGAGGACGTGGAAGGGGTGAACCCTAACCATCAGGTGGAATGTATCTTTTCCGGCGAACTTGGTCATGTACTTGTTGCAGGGATTCGCGCCGCCTCGAGAGCCTCGCTGGAAGATTTTCCTTCTCCCAGGAGACGAGCTGGAGTCAGATCGAGCGAGAAATCACAGAGAGAGGGGCAAAGCAATGGAGAAGAAGCAGAGCAAACCAATCGAGCGGTTAAACACGATGGTATCTGGAGATGAGTGGACCACAGGGGGTGGTGGAGTTGGAGGAGGAGGGCGACGGCTGGATTTTTGGGATGGGAGAAGGGGGTGGGATCGGGTGGTTACGGCGGGATTTTTGGGAAGGATGATGGAGGATGGGAGAAGGTGGGATGGAGGCGCAATGGGGAGGGAAGTGGTTGCGGGTGATGGGGGTGGGAGGGTGGGGGACTTGGGAAGACGATCTGGGTTTTGCCCCTTTTTTTTTTTAACTTTTTTTTAAATAATTATTTTTTTAAATTTTTAACTTCCACGTGGACCCATTAATGACACGTGGCGTCCAGTCATTGTCCACATAGGCACCACGTCATCAGTTAACGGCAGAGTTAACAGTTTGACTAACGGATGTATGAAACTGTCCCAAAATTTACACTTTAGGTATGACTCTGAGACGAAAAAAACTTGATGTACTAAATGTTGAAAACCACGAAACATGAGGGTAGTAAATAGAGATTTACCCATCTATAATTGTAAGGTTAAAGTATTAATAATACTAAGGCTTTTTAGCCAAAATGGTCATTGAGATTTGCATAACACATCACTTTGGTCTCTGAGATTGAAAATCAATATAAATGGTCCCTGAGATTGTCCATCATCCATTATTTTGGTCATTCCGTTAAAAACTCCGTTAAGTGTCCCAGAGTTCTTGGCCGAAAGTTTGGGCAATTTTTAAAGCTTCGTAATTCAATCGTTTCTTAACCAAATTCAACCCATAATATATCAAAATGAAGATAGGAAAGTTTAGAACAAGATTATACCTACTTAAAAGCTCAATGGTTGCCAGAGATTGCCGGAAAATAGCCTGAAAGGTGACTGGTCTGCGGGAAAACGGAAAAACTCGCCGGAAACTGGGTAAACTTTAAACACTCATAACTTCTTCAATACTCAACGAAATCAAGTGATTCAAAAATAAAAATCATACTTCTCAACGAGACGAAGAGAATGGTAACTTTCTCGATGGCTAATTCACCGTTATTTGACCGGAAAATGGCTCGAAAGTGGCTAACTCGAGACCAAGATAGCCACTTTCGAGCCGTTTTCCGGCCAAACCACGGCGATTTAGCCATTGAGAAAGGTATCGTTCTCTTCATCTCATCGAGAAGTATGATTTTCGGTTATTGAATCACTCGATTTCGTTGAGTATTGAAGAAGTTATGAGCATTTAAAGTTTACCAAGTTTCCGGCGAGTTTTCTAGTTTTCCCACGGACCAATCACCTTTCAAGCTATTTTCCGCCCATCTCTAGCAACCATTGGGTTTCCAAATACGTATAATCTTGTTCTACACTTTCCTATCTTCATTTTGATATATTATGGGTTGAATTTGGTCAAGAACCGATTGAGTTACGAAGCTTTAAAAATTGCCCAAACTTTCAGCCAAGAGATCCGAGACACTTAATGGAGTTTTTAACAGAATGACCAAAATAATTGATGGTGGACAATCTCAAGGACCATTTTTATTGATTTTCAATCTCAGGGACCAAAGTGATGTGCTATGCAAATCTCAGTGACCATTTTGGCTAAAAAGCCTAATACTAATAATATCAATTACTTATCCACATTAAAAAGTGTAGTTAATCACATCATAAAAAAAAATCGTTAAATATTAATGGGAATAAAACCACATATTATAGTTTTTATGGCGATTTGTTACTCTTGTAAGACCATATCCAACCCTTGGCCTAAAACCTAAAATTTTTAGCCCAAAAAATTTAGGTTTTAACCCAGAAACAACTTTTTTGCTCTAACCCTTTTGGCCTAAAATTTTAGCCTCATATTATTAAATAATGAATTTAGGCTTTTTTTAAAAAATAATAATAATTTTGTAGACTATCCTAAATTCATTTTAAGAAAAACTAATGAAAAAGGCTTGAAAACTTTGAGTTTTAACGAAAATGACAAAATAAAGGGTAAAGTGAATAGTACCATGATTGACTTTTTAGTGTAAAAATGTGGTTTTTCGTTAAAGTGAACAGTACTGGGAGCTTTTCGTTAAAGTTCCCTTAATTTTATGGACATTTTAACCTAAAATATTTAAATTCCGATAAACATTGAAAAATCACTAAACCGACACATGAAACACTAAAATTAATTAAGAATATGAAACACTTGATAGAGATGTATAAACACAAGACACATAAGCAAACACATGGTTTTGGAAGATGGTAGAAAGAAAAATTAGAAGAATTGTAGGAGAAAAGTGAGTTATGTGTGGATGTTTCAACAAATATATAGGTATTTACAGAGTTTTTTGGTGAATTTTGAATTAAATAATTTTTTATAATAATTTTAACCGTTGAATTTAAATTTCGGTCGTTAGATCTTTTTTTTTACCATTAGATTTAATAATATTCGATCTCAGTCGTTGAATTCAATAAATTTATAAATATAAAACAAAAATATTAACTAAATTAAATGTGGATATAACCAACAACTCATTTGAATGTGAGTCGTTGATCAACCAAAACAGCTGTTGGGCTCAATTTTATTGGTAGACAAGTGGGAGACACACCCATCTGGGTGAGGGCTCCATCACTAATCTTGGCCTAAATCCCAGGCTAAATCTGGCTTTTTTTAGGTTTTAAGTCCAAATTAGAACTTGGGTTGGAATGGATTGGGGGGAGAATAGAAGGGGAATTATAGATTTTAGGCCATGGGTTGGAGTTGGCCTAAGATAAAATATAATATGAGTGAGAATATTATATGATTTGTCTACAAGTTTAGTACATTCTTGTATGAACAAATATGTATATCATTTGACACGATATGGGGGATGAAATTAGAGATATGAGATTTCCTTTTTTGTAAAACAGTCCACCAGGAAAAGAAGTAGGTTTCATTTTGCAAGTGTTTTTAAACGACTTAAAGTATTTTGAGAGAAAATGTTTTTTGGTTTCAAAAGCACTTGAAGTGCTTTCTGCAAGAAACACTAGTTATATGCTTATTACAAGAAGCGCTTTCTGCAAGAAACACTAGTTATATGCTTATTACAAGAAGCGCTTCAAGTGTTTTTTCATGATTAACTTGCATTTTTACTAAAAATTATTTCAAAAATATTTTCTCTAAAAACGCTTCCAGTGATTTAAAAGCACTTGTGAAACGAGCAAGTAGATAAGACAATCCCTAGCACTTTCTCAAGGCTCAGGTTTATGAAACCCATAACACATGGCCCAAACCAACATAATTTCTTCCTCTAAAAGTAGTGGCTTTTCGAAGAATTCAAAATATGGGACAACGGCTAGTAAAATCTACGAGATGTCGCCAAGCAGATCCACCTCTTCAGCGCCGCTCGTCTTTCTTCATCATGCAAGCAGAGGAGCAGCAAGCATTCAAAATCAACGTTCAAGCCAAATGCAAGAACTTCGATTTCAAATTTAAATCGACACAAATCGTGCCCGCTTGGAAGCTCCACCGAATCTCGATTTCCCTCAAGCTTCGCAAATTTTTTCTCAGAGTGAATTCAGAATCCACAGTTCACCAAACAAAAAAGAATCCAGAATTCGTAGCATCAATTTCTCGGCGGCAGCATCATCCGCAGCAGCAGAAACAATCCTTGAAATCCAAACTCAGTATTTTCAAGAAATTAAGTATTCACCGCTCTAAGAAGCCTCGGCGCCCAGAAGCTGAATACACTGTAAATCGACTGAAACAGTTTGCTTATGAGGTACGCATGAATCACAGTTTAACACGTATGCATTTTTTATTTATTTTGTTTAGTTTGGTTGTGTTGCTGCTTCTAATGGTTGGCTTAAATAATTATCTAAAGTATTGTGGAGAACTTGTTTTGCATTATATTCGGATGGCTTGGAACTTTGCACGGATGGATGGATGGCCTAAGTTCTTAATTTGATTCACTTATTGTTTCACAGGACTTTATTACAACAAGATTTTATGAGGATTTTGAGGTTTAATTTGCATTAGTTTTGAGTACTTAGATCTTGGTGTTTATTTGTGAGATGTGATTTGATATTTGGTATTTCTTTTCGGGCAAAAGATTATGTAGAGGATTTGCTTTGCAACAGTAATTGAGAGCACAATTAACCGACTTAACACATTGTTCTAATTAACTGACTTAACACAGTGTTCTAATACGAGTCAAAAGGTAGTCTTGAAATTTGAAAAATAAAGTGAGAAAATAATGGCTAAAATATTGCTCTCCGGACTCTCGACATCTCACATAATTAGATTACCTCCTGTCTATAAAAAAGGAGTCCAATTCCTCTAAAACGAGGAGTTGAGTTCCTAAATTCGTGCAGGCTCGTTTATTTTAATAAACGATATTATTTATCCTAAGGGGGTGAGGGAGTAGTTAAGCATCACAATGATCTAACGATAATGTGATTCATACTCGTCTTTGATGAGAATCAAACATAAAACTTCTCATTTATAAATAAAAAGAAATACTTTAGACTACTTTAGTTGAGATTAGGGGTTAATGGACACTCATTGTCTCTTTCATAACTTTTTCATGGTGTGACATTATTGGAGGCTTGCACACTTTTTAGGTCAACAAGACTGAACCTAAGTAAATGAGCTATCATAATAGGCCCATGTGAGTAATCATTGGACTCACATCGAACCAGCCCGCATTGGATCTTGAGTTGAGATGTGCCATTCGAAATCAAACCGAGATTGATTCAGCTTCCAAATCACAAAAGTGCTTTTCCAAAAGCACTCAACAATTTAATCATCACACATGTGCAAAAGAAATTTTTTTGGTTTACTTTTTGTTTTGGTAAATAAAATTATATTGATCCTCCATTTTCCCGTCGCTTAATAAGAATTTAAATATCAGGAGATGATATTTTATGATAAATCTGTTAATCGTACATTTAAAAATTTAATGTATTCAAGCCATTTTAGATACTTTACGTTACGTTTTATCATATTATTTTCGATTCAGTTACCATAATTTAAATATGCAATGACAACAACAATTCCTTTTACACAATACAAAAAATACAATATTTTTATTTCTTTTTGTAAATATATTGATCAAAGTATGTAACAAAATAAATTCAGATATTAGGAAATGATTTGTTAAGATCAATTTGTTAACCGTATATTCAAAGATTCACAGCATTCAAATCACTTCAGATACTTTACGTTACATTTGATCATATCGAATCACATTCAGTTGTCGTAGCTGAAATCGAGAGCAGCTACGACAATCCTTTCATAGATACAAATATCTTTGTCCAAGTCGCCAAGATCTAAAACTCCCAAAATCAAAAGTTTGAAATTTGAAAGTAGGGTTCATCATAATTGCACTCGATGATGGCCAACCTTAAAATTGTTCCAATAGTACACATATCAACAGTGTAAAGCGGCAAAGGGCCGGATGGGGCGCACACGGACCCACGTATGGGGTTGATGATAGAGAAGTACTCCTCCACGGGGCAGGCGCGTGACAATGCTCACCAATTAACTAAAATACAAAAAATAGCTGATGTCAGTGGGTCCTACGTGCTTTTTTGTAGGCGGCACGTGGGCCGTCGATCTGCCCTACGCCCATCAGATCCGACGGTGGAAGTTGCGAGTCAAAGACCCATCACCAAACTGGACACGTGCCGTTTTTAATATACCAAATGAAAATTTTCAAAAACTTTGACTGGGATGTCACTTCAATCGAGGCGCTCTTCGTTGAAAACCGTGCTGAATCTTTGAATTTACCATTTTGGTCCTCTCCTTCAGATTGTGTTCGCACACAATAAAAAATAGAATGACCAAAACGCCCTCGGATTTGGTACAAGGAAGTGGGGTCTTTTCCCGGTCACAGATGGTGAAGTGCAATGTATCATCGGCAGTTAGACACGTAACCGTTTTCTTGACCGCAAGGCACGTGTCCATTGTTTTTTTCTTTTTTCTTTTAAAAAAAAAAGAATAGTTTGTTGTGACTTCGTTGTGACAGTCTTTCGAAGATCGGGAATGCTCACAAAAACATTTCAGTTTCTCCCTAACCATCATCGTGTGATCCACTAATATTAGAAATCAAATTAAAGATGAGTAATGTTGAACACTAGCCTAGAATTTACCTTCAACTACGGAACCACCGCTTGTGATTGTAAGATAATTTTGACCAAGGTCCATAATTATACAACTCAAGCATTTCCCAAGTAAAACTTTGACAAATCATGGTCGGCCACTTTCAACATCAATAGACGAAGTACGATAATTTATGAATTTATTACTCATAGAAGTAAATCGCTTCAAAATGTTTTGTTTAAAAATATTTTTGCTCGTAAGTGTTTTGTTAAAATTAATTTTATTAGTTTTTTTTGTTATTTTAATTCAAACACAAGGGGTTTTTCTTTTCTTTTTTCTTTTTTGTATTACGTGATTTTGCAGAAACTACGCCTATGACCTTAAAAACATTTTAAGTTTCAACGTTATAATATTGTTGGAACTTGGAAGTGATTTTAATTAGCAGAAAGCAACGTCAATTCTTGGATTAGTAATCCTAAATAAACAATAAAAATCAGTCAAGAATTTCTAGTAAGTTTTTGTTGGTACGAGTGAAAGTCGAATCTAAGACATGCTAATCCTTAATTATACCACAAATTGTTGGTTGCTTTGGTATGATAAAGGATAGTTCAAAAACCAAGAGCAATTTGTTTAAAAACAAATAAAATTTATAATTCAAAGGTGAATTTCTTAGAGTGTCTCCAATGAAAAATGCAAATTTGAGATACAAAAATTATATTTACATCCCATTTTACTTTTTCAAAATATTTTGCTTCTTACATTGAAGATGTCCTAATACACTTCAAGAGGAAGACAAAGTTTATTGATGCAAACAAAACTCATTTTCCTCAAGGCTTGTGTTTAATCCATATTCAAATATGAGCTCAAAAGTTATGGTTATTTTCTTTCCCAACTTTAAAAAAGTTATGAGCACAAAAGTTACGGTCTAATGATATTCATCTTCACTTGTAAGTGAGATATCTTAGGTTCGATGCTTGTCAAAGACGGCAAAAGCTAATTTAAACAATATTATTACTAACTCATTGTGAAATTTAGCCCACTCTCATGTCTTTTTAATGTAAATAATATTGTTTATTTATCAATAAAAAAAAACCACTAAGGGCAATCTAAATGATGTTCTAGGTGCATGACATTTCCAATCTCCATATATAACTTTCATTGATTCAAGGGTAAAATCGTCAAAATAATGAGAAATCCAATTCTGTTGTTTTAGGATAATTAAATAATGGTTTATGGTAGGTTTGACCATTGCTCATTGGGCTCCCTTCCTTTTTGAGACTCTCTCTCTCTCCTCTTCTCTCTCTCTCTCTCTCCCCCAATTCCAATATTCCCAAAACTTCGTTAGTCTACTTTTCTCTCCCTCTCTAAAATCTATCTCACTTCCCTCGCCTTTCCCAATCTGCTTTCTTTGACTTGTTTGAGGCCTTTTCTCCTCCAAAATCCAAGCCACAGATTCCAATTTGTCCACCATTTCTCTCAAATCCATTTGAAGCTGCATGAAACTTGGTAATTTTTTTTACTTTTTTTTTTAATTTTGGTTTTAAATTGTTCCATGTATGTTCAATTCCCTGTTCTTTTTGCTCTTTGAAATCTTGAAAATGTGAATTTTTGGTGGGTTTTTTTTCCTTCTGCCTGAGATTTTCTCGAGAAAGTTCTGGGCACGTGTGCTGTGGATTCATTTGTCTGTTACTTGTTTTGTTGGTATGCTGCTGATTTGAGTATATTGTACAAATTGGTAATTTTGTTTCAGCTCCTTGGTGATTATCCAATTGTGATTGATTGGTTTTTGTCTAATTTTCGGGTTTTTATGGATCTGGGCTGGGAATTTTTGTGATTTTTAATGGGTAATTTGTCAAATTTCGAAAGGAGCAAGAATTGATTAATGGGTTTATAGTTTGATTCCATGGGAGTTGAAATTTAGTAGAAAAATTGTTCATTGGTGATGGAGAATATTATGTAATTTGCAAGTTGGCATTTGGGAGATTTAGGTATTTAAGTGATGTGATTTAGATTTCCACTCATCCAAATTATGCATCTGTTTCAGAACCTTACTGTATAATTGGATCCCCCAATTATTGTTGTTTTATTTTATTTTATTTCTGGAGAAGATGCATATTCCATCTATCAGTCTATTTAATTGGCTTCCTTTGTTTCGAATTCGATATCTGCTCATCCAGCCTAACATCATGTTCACTTTGTTTCTCTATCACAGAAAGGTAGGCCACCTGCACGCAGAAAAGAGTTTTGAACATAAAATGGGGTGCTTCACAGGTTTGAAGAGCAAGAAGAAGAAGTCTGAGCAGACTATTCATATTAAACGTGTCCCGAAGGAGCAAAAACCAACTACGTTGCCTGAACCCAAGACCCGGTCATTACAGTCTGCACCCCCGAGTTTTAGGAACAGAGTGAAACCTATTCAACCAGCTAATAGAGTCGTCAGCAATAGAGCACGGGCATTATCAGCGCCATCGACCCTTGATGCGGCAGACCAAGACGATCTCTCTGAATATGAAGAACCAGAAGACTCAAAGTACCGGTCTGGAACAGTGAAGGAACAATTGTCACCGGTTCCCCAACCTCTTCCTCTCCCGTCACCCCCGGTTGCTGCTGCACTGAGGACTACAGGAAGTTTTAAGTCGGTGACTAATAGCGGCTCTCTCTATGCTTCTGGACCATTGCCACTGCCTCCTACGGCAGCACTACCAACCGGAACACTACCTGCCGGAACACTACGGAACTTTTTGTATGAAGAAATAGCATCAGCTTGCCACAACTTTTCTTCAGACCAATGCATGTCGGAAGGCCTTTCTTCTATTATATATAAGGCTTCCTTTGGAGATGATTCATCGAGTTCAAAGAAGTTTGAAGCTACTGTTACTCGCCTTCACCCGTCCACTCAGGTAACAAATCAACATTCATTTTATTAGGATGAAGATTACAGATCGAATTTGTCATATTCCCTTTTTCAAAACATGTTTTCACATCTATTCCTTGATTTCCATGCACTGTTTGATTATGTCTCGTGCCATGGAACAAGGTAAATTAATCATGTTTTAGGATTTGCCTTTTGCTTGTACACTTCAGATTGTTTGCGAAATAATCTCACTTTCTTTTTTCTTCTTTTTAGGGTTTAAAGGAGTTCATAAATGAGATAAACACCCTTGCGACTTTGCAACATCCAAACCTTTGTAAATTGCTTGGCTTCCATGCACGTGAGGGTTCGGAACAGAAAATGTTGGTGTATGAGAGGCTCAATCATGGAAGTTTAGACCGGCTTTTGTATGGAAGATCAGACAAGCCTCCAATAGACTGGAATACAAGAATGAAAATTGCTTTATGTGCTGCACAAGGTCTTACTTTCTTGCATGAAGAAGGGCCTTTCCAGGTAATTAGGACTTTTTCTTGAATCTGTTTTTTATAAGACAGTTGAAATAAAGTGATGCGTATAAATGCACATGTAGCTGATATTGCTAGTTGCTCGTTAATTTAGTAAATGCAACTCTTTTTACGTTTTCACCTTAGTGTCAAAATGCTTGTAGTGTTTAGACGTTTTAAGTAACTCAGTCTTGGAAAAGATTATGTCATCACATGTATTCCTACATCTATGTGATGACTGATTTACCTCACATATCTACAGGCGATGTACTATGAATTTTCAACCGCCAACGTACAGATTGATAAAGATTTTAGTGCAAAGCTTTCAGGATATGGTTGTGTCGGCCAAATTCCTGAGGCAGAGATCTCTACTAATTCCGTTGTAAGTTCGTTGGTTCTGTTTCCATTTCAGAGTAGCTATTAGTCTTCAAACCTTGTACGTAGGCACTAATTTCCCACACAAACTTACAATTTTAACATGATCTGATACATCTCTAAATGTGTAACCTTTCTTTTTATCATTATGCAGGCTGTGGCAAATCTATCGGTGGAGACACTCGAGAGAGGAATGCTCACTCCAAAAAGCAACGTCTGGAGTTTCGGGATTCTTCTTCTGGAACTACTCACTGGCCGGAGGAATTTAGACAGCCGTCATTCTAAGGAAGAAAGAAATTTAGTTAAGTGGAGCCGGCCTTTCTTAGCCGATGATTGCCGACTTTCACTAATCATGGATCCTCAGCTGAAAGGCCGCTTCCCATCCCAAGCAGCCAGAAGGGTGGCAGACATTGCACAGAAATGCCTTCAGAAGGACCCATCAGAAAGACCTACCATGAGAACCGTAGTTGAGCATCTCAAGATCATACAAGACATGAAGCACTCGTGCAGGTTTCCATTGCAAGAGCCAGCATTTGCCGGAAAACACATGTCAAGATCACCCAGCCTTAACGGAATTCTTACCCCTGCGCCTCGGTTAAGTTTCTCTCCCTCACCACCATCAGCCGCCCGTCCATCCATTTCACCTACCAGACGACCTGCCATACTAATGTCTCTTCCTCCGCGTGCTTGCTCCACCACCCTCACCTTTGAGGAGCTAGACCGGCAGGAAAGCCGGAAATCATCATCATCGACTGTTCCTAGGGCTAGTGTAGAGGGATTTTGATTGTTTATAATGTGCCTTTTTATCATTTTATTTTTTAATTTGTTGTTCGTCGTGATTCAACACAATATATAGGAGATAAAAGATGTGATTCCACCTTACCGTCGTCTCGTCCGGCAGACGACGAAACAGCGAGG
Organism: Malus fusca; assembly: GCA_035220775.1. Lineage (NCBI taxonomy): Eukaryota > Viridiplantae > Streptophyta > Magnoliopsida > Rosales > Rosaceae > Malus > Malus fusca. Next base: position 25,485,610 of record CM069062.1, read on the forward strand.
ATGTCCTTTTGTAGATATAGTGCATGACTGGTTGTACTGGGAACGTCTAGTTTCCCTTTACTCTACTACGAAATCCAATCAGTTCAGTTTTCTTTTTGTCAAGCCTCCTCATCGTTTTAAGTTTTCCGGTTTTTGGTACACGAGCGATATTATTACTTTAATTTAAACTAGGGTGAAGGGGGAAGGATTTGAATTCGGGATGCATTTATGTACGTCGAACTTGGATAATATGTTTATGTAGTGTATAAAATATGAAATGCAGAGATGAGAATTTGAAATTAGAGACTTATTTTTTACACATTAATTTACAAGTTAATCTATAAGGTAACGTACATTCACACTCTCAGCTTGCAAACCAAAGAAAACAGGCATAAAAGTCTGTAATTATACACGAAACAAGTCGACAAAAATTTCCAAGAAAAATATTGCCGGAAATTCATCATAGAGGGTCATCTTGGATTTGATCCGGCCTTTCTTCACCCCCGGTTTCTCGCTCCAGATGGTGATTATCGTCAAGTTGTTCGTCGGTCTCATTAGCGACTTGTGGCGGAACATGTGACGTCGAACTTTCCTGTTGCTCAGATATCAAGCTGGTAATACCGTTGTGTTTCAAATATGTCTCAAGAGGAAGGGTTGCAACCTGTACAAGGGACATCATACTCACATGGTCTGGCCCTGCTTGCAAGTCTCCTTCTCGGCCCGGATGGGAATTCAAGTCTAAAATTCCCTTCCCGGTTTCAGCCAATTTGCTTTGGCTCTTGGATTCTGATTCATTTGCAGACCTGGCCTCGTTATCTGAAGGATCAACGTGCGACGATACAAGCCTAGAAGTGCTGTCTACTTCTGCTTCATCCCTAGGGGCCCATGTGTGCTGGCTTCTGCAGGCAATCTCTGCTTCCCGCTCCGACTGACGTTTCTTCTTGTTGATCATCATGGTTTTAAAACGGCGTTTGACTGTCATGCACACGTTGCACATGCATGTAGGCTTATGTTTGCCCTTTCCACTTGGGGGCTGAATGCACACAATGCATGAGCAGCCAGGACGATGCCTGGGATGTTTTGTTGTTGTAGCAACTAATGCAGCTTCTGGATCAGCCACACTGTCTCCGAGGATTGCAGCATTGGCCAAAGCATCAAGGCCAGAAGCTTCATGCTCCGGGGTTGGCCTAGGGTCTGCCGCTATTCTCCTTTTCTTCAATTCTATAAAAACGAGATGTTAATTTAAACATTTCCTAGATATATTTTGATAAGAAATTTTAACCTTTAATTTTCGCATGAAGAGTGCAATTCTACAAGAGTCAGGAGACTCGGGACCATAACAGATGAGCAACCTAAGTAAATCGAAAGATTTCATAAATGTAGGCACCTGCGATATAGCAACCTAAGTAAACAGATGATATCTGATCCTTAAAAGTTAAGAGAGAAATAAGATGGTATCATACCTTTACTCATTCTCAGAAAATTTTCCAGTTCCCTTGGGCTCAATTCATCTGGCATAGAGCACGAAGACCTGACGAGACAAAGTTAGAGACATATTAAGCACTACTGTTACTGCAAGAAACCTTGTAGGATTAAAGAAAAAAAAAAGTATTGCTAACCTGCTTCGATCCCAAGCATTGTCTGCACATATCCACTTAGATGAAAGTAGTGCATCAGCTGGCAATCTTCGCCATTTAGAGCAACTATCACACTGTACCCATTGCTCTTGTTCCCTAAAGAAGCAAAAATATCAATTGAATCGGAACAAGACAAAATTGTGTAATGAGTCGAATGGCAAAGGAGAATGCTCTTTGTATGTTCTTACCCAGTTGACCGGACTGTGAAAATACTCCTCTTTCCAAACACTGGAGGTTCCTAGATAATACAAATTTATAGTTATTAATAGCCACACGATCTATGACCATCAAAGTAGTATCTATCAATAGAAATAACTGCATACATAAATCAACAGTATGTTCTCTGGTGACCTGGAAAATCTCAATGAAACCACTTACTTCATATTCTTCAAACTCAAGATCTTCAATCACGACAGTGCTTGGCTTGGAAGCTGGAGGTGGACGAAGCAAATCCTGAGCCTCTTCCCAAGTAAGCTTCAGCTCTAGAGCATCTTGGTTATCAATGAGCAACCTCTTACTCTTGGACCCTATATTTCTAGTTCTTTTCCTCTCAGGAACTAATGACGGCAGCAGCAATCCCTCCCTTGTCCTCCCTTCCTGCTTCTCAGTTTTATTCCAGCTAATATCACCACTAGATGTAGTCAAGTGTTTCGACAGTGCATTTAGATGGGGATCCATGCTTCCCTTAAATGACTGAAGAAGGCCAGGGTAACCACTTATTACAGGAAGGTTCTCAAAAACACCCGAAAACAAAGTTTCACTTGAGTGAGGGCCATTCTGAATGGCAGTAAGATGGGAATCCTGTTTATTTTGATAACTTGCATATCAATAATATATTATCCATTTTGTTAATATGACAAATGAAAGAGGCTTTTACCTGCATTGCAACGGTATTCGATGCTTTCCGAAACCCCATAATTAGTTTTCCTTCAGGATCCATACGACTAAAAGTCACTGTTCAAAAATTAATTAAAAAATATCGCGTAAGTAATGTAAAACATTTCTCCACTGAAAGTTTTTAATTTCGCTAATTACCCTGGAAAATCATTTAGAAAGAAAATAGGGCCTGACAACAAATTTTTTCTTTTCTTTTTTCAGAATTCACCATAATCAAAGGTCCAAGGTCCCAAGAGGCATCCTAGTGGAGTAAAAGAAAATTCCAAATCTACAAACACACACACGCACTCGCAAATACATAAAAACTAAACAAATGCAGTCACTGAGGATTACCAGTATCTCCAGCCTGCAACTGCATGGACTGTATGCAGGGGGTTACACCCTCCAAAACATACATCCTACTGTTGTTGTTCGGCCAGAATCTGAACTGAAACATCCATTCTTTTCCCTTCACATCTTGAATCCTTAATGGAAGCCCCTCTGGTTGAGAGATGGGAGGAAAATATGCCTGCAGTGGTTCAAATTTGACTGAAACAAGAGCTTGTAGAGAAAAATATGGTAATGAATCCAATAAAGACGACGGCAATGACCACAAATATCAGAGAAATGTTGGGATTAATATACTAGTAAACTTACCTCAGCACAAGCTTTAGGAAGCACCAAACGACCAATTCGACCAGCATCACTGGCACTTAGCATCTTTTCAAACAAGGGAACAATTGTGGAATTTGAACTTGATAGAAGTTAAGGAAATCAAAGGCTGAGTTAGAGGGATAATCATGAAAATTTTCCTTATTTTATTTATGGATTGATGAGGTAGTAATTAACATTTGAATAAAGCAAGAAATGAAATATGGATACTCTCCAGATATTTGCTGTAATTCCTGGTCTGTAATCCTGGGCCAATAGCGGGGAAGTAGCTGATTCCGTCCCCGTCCTTCGGCAGGTGGCCTTGCCACACGTACATGTGAAACCATTGTAGATTTTTCCTCCAAACCTGTGGAAAGGGCCAATTTTGGGGGCTTTGGAAAAAGATGTTGAGGCCTAGCTCCTAGTGGGAGTGGAGAGGATGTCTTGCTGTGTTCCCTTTCATCAACAATGGCACTAGGAAAAGGATTTGCTTTTCCCAAAGGTGAACCGAGGGTCATACTCAAATTTGTAAGTGGAAGTGATTCATATAAATTATTTATCCCTAAGTTTGCCTTGAAAACTTCTGCTTTGGAAGCTTCAGATGATCCATGGGGTGCCTGATTAAAATTTGAAAAACATGCGCCTCCAATTTCACCCCCAGGAGGTGGAACATCATCATGTTTCAATTTGAGCATTAGCCCATTCGTGTTGTCGTTCCGAAGTTGAAGCAAGTTCATAAGTCCATTAGAATCTTTATTATTTCCCAACTGCACAAGCTTCAACTTTTCAACATCACGTCCATCCAATTGATTGTCTGTAATATTTGACTGTGGTTCACTGATTTTGGATGTTCCAAGACCATCAGGCTTTTCATCACTTGAAATCTGTGTGAACACATTTCAAAATCATCAGAGTACTAAGTATATGAGTACACTTAAGCATGCAGCATGATTCTACTATAGCCTTAAATGCAGGAAATAACCGAAGTTTTGTGATGGTAGAGAATATCACAAGACTTTGGTGTTATTAACCAAAATCAGACCATGGGACGCTTTGTCTTCCATGCTTACATTACACCCTTCTAGCAAGAAATACATAAGAATCCTTTAGGACTGTCACTCCCCAAGGATCATTATTAAAATCTCAAATTTACCACCATAACTGTATGTTAAGGTTGATATGACTATAGCAATTGATCTTACAGGGTGAGGTCCCGAATCTTTTGCACATTTTATGCACTTCACACCACCACCGTCAAGAAGATCGAGCAGTAACGTGGAAGCAATGCATCCACAATGTAGATGCTGCAGAGAACAAATTCTATTAAATGCGTAGTATTGAATGGAAGAGCCAAAGGGGAGAAGTCAAGAAACCAAACACAAAGTTCTTTCTTTGTTGGATAAATGCTCACCTTGCCACATACTCCGCATTCCCTCCAACCAGATTCCTCTGAGTGGTATACATCACAATAAACCGATTGCTCATATACAGACCTAGTGTCAAGGCCAATTCCACATCACAATACAAGCCATAAACTTTTCAAGTGATCCGCAAGAAAGCATTTAGAATAGGTGTTACCATAGCTTCTAAAAGACAATATAATTCTACATTCTCTCCGTCGGAATAGGTGTTACCATAGCTTTACATAACTTGGTGGTACTGAAGAATTAAATGTATCTTAGATTTTAATTATCAACGTCGATTATTACATCATATCAAATACTACGTGTTAAATTCCATTCGTAATATGAATAATACAATCAGTTTGAATAAATAAGGATGTAAGAGATACAACAAATAACAAATAAAATGCCAAATAAACCAGTAAACTCGTGGAAAAATTAAAATTAAAATTAAAATCCAGACAAAAGCTACAATTTAGCACGTAGCCGTCGAAAATAAAAACCCAATAAGCACATGAAATTACAAACAAAAACAAATAAAAACAAAAAATCATCCAAATCCATGGCCGTAAAATTCCATCCAATTTATTTTCTAAACATCATAAATTGAAAATTTTAATCAAAAGTTAAAGATTCAATTACCAGCACTTGATGCAGAGATTGGCGAATCCGCCAGATCGCAAAGCCCAACCTCTCTTCCACTCGATCGACGTCGAGGTCCCGCAAGCTGCGTTCATGCAAGTCCGCCGCTCCATTTCCGCACTCAAATTCTATAAAATTTCAACAAATTTCAATCCAATCAGAAATTAATCCAAAAAAAATCCCCAAATCTAATCGTCACGACTTCGGAGAAAGCAAAAACTCAAAATTGACCAATCAAACAGCAAACCTAAGAACAGAGAACCACAAAAGAGAAGAAATCAACCGCAAGCTTGCAACTTTCAGCTGCACAGAATCAGAACTGCTCCATTTGAGCAGGTAGGAGTGGAAGGCGGCGGCGGCGAGTCCGCTACCACTCTGATTTTTCGGCGGCGGAGGGATTGGAGTGGGATCGGCGATTTTGTCGAGAAGGAAGCGGCGGAATGGTTGAGGACTTGGAGTTGAAATCGGATTCCGGCGAGCAGAGAGTTGGATCGGCGGTTGTTGCTTAGGGAGAAGAGGAGACGTGTGCATGCAGAGTTGAAAATTGAAAGAAAAATACACAAAACGCATGCACGATGATGATTATGCTTCAAGACTCGGCCAACTAGCCCACCCTCTCTAGTCTCTCGTTTTCACTTACTAACCATTTTTGCTTTAAATTAAACCAAAAGGAAAAGATAAATATTTAGTTAAATAGGTTTACTTAGTGAGATTAAGCGGTTAAGCCAACAGAGCAAGAGAAACTTACATGCAACTGGAAAAATAGAGACTTAATTACATGCAATTGAGACGACACCGTAATTTGAACACAATCATGAATTAAATCAATTTGTTTGTGAGATTTATTAGTTGTAGAAGCGAGAGAAACTTAGCGATGACGATGACGAGTAGATCTACTTTGTGAGATTGCGCCGACAAGAAATTAAATAGTTTACTTTACATGAATGAGCTGATGAAACGAGGTAAACGTGTTACCTATAACGTGAATCCAACTAATAAAAAACACTGTAAAAAAAGAAACAAACGTAGCCAAATTATTAAGAGCAGTATATATGAAATGTGTGTATATATATTTTAAGGGAGACAACTGGTGGTAAGCCACGATTATTCACTCATTTCGGGGGCCGGGAAGACTCACATAGGCATTTCAGCCTCTCCTGACCACAAGTATGGCTTCCAACCAACAACGGGTTTCAAACCCAAGACCTCCGGTTTTTAATTTGAAGGAAGCCTCACAATCCGCCATTTACCACTGTAGCTTGTGGTTATGAAATGTATATTTGGCTTCTAACAAGATTTGAGTCTAACGCTGAAATGTACGTCAACATTGAAAAATTGTATTTAAAAAATAAAAATAAAACATTTGAATTTTAACTCTAGCTTCCTTCTTTCCACATTGTTAATATATGAATTTTAATTTTCACTAACAACTGAGTTTTTGAATCCAATATTTTCTCTTTTATTGTATGCATTTAGACGTTAAAATTCAAGTTCGAGTATGGGATTGAAGGAGAAAAAAAATCATCAAACTCTAGGCTAAATAAATGAATTGAGAAAATTAGGATGGTGGTACCACCTATTACACATCTCCTTAATTTTCAACTGTTAGATTAAATAAATTAAAAAGTATTACGTCCGCAAATTAATAATGAATATGACAGTTAAAATGAATAAAAATAAAAATAACACCGGAAAATGCGCCGGTAGTAGCTTTCCTGTCCAATTGCTTATTTCGCATGCAATAAAGAATTAGTTGTGAATTTACAAGTAGCTCACTCTCGCGCCACTTATTTACGGTTTTACCGCGAAGCCCAGATTGTGTGCGGCGTCGAGTTCTGCTTCTTTCGGTCTTCAGGGAGTCTCCGGACCGTCAAACTGCGTGGAGTTTCGCGATGGAATGATTAAGGGAATCGCAGCCGTTGACACGTTTTTGTATTTATGACGCCATAATAGTAGGTAGTGACGTAACTGACGTTATATGTCGGCACCAACCAAAGCGCTGAAAGGGAAAGGGCAGCGCACGCGCTGTCGACGGAAGAGTCACGCCGGCTATTGTGTGGACTGGACGTGCTGCACGTGTTGGAGATGTCGTTTTGGACTATGAACAAGGAGTGGGCCGGTGTTTTGGACTAATTAAATTGGTTATGATTGAAACCAAGAATGATTAACACGTTAATCGCAGTATTATAAATATAACAAGGAAACTAAGCAACAACAACGACAATTAAATATCAAGTAGTTGAGATTATCGTTGAATATTTTGTTTTCTCGATTTCGGACTTTATATATGTGTTGACCCTAGAAACTACAAAGTCTACGTGGCGCGCAGGCCGAGTAATCTAAAAGCTAACTACGTCATTCGGTGAATGCGGGCGTGCCAACTCGTCGGCCGAGCTCGGCCGAGGAGTAAATTTGTTGATGTTGCGTTGGGTCGCGCTACTGACTTCTGCGTCTTGCGATTGCGGCCGAGAAAGGAACACGTCTCGGCCTCTTGGATTCTCAAACCTGAAGACAAGGTTACTATTATTACGAAGTTCACGAATCGTTGTCGTCGGACTCGGTCACAGTGATGGTATTCGTCAGAGTAAACTCACGCCGAATCGACACCAAAGTGTAAGGACACAAATACTCAAAGCAAATATAAGTCTTTATAGTGAACGTAGTTCGGCCGTCTCAATGCCGAACTCTAAATCCCACTTGAGAGTATCCAATCATAAAACAACTCGGCGTGCAATGCGCCGAGCTCGGTAAATGGTAACACTTCACTTCGCCGAGAAGGCTGATGAAATGACCTCAATCGATAAGGACTCGGACGTCCTTCTCGACCAAGACTTGGATAGATAACCGACCGTGCCCGCCGCAGTGATGTTGATGCCAACGGAAGGTACTGCGAGTTCGGCCAATTCTACGGTGACAGAGCTATCTATGCCGACTTAAGATATCACCGGTTGCTTCCACAGTGATGTTGATGCCAACGGAAGATGTGTCAGCGAAAAGAGAAAATAAAAAATCTCAAAGTTGTTGAGAGAGTTTGCGCAGGGCAATTGTGTGTTGAATTGGAGGGGCTTTTACTGACGCACAGCTTCCTCTATTTATAGCACTGGACCTTGAGTCAAAATCCTACTCGAACTAGGTTTTTCTTCTCCGGATCAACATCACCTCGACCAGTCCTATCTTGATTAGGATTGTGAACCTAATCCCTTATTGAGTCGGATCCCTTTCGGACTATCAAACTTGCCGAGACTCCTTGTTGTACTAGGACTCGTCTCGCAAATGACCTAGCCGGCCTAGTTTTAGAAGCCCACGATCTGAACGACCCGAGGCTCCCTTGTTGCCAGGCCTTCCGGGCCGAGAATGGTTCTATACTCGGCCCAAATTAATATTTTGGGCCCAAACAATATGAGTTGTGATTGCGGTCCCATGCATATTACAATTAGTGGAGAACGTTTATAACCAACTAAGCTGAGATGGTAAATTACAACTAAGTAAAGGGCTACTTGTGCTAACTTTTGAGTTTAGTCGGGCTAGCCCTGCACATAGTTTTGCCAATACCTTGAGCTACAAGTAGGATTGGGCATGGGGAGTTATGGATGTAGGGAAGGAAAACTTGGGATGTTATAAGTTCGATTTAATTCACAGATTAGATTACAGTCTCATAGTATTTCTCTTTCTTAATTATTTTTATAGAAGCGGGAATGGAGAGGGTAGAACAAAATGTAGGACCTTTGGCGCTAATGTATATGCTCTAAACCACTTAAGCTACGAGTATTTTATCTATTCCTCACAGTATAAGGCAGTCCGAGTTTGAATATCTCTCTTATTGATTTAAAACCTCTTTCAAGTCTAAACCCAAAAACATTTGAGGCCCAATGGGCCTTATCATGGACCCATGGAAGTCAGAGAAAGAGGAGAAAAGCCCGGCCCAAGCCCAACACAAGGCGCGAAGCAAAGACTCCGACCCACCACAATTTGAAGTGAAAAAAGCACACACCTTTGCTTCTCAAACAATCCACAGCCATGGCGGGAACGGCAACCTCCTTCAACGTCTCATCCGCCTCCTCCATCCTCAACTGTCCGTCGTAGATTTCGTCGCTTTCGATCTCATCCAAGCCGTTCTTTCTGCCAATGCGGAGTTCTTCCCGAACCCCCCTGTGTCTCGGATTTCCCAGTAAACTCCTTTGACTCTCTTACTCTTCGATTTTACTTTTTCTTGAGTTAAGTTCATGTAATTTTGGTTTTGGTCAGTGAAATGCTGCCTGGATTGTGAGAATTTCAGGGATAATGGCGTTTTCTAGCAATGACATTAAAGTGGGTTCCAACATTGAAGTCGATTGAGCTCCTTGGCGAGTTATAGGTACTTATGTTTTCTTCTTCTTCTTCTTCTTCTGACTCATTTTTTAATTCTTCTTCTTCTTCTTCTGACTCATTTTTTAATTAACTTTTTGAGTTAAAGTCGAAAAATTTGGACTTTCTTCTTATTGGGTACACAACGTTTTGAGTTTTGATGATATAATTCAATTTTATTGTGTCTCTTTTTGTTTGATAATTTACCATTTTCAGTACTGATCTCATGGCATTTGTGTTTGTTTTCTGGTAAGTTTTACGGTAAACATACTTTAGGGAGCTTGTATCATTTAGTTGGTCTATGAGGGTAGGGATGGGCAAATTCCCATTGGTTATGGGTAACCATGGTTATCCGCCCATTTAAATTTGAGGGTTACTGTTATGGGTAACCATTTAAATAAATAAACGGTTATGGGTATAACCGTTTACCCATGAAATAATGGACGGTTATGGGTATTACCCGCGGTTATAAACGGGTATCCATTTAACCATTTATTTTAATATATGTAAAACTAAAAAAAAAAAAAAAATTAGTTTCTAGCTAAGTTTAGTATCCCGAGACATATTTGGTTATAAATGGCCATAATATATATATATATATATATATATATATGCCTCACTTGAGAGCAAAATATAGTTGATAGAACGGGCCAATGTTTAACATATGTGATTGAATGTGCTAAAACATTAGAGTGTTCGACATTTTGGTTTTGGAGTCTTTTGGAGCTTTGGCCAATTCAAGATAATGATTACCTTGAGCTTTTAGAAATATGTTATTGTCGGCTGATGCGTACATACATATATATATATATATATTTAGTTATATATATATATATATTTAATTGGCCTCGAGTTTTCAATAAGTATTTGACCCAAAAATTAGAAATCAATTAAATGGCTTGGATCGATGAACATATATATATATATATATGTATGTATGTATGTATGTATGTATACAAGAATATTAATTAACCTACAACCATGCATGATTTTTGTAATAGATTGACCGTCAAATAATTGGGAGACATCGCATATATTCATAAATAATATTGCCGTTAATACAAAAAATTATGTTAAATGTATTTATAACGGTATTTAATTGTTAGAAAAAGAAAATTATGAGAAATTTCTTTTTAATTTTCAAGTTGTTAAAAAATAAGTAGACGGGTGAAAAAAAAGAGAGTAAATGGGTACGCGGTTATGGTTAAATGGGTATGCGGTTATGGGTAAATGGGTATGCGGTTATGGGTATGGCTAACCGTTTATAAACGGTTATGGGTATGAGTATACCCATTTATGTAAATACCCAACGGGTAAACGGTTATGCGAGTAAAAGCTTAAACGGTTATGGGTAAATAATCGCGGTTATCCGCCCGCCATAACCGTTGCCCATCCCTATATGAGGATCACAATGTACATGTTTTCGGGTAAGTATTGTGATGGGTATGCGAGATGAGAAAAAATCGAAAGCCTTTTGAATACCATGATGCTTAGCTGATATGAAAACCTTTTTCTTTCGCTGCGTCATGCTTTCAAATCATGTCTTTTGCTTCGGGTAGGGGGATGTTGGTGTGTCGAGCGTTGCTTATGGAGTTCGGGTTGAGTATAGGTGTACTTGGTTGCCATTTGCCTCTATATCTGAGGTGTCTGTTTTTGTTTGTCTAATATTCCCATTGAGGGGGGCTTTCTTTTCTTCAGGGAAACTACTATTTCTATGATTCATAACCCAGTTGAAGCTTACTGGTTTGCTGCCTGTTGGCCTTATGTAGAATTTCTTCACGTGAAACCTGGGAAAGGGGCCGCATTTGTAAGGACCAAAATGCGCAATTATGCATCAGGAAACACTGTTGAGAAAACATTTCGAGCAGGCAGCACGGTAATGTTCATTGACCCATCATTAATTTCCGTGTTCAGATATATTTGAAGTTTATAGTATTTTGTTGCCGACATGCTTAACAAAGTCAACTGAAACATGTAGCATATGACATTGTTTATTTTGTACAATAGACGTTTCCCTCAACCCTCGCAAAGAGGGAAGCCTTGTTGGCTTGGTGTTGCCATTTTTTACATTTTTCTAGGAGTTTAATCTGAGAACCAAGTTAATATTTGTCTTAACTGACCGTGTCGCATACTTTAGTTTAGTTTACTTCAAACATATGACACTGTTTAACTTTCGGGTTCTATACAATGACATATATACCTTCCCATGTTTCACTGTTTTTGCAGATCAATGAGGCAAATATATACAAGGAAACAAAGCAATTCGTATACAAAGACGGTCCCCAGTTTGTCTTCATGGACCTGGTATTCTTCGTTCGAGTCTCTAATTACAAAATTAGGGAGCCCGTTCTTGGCACTCCAAAATAGTCAGATACGTGGCGTCTAATGCTGTAAGTATCTTTATTTCTCTATCTCAAACATGTTTTTACATTCACTTGTCTCAGACTATCTATGAAGAAACTCGCGTAAATGAATCGAGTATTGGGGACAAAACAAAGTGGCTGAAATAGGGAATGGACTGCAATTTGCTTCTTTGGAATGATATAGTACTCTCCTTATTCTCTTTGAGCTATCCATTGCTTTCAAGCTATTAAATTTCCAGTTTTTTTCTGCAAAATGATGCTCTAGATAGATTGTGCCAAGATGGTTCTTTTTGTTGGAAATTTGAAGTAGTTTGAGTAGAAATTTCTTTGTCCGAGTGCAGCTCTAATGCTCTACCTAATAAACTTAGAGCAGTCTCGAGTAATGTATTTAAATTCATTGCCATTATGATAATACATCTTAGATTCATGCTGAGATGAATCGTGGTTGTTTGTATGGAAACTACGGTCTTTGAAAAGCAGTCTGTACTTTTTTGTGTACTTGCAGCTTATCGATGTTGATATCCCCATCACAGTGCAGCTGAAGGTGGTTGATGTTGATCCCGGACTTAAAGGTGACACAGCTCAAGGTAATGCAATTTATGTCCTCCTGCAAATTTCGAAATACCAAATTTAGTACTCTATCGGTGTAAATACCCATCAGTCCATGTCTTGTTTGGAGACATGAAGACTGGTAAAATACCACCAGACCGAAATGCTATTACAGGGTTAGGCCGAGAAGATGAACTGATTAACCAGCTCTTTGTGCCGACTGTTTGCCTCGTTTATCTCTCGGGATTTAGAAATTTTTAGAATTCGCTATTGGAAATTTTTGAGAATGGAATATTTTCGTTTTCCCGTTCTTAAATTCACATGTGTTCTTGCCCAGGAGGTGGAACAAAGCCAGCGACTCTTGACACCGGTGCTGTTGTCTATGTCCCGCTGTTTGTAAATGTAGGTGATGAAATACTGGTGGATACCAAAACCGGGCAATACATGACTCGTGCTGAGAAAAATTAGTAGAGTTCTGCCTCAGAGATTTCTTATCATCGGCCGCGGAAATTTTGTACTGTATTTTTGTTTATTATGCTGAGACTTTACTGCATTTGACGATAGAGCCTAGAAATGTTATATCTGTACATCAAATTAGTGGAAGAAAGAAATGAGCACGAGCAAAGTTTTCTCATTGTTGAGGTTTTTTATTAGGGATTACACCTCTCTTCAACGCCGCGCCATAAACGCTACAAGCACCGAGGAAACTCCCCTGTCGATTCAGTTCTTGGATTACAGGATTATACGATACTCTACCGGTTGCTCTACCCCCTTCGAACATGATGCTCAAAACTAACAATGCCTCGAATACCTTTCCCTCAACACAAAGGCCTTGAATCACATTGTTAAAGGTGACGATCCATGGCGAATGCCCCGTTCGAACCATCTGCTGCAAACTGACCAAAGACTCGTCCATCTTCTTCCCCATGCAAAGACTCTGGATCATGAGGCCATACGTACTCGCATCTACACCCGAATGCCCGCTCTGCATTTTCTCAAACACTTGGTGTGCATCTTCCAAGAGGTCTTTTTCCTTCCATGATCCCCTACACAACCCTCTCACAAGATTGTTCATCAATCTCTCCTCCACTTCAAACCCATTTTCCACCATCTCCTCATAAACCCTAACCGCATTTCGAATCTTCCCCCATTTCAACAGTCCATGCAGCAAACTACTGTAAGTGATACAATCAGGAATGCAGTTCATCTCCTTCATCTTCTTCAACACATTGAGCCCCTCCATGGGCCTCCCTTCCTTGCTGTATCCATGAAACAGAGCATTGAAGCTCACCGCATCCGGAATCAACCCGGTCTCCATCGCTTCCACGAGCAATTCCATCGCCTCATCCGATCGACCCACTTTACAAAATCCATCCATAACAGCAGTGAATGTATATATATCAGGTTTCACTTCATCTTTCTTTATTCTCATCAGCATATCATACGCATCCTCCACTCTCCCCACATAACATAACCCCTTCAGCAAGCAATTGTAAGTCTGCACTGTGGGCTTCAAACCAACCCTACCCATCACCTCAACAACCTCCATAGCCCTCTGCAATCTACCCCTCTTGCAGAATGCATTTACCAGAACAGTAAAAGTTGCAGGATCTGGGTAAAACCCATTTTCCACCATGTGGGTTAAAACCCCTCTGGCCCCATCCAGATCGTTTTTACCGCAGTAACACCTTATTAGGATGGAAAATGTCAGAGAATCTGGCACCAACCACAGAGCTGATGATATTTCATCAAACAAGCTCAAGGCAATATCAGGCTCTTGTGCTATTACCAGAGCCATCAGCAGAGAATTGAATTCAGATGCGGTTTGAAAACAACCATCTTTCTCAAAAACACCATGAATTTCACTTGTTTTTTTTAGGGGCATAGCTCTGATTCTGTCAATGAAATCCTGCACCTGCAATCTGCTGGCTGGGTCGTCAAAACTCAGATTTGGGTTTTCGTTTTTGGACTGAAAGATGTAATCTTTTGGGGGCTTCTGGTGGATTTTGGTGGGATTTGTAGCTGAGGATGAAAGTGCTGCGAGGAAAGGCAGCTTACTGCTGTATTGGGTTTTGCAGAAAGATAATGGAGATGGAGAGTGAAAAAGTGTGCAGGGTGCTGGGTATGAAGAAGGCATCAGAGAGAGGTCCATGGATAATTTCTGGATTTGTGTCTGAGCTAATAAGCTTGGAACAGCAATAAAAATTAAAAAGTTCTAAAATTTTGATTAGGTTCGGGGAAAACGATATCAAATACCATGTCGTTTTTGGAGAAAATTTTGTGGACACTTGGATAACCATGTCATCCGTACGCTTACACTCAACGACGAACACCCTTGGGTTGGTGAAAGTGGGTATTTCTGGTAAAACTCTCTAAATAGCGTGGTTGCGTAAGTGGATGTATGAATGACGTGATTCTCTAAGTGGATTCAAGAATTCCACCGTCTATTATGACGGACAGGAGATAAACTTACTTACATTGAGAATATTACTGTGATATGATGGTATTCAAGTTACTTATGAATTGTCTTGTATTTTTAATTTTTTCTAAAATTCCATAAATAGCTTAAGATACTGTCATAATCATATTCCGTTGTGAATCTTGTGACTAGCGTTTAAATCCTCGCCAATCACCAGAAGTTTGCAACATTTCATGTATGTGTATCATGTAAAAATGTGCATAGAATAGGCACTTACAACAGGAACTAAAAACATGGAATGAAACGATGGAACTTCAGACACTATATAAAAAGTTTACTGATTCCCAAATGCTGCGACTTTCAAATGCGTACAGATCTACTAAATGTCTTCCAAAACCTGGGGTCTTTGGCATCCGGGATTGGGATGTCCTTCTTTTTTCCACCCATTCTGCTCAGAATCGGTTTGATCATCTTCCTCAGTACCTTGTTAAACCCCAACCCACGTCTCTTCTTCGCAACCAAATGTGGCGGTGATGGTGGTGGAGGTGGAGGTGGCGGTGGCGGTTCTGATGGACCTTGAGTGATTAAAAGAGGAAACTCGGACCGAATGTACGCCGGCTCGGAGAGACTCCGACGCAGCATTGCCTGGTTGAGTTGCAACTCGATGGAGAGCCTCTCGAAATGGTCGAGCAGGGAGCTCTTGTCGTCCCCGAGCTTCCACAGTTTCACTTCATTTTTTGCTTCAACCTCCTTCATCGCCTTCTTTGCCTCCACCATTTTCTGCACATTGATTGTGCTAATGGCACTAAGAGAGTACTAATAACTGAAGAATTTGGTTTACTTTTTTGATGTGGGGAGATTAAGGATTCGGATTCATTTGAAGTCTGCAAGGAAGCAAGGAATATCACCAACATGGAATCTGAAAAGGCTGTCATAATTTATGCAGTAGGTTGCAGTACTGGTCCAATATAATTCCTCCAAACAAGAGAGGTAAATGTAGAGGACATTAATATGGAGCACCTTAAATCTAGGGAACTTGTAGAGGCAAAGAGACATGCGAGATGACTTTTTAAAGTGAGACTTTTCATGAATTCTTTACCACCTCACAATTTAATATTAATTCTTGTGCTAATATTATAAATTATTGTGCCAAAAACATGAGGTGACAAAGTGCATTGCGAGTCCCAAGTTTGAAAGTCTCCTTTAGCATTTTCAAACACTTTTATATTAGACAACTGGATTTTAACAGTTTTAATCTGGTCATTCAAAAACTAGTGCATCCTATACACATGTGTATCGCAGAAAAACCATGCACCATTATCAATTAAAATTTCAAACAAATTTTTGTTGTGTGATACTTAAATGCGATTACGTAATACAACTCGTTCGCTTGTTATAATTTACGTAAATGTTTAATGATATGGAACCAAAAGGCAAGAGTTTAGAAGCCAAAAATTGGAGTCATGACTTTATTCTTTCTTGCATCAAAGATCTTGTGTTTTATTCCATAGATATCAAATCGACACTCTTTCCGGTGTTCAAGGCTTGTTTGGCACACAAGTAATATAGATTCATTTGCAATAGCAATTGCCTTTGTGGTCTTTTTTTTTTTTTTTTTTTTTTTTTTTTTTTTGTTTCGTTTCTAGTAACTTGGAAGCATTATATTGTGAATTAGATCTACACTACACCAACACTAGTACAAGGACGACTTGTCCGGTCACCTTGCTCCTTTTTTTTCTCCTTCTAATACCAATAAAGCCATTAAATCACGTTCTACTAGTCAAAACGTCTAATCAGAATAAGCTTAGATTAATATCAGTTCGTACCTGGAGAAGAATTCATCGTGAAAGAGTTAATATTTTGATCTTCTCTTCTCTTAATTTCTTATAGTTCCGCTCTCAATAGAACAAGCGTCTCTGGTCGTTAACTTGAGAAGACAGGCCAAAGACGTGCATAAATGTTTTGGTAACCGCTCCTCCTATCATGGAATCAGTTACAACAATTTCTTAAGAGGTTTTAACCATCTCTTAATCCAAAACGTTTTTTTTTATTAATGTATCATTAAATATATTAATTCCATTAATAATATCTGTCTAATTACTTGTATATCAAAATATATATACACGAAACACAATTTGGTCTCACTCTCAGTAAGAGTAAGCTCTTACATTCTCCCATATGAGAGTCTCCCTAGCTATTATTGTGCGATTCATCAGAGTTAGGAATCGAACCCATAACGTGTCATATAAAATACGAGCAAAAAATTCGTCTCCAAATTACTGAACAATCCCGTGGTGTGGTTGATCAAATTATTAGTTTGTTTCGCCTAAAATTCATTAAGATATGACAAATTGCACAGAAAATAGCAACATATTAGAATAAATAAACAACAGTAATAGCTAGGAGCGAATACTGGTGTATTCAATTAAGAATTTGAGAGATTTTAATGAATTTATAAATCCATGGATTTTTATGGAGTTTAACTGATTTGTAAATATTCTATGTAAAATTTTAATTCAATTCCCTCAAATCTCATGAGGAGATGTGAGATTTGTGAATACTTAAAATACACTACAAAATATCTCAAATTCTCTCTAATTCCTCCACTTTTCCAAATTCTTGAAATTCAAATTATAATTAAATTCTTTACAATTCTAATTGAATACACTCAGATTTATAAGGATTTTAATAAACTATCTTAAAATCCTAATTGAATACACATTGAATTTCAGATAATCACTTAAAATCATGATTGAATACCCCTGGATTCATTAAAATAATTAAAATCCCTCAAAATTCCAATTGAATACACCCCTTAATTTTTAATTTTTTTTAATATTACCACCATCACATCGTATCTCAGTTGGCACAATTGTTAGCTTGCTACGTGTCCCAAACCATCCGATTGGAGTCTGGAATTTCTCTGCGCCTGCGAAGAAGCTGACTTCTCCAGCAAACCTTGCGTCATATCTCTGCAAACACACAGATTCCAAATCCAAAACCCTAATTCTCGATCCAAATCCTCAAACCCTGAAATCCCAACCCTTCCACAATCCCAATTCTCCCCAAACTCAAAACCCTAACACAATCCAAATCCACCTCAAATTCTAACCCATCTCGTCGTTTCCACCCAAATCTGCAGATTTCATCTTAATTCATAAATCCTGCAACTTTATCCCCAAAATGCGATTATTCGGATCGGGATTCGGAGCAATTTCTAGGGTTTTGCCGCGGAGAAGCTGAATCCGATCCGAAAAGGAGAATCGAATTCTGAATTGAATGGATAGAATCGGTTTTCTGGCGGTGTTCTTCATCATCTTCGTCGTCGTCGAGGTTTCCGATGCTACTTATCTTCTCTCCAAGCACAGAGTTTTGATTGGTGAGCCTCAAAACGACACTACGGCAGTACCAGTAACTCTCTTTCCCTCTCTAGAATATGAATTTCTTACTTTTTAAAGGTAAAAAATCGCAACTTTATTTGTTTTTGAAAATTATAGGAGAACGTCAAGGTTAAGGAGGATTCTCCGGTCCCGAGTCCGCTGCTGCCTTCTACGGTGTCAAGTTCTGGTGGAAATGGGTCGGATACTAAGCCGGTTGATGATCCGAGTAAGGACAAAGTGGAGACTCCGCAACCCACGAAGACTACGAAACAGATAGTGGATCAGGTCCCCAAGGGGGGCTTGAATAATCAAACTAAAAAGGGTGAAGGGAAGGATCCGGAAACAGAAAAGAAGGATCCGGAGCCTGACAAGACATTGAAGAAGGATCCGGAGCCTGACAAGACATTGAAGAAGGATCCGGAAACAGAAAAGAAGAAGCCGGACACTGACAAGGTGGATCCTCAGCTGGTTCATGACAAGTCAAAGGATGATAATGTGACTCGTTCCGTGGATGAAGGTGGTAAGAAAAAGAGTAAGGAGAAGGAGAAGGAGAAGAAGAAGAATGATGATGTGACCCAATTGCCAAAAGAGGATAAGGAAAGCTGTGATGGGGTAATCAAAACATGTGAGGTCAAGGGTGTGGCGATTGCTTGCATTAAGAGCTTCGATAGTGGTAATGCACATAACTGTTGATTCTATTTCACTGACATTCTACACTAATTGGTTTGCAAGAAAATGTGTTTTGTTGTGAGATGGAATTCAAAGATGAAAACTTAGAAATTATTATTCATTGGTTGGTTATGTCTTTGCATAAAAATCAATGCTTCTTATTTATGTAAGCTCCAGATGGTCGAAAGTCATTTCTTGCGAGTACTATTTGTTATCCCTTTTTTTTTTGGTGGAAAGGCATTGCCATTCAGTACAGGCTATATATTTGTAATTACATATAATTTGGCTTGTTCTATGACACAAGGCATGATAGGAAGGTTCGTAATGAAGTTTATAAACGTGATGCTGTATCTGAACCATCAGTCAGTAAAACATGAATATATTTTCAGTTTTGATGGAAAGATGAATGCCCTTGGGTTCTAAATCGCTATGTCTATAAGATTACTTTGAGATTATCTGGGGATTTATCTTGGATATTGAAAAGCTTAAAGGCGCCACTGTGTTCGTTGCATATCAGACTTGTTTTTTATGTAGTTGTTGTATATACTGTGATAGTGTGATCTTGCAGACCGTTTCTGTGACATAAATAGTTGGTACTTTTTCCAGAGTTCTACCTTTCATTGTTGTTTATTCAGTTTGTTCAGTTGACATAGATTTGGGTGTTTTATTGAAATATGTTTGGACTTCAAAAACAAAATCTGGCTTGCGGAGTTTGATGAATATAAGGAGCGGAATTAGACCTGATTTCAGTTTAGTGTCAGACGTATCAAAAGCTATGTACATCTTTCAAAACTGTTCTCTGAGGGAGAGGTATTCTCTTAAGTTTGCATGGATAGTTGGAGATGTTAAATTGCATTTGTGCCGAGTGAAATTGCATCGACTTATCAGTTAGCTGTCGATTTAGAGTAGTGTAGATCAATCAATACCACCTGACCTCATAATTATTAGTGAGATGAAAATACACTAATTTTCTGTTCTTTTCTCATGTTACAGGGTCCAAAGAAGTGGCCATTCTGGTCCAAAACGTAGGAGACAGCACTTTGAAGGCAAAGCTTTCTGCAGATGATGCCAACAAGGACCTAGAGATCCTCAAACACAAAAATAAAAAGGTAAAGATCATAGCATTCTACCAGTGTTCATAGGATAATAATCGAAGCTTTTCAATGTTGGATGACAACAAGGTTCTAAAAGACGCTAAGCGTTAGTTGGGCGGCGAGTTGGGGCCTAGCGCCTAGGTGGACTAGGCGGATTTAAGTAAATCTATTATATTTTGTATAAATAAGTCTTTGTTTACACTTCAAATATATATAATTTCATCATAAACTACAAAATAAAATGACATAAATATATATATTATGAAGTATTGGAACATAATGAAAACACGGGGAACAAGCATATAATGTGTATTCATTTAAGTATTAAACAAGTCTCTTACAAGTTATTAAAAAAATAAAATGCAAAATGAAAGTTATCTATTTTCTGTCTAAGAGAGTCGCAACCTAGGCAAGTGCCTAGGTGAGTCTGAACGGGCTAGGCGGGCGCCTCAACAGGTCTAGGTGCCCTTTCTTAATTTTCAAACGCCTAGGCATTAATCGGGGTGGTGGCCAGCCGACTCTACCTAGGCAGCGATAGGCGTGGATTTTTAGAATAATGGATGACAAATGCTGTTGTATCCAACAGTCAAAAGTCTTTGACAAAAAAAAGAGTCAAAAGTCTAGGCACATAAGAGAATTCCTCGTCATAACTCTGCTACTTTGTTATTGCTTTTATGTGGTGATGTATCTTTTCTTCTCATTTCTAGACAACAACAAAGCCTTTTCCCACTAAGTGGGGTCAGCTGTATGAATCCTAGAACGCTATTACGCTCGGTTCTGTGTCATATCTTCCGTTAGATCCAAGTACTCTTAAGTCTTTTCTTAGAGTCTCTTCCAAAGCCTTTTCTTCTCTTTCTAAAAAAAGAAAAAAAATTGAAAGTCGCCATGTGATGAAATAGTTTTCACCTTCTGATTAGACCACAGTCTTGCACTTTTCTTTGTTGTGTGGGTTTCCAAACACAAGAATGGCAGTCTTTTGTAAATTCCTGTGGGAACAGCATAATATTTTTGGATTGGCCTGAATGTGTAAAAAAAAGGGAAAGAAACATGACCAATAAGACTACATTTGGTAGCGTTTTTTTCTTCTCAGCTAAAAAAAACAAAGAGGAGAGGAGAGTGGAAGGGAGATAGGAAAAATAACATACTGATTTTTAAAAGAAAAATAAAAAGCATAAAAAGTAAAAACTATTTTAGATAGTTTTTTGTTGTAGTTCTCTTCTCCCTCACCAGCTGGTTAAAAACAATTCGATTCTTACTCTCTTATCCTCTCTCATCGAGCTTTCTCCCCTTAAAATGTTGGGAACATATTAGAATTGTGGCTGAGATAAGCGGAAGGGAGATGGGAAAGTTTATGAGAAGGGACATACATTCTACACTACCGGTGTTCTCCTTAGAACCGAAATGTTGATAACCCTGTTTCTGTTTAGATGACCGGCTGAATTGATAATACCATGCAAAAGACTTGCCATTGGATACATGACCTTACTTAAAGTTTGTTGACCTTCCTTGTATAGGTTCATTATTTGGTGTCCTAAATGAACCATGGAATTATACTTGTGTTTTCTGTCACTGTTACGTGGGGCGTAAGTTGGCGTTCTTTTTATAATCAAAATTGATCTGTTTACTATTTCTTTTACAGGTCAATATATCAGTTGATATGGGCAAAAGCACCACAATAACACTAAATTCTGGAAATGGAGAATGTAAGCTTCTTATGGATCCTCTGGCATCTGAAGGAAACTTATTCATGCGTTTCCCTTCCCTCGAGACTGTAGCGACCCCGATCAATGCTGCCTACTTCTTGATTATTACGGTGCTAATTTTTGGAGGAACGTGGGCTTGCTGCTTGGTCAGGAAGAGGAAACAACGTACTGGAGGTGGAGTTCCATATCAGGAACTTGAAATGGGATTGCCAGAATCTGTTTCAGCAACTGCTGTGGAAACGGCTGAAGGTTGGGACGAAGGTTGGGATGATGATTGGGATGGCGATAATGCGGTGAAAACACCTGGGACGCATCTGGGAAGCATCTCTGCGAATGGCCTTACATCGAGGACCGCGAACAAGGATGGGTGGGATAATGATTGGGATGATTAGTTAGTTTAGAGCAGCTCAAAAGAAAGAAGAAAATGGGAGAAGAAGAAGAAGAAGAAAAGAAGGACGAGGTACGAAAGAACAAAGTAGGAAAATCGAGATACAAAATGTAAAACCTTTGTTGACAAACTGCATTGTTGAAAGTAGCGGTTTCGTGTAACAGTGAGATCCCAGGAATTAGGTCTGTATAAGTGATTGATTTTTACTGTAATTGCAAGAGGTAATATATTTTTGGCCAATGTAGTACACAACTTTGCTCCACTTGGTTCAGTTACTTCAAATTAATTTCAACTTGAAGTTTTTATGTGACTCGTTCTATAGGTTATACAACCCTAGTAATTCAAAAAGAAGTTTCTACAGCATCCTTGCTCATTTAACACTGCATACGGGTGCCGATGGAGATATAGCGATTCTTGCTCACTTATCATTGTGCTCGGGACACACAACACGTCACTTTCGGGTGACGACGTAGCTTTAGCACAATTTCGTTTACAATTTTAGCAATTCGAATAAATAAGTTAAGGTAAAAAAGACATGTATGGATTAGTCTATTTACTTTTCTCATGGGAAATGGTGTTAGAGCTAAAAATACTGGATCATTATCACACAATGAAAACTAGAAACTAGACACGATGGTCTCATTTGTTGTCTATGATTGAGCTGGACTGAATAGCTCACTAGATTACGTTGAAGGAAGAAATGCAAGACGACTTTCAAATTTTTGTCGAAGTTGAAAGTAGAACATGCATTACATTTTGATGGAAGCTTATCCTTTCCAATCTGTCCATTTTTATGCGAGTTTGGAAGATATATATTTTCTTTATGACCAGTCAATTTAATTCTTTTCACTTTGACATATTTTGAAACTTGAGGCCTATTTCTTTCTTCAACGTACCTTAAATCTAGTGAGTTATCTAATTCTACACACCAAACACGGCCGATATCTTTCCGCGGTTTCCCCAAATACAACAGGTAATTTCTTGTAAGCTAGGCACTAAACTTTTGCCTTATAATATCATACCTCCTGTACCTGCAACGCTGCAAATTATAGTTGTGCATTGTGGAAAGCAAACAAAAACAGTAACAGATGGGGAAACAGAAGAAAACCCCAGCTCGAATCGAATGCCTTTGCCTTTACAATTTGGTTCCCATGTTCTAGCTGATAACTGGGACCCAACTGGAAAATACAGATAGTCGATATGGTGCTGTCTACTTCCCCTTTTTTGTCAGCACTCACCAGGTCCCCTCTGAAGTTGACATCACATCACTCACGTCCCTATCTCATCTCCAAAGCATACTTTCCTTTTACTCTTGCTTATGATCTATGAGCACATCCAATGTACAACAACATAGCCAAACATACTTGGATGACTTACATGTACTCGTAGTGTCACTGTGGTGGTCGTATTTCGTATCAGTAACGCGTTGTCGTATAGAAGTATTCCTCAGGTACCATCGCAATGACATTTAGAGTGGTAAGTAAATTTTTCTTAGATACTAATGATATGAAACGAGAAGTGAAACAAGTAGAATTAAATCAGTCAAGGGCTTGATACTTGAGGGAGATTTGAGATTGAGTAGTGCTTAGGGATCTTAAGAGGGCTTGAGAACCGTTCGTGATGACTTCAAGTGTCTATATTTTTATATCTTTAAAAAGATCATAAGTCGGTAATGAGAGATTTTTTAGTGTGTCGAAAATACTGCCCAATACATCAAGTGTAATAATACAATTAGTTGGAAACTTAAAAAAAAAAAATTCAACCAATTACAATTAATGTATCGGACTATGTTTTTGACATATTAAAAAAGTACTCGTCGTTAACCGGATAATGAAGTGTTGATTTTTCAAATTTTCATTAAAAAATAACCTAACACAGATTAAATTCGTTGGAGTTGGGACATGAACAAAATACAGTACTTTTTGGTATGATGATTTTGCCTTGACAGGAGTCTCACTCACGCATTTAGGTGGTTAGTGGAAGCGTGGTGGGTCTTTCACTCATTCTGTTACTCCTTGAAAAACACCAAGAAGCAAAGCCGACAACTTTCTCCTCCCTAAATGCATCCATTTCCAAGGTGGTGTTTTATTTTCTCTGTCTTCTTGGCCTTAATCAATTCGAATTTTTTTTATTATGTTCTGATATATTTTATATATTATAATTTTTCATTGTTAGATTCTTGACAAAAAAAACTCTAGCGTGGATGATAATCTCATTGACTAGTTTAGATTTGGTTGCACTTGCATTCTTACGAGAAATTTTGCAATATACTCAGGGTATTTCCCGCTCTCACATGACGAGAGCTAGAGAAAATGAGATATACGCGCAATTGGACTCAAGATTTTGCCGGCCGAGGAGATATTATGTTATTCTTATCTTTTTCTTTAGGTTATCCATCACAAAACACAACAGAATATACAACCAGTTGCACCTTAGTCTCTCTACTATTGAAAAGGTGGTTTATTTGTTTGTTTTGGTTGCGTGATTATAAATCAAAATGTTCTTATTGTAATGTACAGGACATGGCATGATTGCCAATTTGCCATGCACTACGAATAATCACTTTTGGAAAAGCGCTTCTAAGTGGCTTTTGAGGACGAGAGAGAGAGAGACCCATGTGAAGTGGTTTCATGATGTTCCAAAGGCCGTTTGATTAGGTTCCCCTCTCGGGTCCAACGCCATTTGATTAAACAAAAGCTTCACATCTAAGTGTTAATTATTATTCACCACGTTTGCAGGAAGACAAAGCTTTTCAAATTAAGAGAAAGATTAAACAACACACTAATCTTGATTAGGGTCAGTGGAGTCCGTATAAATATGCACTTGATGATATTAATTTTGAATGATAAAAGTTAATTTTTTTACCACGTTTCACCTACAAATTCTTTAACTTGAGTAAAAAGATACTGTAATTAGAGCCTAGTAGTAGGACTAAAAAGAGTAACATGGCCAAAAAATAAATAAAGGGTATAAATAAAGCAATCTGGCCTAGTTTCCACAAATTTTTCATTGTGCCGTGAACATGACACGGACAACAAGTGTAATATAATATAATTAGTTAGAAACTTAAAGAAAAAAAAAATTCCAACTAATTATATTATTACACTTGATGCACTGGCTAATGTTTCTGATATGCTGAAAAATCTCTCCCCTAAAAATGCAAATGATGATGTTGCTTTTAATCTTTTGCAGTGTTTTTTAAGGAAAATTATGGGTATTATTCTACTTCGTCTTTTGAACTTTTAATTTGGTTTTTTAGCTTTTATGAATTATAACCATTATTCTATTTTGTCTTTGAACTTTCAAATGTCTTTTAACTCTTCTAAACTTTCAATTTATGTTAATGTCGGGAAATAGCGACACAAACTGACATTTTAGGAAGGCTCAAAACCAAATTAAACGTTTAGAAGGCAAAGCTGAACAAGCTCCAAAGTTTAGGAATCATTGCTAAAGTTTTACATATTTTCTTTATTTTGAGGCACTATCTTTTAGTGAAAGTATCAAACTCCCGTTTAGTCTCTATTAGTATCCCCTTTTAACATTGACCATGCGTTCGAATCTCCCCTCTCTATTGGTAAAAAACCAAGGACATTATAAAACATAGAAACGGAGAAAGACTTGCATACACTTCCCGTACGCCACAAATAGCACGATGACATGTAGGTAACACACGAACACAAGTCCAGAGACAGATCGAGTAAATTGTTGTTTACACTCAGAGATCTTCAACCCAAACCCTAATTAAGTTGTTCAATTTCAAACCGGTGAAAAGCAATCCGGCACCTTATAAGTGCTATAGAATTAAGTGGGGAAAATAATACAGAAATAAATACATTACTGAAAAACGGATTTGAAGACATGGAGATGGAACTCCAACACTCTATTCTTTTTGCTTTTGCTTGAAACAAAACCGGATTGATCTTCACCGGAACATGGCGATTACCTGTTCATTTTCTCAATCTGTAAACTAAATTTATTCTAATTCTTCATGGCCTTCTGAAGGGCATTGGATGAGTTCTAAAATGTTGATCACTTCACTCATGTCCGGGCGATTTGATGGCACTTGAGACGCGCATATTAAACCCAGCTTTACCACCGGAATTGCCTCCTCTGCTGGAAAATTGCCAAGGAGATTTTTGTCAAGGCATTCCTCCACCCGGCCTTCCTCGAGCGCTCCCCTCACCATGTCACAGAGTACTATCACGTCATCCTCCAAATATTCGACAGGCCTCTTTCCAGTCACCACCTCCAAAACCAAGATTCCAAATCCATACACATCGCATTTCTCAGTAATCTTAACCGTTTGACATGCAAACTCAGGCGCCATGTACCCAAGCGCGCTTTGGATTTTGCTGCTTAAGATGCACCGGTCTAGTGTTGGCAACAGCCTTGCCAAGCCAAAGTCTCCCACCTTAGGCTCGCCATTGCTGTCTATCAAAACATTAGTTGATTTCAAATTGTAGTGGATTATCTTCATTTGGTGCAAATGAGCCAAACCCCTTGCCATCCCGAGAATTATGTGGAACCTCTGCCGCCAGGTGAGGCAGGTTTTGCCAGGTCCGTCATGCAGATTCTTAAACAGACTCCCGCATGGTATGTATTCATAAATGATGAGCTGCAAGGACGGAGTCCAGTAATACCCTTCTAGTGCCACAAGATTACGGTGCCTGATCTTTCCAAGTCCTTTAACTTCCCTCTCGAAATCTTCTTGGGACTTGATCAAACTTGAGACTGTTAGCTTTTTTATCGCAACTGAACGCCCATCACGAAGGGCTGTTTTGTAAACTACTCCAAACCCACCACGACCAAGTTCGCAGTCCTTGTTGAGCAAGGCTTGTGTCCCAGCACCAAAGTCAGCATCACCAGAAAACATGACAAGCTTGCCGTAGTTGGGATCATTAGCCGGGGAACAACTATAATCTTCCCCGCCTGATAACTCAAGAGGAGCAGCAGAACGTGACAATGAAGACCGCACGTGCATATTGAGGACCGTTATAGCTATGACACCAATGGCAATGAATACAGCTGCACCAATAGCTATGAGAGCTGATATGCTGAATACGATCTTGTGACCATGAGTTGGAGCGGAAGAACCACGGACAGGGTTGGATGAATTAGGGTTGAGGACAATGGGTTTGGGGTGAACGGAAGGGCAGGCACGCGTAACAGCAGATCCACATAGGGATGGGTTGTCTGAGACAGATGATGGCGGGATAGTGTTGAAGAATCCCCCTAATGGCAGTTCACCCTCAAGGTGGTTGTGGGAGACATTGAAGTAGAGGAGATGGGAAAGATTTGTCAGCTCTTTCGGTATGCCTCCTGAGAATTTGTTCAAAGACAAGTCGACATATTGAAGATTGGTAAGGTTAGCAAGGGCTGTAGGAATAGGGCCAGTCAGATTGTTCTGCGATAGAATCCTGTATAATTCGAACACGCAAAAGAAAAACAATTCAGATCAATTTAAGCTCCATCTATACTTGTAAGTCAGGTGTTGCTTTCCGTTCGTTATAAATCGTGTGTAAAGGAACATAACTGAAGAAGTAGACATAAGAAGAACAAGAGAGCTTACAGATTTGTCAGAGATGAGCACTTTGCAATTTCGGCTGGAACTTTCCCGCTTAGAAAGTTCTTCTGCAGTCTTATTTCCTTGAGCGAGACTGCCCCTCCGATTTCATCAGGAATGCTTCCATTGAGCCAATTGTCACTCAAGTCGAGAACATATGCCGCCTTTAATTCACCTATACTTGCTGGAATCCAACCCAACAGATGGTTCCCTGACATATTCAAAAACTGCAAGCTACTAAGAACACCAATGTCGGATGGAAGCACATCAGAAAACGCGTTCGATGACAAATCCAAGACCTGCAGGCCTCCATTAGAAGCTGCCATTGACGCCAATGAACTGTACTCCTCACTTCCACCTAATCGGTTGCCATAAAGCGAAACACTGCGCAGACCGAGCTTAAAAATCCACGAAGGAAGCTTACCTGCTAACAGATTATGGCTAACATCTATGGCTAGCAGATTGTTGCAATTTGCCAACGTATCAGGCAAGCTTCCAGTAAATCCATTCCTAGACAAGTTCAAATTTTCGAGTAGCTCGAGATTTCCTAATGAACTTGGAATTTCACCAGAGAAATTATTACCAGACACATCCAACACCTCAAGGTTCTTCAAATCGCCAAGCCAATTCGGAACTTGCCCCGCAAGCAAATTCCCCTGTAAACTCAGAGAAGTGCATGAATTGAGCCTCTGAATCGAATCCGGTATTCTTCCAGAAAACAAATTCTCACTAAAATCAAGCAACTTCAACTGCAAACAGCTTCCAAAGTCCCCAGGAAGCTGTCCTGAAAATCGGTTTTTTGCCAAGTTAATCACTCTCAAATCATACAAATTCTCAATACCTTCAGGAACTTCACCCTCCACCAAGTTATCCGCCAAGTCTAGCGACTGAAGCATCCTCAAGTACCAAATCCCAGACGGCAACTTCCCGGACATCCGATTCGACGAAAAGTTCACATCCACCAACGTCTGGCACAAGCTCAGGGACTCTGGAATCCGCCCAGTGAGGTTGTTTCTGGCGAAAGAAACCAACCTGAGAGACCCACATTGCATGAAAAACTCCTCCGGGACCGACCCAGATAGGCTATTCCGGCTCAAATCGATAACCTGCAAGCTCCCGAGGTGTGGGAGATCCGGGTTTATGAACCCAGTGAAGTTGTTGTCGGAAAGCGAGAGTCTTTGGAGATTCTGCAGCCGCAAAAGGCCGCGGCCGATGTGCCCGGATAGCGAAAATCCGTCGAGAACAACCTCGGCGACTCTGCCGGTTGTCGGGTCGCATTTGACTCCGACCCAGCTGCAGGGACTGTCGTCGTCCTCGTTCCAAGAGGCGAGCTTGGCTTCCGGGTCGGAAAGTCCCGCCTTGAAGACGATCAGGCCCAGAACGTCGTCGTTGAAAACGGGGTCCAGGGCGAGTACCAGAAGAGGAGCAAGAAGAAGCAGAAAACAGAGCTCAAACGCCATTTTTTTCATGTCTGATAAAATCCCATGAAAATTTCAGAAGTCTGAAAGCTTGAAAGTTGTGAAGAAAAACAGAGGAGGATTCTTGGTGGAAATGTTTGAACTGAACAGAGAAATGCAACTAAGGCATGTGTGATAATGGGCAAAGAAAAAGGTCAAAAGGTAAAGTGATCAACCCACCAACATCAATCACAACACCCTTCCACTTTTTCTCTTGCTTTTTTTTATCCCTTTTTTTTGTTGGGGTTTTTGAGAAAACCAGTGAAAAAAAAAGCAGAAAAAAGATTAAAGGTGGAGGCTTTGAGGTGGGAGAGTGGACGGGGGATATGGGTTTTGGGGGAGGAGACGGGAGGCGGAGGGTGGCGGGGGAAGAGGCGGGAGAGGGGTGGAATTCCAAGTTCAAACCCTAGAGAGGGAGAGGAAGGGAGGGAATTGAAGAAAGGGTGTCAGGGAGTGTGTTGGGGTTGGTGTGGAGGAAGAAGAAGAGTGGGAGAGGAATAATAATGGTTGGCGTGGAGTGGCTCTGATGGCTCTGGCAAGAGAGTAAAAGCGAAGCATTCAAAGCTTCTAACGGCGATGGCAGAGAGAGAGAGAGAGAGAGAGAGAGAGTGAGTGAGTGAGGAATAGTGTGAGCTCTTTATTTTATTGGCTTTATTGGAGTTGTGCATTTGGTCAAGCTAGAATCCAAGGTGTTATCCACTTGGCTTTTTGGGCAATTACAACAAGACATTTGGTAGTGTTGCTTAATTAGTAGAGAAACATAAGTAGGGCATTCTAATAAGCTGGTTGGTCAGATAATTTCATACAAGAACGGGTTTTACTGTATTTGAGTACAAGACGTGTACTCGCAAGACGCAAGTATAGCTCTCAATACATATAGACACGGTCATATTCTTTGGACTTATACAATTTTTATCTTTAACTAGAACAACTCTTGCATTGGGTAAGACTACGTGAAATTAGGTAAAATCAATTTACAGAAGGTCATATGTTTTTCAGTTTTTGTTAGAGATGTCTTAAAGATAAGGTGGTCAAACACATGATTTCAAAATCCTTGATACGAGATTCTCTTAAGTAGAAAAATGAAACCTAATCGACTCAAGACACTCTCTAAATTCGAATATTCATCAAATTTAAAGAACAAGAAACAAATCATAAAAGAAAAATACTATCTTGAAAACTTTTTATTTCAAATTCGGAGAAACAAAACTCAAAACTTGTATCAAACCTAACTCAAAAATTAATTTCTGCTTGAGCACACTTGCCCTAACTATCTTCTTGACGTCTTTTCTTGCGGTAAACATGTTACTCAAGCGCATGTGTCTCCATCTTTACAGTCTTTACTTTTTCCTTTTGTCCTACACCAGAAAGTACAGTCAAAGTTCCTTATAGAACTAGTCGACCAAGTACTAGACACCAAGCTTTGGCTTTGTTCAAATACTCTAAACCAACTTACACCAACTTCTTTTGGACCTCTTCTGTTTTTGTTTTGTTTGACTTCTGGAAGCTCAAATCTATGTATTTTCCCGAATTAATTTAACCCCGAAGCTTCCAAAGTGCAAGAAAATTCTCCCTACTTGTTTCGAGTTTCCACACCTACATATTTTGTATCTTCTGTGTGTCTCGAGTTTCGATGTTTCAATTAAATGTGCTTCTTGGGAGGATTGGGAGATGTCAGAGATGGCAGATGAGTGGCGTAACTGGCGCATCTTTGATTAGTAATTCTAAATTAATTAATCAAAGCTTTGTGAAAGTTCTTTGCTTTAAAATATGAAACGAGAATTCTGAAGATTTTTCAATCATATCTATTCATTGTATATAGTGCGATTAGAAATTATTGTAAATTTTTTTATTTAAAATTGAATATAAACAATACCTGATGAACAATGACCGTACGATGTACAATAAACAAATGTGATTGGAAGATCATCAGGATCCTTATAAAGAAGATCTGTAGAGGATCCTCATTCTAAAATATGGAAGCCATGGATTTCTAGAAAAGCACAAAGAATTCGTTGGAAGATTGGTACTCCTATCTCCCAAATTAAAGAACAATGACATAAAGGTTGAGGGCCTAAAACTTATTAGGCCATTAGAGTTGGACTTTAGCGAGTCTCACGATGTACGTGATTGGTTTTGTCTTAAGAGTTATTAAAGCATGATCGGTGTTTAATATATCGATATGTAAATTTATTAAAATATTAAGGATATATAGATACCGATAACCTTTGATAGAAATTATGAAAATTTGCAATGAGTGAGTATGTCAACTCATTTAGATTTAGTCGAAATCAGAAAAAAATTTCTCAAAAAATTTTGAAAGTTCGAAATCTGCAATGGGTTACAGCAAATATCCTTGATATTCATGGTTTTCCTATATTTAGATATAGTGAATCAATAAATATCCTTGATATTCATGGTTTCCCAATATTTCGCTGATACAAGGTGAACTTTGCATTTCAACCCCCTTCCTTTTCTATATCAACGAAAATATCGACAATTTCGCAGATATTTTAAATACAGATTTAATTGAATGAAGATGAGGAGGTGTGCTAAATTTTACTAAATGAATGAACTTCATAAAGTTAGACATAAAATTTCAATTGCCTAGATTTTCCACTGGGCTAGAGCCCACCCTAGCCCTAAGGTGGCTTCGCCCTTGTGCTACAGTGTTCCCTTTATTGGCAAACCATTGTTACTATGTTACTAATTGGCAAGTCCGTCGTGTAACTCCTTCTACACGACAGACTTCTTTATCAGGGTGCTCTGCAAACCTTCGAGTGCCAGTCTTTGGGACGGTTCAAGCGAAAATCAAATGCATGTGGATTCCCTTATGGTTTAAGCTTTCTGCTTTTGGCTTAGTTGTAAGAGAGAGCCTGCTAGCTAGCTGGAGGTGCCTTGCTTGCCTTTTGATTCCAAGCATTGCAAATATGGTTGTCCTTTAATTTGCATCTATTCCTTTCTTTGCTCATATATCTTGCCCAATGTTTTGTTCATGTTCTGCAAGAAATAAAGAATGTCCCAAGAATTCAAACATACACTTACTACAACTCTGCATCATGGTAGAACGTTTTTCATCCATCCATCTTCGTAGTTCACATGAGTACAACGTTTTACTTTTCTATTTGAGTAGAACCGCTTGCATGTGAAAAGAATATCACAACAACAGTATCTCAAGTCAATCACGCACTGTTACGTGAGAAAGTTAAAAGCATGACAACGCGTGACTGAATTATAATATTACCGCATAAACTTCTTGGGTGTGTGTAAGTTTCATCCCCTCAAAGATCATGTGTCCAATTATCCCCTTCTCTAAATAGGATTATGGTAAAAAAATGATGGAAACTTATTAGTGATAGAACCAAATGATTATGTTCAAATCATACGACATCCATATTAATGTCGTTTACCGAAACAAAAGCACCACCACGTCGGCACTTCAACAAAAAGATTTGGTGGGCGCGTGGGACAACTGACCACATACTGATATTACGTGTCACCCAGGCATTAGCCGGATTCCTTTCTCCCGCATCCAGGCAACCAAACACGCAGTAACTGGCGCGTACCTCACCCCCTCGGCGCATTTTAGCCCCGGACCCCCTAAACCCCTTCAACTTCCCCTGTTCACTGTTTTATAAATTCCCGCCTAGCGCTGTTTAGGCATTAAACGGCTGACCACGATCTTAATTAATCTGTATGCGTTTGAAATTAAAAAAAATGAAAACTAATGAAAATGGTTTGAAAACTTTGAGTTTTAATGATAAGGACAAAATAAAGGGTAAAGTGAATAATATCATGATTGACTTTTTAGTATAAAAATGTGATTTTTCGTTAAAGTAAACAGTACCGGAAGCTTTTCTTTAAAGTTCCTTAAAAAAAAAAAAAAGCCCAAACCTATTTAGGCATCAGCTTAGACCGCTTAGATCGCCTCGTAGAATTTCATCAAAATTTCCAACTTGGACTATAAAAATTGCACCCTTCGCCGCATTTTAGCTACCTCTCCTCGTCAGCCTCGCCTCAGTTTCAAACACTCTCTCTCTATCTCTCTCCGCTTTCTCTCTCTAGGATTGATTCACGATGAGTGTGACATTGCAGTCCGTCTCGCTCTTAAACCCTGACCCTAGCATCTGTGGATTGAAGAAGTCACCTTCGTGTTTTTCTTTGCGGTTTGGACAATTGATTGCAGCACGTGGTTACGGAGCCTCGCCTATTGCCGTCCCGAAAGTGCATTCCGGCGCTTCTCTGTCCCTGCACCGGCGGAGCTTGTGGACTCGGCCGATTGTCGCCGTCTCTGCTTCCCAGGAGGAATCTGTAAGCTGAAATTTTGAGTTTTTTCTTTGTCAATGATGGAATTATGAGTGTTTGGTTATTGGTAATAGTGTTTTGGTTTGGTTTTAATGAGAAATGAGGGTTTGAGGTTAATGCACGCGAAGTGTTTGATTAAAGAATGCTGGTGCTTGTGTGTGATTGTATCAAGTTTCGATTTTGGCATATGGGAATTGGGAAAAAAGTATGATTGTGGTGATGAATGTTTTTGGAAATTCGGGTTTGGGATTTTAGTTTTCATTTGTCCAGTTCTTTTGACTGGATGTTTGGTTATGCTATCCTGATACATGATCATTTACTAAGAAATTTGGGACAAAGCGTTACAAAATGTTGGTTTCGGGTTTGTTTGAGGTTTATGGGAAGGTAGATATATGGATGAGCCGGGTTGTATTAATTGTTCATTGGGGACGCAACTTGTCCACTTATCGTGACATTAAATTGAATTTTTGTTCTTAGCAGCATTCAGACATTGAGGTGGAGGATGAAAACAGCAATGCCAAACCGAAATCTGAAGAATCAGAAGAAGCTTGGAAACAAACTCTGGGTTCTTTCAAAGAACAAACCTTGAAGATGCGAAGCCTCTCACGGGAATTCTCGAAGAAAGCATTGGTTATTATGAAAGATACTTCGGAGCAGTTAAAAATACATGCTGATAAGGCAAGGGATTTGAGTGGGAGAGCAAATGAAATCAGTGAACATTTTATCACCATAGCTGAAGCCAATTCCCCTGAGCCAGTGAGGGAAATTGTTGAAGCATATCATATATCAACTATTGATCCCAATGATGTTGCGCAAGTCCGCGACTTTCGCGTTGGGATACCTTATGGTATGTTTAACTTATGGAAAAAGACTTGCCTTTTTTTTTTCACCCCCAAAGCTTTTAGTAAATTTATGTGTCTGTGCCTGTGCCTATGCCTTGTAGGTCTTTTGCTTTCTGTGGGTGGATTCCTTTCCTTCTTGGTAACGGGAAGCATTTCTGCAATTAGGTTTGGGGTTATCCTTGGTGGCACTCTTTTGTTTCTAAGCGTTTCAAGTTTAACATCATATAGAAAAGGAGAATCATCTCCCTTTTTCTTGACAGGGCAGACAGGTAAAGATACATATTGGCGCTTATCCAATTTAGGTTTAATTACATGATTTAGTTTATCTTTTGTATAATTTTAATAATTTTTGTTGTATTATTGGACCTGCAGCTATATCCAGTATAATTTTTCTAAGGGAGGTAATCGTTCTGGCTCAGGTTAGAAATTCATTCTTTTTCTAATTTTTACAATTTGGTTTCTTTACTAGTGTAATTGACATGTCTTCCAAATTTCTGATATTTATTGTTTCTGTTTTTGTTTCTCCTATTTGCAGAGACCATCGTTTCCGAATATTTTAACAACCCTTGTCAGGTTATATGATTCATGCGTCTTCTCATTTTTGTGATGCTATTTACTTTAATCAGAGGAAAATATATTTAGTCTTTGTAGGACATAGAGACAATGATATAATTACTAAAAGAGTTTTTATTTTCGCTCTCAAAATCCCCGTTCTGGAAAGGTAAAAAATAACCGTTCGTTTTGGGAAAGACATGATGGCCTCTAGTTTTAAAGAACAAGCTGAGAGAGGGAAAATAGTGGAATAGACTTGCATGGTTCTTTGATTGTTTCCGACTAGATGGTCTCTAGATGAATACAGATTGCCGACTCCCGCCTAACCTTTGGATGCACACCCATGAGCAACAATGCGCACTTTCCAGCATAAAAATGTTAAGAGTGTATTATGTTTATTTGAAATGAAGATAAAATCATCGTTTTTTTTAGTAGCTAATACCAAAACCGTATAGTGGGAGTTTTTGATTTCGCTTGGTTCAGAATATTACGAGTTTTTAATAATTATCCTGCAGAGCTCAAAAGAGTTTGTTATCTGATAATATGGTTTTTTTCTGTGCAGTGGAGCAGTTGTAGCTTTCTATTTCAATAAGATTGTACAGAATCGCAAGGATCAAAAGGGTCCCAACTTCGAGAAGGAGACAGAGAGTTAGAGAGCGTTCAACGTGAGTTTGCAGATCGTTTCTTACATGAGGTGCGGTGCGATGCTTCTTTTATGTAAATGTACCAAGAGTGATTGAAACTGGAATATATAATAGGAAATTTTAACGAAAAGCTCTCGGTACTGTTCACTTTAACGAAAAATCACATTTTTACACTAAAACGTCAATCCTTGTACTATTCACTTTACCCTTTATTTTGTCCTTATCGTTAAAACTCAAAGTTTTCAAGCCCTTTTGATTAGTTTTCCTTATATAATATGGTTTGGTGTTTCCGGCAGAGCCAAGTAACCATCTCCGTCTGCGCCAGGCTAATGATATTTGCGGGAAAGCAGTAGCTGTGAGAGAACGTTTATGCGCTTCTGTGGGGAACGAGCAACAGAACTTAAGGCGCTTTTCTTTCTTTCTTTTTTTCACTTTGTAGTATCATCGTCTAGTTTATCAGGGCAATCATTTGATTTGTTTATCAGGACTTTCTTGAGCGACTTCGGGTGTTCTAACTGTTAAGTTTTATTTTAAAATATAGAAATTAAGATCTAATGATTATAACACGTGGAGTTGTTTCCTCGACACTATTCTCATTTTCTGAATCAACTTATTTATTGAGGAGCATTTCATTAATAACTTACCAGGAAAAAGACACATGTCACATATGCTGGGAGTTTAAAGGAGCGTCTCTTTTTCATTCTTTGGAAAATAGAATAAGTGAAAAATAGCGGTGTTAAATGACTAAGAGTCTGTTCGGTATCTTATTAAAAGAATTTCATCAATTTTAAAAACATTTCTTAAGAACATCTATTGAAAACAATTATCTTTAAGACTCAAAAACTTGTTTGGTGTGAGATTTTAAATTATTTTCAAATCTCAAAATTTAAACTGGACAAAGAGATCAAAAGAAAGGGGGTCGCAAGAGAGGGAGAAAGATGAGAGAGGTGGAAGAAAAAAAAAGGATCAAAGAAGATAGAGAATCGGAGGAGATAAAGAGGAGGAGAGAGAAGAAAGATGAGAAGAGAAGAGAAGAGAAAGGAGGGGAGAAGAAGAGAGAATGAAGAGAGGACAGAGAGATGAAAAAAGAGAGATTTGGAGTGAGAGGGGAGGGGTGAGAGGAAAAAAAAAGAACTAAGGTAAGTTTAAAAACTCTAAACCACATTAAGTGGCCCAGTGGTAAGAGCGCGAATTGCGACTCTCCAATAAACAAAAAAATGTGAAAAGTCTCGGGTTCGAAGTTCCGAACTGGTGGATTTGCTATAAATATGGGGGTGAGTGGTTTACTTCTTCCTAGTGAACTGACTAAACCTACTTAATGGTTGGCTACTTCTGCCACTTTTAGGGCTCTTTAGGGATACCTCAACTAAAGATTTGTAGCCATTGCCATGATGAAATTCTCCATAACCTCTCTGAGCTCAAAATAAGTGGGTAACCGTGACTTGTCACCAATTATCCCTTTTTTTTGAAGAAAAAAAAAGAAGTTTAATTCTATATTTTTTTAAGTTAGTCTTGAGTTCAATTTTTTAAAATAGTTTTACCAAACGAGTTTTTAAAACCTAAAACTTGAAAAGTGTTTTTAAGTTAAAAATGTTGAATTCAAATAGAATATCAAACAATTTTAAATTTCTTGTTCAACCTTATAAACTTGGAAAAACTAAACGATCAACTTTACTTGAGAGAGAAAAAAATGCTGATTCCAACGGTAAAAAGTTTATTACTTTGAATAAAAAACTAGTTGGTATCTAATGTTTCCTACTAGAATATATGATGTGAAACGCTAGATGCACATCTAAAACGTTACAATCTCACGCGAAATGAAACAAATTGCCAGCGCCTAGAGGCGAGAGGAGGACATAGGATTTCAGGACGTTGGTTGTCTTCCCTTTTCTCTCGGACAGCATCTTATGTCTTATGAATATGTCTCTCCGCCGGTTTCAGATATCCCCGCGGGCGACGTGGCTGGGAACTTCTCCTTGATTATCCAACGGCATGTACTGCGCCATGATTGCCCGGATCTCCGAATCCATGTATCTCTGCACAAGAGAGATTCAACAAACCACTTTTAGGACTGACACATCGTCGAAAGTGGACTCGTAGAGTGAACTGGATTTACATACGTATTTTTTGCATCGAGAATTTGAGAGTAAGGAAACATACCCGGATTCGGTACTTGTAAACTGCGAAGCCCCCAACTCCGACAGCACCCAAGCAGAGAATGATAACCCAAATTAGGCCCCAGCTAGACCCAGAACCACTTCCGTTTTTACCTGCTTAAAAAAAGTACGACAGACGGTAGGAAACATGTGTCAAACATGGTTTAACGAGAGGAAACACACAGCAGGGATTCTATCATTTAGATTAAATCTCCGTATGAAAAGGTAGTTCCAATGTCACAATCTAATGAATTGCGAGGTTGAAATGGCTGACTAGTTTAGTAAGAAAACTACACCAGCTGACCAGCATGTCATTCAAATGACTAAAACAGAAAAGAATTGAGAATACTCACCTATACATGCATCATTTTCTCGCATGTACAGTAAACCGCCACCGCAACTGCACTCGTAACTTCCCCAAGTATCCTTGCATTTGCATTGTGAACATTGGCAAGCCGTTTTCTCCTTGCACTCATCAACATCTGGAACATGAACAAAAGCAGAAAACCGGGTGGGCGAATTCATATCAATACAAGAGAATAACATCATTTAGTTGGTTACAATATGAAATAAAGCACCAGTGAAAGGCGGTAGCAGATTATGAGGAAACCCAACCATTCACCTGGGCAATGTGGGATAGACTGATTAAAATCATAAGTATTTAACTTGTAATACCAGTGGTGGCCTTCAAATCCAAGACCCTACATTATGTGCTCATTTGGTAGCCTTCTAAATTTAATATTTTATAAGAAACGACAGAGAAGTAGCCTTACAAACTTAAAAGTCCAGGAAGTTGGTAATCTTTGGTTGATGGTAAAACAGTGTATAGAAATGTGGTATAAACAGTTTCTGGTAGAAAATCCATGGAAATGGGACTTGGGAGCTTAAGCTAAATATGCTTAACGAGCCATCGAGAATTACACTAGTTAGAGACATCTAGACATAGCAGGTACCTTCACATGTTTTCTCTCCATCACCCTTGAATCCTGGTGGACAACTGCAACCATTTGTATGGTCATCCTGAACATCCATTAATCAGAAATCATAATCACTTTTACTTGAGGGGGGAGATAAGACTCTTAAAATAGATTCATATCCAAACTTACACGACATGCAGAGTAAGTCCTGCCAGATCGGGTTTCCTTCCAACAACCTCCGTTGTTTATTCCACAACGTAATGCTCCTGAAGCTGCTCAATCAAACAAGCAACGTAATGACTTGAGTAAAACAAAACAAGTACATAAAATGGCACGTTATTTCAAGAACCCAGTCCTAAAACTTCTGAGCATAATGATGGTACTTGTAACTTTTCTTTAGAACAAAAGAAAACCGAAAGATGAAAAAAGGAAATATAAACGAAGTAATGTCCAGTAAGTTAGAGACTATAACCTTGACTAAAATCAGATAACCTCTACTGGCAGTACACGTGAAAATTTGGAATTTATGCCGCAACTAAACATATATGACATTCAAATAATTTACCTTCACAGTGAGTATAACCATCACCAACAAACTTTACACCTTGCACAATAGGGCATTCGCACACTCTTCCGCGGAATGTATCCTAAAACAAAAGAACGATCGGTAAATCCCAAAAAAACTCAAATATCAATAACTCTGAACATCCCCCACACCCACCCACACAAAAAGAATACACGAATGAAAGTTTATGACAATAGATACCCTGCACGCGGTAATGTTAGCAGCTTTGTCATGCCAGCAACCTCCATTGTTCTCTAAACACTCATTTGTTTGTACATCTGGAAAACACAAATAAACAGGCAAATGAAACCATCTCAGAGATAATAGAGTTCGTGCCAAGTAAGGATATAATTCTGCCATTCGATAATCTTTGTAAAAACATGCCACCCAGATATGGTTGGAAGCTCATGATACCGTTACAAATACTTATTGCAAGCCTGCACACACACATACATTCAAGTAGCATGGTTTTTACTGGAAGGGGCATCATCATTATATTAAATAAATTATACTACAGTTGGTTTTTATTGTGTACAAGAGTATTGTTTTGGTTGCTGGGAATCACCCTCTTTATAATAATGGCAAGTACAGCAAAGACAGGTAAGCAGTAGATTCAAAATATTCACATGTATCATCATATAAACTCACATGTGAAATAACAGAATCAATTGACATAACATACCAAAGAAAAACATAGGAAACAGTCATAGAAAAACAAGGCAAATGAGGACCTTTACTTAAACAAACAGAGGGCTCAGTGGTCTCTTGGAAACCAGCACAGATGGCTTTGAGAACAGCTCCTTTGTCCAGTTTCCCTTAACATACAAAAGGAACAAACGTGAGACAAGAAAAGTGATGTGAATAAATGCCTAACGGGATATGTAAATGAGTTGTATTATACCTCTATACTGTCTGTTGTTTATTACAAGAGTTGGCAATATCGTAACATCTCCACGGGTGCCTTTGCCAATCTGAAACTCGATTTGAGAAGTGAAATATGAGAACAAAGTAACACACTATATACAAAAAATGAAAAGATGGAAAGATAAGGCTAGAACATGTTAAACAGTTCCCAAGAGCCCAACCTGTGCATCCTGTTCGGCCTTCAGAACTGCATTCTCCTCATCCGCTTCAGGGTCGCCAATACATTTCTGTATCTTCTTAAGATCAGCACCTTTAATGTTACAGAAAATACATTGAAATAGTTACTTTATGATCCTCAGAATTTAGCAGAGTAAATGACAATCCACAAAAACTAGCCAAGGAGAGATGAAGATTTTAGGCAACTCGCATCAAAGTTTTTGACATTTAATGAATTTCTATTACATTGACCGAGCCTAAAACTTTCAGGCATATAATAGCAGGTAAAAAAGAAAAATGATCACATGAACAATTCACTCACATACTCCAGTTAAATATTGAAGAATAATGCAACAATTAACACAAACCAAAAAATAGAATTATGGCAAAATATAGACAGCCCAATCATAGAATTGCAAATAAACAAGCCATCCGAGAGATGGCACAAGATGGCAGTTCAAACTGACAAGGCAGCTTAAACTGGCAAATTGATATAATTTTCCAAAATACAATAGAATTTTAAAACTCGGGAAGCAAGCAGAAACAACTAGCAACAGAATCAAAATGCAAATCAGCAGAAATATTAAATTGTATGTAGGCTAAAGAATATATCTACAATGCAGCTAACAATAGTGCATTGGTTAACCAAATTTTGACTTTCTATAGATGAGCTGTTGCTACCATACCAAGGGATTCAATAACTTGATTTGCACACTCTTCGGTGTACTTCTTATCTTTCATTGGGCAACGTATCGCAAAGTCAGTGACATAGTCCCACCAAAGCCATGGCTTTCCACTTTCATTGGCCACTTTATATAAGCAAGCTTGGCGGAGATTTTGAACCACAACATCTTTCCCATCATAACCTTTACTGAAATCTTGCTCGGGATCTGGAGCACAGTACCTCCCATGGTTGATGCACTGAGACTTGCACTGTTTGCTCAAAACAAAAGCTTCTGGACAGTACCATGTTATATAGTGTGGAGTAAACTGGGTGTACCCCTTCCGCTCAAGAACCTGAGCTGCTCCTTTAAAGCTTTTCACAAACTCAATCTGGCTATCACACTTTGGCCCACACTCATCATTGCTATTCGTCCAGAACTCATACTCAACACGTTCATCAGGATGTGGAAGAGCCTCTGTCCAGTCTAGATTTATGTTGACCATCTCCCCACCTGATAGAGATTTTTTTATACTTTCTCCCAACTCTTTGCTAATGAGAGCCGAGGGAATTGTGATTTTTTGCAGATAATCAGCATCCGCATTTTCTTCTTCAGGATTGTCCATGGTAATCAACGGTTCATTCCTGTCATCTGCAACAAGAATAGCAGCCGCTCCCCCTTTCTGTGCATTCCATGCCTTCAAAGTGAAGTAACAATCTGCCAGGACATCACATTCAATCAGTCATGTAACGAAAACATTACCAGTGAAGGGACACAGAAAAATTACATGCATGTCCATAGAAACGTCTCGATTAAAACCATCCGCTTACAGACTCGCAGAATTGAGTCATTAAAAAAACTTCCAAGTGCAGAAATAAAGGAGGGTAAGGGCTTGAATTATGAATACACAAGAACCATAACAATAACGAATAAGCAACCAACCGAACCCAACTTGATCAGTTATCAATCATGTGATTAACTTTTAGAAAATACTTTGGAGTTTCGACATAAAACCACAAGTATGAACACAAAAAACACACCAAACTATTCCCATATAAATCAACTGCAAATTCCATAACACCCCATAATTATTTCTACACGATTTTGCACACTGATACCAAACTATTTGTCTATTACCATAAAAGTTAACAATTTAGTGAAAAATATAAAAAATTGAAGATTCTAACCTCCTCGATCGACAAGCAGAAAAGTTAACCAAACTATTTGTCTATTACCATGAAAGTTAACAATTTAGTGAAAAATATCAAAAATTGAAGATTCTAACCTCCTCGATCGACAAGCAGAAACGTCGGCAGACCACCGGGCTTCGGTTTGAAGGATTCATCGAAATCTTCAAACCCTTTGCATGCCTTCTGATTGGTCTTCGGATAGTACACAGTTCCGACCAACGTTCCTCCGTATTGAGGTACCCCAAAGTTCCCAATCGCACATTCGTACACGCCCTTCATCGAGCTTGGAGAAGTCACTTTCAAGCTGTTCTTCTCCACCACGAACCTCCCCACACAAACCCCACAAAGCAGAAACCACACCCCCACTAAAAGTCCAAGCTTTTCCTTCATTTTTTACACACTGAAACACTGAGCCTCCAATTTAGAAGCCGAAACAGAGAGACCCAGATCAAAAGATTCAAAACCCAACAATCAAAAACGATTGTTTCGAACCCAATTTTACAAATTTACAGAGAAGAAAAGGGAAGTTTTCACGGATTTCCCCGAGAAAATATGGTTTTTCTCAAAACCCAGATCGCAAATTTGGTAATTAAAAAGTGAAACTTGTTCTTGTGCTCTGCAAGTTTTCTGGGTCTGGAAGTTAATTTCGTGGGAAAGCGTAGAAAGGTCAAAAGAAATAGTTTTTCTTTTTTTTCGAGAAGTTATTTTATTTATTCTTTTGGTATTTAGAAGTGAAAATGTTTTAAACTTAAATAGTTAAACGAAGAAAAAATAGTTCTCAAATTATAATTCTGACAATTTTTTATTTTCTGAAATTTCCAGGAAACAACGAAATTCCAATTTCCAATTTTTTCCAATTGCGTGTAAATTGTAAATTTGTAATTGACATTTTGGCTTTAAGCTATTGATAAAAGAGATGGACCCATGCTGGAGCAACATATCGATGTTTCCTTATGCTTTGCATGCAATCCAAGTGTCTCTTTTTCTCCGTGAACTCAAAAGAAAAATTCAGTATATTAGAAATGCGATTTAGTGTATCCAAGTGTCATAATATATAAATGATTAAATATTAAAAAAAATTATTATTATATTTAATGTCTCGAATGTTGTGTCGGCATCCTAAAAAATTTCAAACCCAAGAGGGTCTCTACACTTTCTCTCCCACTTTTTTCACAACAAAAGCTCTTATTTTAGCAGTTGTAATATTACGAGTTTAAAAAAATGCCTTAGATTCGATTTTTGTTAAAGGAGAATTTAAACTATATTATTATTAATTCATTGTGAGGCTAAACTTACTCATTTTCTGTTAATGTAGATAATATCGTTTGTTCAAAACAAAAAATTAAAAAAAAATTACAAATTTACGGGTATTTAATCAAAATTTTAAATAAGGTATCTCTTCTTAAATTTTTTTATGAATTCACATGTAGTTTATGAAACTCTACAAGAACTCCATCAAACTCCACATGTTTTTAACTTTTTTAAAAACCTTCAAAATCTCAACTGAATACACCCCATCATTAATCTGTGGCAGAAGTTTGTAGTTATTAACAAAGAAAGCTTTTGTAATGTTGTCTGACAAGGACAATTCTAAATTTTTAATACTGATGAAATGATCGTAAAAAAGTCACATATGATTAGAAGATGGAGATTTTACGTTGTTTATAAGGTTTGTCATACGAGTAATGTGATCCAAATGTCTCTGCACAAGTTTTATTATATTAATATGTATCTTCTATATGAGTAGGTAATGCCAACAGAGATAGACACATTAATGTAACGTATGCAACATATAATAAAGAAGCTTATTTCCAATTTTAGGCTTCAAAGAAACACTAACTAAATCTCCAACCAATTGTGTATAACACATAAAAATATTTCTCTTTGAGGATGTTGAAAAAGATTATTGAATGTTTTGATGTCTTAATAATTGGTTAAAGATACCATGTAAGAGCATCTATAATAGAAATGTCAAAAGATAAATGTCAAATATCAATTTGATGGTTCACGTGCAATGCTAGATTTTATCTTCCTCCAATTTGTATATTTTTTTGTATCAATGATATTTGTAGGACTAATTGTTAAAAAGAACTCCATTAAAATAATTTTTTAAGAATGCATTAGTGAGATCCAAATAGTAAAATAATTAAAAACTTAATTGACAACACATTTCTCATATGTCAAATTTAACAGCAAATTTTTTTTATATCAATCCATGTATGATTGGTATATGAATTTGAACTTCTTTTTATCTTCAAATTTAATTGCATAGCGCTTTATTTTAGGATCGACATCTCCTCAAGCTAATACGATCAAAAGAGTATGGTCCTTGAATAAGGATAGAGAACACTACTTTGGTTTGGTAGTAACTTTATTGTTTAGTGCATGCTACTTCTGCCAAGTTGCATGGTATGGGAAACACGTGGTTGGATACAGGCCAACAGGATCCTCTCCGGATTCTTTTGGTGAAGATTATGAAGATTTGTAAATCGTGTCCGTTTATCGCATATTATGTAGTTAATTTTTGTTATGTATTGTTTGTATTTAATTTTAAATAAAAATATTTAAAATAATTTTTGAACGCACAATGTATGATGTACGATAAACGAATATGATTT
Organism: Malus fusca; assembly: GCA_035220775.1. Classification (NCBI taxonomy): domain Eukaryota; kingdom Viridiplantae; phylum Streptophyta; class Magnoliopsida; order Rosales; family Rosaceae; genus Malus; species Malus fusca. The sequence continues at coordinate 25,530,258 of CM069062.1, forward strand.
ACGAATTTCCGAAATTGAGGATGAGAATACAAGATGTCACAAACAAAATTCGTAATCGAAATTGAGGACACGAAATTTGTATGTGTGAAAGACACTCTCATGTAATCGACGACATTACATGGCAAATATTTATTAGATAATTAAGATAATTTTTAAACATGTCACAAACATTCAAAGGTTAGTTACATAGAATGGTTGGCCAGGTCAAATTACTTTACAATTATATAATGCATCATACCATGCTAAAAAGGTATACATAATATAAACATGAGGTTTTGGACCTTCTGGTGTTGCTATTGACAGTGCATAAAATATCTAATGCGTGCAAATGACCAACCTTTTGCATTATATTTGCATCGTAGACATACCGTCATACTTTTTGAAGGCGACGTAAAGGCAATCAAACCAACTTCATCAATTATTGATTTTAATTTGAAGGTTATTATATTCAACACTATATATGTATCTTGACCGAATAAAATTAATGATCAAGATCGTTTAATTTATTAATTTTTATTTGAGAATCAATTTTACAAAAAATCATTCGAATTGGAAATCGTTTAATCATCCAAATGTATCAAATAAGTGGACGGTTCACCATGAATGTATTACTTGGTACATTTGAATGACTAAATGATCTCCAATTGAAATGATTTTTTGTAGGAGTAATCTTTAAAAGAAAATTAATAAATTGAATGTTCCAAATATGAATTTCGTACAGTCAATATACGTTATTCGTAAGGAAGAAATGAGTTCATCCCTTTAAGAGGGGGGGAGTATTGTCACAGCCCGTCCCGGAGGTACTTTTGACGGGAATGTAAAATGACAGAACTACCTTTAGCGGGGGCTAAAGTATGTGTATGACATATTGGATTATTGCATATTTCCCTAAAGTTTGGAAAGTTTGAATATGGATAAAAATTGGGTTGTGTTTGTGTGGCTAGGGACTTAGAGGAATTGTGACTTGTTTTGGATAAACCACACAACACACACACGGGACAACCCTCCATTCCCCCGTGCCTTCTCTCTCTCTTCCCTCATGGTTCTCTCTCACTCTCTCCCTCTCTAAACCGTACGGACAAGGAGCAAGATCCTCAAATCTTCACAGGTCGAAGGTTCTAAGGTAAGAATCAAACTCCCCTTGAGTTCCTGAGTTCAAATATACTAGTTTTAGAACTTAAAACCTTCGATATCATCGTGAAACCATAACTCCGAAAATGTGCACTGTTCATGCACACGTAAAACATTGTGTTTCAGGGAATTTTAAGCTCACAGTGAGCTTAAGGAGGTTCTCACGAACTTCGGAGTACGTCGTTGGTAGAAATTGGACGTCGGAGGACCGAGAACGAAACTTTTCAAATTTGGCCGGAACTTTCTAGGCTTTTTCCGGTGAATCCCCGGCGAGTTAGGGGTCGAGACAGGTATGGATGTGTTCATCTCGTCAAGATCTTCTTTTTGATATAAAATTCGTGAAAAATGGTTGAGAAACGAAGGAGAACAAGGCGTTTGAAAAATGCCCAGAATCCGGCCACCGGAAAAACCAGTCCGGCGAGCCGAGGTAGGAGACACGCGCGTGGGGGGCGCGTGTACCCGTGCCCTTCTTGGCACGTGGGGGCGCGTGACAAGCCCAAAATTATTTCTAAAAATTTGTCGACGTTCGTGACGTCGAGTAGGTCTCTGTGGTATATTCATATACCCAATTTGAGCATCGTATGAGAAGTTATTAAGAATTGTTGGTTAGGTGATTTAAATAACGTTTTATAGTTTTCGCATATAGGTGAAAATGTGAATTGACGATCCGACCGTTGGATCGTCACCAAACTTTGATGCGTTGTAATACGTAATATTTGAGGATTATAGGAACTTACGGATTGGGAATCCGATTTACGGATCTTCCGGAATCGGAGTTGTAAGTCCATAATATAGAATGTTAACCGTCACTTGGTTTTGATAATTGACGGAGATCCGACCGTTGGATGCTAAGGAAATTTTAGGATGTTGTTCTAGGGATATATTGTGGACCTCTGGAAGTTATGGATTGGAAATCTGAGTTGCAGATCTTCCGGATCGAACTGCGCAATGACGTGTTTTATATAAGTTATATTCTATCGATATGATTCTGAGATTGGATTTGATTATTGTTCTAGGCGCCGATCTTCATGATGCCTTGATGTGTTGTGCTAGGGAGTTGTAGAGCGAACTCCAGGTGAGTGGGCAGTATTTCTGTTTATACCTATATGCTATTGAAATTCCCATAAATTGAGTTCAAATGAAAGTGTTTTTCTAAAATGCCATGCATGCATATATGAGTTATATGAATTGATAATTGATGCATATGTATATGTGAATTGGTGCTGTGGACGCACAGGTGAGTATCAGGTGAGTTTTATGTTATTCATGTGAATCATTGATGATGTATATTATGTGGATAACTCATAACCTGCAATCATGGTGTTAGTGCTTATATTATTCACCCGCACCGCATGCTCACCTTGGATCCAAGTAGGTGCATGTCGTACAGACCATGTGAGGGTTCCGACATGTCGAACAGACCATGAGAGGGTTCCGACTGATAGGTGATCTTAGATTGTGTACACAGATGATTGATGAGAGAAGCACTAGAGCGTATTATTACACCATTCATGTCGTACAGACTACTTCAGGTAGTTCCGACTTATCTGCAGTGTAGTGCCGTACAGGTCACCGAGGTGACTCCGGTTGGATTGGATGTTGAGCTATAGAATTAACTGTACAGGACCAACTGCAGGGTCTTCGGTTAATTCATTATTTCACCTGTTACATTGATGCATCATTCATTCTGTTTTTGAAAGTTTTAACATGGCATACTTTCTGGTTTTTGAGAAAAATTTATGATTTGAGATTTATGAAAAGTTATATGCTATTATGCTATTTTCTGGGAAAGTATACATGTTTTACAGCGAGGGGTTAGAAATGTTTTAAATGAATTGTTTTCGAAAAACTTTGTTTTACTGACCCACTCAACTTTGTTTTGCGCCCATCCAGGTTCTAGATAGTAGAGCTTTGGTGGCCATGAGGAATCCAACGGTGTTCTGACAGAATTCACAAAAGTAGGACTCACCCTCGGGTGTTTCATCTTAGTAATTGTATCTTTAAAGCTTCCGAACTGTGTAAATGGTTACGTCACTCTCACGTGACGGCCAGCATGCCCTCCTTCGGGACGGGGTGTGTCAAGTATTATTCAATATAATTAATACAAATTAGCCTATGATTTCAGGATAATATTGTATCCCTCTCTTGGTGGATGAGCTCATTTCTCCCACTTGCAAATAAGGTATTTTGAATGTAGAATTTTCATAATCAGAACAATTCAATATCTTAATCTTCATTTGAAGATCATCCCTACAAAACATCATTCAAATTGAAGATAATTTAGTCATCTAAATGTATCAAATAAATCAATGGTGTAGGTACCAAGTAACAATATTCATGATGAACAATTTATTTATTTGATACAGTAGGATGACAAAACAATTTCTAATTCGAATTCTTTTATTGTAGGAATGGATGACAAAACGATATCTAATTCGAATGCTTTTATTGTAGGAATGTTCTTCAAATGAAGATTAAGATATTGAACGGTTCTGATTATGAAAATTCTACAATAAATTTATGTTATTTGCAAGTGGGAGAATGAGTTTGTCACCCAAAAAGGGGATGCAAGCATTATCCATGATTTAATATCCTAATCTTACATTTTTCCGACCACGGTAGCAGGGATGCCTTAAGATAAAACATTCCTTATTAGAATAAGGAAATTCCATTGGCATATTGGAAAGCTCACAAACACTTCACCACCTTTTCATATAATTTGTGATATGCTACCTAAATATTCTTGACTCATTCAATTCTATATCATGTTTAGTCATAATCTCACGCTACTAAGTTCGGTCCCGTTTGTGTCAATGATCGTAAAATGAAATGTTTGTAAACTGAAACTTGGCTAATCTTGATAGGAATCTTATATACATGAAAACTCCAATCATCAGCCAAATAATGGGTGACGAATCGTGCGTGAAGGGAGCATAGAATGATGCCTGTAAGACCTTCAAGTACATGCATGGTTGACGATATCCCTATTTCGTTATGCGGTTATCCAAATACACTCCATCAAGAGGCAAACACAAAGCCAGAAACATGCTAATTAATTTCCATATGTCATCTAAATGAACACACGTTTACAATTCCAAAGCTAATATCTTGCCATCAAATATATCGAAAGCTATTCAGAACAACAAAAAGAGAAAAGGGACAACAACTTTTAAAGGTTAGTGAAAATGTGTTATGGCGATGATGGTTGTATCTGCAGTTATCCAGTCCAAAACACTGCAGAACAGGGAAACAAGCCACAAACATGTGTCTCCCGATTCTTCTGAAATCTGAAGAGACTAAATAAGGATAGCAACAACCCACAAGAAGAGGTCATCATAAGGGATGCCTCCATGGAAGTGGCTGCGGTGGTGGCGGTGATCATGTTGACCCATTTTCTTCGTCTTCCCTCAACTATTAGACAATCAGAAAACCCCAAAAATCAAAAACCAGTTTTAGAACATCAATGAAGAAGCTTTAACTAAAGTATGTACCTGAATGAAAGAGAACTTTGTTGTTGTAGAAATATTAAATTGAATGGGATGATTTCATTCATAGGGTAAACCCGTTTATATCTACATCACAAGCCTTCCGCTACAAAGAATATGATTCCTAAGTAGGAAATATAATTTTACAACAAATTACAAATAAATACTTACAAGGAATCCTAATTGTTAGAGTATATAGGATATGGAAAGTGTGGATCATGACACATGTTATTAGCCAAACAGATAAGGCAGTTAGGATTGTTGCTAGTGTAAGATTTAGATAAGGCAGTTAAGTGAATATCCATCTATATAGCAACTGTATCTCTGTAACTAGTGAATCAATCAAGAAAATACAAGTGAAAAACCATTATCAATCTCTCCCTAAGTTTTCTCTGTTTCCTTTTTTTTCTTCTACAATCTTTATGTTCTCTTTTCTACATAATGCTTAACATGATATCAATCGCCATTAAAACTTGATAAGCTTCTTCGATCCTTTCTTTTGCTTATGTTACACGAAATTCTTTCTTCTTCTGTCTTGTGGGTGTATCAAGATTACCCAGTTCTTCATGGTAACTCTGATGGGGCTTCAATCTTGACCTGTACCATTGGTATTTCCTTATCAGTATCCATACTTGTTCGAGGAGTGGATGGTTGACATGTCACGCCCTGATCCCAACATACATCCAGAATCGACACGTGACGTCACCAATACCCGTACATCTAACATACCCCGCCTCCGGGATATGTACAAAGCATAAATCAAGATTCAAATTTCATAGCATTTTTCGTACAATTTATGGCTGCATCTAACCTCTTCGTTAGACTGCCTACGTACCCTCAATAGGGATCAAGCCATTCGTAGTTCAATGTTCGTCAAACTTTAATCTTATCGTAAAATACTTATAGTGAAAAAAACATAGGGTACCACACTACGCATCAACCATAAGCCATACACAACTATCATCTTGTCATGCACGCAGGTATGCCATGCCCACACATATATTTTCCACTTCATCCTTCATATAAATCACTACATTTCACATGATTCTCCATTTCATAATATGCAACATCTCAAAGAACAATCAATGGATCACCATGCTATTCTCTAGCCAAAATAGTCAACAAGTCTAATTATAATGACAAAAATCACAACCAACATTATTCCACAATCACATCAATCAACAACACATCATATACCAAAATGCAGGGCTAGAGTGACACATTTTGGCCGAAGCCTACATCTCAGAAGTTGATATCAATCAAATGAACTAACAAGTCAATGATACGATTCCGGACCATCACTCAACGGAATCCAAACCAGGATACGATTCCGGACCATCACTCAACGGAATCGCAGAGTATAAGGGATTCCGGACCATCACTCAACGGAATCCAAACAGAACTTAGTTCCGAACCATTCAACAGAACCGAACGGAAGTCCAAGAAGCATAACTACGGCTCGAAGGAACAAGACAGGATTCAAGTTACTCAATTCACGAAGACTCAACAAAACGAACTAATATCGAGCAACAAATCCCCATCACAATGGGTTATCGGTCCATTACTAGATCTCACATCTCCCAAGCAATTCAATAGGCATTTCAATCACATGACACAACCATTTCCAATTCACAAGTCAAATCACATTTCACTACATCATACCAATCACTATGCTTCCAACATTATATCTCTATCCATAGCTTGTAACATATCAGGGAATCACGAAGCACAATATTAATATTTAATTACGTTAATCAATCAGTGAGATAGCACATCATTTCACGAGTTTAATTAAAGAACTCTACATAATTCCTTACTTGAGTTATGAATAATAACATGATAATTCTAATTTGTATGCACAAGATCCATTGTGCGTAATTCTCATTCACTCGAATCTAGGATTCTAAGATAACCTTATGGAAATGAGCAAAAGCAAGGATTCCGAACCACTCAACGGAATCCAACAACACTGGGTTCCGGACCACTCAACGGAACCAAATTACAAGTATGAGATAATCTATAAAAAGAAAGACCATTGATCATAGTTTATAACCTCAAATATAAGTTCGTAAATATGAAAACATAATCAAGTCTCTAACAACTCCGAAGAAGTCACCCAGACATCCAACGACTTATCCCATTCAAACCATCAAGATTCTCAAAAACCATCATTCATATGTACATTAAAACTAGGGCTAGAGGGACGCAATTCAACTGAAGCCCACATAAGTAACCAAACAAGAAGTGGCCCCCTCCCAAAGCAGATTAACCAAGCAGAGCCACCCTTAAGAAAGTAACCAAGTAGGCAGTGACCCCCCAATGTGGATTAACCAAGCAGAGTCACCCCTACAACTATTAGGAAGTGATCACCCAATGCGGATTAACCAAGCATGATCACTCCTAAGCATACATGACCATAAGGATTACCCAACGCGGGTTAACCAAGCGCGATCCATATATAGTATGGTCCCCCAATGCGGATTAACCAAGCAGGACCACTAATGACCCCCCAATGCGGATTAACCAAGCAGGGTCAAAATAATCAGGTAGGTAGTGATCGCCCAATGCGGATATACCAAGCATGATCACTCCTAGAATGCGTATGGTCCCCAATGCGGATATACCAAGCAGGACCATCAATGTACAACTACTACATGGTGCAGTAAACTCAACACCTCAACTTATCCACATCTCAACCCCTATGAGTTACAACGTAGTCGCATACACCATCAACTTCTCGAGGTCACCACTAATATGTCACCCAAGCATATAAGTGCTACAACATACCTCTAATAGGATTCTAGGATCACATTGTCATGAAAATAATCATACTCATCATTCACATTACTAAAAGGATAATTAAACTCACATATATCACAACCATCATCAGTACACAAGCCAAATCATGCTAATAAGCATATGTCTACGGCTAAATATATAAAATCACATTTCAATAGAAATCACATTTATAACACCAAGTCATATTCACAAATGATATAAATATAAGAATTTAAAGTATCGTCAACTGTTAGAATATCCAAGTGGTGGACCTATCTAAATATACCCAACCAACAACATTTCATAAATCGAATGCCACACATCGGAAAATTCGATTTTTTCCAAAAATTCTCATATTTTACAAGAATGAAGATCTCAACAAGGGAAACATTATTCACAACTAGGCCAACAACAAATTCTAACCGGAAACCATCCAAATTCATCGGGGAAAACCGGGTTTCTAGGGTTTTAAACACCCAACTCTAAAACGAATACGAAAGCACAAACCAAGCATACCAACTTGGAGATTATGAAGAGTAGATGAGGTTTCATACCTCACTTGAAGGAAATGGTTGCCGGAATCACCGGAAAAATGACACAATCGCCGGAAAACCCACGGGACTTTGCTGCCTAGAACTGGAAAAGTGGATCCGAAAATGGGAAATCCAACACCACAGGGTCGTAGGGCTCTTCAAGAGCTTTCCATGGACACCAAGATCACCCAAAACGGAGCTCGGATGAAAAAGATATGAGCGGGTCAAGTTTATGGGTCAAAAGGGTCGAAAATGCCCAAAAAGGGGTCAAAATCAGACCCTCCTTCCTCCTTTTTTTTCTTTTCTGTCCGTTCCCTTTTATTTCCCATTTCTCCCTGGTCCCTCTCCCACTATGTGGGAGTTTTAAAATAAATTAAAATATATAGATTAGTAACACAACTTCAAATATCCGTAACTATACCGTTAAAACTCGGACTCGCAAGCGGCTTTCACCTATACGTTCGTGATCTCGAAATCTATTTAACGATATAAATTGTGACCTCGAAAGGTCCACGGATTTTAAATAATTAATCTCCAAACTTCAAACTTCGTAACTAATTTAATTAAAATCTTAATTCAAACAAATTAAAATAAATTCTTGAAAAATAATATAAAATCTCAATAATACAAATACGTAGATTATAACAGTGAAATCCAGGAACGGGATTTCACATGACATCTTCCCATTCTTTCTAACTGATGCCGTTGTTGAAAAGGCACATTTTTTTAATGCGCAATTTGTTTCATTTGCGGATGCATTTGTCAAGACATATATTCGTTCACTTGCTGGGGTAGTCGAATGAGATTCTGGTGTTGTGGCTGCAACTAAGACTGGATTCCGTAATTTTGCTGCTGAGTTTGTTGAAAATTCCTAGAGTCGTCTTTGACTTGCTCCACTAGAGAGCCAAAATTACCATATCCCACAGTTTGAAGGAACATCTTTAGTAGTTCAAGCGCTGAGTACTGCTTTCTGTAAGTATCAGCAAGAAGTTTCAAGAACCAATTATAAAATTAAGACAGATTTCTCTTTGATACAATCTCTCTGTTCTCTCTGAAAGTTTGTGCACACCAGGTGTTTGAGCATTTTCCTCTGACAGATTTCTCTACAATTTTCCGAAATGGTAACTGCGAATCAACTTCAAATCTTGCAATCACCGATCACTGGATTGATTTCATCTGTTTCCACGTCTGTTACTATGAAACTGGATGAGACCGACTACATACAATGACATTTTCAGATGTAGTTGATGCTTGAAGTCCATGGACTTATGGGGTTTGTTGACGGATCAAATCTCTGTCTTGCTCAGTTTTCTTCTACTTCTTCAAAAGATTCAGAGGTAACATCTGGTACTTCATCTTCAAGAATTGAAACTGATGAGTACAAAGTTTGGAAAATGCATGATCATTCCTTGACGTTGTTACTTACTGCCACACTTTCTTTATCCACTATTTCCTGTGTGATTGCCTGATTGGTAGTAAGAGTTCTCAAGAGATGTGGGTTCGTCTTCAAAACCAGTTTTTCTTACCAAGTACAAAAACCAGTATAATCAAATTACAGATTGATCTTTACAACATTAAGAAGGGATCAAATTCAATTTCTCAGTATCTTCAAAGAATTAAAGAAGCAAAGGATGGACTTTCTATTCTTGGTGTCACACTTCCTGATGAAGACTTTGTGATCATTGCATTGAATGGACTCCCTCCAAAATACAACACATTTAAATGTGTACTCAGATGGCATGAGAGCATCATTTCACTCAAGGACTTTCGTGCACAATTGCTTGCTGAGGAAGCCATTGTGGATTGTGCTCTTGTTGAATATGAGACAAAAGGTTCTTTCTTTCCTCTTTTTAGCTCTCAATTTCATGTTGGCTTCAATGGTGGTTATCATGCTCAATCCAATTTTAGTTCATACTAGTCAAGCTATGGTAATAATGTTGATAGTTATAATGGAATTCTTGGCTCACATCCATCTCCATATATAGTTCTCTGCCACCAGAAATTATTATATGTCAAATTTGTTCACATAAGGATCATCTTGTTGCCCATTGTTCTGCTCAAACTACCAACTCATCTATTACACAAGATCCAAACTTGTAGGATCAGATTCGATTTTCTGATTCAATGAAGTCAATTGAGATGGACTTTGTTATGGTCAATTCTTTCTCTCATTACCTTTGATCTTCCCTGCCACTTAATTCCACAACGGGAGCTCTTATCAGTGCTTCAAAGCAAAACGATTGTGACACAACAATTATAATGAAAATTGAGGAGCAGCCAACTAGTTCTGTTGGTGCAGAAAGTTCATAAACTAGCGGATCACATCAAATTTGTTCACAGAAATATCATTTTGATGTTGATTGTTTTCACATACATAATGCTCAATCTTCAGTTTCAACCCCTGAATCATGTCAAAGCACATTGGATCAACAACTCAAACTAGTGTTTCCAGTCATCCTGCAAAATCATGAAACACTTTTACAGAGCAATTCTAATGTTGAAATTCATACAGCTTATGATTGCCAGTCTGATTTTTTCTCTCACTTCATTGTTTCAGAAGATGAAATGTTTTTAGATGATGCAGAAAAACAAGTTTTGGAATGTATTGACAAGGAAAGTGCAGACTCTCAGTGGGTTTACAATCGTGTATTTAAGTGACATTTCCAGTTTTTAACTCTGACAACAAGGCGAAAATTGGTGTTCCTACTCAAACTGTTGTACATGAGTTCCAAGGATTTTATGTACTTTGGTTATGCAAGATGAAAGTATATTTGATATTCAATTAGGCTACCATATGAGAATTTTTTATAAGAGTGGGGGCACCAAGTCTACATTGATTTGGGTACTATGGTATACACAATATAATGGTAAAATACAAGCTCCAGATGTTAGAAGGTTTTTTTATTGCAGGGCATGTGTGCAGCAATGACTAGATACTCCATTTTCCAATTGCAAGAAATACTATCCAAAAAGAGTTTAGATTGCCAGATACTCTCCAACTGCAACAATCTCATGCTTGGACCACCATGAGTTTGCGGGGGGATGTTAGAGTATATAGGATATGGAAGGTGTGGATCATGACACATGTCATTAGCCAAACAGATAAGGCAGTTGTGATTATTGCTAGTGTAAGATTCGGATAAGGCAGTTAGGTGAATATCCATCTATATAGCAATTGTATCTCTGTAACTAGTGAATCAATCAAGAAAATACATGTGAAAAATCATTCTCTTTCTCTCTCTAAGTTTTCTCAGTTTCCTTCTTCTTCTTCTTCTACAATCTCTCTGTTCTCTTTTCTACATAATGTTTAACGCTAATTAGGGTTTTAGTCTATCATAACTTGGCGACACTGGAAAGACAAGTTGATGAAATTGGTGCTCGTGTAGCCCTTTTGTCAAAATGTCGGTTGGTTGACCAACTGAAGACAAATAGCGAACATATATATTAGTCCAACTCAAAATGTTTAGTGCAACTCAATATGGTTGGTTCGATTGTACGAGCATGAAATACATTAACCGAAGGAATCCTAATTAGGGTTTTAGTCTATCACACTCTCTTTACACGATGAAAGAACTATAACGTCGATGCAAACCAGGACGATTCTATGATCTATCAACTGATCCAAGCAGTTGGCAATACCCATTTGCTTCTTTCTAGGTCTTTAGGCGAAGCCACTTGCACTGTTAGGCTATCTACTTATTTATTTTATCGAACAATTTGATAACATCTTGTGGCTGTAGTTTAGTGGTAAGAATTCCACGTTGTGGCCGTGGAGACCTGGGCTCGAATCCCAGCAGCCAGACAAGCTAATAATTTTTTATTTGCTTTCTCCGCTTTTGCTTTTCAGGCTGCAAACCCTACCTTACCTAATTTTATTTTACCTTTTATTTTTTTGGGAAATAGAAAAAGCCATTTGGGTGGAGGATTCGAACATCACTAACACAATGCTAAATTAAATTTTGTTATAAAAAGCAAGATACATTATAGTTCAGTTTGTAGACCTCTGTTTTTATGATTGGATTGTCATGGAACTTAGTATTGAAAAATTCGTAACTATACTAAAAAATTGCGTTTGTAAGAGAGAATTGGCTTCAACATGACCAGAGGGGATTTTCCTTTGCGACTTCTCCTTACGTTTCCCTTTTTTTATTTTATTTTTAGAAACCTTTACGTTTCTTCCTTCAATATGCATTAAATCTACTGAAGCATCAAACTTATGATGCACTCGTTGCATATGAGAAAAACCACCAAAATTAACCCTAAGAGCGAGCCCCTTTCATACCAGAACCCTCTCTGTTCCATTTTTCTCTCACCTCCTCCTTCCTCCAGAACTCTCAGCGCAGTTTGAGATGGTGAAGTGGGGAAGAAACACACAACCCAAACGGAAACCACACCGCACCTTGCTTTTCCAAAGGCATGTTGGGCCTCATTTTACCTTTGATGGGTTCTAGATTTGGGCTTCCCAGGCTATTGTCTACTTTTATAATAATGGGGTTTTTTTGTCAAATTATTGAAGCCCAAAAAAGTAGGAAGTATAAAGGAACAGGTGGCGTTTATTAGTTATCAGACAGTCTCCCAATAGAAGCACCAATGCATCTAGGAATAATACATTTAGATGAGAAATTCAAGTAAAGAATCAACTAAGAGATTGAACAAATTCTGAAGAATGAGAATATGAATGATTTTACCTTTTCTAATTGATCACAAAAACAAAAAGAATGTCATTTCTATTAGGATTCACACATTTAGAGTATTTGTTTTTAGTCTGATCTGTTAACTTAGTATTTTTACGGTATGTTTAAGAAAGTAGAAGATGAATTAGTCACGAAAGAAACTCATTTTTCCAATCGCAACAAAATGGTATGTCTTACTTGGTGTGTTAATCTAATCAGAACCTAATCACCAAAAGTTTAAGCTGTCCATGCTGTAAGTAGCCTTTTGTTTAGTGGGCATCCACCAATCTCTACTTTAGTTTGGCTAAACAATATTATCGAATTTAGGTCAACTTACATTAGCATGCCCATACAAATTATTTAGAAGTTTGGTGCATTGCTCAAACCCTAGCCACAGAAAGTTATAATGTCAATCATACATCATTCCACAAGTGCTCAACCCTCTTCCTCATATAGGCTTAACCACCTCCAGAATATTATTTCATATATACCCTCTTATTGGGTGTCACAAGCATGCCTTCCATCCTCTGAAACAATATGGAAGTGCTTGTTTATTTAGACACCATTTTAGTCCCCTTGAGCTTCTTCCTTCTGATAGGCTACCATGTCTATCTATGGTACACCTTCAAGGCCAAACCCTCTCTTACCACCATTGGAATTGACTCAATGAGAAGAAGAAAATGGTTTCTAGAAATTATGGAGGTAAGTCCAAGACCCTCTTTCATCGTCCCGCTCGAAAAAGCTTCCATTTTTTATCCTACAGAAGAAAACTTTAATTCTAGGTTTCTATCTGTATCTCTTAATTATCTGATTTGCAGGCTGATGGTATGAAGGGGATGCTGGTAATCCAAAGCTTGAGAAACACTCAAATGGTGGCAATATTCACAGCTTCTACAGCAATTGCTTTAAGCTTGACTTTGGCAGCTCTCACCAACAATGCTTACAATGCAAGTCACCTCGTTATCAAAAGCCCATTTTTTGGTTCGCAGTCTGGAAGCATCTTTGCTCTGAAATATGGGTTGGCCTCATTTCTCATGTTGTTTAGCTCATTATTCAGCTCCATGGCGACCGGGTTCCTGATCGATACCATTTTTCTAATAAACGCTTCTTTTGAGTTCTCATATTCCGGAATCACAGAAACCCAACTTGAAAAAGGGTACATGTTGGCTCTTATTGGCAACAGGTTGCTTTGTATTTCCTTTCCCATGTTGTTGTGGTTGTTTGGTCCAATGCTTGTTGCATTGTCTTCCCTGGCCTTGGTTTGGTGGCTTTATGAGCTTGATTTTGCTGCCAAACTCAGCACAAGCAGCAGGCAAAGCCTTAGTTGAAGAAGAAATCAAGCATACATGCAACATGTACGTACGTATATTTTTGCAATAGGCATAGGGCTTGTCTTTCCCTAATTTTTATACATGTGCCATCAGCAAGTGTAGTTACAGGTATCACCTTTTGAAATACGACTTGTAGATGCAACATACAGTTGCAAATTTTGAATATTGATGCATTGTGAGCCTAATGTGCATTAATATATAGTCAAAATTGCTTGGACTCACAATGCATCAATTGTAAAAAAATGTCGTTTGAATTTTATCGGCTTCTGTATCGTTTCCACCTCTACAGAGAAACTTCCCTCTCGTTTCATTTGACAATAACATTTTAGAAAGATAGAAAAAGGAGATAGTGAAACCGAGACAGAGAAGCATTTTCCCATCTTTATCTTCCTTTGGACAAAACACATAAAAAGTAGCTATGTGGTTCACAGGGCCGTCTCTGACATTTTGGAATCCTGTGCAAAATTAATAAAAAGACCCTCCTTATTTAAAAAAAAAAAAATTGGACAATATATTCATGTAGAATTTAATGTATCAATATTCAAACTTAATTGAAATCAGGATCTCACTCTTATTAATTGAATAATCTCCGGTTGCCCTAAAATTATGATTTAAGGTTCATCCATGAAAAACATAGCATGAATGAAAAAGAGATACGAAAATATGCTTGTATTTGTAAAAGAAAGTAACACACAAGTTTAATCAATTGTAATATAGATAAAATCATATGATGATGATTTTTCTTTTCAGTCAAAAACTTTTTTAGTAGAATATCTATACTCATGGAATTTATAGGAGGATGAAAATTTTTGCGACCCTAAAAAATTCAAAACCCTGTAGCACTGCACCTTTTACACACCCCAATGCCGCCTCTGATATTCCATTTCATATTCCTTCTGAAATTGTGTTGTTACACTTAGCATTGGTTAATTTATAATAATAAAAGCAAGTCTTTAATTTGAAGTAGATACAAAAGCACCCAATTAGAGAAATATGCACATAAGAAATACAAACCATATTTTCATTACATGTGGCTGAAAATTAAGAATTTTCTAAAAAAATCAAAACGAACTTTATGACGCAATAGTTGCACTAGTTATGCAACTTTCAAGATCAAATAGTCCAATTAAAATTAAACACATTAGTGGACAGACCACTGAACCAATTCTTAGGCTTTTGCATATGCCTCCAACCCTACATCAAACTTTAACGTCCATTACGTAAATTCCACAATTCTTCCAACCAATTGCAACACATTCCCAAAACGCAATTGCTTGTGACGCACATTCCACTACCTTACCCCTTTTGGCTCTCTTACAAGTCGTGAATAAATTGGATGCATTTGGCCGCCGATTCATCTCTGGTTCTATTCTGAAATTAAGCTTCACAGAAATTAAGATGGGAGTGATCGCTTATCTAGACAACGTTTTGGTCCCCATGAGCCTCTTTCTCACAGTTGGTTACCATGCCTATCTATGGCACAACCTCAAGAACAAGCCCTCTCGTACCACAATTGGGATCAATATGCTGAAGAGGAGAGCTTGGTTCCTAGAGCTAGATGGGGTAATTAAGTTCTATAATTAAGCTTAATATACATGGTTTTTCTTTCTCAATAGCTTAAATGTTTAGGGTCTCATGGTGTCTAATGTGAAATTACGGTCTCTTTTGCAAGCGGTCCTGTTTTTGACTTTCATTCCTCACTCATTTTTTGTTTGTCACTCTCTAGTGGGAAAAAGTGTAAGATTGATATACATTGTTGACTCATTCTCTGACAGCATAATTAAGCGTTTAGTAGTCTAATAGTTGTCTAACAAAGCATATATATACATCTACTTAATCCTCTTAATACTATCATTATATCTTACTTACATGATTTATAGTTTCCTAAATTTATATATGATGTTGGAAAAATATTCCAGGGTGATGATAAGAAAGGCATGTTAGCAGTCCAAAGCTTGAGAAATACTCTTATGGGGACAACACTCACAGCCACAGTAGCAATTCTTATTCAAGTCTCGCTGGCAGCTCTAATAAACAATTCCTATAGTGCAACGCACCTCTTCAGCAATACCTTTTTTGGGTCACAATCCACCAAGATTTTTGCCTTAAAATATGGCTCCGCAGCTTTGTCTTTGTCAGTTTGCTTCTTGTGCAGCTCCATGGCGATTGCGTTTTTGATTGATGCCAACTTCTTGATCAATGCTTGTGATCAGGAGTTCTCATCTTCTGGACACGCAAGAACCATACTTGAGAAAGGGTTTATTTTGGCTCTTGTAAGCAACAGGATGCTGTGCATCACTTTTCCTTTGCTGTTGTGGATGCTTGGTCCTGTCCCGGTTTGGTTGTCATCTTTGGCGATGGTTTGGGGGCTTTATGGGCTGGATTTTCCTGGCAAGTTCAATAAAAGCAATAAGCAAAATCTCAGTTGATGACTGAAACGAAATATTTAGACTTTGCCTGCAGTAAATATTGGAACTTTTGTTTTACCTTGTTGCTCAGTTTGTGTTAGCACTAAAGGAACTTGGCACCAAAATAGAAACAACCTTACGTGCTTCAGTTGAAAAATGAAGCATAGCAAAATTGTCTAAGAGCAGTATGTCTTTTCTCTTGCTTTTAAGTTTAGATCCTCTTCTCGTAGAGACGCGGCCATAAACGGAATAGGTAGGAATGATCACCGTTAAATCTTAGAACATAAACTGAGCAATTCGTAATGCACCAGAAAATAGAGAACTCTAAAGTTGAACGGATGATAATATGAATGATTGTTGAAATACAACCCTAAAGGTTGTTTATATAGTCTAAGAAAATCCTATGTTCAAACGAAAAATAAAATAGGAAATAATAAAATTATAAAGACTTCCTAAATTATCAAAATTACTGAATACATGTTTATGGCGGGTCTCAAGACTAATAAATTCAGAATTTTAGGTGCAAGTCTTGATACTAAAAACCCATAGATTTGTCTCTTCTTTGTTTTTCTCTTGTCGAGTTATCAGAAAAGTTCAGAACATTAACTTTCAAGATATGACATTAGCAATAATCTTTTGACCCTAAAACTTTCAATTCTTCAATCACTTTCCTTCATTGAACATCACTTTCTTCTTTTAATTTTATTACATCTCCAATAATTCAATTTCTGGCCCACATCACGTAGTTTTCATTCAATTAGAATATCACACATATAAAAATAAATTGACTTATGTGCCATTTTTGGACTTCGACTTGTCAACAGTCGAACAACAATTCTACACAGATGTGGGTGCAACCGCGTCCAAAATAGTTTATTTTACGCCTCCATGATAACTTGTTTTCCCCAATTACTTATTCGCTCTCAACCCCATTAGAAGACTTGAAAGAAAGGGGTGTGCGAGTGTACCATTGCTAGCTGCCAACAAACATAGTGATTGAGTGTTGGTTTGTGTGTGTTTTGCGTCTATAAGAGACTTCTTAACGAAGAGATCGTGTCGTTATGATTGGGATATTGGTCCTAGTGGTGTGCACCAGTTTGACCAAACCGATCGACTGATCCAAAAACCGTAGTAACCAATTCGGTTTGATTTTGACCAAAAAAAAAAATTCAAATGATCTACAAAAATCGAACCGTATTGTAATGAAGTACCTTAATTACAGTTTGGACTAAGCCGAACAGGACCAACTACTTGCATATTTGTATTTTATTACTTTATTTACACATGTATTCTTTTTACTTGCTAATAACCACATATGAATGTTGAATCTGAACGATAATGTGACTAAGAAGTTACTGATTTTTAAGTTGCAACTAATATACTTAGGATTGTTTGATGTTGTAATTGAAAATGAAAATATGTAGCAACTACGAAATTTTTTTATTGTAATTGAGCTAGCAAAGTTGAGATAATGACGTCACTTAGTACTACAGTCTAGTCGGGTATCTCTTCACTAGTAAGTAATAGATCTTAGGTTCGATTTTCACCAAAGATGAATGTGTACCACATTATTATGGCTAGTCCATTGTGAGGTTTAGCCCACTCTCCCACTCCGTTAGTATATATAATATCGTTTATTAAAAAAAAAAGAGATAGTGACACGGAAATTTCTTTTATTTTAGCCTTTTAGGTCCAAACTGCCCGAATTAAACAGAACCAAACCTTCAACATTAATTTGGTTTGGTTTGATTTTCTTAAGGATTTTTGTCACAATCGGACCAGACCAAATTATTATACTGTAATTGGTTTAGTTATAATTTTAGGGTAAAGCCGACCTAATTTGGACTGTGCCCACTTCTAGCTGCCTTGGTATATGTTATTTCTTTTCCTCAAGTGCTGAGGAACTTCACAATTTTATTCACAACTAAGAGCAGGGATAAAGTGAATAAAAACTAGTTTTAATCATTCCATCGATAAAGAGCAAGCATAAAATTTGTAAAAACTGTAAGTAAAAACAAGAAACTAATAAAATGCAATAAAAATAAGAAACCTATATCCGCCGTCAAGCGAATTTAGAACACCTTGCCCACACAACACTTCTTTGTAATGATTTTCATCATTGGTTTGAAGCACGTCCTGATTTCTTAGCAGATCTTTTGCTTGAGAAGGGTCCCTTTTATGTGTAACTGATCTCCTTTATGTGTTTCTCTCTTCGACTTTTTGGGTTTCAGCTTACAACTCACCATTTAAACTTTAAGGCCCAACTTGCACAGGTACGAGGAAGTGAAAGGATTAGGTCATTATTCAACCAAAAAAGATGAAAAAAAAAAGGAAATCAAAAGAAGATAGACTTACAAGTTACATGTAATGAGTTCATCACCATCATAACATTCTAATCTAATAATATAATATCATGTGTAAATTTTTCTTTATTTCTATTTACATTATTATTAGGACACCACGTGACGACAACACGATCCATATGAATTGTTCTCCACAAAAAAACAAACCTATTTTTCATATCCAACCAAACCAACATTGACTAAAACATTGTGCTTTCTTGTACATCCAAATTTAAATCCTCTCCTACTCATTTAAAATAGTATGTCACTTCCTTTCCTTTTCGTCGCAATGACCAAGAGAAGCTAATACATGAGCATCAAAGTCTATAATTTCCAAGTTTCTGTGCCGACAATGTATATATTACAAATTTGATTTATAGATAAATTCTTAGGATTGTCATGTAATGTGTGTATACTGTATTAGGATGACCCGTCATGTAGGTCTTGTTTGGTAGGCTGAATGAGATAGGTTGTAATCAATTAAAATGGACTTGAGTCTAGTCTGTTGTTTGTTGTGCCAAAATGTGAGATAAACTGGACTGGACATGTTCACAATAGAGTGAGTTATCTAACCTATCTTTATATATGTGTTACATGTCCTATCATATAATTCTCTGCCAATCTAATCATGTCTTTAATATCTAATCTCATCCAATCCACCAAACGAGCGTGTAATGTGTATACTTTCCTCGCGCTAAGAAAATGATATTCAATCTAGATTAATTAATAACTAGCCTTTCTGCATGCGCTCACACACATGCGAAAGGCATTTGTTTAATCACGGCGGGCTACGCACGACTTACACATTTTAGATGTATTTATATGGAAGGATTGGTTCAATGTATAGAAACATCAAATAAAGGCGATTATCATCTCTAATAATACAAACAGGAATTTAAAGTATTTTATCTAGAATATGTATAAAAAAAGGTAATAAATAATAGAGAAGATCCTTATAATGTAGTTGCAACTAAAAGCTAAATAAAAAGTGTAAAAACATTCCAAGAACTTCAATTGACCTTAATACACTTGACAGCAAAACATATCATGAACTCATATTGTTCCGTCCTGTAGTCTGTACCCCAAAAAGCTAGCGCGTGATGTTTTCAACTATTTGCAAGCAAAACCCCATATATAGTTCCACAAAATCTTGGCGTGATTGATGTCCAACTCTCAGCAAAAGAAGAAAAAGATTTTCAAATGGATTATGGAACTAAAACAACGCACCATTCCACCAATTTTGATTTAAAACTATCAGCAACTCATTGGGAGAAAAATGATGAAAACAATAGAGACTATTGAGAAATCTTTTTTGGACGATTCAAAAGTGAATAGCATAAAAAAGACAATTTAATTTTTAATCTTATACCCTAATACTTTATAGGTGAATCCATTTAGTCAATCCGTCGTGTGTGGTTTTTATCATAATCCTCTTTCTCCTTTACATTTGGCAGTTGTGTAGATTTGCATCTCTAGTAAAAAAATTCTTCTATTGTACTTTGTTTGTTGACAAAGTATTTTGCAAAAAAACAAATAAGCATCGGTGACAAAGAATAAATGAAATACATACTATCAAACTGAAATACATACCTTAGAACGATTATTCCCATCATCACAGCCTTGTTGGTTCGATATATGTTTCACTAAGAGGAATAAAAAATCATGAAAATTAGTCTCAATATAGAGGTCAAGCAACATTTAACAGTAAGGAGAAAAAGAAAAAAAAAGTATCATAAAAAATAGGACCAATTGAAAATTATGGAAATAAAAGAGGAATAAAACTCAGTTAACTTCACCAAAGAAATTTTATCATCACAATAGAACACTCAAACACAAGGTAAACCTCATCTTACTATTTCACAGCAGAATAAGTAAATCTTTTCCTTGAAGTTGAATGCTCTCCAAATGGAGAAGAGCTTGTTCTTGGTCTTTTAGAATTCCTCTGGATTCATGTAGAAAAACTCAGTTTAAACCCTTCAACCATCCTTACAATTAGTCAGTCTCTTCCTAATTTCTTCCTTCATCCCAGACATATGCTCTCTAAAAACTACAAACTCAATGAACACACCTTCCTCATAAATACGATTTCTCAACAATATGCTCCCTAAACAAATAATATTGAACACTCAAAAATGTCAGGTTAGTTCTATAGTATGCAAGGAGTAACAGTTCTAGTCTTACCTATTGGGAAAATAATGTAAATTCGTGAGGGCAAATCATAGAGACAAAAGATCGAAACAAATGGCTTACTAATTGAGTCGACTCCCATCTGAAACAAAGGAAGCATGCCAACAGGCAACATACCTGAAAAAGCAAATGTTAAATAAGAAGAAATATTGGAGAATCTCTATACATGAAATATTCAGGATTTAAAAACATATAATCTTCAAAAGCGAACAATGACAAAATCACATACAATGATTCAGAAGAACCTGAATCATGTGATGTAACTTGTCCTTTCTGATGAGCTTGCATCCTGCAAGAGGACCAACACTGAAGGCTTGAGCAAGAAGCTTATCACCCATTCAAAATTAATTAGAAACAAAATGAAATTTGAACAATTGATCTTTTGCAAGGCTGACATGCATACAATTCAGAGACGATGGTTTACCTTTTTGTTTATAGAAATTGAAAACATAATCTTGAGAGACAATGAGATTTTGGAAAACCGAGGAAATTTGATTAAAAAGGGATATGAAAATGAAATTGGAGAAATTTGTGGAAACGTACAGTGGTTTCCAATCGCCCCTGCAGAACGTGGAATCGTTGGAGAAAACTGCTTCTATCTCTAGCTTTGGCAGTTTATCTTTCGTCTTCTATTTGAGGGTTTGCCACGTTCTTTTTTCTTTCTTTTTTTTAATGTTGATTTTTTTTCATTGCATTATTTTCATTCAGTTTTAGATTTTTTTTGTTTGAGGGTTGTTTTAGTCCAATTAGTTTTGATGAAGCCTTGAGACACCAAAGTTGTCTTCTGGCTTTTTAATATTAGAACGCACGTGGCTTCTAGATAGTTCAACTTAATTTCCTTCATAGTATAAAAGTTTGCTTCAGATATGGAAAATCCATGATCCGCAATTAAAAAACAAGAGAGGGGCTCACGAGGTTTACTTTGTTCTTGTTGAGCTAATTAAGATATATTTATGGGCAAACCGACCGTTGAATGAGATTAAATATATCTAATTTTCTACATGCTAGATGTTACATGTCACGTAAGCATATATGCACCTATTACGTTCTCAAATATTTTTTTAATAAAAATCCGACTCTCAACAATAAAAATATGTTTTTAAATTGTTAATTGCTTCCCGTCGGCATAGTTGTGTTTTCTATTGTTTCCCGACACAAAAATAGAAAAGGAAAGCATAAGAAATGAGTGAGGATCCTCGCCGGATCCTCTTTGTAAGGATTTCGGAAATTCTCAAATCATATATGTTCATCCTCTTGCTGAAAATTTGATATTATTACCCCTTGAAACAATATTTTCCTCTACTAAAACCCATCACCTTTTGTTTTCTTGAATGAAGCTCATTGACTAGCCTCCAACTAAACAAATTCTTTAATTAAGTTTGACTTTTCAAATTGTGTATTTTTCAAATGCCTAAACTACCCCTATTAATACTTGGATGGTTTTTTGATCAGTTACTTGCTATATCCATTTAATTAATTTTATGTATTTTACAAAATAATTCATGACATTCATTGTATATTCAATGTATTAACTTTCAAATTGTTATATAACGTGCCGATTAAAAAATAATAATACTAATTTCATAATTTTGTGCAATAAATATATAAGTTAATTTACCTACCAATACAACAATAAACCTAAAACAGCTTCGGCTAATACTCCAATCCCTAATACACAAGTCAAAAGCTATATGTTCCGCGCAATTTTAAAAAAAGTCTAATTTATCTATTCCATCAAACCAAAATTTAAAAGGTCTAATTTACTTCCAAAATGGTCTAATTTACCTACATGATTTATGTGCATTAGATTAAAAGTTTATTTAATTGCCTACAAGCACAGACCCACATCATTCGAACATTATCTAATATCACTTAAAAAAATTTTTGGAATAGTTAAATTAATTTAAATGTAGGTAAATTAGCATAATATTTTACAAGTAGGTAAAATAATTTAATATTTTACGAGTAGGTAAATTAATTTAAATGTAGGTAAATTAGTATAATATTTGTATGTAGGTAAACATGATTCAAAATGCAAGTAAATTAGTATAATATTTTATAAGTAGGTAAATTAATTTGTATGTAGGTAATTACATGATTCAAACAATATTATTTTTTTCCTTACAAGATATGTCTTTTTTTTTTTTTTAATTTGGTAAATTAATTTATATATGTTGCTAATATTTATGATACAAGTAAGGTAAAATATCCATATGGATTTAATTGCTCATCATAATTAGGATGAGTAATAACATTTATTGACCAAATAAGGTTTTTGTGGCATAAGTTGTAAATGTATTGTAATAGTTGGTCATATATTTGTCTACATGGCAGTCTATTTGAAATTTGGGTTTTATTTGAATGTTTAAATTTATGTGGGTTTTTATTTGGAAAATAGGAGTTTCAAGGGCCTATATCTAAAAAAACCTTTTTTTTTTAATTTAAAATTGAACATAAACAGTACCTGACGAAAACTGACCGCACAATGTACGATGAACGTATGTGATTGGAGGATTCTCGGGATCCTCACAAAGAGGTTCCAGCGATGATCCTCTCTCATAAGAAATTATGAGGAGGATCCACGTGTTATGAGTTACAACAATGGCCCCACACGTTTAACACAATTATCTCATCATTTGTATAATAACACGTGGTGTACCATCTCGTATTTTGGATACGCTGAATATTTTCTCAATCTCCAGAGCATCTGAGAATGTTTTCGAAAAGGTACAGTATGTTTGAGGCAGGGGTGGATCCACTTTTGGACCTAGGTGGTCCCGGGACCACCCGGACATCCGAAGAAGTGCCTGTGAAGACTTTTGAGGACCACCCAACGGTTTGGACATGTGGCGAAATAGAGAATACACCATAGTTATGTAGATGTTATATAATGTAAGCTTTGAACCAAGAAGAAAAATCTAATTTCAAACAAAGTGGAACACAAAGAAGACCGTCATGGCTTTGCTATTCTTGGACCTTGGTTACAAAGAAGAAGAAAGACTTTCTCTCTCCATTTCCCACATGACCAATTCCTGTTTTACTTTTCTCTTTTAATTGTTTTCCAATTAGGTTGTGCTACCCTAACATTTTACTTAGCAAAGAGATGGTGTATTACTCAACCAATATTTTTATACCATACGTTTAACACTGTTGTTTTTTTTTTTAAAAAAAATCTTATAAATTCATACGACCTCTGAAAAGTATTTCGTAAAGTACTATGAACTCGTAGTCACTTGCACTTTCATCACATACCATCAAATTTACTAAAATATTAAAGGAAGAAAACATGATATTTTTGTATGTTATATGTTATAATCATAAACCCCAAATTATCAATACAAGTATAAGTTTTTTATAAGTGTAAATAGGCACTTACTTGTATGATACTAGTAAGTTTACTTAAATTCGCCTCGGCCTTTACCTAGACTCTGACTAGGCGCATAGGGGTCCCAACTCACCATTATACTAGTGCCTAACGTCCCTTGATAGAATCATCCAATGTTAAAATCCTCGATTTGGCGTGATGAATCTTGACTCTGTTTTATAGTTTTGGGTGGCTTTGGCTTTACATAATCTCTAATCCAATGCAGATTAGATGGAAACCCTAACCTACTACAAAACAATGATCAGAATTCAAATAAGGTCCTAATCGGATTTAAAGCTTTTGTGGCAGCCAGTCAATTTTAGCTTAATAGTAAAATAATACCACTGTTAGATAAGCACGAAATTTGACATTGGCCTTAGTTAGCAATCTGTACATTAGCCTTAGTTAGTAAGTCAACTCCACAAATCAAGGAGTTAAATATGTATAAAACAATTGTATTTATGTACTAGCCTAGTAAACATATATAGGATAGCTGTTACTCATCCGTGTCTTAGTTCTTCACCTACATTATAATTTCAACCACTATAAAAAATTAAAAAAATTAAACTGTTCCCACTCACTATTATTCTAAAATAAGAATGTGTTATTTTCCCATCCACTATTGTTCCTTAAAAAATGAAGTTCTATTTCTCCATCAACAAATTCTTCTATGACGATAGTCTACCGGGAAATAAATGACCCTTCAAATGATCTGGTACTATATGATTTTGCACTTAAATAACTACAATTAATATTCAATCATCATTCAGTTGCTAACTTCTTACCCTTTAATTGGAAAGGGCATCTACACTTTTTCATTAGAGAATTCCTTATATCCTTATCCTTTATGTCTTTTTGTGAATTCGACTTACATACTGTCCATTCCTTTCACAACCCTAAGGCTCACTACAACAAATAAGGGCATTGCGCACAATAAATTATATGTGCCCTTTAAGGCCAAAGAGCACCAACATATGTGCCCATAGACCAATAGCAACAATGCAGTAACTAAGTTTCTATCTGTGCCCTCTATGGGCGTTACCTTTGATCAAAGAGCACAATTAGGTATGCTGTGCTGAAAAGTGTAAGCACAAATAAAGGTTCTTTTGTGCCCAGTTCTGACAAAGTTGTATGCCACCCATGTTAGCACATTTATTGTTATTGTGCCCAATATGTCAACTATTTAAAAAAAAAAAAACCAAAATCACCTACAAATTGAGATTGAGGCTAAACAAAAAATTATTTTTTCATAAAATTAAAACAGCCCACAACCACAAGCATCTATAATATTACAATTTACAAGGATATTCATAACCATTATATGTAAAAACAACTATAATTTTACATGTTCTATCCCCAACTAAAATAAAACTAAAATTATAAAGGTTTTAAGTGAATATCGGTTCTCTCAAGCATAAGAACATCAAATATTAAGGTTTTAAGTGAACCTGCACAGTTCTTTTCTCATCTTCTAGTTCCAAAATTTTCTTTCCAAAATGCTGCTTGAGTGCCAGTGTCGGACCCTTCAAAATTTACACAGAGCAACAAGAAATGAGTATGTAGTGGCTTCCAAATTTTCAAATTATGATTATCTTTATCTCACGAGCTGTTATATATCCTTCCTCCCACAGATTTTTTTTTTAACCAAAAAAAAAAAAAAAAAAAAATCTTATATGGATGGCAAGCAATCCTCACACAAATTAGGACATAAAAATAGAATCCAAAGTCCCAACAATATAATTCTCACTCTTTCAAATGTAAAGAAAAAATATGCCATTTCCTACAACATATAACAAACCCGAATTTAAAGAACTTAGGAGATTAGTAGTTGGTCTGGAGTTTAATTGATAGAACACATAAGTGTAATGGAAAAAAATTATTCACCTTGTGATGGGCATCAGAATTAACTATAAGATATAATCAAACTTTACCTTAATCTGAAAGCGCAAAGCTTTATATAATACCCAGGCCTGCAAAGGAAAGTAATCCCAAACCACGTAAGCACACATCAAGAAAAACCCAAACTTAGAAAGCTGCAAAAAGGTCTACACATGGACATGCACATGGGAATAAGAAAAAGAGATTTGGTACAACTATCAAGCCCCAAACCATTACAGTGGATGTTTACAAATTTAAAATGCAGCCCCTGTTCAATGATTAACACTCAAAATTTAATGTTTCGCATGTTCCATATTTAATGTAGTATCGAAAAAGTAGTGCAATATCTTTAATTTGGCAACTCAACATAACAAAGTCAAATATAATTGAGGAAATAAAGATATGCAGAGATGTACTTACACTGAGAGAGCAGAGCAATCCGATACCTGCACTTACAGAGTCAAATCTCCTCTTCTTAGATTAAGATGTATTGCACCCAAAAAATCAATGACCTCATGCCACGTGCATATAAACATATATGCATATATATTTTAAACTTGTATGTACAAAAGGGTTCACAACACCAAACTCCAAAATGAGATACAATACCATTTGGCATCTATTGTCACTCCCCAGTCCCCAGATACTCCACGCAATTAACCTAATCACAAGTACAAACCATCACAAAAAGGCATGAGTACACATAATACTAAAAGACCAATTCCATCCTTTAAATAAATTACTTTTATGCATGTGGAGTAATTTGGCAATTGTATGTTTTCTTAAAAAGAATTTTCAAACAGTATTTCAAAGAGTATAAGACTAACGACCAACACCTCAATCCAAAAATGGGTTTTGCATGATATTCAGTAGTATATGGTGAACATCATATAGCCAATTCTTATTTTAAACCAAAATAGGCATGAACTATGTAGATATACATGTTAAATATATATATATATATATATATACACACACCATTTTGAGATATGAGAGATCTAATTCCCTTAAAGAGATCTAGTACCATAATTTTGAATTGCAAGTAAGACAGTAGCAGCAGCCTCCTTCCAAGTCAATCCCAAGGCAAAGGCAGCAGGAAAACAAACCACCTTCCAGCAATACTGGCACTAGAATCCTCTATAATACTCCCATCTCTGCTACTCAAAGTTATATTAGCCAGTCCCGTACTACTAGTAAGTAATTACATCAAACTAGGCCAGTATCCATTTCATCTGGTGTCAGCTGCTCCTCAGAGAAGAGAGCCACTCTTCCATATACTTCGTGTTCTCTGCACACGAAGCAACATGCAGAGAACAAGTCAGCACTGGATGTTCATTTTAATTTCGAAAAGCATTTTGCTAGTGAGGTACATTTTTCTTTTGCACATGACTAGAACGCAATTGCATCTGAACAAGAAAGCTGGATAACAATTACCACAAACAAATGTCCGCTCAAACCCAAATTTCTTAAAGTAATCTGAACTAAGCAATCAAACTGAAACTTTCTACACTATTTGATCTGTTCTTTTCCAAAACACAAAATGATGAACTGAACACAAAACATGAGCTTTCACAAAGAAGTCATGTACCTCGTTACTAGAATATAATTATCCATGACATTCCCAGAACAAATAATTAGATTATGTTTTCCGGTTACAAAGATTAGATTTTATTATTATTATTCAGAGTAGCCATAACCCTTGGCTTCCCATCATCTTTCTTTTGGTCAATAACAAACTTTGAACGTACGATAATTGACTATACATATGAAACTCAAAACCTCTGAGACGGATGGATTTACACACCATCCATATTTCATGTTATTGACTTATGTGCAGCCTTGCAGGTATCAAATTTTATGCAACACCCCTCCAATATCAAAAAGAAAGGTCACCTTTCATCCAAAAACATATCCGAACCTTAGTATTCTTAAAATTAACCGAAATAGAGTTCCTTAATAACAGGAAACCCCCACACTGACCATGAGATGCAACAGCAAATGATAAATTTATTCGAGATACAACAGAAAATATCAAGATAATTTATTCGATCTAAAAAGGAAGCTTGACAAAATATCCTAGCCGGGAACAACCCCGACGATTCCAAGTCATGAACTTCAAGGACAACAAACTTTCGACCATATTTTGCGGCTGATTAGAACAAATTTCTCAACCAAGATTACCCATCTCAAACAAAGAATAGCTATCACTCATGAATACCAATAGAAGTTAATAATTCTAATCAAGAATGGAATGACGTTACCCATATGGCAGGAACGAAACGGTACGCACCAAAAAAATTGCCATAACCAACCGTAGAAGTTCACCTTGCTTGCACTCTGTGGACACCCAGAAGTTGTTCACTGATCTCTTGGGTCGAGGTCCAATTCCGACAGGCTTGGCTAGAAATTGGACGGAAAACCAATGGTCACCGTTTCTTAGATCTGAAATTGAGGAAATTCGGTTACGAATTTGTAGAAACTAATTTGGGGGTTGGAAAGAGGACGGAAAAAGGATTCTAGAAGTTTAATTTGGCGGCCGTTGGTGACCGGTGGACGGCGGCGCTGTTGCGTGAAAGTGAAGAGGAAGAGGAAGTATATGAGAGGGAGGAAGATGGTTAAGGAGGACAAGGAGGAGAAGTAGAGCAGAGAGTGCAGAGACGATTCGAGGGATTAGAGAGAGTGTTGAGTCCGAGGCTGTTGACATAGCAAAGGAGGAGATGAGAGAGTGCAGAGAGATCCGAGAGGTTAGAGAGTCTGTTTGATGATGAGTGTGAGAGAGAGAGCGCATAGTCATTTGATTCATCCACCTTTAAAACATTATTTTAAACAAAGGGCACAAAAAATCTGCTTTTTACTTTAAATATATTAAATTATAGGACACAATAACATTTATGGTGTCATTGCAAATTAATAAAAAATTTCCATTGCTGACATTAAAGGCACCAAAGTCATGGCTCTGTGCCCAGTAATGTGTTTGTGTCCACTTTTCTTAACATTTGCGCACAATTCATGGTGCCCATTACGAAATGAGCACTGTTCCACCCTATTAGTGTTTAAACAGACACAAACACCTTATTTGTGTCCCTAATTTTGTGCCCAAAGGCCATTTTTCTTGTAGTGGCTCTTGTTACCTTTTCGCGCCCAACCTATTATTATTATTATTATTATTATTATTATTATTATTATTATTATTATTATATCTTTTAAAGTCTTTATCGGTTATTTTACAAATGAATAAACTTGTAATTAAAAAGTTAGTAGAAAAATAAAACAGTAAGGTGAGAATAACAACACTTGTGTATAATATCATTCGAATGAATACAATCAATTATTCAAAAAATCTTCTTTTTATGATGATATCAGAGCAGGCTTTCTTGCGTACCTGAATCTCTTCTTTCTCAACGTTTTCCATTGTGGTTGAAGATTTCAAGGGTTGCTTATCCTTGCCTTCAATCACTGATCATTCACTAGATGATTCAAAGTCCAGGGACTCCACGATCGATACGTCGAGTCCATATTGTGTTCATTGTAAATTTTTAAGATGGTAGATGCAGGGGTAGAGATGGTGATTGTGGTGGGAGTTGTGTTGTTGGCAATGGCGGTTGAGGTGGTGGTAGTAGTTGTGACAATATAGAAGTGTCAATAGTGGTGATGGTTATAGGTGTGGTGGCAATACAAGTCTTATTTCTCTCTCTAGACTCTCTCTCTAGCTCTTCATCTTTCTCACCGGTTTCTTTTCTTCTTCATTTTCTCTCCAATTCTCAAATATTTCATTGTAGTTGATATATGTTGAGAATCACTTAACAAGAAGACAGAGAACAAGGTTGCTTCTTTTTCTCCTTTTATTTTTTTTCCGAAAATAACAGTGTTTACATGATTTTTATACCCCGACAAAGAAACTGAACATACATATGATTTTCCTAAATCCAATTTAAAATTCAAAATCCGTATTGCGAAACTTCCTTCTCGAAGTAAGACTCGACAATATTAATCCTTGAAAACTCCTCGTCATAATCATACTGATCGATGCTTGATGAGAACCCGCTCATGAGACCAGAAGACTCAAACGCCGTCAGATCATTCGACACAAGATGATCACACGGTGATGAATGGTTGTGGTCACTTTTCACCATATGATCAGTTGTTGGCATATCTTCTTTAACGAACGCTTCTTTTTTAACCGATGAAGTGAAGGATGAGAAAAAAGGGTGCTCTTGTTTGTTTATCAAACAGTTGGCGTTGTCAAAACAAATGAACTTTGAAGAATCTCTAGGACTTGCGGAATTCAAGACCAATTCCGAAGCGTTAAGGTAGTCTTTGCAGGTGTGATTCCCAAAATATGTGGTCCGAAACAGTGGTGGATGATCTTGAATTTGTTGCACATGTTTGGTTGCTTTGCACTCGAATTTGTGAGTGCATCTGAAGTAGTTTCTGCATATATACAACACATATAACTACGGTCAACTTCAATCTTGAACCAATTACCACTTTAATTATTGCAGTTTGTAACAATTTTACTAGATAAATCTTATATATGTATGTACCTTGAATGCTTGGCACTGCGAATAAATTTCTGTCCGTACTTTCTCCATTCATGACCATCGTAAGTCAAAGCAGGAGTGTCTCTAATCCAAGAGTTTTGTAAAGTCTTTCTGTAAGAAATCAACAAGTTGCAACTCCTTGTTAGAACTTTAAAATTAATTTATAAATTCATTGAATTAGGCAAAATTCCCATTTATCGATTTGAAATGAATGGTTAAGGTTAACTGGCACTGCTACCATGGTAAGAGGGATATAGGAATTGCATTGCCATGGTGTAAAAGGGATTATAGGAATTGGATATTTTGATCATTACATATAAGGAACACCAGAAGCATCCAATTTTTTTGTCAGAATATGGCATAACATGAGCATATGAGCATGTGGTAATCTTCACTCTTTTCTCTCAATATAAATTATGTGCATTATTGAATAAATAAAATAAAATTATATTCGTACACAGGAATCTAACAGATGTTGTGTTTAAATGAATTATAACTATAGTTGTTCACACATTTACATAAATCTAACAACTACTTTGAATAAATTAATTATGGTTGTTCATATCAAGCCATCCGATGATTGCCAAAGTAAAACTCTTTAGTATTGTACGTTTCATACACAAATGTCCGATATTAAATTATCAATTAATCATACATGGAAAGAACTTTATCACTTTGAACAATATGTTAATGCAGATGTTGAATTTACCTAGGTAATAATTAACTAGAGAAATATAAGTAACTAATTACCTTCTCTTGTAAGAACCTCTACGATCCTTGAAGGTTGAAGTGCTCTTACAACTGATCTGCTCCTCAGTATAATCTTCAGACGTAATAGCAGGCGCCGCATGATCATGATTAGCATCCCAAGATGATGAATCTGCACCGCCACGACCACCACTACCACCGTCACTAACACCACTACCACTACCACCACCACCACTACTATTCCCTTGAATTTGATCAGAAACAAACTCTTGATCAGACTCCTTCCCATTTATAATCAAAAGGGTATTCACAAATGACCCCAAAATCTTATTAACAATACCTTCAGCCGATCCCCCCTCAGCACCATTAACAATAAATGACCTATTTTCAAAAATCCGACTAAGTTGACTTGCCAGTTCACGCCCTTGGATCAACTCCTCCATCGCTCTCTCCCTATTCGGTAGCACACTCTCCATCGCTCTCTACCTATTTGGATCAGCTCCGGTTTATGTATATGTTGGAGAGTTTATGGTGCGTGCTTAGCTGCAGCCAAAGCGATAGATGGGAGGTATCCCTTTATATCCGTCGAGAGGAGGTCCTCATGTTACAAGTTGGGATCCTCTCCGAATCTCACCATGCAGAGCCCATATACCACGAAATCTAGACCTCGAAAATTAAATCATACGGTTCTTATTAACCAATTTTACTATTCCACTACAATAAGAGCTTGAATCTCTCTCTTAAGCGGTCCTTATTTAGGTCTTTGGGCTCCTCACATTCGGGACACAATCTTACAGACTCCACCCGATTAACTTGTTTCTTCCCACTAACGGCTGGATGAGCCTCCACGTAATGCTACAAATGTTGTACGACGTCATTGCATGAGGTAACCCTGATGTCGTCAGCCAGTGGTTCCTTACCTGTCCTTGTCTGACCTTCTGGAAATTTTAATCATTTTCTATTTTGCTCACTTTTTTAAACCAAAAATTTAAGCCCCAAGTCGTTATATCCAAGGTCTAAAATATCGATGATATCGGAAATATCGGTAGTCCAAAAACACGGAAATTTCGATGGAAATATCGGGATATTATTGATATCGATAAAAATTGAATAAAAACCACGGAAATTGTAAGAAAAACTTGGAAATTTTTATTGAAACTTTGCACGACATTTATTTAGTCAATTATCTATTAGTTTATCACAAAAAACTTGGAAGGAAATGCATTGCATGATGGATTTAGCTTATTTAAGTTGATTATATAGCAAGCTGGCAAACATTGTGAGTGTATAAAATATGTAGTAATTAATGAAAGAAGTTTAAACACACCATAATCATTTATATATAATGAATTAGTACAATATTTTACACTTTATACATTGCATGGTAAGATACATGAGTGACTTAGTACCACATAGAGTTCCTATCAAGGTCTAAAATATTGATGATATCGGAAATATCGGTAGTCCAAAAACACCGAAATTTCGATGGAAATATCGGGATAATATCGATATTTTAGACCTTGGTTTATATCAAGTTATCTTATCCAAATTCTGAAACAATACTCTCATCCCAATTGGACCATATAAAAATTGTTGGCCAAAATGACGATTGCATCCTGTTTTGACCCAAATTTACACCATCGGCCCGTGCAATCAAGGCCGTTGAGTGAGCATAGCTCCCAACCGTTGGATGGAAAAGTGAAGATAATTTTGTTATTATTAAAAGATAACAATAATAATTATCTTTTAATATGAATTATCTTGACATATTCTTAAACGAGATAAATAGGATGCATATTATATCCCCGAACAAGCGGTACAATTCAAATTGATGTGGATATTTGGCATGTGGACGTGTGGTTTGGATCAGTTTTGGTTGACAGATATGCACGACATCAGATAATGAAGCATGCAGGATGGGATATTATCCATTTAAAATATGGTGATAATCAAAAATGAATTTGAAGTTCAGGATGCATGCGGCAGTTTTGGTAAAAGATGATGAAAGCCTAGGAAAGCTAGGTTTTGGTGATGATGTGGTGATGTGATAAGCCTAGGATTTGATGGTGATGGAGTTATGATAAGAAGCCTAGGTAGGCTAGGTCATTGGTCATGATGGGATAAACCTAGATGGGTTTTTATTTGAAAAGTCAGCCACACGGATCATATCATTCTACAAGTTAGAGTTGCAGTTGGACTCCACAATTATATAGTCGTGTCAAGCAAATATCAACCCTATAAATACAAGGCACTGTGCACCGTAAAAGGGACCTCCAACTCAACACACAAACTGCCCTGCGCAAACCCTTGCTCTACGCGAAACCTCTCAAACATCTTGAGATTTTTTATTTTCTTTTTCGCCAACACATCTTCAGTTTGGATAAACAGCACTGTGAAGGCAACCCGCGAACATCTTCAGTTTGGATAAACAGCACTGTTGCCGTAGAGTCAGCCGACGCGAAGCACCTTCAGTTTGGATAAACAGCACTGCGACGAGGCCGACTGGCTATCTATCCAAGTCTCGGTCGAGAAGGATTTTCGAATCTTTATTGGCAGAGGTCATCTCATCAGCCTACTCGGCAAAGTGAGGTGTTACCAAGTTACTATATTCGGCACCCTGAGAGCCGAAGTTGATATTGAACTTCGCATAACTAGCAGCTTTGTCTTCAGGCTCTAGAACCCGAAGGCCGAGACGTGTTCCTTCCTCGGCCGCAGTCGCGAGATTCAGAAGTCAGCAGCGCACCCAACGTAACATTAACATATTTTACTCCTTGGCCGACGAGTTGGCATGCCCGCACACAACCGAATGACGTAGTTAGCTCATTAGTTACTCGGCATGCGCGCCACGTAGGCTTGATAGTTTTTAGGGTCAACACATCCTCATGGATTTTGTGTGATTTGAGCCTTGAGGTAGATTGTTACGTTATAAATGGCGAAAAGCGCGGCGTTAGGGTTTGTTGATTAGGTGGTAGTTGAATCAAGGTCCTTATGTTCATCATTTCACATTGTAAATGTGATCATGTGATAGTTATATATAACCTTTTATATATTAAGATTAGCATCATTGTATTACAATATATTGTTATAATTTTTCATGAAGCATAAATGAGTTTGGTTGGAATATTCAA
The DNA here is from genome assembly GCA_035220775.1 of Malus fusca. Taxonomy (NCBI): domain Eukaryota; kingdom Viridiplantae; phylum Streptophyta; class Magnoliopsida; order Rosales; family Rosaceae; genus Malus; species Malus fusca. The sequence goes on from CM069062.1 coordinate 25,564,745, forward strand.
ATTTCACAAGATGAAGTCCGCATGCTATGTGTGTATAAACATAAAAGATTTTAAAAGAAAAAAAATATATATATATATATATATATGTAAGAGAGAGAAGTTAGGGAGAAATGTCAAAGAGAGGAAGAAAGAGAGAAAACATGGCAGTGGGGAGATAAGACTTTTTTCTTCAAATTAGAGAGACGCTTTGATGAATGTGGGTGAGAAAAGAAAGAAAAAAAAAAACTTTTTTTTGTGCAAAATTTTGTTAATGCCCATGATTTTTAATTGACTCAACTATAGATTTAGATTGCATCTTGAAATTGTAAGCAAAAAGACAAATTATTGTTAACAAAACTCGATTACAATTGTTTTCATGATCTCAGTAGAGAACCCTCCTTCTAGTAAATTAGACTAATTTGATCTGCACCAGCTCAAATGTTCAAGTGCTTTGAATTATACGGCCCTGGTCTTAAGGGTAATTTCATCGATCTTAAGCAAGATTTGTGAACTTGTAATTGCAAACAATTTAATAGGTTTCGTTTATGAAAAGAATAAACAATAAACAATAAAAATAGAATAATAGCTAGAGCACTAGCCTCTACCGTACTCAAGGAAACCGTGAAGTAAAAGAAGAAAAGGTAAGTGAGGATTTTAGACAAATGTTTGAGGTCAAGGCAATGCAACCACGTGTATTGTCGACCCAGATGGATTTACTCGTGAATAAGGTTTTATATGGAATGGGTTCACCGTCACATAGATTTTTGGGAAATACTTTGAAATATGACATTTTTTTAATCTTGAGACAGAAATAGGATAAACCGATCATGCACACCATGCACAAAATCAAAATTACTAAAATACCCCCACATAAATACTAAAAATCATCAGCCCATTGCATCACTTTTTCTTTTTGGAAGAGAGGGCTGTGGAGAGAGCTCTATGAGCTCTGGTTTTCTGGGTTGAGCTCAAATTTCGAAGAGAGGTGAGAAAAGTGAGCTAGGTTTTGGGTTGACCTTATACCTTTGATTTCGAACAAAGTGATGCGAGAAAGAGGTGAGAGGAGTGAGCTGGGTTTTTCAGCATATTTTTTTGTTTTGGCCTGAAAGTTCCATTTTTTCCCACGACTGAAGCTTCGGCAAGCATAGTAAGGTAGGGTGTTTAGTTCCAAGTTTCTACATCAATGATTTATGGTATAAATGGTTTGTGTAAGATGAATTAATACTTAAAAGTTAAATTAGGGTTTGTGTTTCATGTTGGGGCCTATGGGTTGTGGAATAAACTTTACTTTTTGACGTGCTACAAAGCTAGGATGGAACAATTTCTGGTTCAAGTGTTCAATTGTAGAAATTTGTGAAATTTTTTCCATAATGTGCATGTGGTGTGCATGGCTAGAACTTAATATGAGAAGTCTACTAGTTATGATGCACATATGTTGGGTCTTAGAATTTAGCGAGTATGACCACAACCTAGTTGGCCTCGGCGAAAAATAAAATTAAGAAAAAGCTTAGAGAACGTTAAGGGTCATGCGTGTCTATGAAATAACGACAATGAGTATCATGTTTTTCACGTGCACGGTTAAGTGGTGGTAGATATACGTAACAAGACTTTTCAAACTGTCATTTGTACTATTATTGTTGTTAAAGTTTTTTATTAATGCAAAAAACAACTTGTTGCCCAATCTCTAGTTTTGTGCATATGATGTGCATGTGGTGTGCATATAGTGTATATGATTGTGACATCACAAGTGATGACGTCATTTTGCTGATTTCGAAGATAGAGTTGTGAGCTCTAGGTTTTTGGGTTGGCTCAGATATGTGAGCATATCATGTGTATGTCGTGTACATACAGTGAGCATATCCTGAAATATTCATCCAACAAAACACTAATTTTTGCCAATCTTCAGTAAACGCCATCACAACATTCAAACAAGGTAGGGAATCCCATGATATAGAAGAGGGAGAAATTGATTAAATTTTGTTTCACTATTACATCATACAACTTCTGGGTTTATTTTCCCCTTTTCCAAATAAGAAAAAGCTCACTTCTTTAATCCCACTAATCTGCAAATATTGGAAGGAAGAAAGCAAACAACAAATGGGTTTTCTTGTTTTGGTGGTGTTGACCTTTCTTGCCCATGATGTTCATAGAGAGAGAAAGAGAGAGAGAAAGTGAGAGTGGGCTTTGTTCCCAACAGACACTGTGAGTGCACCAGCAGTTAATGACTAGGCTTTGTTCCTACCCTTGATAAGAGTCTAGTGCTGGTGGTCTCGAGCCTCGATTGTTTGCCATGTTGTCAGAACACGGTCGAACAACTCGCAGCCTACTTGAGTTTCAATCCCAACAATAGTGGATAAGATTTGTGACAAGGCTAGATGTTTTGAACTCGTGAGGATGAGATGAAATTGGTGGTGGCTTCGCTTTGGACGGTATTGGTCGGGATGACTGTGCACCGTGTGTGCACAGTGAGAACGGGAAAGAGAGTGTGTGAGGGAGAAAGTGAGAGAAGAGATAGAGGGAGGGAGAGAGAGTAGAGAGAGAAATCAGAAAATGAGAATAAATAACCCATTTATATATGTGGGCAATTAAATCATTTCAAGGTGTAGGAAAAATCATATTTTTGTCCGATTGTTGTGCATGGCATGTGCATATTCAAAAAATCTTATTTATGTCCCAAGATTAAGAAAATGTCATATTTCTGGGTATTTCCCTAGATTTTTTGTCCAACAAAGTATTGTTATGTGCAAGTTTTGCATTATTAGATCTAATGTCCATGGTAATGAACTCGTTCCATGTAAATTACTCTTACATTCATGAGTATTGACCATTGAGTCATTGACTTACTTCAAATGTTCAATAGTTCAACTTTTGGGTGTAAGAAATTGGTAACATGCCTGATTTTTTTCTTCCCCCTATTGAATGTATTAATTCCAAATCGAGAAAACAAAGGACATTGTATGTAATTATACGTAATTGAGTTACTCCATATATAGTCAATTGGTTTTATGGTGGAATCTCAACTTCTTCATGGTATCAGAGTAGGTTGTCCCTCATGTAAAGACCAACGACCACACCTGCTCCACTTCTTTCAGTTTGTGTTGTCCACATATTTGGCTTGAAAATTCACCACATCTAAGGGGGCGTGTTAAGAGTATGAATCCCACATCGGGGAAACAAGGGACATTGCATGTGCTTATAAGTAGTTGTGTTACTCCCCATATTGCCATTTAATTTTATAGTGGAACCTCAACTTCCCTTCCACACAAAACATGCCTAGTTTATTATATGCTACTAATTTCATAGGTGTAAGAAACGAATCCAAATCCTCGCCGGATCCTCTTTGTGAGGATCTCGGGGATCTGTGAATCATGTCCGTTCATCGTACATCGTGCAGTCATAAATCATTTTAAATTTTTTTATTTAAAATTATATACAAACAGTACCTGACAAAAATTGATTACACGATGTACAATGAACGGACACGATTCACGGATCCCCAAGATCCTCACAAGGAGGATCTAGAGAGGATCCTGTTGGGTAAGAAACTCTCTGTCTCTGGCAAAAAACCAAAAATTCATGTCCGCTTGTAGAAGTCGTGTAGGAATTTATTCTTTATAACTGTTTGTACAAATTATCTCTAAAATTAATGTATTGGTCATTGTAAAATGTAGCGGTGCAGTACCCTTGGTACTTGTTCGAGTTCGTCAATAGCAATATCATTATCTCTTCTTGTACCACATTAGAGATAAAATGCTTGGGAGATCATTTTTTTGTATCATCTGACGTGACAAGTGATATGTATATGTCACGTCAATTAATGAATTTATCTGGTTGAATATCGTTTGTACATATCACTTCCACAAAAAATAGTACAAGAATTTGGAAAAAAAACATGTGATCTCTTTAGTATTACTCATATTAATATGATTAGATCTCACATCCATTATTAAAAGGGTGCCCTGGGGCACATTTATTACATCCATCTCACATAAATAAATAATAATAAAATCTTCTTTCATTTAAAGAATTTAAACAAAATTATGCCAATGCTACGCTGATCGGTCAACATAACAAAGAGCCAATGAAATAAAAACATGTGTTCAGCATCGACACTAATCTTGAAATGGGTTTCATAGTAACATACTAAAGAGTTAATAGATTGTTCACACTATTTGTTGCCACTTAACCATAAAGGAGTCAAGACAAGTGTGTGATAGATGGTTTATTCATCAATTATAACATTACACTTTAAACTCACTCATTAAGGAAAAAAAACCAACTAATTAACTTGATAATCGAGAAAGATTTCAAACCAAGAATCAATTACACCATGACAAGTAGATAAAGCTTGTAGTTGTCCGATTAAGCTCTTGATGAAGACAATTTTAAAATTTATAGTTGTCTTGATTACACACCTTAATTGTCAAAGGAAGTAGATTTCGTGCTTACACACCTTTGCCATGTGAGTGGATTATTCTGCTCTTGAATGATGTGGACCCTCATCACAGTGTAGGATCGGCCAATTAATCAATGGTCTTCAGTCGTCTAGCATAAACCCTAATTTGGACGGTTCAAAATGTCAACGAATTTTGAAAGGCAATACTTAACTCGTGTCTATAAAGAGTTATTTAAACTTTTAAGTTTTGCGTTTTTAGTAAGTTACCTCTATTTCAGAGTGAAATTTTGCAAGTAGAAAAGATAATGAATTTTACATTATTGAGTATACTTTTTTATTGTGTCAAAAGAGCGATGTGAACTATTAATTAAGGGTAAATTACATAGTAACCCCTCAGGTTTGAGGTCTATTACAACCCCATACAACATCTTTAAAACATTTCACTTTCATACTTCACCTACTATTTTGTTTCAATATAGTACCTCCGTTACATTTTTCATCCTTTAATTCGTTAAGTGCTGACGTGGCTGCCACATGTGTGCCACATGGCAAAAAAATATAATTTTTTAATTAAAAAAAAACCTGAATCTTCTCAAAAAAATAAAATAAAAAACTAAAAAATCCAGAATCCACCCCAGCTTTTTCCAATCCAACCCTTTCATTTCAAACTGTGTTCACAGATCTCGTAAACCGTCGAAAATGGCCAAACCTTGAGGTACTGTCGGCAACAGGGCCATCTTCTAGGGTTTCTGATTTAGATCAACCGTCAAGGGCGGACGAGGTTGACAATTGGGCAATGACTAAAAGTCTCTTCCTTCTGTAGATTCCGGTAGGCAGAACCGGTATAGCTCGCTCGGTAGTGTTGGTGCTGGAGGTGGGGGTAGTGGTGGTGTAGGTGGTTGTATGGGCGGCCCGGCTTGGTCTAGGGCAGACGAGGTTGATAACTGGGCTGTTGGGAAGAAGCCTGCTCCTTCTAGTCCGGCGTGAATAAGCCATCGCAGGTTGTGAAGACTAATAAGCCGAACCCATTCGGAGCAGCTCGACCTAAAGAGGAGATTTTGGCTGAGAAAGGGTTGGATTGGAAGAAGCTGGGATGGGTTCTGTGTTTTTAAGTTTTATTTTATTTTTTTATTTTATTTTTTTAATTTAGAAGATTAAGGTTTTTTTTTTTAATTAAAAATTATTTTTTTTTGCCACGTGGCACACATTTGGCAGCCACGTGGCATAAATGTGGTAGCCACATCAGCACTTAACGGATCAATGGATGAAAAATGTAACGGAGGTATTATTTTGAAATAAAATAGTAGGTGAGGTATGAAAGTGAAATGTTTTAAAGATGTTGTATGGGGTTGTAATAGACCTCAAACCTGAGGGGCTACTATGTAATTTACCCTATAATTAATGATTGTGTTTTGTGAAATCTTTAAACCCTAAACCTTTTTGTGACCTTTTTTTAATAAAAATTTTACTTTATTAGGGAGAGGAAAATAATTTGAAAGTATTACAATAATTTAAGGAAGGAAGTGTTTTGAACCCGGAATGCATATGTAGAAATTCAACACCATATCCACTAGAATATTGGACCACATGTAAAATCATTGATTCTAATTAAACTTACCCTTTTGTGACCTCTTTCTTCTGCTGCAGTTAACCTATTAATACTAATTAGTATGGTTTGTGAAATCATTAAACCCTAAACCCTTCTGTGACCTCTTTTTCCTGCTGCAGTTAACCTTAGTTCTAATTAGTGAGTATCTTTTGTGACAACTCTAACCCTAAACCCTAAACCCTTTTGTGACCTCTTTTTTCTTCTTCAGTTAAGCAAATATGTAAAAGATAAATGATGGAAAGTTACCTTTCCTGGGTGAAGAACTAGAAAGAAAAGCCTCCAAAATTCAATTTCAAGGTAACTCCAACAAGCCTTGACAATGTAAAACGATTGATGGTGGTTGCATTTGCATGCAGACTGTAGAGTGTGATATTAACAAAGTTTCATGATCCTTGAATCTGAAGCCAAAAACAGCTAGCTGTGAAGCTGTACTGTACGGACTAGAAAATTGGACCAGTTGCTGATATTGCAATATGAGCACATTTGTTGCAGAAAATTCCGGTGACCCCAGGAATGGGTTCACACTGCTCAGAATTTTGTATCAAGTTATAATAGTTTGATCATGTCAACGAGAAGGGAGGAGTGGTTGCATGCTACTTGATTTTTTATTATTTGGAAGATATGGTTTGTAATATGATGCCAAAAACTGGTCAATACAAGAGATCATCCAGTACCGTGCCCGCTAATTTGATTAGGAATTTTATACAAACTCACCTTTAAGCTTTAGTTGTTATCAAGGTCCATCGGAATTGGGGTAGATTTTTTTCCAGGAAACACGATCAACAAATTTCAAAATAAGACCAGTTTAGAAATGCTTTTGTGAAAAATACTTCTACTTTTACTGCATTTGTTAGAAGCATAATAAAACTTTTATTTAAAATTCAACAGTAGCTTATACGCGTAAATTTCAATTAACACTCTTATTATAGCGGTGAGTTTTTTTTTTTTTTTTAAAGTACGATATTGATTGAATAGAGAAATACGTACATAAATGAGGATAGGGTGCTAACAATGGGCCTCAATAAAAACCTTGCCGGGGTTTTCAACCCGATCGAAGGAAAAAAGAGTGTCCCGCACCAATTAAATTTGAAGGCTATCCTCAATTAACAAATCATTAATAACATCAAGAGGTTCTTCGAACCAGGAAATAGGATGATCTAGCATAAGACTCCACCTTGCAAGACGATGTGCCACTCTATTGGACTATCTCGGTCCGAAAGAAACCCTCCAATGCTCAAAACGCTGCAAAAGCCGTCTTGTGTCCTGAAACAGGTTCCCCAGATGACAGTGTAATGCCGATCTTTCATTCTGAATAGCAGCAACCACCAATAACGCATCACCTTCTAAATGAACCTGAGCCTCACTCCATTGCTGCAGAAACATAGCTGATGTCCTTGCCGCAGCAGCTTCAGCATGCATTGCCGAGCCAATACCCTCATCCCTACTCACTAGAGCAGCCATGAAACCCCCTGTTGCATTACGAACTACAACCCCACAGCCTCCACATGCACTATTCTCCTCCCAAGCCGCATCAAAATTACACTTTATCCACCCAAAATCTGGATGTTTCCAGTTAACCTCCCGAACCAAGACCGCCGGTGCTTTAGCTACATTCCATTTCTTAAATTCTGCTAACCACGTCTGAGCTTTAAGATGAACATCCATTGGAGAACAATCAATTTCGTTCCATAACACATCATTGCGAACCTTCCACACACTCCACACTAACACCAGAAGCAATTCAAAACTTTCCGAAGAAACCTGTTTTGCCATATTAATCAACCACCCACTGAAACCATCCTCAATCCCCTGAAAAGTGTGAATACCCTAAGGACTACCAAACCAGATGGCAGCTGAACGTGGGCATTGCAACAAAGCATGCTCAACTGTTTCGGCCTCTTTATGACAAAAACCACAAATATCCTCCAGAATAACACGACGAGTCTTCAAATTCACCATCGATGGCATAACATTCATACACCCCCGCCAAACACAAAGTTTAACTTTCCCCGGTACCTTTGTACGCCACAAAGCTTTCCACATAAATTTCTTGTCCTCATTTGGTGTGGAACCAGTCGGCTCCTCTCCACCCAACCCATGACAAATATGTGCCACAAAATAAGCACTCTTCGTTGTAAAATTACCGTTCGACTCTTTAGTCCAGATCAATGAATCCATTGGGTGAAACAGACTCAACGGTATACTTAAAATCAAACGCACTTCCTCCTCCATAAACCAGCTTTGGATAAGATTAGTATTCCAACGTAGTCCCTCGTTATCCACCATCAAAGAAGCCACGGTTAGTGAAGGATGGACACCATACGGTATTGGACTTAAAACCTTAAAAAAATTGTCCCTAGGCAACCAGTTATCCCCCCACACATTGATACTCAACCCGTCACCCACCCTCCACCGAGCCCCCTTTTGAATAATTAATCTTGAAGCCGCCACATTTCTCCAACAATGAGAGGAATTAGGAGAAACATGAGCCTGCAAAAAATATGTGTAGGGATAATATTTAGCTTTAAAAATCCGAGCAACCAACGAATTAGGATATTGAAGTAATCTCCACCCTTGCTTAGCCAGTAACGCCAAATTAAACGCATACAAATCCTTAAATCCCAAGCCACCCTCACTCTTCGGGTTACACAATTTTTTCCACGACATCCAATGAATCCGCCTCTTGCCCGCTGCACTACCCCACCAAAACTGAGCTACCATTTGATTGAGCTCATCACAAAATGTTTTGGGTAACAAGAACGTCTGCATCGTATACAATGGAATTGCTTGAGCAACTGATTTTATCAAAATTTCTTTACCCGCACTACTCAACAATAATCCCCGCCATCCATTCAACTTCTTCCAAAGCCGATCCTTAATATAGGCAAAGGTTGCTTTCTTGGACCGACCCACCAATACAGGAAGACCAAGATACCGTTCATGAAAATCCACTATTTCCATTCCAAGACAATCAGCAAGCAATTGCGCATCAAACACCGTGAGGTTGCTACTAAAAGCCACACTACTTTTTGTAAGATTCACAGCCTGCCCGGACGCTTGTTCATAATATCGTAACAATCTTTTTACCTGTAAGCATTCCTGAAGCGTACTCCTAAGAAAGATGAAGCTGTCATCCGCAAACAGAAGATGATTTAATAAGTGTGATCCTTATTTTATAAAATATAAAAATGATCGCATCTATGTATTACACTCGATAATTGGACTTATTTTACTGAACTCAAATTTTCCGATTCACGTTTAAGAAATCTCTATTAAATAGAGAGTGATTTATTTCTCTTCTTTCCGTGAAATTACATAATAAGGTCATGTGTTGAGAACAAGTTACATGACATTGATTCTACATGGCATCACGTGCTATGACATAAAGACACGCGGATAAATTTTCACATGTCTTTATTTTATTAGCACAAGACGCCACCATGACGATGTACCCATGTCAGACAAGTCTTTCACCATGTGCCCTTCTATGTTCCTCCCAAAAAGATTTCCCCACTAAGAGCATTTCCGATGAAAGGACTCAAATATTATATTTTGGTCCATATACAAAGCATCTCAAATGCCACGCATATTGAGTTTTGAACTTTTGAGGCAAAGTGAGACCTAAAATATGAGATTTGAGTTCAATGTGGAGCCCATGCCACTAGAGAAAATGTTATTCATTCAAGCAAAATAAGATTTGAGTTTTGAGTCAATCATCTCCAATGCACAAACTCAAATTGTTAAAACTGAAATATAAGTTTTGAGTCCAATATTTTCTACTTTTATGCAAAAACTCAGATCTTAAAACTCTAAATGAATCTTAAGACTTAATTAGTCTTTACATGGGACGAGAAAACCACAATACATAAATTCACTATATTTTTACAACCCAAATATAAAAATATAGATTCAAAATTTGAGTCTTGCATTGAAAATGCTCTAAGAATCCTTTTTTGGAAATTAAACTCAAAATTCCCAACCCATTCTTAAGTAGGTGCCTCACTATACGCCAAAATTACTTTCATAACCTATTTTAAAATTTTTCTTTTAATATTATCATAAACCTTTGTAATCTAAAAGCCTAATTAGACGACAAAAGATAATTTAAGGCATCTCACATGAACAATTTTGAGATTTGAAAACAATAAAAAAAATATATAGTTGAGTGGTATTATTGACACTTTAAAGATTTTATCGTGCACTTCTTATATAATAATTTTATTTTTACCAATAAAAAATATTAAAATGAAAATTCTAAAACTATAGGGTTCTTTTTTTATTTATTTATAATTTTGTGCATTTTGTTTCTATTAATAGACCGTATCAAATTTTATTCCCTTGAATCCTCTGAAGAAACTTAGGGGGTCGTGAATAATCTTCGTATATGAGGGTTGAGTATTCAACTTCCCTAAAGAACACGCTTTGAATGGCGGGAGTCCAACATAGGGATGTAACTTATGCCCGTGTGAAGATTTGAGGATACGGCGCATCATGTCCCGTCCAGGATGTCCCAAACGGTCATGCCAAAACAACAAAGTGTCCTGGAACTCATGCATAGGGTCAGCCACATTGTGGGCTTCATGCCGCGAATGGTTGTGATGTACAACCCACTCAGCAGACGTTCCAACTTCTCGTGAATACACTTCTGACCATATTCGTATGAAGTGATACAAAGAAATACATAACCATTATCTTCAGTGGTTTCAATATGATATTGACTATCTCGAATATCTCTAAAACTCAGCAAAGTTCTTCCGGAACGTGGAGAATAGAGTGCCTCCTTAATGGTCAAGATTGTACCATTGGACAACATGATTCGTGCATTTCCGTATCCTTCAATCAGGTTGGATGAGCCTGAGAGAGTTGTCAAATGAGCTTTCTTGGGTATTAAGTTAGTAAAATAGTGTCGTTCACGCAAGATGGTGTATGTGGTTGCACTATCTGCCAAATAACTAACTTCCCCACTAGACATACCTAGAAATAAATTGATTGAAATGGTCACATGTATAAATATAAGTCCATTCATTCAATTAAGCAATTCGAGAAAATAATATCCATTCAAATAACAATCCATAATTCAAAACAAACCAAAACCAAACAAATTATTCCAAATACTTACAAAAATTGTTCAAAATTAAACCATAAACCTAGAAAAATAAGGGGGGTATGGCCGACCACTCCTAGTGGGTTCGGCCACTAGGGGTAAACACCCTAAAAACATGTCTAATTTATTCATCCATAAGAGTTGATGCCTCCTGAAAATCTGATATCTCCATTGATGTAGTTGCATCTTCCGGATGATCCACATGTGCAAAGTTAGACTCACAACGAGAATGATACTTGGAAATTTATGGCTGTTAGAATTAATCGCATGCGCTTCAAGCACGGCGTTCGAGCCAATTGGTCGAGCTTGATGATTCTTCATAAAAAACTGGTTCTGTTTTTCAAAGAGAAGTAAAACATAGATCAAATCCTAAAACTTGGTGAATTAATGTGCTCTATATTGTTGCTGCAGGACAATATTGGTGGCATGGAAGGTCAAATAGGTCTTCTCCAGGAGATCTGATTCGGTTAGTTCCACTTTGTAGAATTTCAACAGTGAGCGGATTCTACAAACTTCATAGTTGTATTCATTCACGGACTTAAAGTCCTGGAAGGGAAGATGCTGCCAGTCGTGTCTTGCTTCAGGCAAGTATATGTCTTTCTGGTGATCGAAACGGTCGGCCAGAGCAAGCCAGAGGGTGCGTGGGTCCTCTTTAGCGAGATACTCAATCTGCAGTGCACCATGGATGTGTCTTCGAATGAAGATCATTGCAGTAGCCTTCTGAGCTTCGTTAACAGGTTTGTCGGCGATAAGTGTCTTGATGGTGGCTCTAATACCCTTTGCAGTCAGATGGAGCTTCACGTCTTGAACCCACTTCAGATAGTTTCTTCCAGAGACTTCTAGAACGGAGAAATAGAGATTGTTCAAGTTTGACATGTCCCTAAAACAGAGGGAAAAACGTGATTAGTCATATGGTAAGCCATAGACATATATCGTAGAACATACAGGTTTTATAGACATGTATTGGTTTAATTTATACATGAAAACTACAGGTTTCATGTGGTATGTTTTGAATGAAAACTTCAAGTTTCAAATGCACTAAATTTGAAACTACAAGTTCAATTTAGTTTTTATGAACAATTAGTTCATAATGAGAGGTTCCTGCAAGAAACACAAAATGCAATATACTAATTTAAATATAGTGGATTTGAGGTTCTTCGGGAACTCAAGTGTAAGAGCTTCATTACTACGAAAGTATGTCACAGTTCAAAGTATAAAAATAAATTATTGAATCGTTAATGTCCAAAAGTAATCTTCAGGTCAATAATTTTGGATTCATTATCAGATTAATGGACTGCATGTCACTTTTAATTAATTCAATAAATCAGGTCATACGAGGTCGATTGTAGAAGCTAAATAATATTATTGGATCAAAAAATATAGCCCCAAAAATATTTAGGCTCGGGTTGGGTGCCTTGAGTAAAAAGTAAGGCCCAAAAGAGCCTCGGGAGTGGGCTGCAGGCCACCGGGGGGGGAGAGGGGGAAGAAACCCCAGCAGCAGCTGGGTTTCAATTTTGGCCTAGGGGAGGGCACGGCACAAGGCCCAACGAAAGCTGGCATGTGGGTTTGGCGCGGGAAGCCCAGCTGCATGGGCTAGCTACAGGTGATGCGCAGAGTGGGCCGCATAGACCAAGCCCAACCTTGTGGGCTGGCGTGGAGGACACGAGTCTTGACGAGGGCCAAGGTGCAGGCTGCGGGCCTGGGCAACACAAAACCCAGCAACCATAAAGGTTGCTGCGTGCAGGGGGAAAACCCCAGCCAATCTAGGCTGGTTGAATGGCGCGAGCCATGGTGCAAACGGGCGAAGGGCTTCAGGCCCATCAGATTGACCCCAGGTCGAGGCCTGGTTTCTGCGTGCACAGTGATGGTGCGGTGGGTGTGCCGCACCATGTCCAATTCCCATTTTTCGAAATCCTTAGGGTTAAGGAAACCCTAAATATGCTTCTAATTTAATTTTATACATTGACTCACATATTCCACATAACAATTTAATTGTGCGATGCATGAAACAAATATATATATATATATATATATTGATAAATATATGAACATATACAATATATATATTGAAAGGAAAATATAAACATAGAGGGGTTCATGCATTATGGGGAATGTTTTCATGCTTCGTGGACATTTCAAATATCTTCTTTTATGTTAAGCGTACCTGATTAGCAGAAAACAAAAATAAGCCTTTGAATTTGGTGGAAGATAGCCTCCTCCTATGATGCGTCAATTCCTCAGCTTCTGGTAAGAGCGTGATGATAATGTGTTGTAGGCCTATTTGATTGAACGATCTAGGGTTTAGAGAGAGAGAGGGGTCCATCAATATTGAGGAGGAAGAGAGAGTGATTTAATTGTGAGGTGTGTTTGATTCACCCCATTATAGTAGTAGGATAGGTAAAAACCTTTCCCTTTGGGATTACAACATTTAATAGGTAATCTACTCCTAATATGAATATAAGATACATTCTCATATCTACTATGATTTACACAATTACATTCCTATTCTAAATATAACTGCAACAAATTAAGAATTGCCATGCATTGTGAAAAAAAGTATATGTTGAGCATAATTAAGCTTCCATTAATCACTTCACAAGAAGAAATAGAAAAAGGTTGCTTCTTCTTTTCGTTTCGTTTTTTTTTTTCGAAAATAACTGTGTTTGCATGATTTTTATACACCAAGAAAGCAACAAGTTTCTTCAAATCACTGAACATAAAATCCAATTTACTACACGGAGTAGCTAGCTACTAAGTATGCACTCATCATCAAAACTTAATTCAAAATCCGTAGTGCAAAACTTCATTATCAAAGTAAGACTCGACAGCCTTTGAAAACATGTTGTCATAATCATATAAAAACCCGCTCATGGGACCAGAGGACTCGAACACCGTCAGATCATTCAACACAAGATGATCACGTGGTGATGAATGGTTGTGGTTGCTTTTTAGCATATGATCAGTTGTTGGCATATCTTCTTTGACGAACACTTCATTTTTAACCGATGAAGTGAAGGATGAGAAAAAGGGGTGCTCTTCTTTGTTTGTCAAACAGTTGGCCTTGTCAAAACAAATGAACTTTGAAGAATCTTTAGGACTTGTGGAATCCAAGACCAATTCCGAAGCGCTGAGGTAATCTCTGCAGGTGTGATTCCCAAAATATGTGGTCCGAAACATTGGTGGATGATCTTGAATTTGTTGCACGTGTTTGGTTGCTTTGCACTCGGATTTGTGAGTGCATCTGAAGTAGTTTCTGCATATATGCAACACATATAACTATGGTCAACTTCAATCTTGAAACTATTACCACTTTAATTATTGCAGTTGTAACAATTTTACTAGATAAATCTACTATATGTATGTACCTTGAATGCTTGGCATTGTGGATAACTTTTTGCCCGTACTTTCTCCATGCATGACCATCGTAAGTCAATGCAGGAGTGTCTCTAATCCAAGAGTGTGAAGTCTTTCTGCAAGGAACAAGAAGTTGCAACTCTTCGTTAGAACTTTAAAACTAATATATTAATTTACCGAATTTGGCAAAATTCCTATCTATTGATTTGAAATGAAAGGTTGAGGTTAAGTGGTAATGCTACCATGGTAAGAGGGATATAGGTATTGGATATTTTGATCATTATATATAAGGAACAACAGAAGCATCCAAATTTTGGCAGAGCTGGCAAAACATGAACATGTATGAGAGCAAGTGGTAGTCTTCACTTTTTTGTCTCAATAGAAATTCTATGCATTCTTGAATAAATAAATAAAAATTATATTTATCCACCAGAATCTAACAGCTGTTGTGAGTAAATTAATTATAGTTATAGTTGTTCACACATTAATATAAATCTAACAACTGTGGTGAACAAATTAATTACAGTTGTTCATACGTCCATGCGCATGAGGATGGTTGCCAAAATAAAGGACTCTCTAATGTTGTGTGTTTCATACACAAATGTTTGAGACTGAACAATCAAATCATACATGGAAAGAGTCTTTAGAAAAAAAAATATCACTTTGCAGATGTTGATGAATTTTACCTAGGTAGTAATTAATTAGAGAACCCTATAACGAATTACCCGGATCTAAAGAACCTATAACTAATTACCTTCTCTTATAAGAACCTCTACGATCCTTGAAGGTTGAAGTGCTCTTACAACTGATCCCTTCCTCAGTATAATCTTCAGACTTACTAACAGCCGCATGTTCATGATTAGCATCCCAAGATGATGAATCTGCACGGTCACCACCACCACCACCACTACCACCGTCACTAACATCAATACCAACACCGCTAATTTCAGTACCACCACCACTAACACCACTACTATTCCCTTGAATTTTATCAGAAACAAACTCCTGATCAGACTCCATCCCCTTTATAATCAAAAGGGAATTCACAAATGACCCCAAAATCTTATTAACAATACCTTCAGCCGATCCCCCCTCATCACCATCAACAACAAATGACCTATTTTCAAAAGCCTTACTCAGTTGACTTGCCAGTTCACGCCCTTGGATCAATTCCTCCGTCGCTCTCTCCCTATTTGGTATCACATTCTTCATCGCTCTCTCCCTATTTGGAACAACTCCAGATAATGTATATTGGAGAGTTTCTAGTGTGTGCTTTGCTGTGGCCGAAGTGATTGATGGGAGGTAACCTTATATATCGGTCAAGAGGAGCTCCTGATGTTACAAGTTATGATCCTCTCCGATCTCACTATCCGATCTCAAGAAGTAAAAAATTCAGACCATCCAAATTAAATCTTACGGTCGTTATTATCCCGATCCCTCTCTCCTAGACGGTCCAGATTTAGTTTCTTGACATGGGAAGCAACCTGACATGCTTCTCCAGATTAACGTCTTTCGTCCCACTAACGGTTAGATGAGCCTCCACGTAATGCTACAAATGTTGTACGACGTCATTGCCATGAGGTAACCCTAAAGTCGTCAGCGAGTGGTGTTCTTCCCTGTCCTTGTCTGACGTTCTGGAAATTTAACTATTTTTTATTTTGCTCACTTTTTTAAACCAAAAATTTAGAGAAAATTAGAGAATGGTCCCTCAACTTTAATTCAATTAGAGTAATGGTCTCTCAATTAAAAATTTATGCTCATTGGTCCCTTAATTCATCAAAACATGCAGCTATGGTTCTTTTCGTCAACTCAATCATAATTCCGTCAAATTGAGTCATGTTGGAAGGATCATTGTTACAATTAGGTTAAAGTTGAGGGATAATTGCTCTAATTAGGTTAAAGTTGAGGAATCATTGCTCTAATTAGGTTAAAGTTGAGGAATCATTTTGTTTTTCATATTTGCCCCTTGATTCAGCCTCACATGTGTGGCGCGTGATTCATCTTGACAGAAATTTTAACGGAGTTAACGAAAATGATTATAGATGCACGTTTTGAAGAATTACGGGATTATTAGTCATGAATTTTTAATTGAGAGATCATTACTCCAATTGCGTTAAAATTGAGGAAACATTATTACAATTTCCTCAAAAATTTAAAAGTCTCTAAGTCGTTTTATCATATTATCTCCAAATAATGAAATAATACTCTCATCCCCAGTTGGACCATATAAAAATTGTTGGCCAAAATTACGGTTGCATCCTTTGGGAGATTGTGTGATTGGAGCCCTTAACAGCAAACAGAGTGGCATAATGGTTTTGTTGATAAGATATGAGGATAATTTTTTATTGTGCGCTGAAACAAGTGGTATATCATGTCTCATTATATAAGTGGAGAGAAGTTTTATCTTTTAAGTTGTTAATTTCCTAAAACAAGTCTCACCACTTATATAATGACACGTGGTGTACCACTCCGTGTTCCAGACACACTGAAAATATGTCCGTGGTAGTTAAATCTCCAAGGTCCTTGTTGAGAAGAGATCCAACCAACCCATTAATACATAAGAAGTTTTGCTCCAATGATGCTTTATCCCCACGTTGAGACTTGAACATGACAAGGACGTTGGATCTCTTCCACCAAGGTCACCGGATCAAGTGATCCGAGCTTTTAAAATTTCATTCAACGGTAAAAAATTATTATAGTTTTTAAGGGGTCAAAACAGGTGGACCGTTAGATGAAATTTCAAAAATTCAGATTATTTGATCCGGTGATCTTAGTGGAAGAGATCCAACGTCCTTGTCATGTTCAAGTCTCAACGTGGGGATAAAGCATCATTGGAGCAAAACTTCTTATGTATTAATGGGTTGGTTGGAATATTCAACTTTCAGTAGAAGTGTGTATAAATAAAAAAGATTTAAAAAGAAAAAGTACATAGGTAAGAAACAGAAGTTGGAAGGAAATACGAAAGGGAGAGAGAAAGAGAGAAATTATGAGAGTAGGAAGAGAAATTTTTTTTTAAAATAATTAAGAGATGTTTTGATGAAATGTGAATAATGAGAAAAAAATAAGTAAACAAAAATTGTGCAAAATTACTTTGATGCCTATCATTTTTATTTGAAAATATTATCTTTCAATTAAGCATGAAAGGGTTGTACTAAAAAAATAATGCGTGAAAGGGTAATCTTCATCAACTTTTTTATAGAGTATTTTATTCATACGTAATATAAATATTGTCAATATTCAACTTTGGTAGTGCTTGTAATAGATGTAAATCATGGTGTAATGTTAATTGCATGCATTTCTAATGTAACTAATTATTCTTCCCTTCTTTACCTGGATCTCTAGTAGTGGTAATGTGATCAATAAATACAGGATGAATAAGAATTGGCTTGATTACTTTCCTTATCCTGAAAATTCCAATCCTATTTCTTAATTTACACCTACATCATCTTTAATCCGGTCGAAATAGGATTTGTTACTTATAAAATTCTTCATCAATTTTTTGTTGACATATTATGGGTGTGAATACTACTATTCTCATTAGAGAAGTTTGAGCATTTTGACACAAATTAAATCTTACACTTAACGTGTTTATTGGGTGAAATAATAGGTAGATTCAGATTAAGCAAAAAGACAAAGTCTCTTGGTAACCAAAACTCGATGACAATTCTTTTCATGATCTCAGTAGAGAAACCTCCTTATAGTAAATTAGACTAATTTGAAATGACCAGCTCAAGTACTTTGTATAATGCAGCCCTGGTCTTAGGGGGTAATTGCATCGATCTTAACCAAGATTTGTGAACTGTAATAACAAACAATTTAATAGTTTTCGTTTATGTAAAGGATACAATAAAAAATATAATAATAGCTAGACCACTAGCCTCTATTGCACTCATGTGATTTTAAACAAATGTTTGAGATCAAGGCAATGCAACCACGTGACCCAGATGAATTTATTCATAGAAAATGACTAAATAGTATGAATTCCAAATTGGAGAAACAAGGGATATTTTATGTGGTTACAGGTAATTGAATTACTCTTTATATTGTCAATTTGTTTTTTGGTGGAACCTCAAATTTTTCATGGTATCAGAGCAGGTTGTTCCTCGTGTGAAGCCTAACAGTCACACCTGCTCCACGTCTCCCAATTTGTGTTGTCCACATGTTTAGCATAAAAATTCGCCACACGTGAAGGAGCATGTTGAGAGTATGAATCTCACATCAAGGAAACAAGGGACATTGCATGTACTTATAAATAGTTGGATTACTCCTTATATTGTCAATTAATTTTACGGTGGAACCTCCACTTCTTCACCACCCTCTCTCCCTGGCCCACAAAACATGCCTAGTTAATTATATGTTACTAATTTCATTGGTCTAAGAAACTCTCCATCTCTGGTGAAAAAAAAAAAAAAAAATTCATATCCCCTTGTAGAAGTCGTGCAGGAATTTATTCTTTATGAAAGTTTGTACAAATTATCTCTAAGTTAACGTATTGGTCACTATAAAATTATCCGAGAGGTACCCTTTGTACTTGTTCGGGTTTGCCAATAGCAATATCACTGTCGATTATTGTAAACGAAAAAACATCTCTAACCACTGGTGAAGAGGAGGAGGTAGAGCGTCTTTGCTTCCTCTCCTTCTCCCTCCTCTTTTTAATTTTTTTTTCGTTCAAGTCTTCTTTTTGTGTGAATAAATATTATCGTTTGGTGATTTGGTATAAGCCATGCTCAAATATCTTATTTCCCATAACTTTTTTTTCTGCTCCTCCTTCATATATACTGTTGAAAATAAATCACACAATAATGAAAGAAGGGACCTTATATGAGCTTATTAAGTTATTCCTCATGTTGCCAATTAGTTTTATATTGGAGCCTTAACTTTCTTCATAGTATCAGAATAGGTTATCCCATGTGTGATGCCCAAAGGCCACACTCGCTCTATGTCACCCCATTTATGTTGTCTAGGTGTATATGTCACATCAATGAATGGATTTATCTGACTGGATGTCGATTGTACACATCACTTATCACATGAAATAGAACAAGAACGTAAAAAAAAACATATGATCTCCGTAGCATTACTTATATTAATATGATTGGATCTCACATCCACCATAAAGAGGGTGCCGGGGGCACATTAATTGCATCCATCTAACATAAAGAAGTATCTTCTTTCATTTAAAGAATTTAAACAAAATTATGGCAATGCTGCACTAAGCAATCAATATATTAACAAAGATAAAAACATGTGTTCAGCATCGAGACGTAACTTGAAATAGGTTTCAGAGTCAGTGACTGAGCAGTTAACAACATATTAAAGAGTCAAAAGATCGTTCACACTATTCGTTGCCACTTAACCCTAAAGGAGTCAACACAAGTGTGTGTTAGATGGTTTATTCATCAATTATAACATTACACTGTAAAGAAAAACATTATAAATTCAATGATTAAGAAGAAGGAACAACCAAAACTAACTTGATAATCGAGAAAAGAATTCACAACCAAGAATCAATTGTAGTATGACAAGTAAATAAAACTTGTAGTTGTCAGACCAACCATGTTTTCGTATAAAAATTGTAGTTGTCGAGATATATTTTTAAATTTACTATATTATTATTCAAAGACTAGTCCTAAAAGAACTGTAGAGCTACATAGAGCACATTACTGAAAGATTGTACAATTATTTGTCAATAGACAGCTAACATGGTTTCCATAAAATGGGTTAGTTTTCTTTGTTACACACCTTAATTGTCAAGGGAAGTAGTTTTCTTGCTTACACACCTTTGCAATGTATTCTGCTCTTGAATGAAGTGGACCTTCATCACAGTGTAGGGACTCGTTGTCTTTGTCAAATGATATTGGAGCTTGTTTGGAAATGCTTTTAAAATAACTGAAAGCGTTTTTGGTAAAAGTTTAAATGAATCCTAAAAAAAATACTTTAAGTGCTTCCTGCAAAAAGTCTTCCAAAATCAATTTCATCAAAACGCTTTCAGTCATTTTAAAAGTTTTTCTAAACGTGCCCATATATACTTAACTCTTGTATAAAGAGTTATATAAACTTTTAACTTTAGGATTCATATAGCCGATCCCACTTAGTAGAATAAGACTTTGTTGTTGTTGTTTTTAATAAGATATATCTGTTTTATTGACCAAAAAAAATTTATCTCTATTTAGAGTGGAATTTTGCAAATAAGTAGAAATGGTTCATTATTTTATATTATTGAATATACTTTTTGATTGTGTCAAAAGAGCGATTCGAAGACCTATTAATTCTAATCAAAAGACATTTTTTAAATTATGGCGTGCTACGCGTGACTACACATTTTTTGAATCACATTATTGTTATCCCATTGTGAGGCTAAGCCAACCCTCTCCCCCTTAGTGTAGATAATATTGTTTGTTAAAAAAAACAATAATTTGACAACTAATTGAATCACATTATTATGCGTGTGCGAAAGACTTTTTTTATAACCGGCACTATGCCTCTTAAAATGTTTTGAACCTGTTTAAATATAGAGAAAATAATATTTAATAAACAACTGATTGAATCTCTTTATTGCTAGCTCATTGTGAGATACTAATTATAAAAATAAAATAAAATAAACCGCACAAAAAATTAATTATAAAAAACATTGTTTATATGACAAAAATACCCTGCATTATTTTGGGCTGCTTTTGAACTTTTTTATTTGAGGGGCATTTTTGTCCCATTGTTTTTTGTGAAGCCTGTGACCCCAAATAGGCTGCTAGCTTTATATGGTAGTATAGATGAAAAAACTGTTTTTTTATTTGAGGGGCATTTTTGTCCCATTATTTTTGGTGAAGCATGTGACCCCAAATAGGCTGCTGGCTTTATATGATAGTATAGATGAAAAAGATAAATGATCGAATCGAACCCGAGATCTTTTGATAAAAAATTAAAAATAAAAATAACATTTCCATTGTATCAAGCCTCGCCTCGCCTCTCAGGCAACTCCAACAAGCCTTTTACAAATTATAATGAATGATGGTAGTTGCATTTGGATGCTGATGGTAGAGTGTGACATTAACAAAGCTTCATGGTCATTGAATCTGAAACCGAAAACAGCTAGCTCTGATGTTGTCCTGTACGGAATAGAAAATTGGACCAGTTGCTGATATGGCAATGTGAGCACATTTGTTGCAGAAAATTCCAGTCACCCCAGAACACGTTCACACTGGTTTATATTTTTGTTTTTGTGGAATCAAGTTATAGTAATTTAATCATGTCAACGAGAAGGATCGAGCGGTTGCATGCCACTTGATTTTTTTAGTATTTGGAAGATATGGTTTGTGATATGATGCCAAAAATTGGTCAATACAAGAGATCATTTTTATACCGTGTCTGCTAATTTGATTAGAAATTTTGAGCAAACTCACCTGTACCCTTTAGTTGTTATCTAGGTCCATAGGAACTGGGGTAGATTTTCTTTCCAGGAAACACCGTCAACAAATTTCAAAATAAAACCCGTTTAGAAATGCTTTTGTGGAAAGTACTTCTACTTTTAGTGCTTTTGTTAGAGGGTGAGTTTAATAAGTGCGGTACTTATTTTATAGAAATCAAAATCATGGCATTGATGTATTAGACTCAATAATTGGGCTTATTCTTCTGAATTGAAATTTTCCGATTCATGCTAAAAAAATCTCTATTGAATAAAGTGACAGAGCGAATTCTTTTTTCTTTTTTTTTCGTGAAATTACAAAACTAGGTCATATGTCATGATAATAACTTACTTGACACTATTTCCACATGGCGCTATATGCCAATGAAATATAAGACATGTGGAGACAAGTTTTACATGTCTTTATTCATTGGCACAAAACGTCACCGTGACGGTGTATCGTGCCGCACAAGTCTTTCTCCATGTGCCTCTCTATTCCTCCCAATAAAATTTCTCCACTAAGAGCATCTCCAATGCAAGGACTTCAAGTCCTATTTTTAGGTCCAGTTATAAGGCCAAGCATCTACCGTTAATACACATGAGATTTAAAACTCATATTTGGTTTCAAGGCAAAATGAGACCCAAATTTGAGTTTCAATATAAGATTTGAGCCCAAGATGAAGCCTATGCCAACTAGAAAAAATGTTCTTCATTTAATAAAAAATGAGATTTGAATTTTGAATTCAATCATCTCCAATTCAAAACCCAAATTATTAAAACTCAAATATGAGTTTTGAGTCCAATAATTGAGTCTTTGCATTGGAAAAGAAAACCAAAATACATAAATCTACCACCTCGGACCCAACTATAAAAATATTGGTCTAAAATTTGAGTCTTTACATTGAAGATGCTCTTGAAATTAAACTCAAAATTTCCTACCCGTTCTTCCTTTGGGACCGGCTAGTGAAAACAGTCCACCCTTCCTAGTACCAAGAAGACTCACAGAGGCATTTCAGCCTCCCTTTAGGCCACCATCTAATGATTCACCAGCACCAAGAATCTAACCCAAGACGTGTCGTGTAGAATACAAGTATGAAATTCATCCCCAATTACTGGACCGCTCCGCGGTGGTTCTACCCATTCTCAAGTAGGTGCCTACCATACGGCAAAAGTACTTTTATAGACATCCACTAGTATTTTTAAGTTTTTCTTTTAACATTATAGTGAACCTTTGTTATCTAAAAGCCTAATTGGACGGCAAAGGATGATTTAAGGCATCTCTCCACTAACATGTGAGAAAGATGAGAACTAGCAAATCATCAAAACAATTGAGAGAAATGACAACATGTCTTTCCTTTTTTTCATTTTATATGTTAAGCTGTAAAAATAAAAAAAAGGCAGATCTGATCTCTACACACACCTATTATATACTCTGGTTTTTCCTTCTTTTTCCCTTTCCTCCCTCTCTTCCCCTCTCTATGCACTGCATCATGACAAAGCCATTACACAACCATCTTAGTTTTTCGCTGTTGTCAGTGCCTGACGACATCAAAAAGTATTCGACAAGTTGCTTGAAGTTCCTCAATTCGGGTTTCTTTCTTCTTTCTCTTCCACCTGATTTCCCTTCCCCGGCAAGAGTTGGCCAAACGAGTTTTCTGTACACGCCAAGCACACTCCTTCGGCCTAGACCATCCACCTTCCGGTCTTCTTATCCTCTGACGGGATACTCCACTCTGTTGTCAAATACTTACGATTTATTTTGCATGTAGTCAGCTAATGCAACTCATCTGCAGAACGAGAGGAAAGAAACATCAGTAGGGTCCAGTAGAATCTCACAACTTTGGAGACAGTTGCATCTAATTAAACCCAATGCGAAGTTATGATTTGGATTTTACATGTATGATAACAAATTATAGAACAAAACGTTCAGTCGTGGTTTGGACATAAAGACAGCAACTCATTGCTAACAGATAGGCTTGGCTAATAGTAATTGCTTAAACTCGAATTCCTCCCAGAAGGAAAATAATGGAATAAAGATTGCTGTCCAATTATTTTGTATCTATAAAAAAAAAAATGCTCACCTTTGATATTTTATAACCGCATGCCGTTGGAAAGATGTATGATGGACAAACAAAAGGGAAGCCATCTCAGAATGAAAATTTGTCTCGAAGCCGGTAATACATGTCAACTTGAACTGTCATCTTGCTTTGAGCTCAAATGTTTACGTTGCCTATTTAAAACCTCGGCTTCCCTAGCTATCTGGATATCCGAAGGCCAAAAGATATGATTTACAACTTTGAACACAAAGCGAGGGAGCAACGCGACAACAGTTATAAGCAAAATGGCGATCCAATATGTGGGAGACTTTGCCAAATGGTATATAGTCCTGCACCCAAAAGAAAATGAGGGGGAAAATCAGATCAACATTATAAAACAATATATGTTTAAAATCAGAAAAAGAAGAGCAGAAGTCAACGTATCTAACCAGTAATTAGGAAAGACAGGTATAGAATCCAATACCACCATACAGGCATATGTGATAATTATTGAACCCCATACTGCGATTTGAGTGATGAATACCCAACGATGAACGTCCATTGCCAAATGTACATTGACAAGGACAACAACTGCAATTGTCCATAAACTGCCCATGCTCCATATGTCTATTGAGCTATCCTTATAGGTGAAGAGGGGTACATAGAAGAGAACAAGACTCTGCCATACGGTGTCAAGCATTGTGATCCAGAAGAGATGTAAATTGTATGCCTCGTGTCTATGGCCAGCACCATAGAGTTTTGGATATTGTAACAGTGTCCTGTGGCTCAAGTCTTTGTCCAGTATACCAACAACAATTGTGGGGAGTGAAGTATAAATGACAGAATAGAAAACACTACTCCAATCTGTTAAAGCGGAAGTTGTTGAAAAAGCAGTGGATAATATAAACCTGCAGATAAACAGATAAGCATAAAACAATCAGCATCGCTAAATGTTGCAACATGTTAACTCGGATAAAAAAATGATTCTTTGGCTCAATACAGCTTTTGGTGTCCTACGCATAATGTATCAATGCTTTGAATGCACAATGAAAGATCTATCTTAGATTTTATTGTGACAACTTATAATAGATTTCGATCTTGAAAGAGTGTTTTGCTATGTAACTGAACTTAAGAAGATATCGTTACACAAATGTTCAACTTCATGTTCATACATCACATTTGGATTTAAAAAAAATAAAAAAATAAAAAAGATGATGCACGTGCAGAAACCTTCCATGAAAATAAACCAAAGAACAAGGCATACCAAAATAGCATCAGTACAAAAACTGCATTGCGGTAGAAGTTGTACAGAATCATATAGCCAACACGCTGATAATTCCAGTGCCCATGCACCAAAAGTAATGTTTTCAAAAACCGAAACTGTCCCATAGCAAAGTCTGAAGCCATCACAGCTTGACGTCCTTCCTGACCACAAATTCCAACTCCAACATCCGCCATTTGGATCATTGAAACATCATTTGCCCCTAAAGACATGTCATTGATCAGAGGAGGAAAAGAAGTAGAGAACTTAAAACAAAAGTAAAGCATAGTTTAGGACCACAGTTTGCACATAAATAAGAAACAGTAAACTCAGAATATGACTTGGTTTTGCATCCACTGTCATGCAAGATTGCATAAGAAAACAACAAAGCCAATATGGACTCCACCCCCTCCCAATCAGGCAAATCATAGCAGAACTATCAATGGATAACTTACCATCACCTATAGCCAATGTCATGTCATCAGTACGAGTCTTAATCAGATCAACAATTCCAGCTTTCTGCAGAGGTGCAACACGACAGCATAACACAACACTACAGGATGTGGCAAGGTCGAATAGCTGTGGAAATAAAAGAAATTACCAAGTTAATCTTCACCATAAAGTGAATCCAATTCAACAGTATTATGTGTACAGCTAGAAAACTGTTTAAAACGAAAGCAAGCAATCAGCCACTTATAAACAAACAGCATAACACACTGCAAGCTAATTGTTCAATAGATGGAAAGCGGACTTGCCTCTAACTCCAGATCTTTCTCCAGAATGTATACCAAGCTGTTCCCATCTATTATGAGTGCTAATGGTGCCTTCATTTTTCCTTCTTCCTTCCTTCCATTCCATTCAGGCACACTGGATGTCTTTGCATTGCCAGGTATCTCAAGGTAGCCATTTTCAGCATTTTTTTTCAGTTTGAAACTTGGGTCTCTTTTATTGGACGATTTTACACCATATTTTGCCATAGAATCAGCCAAAAGATTTCGGCATTCATCCTCAGAAGTTCCATTTATAATAATTTGTTGCATATCTGCTGTCAAGAGTTTGCATGATAGACCAATTGAAATAGCTGTCTCTTGCTTATCTCCAGTAAGAACCCAAACCTTGATCCCTGCTTGCCGGAGAGACTCAATAGCTTCCGGCACACCATCTTGTAACTTATCCTCAATCGCAGTCGCCCCAAGAAGCTTTAAGTTGCATTCGATGAGAGCTGCTGTTTGACGTAATTTCAAGGACCGATCAGTCAACGAGGTACTTGCGTCTTCATACATGCTTTGCCACTGCTCAAGTTGTTCATCTGTAAGATCCCTGGCAGCAACTACAAGAGTACGTAAACCTTCTGAGGAATATTCACTCAGATGGCTTTGAGTTGAACGAGTCAGATGATCATCCCTTTCAGAGTCATTTGCTAAAGTGCCGAACATAGTAGTGTCAGCACCTTTCACCAAAACCTTTACAGTATTGTTTGGAAATCTGATAACAACGGACATCCTTTTTCGCACGCTATCAAACTCATGCAGACCCAATACATCCAACCTAGAACCACATACAAATAAATTAAAAATAAATAAATAATAAATATCTATAAGAAAAAAGGAAAACTAACGAAAAGTCCAAAAAAACTTCTCTTTTAACGAAAAGCCCTTTTTAAAGGTATAGTGAATAGTGCCAGTTAAAGGTAAAAATGTGGTTTTTCGTTAAAAGTGAACAGTACCGAGAGTGTTTTGTTAAAACTCCCTAAGAAAAAATCATGGAAGGATGTTAAAGTACTGCTACTATAGCACACTCAAATACAACGAAAGGCATCATTAACATGATTACATACAATCCTTTTATATTTTAATGATATAGAATGGACAGCTATTGAACGAAGAAAGGTGCAAAAAGAAAATAGGAGCTGAAGTGAACGACTCCCTACCTTAGTTTCTCACCATTGACATCCATAACAATGTGCCCAGATGTGCGCTCAAAAAGCGTATATCCATATGCAGAGGCTGCAGAAACTAATGCTTGCTCATCAGGAGATTCCCCCTGATAGTCAATAGCTTCTACATCATCTAATTCACTTTTTCCGCAACTGGAAGATGTACTATTACTGACAATAGGAACCACAGTATTGCAAGCAGCCAATGTAAGAAAAAACTCATGCGCGGCAATCCTGTCATTTTCACTTGAGTCTTTGTGCAAAAATTCCACGAGCTCATTATCTACAGAAATTTCGCTTTTGAGCTTCCATCTCTTTCTACCTAATCCTATTCCTGTCAATGATCACATACAATGAGGGCTTGTACAAAAAGGAAATCTGGATATGATTTATGAAATGAAAGTATCGTCTAGATTCAGAAAGCAGACAATTCAAAGCAATTTGAAACAGGTTTCCCTCTGAATAGCAATTTTAAAGAGGAAAATAGTATTGCAAACACTAGCATAAACTAAGAGCACATTAGTAATGTTTTTGCTGTATGTTTTCTGTTTTTCATAACTACACAGAAAGGAGGAGGGCCACTTATGATTTCTTGCAAATAAAAACTGTTTTCAGTAATTAAAAGGAAAAAGGAAAGTGTGACATGTTATACCTGCAACATTTGCTTCCTGCAACGAGGTCCCAAAACTCCTCCCAAATATGCTTGCTCTTCGGAATTCCATTTTGTTCTCGGTAAGTGTCCCTGTTTTGTCTGAAAAAATATATCTTATTTGACCCAAATCCTCGTTGATATTCAACGATCTGCACTGGAACCTTGAGCCAGAGCTACTGTCAAACATATGCCTGTCTTCGATCATGAAATATGACTGGCCCAATCGAACCAACTCCATTGTAATATAAAGAGAGATTGGTATCATTATCTGGAAAACTATGATAGAACTCAAAAAGGAGAAAAAGATCTCCATAGGTATCCCATAAAACCTATAGGTTTTTCCATTCTCTTTCCCATCAGAGTAGTATCTTTTCCGGTAATAAGCCAAGGTATCAATCTGACCTTTATGGTTCATGAGCCACAGGCCCATGCCAGTGGCCACAACTGCACACATAACAAAAAGGAAAACCGACAGCCAGAGAGTTTCCCTATTCATGTAGCTTTCCAGTTTACTTCTCTTGGAAGGAGAAGCTGCACTATTCAACATTGCCTTGGTTTCCTGTCCAGCATATACCACGACACCAATTGCCCAGGCTGTGTTCTTCAGCTGGCAACCACGCAAAACTATATTTGATTGACTCAGGGGAAATTTATGCCCATTAAACTCCATGTTGGCAGTGAACTCATAGATATTCCTATTAGGTTGTTCACATCTGATGAGCCCTAAAAATGTACACCCTTCACATACTGCTGAAGTTGTTTCCTGCCGCGCATACCTTGTTTTCAAGTTCGACTCACCATCCAAATTCATTGTTTGAATGTAGGCAATTCCACTAGGGTCGCTTGTCCCTAACAAGACCACATCACAAGGAATTGTGTCATCGGCACAAATCTTTAGAACCTCGCCCACTTGAATATGTTTCCATTTCTTTTGTTGAAATTGGCCAGATTGAAACACCAGAGCCTCCCGGTTATTCTCATTCCTGTCTGATCTATGTCTCCGCCAATCTTCATAGCCATCTTTGATAGCTGTGACACAGAGCACAAACAGAAGGGGGAAAAGAGACACTGTTCTTCCAAAGACTGCAAGAGGTGGAAGCTGGTTGAGGGCAGCAATAGCTAGAAAATACAAATAAGCAACCCGATGAAACTGAATGAAAAGATTCTTGGGCAAGAAGGTAATGATGGTGTACTTGCTAGTTCGAATCTCATTCCCAGTGAACTCATATTTGTCATTTGTCCTCTTTGGATCGTTAATATATATCAACCTTGGATTGTCATCATGCAGCAAGTTATCATCGAACTGCACACTTTTGTGACGGATCCTCTGAGACAACTTTTCCTGAACCCTAGATGAACCCTGGGAGATTTCAAGAGTTCCTGAATTTCTATTTTCATTATGCAGTTCCATGGCACCCCACGACACCAGGCGTCTTCTATCCCGCGTGGGGTTTTCCAACGGAAACTGCGGCAATAACCAAGAACCGAGTGGACCTGCAAGAGTAGTGGAATTTTCTAAGGGTTTCTCAGAGCAACCAGAAACGGCAATGTCGTCCTTCACCTCAAGTAAATCACTTTGAGCATCATCATTGTTGTCAAGACTGGAAGAAGAAAATGAAGCATTGGAGGAGATACGGGCAAGGTTCTTAGTAAGAGAAGAGGATGGAACCAGTGGCGCTGATGGAGAATCAGACGAAGACAGCAACGGGTGCCCAGAAGTCATAAATAATTCTCCAATGAGGTCATTGGAGAATTACATATACACTTCACCCCACTTCTAACCACCATGAACAAACACAGCCAATCAATCCAGAAATCCCATTTCCCAAATCCAGCTTCAGGCAAACACCGATTAAACCCAAAGAAATCAAGCACTACTTGCTTAAAAACCCAGTATCCAGAGTCCCTCTAATCCCAAAATTAATGATGGGTTTGCAATTTTTTCAAATTCACGATGTGAGATTCAAGTTCCTGCAAACCGAAAAAACAAACAATGTAGCTCAGTAATACCACCCAGAACACATATTAAAAGTACACTTAGAGCATGCATTACAGATACGCTTCAGAATCTCAGAAATGCAGAGATGTAACAAAAAACAAAAAGAAGAAAAATTGCATTCAGATCAGATACAGACCACCCTTTGATCGCAGGGATGGAGAATCAAGAGGCC
Organism: Malus fusca; assembly: GCA_035220775.1. Classification (NCBI taxonomy): domain Eukaryota; kingdom Viridiplantae; phylum Streptophyta; class Magnoliopsida; order Rosales; family Rosaceae; genus Malus; species Malus fusca. The sequence goes on from CM069062.1 coordinate 25,594,642, forward strand.
CACAGAAAGCCCCAATTGCTCAAATAACAACAAAGTTCCGCAGATCCCCAAGAAAGCAATGCCAAAGCTAAAAACAAAGATAGACAAGAAAACACGGCCAATGAGCAATCTGAATCACTGCCCCCACAACCCCAAATCCCAGAAATCAAAACCCAAATCAGAGAAATACCCAAAATTCCCAATCGACACAGAACCACATACACCAAAATGCACCAAGAAATTCTGCAATATTCTCATACCAAAAAATAGAATAAATGAAAACCCAAAAAAAAAAAAAAAAAAAAAAAAAAAACCCAGAAAAAGCAACGTACCTCTGAATCCGAATACAGACAAAAGACGGGAGCTTTATCGTCTCGGAATTGGCGAAACGAGAACACTGAACGAAAGAGCAGGTACCAAATGCCCTCCAATGAACTGAATACGAAATGTCACAACGTAAACACGAAAAGGGGAAATTGGCAGGTGAGAAAAAAGATCAGGAGCAATGATCTCACCCTCAGTTTTTTCTTTTGTTTCTCCAGTTTTTTTTTTTTTTACAAGAAATTCTCAGGGACCGGATCGGGCAAAAGAAAAAACTTGGGTTCGATGAGAAAACGAGATTTAGGGGAGCGATTCAGTTTTGTTTGGGGGAAATTGGGAGGAGGAGGAAGGAGGAGTTGGTGGGTGGGCGGCACGAAAAGTGCGAGAAAATCGCAGGCGGAGGAGAGAGAGAGAGAGAGAGAGAGAGAGAGAGAGAGAGATGAGCGGCAGAGCGCGAATCTTGGGGCGTTGCCCGGTCACTACTGACGGACTCTTCCTTTCTCGGTTTGTCAATCTGTACCTGAGCTTTTTGCCAGCCAACCTTTTCTTTAACTGGGCTCGCTTTTTTTTATTTTCTTTATTATTTTTTTATATTATATCGTAATTACTTGGGGGTATTATTGTCAAATTGTTGTTCATTTCATTTTATCTACAATCCCCTCTAAATTATACACATCAAAATGGGTTTTCGTCGTAGTAATTTTCACGATTTCGTTTATTTTTCGCAAGTGAAAATCCATAATGTATGGATAAATATTAATTATTGTACTTATATACGTATTATAATTTGAGTGAATATATAATTAAACATGTAGACGTATTGGACACGTATTTTGGCCCTTAAATCTAGTAAATTTGTAATTACCTAACTTTTAAAAAAATATTTCTTAAAAAAGTTTATGCCAGCGGGAGACTTGTTTGTCCAAGGACTGATTCTATTTCCTTATATAATGCTTGTGTCTTTTCATGGGAGATTTGTTTGTCCTTCCACTTACGATTAACGAATTTTTATGGTTCAAATATAATAATCGGAATCATTTTCTTTATCATTATCTAAAGATTATAGATGCAAAATATTATTTAATTTGAAGATCTTTTAGCTCTTCATATGCATAAATCAAAAGGACGGTTCATCATAAGAATATTACTTGTTACCAAAATCGTTAATTAATTTAACACGTATGGTTGACTAAATGATTTTCAAATTAAATAATTTTTGGTACGATTGACACGTGGGAGTACACATGTGCTATACAAATTATTTTACCATACTCTATGCTTTTTCTTTTGCCAAATGCATTGTAGCCTTTTCGTCATGCATATATCAATTCCAAGAGTTTAAGGGCCAACCCAAACTTTGGATTGCACGAGGAAGGGAGATTTATTAGTGCGCCAGAAATACAGACATATATGTTGTACCATATGTTTTGTATAAGTTGAGATAATTTTTATTTTGGGAATTGTTATTAGCATTTCAAAAATCTCATTATACATTTCTCACAAGTGTATTTTTCTTTCTAATTATAGAAAATTTGGAATGACTAATGAGATTTTTGAAATACTAATAACAATTCCTTTTATTTTTCGTTATGTGTTATTTTACTAGTATAATAACATATGACGTATTGTTTCGTATTCCGTGCACATTGAGAAATCACTCTAAAAGGACTAATCAAGTAAACTCGAACCAGTTTGTCTCTTTCCCAGTACAGTTTGGATGTCTGTTCCAAGTATACCCCTAACCTGTTGGACATAGTGACGTGTAAAGCCCTGTGTAGATTTTCAGCCGTTGATGGGTGATCCTCTGTTCAATGAGTCAAATCGTGCGGGTGAGATTGTCTACGGGATAATTATTTGTGTGGGAGTCCGTCTTGTATTCAGTGGGATTCCCACTTGTGTAAGGCACCGACATACATATGTAGTGGTTTTGAGGACGAGGTTTCCTCGAGCAATGTTTGCTGCTTTTGCTGTTGTCGTTTTGGAGAAGAAGATATTGCGGTTCCCATAATACCCTTGTCAATTTGTGTCATAAAACTATCAATAACGCAAGAAGAAACAAGTGTTTATAAATAATTAAGTTACTTTTTCGTATTGTCAAATGGTTTTAAGTGGACTTGTAATTTTTTTTCATGGTAACAGAGTAAGTTGTTTCATATGTAAAGTCCAACGGTTACACGTGTTTCACATCACTTGATTTGTGTTAACCACGAGCTAGGCTTAAAAATTGACGACACGTAGAGGGTGTGTTAAGAAATGAGGGACGTTGCATATGTTTATAAGTAATTGTGCTACTCCTCGTATTGCCAATTGATTTTATGGTGTAGTCCAATTACTTTTAAGCACGTACAAGACCATAAATTATGGGTAATTAAAAGTGGTTCGATTTGATTTGATTTGACACTAAAAATATAACCGCATCGCCTAACATTCAACTATTCAATTTGGTTCAATTTTGATCGGTAATAATTGAAACTGCGGAACCACACCATTTTTCATTTGATTTGGTTCAACAGGTTTTCGACACATCAATAAAAAGCATCCAACATTTCAACATTTTTAATTTTCTCAACATCCACACATTTTAGTTAGATCAAAATATTAAGTTTTCAAACATAAAAATTTCATCTTGTTAATTAGGATTAAGATTCAGTTAAATATAATCTCATAATAGCAAACGATTTATTCTTTACAATCTCCCATAAGTATATATACAAACAAATCTACGTATTGTTAATAGTCATCACAACTTATATTTTTGTTTTATCACACTTAGTGAAGTCAATTGTATAAAGCCTAAAACGCCATAAGGCTCAGTTTTGCGCCACTGCGCTTGACTAGATGACGTAAACATTTGAAAAACAGTTGAAATATATGAATATATGAAGTTATGAACTACAAGTATATCTTCCAAGCACTAACATACCAAGAACATTAAAACATAATGAGGTATTATATTATTATGAAAACGAATAAAATTCACAAACCAAAACTCTATAAAATTATCACTTCTCTGTTTTCTCTGTAACGATTTCGGAACTGGACGCAGCACAACTCTCCGCCCTCTGCGGTGAGTTTTCATCCACAGATTCCTCCATTTCCTCCGCTTCCGCTTCCTCTTCCGCTTCCGCTTCCGCTTCCTCTTCCGCTTCCGCTTCCACTTCCTGAACAACAAAATAATGAAAACGAATTAAAAACAATAATTAATTTCAAATCTGATAGAAAATTAAGAAAAATCGAGATTATGGTTCACCTGCGACGGCCATTCTGCGGCCTTCTTTTCTTTCTCCTTCTCCCTGAGCGATCGAATCGGCGACACTCTCTGTTCCGAAACACTCAAAATTAAGTCAAAATTGAAGGAACAAAAAAGGGAATGAAAAAGTGTTTGAAATTCAATCGGAGCTTACGATTGATCGAACATGGAGCTGGTTCAATCGGTAAATCCGATCGAGCTCGATCTCCAGCATCCTCTGAATCTGCCCTCTGTTTTCGAGCTCCTTCGTCTGCATTTCCATCATCAGATCCCTCTCCTTGAGCATCTTCTCCGTCCTCTCTCTGTCCGATTTCATCCTCTCCATCTTCTTCCTGATCGCGCTCAGCTCCTCCGCCAGCGACGCGTCCATCGCCTCAATCTTCACCGGAGTCACATAGATCGGACGGTTCTCCTTGTTCGAATTATCTCCAACGCCAATCAATTGCTGTACCGGCTTGATTTTGACATCGGAGTTTGTCGGAGTCGCCGGAGTGTTCTTCAGCTGGAGCGGCTTCCGGCCGCTTCTAGGCCGAACAATCTGGTTCCCGGCAAATCCGGCAATCCCGGCAACAGGAGATTGAAGCGCCTGCATTGCTTTGGTGGATGCGTGAAAGATGCTATGCCAGTTGAGGTTGTTATACTTGAGAGGAGAGAGAGAGAAAGAGGGAATTGTAGAGAGAGAGTGTGTTTGAATTTGAAAGTGGAGAGGCGCAAAGTGCTAACGGCTACAATTTTAATTTGCGTTCAGAAAGTTTATTTATAAACAAGCTCCAGATTCCAACGATGATTATTGGCTATTATATTAACACCCAACAAATTGTTGAATAAACTTCACATACGTAATACACTCCACATTTGCTTTTTCAATTAAAAATTATTTTAATAAACCCCACATATTTTCCCATAATACCCTTACACCCCACATTCTTAATATACACCTTACATTTTCTACATGCACCCCATATTTTCTATACACCCCACATTTCTCAAATCTTATAAAGCTTTTAATTTGGACAAAAAATGCCGACTAGAATTTTGACAAAAGATGCCGCCTAAGATTTAAAGCATATGTGGGTTGTTTTCAATTCCACCATTAAAACCTATGTCGTCTGTTTTTAATATTTGGTGGTAAATTTACGTGTTTAATTCTTCATGTAATCCATGTGATCCTTAAAAGATGAATACGAACATAGAAGCTTGAATAACGTATCAAAGCAAGATTAAATAATTATCGATGTCGTCAAAATCACTAAAATAATAAAAAAATAATAAAAAATATGAAGTCTTATCTCATATGAAGCTTCCGAAACATCGATTTCATGTTTCATTCATCAAAAATAAATTTTCTCAATTAATATGTTTGTAGTTTCATTGGTTAGGGTTTTGTTCAACAATGGATGATCGGAGGGATTTTGATAGTTGAAAAATATAAATAATACATTAAAAGTGATTTGGGGTGTATATAAATTTTTTTTTTTTTTTAACCTGATAAGGTCAAAATTGTCGTTGCATGGTAGGGTAGGGTAAATAAGTCATCTAATATTAAATTTTAATGTGAAGTGCATTTAACATTTTGTGGGATGCTAATATAAAAAGCCATGATTATTTTATGGAAAATTTTATTTGGACTTAGTTATCTTATCTCTACACTTAACTAACAAGTTTTATCTACCAAACTTCTAAGTTTGCCCTTAAATAAATAAGAATAAGAAAAGAAAAGAAAATAAATATTGGTGTTTTTTATATCTACACCCATAACTTCAAAACTGGCACACCAATGCACTCCTCCATTATTTCCGGCAAAACCCACCCAAATAACATCAAAATATTCTCTCGTGTTCATCAACAAGTCAGCTTGCTAGAAACCCTTATCAGCCCTCATTTATAATTTCAGCGTAAGTTTTCAGCTAATATGTTTCCTTGTTTGAGCCATTATCTGGGAGTTGGCTACTTGCATAAATTATTAAAACTAACAAGTCAGCTTGCTAGAAACCATTGTTGCTATCTCTTCTAAATGGACACTGACATGGAAGCTTTTTTCTCATATTACATGAATTTGTTTCATGTCCAACGAATTGGTAAAAAGTTTTTTCCGTTGAAATTATAAATGAGGACCTCTAAGGGTTTCTAGCAACAATGGTTTCTAGCAAGCTTTCTTGTTGATGAACTAAGAAGAATATTTTGTTGTCATTTGGGTGTGTTTTGCATGAAATAATGGAGGAGTGCAGATGTAGGTCATTTTTTTGAGTTACTAGGTGTAGAGATAAAAACACCAATGTTTATTTTCTTATTCCTATTTATTTAAGGGCAAACTTGAAAATTTAGCAGAGAATTTTTTTTTAGTTGGGTGTAGAAAAAAGATAGCTATGTCCATTTAACAGGATATGATTGCGTGCCAATCAATTACAAAAGACATGCTCATGGCGGGACCCGCACACTCATTATGTCCTACCAGATAACGACACGTAATAAATATTCTGTTTGGTCATTATGGAGATGGCGATATTAAATTGGAAGCTTCATTGGATAAAAGATAAAAGGCGGTAAATTTTTCAACTGTTTCAACTGTTTCAACCCTAATTAAGGTTTTTCTCTGGTACATGTCACGCCAAGGATTTCAAGAGTACTAATTCACAGTTTGACTGGTCCACTGGTTCATAGATTTTTTAATATGTCAAGAAAACGGTACGGTGCATCAATTATATTATGAATGTAGGTGTACCAGATCGTGTTTCCCGCATACTGAAAAATTTTCCCACTGATTATCTGCTGAAGTTGAATGATTTTAAATGATCAATTTGAATTTCTACTAATGAGTTGATCAAAAGGAAGATACACGGTCGGGATTGCAGGGCCATCCAATAACAAAGTGGTCGGGATTGTAGGGCCGTCCAATAAGAAAGTTGTCACGAGTGGAGCTGAATTAACCAATTTGTAAGAGAGAGCTAATTCCACTTGTAGACAAATCGTGGTTCGATATGTGTATGCATATCTCTTTTGGTGTTTTTAATACGCTATGTATGTGTGTCAGACTGTGATTTGCTGATAAACAATGTTCGAATTGAAATATGAACATGTACCACATAGAGGTCTCTGATCCTATGATGACTAAAACAGCACGACATTTTATGTTGATATTTTTCATATATGAATGCACTGCAATAGAGAAACCTACTCCAAGCTATGTATATATCTACAAGAAGGCAACAAAGAACCTTGAGGATAAGAACTCAGAAGTAATCCATTGGGAGGTCCCAATCATCATTGGTCTTGCTTTTCCTGGAATCGAACTTCTGTTTACCAAAATTTCTTCTTCTTGTATGCTTATCCGATCTTACGGGTCTTTCAAAGTCGGAATATTCATCGAGATCATCTATGGAGGTTGCAACATTTCGGCTGTCCAAGAAACCCTATGGTCACATAAATCCAAATGTCAGTTTCCGTTATTCTACATGTAAACAATCTCACTGGACTTAGATCCATTCATGATTTGATAGAAGACTCAATTACTGACATATTAGAGCCGTGGAATGGGCCGAACGGCACAGTTATGGAACAGATGTAAAAGGGAACCAAGGTGCAGTAAGAAACAAATTTCTGTGGTTAAACATGTATGTGCCCAAGAAATGGATTAAAATGTCTAGCATGAACAATGGCCACAATTCCTTTTCGATTTACCATACTTGAAACGACAGCGAGTAATACTTAAAAGGCAGACTATGATGGAAGGTAAACTTTCATTTGCAGGCATAACACTAAGTTGCAAATAAAGCAAACTACAAATCAAGACTAGTGATTTTATTGTGCAGCTAAGAAGCACCTTGGTCAGCCTGTGTATGCGTGAAGCTGCAGCTTCGTGCACAATGACAGCATCAGAGACAACTTCCAGCACGTCCTCAACAAACAACGCATAGGTACTCACCTAAAATTAGCTGGAATTAAGCTTTGCAAGTAGAATGTTTTCAAAAAAATCCCTAGACATGCAAGCCAATTCTAGTACCATTAATGCGTAAAATTTCCATTTCACCTACCAAACTTGATGGGATATAGGAAATTCCAAATGAATCAAATTCAAGGGATTCTACAGCCCCTGAATTGACGTTAAAACTGTACCCCCGCACCTAGAAATGGCGCATGAAACAAGTTAGATGATTGAGGAATAGGAAAATAAGTATGAAGACATTAGAGCAAAATAGAGACACACCTTTCCAATCGTTCGTCGGCCTGGTGTTATAACTTGGTATCCTACCTAGCAAAATCACAACTTAAGAACTCAAATGGTAAAAATTGATACTAAAAGATATTGAACAAGGTACATGGTACACCGAACACCCACGTATAGTGATCAAATTACCATTTAATAAAATAAGCTATCCTTGAACACATTTACTTAAGCTTTAGTGATGCAGAAAACTAAGCTAAACATGCAGAGAGAAAAAAGAAAAAAAAAACATAGAATACACTCCCATTTGGAAAGAAGGAGACAAGAGTGGACGCTCTTATCAAGCATATACACATATGTCACAGGGAGACAGAACATACCAACGTTTCCAGTCCAACAATCTTAAATTCGTCTTCAATCACACTCTCGTCCTCAACAAGCACAACATCACCAACCTGCAAAGAACAACAAATTGAACACCTTTTCCATAAGAGAATAATGTTCATAGAGTACAAGCATGAAATACATACACGTTCCAAGCAAAATGTACCTGGGTAATATCATCGAGAAGAAAACGTTCGAAATCCCCCGAAAGCAAGTTTCGTCTTACTTCTACAAACATTACCATCCACTGCAGAAAAAAGGAAAGATTTCTAAGTTTAACTTACTAAAGCAAGCAAAATTTTTCACAAACTGGCAGTAAATTAATCAAGCTAGCAACTTTTACCACAGAATACGAAATTCGAAAGTTTGATGCTTACAGAGTTGGTATTGACCCAAAGCTGCGAGACAAATCCCAAGCTGAGCGCACTTCGGATACTGATAACTTGCTTCGCAAGAATATTGGACCTCCTCATCACCTGCCTCCCTTTTCTCAGCCCAACTTTTTCATCAATGTGCTTCAAATTCTCCTCCTTCTCCAACGCATCACCATCCGTACCCTCAATTCGAACCCGATTCTCCTCTTTTACGCTCTCGTTGCTCTTCCGATTTCGCTTATCCTCCCCCGAACCGCCCTCCGATTCCAATAAATTTTCTGAACCCAATGAAGCATTGGATTCCTCCCTGGGATCAATCCCATTTCGCGTTACTGATTCAATTGATTCTGTTTCGAGGTCGAAGAGGTTTCCCCCTTTCTCCTTAAACCCTAACTCGGCCGGAATCCCAAAGTCAGCTTTCGGATTCTCGCTAGCCCTTCTGCTGAGGAACAAAGACCTCCCATTTCTGGAATTTGTGATTTCTGAATTCGCGAAATTTGATAGCTTCGAACAATTTGGGGTGTAAAAGTTGGGGTGCGGTTGGATTTGGGGGCTCCAATTGGTTCTGGTAAACCCTAATTTTGGAGATTTTGTGAGCTGAAAAGATAGGGGACCGGAGGGAAGACACTCGCACATGGTCAACTCAAACTGTCAACTGCAACGGAATCAGTTGGGATTAAGGTGTGACTGAAGACGAAGTCGCTTTGTAGGCGAAGGAAACGCCAAGTCGTTTGTTATGTTCCCTCACTTCCATTTTTTATCTTCACTTATTTATAGACTAAAACACTTTAATTTTGGGATTGTTTGATAAATAATTCATATTTTAGTTATAAAAAAAAGAGCTGAAAATCAAAATAGAATGCTACAATGGTCATTTTTCAAATTTTGACTTGATTTTATTAAGTTTTTCAGTCTTCAAAAAAACGTGAAAACAAAATTTGGAATATTGAAAATGAAATGATTATCAAATGGTCTTAGTATCTCAGTTTATGTGTTTTTGTTTTTCAAAAGTTGCTTGATTCAAAATGAAAGAAGCAATATGAGATCATATAACGAAAAGCAATTCACATGTAACACATATATTGAACGATGAGACCAAAGCGTTTTTAGGTGCGCTACCTAAACATTTTCGACAAACAAACATACAAAACAAAATTAGAAGGACAAATGGGTATGCATCTTCAAGTTGCTATCTCAAATCAGTCACATTTGTACAACATTCTCCAAGTAAGTACAAAAAAACAACACTGATCAAACACTAAATCAGATTTATACAAAAACAACAATTGATTGTTTCAAAGGAAGATTAAATTTGTAACAAAGAAAACAAATTATAAGGAAAACTAATGAAAATGGCTTGAAAACCTTGAGTTTTAACGATAAGGACAAAATAAATGGTAAAGTGAATAGTACCAGGATTGACTTTTTAGTGTAAAAATATGATTTTTCGTTAAAGTGAACAGTACCGGGAGCTTTTCGTTAAAGTTCCCAACAAATTAACATGATATCACTGAAAATGGTAGCTATATGTGGAAGTATAGTAGTTTAGTAACTGGTGTTGGCCACAAAGGGATGGCAAATGGGAATGCACATCTTCCCTCACAACTATTTAAATGGCAAAAGGTTGTAACCTCCTTCAACGTCCTCGTTTGAGTTGTACGTGATTATGTTTACTATGTTGGTTTGTATTTTGTTTTTTATTTTTTTGCTTCATGATTAAAAGACATAGCTTTAGTTCTTGGCAGTCACGTTTGAGCTTTGAATAGCTTTTATGATGTTCAATATGTACTATCTATTAGTATTTGAATAAAACATCTTTTCCATAAAATAAAAAAAAAACCCTAAAAACGTCCAACAACAAAAATTAAAAGTTCATGGTTTGAGGAACCTCTTGATGTAATTTCTGATTTGCTTGTTGAGGATAATATTCCTAGTTAATTTAGTGGTGCGGGACACTCTTTTTCCCATGAACCGGGTTGAAAGCATCAGCAAGGTTTTTATCGAGGCCCATTATTTGCACCCTATATTAGTGATTGTACGATTTTTTTGCTCTTTAATGGAATATCGTACTTCTTTTAAAAAAAATAAAAAATAAAAAAACCTAATAATTTAAATTATTGATTAAAGTCATCCAAAACCGACCAAATTGGTTGAGTTGATCTCTTGTCCAACCTTATCTCACTTTGTATTTGTTTAGGTTTACAAAGAAGTTGGAGAAGGCACTTTTGGAATAGAACAATGCTAAAGAGATTAAGAATTCACAAATCTCTCATTTCCTTATGAGATTTTGAAATAATTAAATTAAAAAGTTTAATAGGATATCTACAAATCAATTAAACTCTCTTAAACTCCATGGATTTATAAATCCATTATAATCTCTCAAATTCTCAATTGAATACACGCCCTATTTATAAATCCATTAAAATATTTCAAATCCTCAATTGAATACACATTTTTAAAACTAAATTATGTAAATTAAATAGAAAATAAGCACGTTAATTCACACTTAACAATCGAATAAGGATCCTCCAATCATATCCGTTCATCGTACATCGTGTAACCAGTTTTCATCAGATACTGTTTATATTCAATTTTAAATAAAAAAATTAACAATAATTTCTGACCGCACGATATACGATGAACAGACGTAATTAGAGGATTTCCGAGATCCTCACAAAAAGGATCATGTTGTTCTTAACAATCAACAATCACATGATTTACAAAATTAATTTTCCTTCATGATTATGTCAATAATCTCCCTAAAAATATTAATTTTATCCGAAGCAACCAAAACCCAATCGTGGACACATGGTCAAAGCACGCCTTCGTACCAAACAACCAATCGGAGAAAAAGCATATTTCCACGAGGTTCAAAGCACCTTCATAAAACCCGAATCAGGTGCAATGCAACTTGGCAACTCGTCCGCCAACCAATCCCCTCCCGCCACGTCGCCATTGTCAAAATTCGGAGATCCAAAAATATTTCGTGGCTGGAAAATATAAGCGGCGACGCGTCCCCTACGCTCCAGGATTCGTGAAAACAGACGTTTACAAAAAACCTCCATTCTTTCCCTCCTCTCTCTCACCTGCTCTGTCCCTCCCTCTCCTGCTCCGTCTGCATCCTTCCCAAGGTAAGCAAATCAATTTCTCTCTCTCTCTCTCTCTAATCCTTCTGGGTTTTACGTTTTCTGTTTGGTTTCCGAGAAACGGTAGGAAAGTGACAGAAAGTTTGAGTTTTTTAGCCTGAAACAACCACCTTTTTTTAGATCTAAAGTTTCGTTTTTTCGTTTATATTAAATAATTGTGCGGTTGTTTTGGGATCTGGTAATTGTTGGGATGAATTGCTTTTCTTTTGTCGTTAGAATGGCGGATTACACAATCGTAGCTTGAAATCTGAAAACTTTGGATTCCTTCATTCAATTTCGACTTCCCAGTCTGGAATTTCTGCGGTTTCGAATTCTGGGTTGCTTTTATCGTAATGCGTTTTGATTCACGCATTAATTTTGGTTCGTATTATGTATTCTTTTTGGATTTAGTTTTGGTTCTGATTGTATGTTTTTTTATGCACCGAATGGCATATCGAATGATTCGAATTCTCGCTAAACATTTTGGCAAACAAGTTAAGTGTTTGGGATTCCTCGATATGTTTCGAGTCGAAATTTGATATTGGAGGGAAATAAATTTTGGAGGGAACAAATAGTTAATAATGATGTTGTTAGGATAATATGGGAAATTTCATTAAGTTTTGGAGAGAAATTAGACTTCACCATGAAGGCTATTAACCAAACTTTTGATATAAAAACTGGAGTAGGGGTTTTGTTTGATGTGATTTATGTTATAAAGCAGGTTAAAGTCTAAAGTCATATTTGACTTTCAGTTTCTTCTATTTGAATTTTGCTATTTATTTTTGTTGTGAAGATCATGTTATCATGTTAGTGACGCCTGTTTGTTTTCGAGTTGTTTCTGGTCTCATGGTACAAAGTTACTAACGAACTTTTTTTTTTCCTTGTGTGTGGTGTTGAACTCAGATTTGACAGCCTGCTCTTCATGAATTCAAGAACTGCTGAAGCATCCGTGTTTTCCTGTAAATCGGGAAACAAGAATAACCTCTTCTTCGTCTGGATTTTGTTCTGTTTATTGCCAAAGTTCCTAGGAACCCCTTTTGCAATTGTGAACTTGGCAATTGACAGGTGTCCGTCTGGAGCACTGGCCGTTGAGACTTTTGGATAGGTAAATCGATAGCAGAGATCAATTCAAGGGTGTTTCACTGAAGTTTGCATCCCTGCTCTATACTTGAAAACATGGTTTCCTCTCAGCTACCTGGTTTAACCAGGGCCCACATGTGCAAACCAATTCAGACCCAGTTGCTTTTTTCCATGGGAACAGTGGATGCTGCAGTTTCAGATCACCTCGAGCTTGATTTTGATGATGTATTTGGCCCTCTACCAGTTCAGGCTTCAGTAGAAGTGAACATGGCTAATTCTGCCTCGATTGAAGATGCAACTGATCTTGTTTATGACGATCCAGTGGTTATTCACAACCGGTCACATTCTTTGGTTGGCCCCTCATCGTTTGTAAACCAATCATTGAAGCTCAGCAAACTGACCATAAATGACACAGAAGATTCAGTGGAACTGGTAGAGTGTGTCAATGGAGACACCATCAAAGAATTTCAGGAACCTTTTATTGGTGTCGATGAAAAGCCTCTTGAAGTTATTGACGAAAACCCCATGAAGATCGAGAGTGTAGGCATTGAAGATTTTGAGGTTTTGAAAGTTGTTGGGCAGGGTGCATTTGCAAAAGTATATCAGGTGAGGAAGAAGGGGACATCAGAAATATATGCAATGAAGGTCATGCGAAAGGACAAGATCATGGAGAAGAATCATGCCGAATACATGAAAGCTGAGAGGGATATTTTAACAAAAATTGATCATCCATTCATTATCCAACTTAGATACTCATTTCAGGTATTTACTGCCCGGCTCTGGAAGTATTTATTCCTATTTACCTTTTTCTGATCTGCTTTTCTATATGAGACTTACCAGAATCCATGTTGGTAAAAAAAAAAGTATCTTTCAAAAGATACTATCAATTGATATATTTCAACCCAATGTGCTGATTTGGTGACTTTCTTAATGATGACTAGACTACTAACTTAGTTTAATTTGTTATGCAGACCAAATATAGACTATATCTTGTGCTGGATTTCGTTAATGGTGGTCACCTCTTCTTTCAGCTCTATCACCATGGCCTCTTTAGGTACCTTTTGTCTCGACCTCCAATATTTTGTTTATTTATAAGCTCAAATATGTAGACACTTAATACTTATTTTCAGAGAGGAGCTGGGACGAATATATGCTGCTGAGATTGTTTCTGCGGTTGCTCACCTCCATGCAAATGGAATAATGCATAGGGATCTTAAACCTGAAAATATCCTTTTGGATGCAGATGGTCACGTATATATCTCTCTCCACCTCCCTCTCTCCATGTTATTGTTCTGATTAATCGCTCCTTGTGAAGTCACTGACGTCATGATCACTGGTTTATTAAACAGGCCATGTTGACTGATTTTGGTCTTGCGAAGCAACTTGAAGAGAACACAAGATCTAATTCTATGTGTGGAACTGTAGAATACATGCCGCCCGAAATAGTTCTTGGAAAGGGACATGATAAGGCTGCAGACTGGTGGAGTGTGGGAGTCCTATTGTTTGAGATGCTTACTGGAAAGGTTTGCATTTTATTCATTTTCTTCTTATAGATCACGATGATATAGAGAGAATTTCTTCATGGTCAGGTGGAAATTCTGTCTAAATTTCAATTCAACAATCATTATATACTTGTAGATATGACAAAAATTATTATAATGGAAGGCCATTGTTTGTTAAATTTGTTTTTATTAGGTGGGGATCCATGTTTGTTTCTTATGCTAATTGTCATATTGTCTGTATGTACTGTTTATGTTGGACATCTCATCCACGATGAATAAACTTCTGCGAAAAATGAAAATGAAGATAAATATTTTGTTTGTTAATTGGGTAACCCACGCACAGAAATGCACTTAAGGAATTGTGTCCTTATTTTTTATGTCAATATGGATCTTAGAAGTTGGAACATTTGTTCTATGGCTAATAGCATCAAACATGAAATTAATTTATCATTGCTCTTGCTTTTGCAGCCTCCTTTTACTGGGAACAGGGAGAAAATTCAGCAGAAGATAGTTAAGGAAAAGATCAAGTTGCCTTCCTTTTTGTCAAGTGAAGCACATTCACTGTTGAAAGCGGTATATATTCATCTACCCCGATCAACCTTTTTTCTGGATAGTTTCAGCTTTTGTATGAGATTACTTACTGCAACAATAAGACGGAGCTTCCTTCGTATGGATTACTTACTGCTGCTATATGACGGGGTTTCCTTCTATGTTAATCTATGTATTGAATCTAGAATATTATGAGCCATCACTTTAAGTAGACCCCAACAGTTTGAAAATGAAGATGGTGGCTACTTTGGATATGAAAAGATCAATGCCTTTTGTTTTTGTTTTGTCGGTAGTTGGGAACGTCAATGCTGATCCTCGAGTCTTTCTTTTGAGCCTTTCTCAATTGATGTTTTTGGTTAACTATGAGAGAACTGACTTTGCCTGGTTATGTTTTCAGCTGCTGCAGAAGGATCCAAACAAGCGCCTCGGTAGTGGGCCTTTGGGGAGTGAGGACATCAAGCGCCACAAATGGTTCAAGCCAATAAACTGGAAAAAACTGGAGGCTCGGCAAATCCAACCAAGCTTTTGCCCAGATGTTGCCGGGAAGCACTGCATTGCCAATTTTGACAAGTGCTGGACCGACATGTCAGTTGTGGATTCCCCAGCCGCTAGCCCGAATGCTGCTGGAAACCCCTTCACAGGCTTCAGTTATGTTAGGCCGGTCTCCTCTTTTCTCCAGAAGTAGACGTCATTCGCTAGCATGCGTTGTCCCAAGATGCAAGTTTTTCGACCTTTCTTATCCTTTCCCTTAGAATCTTCTTAACTATGAACTTATGTAAGTTGCTTGAAAGCAGCATCCGGGAGAGAGATTTCTTTAAGCAGTCCTCTCTTGAGATTAGACAAATATGAAATCTTTGCAGACACATTTCATTTGCTGAATTCTGAATGTTAGCATTTTACTTTTTATTTAAATTTGTGAGATATTATGGTAATATCGTAAAATAACATATAAAGAGAATTATTATTAACGTTCCAAAATAATCATCTAACTCTCGATAGACGACTGCCAATCGTCATCGAGAGCCAATTTTCTTAAAGCAATATTCTTTTCTCATGTTTTCTCTTATTTTCCAAAAAAATTGTGCATTTTGGGATCCAAATTTCACCTGTGGATAAATCAGAGTACACGTATCAAAATGTCAGCCTTTGCTGACACTTCTACTAGTTCTCCAACAAAACAAAAAGTTCACACTTGACAACATAACCTCCATAACAAACTACAAGCATGGCCTATCTGCACTCTCCAAGTCTAACCACACTTAAACACAACCCTAAGCCTGCATGCTTCCCTCCTTCAAAACCCTCTTCACTTCACAATCTCTGCTGCTTCACAACCCAACTCAGAATCTCCCCTCACAGATGCAATGCATTCTTCGGCGAAATCCCCGAAAATCTTTTGGAAACTACCCTCCATTTGGACCAATTTCCTCCTCTGCAATATGGTTTCATGCAGTTTGAGAGAATTACAGAGGAGCTGTCAGAAACACAGAAATGGGGTTTCCTTGTTTTTGCTGGGATTACTTGGATATACTTGACCGCAAGGCCGGGGATTCTCATTGGCGCCATTGATGCATACCTTCTTGCTCCTCTGCAGTTGGGGTTGGATAGTTTGACTGGGAGGAGGAGGTTGAAAAGGACGGGTTTTGTGATCGGGGAAAAATTGGGAGAAGGGTCTTTTGGTGTGGTTTATTCCGGGGCAGTTGTTCCGAAGAATGTGAATGTCGAGGAGACTGTGCAGAGGAGAGGAAGGGGGAGGGCTCCACAGTTGGATGAGAGGTTTAAGGAGAAGGTCATCCTCAAGAAGGTAAGTAGGTAATTCCGTGATTTATCATGGTATGATATTACTACTTACGGTTTTGGGAAATATGCACAAATAGAACCGCCTGCAGACTTTAGTCAAAATCTAACCGGTTTTATTTTTGCATAGTTTCTAAGGTACTACAATTTTGTTAATCGTTTTCTTTTATTGGTGGCTGTATAGATTTGGCCATTTACTTGTTTATCAGTGTTTTCTGTGATGTGTAAAAAGATTGATCGGACTTTTTTGGGCATGGAAAAATGCAGGTGAAGATTGGTGTTCAAGGGGCTGAAGATTTTGGCGAATTCGAGGAGTGGTTCAATTACAGGTTGTCTAGAGCAGCACCTGAAACATGTGCTGCGTTCTTGGGAAGTTTCGTTGCTGATAAAACGAAGTCACAGTTTACAAAGGGTGGAAAGTGGCTCGTTTGGAAATTCGAGGTACTCTATGCATTCATGGATCACGAGTTCGAAAATGTAAAGCATTTTGCTCTATATTCAAATTATTTAGATAAATCCATGACAGACTGATGTATATGATTATTAAGAACTCGGTGCTGTTTTACATGTGATGTTGAATCCGTGACAGGGAAACCAAAACCTTGATGATTACATGAAAGATAGGAAATTCCCTTTTAACTTAGAGTCTGTCATGTTTGGACGTGTCCTGCAAGATGTAGACTCCGTCAAACGCAGTGCATTGATCATCAAGCAAATAATGCGTCAAATTATTACTTCGCTCAAGAAAATCCATGACACGGGCATTGTTCATCGGGATGTAAAACCAGCAAACTTAGTAGTGACGAAGAAGGGACAGATCAAGCTCATAGATTTCGGGGCAGCAACTGACCTCCGGATTGGAAAGAATTATACACCAGACCGCACCCTGCTAGACCCTGACTTTTGTCCTCCTGAACTATATGTGCTCCCAGAGGAAACACCGAATCTTCCTCCCGAGCCTATTGCTGCTTTACTTTCTCCGATTCTTTGGCAGGTACTACACTTTCAACCCTTTATTTGTGATGCCAAACATATCAAAAGCTATGCTGCTTTGCAGGAGGTATTTGGATCAGAAAAAAGCTTGAATTCTCGTTTTAAAGCGTAGCAATGAATCAGACGTTGTGATTATTTTTGCAGCTCAACAGTCCTGATCTGTTTGATATGTATTCTGCTGGAATTATACTATTGCAAATGGCAATACCATCCTTAAGGTCTTCAGCAGGCTTAAAGAATTTCAATTCAGAGATAAAAATGGTTAAATATGACTTGAATAAATGGAAGGACTACACTCGGTTGAGACCTGACTTGTCACTTCTTGATCTCGATTCGGGTAGAGGCTGGGATCTGGCCACAAAGCTTGTTTCCGAGAGAGGTTCTCTTAGAAGGGGGCGTTTATCAGCGGCCGCTGCTCTGAGGCATCCTTATTTCTTGTTAGCTGGTGACCAGGCAGCTGCAGTTCTTTCAAAACTAAGTTTTACCAAATAGTGAACTACTTCAAGATGCAAGTACATGAATTTGCCTCAGTAATTGTAGTTAGTTTTTTACTTCTCGGGACGTGACAATATCTGATTTTCTTTCCCTCTCCTTTTGTTACAGCAACTCAAGAATGGAGAGGCTCACAGATATGCAAGGGGTTGCCTGCTCAGTATATGAATGCTGTCATTTTTGCAACGAGTGAGCTAAGCTCTTCGCTTCCAGTTTACCACGCCATCGAATGCAAATTAGAGTTTTATAAATTATTTCCGTCACCGATGATACTATAGCAGAGGAGGTTTACACACATCCCCCAAACCCCACTTTGTTAATCCACTTTAAATTCATTAATACTCTCCCTATGAAAAAGCTCATTTAGTCCATGAACAAATAAATAACAATAAATTGATCAACTCAAAAATTACAGTGTAAGTCCATGTCCATGATTTTCATGTGATCATGAAGAGCTTAAAACATGTTATACTAACTTCTTGATACAACAAAGACATAAACGAAAGCAGCTAGATAAACACATGAACATCTTCCAAAGAATCATAAGTGCAGCAAGTGACCCCAGAAGGGCTAGTTCCTTGCACCAGTAGCGCATTGCTGATGGAGAAGATCCGAGCAGCCATTGTGGTTCCCGTGGTATAAGCACACAAGTTACCGGAAAGACGTCACTTTGAATCCCAATTCTAAGGTGGAAGCTGAAAAACATTAGCCATACCTGCAAGCGGTACCAAAGGCAGGCTTGTGAAAAGTGAAACGTTATTGCACAACCTGCGATGAGAGCTATTTGGTAAAGCTGCCCTTTCGGAGACCTTGCCATGATCCACCAGGTCAAGAAAACTCAAGAATATACTCGTTATGTGAGAAGAGATTTGGCCGCAGAGAATACTGACAAGAGAAGAACATCGGATGTCGCTACCAGGTGAACAAACCTATGCCGGCACGATTGATTGATATGGCTCATAGCATAAGTAAACAACAACAACAACAACAACAAAGCCTTATCCCACTAAGTGGGGTCGGCTATATGAATTCTAGAACGCCACTGCATTTGGTTTTGTGTCATGTCGTCCGTTAGATCCAAGTAATCCAAGTTTTTTCTTAGAGTCTCTTTCCAAGTTTTTCTAGGTCTTCCTCTATCCCCTTGGCCCTGAGCCTCTGTCTCATAATCACATCTTCAAACCAGAGCTTCTGTAGGTGTTCGTTTCACATGTCCAAACCAGCTTAACCGATTTTCTCTCATCTTATCTTTAATTTCGGCTACTCCTAATTTACCTTGGAAATCCTCGTTCCTAATCTTGTCCTTTCTCATAACCCACATATCCAAGAAGCATTCTCATCTCCGCTACACTCATTTTGTGATGCTTCACCGTCCAACATTCCGTGTCATAAAGCATTGTTGGCCTTATTGTCGCCCTATAAAATTTTACCTTGAGCTTTAGTGGCATACGACGGTCGCACAACACACCCGATGTGCTCTTCCACTTCATCCATCAAGCTTGTATTCTATGATTGAGGTCTCCATCCAATTCTCCGTTCTTTTGTAAGATATCTCAAGGCTTGTAAATAATGCTTTTGACTTGCCTTAACATGGGCCTTGTAGTAGCTTTTGAGTGTTGGATGGGTGAAGAACTCATGGCATATAAGTAAACGACTACATTTAATACATCATATCGATAACATAATTTTCATTTATTTAATTCAGCGAGTCAATCTTCGTTGTTTTCATACACAAAAGATCACATAATACATGTCAACGAAGAAATGACAATTCAAAGCATATAGCATTTACAGTTCATCATAATGTAGCAAGAATCCCTCTATTGGATGCTTCTTCTTACAACCCCACCGGCATTTCCAAGAACATCGAGAGTTGAATAGGGCAAGTCTTGTGGAGTGAAGGGTTATGATGTTTGCTGTTGAAGGAGATTTTGACAGAACAATCGCATAACCGTCGTCCATGTAGTCGGTTCCATCTGGGAAGAGCTGCCACAAAAGACTCCCACCTCCACTCCCTCCTTTCCTAGTAGAATTCAGGATGGTCTTGTACACTGTGCTGAGAAGGGTGTCTCTAAATGATGAATTGTAGCCGGGGTCGTTCGAAGATATGCCAAACTCTGAAAACACCACCGGCATTCCAAGATACTTTTCTGCATCCTCAATGTGGGCTTCCATCCATGACTTGGTAAATTGGAGATGCACGTCAGAGATTGATTGTGATATCCTTCGTCGATGAATTTATAAAACTTCAATCAGAAATTGAATACTCGAATTATTGTTAGGAACTTAGACAATTTAGTTTCGAAAGTTACCAAGAGTCTGCATAAATGTGAGCAGAAGCAAAATCGACACCCAAAACCTGGTGGTTCCTTATGAAATCAGTTCCAACTTGTTGAGCATATGTATTTGGATTGAACTGAACTCGGGCAGGTGCTGAGGGACCGTAAAATCCTTCCAGTCCAATCTCTACCAAGTGTTTCGGATCAACGCTCTTAACATAAACTGCCATTTCTTGTATCCAATCCTAGAAGACAGAACATTCCTTCAACTACAAGAAAATGATATATTCCGATAAAACAAAGATACACGGTCATATTTGTTGTAGAGCATAAACCTGCAGTTTATTGCCCGAAGGATCTGAGGTGCATCGAGGCTCATTCATCAGTTCCCAAGCAAAAACTGTGGGATCGTCCTTGTAAGTTATGTTTGTGAGTGTATTAACTCTATTAAGCACCGTCTACAACAACAAAGTATAACAACAAATACGCATGAAGGAAATATCAAAAATATATAATCATTACAAACTTAATTAACAGGTAAATTAAGCACAATGCCGACGATGGTAAGATGATCAAGGCTTGTAAATAATGCTTTTTGACTTGCCTTAACGTGGGCCTTGTAGTAGCTTTTGAGTGTTGGATGAGTGAAGAAGTCATCATCAGAAGTCAGATTCAGACCGGCTGCTTTTCCCCATTTAACGTACTGTGCTTTTCCACCATATGCATCCCAGTTGTTGGTTAAAGATAATATGAGTCTGATCTTGTATTTCCTTGCCTCACTTATCACAAAATCCAAAGCCTGCAACTCATCGTACGAAATTCACTTAGAATTCGGAGAGTAACTCTAAAGCATTGAACAAACAAGTGGTTATGGACTTTGCCTTGAAAACTTCTTCATCATAAACTGATGGCGATTTCTGAAGAGCACGCCACTGGCCATCGTTGAAAGCCCAAGTCCTGCAAACAGTTAGTCCGACCGAAGATGCCTGTTTGAACAAATCAGTGACTTTTCCCCTTGTGGATTGATCAGCAGAAAACACCATCAACCAGTAAGTGTTGAATCCATTCACATAGAAAGGTTGATCATTCAACACAAATTGGTTCCCTTTCTTCTGCACCAACTGCCACTCATTATCTTCCATTCCATCATTCAGCTCTTCAACCCTACACAATTAGGAACATGTATGCTTAAACATTATGCACATAAAATAAAACTAAAAGTAAAAAATAAAAAAGAAACTCAATCTTACGGGTGCCAATCATTTGTGCTTGGATATGCTAAATGATCTTCGACGTTCTCCACCACTGTTTCCAATTGCTCAAATCCACTGGCATCAAAGAAAGTAGAGCTACAATGGCTGATGAAAATCATAAAAATGGTCACCAAAACAATGTTCTGTGTCGTCATTTTTCTCTTGCGGCCATCCATGACATGGATTTGAACTTGCAAGACAATGCATGTTCTTTCGGGCAACGTATTTATGCATATGGATCAGATGATGTCTACACATGATCACATTTCAAACTTTGAAGGGAAGGCAAAACAAACTGCTTCTTGACTCCACAATGTATACTGTTTCAAGTGTAGGAGTAAAGTTGCAGCTAGCCAGTATCAATCCCGAAGGCACTTTCAGTTGGGTCCTACGACAAGGTGGGATGAGCAGTAACAAAATTAACATAGTTCTAAAAACTGAAAAATTGAGATGACAAGATTAATGCGTCTGATGAGTAAAAAACCGATCTTTTAGAAGATAATGTAAAACCGATAATACGATGTTTTTATGTGAAGTTAGATAGTGTGTTGCTTTCAGTTTCAGCTCAGATGTCTTGATCATCATTACATCTGATGGAGTAGAGTGCATCTGATCATCTAGAGAAACCCTAGAAAGCTAGAACTAGATTGGTTCTATATATGCATAAAAAACAAAATTCAGAGAGAAAGAAAGAAAGAAAGAAACATGGATGATTTACCTTTTTTCTGCAAAACTTGGTTATTTTGTTACCAGCTCATGAAGGAATGAATGTATTTGTGTCGGTTGCAGTGCATCGTGAAGGTAAGCTTTTCTTTTCCCTTTTCTTTTTTCCTTTAGAGACTCTGACTACACGTATTAATATTCAGTACCACAAGGATTGCGGAGTGCTGTTGGAGTGTCTTGGCCACAAGACCGCTGTTTGTTCTAGCTCTAGGGTTAAGTTTTTCTTTTCGTGTTGCAGTTGCTTGGGTTTTGTGCCCCATTTTCTAACCCAAAGAAAAATGCCGAGTCTTACTTACGTATTTTAACACTATATGCCCACGAAGTGGTTATTACCCAAACAACCGAAGGGTCATCGGAGACACTATCAATAACTTTTCCGGCCGCCACAGTTCAACTGACCACCTTGGCCTGTGGTAGATCCGCCATGCCAGACCACGGGTCTAATCTACGTTTGTAACTTTGTGTATACCTTTTATTTTAATTTTTTTGGTCTAATTGTATACTATCTTAATTCTCTATCCTACAATTACAAAAGTAGATCGGTCTTGATCATGGTCCGTCCGACGTTAAAAGATCAAAAAGATCACCAAAACCGTCCTCAAAATTCATGAATATCATGACCTTCCCCAGCTTGTGTTGGTTGAAATTCTTTGTCGACTTCCCTTTAAATCCGCTTTTCAATGCCTCTGTGTGTCCAAACGTTGGTCGACTCTCATCTCCAGTCCGTATTATGTCTGTCGCCGACTCGACGTACTATAATCTTTTCGAATGATACAGACTACAGATAGGAGGGAGTTTTTTTTTTCAATGGTCAAGCATTTTTAGGTGGGAGAGTTTGGGTGCCGGTGTTCATCACAATATGATGTTGTCTTTGTGAAGGAAAACGTGCTTTCCCACTGTTGATCCCTTCGTGGCCATCCCTTTTTGGTCTCGATTAATTTGTTTTCTTTGGTACAAATACTTTCGTTATATCGTTTATTGAATCATTGGTCGTTTGTTCGATAAATTTTATGTATTTTTTTGCCAATCCTAACATCACGTCTCATATTTTTCATATCACCTTTGTAATAGAGGTAGAGCACACCAATACACGTAGATCTCGTCTCTATTATAAAAACGGTACAATGTATGAAAAATATAACAAGAGTAGCATTTTTGTTATTATTTATCGTTTATGTGTGTATGCGTTTTTGAAAATTTCCTTGTCCTTTCACTTGTTAGCGCTTGCCATGCATGCGTCTCATGCCAGTGGGGAAGGTCTTCGTTGAAGGCATACGTGGTTTGCAGTGCGCTCACAAGTGAGTGACATCTTTAGCATTTGAGTCTCATCCAAAATTTTAGAGAGATAAGACTATAGCGCGACACATAAGGGGAGAGATCGTCATAAAAAATATATATATATTAGTTGCAATTTTAATGTTATTGTGATCGTATCTCAAACTAATTACATAATCGTGTGAAAATTTTATAACGCATTGCATTGCATCATTGGCTAAGCATATCATCACAGTCTTTAAGTGTGTTTCTGCATTGGGCAACCTTATAGGAGGCATGAGAACGCAAAAACAAGACTTGAATGCAACACGCAAAGAGACATGAATAATTCATTGCATTTGGTATCAACCTATGTGAGTGTGTTCCCGCATAAAGTAGTCTCATTCAAACCAAGAGTGAGAGAAGCACATGATGAGAGAAAAACACAAGAAGAAGAAGTGTATCTCAAATGCACCTAGCTTTTGGCCATTGTCCTTCCAATGAGTTTCTAGTCATGACATGCCAAGACCCTTTCTTCACTTGTTTTGATAGCTTAATGTAGGGGTGTGCAATTTTTTCACACATCCGATTCGGTCCCTTTAATTTTGGGCCGGCTCGTGCCCTTAATTTTTTATTTTTTTTTTGTAGGAGTGTGCTATTTATCTACTCATTTTTACTTCTTGTACATCCTTTTAATTTTCGGCAGTTTGATTAGATGAATTAAAGAAGATTAAATGACAAAACTTAACAAGGAGTGTGTGGATAGCACACCCCTCTTTTCACACTTAAAATTTTGCAATCACATATTAATTAGGGAAATTACTATTCATATATCCGTTTTTACCTCCTACATACTCTTGTTAATTTTTTTGTCATTGATCGTTTTCAATTCATTTGATCTGATGACCGAATTAAAAGACGTGTGTGAGAAATAAATGTGCGTGTGGATAACACTGTTCCTGATTATTTGTAGTAATCCCAACCAACACTCCAGATACAGAAGCCACCCACTAAGCTATGGATGAATCCCAATCCTATAACCCTAATGGGCCCCACTTAAAACGCGTATCCCTCCTGTAACCATACCCTTACTGATCTGTCCTCCAGTAACCAATCAAAAGCACTTTCAAGTTTCAACCGCCACTGACTCTGAGCTGGGGATGGCATCGCTTTGTAAATACCCAGCAACCTAATGGGCCATTGCAAACCAAACCTCAGTACCCAGCAAGTCAAACAGCTAGTAGCAAATAGCAAGTTAGCCATTAAAGCCAGCTTCTCTGAGTTAGGTTTCTGCTCCTTTCCCAAATCGCCGATCCACGGAGCTCTCCCGAAACCCGAGGCTTTCTCCGGTCCGACAAGGTAAACCAAAACTCTCACCTTCTTCCAGCTGTTTTGTTTGCTGAAAAGCTTAAGATGTTCAGTCCAATTCCGTCACTTTGATAGATTTCAGCTCGATTTCTGAATTTTCAGTGGATTTCCCGATCTGGGTTATCGGAAAAGCGTAGATCTTGATCTGTTTCAGTAGTTTTCTTCTGCTGGGTACACTTTTTTGTGCTGGGTATATTCAAATCCGAAGAGGGTATGATTATGAACACTGCTGGGTTTATAGCTGTGTTCATCGTTGTATTTCTTTCAATCCATCTTGTATTTGCTGCTAATTATGTCCCATCTGATAAAATCTTCCTAAATTGCGGCGGTCCTGCCGAAACGACGGATTCCAATGGCGTGAAATGGACATCGGATGTGGGATCTAAGTTCGCATCCGGTGGAAATTCCTCCACCACTTCCCCCGCCGCCACTCAGGATCCTGCAGTCCCTGAAGTTCCCTTCATGACTGCGAGGGTCTTCCGCTCCCAATTCACCTACAAATTCCCAGTTGCATCCGGTCGAAAATTCATCCGTCTTTACTTTTACCCTGCTTCCTATGCCGGGCTTAATGCCTCCAATGCTGTTTTTACTGTCACTGCTCAGTCCTATACTATTCTGAAGAACTTCAGTGTTGCTCAGACAACTGAGGCTCTGGATTATGTTTTTATTACTAAGGAGTTTATTGTCAATGTCGAGGGTGAGACGTTGGCCGTTTCGTTCACACCCTCTTCCGGGGTTGCGAATGCATTTGCATTTGTGAATGGGATTGAGATTGTGTCAATGCCTGATATTTACAGTGCCACTGATGGTACTACCATGATTGTGGGTCAATCGACTCCTTTCTACATTGATAATAGCACTGCTCTTGAGAATGTTTATCGGATAAATGTGGGTGGGAATGATATCTCGCCGCCAAAAGATACGGGTCTGTTTAGGTCCTGGTACGATGACACTCAGTATCTCTTAGGGGCAGCATATGGGGCTCCCGAAACTGCTGATCCAAACATGACGATTAGTTACCCTCGGGGCATGCCTACATATATTGCACCAGAGGATGTCTATTCCACTGCCAGATCAATGGGGCCAGATCAAAGAATCAACCTCAATTACAATTTGACTTGGATTTTCTCAATCGACTCTGGATTCTCGTACCTGGTTAGGCTACATTTCTGTGAGGTTGCCCAAAATATAACCAAGAACAATCAACGAGTGTTTGATATCTTTCTCAACAATCAAACTGCTGAGGCTGGAGCTGATGTTGTTGCCTGGGCCGGAGGCAATGGAATTCCAGTGTACAAGGATTATGTGGTGATTGTTCCGAATGGGAAACCACAGGTGGATCTATGGCTTGAACTGCATCCAAGCACATCTGATAAGCCAAATTACTATGATTCAATCCTAAACGGAGTTGAGATATTCAAGATTAATGATACAACCGGTAACCTTGGAGGGCCTAATCCTCTTCCTCTTCCTAAGCAGGATACCATTGATCCAACCAAGGCTAGACCATCATTAGGTCATGGCAAGCGAAAGAGTGGTCAAACAGCAATTATCGCTGGGGGAGTTGGTGGTGGAATTGCCTTAGCACTCATCCTTGGTTTCTTGGCTATTTGTGTGTCACGCCACCGTAGACAAGGGAAGGACGCAAGTTCAAGTGATGGTCCATCTGGCTGGCTTCCTCTTTCTTTATATGGAAATTCACACTCAGCAGGTTCTGCCAAGACAAACACAACAGGAAGTTACGCTTCCTCCCTTCCTTCAAACCTTTGTCGACATTTCTCATTTGCTGAGATCAAATCTGCCACCAACAATTTTGATGAGGCTCTACTCCTCGGGGTTGGAGGTTTTGGAAAGGTTTACAAGGGTGAAATTGATGGTGGAACAACCCAAGTAGCAATCAAGCGTGGAAGCGCACTCTCTGACCAAGGTGTGCATGAATTCCAAACTGAGATTGAAATGCTTTCGAAACTTCGCCATCGTCATCTTGTTTCTCTGATTGGCTATTGTGAAGAGAACTGTGAAATGATCCTTGTTTATGATTACATGGCTTATGGAACCCTGCGTGAGCATCTGTACAAGACTCAAAAGCCCCCTCTACCCTGGAAGCAAAGGCTTGAGATTTGTATTGGGGCTGCTCGCGGTTTGCACTATCTTCACACTGGTGCCAAGCACACAATCATTCACCGAGATGTGAAGACAACCAATATTCTTTTAGACGAGAAGTGGGTTGCAAAGGTTTCAGATTTTGGGCTGTCAAAAACAGGTCCTACATTGGACAACACGCACGTCAGCACTGTCGTGAAAGGTAGCTTTGGGTATTTGGATCCAGAGTACTTCAGGCGGCAACAACTGACCGAAAAATCTGATGTCTACTCTTTTGGGGTTGTTCTCTTCGAAATCTTATGTGCACGCCCAGCCTTGAACCCAACGCTTCCAAAGGAGCAAGTGAGCTTAGCAGAGTGGGCTGCACATTGCCACAAGAAAGGCATTCTTGAGCACATCCTTGACCCTCATCTCAAGGGCAAGATAACACCAGAATGCTTCAAGAAGTTTGCTGAGACAGCAATGAAATGCGTGTCGGACCAAAGCATCGACAGGCCATCAATGGGAGATGTGCTCTGGAACCTCGAGTTCGCCTTGCAGCTACAGGAGAGTGCAGAAGAGAGTGGCGAGGGTATCGGTGGAGGAATGGACATCGAGGAAGAGCCCTTCATGGACAGTAAAGGGAAGAAGGACCCCAAAGCAATGCCCGGCTATGATGGTAATGTAACAGACTCAAGGAGCACTGGAATGAGCATGAGCATAGGCGGCCGGAGCCTAGCCAGCGACGACTCTGACGGATTGACGCCAAGTGCAGTGTTCTCACAAATCATGAACCCTAAAGGACGTTAGGATCGAAAACACGGCTCATCTCTCAATCAAATCAGGCAATGAAGTTTGCTGTTTTACTTTGTTCCACTTTCCATTCATCAAGTTAATGTTCTTCTCTAATATTATTTTGAAGTCATCTGATATGATTTGATCGCGTTTAGTTGTAATTTTGTATCTATAATTATATGAAGAGTTTGAGAATATGTTTTATTACTTCATATTTCTTTTTGCCATGGGATCGTCGATTTCGCTTTCACATTTCTTTTGTCCGTTTCGACCAACTAGCCTAATTCACATTTCCGCTTCCATGCATTTAAAATCAGATCAATTGATGATTCATGTATGTGTCTGCCGTCGTCTAGGACCATAACATGTGAGTGGGGGACCATGTTCAGATATAATGCAAGACAGACGACATTTAATTTGTTTAGTTAGGTATGAACAGGTAGAATTATAGGAGAACTCGAATATTTTGACTGTCATAGCACGGCTGGCTAGCCTGCCTTAAGTGGGATTGTAACTTTTTTCCACGCGCTCCTTTTGGTTTGTGACAGAAAATCACCAATAGATTTTAGGGAACTTTAACGAAAAGTTCCCGATACTGTTTACTTTAACGAAAAATCATATTTTTACACTAAAAGGTCAATCATGGTACTATTCATTTTACCTTTTATTTTGTCCTTATCGTTAAAACTCAAAGTTTTCAAGCCATTTTCATTAGTTTTCCTTAGATTTTAAAAGTCGTTGTCTTTCTTAACCTAACTTAATTATGTATAATCTAGTCACGATCGCTTGATGGAGAGATTGCTGGGGGTACGTTTTGGTATACAAGGCCGGATATATTATGCGACCCAAGGTGGTTTCAGGATCACCTGGAGCCCCAAACAAGCATGCAAAGGTCTTTGGGGACTCTCCGAATGTTTTGTATGAGTATCTTTTGTGACCAGTATGTGTTTTGATGCAATGCATGTGGCATATCTCGTAGTACTTAGCAAGTTGTATCGACACACTTGACAAAGTTCTCGATAACGCTCATCAGATTGCTTCGACAAATGTCGATATCCATTGACATATGTGCAACATGGTTCGTTTGACGACAACAAGTTCACCAAGTGATCGATGAAATCTAATAAACTGAAATTTGTTTGCGCGCTTTGCGTTATGTTTTATCTAAAAAACGACTTTTAACATTGGGACCCTCAAAAGATAAAACGTATGGCTCCAAACAAATTTGTGGAGAGGAGATTAGACCACTTGGACTATTTTGAGACTTCATGGCTGTTGGACCTGTTATTGCAATTGCATTGCACTTTCAGCATATAACACAATCACGACAATTTTGCTCAAAAGAATAAACTGAAAAATTTTAAATCGAAAATTGTTCATGCGATTGTTCGTATTTACAATCCAAAACCAACTTACATTAAAAAACAATTTCACGCCAAACATATCCCCCAACTCGCGACATGTAAAAGGAGGTATTGAACAATCTTGCAAAACATAGAAACCACTATCGTAGTTATTTTTCACTCATTGGAATTGAATCTACAACAGCAACTATCTTCTTCTGCAACTCCGGCTTGTTGGCGCCAACTAGCTTGTCGATTTGCTGCCCATCCCGAAGGAAGAAGAAAGTGGGAGTGGCTTTGATGTCCCATGAAGTGCTGAAGTCCTGCACCATACAAAACCGAGTGTAAACGAGCATCAATCCACTGGAAACATCACTTATTGTTTTGCACAGTTATAATGTTATGGCGGAACCCCGAGTACATTAATGAGTAATTTGATTACCAGGCATATGGTCAGAAGAGGATTAACTTGCATGCAATAGCACTAATACGATTACATTAACATAACTGGGTACAACTTACAGTCAATTCATCAACATCAACCACAAGGAACATTAGAGAAGGGTATTGCTCGGATAACTCGCGGTATAGTGGTGCAATCATTTTGCAAGGACCACACCATGTTGCACTGAAGTTTGCAATCACCTGTTGGACAGATCAATTCCAAATAGATAAAGAGCTAGAAAAGAAAGCTAACAAGTCATTCAACACAAAACTTGCCTATTAAGCACATAATATACTTCCAAACGAGGATCCAAGACGATGAATGTGGAAACAACATCCAATGCAAACTGAATTCCGAGCAATATGTAACCATATTGCATAACAATATCATTGACCTATGATGAATGTCTATTTGGAGACAAGCTGCAGAGAGAACTTGTTTGCTGATGCATTTATATCGACACATTCTTAACAAATGATCTACTACTACTAGGGACGAGTACGACCTCACAAACTGGGAAAACATAGTCTCATACACAATGCAATCTTCTAAAATTCTTTAAAGCCTGTTATAAAGGAGCCAGGATTACTGCAACAGATTGTACTCCCGGTCAAATTATGATGAAAAAAGTTCCTGTATACTAGCATCTTTTCAGCAGGGGAAGACGTCATTGGGAGGTTTTCTGAATCAAAACTTAAAAGAAAATGATCTCTTACTATCAATTAGAAGAACTGGTCTTTTGCTATTCCACCCATTGTGATGGTTTAAATTCTTTGCTATTTTTCCTTGGTCGCCAAAGCTTAAATTTGACAGCCTGGATAGGACACTCAATATTTCAGTAGATAAGAGAATCTATAGAGATTTGATAAGCATACTGTTCTTCCCTATTTCATATCTCAAAACGTGCAGCTTTGCGTAGGATCCCACCCAAGGTCATGGAACTTGTATCTTTTTTCATGAGTCCCGGTTTAGGTTTTATCACTAACCACAAAAGTTTTAATGATTACCAGATTTTAAATGTAGTAACTCGTTACCAATAGAAAAATACTGAATTAAGTTCAGCCGAAGTATATTAAAAATTTGACAACGAAGTATCAGACATTATTCAACAAAGTATACTTCTATTGAAAAGAAAGAGTGATTAAACTTACAATTTTGCCGTCCCTTTTTGCTTCTTCCATCTTTTGATCCCAAATTTCCGTAGTGGTGATGAGGTGCACATTGGCACCAGTAAACTCAAGTTTATCTTCAGAATCGTCTTCTTTAGTTTTAGGCTACAAGTATCATGAAAGTTATAACTTGCAGATTACAGAAGAAAAAATACAAGAAAGTTCAACATTATCAACGAAACACTCAATTATTGAGAAGATCAATCATGCAGTGATAATTTCTTCTTGGCAGGCTGCAGACATAAACTATTAAAGGCTAAACCCAGAGGGATGATTATAGACTTCTACTGCATGAATCATACGAGTTATTGCACACTAATTATCCATCAACTTCGTAAGCTTGAACAGGCGATACGGACTTGTCCTAATCCGGCTAGGAAGATATTCTATTACCGCATTCAATACCAAGCCACTCTTAAGAAGGTAAATAATTAAAACGAAAGAATGAAAGAAACGCCAACCTTACTCCCGCAAGCTCCCATCTTGATGTCCAACACCAAACTAGTTACAGAGCAGCTCGCTGAAAGCCTAAACACCCACCAATTTCATTAGGACAAATGCAAATGCATGCCATAATATTCGTCGGCAAAGAAGAACATCGAAAGATAACACATCACAGATTGATTGTTCGAAATAATCAATCTCATTAGCACAAAAGGTGTACTGCTTCCACTAATTCAATTAGTCCGAAAGCATCGAAAAAAAACATTTTAGAGCTCGTTTGGATGTGCTTTCAAAATGACTGAAAGCGCTTTTCGTGAAAATGTTTTTGGAACCAATCCTTAGTAAAAATGTAAGCAAATCCTGGAAAAACACTTAAAGTGCTTCCTGGAAGAAGCACATAACTGGTGCTTCTTGTAGAAAGCACTTCAAGTGCTTTTGGAACCCAAAAACATTTTCTCTATAAGCGATTTCAATCATTTTGAAAGCACATCCAAACGAGTCCTTGATCATTTTAACAAGCACTATCCAAGTGATTATGCTCAAGTAATCATTATAACAAGCACCATCCAAGTG
Source organism: Malus fusca (assembly GCA_035220775.1). Lineage (NCBI taxonomy): Eukaryota > Viridiplantae > Streptophyta > Magnoliopsida > Rosales > Rosaceae > Malus > Malus fusca. The sequence goes on from CM069062.1 coordinate 25,626,375, forward strand.
ATTATGCCCAGTAAATACAGCTGAAATATCAAGAGATAAGGCAAGTATCAAAATTTAAATACCCAAAATAATAAAAAACCAAAATTGGAACATTTTATCAGTATAAATTCATACCCAGAATCCAATATTTTGAAATTCAAAGGGAAAACATATATTAAAAACAAAATTTTGCAACCCATAAAAAGAAAAAATAATCAATTTCATCGCTAATAAACGTCTTATTATGCATTGGCTTGCAAGAATTTACACATTTCTAAATTGAGAAATTCCAATAATAAATTGATATACATAATACATATATACATATATATATATATATAAATACATATGCGCGACAATATAATCAGAAATTACCTTCAGAAGATCGAATTGCTGAAATTGTAATACGAATCGAGTCGGCTGTAATTTAAGATAGAGATTCTGGCAGAGATAAAGAGGGTACGGATACAAACCCAAACGCGCGTTTTATGATAGAAACAATTTTTCAGGGAGAAATATGGCATGAATTTTTCTAGAAGAAGAAGGAGTTTTAACTTTTCCGTCGGTGCAAGTTAATTTGTTAATTCCATTTTTATGGAATTTAGACCCCTTTAATTAAGGAGTTTTAACTTTTATTTATTTGTTTTCAAATTATTTATTATCCTACTTACCATCAATATATTTGTTAATTCAATTCTCATCATTTTTGGCAATTTATTTGTTTGTAGTTAAGACATAAGTTTTTTTAATAACCTTTGATTTTTTTATTTAATGATAAAAAATTATATTTTTATTCTACAAAACGTGATAAATGATACACATAATTAACATTTATTAAGATAAATTCATTAGTAAACAAAGCAGATAATACACTAATATGATGATATAAAATATAGTTTTCCTACTTTTTGTCCTATTTATTTGTATTTATTCAATTTATTATTAATTTTTATCTTGAGCTCTTGCACTTTGTGAGAATTATAAAGTTATTATTGGAAATTTGATATAAACCCGACTCTATGGCGTATTTTTAAAATAATTGTAATATTATTAATTTTAGTATAAGACTTTATATTAGGGGTATGATATCCACATACCATATTTTACTTTTCACACACCTTTTAAATTTTTGGCTGTCGGATCAGATGAATTGAAGAAGATCAATGGACAGAAATTATCAAGGGGTATGTGAGAAGTAAAATGGGGTGTGTGGATAGCACACCCCTTATATTATGGCATCATATACCTTTATTAGATCCATAATAGTTCTCATAATTACCCTCAATTCCTTCCCTCAACTTGGTTAATTCCATGATGACCAAAAAAAGAGTCAAAAGATGATTTGGCTACCATTTATGGTATAGTGATATTCTTTTTTACTTATAGTGAAAGAATTTAGGTTTGATTTTCGCTAAAAATTAATTTAAACCACATTATTACTAGCTCACTGCATTTTGTCGCTCCCCTATTATAAATAATATCGTTTATTAAAAAAAATTGATTTGACTAGGTCAACTTCATCAAATCTCCATGCCACCATATTTAGTGTCATTTTCATGTGACATGTTTCTAATGCTCAAATTCAAATGTGGACGAAATTTCGAAGGTAAAAAGTTGGTATGTGGGGCTTTGCTTGGTTCCATCTCATTAATCAATGATTTTTGGGTAAATTACATTTTACCTTCTCAGGTTTAAGGTCGATTTTAATTTCTTACATCATCTTTAAAACATTTCAATTTCATACATTTACTTATCATTTTATTTCAATTTCATACATCCGTTAGAAAATCCGTTAAGTGATGACGTGACAAATATGAGATCCACATTTGTGCTAACTTGGCTGTCAAATTTGTGCCACGTGGCAAACAAAAATATGCATTTTAAATAGGGAACTTTAACGAAAAGTTTCTGCTACTGTTCACTTTAACGAAAAACCACATTTTTACACTAAAAAGTCAATCCTGGTACTATTCACTTTACCCTTTATTTTGTCTTTATCGTTAAAACTTAAAGTTTTAAAGCCATTTTCATTAGATTTCCTTTTAAAATATTATAATAATTTACCCTATTAAAAAAAATAATAATAAATAAAAAACCCCATCATCCTTCTCGAGCCCTTTCTCCTCCTCACCCCTACCCTCTTTCTCCCTTCTCTCATCTACAACCCTACCCACCCTTCTCTCCTCTTCATCGTCGACTCCATCCACCAACGATCATCCTCTCTGTCTTCGCGCCTCCTTCCACGACTAAGCCCAACAAACCCTAAACCTTCAAATCAAGCGGTGCAAGAGACTTGGCAGCGATGGTGGGTGCAGGATTGCTGCTGCGTTTTGCTGGGCTTGAAGATGGTGATGGCCTGCGGGAGCAGAGGCGGTTTGGACTTCGATTATTCGTCTTCGGCTTGATTTCACCGGCCATGGCTACGGGTTGAATAGCTGGGCTTTTTGGGGTTTTGGGTGGGGTGGGTGGGGTGGGGTGGGGGGTGGAATGGGATGTTTGGGTTGCAGGGAAGGAGTGTATGAAATTGAAATAAAATTATAAGTAAATGTATGAAATTAAAATGTTTTAAAGATGTTGTAAGAAATTGAAATCGACCCCAAACCTGAGGGGGTAAAATGTAATTTACCCATGGGTTTTTTTTTTTTTTATGGTATGAAATTTTACGTGTTATAATAACGGTTCACAATGATATTGCTATGTTGTACGTATGAAATAAATGGAAAATGATCCTCTCCGAATCCTCTTTGTGGGGATCTGGAAAATCAATCAATCATGTATGTTCATCGTACATCGTACAGTCAGTTTTCGTTAGGTACTATTTATATTCAATTTTAAATTTTAAATTTTAAATTATTTCTGACCGCACGATGTACGATGAACGGAAATGATTGATTGATCTCCTGGATCGATCCGGATAGGATCCTTTTGTGAAATAAATTAATAAAAAATAAATAACTTTTCATATTAGCACCACACATAATGTTAAATGCATTCCACATCAAAATTTAATATTAAATGACCCTTCTTAGGTTTTTAAAAAAAAAATATATATATATAAATACACCCCAAATCACTTTTATTTTATTCAACTATCAAAAACTTTCTCACCCTCTATTGTTGAACAAAACTCTAACTGATGAAACTATAAATACGTTAATTGAGAAAAAAATATTTTTGATGAAAGAAACATGAAATTGATGTTCAGAAGCTTCATATGAGATAAAATTTCATATTTTTCATTGTTCTGGTGATTTCAACGATATTGGTAATTATTTAAGCCTAATTTTGCTATTTGTCGAGAACGCCGCTGAACTGATCCTTCCCTTTCTCTTCCTGGATCTCGCATGTTCATTATCCAACACACCCCACCCTTGAAACCCTTCACTGCACTTTCGTATATGCCATCCCTCCTTACCAATCCCTTTGCCCTTTTCAATGTTATACCTTATAGAAGTATTATAATTATCAGTTTGCTGGAGATTAAATGATTTTGACGTGTATGATTTTGCCACTACTGCTACTAATCAACAATTTTATTTTTTTATTTTTTATATTTTGAGTTGTGATAAGATTTGAAAATTGTGGGGTGTATGTTTTTTTTTTTTTTTTGAAAAGATACGATAATTGCTTTCATTTCATCATAAGTTTCATTACAAGAGTTTATCCATCTCTAAGCATAGAGCTAAGCACAATCCTCTACAAGTATATCAGTTATAATACTAGGGGGAGAATCAATCCATTCACAACTTTGCATCAGAGATAGTCCAACTTTTGCAAGGTGGTGAGCAGCAGCGTTCGCATTACGACGAATGTGGGTGATATTTGCTTCAGTGATTGTGTTGAGCAGAGATTTGCAATCCTTCACAACTTGCCCAATGATTGACAAATTGAGAGTAGGATCCCTCAACGCCAATAATAAGGGATTGATAGCCCCTGTCAATCGCCCATAGCAAACCCGCCCTCACTGCCATAGCTTCTGAGAGCAATGGGGATGATATATCTTCAAAGCTTCCAGTACGAGCAGCCACAAAACACCCATCACCGTCTCTGATAATGGCCCCGAATCTTGCAATGAGTCTTCCTGCATTCTAGGACCCATCAATATTCATCTTGATTTGTCCTTGTGGTGGGACACTCCATCTGAGGGGTGTTCCTCAACCTAATATCCCGTTCCGAACCTACGTTTGTGGTCCTAGTAAACTCCAGCCACCATTGGATGGCACGATCAGTGCATACCTCGGGTGGTTCCAGTTTTTCCTCCCAGTGTTTCATGTTTCGTGCCCTCCATAATGCCCAACAGACCATCAGAAAAACATCGAAACTTGCCTTGGGTATAAGATTAGCCACTTCATTGATCCATATCATAAAGGAAGAAAGATGATTGTTTCTCAAAAGTGTACCCACCCGCGAGCTCATCCATGCACATCTCGCATAATGGCAATCCTTCATTAGATGAATGGTAGATTCACCATAGGCTCCACACACATTCCACATCCGTGATAATATGTCTCGCCACCAAACTGGCCATAGTAGGAACCAATTCATTGGCAAGTCTCCATACGCAGATTTTGACTTTTGGTGGTACCTGTGCATTCCATACCTTCACCCACACCTTAGCTCCATCACCATTCGAGGACGATGCCCCACATTTTGTGGGTTGTAGCCAATTCCTTGCCACATGGTAAGCTGATCGGACCGTAAATCTTCCGTGTCTCTCATGGTACCACAAGAAGTTATCTGGTGGGTTTCGTACACTTAAGGTGATTGTCCGGATTAGATTTTTCGTACACCCCACATTTGCTTTTTCAATTAAAAATTATCTTAATACACCTCACATACTTCCTCATAATACTACCATAAATGTAAGGTGTATGTTGAGAATGTGGGGTGTGATAAGATAATTTTTAATTGAAAAAGCAAATGTGGGGTGTATTAAGTATGTGAGGTTTATTCAACAATTTATGGGGTGTTAATATTATAAGCAAATGAGAGTATTATAGGAAAGTATGTGAGGTGTACTAAGGGTATGCAATTACTCATTTTATAAGAAAAGAGAGCGACATTGTTAAATAGTCTAACTTTTATAATATATCAATTAAGAACAAATCCATATGTTATAACTTGTCTTAAAAATAACTCGTATCTCGAATACACTAAAAATTTGCTGGTTAATTACCCTCAGTTCCCTCCATCAACTTGGTTAATTCCATCTTTGACTAAACAAACATTTATGCTTGGTCAACTGAATCAAATCTCAATCGTGCACGTTAATGATATGTAAATAAATTAGAGTATAATGTTCGTATTTGACCGTTACCAAGTAAAAAGTAGCTTATGATAATGTTTAATGATGTGAACAAAAAAAAAAAAAAACTAACGAAAAGTTCAAAAAAAACTTCTCTTTTAACCAAAAGCCATTTTTAAAGGTATAGTGAATAGTGTCAGTTAAAAGTAAAAATGTGGTTTTTCGTTAAAAGTGAACAGTATTGGAAGTGTTTTGTTAAAACTCCAAAAAAAAAAAAAAAAAGAGAGAATGTTTAATGTATACTTTATTCTGAATGCTTATTTGGGCCGGGGCGGACCGGACCTAAATCTTTGGCTTAGCGGGTCCAAGTGGGCTTTTCAATTTTTGGGTCGGGCCTTGTAGTTTAATATTTAAATGTGTGTGTGTTTCTTTCCGCATCCTACATTTGTAAGATAAACTAGGTAAGGGAGTGCCTCACTACAATATGTACATCCCAACTAGGTTGGGAAGTTATCAATCTAAACCCCTTTCGAATAATTGAGCTAAAGCAAGATGAGAGAGAGAGAGAGAGAGAGAGAGAGAGAGAGAGAGAAGAATGTAAATTTGATTAGTCAAGGCGGAGCAACCGAATGGATCTAAGAGTGTTGTTGGGTGTTGTTAGGATGTTGCTGCAGTTTTTGTGGTTTATGATCAATGAAGGACATGGTGATCAATTAAAAAAAATCAATTAAGGTCAGTATAGACTTTTCACGTGCAAAATTGATCAAAAGAGCACCTCTTTTTACCTCTCATACCCTCTGTTAATTTTTGTCATTTGATTCGTGGCCGAAAATTGAGAAGTGTCCGTAGAAAGTAAAAATGTGTGTGAAATAGCTACCCCTAAATGTGATCAAAGTGCAACCAAATGTTAAAACATGTCTATTACCAATATCGCAACACTGAGTAAAAGATGCAGAAGTCTATTACTTCGTCGGAAGAATGGTCGGAAGACGGTAATGATAGCCGGCTCCAACCGTGAAGACTCCATACAAAACCAGTTCACAAAGTACGACATGCAAGATGAAGCAATCGGCAATTTAATTAATAAATCAAAGCTGCATTACAAGAACAATTTATTGGACGAGTAAACAGCAAACATAGCAGTTCATTGGATTTATATATTTCTCAATCTTTCAAGATACAACAAGAAATGGTAGATGAAAAATCAACACCGATTCCTCAGTCGATGGAATTAAAACTTGAACATTTAAGCTGTCTAGAAATCTTGAAGGAACAACATCAAACAAGAAATTAAAGTTCTGGTAAAGCCAGAATTACATCCCATTCATACCCTTCTTCTTCTTTTTTATATAATTAAGGAAAGGAAGAACAACGATCTGTTCTTCCTCAATTGAAACGCCCCGAACCTGTCCCCCCTCCCCCCAAATACAAACTCTACATCTGGCTGAAAAGACTTCTTCAACCCATTGCATATTTCTGAGTCCAGCTACGTGCAGTGGATTCGTACTTGGCTCGATCAGTTTTGTACATGTGGGCGATCTCCGGCACGAGAGGGTCATCAGGATTTGGGTCAGTCAGCAATGAGCAGATTGAGAGCAATACCTGGTTTTACATGCAAAATGGGCTTAGTAAATACAATCCTAACCATCTCAGGCAAATAATAAGAAGCATAAAGGAAGAATAGCAAGTCGTGGCTGATACCGAAAACTATGAATTGGAAAAACCAAAAATGAGATATAGTGCTCGATCATCGCATGCAACATTTTTAAGTACCTTCTCAACTCTTTACAAGGAGCATAATGAACTATTAATGACCTTTTAGCATAAGCAATGCAGAGAGTAATGGAGACACATATATATTGATAACTCTTGCCTAGCTTAAAAACTAGGCGATAATTTTGGAAACACTTGATAACTCTGTGATGCATCGAGGCATCATATGTATACCAATTCCAGATTAAACGAGAGTACAAAGACAAACCAATGTTATGCGGGATTCAAGGAAATATTACAAGAAAATGAAGTCAAACAAACATAAACTTAGTCCGAAATAAAAGACAAACCTTAGAGATAGTAAGTGCTGGGCTCCATTGCTCTTTTAGGATGTCAAGACAAATGCTTCCGTTGCTATTGATATTCGGGTGGAAGACCTTAGTCCTAAATGCAACCTGAGAAACAAAACACCATTATTCTTCTAGAACAAACAATCGCCACACAGACATCACAACAAAGCAGGACCGAATTTTGAACATAAGATTGTACAATTTACCTTAGGGGGCTTGAAAGGATAATCTGGAGGGAAATGAATGGTGACCAGGAATACACCTCCTGCGTATGGGCTATCAGGGGGTCCCATAATCGTTGCTTGCCAATGAAACATGTCCTCAGCCACAGGACCTAATACAAAATTAACAAAAATTTACTTATCCAATAGGGGGAACCTATAATACACAATAATATCAACCATTCACACACAAATCATCGAAATTGACACGCACCGACACCCACATCTCTATACAAAAACAACAATTTATCATGACAAACTAACAGAGATTTGAACTTTGAGTATAAAATCATAACAAAGTTTCAGTAATTATAAAAATTTAAATATAAATTTCGCGCCGACGACCACATCTCTATATGATAAGCTCATATTTACACATATTTTACATCAAATTCTCTCGTCTTTTCTTAGTTAGTTTCTTATATTTTTGAGTTATTTGCTTTGTTTTTGTGTTTTATCGAATTTATCTAGCTAAGAAAATAAAAATAGCACTAGTGAGGTTTTAAGTAATAAATTCGTTAAAACAACCTTAGCCATTCTATTTGGTTAATAAATTTGTTAACTGCATTATCACTGTCCCTTTTGTTTGAAAGCAGAAAATGTGTTTATTGCTAGCTAAATGGATGAAGAACATGTATTGCAAGTATACACACCACATGGGCAGCAAGGAATCAGAAATTAAAGCATGGAAGAGTGGGAAGTGATGAGGACAACACAAACACACACACACATGCACACTCACGGCAATACATGGGGGAGAAATAAGGGGAAGTTTAAAATAATAGCAAGAGTGGAAGGCAGATTGGGAATAAAGTAAGGAAAAAGAATTAGAAAGAATAAAGGGCAGTGGGGAGTGCTGCCTTTGGGGAGTGACAGAAGCCTGGCAGCGTGGGGGAGTGACAGAAGCAAGGCAACGTGAGGGAAATAAAAAAAAAAAAAAAGAGAAAGTGTCATCGCGCGGAAGAGGGAAATGAGTGCAGAAAGAAATAAATGGGAAGGACAGCTGCTTGGGCAGCTGGCGTGCAGCTAGAAACCAGAGAAAATAAATAGTAGCAGCGCGGAATAGAAAAGGAGGTCAGACGCTGCCTTTGGCAGTTTGGAAAGAAGACCGAAAGCGGGGAGGAGCAGCACGGACAGAGGCGCTGCCTTGGGGCAGCGTGAGAACCAGATGCCAGCGTGAGGACGGGCAGTAAGGCAGGCCACACCACACGGAACCAGATGGAGGAAGCTGCCAAATAAGGCAGCAACACGCAGGAGCAGCACGGACAGAGAGGAAGAAATTCCTCATTCGGTGTTATTCTTCCTCAACTTATGTTTTATTTTTTGGTTTAATTTGAGAATTATGTGTAACTAATTTTTAGTAGTTAGGGGCTGTTTTGAAGCCCCGAATATGATTGTAAGTTTGTTGTGATATTTTGTTTGAATGATTTTTATGGAAGGATGAAAATTGTTTCACTACTTATCTCATTGATAAATTCTTTATGTGTTTCTATGGATGCATACATAGTAAGCATATCTAGGATTTTAATGCTATGAATATATGTCTGCCTGCCCTTGTTGAATGAGGACCTACATATGTTCTACAGTAGCACTTGTTAATTGTGGTTAACATGTGAATCGATTTCTAGGATAAGTAAGACAACGCCAGTACTTACGATGCCTTGTGATGTCTCAAACTCTTTTTATTCTTAATGATTTCTACTTGTTAAATCTATGAACACACCATTCTAGATTGCATGATAGGGACTAAGTTAAGTTGAAAACGCCATTCTCTTAACATACTACGTAAGAAAGAGTAATAGGTTGTGTTCTAACATTGAGCCAACTTGAGCATCTTCATCCGGAAATAAAAGGGATTTGAATGAAACGTAACATACTTGCATGATTATTTGGTGGTGGATTGCATGTCCCCTAACTTATTTTCTTAACTTGTGAATTAAAATCTATTGGTATTATTTAAAATCGGTTTCTGTACTGTTTTTGTACGATTTAATTTAAATAGCAAATCAACTCCAAAAATCCCAAAAATTTGTGTGAACATAGCTCAGTGTGTCTAGTTTATGTGTATAAAATTTCGTTGCATTTGGATAAGTATAAGTTAGTCTAATAATTTTTGTTCGGTGGCTGGTCAGTGGAGACAGCCACCCCGTTTTTGTGACATTTTAAGTATTGGGATAAAACAATCTTCTGCGGGAAAGACCCTTATTTTCATATGCTACAATCGACAAATTTTAGTGTTAATAAGGAAAATCAATAGGATTATTGTGTGCTACTTTGTGGTGCGTTATAAATTACTATCACTGTACAAATCACCAATTTACCATAACAAACTAACAAAGCTTTCAACTTTTAAGTGTAAAATCATCAAATTACAACTCAAAACTCAATTAAAAGTACCTGCGCTGCAAGAAGTTGGAGGATCCTTCTGCAAATCCTTGAGCTCTTTCAAGATGGCGTCGAAGTTCCAAACATGACCCAAGTTAAAGCTTTTATTTATAGGAAAACTAATGAAAATAACTTGAAAACCTTGAGTTTTAATGATAAAGACAAAATAAAGGGTAAAGTAAATAGTATCATGATTGACTTTTAAGTGTAAAAATATGATTTTTCGTTAAAGTGAACAGTACTTGAAGTTTTTCGTTAAAGCTTTCTTTATTTATTTACAATTTTACTGTTCAACTCTAAAATATAGGATTGAGAGTGGAAGACAGTGGATACTGGATAGTGAAATTTACATTTGAATATTTATGACAAAGTCCAAAAATTACGTTACCCCTGTCATGAAAAATCTAAAGAAATGTCAACTATTTTATTTTTATACAGGAATTCACGTGATGCAGCTCCTTCCAAATTCTAAAAAAGGATCCGAGGATGGATGGGTCTGGTGGCGAGTTCAAATATTCTGCACTTATTTTTTGTGTATGATTTTTATATAATCTTTATTATTGATAGACAGAGTATATAAACTTAACATTTTTAATTTTGTTGTCCAAAAACTTAACACGTGTCAATAAATGATAAACAACAAAAAAAAAAAAATTTGAAGTCGGTACAATAAGCCATACCTTATTAATTTTCTTTGTTGGCCATTTGCATGCACAACATCAAAATCTACCCATAAATTCATTAAATTCAGAAAGAAAGAAAAAAAGTGGAAATATAAAGAGTGAATTACAAAGTAACTGGATCACTGGTTTTATTGGTAAAAAAGAGTTGGGGAAGTTCTCTATGCTGAGCTTTGAGCTTTGGGCTTTGTGTTATGGGTTCAAAATAGCTAAAGTTAGAAATTTCTCTCAACTTATTCTGGAGGATGATTCTGCTTTGGTGGTCTTTTTGATTCATGGTTTGCCTAGTCTTAATAATCATCCTCTATATAGTCTTGTTTCGGAGTCCAAAAGTTTGAAATAGCTAAAGTTAGAAATTTCTCTCATCTTATTCTGGAGGATGATTCTGCTTTGGTGGTCTTTTTGATTCATGGTTTGCCTAGCCTTAATAATCATCCTCTATATAGTCTTGTTTCGGAGTCCAAAAGTTTGATCATAGAGAATTTGAGTTGTAATGTGCAACATGTTCGTAGAGAGTGTAATTTTGTAGCTGATGTGTTAGCCAAATTGGGTTTAAACAGCAAGATAGAGTTTCAAGAGCTTGCAGAGCCTTCTCCTTGTTTAGTTCAAATTCTTTCGGATAACTGTTCTAGAGTCGCTCTAGCTAGATTAGTTGTTTTTTAGTATTTCTTTTTCTTCTTTCATTTTATCAAAAAAATATAAAATAAAATAAAAAGAAGAAGAAGAAGAAGAAAGGTGAACGGTCATTGGCTGAAAGCAATAATTTGGTCAGCGACTTTTGCCAAAGCCCATGTTACATGTGTCTTCATTACGTTTGTTTATGATCACCTGAAGAGCTGCCGTAATTGGATAGTTGTTCGCGCGTGAGTGAACGTATCTCAAACGTCAATGCACATTCACGATGTATTAACGGTTGATAATCGTTTTCTCGTCACGAACATTTAAATCCCATATATGAAAGCATCCACCATAGCGTTGACTAATGGATGCAAGTGGAAAATTAGAAATTATAATATTTTAGCGTCGGTAAAGGTGGTTGTGTGCGATTTTATTATACACCAAACATGTACAAATCATAGGTCCATACGTATTAAAAGACACCAAACATGTTATTAAATTCTGGGTCATAAGCCACCAACCCAAAATACACTATTGCTTGAAAAGAGTTCAAATCTTCTACGCTTACTTTGTTTGTGACATTTATGTGGCAATTATCATTAATTGATGCGTGTTCGTAAACTTAATTCTCCTTAATATGTTGTTTATAAACTTAATACGTATTAATCAAATATAAAGTCAAAAGGCCACACACAAAATGAGTGCAGAAGATTTGAACTCGCTTAAGAACGAATGAGAAAATGCAATGATTCATCCACAACTATAACTTATGGGAGCATGCACGTTATTATGAATCCAAAAATATTAAATAAAATTATATGCATGCTATTAATTACAAATTGACAAATGTGGGTTGAAACTGCCAAGGACATGTGATATTCACAAAATTGTACCCACCCTTGTTCATGATTACTCTAAAATCTATTTAATACTGTTACAGTGACATTTTTCGATTTCAAAAGAAAATAAATACAAACAACTCAGAGGCATATACCTATACATAGTTAGCGTGAGTTGGACTAGTCGCTCAGTGTGCATGCTTTCTTGGATTCAAGTTTGAATCGTCCTACTTATAAATTAGGGAGAAAATATTAATTCAATGGCATGTTTGATGCAATTTTTTGAATCTTGAATTTTCTTTCAAGAAATAAATGACACAAAGAAAAGTCCTTTGCTGTGCTCTTGATTTCAGATCTGGTGGTGTATGAATATATGTTGGTAAATTCCAAAAAAAATAGTTGCTTTCATATTATTTAGAAAAATCTGGAAAAAGAAAAGAGGTCCCCTCCTTTCTTTGGTACCGTGGACTGTTTCATGGGTTGTGCGTTTGGTACGCAGACGGGACAGGACGGAACGGGATGGGACGGGACGGGACGAAGGTTCCATGCCCTCGGATGGAAGTGAGGAGGAAGAAGAAGGAGACATAAATGTTATAATTTTGTGTTCCACGGATGTGGAACGAGTTCGTTCCAGGGGGGAGGTGGAACGAAAAATCATCCAAAACTTGTCCCGTGGAACAGCGCGTTCCACTCGTTTTAGGCGTACCAAACGTGGGACGGAACGCCTCGTCTCGTTCCGTCCCGCGTATCAAACGCACCCTATCAGTACACTCATCAACTGCTGCATCATACCTTCCCCCTTCCCTCTCTGGTTCTCGTTTGAGAGACGTACATTGAAGCGAAATACGTTAAATTCTAATAAACGAGAAATTATTACGTATAAGCGAAAAATATTGTATTGTCCAAACCCTAGTTTTCACCCCAAAAAAAAAAAAAAAAAAAAAAAAAAAAGTCCATACCCTAGTTGGATCTAATTAGGGGTGGTTTGGGAGTGAGGTGCTTAAAAAAAAACACCCATGAAAAAAAGCTGTGAGGGTTTTAGGTGTTTGGTAAACTAAAAAAAAAAGGCTTATTTTGGAAGCTGCTGTGAGAATAAGCTGAAATCAAAGGAAAAAGCTGAAGCAGCTATTTGCAGCTTTAGAAAACTGGTTTTTTTTCAAAGCACACGGAGCTACAGTGCTCCTTTAATGAAAAGACTCATTATCAGACTGCTTTTTTTTTTTTTTTCCAAAAGCACTTTTACAAAAAAGTTTACCAAACACTCTGCTGATTTATTTCACAACCGCTTATTCTCACAGCAGTTTTTTTTCAAAGCACAGCAATACCAAACCAGCCCTTAATCATCGGCTAATGCCTGTTCTAGACGGTTTCAATTGCGCTTTCTAGAGATCGTGCTAACTTCAAGTATTTTTTTTGGAAGCACTACTTTTAATAGAAATTTCAACATGCTTCTAATTGAAATTTGAAACATGTATGCTGAGCCGCTTATGAACAAAAGTACTTCTACATAGGCAGTCGCTAAGCATCCCTTGAATTGGTTGGTCCAATATTCATCTTAATCAAGGTAAAAGAACATTTTTTTTTTATAATTGTTTTGGTCCATAAACCCAAATGGGCCTCTAAACAAACCCACAATTCTGAATCTTCTTGGGCTTTTAATTCAACCCAAAATTTGAGTCCATTTCTTGGCCCACTTAAGTTCCCAGTAATCGCAACAGACATGGATTAAGTGAATTGGCTCCTTTCACCAAGTTCGAATCCCCTCACTGTAAATAGAGTAGGAAAACAAAAAATGTTTCCAACAATGGCATTGTCGATTAACTCTGGCGCCAGAAAGACTATCAATTCTCAAAGCTCTTTCGACAGACAGGTAAATGATGCATCACAATTCAAAGAATTCGAGAATTTAAATTTTTTGAGCAGCCAATTTAGGAGGCTAATTGCAAATACAGAAGACCAACACTAATAAAATGCATTGATTTCACTGCAAAAATACAAGGTACTTGGCTCTTCATTCTTCTGTTTTAAAGCGGATTCATCCCATATTAAGAAACCAGATAACTTAAAACAAAGAAGAAAAAACACAATAACATCACTTACTCACCAGGTGTTATAAGAGTCCAAAAGGTTCAGGCAGATGCTCGAATCCGTTATCGAAGATGGGTCCTTGATCAAGTTTATCATCCAAACTGTGCAGCCAGTTCGTGTTCTTCGTGTCTTCTTTCAGCAATATCGCATCATAACGCGAGCTCTCGTAGATGTCCACTTCACTCAGTTTTGCAGAGTATCGTCTGCTGTCTGCCTCATTTCCGTTTTCTACATGCCTATTCACAATGTGTCCATTCTCTGAGATGAATCCGTTACTGTTGGTTTGGTGGCTTCCGTTAATGTGGGCGGATGCTGGCGTGCTCAATGCGCGTACAGACTGGGCCTTGGGAGCGGAAGTGGATGATCGAATGCTCTGAGGAAAGAGGGTGCTGCCTGAAAGTTGGCGAGCATTTGCTGATCCATTTCTTATATCCTACATCAGATAGTAGATCAAGCATTAGAATCTATTACCTTGTTCCAAAATTTGTCTTACGAATTTGAAAAAAAGATATTAAATCTTTTGCTACAATTAGTACAAACAGACTGGACAAATTACTGTTCTTTTTCTCACATGGTGTACGGCAGACTAAAGTTGTCATCTACGTTCATACCGCGATAGCAACCATTATACGAATTTAATACAATGATATGCATAATAAGACAATACGAAGAATAATTTCACAACCTGAAACTTCATTCATTTGATGCCAAGGAAATAGATTTATACCATATGTCGGATAGCCATGTCAAGGGATTTCTTCGAGATAGACCTCCCAAACCCGGTGCTGTCTGCAGGTGGTGTTGAAGACCTCACAGGTTTCCGCATACCCATATCAGGGATATTGGTAGACTTCCGAGGAGGCTCGTGAACATCAGGAAGGTGACCATTGGAATGTACACGTCCCCTGGAAGGGGTCTCTGTGAGTCTTCCCCTTGAGACAATGGGTGATGACTGTCTTCTTGGCACAATTGTGGCAGCTGGGGGTTCTGGCTTCCCCTTCATTGTGGAAGCAGTGCCTGGACGGGATCTACCAGCAGAAATTGGCCTGTCTGGTAATGTTGTTCTAAGGTTTGGCGGTGTGTCAAGAGGAAAATCAGGAGGTACAATTGGTTGTGCTGGGGGACGGACACGTGGACTAGGGGAGCTTGGTCGGGATGAGGGTGCTGAACTGCGTCCATTTGACAGAACACCGCGACCAACTGAAGGTGAAGGACTCGATGCTGGAGACAAAGAAGGCAATGAACTCCGACGAGTGGGAGTAGATGGACGAGAGTTTGGTCGAGAACCATGTGAAGAATTCAAGTTTGCAGGAATTTGTGGCCTGGAACTACTAGGAGTTGAGGGCCTTGATGAGCTTTGCACTGGCCGAGGTTTCTCGATGGAAGAGGTGGTTGAAACTGTACGGGCTCTAGAAGGAGTTGTGGACCGTGACAGCGTTGGGCGAGAGGTTGGAGTGGAAGGCCTTGCCGTAGCTGGAGAGCGGGTAATGGGGGATGACGGTCTAGTGTAAGAAGAAACCGAAGCTGAACTCGTGTTAAGGATGTTCGAGGATCTGTTGGAAGAATAGTTGTTGTATAGTGAGGCAGAGGTCGAAGAGCGAGTCACTGAACTGCTTCTAGCAGGTCTTGATGAATGTTTACTCTCGGATTGCGAAACTGAAAGCTGCAAGAGAAATACAAACTAAGAAAATAATGAAGTATAACTTCCTAACAGAAATTCACCATTGACACGGATGAATTCAACTGGCAAAGACATACCCTTGAAGGCTTAGCTGCAGAACTTGGTCTGCTTAAACTTTTTCGTGGAGGAGCCAAGGACGGTTGAGATTCACTTCCATCCGATGAAGGAAAAAGCGGAGTTTCAGGAGGAGTGAGAAGCCTGATGACACAAAAATGTAAAAAAAATTCAGAGAGACGTAATTTAATTACTATCAAATTTCATGAGGTAATAATTTAACAATTTAAACCAACAATATTTGACATCATACAGGTAACATTATACAAAACATTCAATCCAACTACTTCGCATCGATACGTATCCCTCCCCATGCTATATCTATCGTTTCCCCGGCGTGTCCGTGCATCGTAGGTTCAAAGGAATCAAATCAAATCAATGTTGATTCTACAGTGATGCTTAACCAAGTATAACTAATAAGAGTCTGAGTGTTGATTCTGTATTAACATTTCAAGCAAGGAATCATTCTGAATCCGACATCTCCGCCGCGAAAAAATGATCGAATGTGAATTAAGATTAAATCTAATAAAATTTTACCTGGATCGTGATGCAGTTGAAGAGATGTACACAAACATATAAATCAGAAAAAGTTTGGTTCAACGCGAAAACGAGTAAAGATATCTTCTTTTATTCGAGCGATATTCTAATCTAATCTAACGGTTTTAGACTTACCAGTCGTAATCGTGCTTTCCGCCATCTGTAGATGACAACAGATCATCAATGCCAGTTCTTCCCACCTTGGCCGATCCGACTGACAGCCTCCCCAATTTCACAGAAACTGTTTGTGCAGAAAATCAAATCAATTAAAAGAAATTCAAAATTCAACTAAATTATCAAAATTAAATCTTCCAATCAAAACGCTGCCGTTTGATGGATTAACTACCAACGGCGCCGTTGAGCGGTTAGTCGTGAACAAAATCGAGAATCTATATCCTCAGGGGCAAGATGCCGACAAATCCTATTGGTTCGTTGTCGGTTCAGGCAGTTATGATTCACTTAAATGACCGAACTGCCCTCCGCATCAACGACCGATTGTACACGTAACTGAATGAAACACGGAAGGACATTTCTGTCCAAAGAGAAAAACGGAAATAACTAGCACGTTAAAACGTACCGTCGGAAGACTCGTCGGAGGAAGTTACAGAGAGAGTCCGGCGGCTCTTCGAGAAGAGATCCAAGCCGCCTTCATCGGAGTCCTTCGGCGCCAAGTTCAAGCTCTGACCTCGCCGGTGCTGCGATCCCATCGGAAAGTTCCTCCCTCCGGCCAGAGATTCCCTCACATTCCTGTTCATCATCGCTCCCCAATTCCTCTATGCCCCTCACACCATATCTCTCTGTTTCTTCAGCAAATTGTATGCAGTGGAGGAGCGAGAGAGAGTAAGAGAGAGAGAGTGAGATCTAATGGTGCATAGAGAGAGTGTCGTAGATGCAAAGAGAGACAGCATATCGAGCTTCTCTTTTGTTATCACGTTTACGTCATACGTGAGAGAGACAGAGAGAGAGGAGGAGGCTGGAGCTTTTCAGATCTGTCGAATTGCAACTGGAATTGCAACAGTGCAGTTAAAAATCCAAGCTTTACTCTGAATTTTTTATTTTGGGGGTCATTGGAGCATTGGGTAATGGGAAGATGCTTCTTCTTCTACTACTTTTTTTGTGTCATTTTTCAGGGGGCCTTTTGTTTTATTTTTTTTCTCTTTTTAAAAATGAGAATAACGGTTATTAAGCCACGGTTATTCATTTATTTCAGAATCGAAAAAATTCATAGAAGCATTTTAACTTTCATGATCACAGTTAAGCAGACTCACTAACTTGAAGCCTCCGATTAGGGATGGGCAAAATACTCATGGGTTTGGATAACCGTGGTTACCCGTCCATTTAAAGTTCACAGTTACGGTTATGGGTACAACCGTTTATTCGTGAAATTTAAATGAGAGGTTATGGGTAGTACCCACGATTATAACGGGTATCCATCGATTATGGGTATTATCCGTGGTTATAACGGGTATCAATTTACCCATTTAATTTAATATATGTAAAATTTAAAAAAAAAAATTAAAAACCCTAAATTTTCAATCTCTCCGCCAGACTCAGAGTCTCAAACGCCCCATCCCCCTGCTCATCTCTCCCTCGCTGCCCTCTCTCTCATCTCCACTACTCATCTATCTATCATCCTCTCTCTTATGCTAATTGGTGTATGTGTTCCTAAATGGGATACTAATTCAATTTATACATTTCTTTTGTAGGCCTCTTTTGGTGACAATGAATCGATGAGACTTTGTGATTGAACATTCTAAAGCATTAGTGTTCGAAAATGTTTAGTTTTGGAATATTTTGGAGCTTTGAATCATCTAGTATTCAAGATAATGACTACTTTTTGTTTTTAGAAGCCTTACTTTGTAATAATATGAATTATAATTAAAGATTTGCTTGGGTGTAGCAGAAAAATATCATTCGTAAACTATTATTTCAATTATTGGAATTGTATGAGGACTTAAATGATTAAAATAGGAAAATGCATGCTAAAATATAACTATAACGGTGTTTAATTGTCAGAAAACGAAAATTATGACAAATTTTTCTTTTGTAATTTTCAAGTTGTTAAAAAAAAACATGTAGACGGGTGAAAAAATGGTAAATAGGTAAAAAAATGATAAACGGGTTCAAAAACGGGTAAACGGGTAAATGATTATGGTTAAATGGGTACACGGTTATGTGTATGATTAATCGTTTATAAACGGTTATGGGTATGAGTATAACCATTTATGCAATTACCCAACGAAAAAATGATTATACCGGTATGAACATAAACGGTTATGGGTAAATAACCGCGATTACTCGCTCGTCATAACTATTAACTATTGCCCATTCCTACCTCCAACCCGTGACCTCCCTGGTTTTTATTTTCTTTTAACTCCGGAGTAAAAGAAAATTGGGTGTAGAAAGGCTAGTTTTTTGTTTTGTTTGCTTTTTTGTTTTTTAACTTTGAAGATATGTACATTAAGTTCCATATCAAGTTATGGTTTGTTACGAGAGAATTAACCGTTAGTTGAAAGATTTTATTGCGTTCCAGTTACATTTTTATAACACTTAATATACTGAAACACCGATAAATTTCTGCCAATGAGATCAATGGGGACAATGATTGTTTGCTCTCCCATCTTTTGTTTGTGTGGTCACGGTTAAGTCACGTCAACATTTTATATTACTATTTATTTTTATCTTATTATCTTCATAAAAAATAATATAAAACATTAACGTGACTTAACCGTGATCACATAAAACAGGAGGGCACGAAAAGGCACCGAAAATGGAAAGGCTGACAATCCTTGTCCGATCAGTGGAATAACAATACACAAAATGTGGCCAATAGGTGCTCATTCCGATTCATGGTGGTGTGTCAGAGACTGACGAACAAATTACAAGCAGAAGGAGAGTCACTTTTCACCATTAGTGTGGGTCCCCATCTAATGTTCAGGGCATGTGAGTGGACCAAAGGCAAAAGCCATCAAACAACCATAAACCTCATATGTCATTCACACAACAGGAACACACCAAACAACAACAAAACTAGCCACATGATTTTACTCCATTGGTCATCAATATCATCATGTTCCTTGGAGCTGGGGCAGATTTTATATCCGTATTCCACACGATTCTTTTGGGATTTAAGTTAAGGATATGTTATCCACATATCTCATTTTACTTCTCACACATTTTTTAATAATTTATGTCCATTGATCTTCTTTAATTCATCCGATTCGACGGTCGAAAATTAAAAAGGTATGTAAGAAGTAAAATGGAGTGTGTGAATATCACATTCCTTAAGTTTATGGTTTTGATAGACCGTTTGATGTAATAAAAAAATAGCTGAAATACTTATGTGAATCTTCCAAAAAGTGGATCAACGTGCTTTTGCCACTAATTGATCTCCTTTTCAAAGAAAACAAGCTTTGTCATGATTTTTGTGGGAAAAAAGGACTTTTTGCTAATTATTTTGTTAATTACTTAATTATGTTTTGCTTTACCCTATAATCTTGTTTATGGAAATCTTTTGAAGGGACTTTGAGAATTGATTTATCTAATTGGAAGCTATATTATGATTATGATTAAAGGATGAGGATCCCATCCGGATCCAAATGGTGGGGATCCTAGAGATCCTTAAATCCTAACCGTTCATCGTATATCGTGCGGTTATAAATCATTTGAATTTTATTATTTAAAATTAAACACAAATAATACCTGACAAAAACTGACCGTACGATATACAATGAACGGTTAGGATGTGAGAATCCCTAGTATCCTCACTATTTGGATCCGGAAGGGATCCTCATCCATGATTATATATCTATTTGATTGATATGTCCCTATTCATATCATCAAACCATATCATTGGACCCACCTCAATTTTCTTGGTAATTGTATATCTTTCAAGGAAGTTTAAGGGCCAACCCCCCAACCTAACGATTGAGGACTTGGATTATTTAGACTATATTTATTTGAGTAGGTAGTTGCTAACTTTCTATTTTTCCATTTTAGCTTTAAGTAACCCATTATTAAACAAAGAAGTGACATATGCTAACTTGAAATGTAGGGTTTCCATTTTGATATTTTGCAAGAGTTGTTTACCTATGTGTGCACACCATACAGAGACTTCATTTGTGGATCTCACATGCATTTACAACTAACATCATATGCAGGTGTTATCTTATTTACTTCGTTTAAAATGAGGTTCAGTTTACCTCCTCCATTTTAATATACATAATATTGTTTGTTAAAAAAAAGTGTGTTGTTTTACGTATCTTATCTTTCATAAAATGAATGACACATTACGTTTCCTATCACTTATTTATAAAGCTTTCGACGGAAATATTGTTGGTACCATATTATATTGGGCCTCGTTACTTGGGCTTCCAGACATTGAGCCCATGATTTATGTAAAATGGGAGGAGCCATTAGTCTATAAAAGTGCTTCATCACCCTCACAATCCTCATGTCTCATCCTCACATACAGAAGCCACAGAGCTCACAAACAAAGAAACTCTCTCAAACTCTCTATTTCTCTGGGGGGACTCCCCCTCACACTTGTAATCCATACATTCATACAGAGAAATACAATCAACATCAGTGTGGACGTAGCCCAAACATTGGGGTGAACCACGATACATCTTTGTGTTCTTGGGCACGATACATCTTTGTGTTCTTGGGCGTTTGCATGATTCACGGTCGGATTTACGTTGTTCCAAAACATTCCGGTTTTGTGCATCAACAAATATAATAACGTATAATCCTCTTTGCATGGAAAAATCCTAGCTACCTTTTTATTCATGTGCTTGCCGATGTATATTAATTTTTACACACTTTCTGGTGATTGATTAACTTTAGCTCATAAAAGGGACCCCCCACGTTTAATCCATGCAAGATCATATTATATGTTCCCCTTTTAATCAAACCCCTCTCAAAATATTGAATTAATTTTTTTATGATCGAAATATTTCATGTTTTTTCATTCAATTATCATACAATTTGATACTTAATACTACGGTCTGATGGTATTCCTCTTCATTTGGAAGTGAGAGGTCTTAGGTTTGAATCTTGTGGATGATGAATTCAATACCAAATTAGGGTGTCCATTGTGTGGCTTAGCCGAACTCCCCACTCATAGTGTAAAAATATTGATGTACTAAAAAAAAATTACCATACAGCTTAATAGTGAAATCGTTATAGCTTTTTATATTTAAAGATCAAGATTTAATGACCGCAAATCTTGACGTATTGAATAGACATGAGAGTACTAAAGTTTTCGGTCTGTTTAAATAGAAATGTAACGTGACACCTTATTTAATTACTTTATTTATTTAGAAAAGGGACGTGACACAATATTTTCTAGGAGGTACCAACCATGGTACTATATCATAATCATTAATATTATGCAATCCGAAATCGCAAATGGGCCAGGAGTGGCCCATGGCATCCAAGCTTCTCCAATGAAATAGTCCCGGGACTGACTTACCCATCAGGTCATCAGAAGCTCCCAATAGTGCTGGACCATGTGAGAAAACGAAGGGTGCGGGCCAACATACGAAGCCCAGCATGACTTGGCCACGTGATGCTTCCTCATGCAGAAGCACTGGAGACGAATAATCCGACAAAAAACAACCACTACATAACGTGATAAGCCGATATATTTGACTCTACTGCAACTTGAAGATTTCTCCGATATATTTGACTCTACTGCAACTTGAAGATTTCTCCATTTAATTTTTTTAGGAGCAATGTTTGAATACTGAGAGCTGAGTAGGAGTTCTACTCAAAATTTCGTGTCTGATTCACAGAACTTTGTGCTTATAATCGGAACCGTTCATATTATAAATCATTTTGTAAAGCTCACATATGCAACAAGTGAATTAAAACTAAGGTCATTCAGTTGATCAACTGTGGAAAATAAATAGACGATTCATAATGCTTTTAATATTCGTCCAATGTTTTTGTACAATTCGATGACCTTGCTTTTACTATCTGTCCAATGTTTTTATACAATTCAATGACCTAGTTTTAAATGATTTTTCTCAAACATGACATTTATACTTATAGAGTGATTTATAATGTGAACCGTTTTGATCATAAACTCGACAGTTTGAATCAGAAACAAAGAGTTTTGAGTAGGAGAGAAGCTCCTACTCATCATTTGAGTAGCCAAGTATTATTCGTTTGTCATAAAATTTTCAGTATGTGTTAGCGTGAAATGTCGATTTAGTCTTTAAATTATTACTTAAGTAAAAAAATCTAAAAATATTTAAAATATTTTTTTTTAAGAAACCAATCCTTATACTAATAATATGTCAATTAACTCTATAATATTCTGCTTCGAAGTTATTTTATTTAGTGAACTCGTACTTGGCACACTAAAACATCTTTCCGAATCTGCAAACCTCTGGTAGTCTTTGCACTAGTAGCGCGTTTACTAACCCTTAATCGGAATGGGAATAAGGAATCCGATTCCGATTACGGAATATACCTGTGTTTACTAAAATTGGGAGGAATCAAAAGCGCATGGGGCCCACACAAAAAATGGAATCCAATTCCTGAAATTGGAGGATTTGGATTCCCAACATATACAAGGTATTTGGATTCCGGATTGCCCAAGCAATCGGAATGATAATTTTTTCCCTTTATACCCTCACTTACTTTCATTATTTTCAAGATTATCCTTTTAACCCTAGACTTATTTTTCTTTTCACCCAACTCCTAACAATTTCTTTCCATATCCTTCTAGCTCATTAAGCATAATTTTATGCTCATTCACATTATGCAAAACTCCATACATATGTCGAAGAGAAAAAACTACAACTTAAGCGAGAAAATTTAGATATTAAAGCCAATAATTAAATTTATAAAAAAAATAAACAAAATCATTTTAGTATGTCTATGAAATAAAAAAGCAATTTAATTTTTTTCTTACTATTATATACTATATCAAATTTTATTAAAAAAAGTATATAAAATATTTGATTTGAGACAAGGGCATTTTAGTAATCAGATTAGTTTATATTCATATTCTACTGAATTACTAATAGCTTTATAGAATTTGTATTCCGATTTCGGACAGTTTTAGTAAACAACTTCAACATGAATCTGATTCTGTTTCCACCTCATTTCAATTCTTCCTCAATCCAATTCTTCCTCAATTCAATTCCTCTCAATTTGATTACGGATTAGTAAACGCGCTATAGATGCGTGGTCCATGTACGACCGATTAAATGGCTGCATGGCTCAGAGAAGCACAATGCTGAAATAAGGCTATCATGTGGAGGAAGAGATGCAAACCCTAAGTTTGGTTAAAGTAGGAATCGTGGATTATATATATGGAAAAATTAGGTTCTCAATTTTTTTTTTCTATTGCATTGATTAAAATATTAATTTTTAATTTTTTTATCAAGGTCCCTAACTTTTAATGAACGTCATTGTTTCAGTTATAAATTATTTATATATGAACATAATTAAATTTTATTTTTAAAATAGATTTATTTAGTGTTAGAAGAAACATTACATTTGGTATATTTCTATTTATGGTTAAACTTAGTATCATATATTTCTATTTTTAGTTTGTAACATTTTTAATTGGCAACCCATTTTTAATTTTTACCAATTTTCTTTTTAATTTTAATTTGTACCCATATATTAATTTCATTTTATGCCCATATTTTAAATTTTTTTATTTATACTCATAATTTATTTATAATGTACCCATTTTTCTTTATAAATGTACCACTTTGTTATATGTAAAATGTACCAAATTTTTTTTTTTTGTAAATATACTATTTTTTATGTCACATCCCGGCTGTGACACCCTGTCCCGGAATAATTTTTTATCGATGACGTGAGATGACTATTTTGCCCTTGGACATTAGTGGTGTGGTGTGTGTTATGCATGTTAGTGGTGGTCCAAATTTATGTTCTTCCTTAATTTTTGGACCCAATTAGAACTTAGCTTTTTGTGGTTTTTGGTTGGTGACCAAGCTGCACACACACACACACACACATTCACACGTACCATACACACAAACACTCAGATCTCTCTCTCTCATTCCTCTCGCATTTTCTGGCATTTTCGTACAACCCGTACGGACAAATCTTTAACCTTCCATTTTGGGCACGGATCGAGGTTTTAAAGGTAACATTCAAACTCTTTGCAAGCCTTGAAGTCGATTTATACCTTTATTTGGACTCAAACCCTTCAAAAACCCTAGTTTCTCACGAACTCCGATTTAGGTATTGTTCATGCACTAATTAATGTGAGGTTTTTAGGAGTTTTTAAGGGCATAGGAAGCTTTAGATTGTTTTCACGAAGCTCTTAGAAGAAAAATGAAGTGATTTGGACGTCGGAAAGTTGAGTTTCGACGAGTTGCAGGTTTAGCCGGATTATCGAGGGATTTTTCGGCGACTTCCGTGGGTTTTAGGGCTTTTGAAAGGTATGGTTGTGTTCTATTCGTCTTAAGTTTCAAATTGGTTTAAGTTCCATGAAATTTGGTTGAGAAACGGACGAGAAATGAAGGTTTGAAAATTTTGCAATTTCCAGCGGCGGCGACGGTCATCGGAATTCAAAGGTGGAAGACGACGGAATATTCCGTCAAACTTGACGGAATATTCTAACGTCGTCAGGTAGATTTAACGGTTTATGTTACTTTTTAACGAAATATTCCTAACGGGGTTAGGGGATTCCGTTAGGGTCCCTGCGCGTAGGGCCGTGCCCTTGCCTGCAAGTGACGGCGCGTGAAGGCTCCAAAAATTATTTTAAAAATATGGACATGTTCGTGGAGTTGTGTAGATCACGATGGTATATTTATATATCTCATTTGAGCAATGTATGAGAAGTTATTAGCTAGTATTGGTTATGTGCTTTAAATTAACGTTTTTATAGTTGTTTCGCATATAGGGGAGACTTATCCCGAGGACGAGTGCAGTCAAGGACGACTCGGGGGCTATGACCCTTCGACATACCAGTGAATGGGCTTTTGGTTTTCAGTATATACTTATATACTTGAGATTTTCCCAGAAAATGCATTTAAATGAGTTATGATTTGAATTGCCATGCCAAATGTTTTATATTTAGAATATGTATATGATGAGGACGCTCAGGTAAGTCCCAGGTGAGTTTATGAATTATGAATATGAATAACGGTTCTGATTAATTGAGAAACCTTGTGCTCATAAACCTGCACTCCGGTGTTAGTGATTTAGTCAGAGATATGGCACATGCTTGTTTATAATGTCACATCTCGCACCCTATGCTCACATTGGATCCAATTTAGGTGCACAGTCTTGTCGTACAAACCATTATAGGTGGTTCCGACTCGTAGGTGATTAGCGATTTATCGCACAACTATTATGAGAGCGTAGTATTGAGCATAACTATATTACATCCAGTCTTGTCGTACATACCCTACAATGGTTCCGACTCATGTGCAGTGTAGTGTCGTATAGGTCACTTGTAGTGACTCCGGCTTGATTGACTAATGAACTATGAATTTAGCCGTACAGACTTCTGCAGAAGTTCCGGCTAATATGTTATTTTCCATGAATTTATTCTCACCCGAGTTACTTATTATATTTTATGTTTTGGCATGGCATACTTATGAATATGGATATGTGAAGCATGATTTGAATATATATATATATATATATCTATATTCTATTTCTGGGAAAATTATACATGTTTTACGGCAAGAGGTTAGAGCGTTTGTAAATGAAATGATTTTGAAAAGCTTTATTTTTGTCCACTCATACTTTCTGTTTTGCGCCCCTCCAGGTTTTAGGTAGACTTGTTGTTGGTGGCGTTCGAGGATCTCGGCGGTTCTGACAGAATATAATATTCGTAGGATATCTTCTGGTACTGTATAACTAGTACTTGTCATACTGGACTGCACCTAGACTTTCTATGCTCTGATTAGGTGTATTTACACTTGTATCTCATTCCTAGCACTTTCTGCTTATTAGTGCACATTAATAGCTTTCGATTTTTATTTATTTGTAAATTTCTTATCCTTATCGTTTCCGCACTGTGTACATGGCTACGTTACCCTCTCGTGATGGCCAACACGCCTTGATTTAGGTCGGGGTGTGTCACCGGCCTAGACCCCCACCACATCCCGGGCTCGACTCCGTCGTAACACGATATTATTCGCTTTGGGCCCCGACCAAGCCCTCACGGTTTTGTTTATGGGAACTCACACGAGAACTTCCTAGTGGGTCACCCATCATGGGATTGCTCTTGCGCGAACTTGCTTAACTTCAGAGTTCCGATTGAACCTGAAGCCAGTGAGTTCCAAAAATGCCTCGTACTAGGTAGATATGGGAATATACATATAAGGCTTATATGATCATCACCCCTGAACGATGTGGGATCTTACAATCCACCCCCTTAGGGGCCCGACATCCTCGTCGGCACACTTCCGGCCAGGGATTGACTCTGATACCAAATTGTCACATCCCAGCCCGGGCCCCCACCACATCCTAGGCCCGACTCCGCCGTATCACGATATTGTCCGCTTTGGGTCCCAACCACGCCCTCACGGTTTTGTTTCTGAGAACTTCCCATTGGGTCACCCATCATAGGATTGCTCTCGCGCGAACTCGCTTAACTTCAAGGTTTCGATGGAACCCGAAGCCAGTGAGTTCCCAAAATGTCTCGTACTAGGTAGAGATGAGAATATACATATAAGGCTTACATGATCCTCACCCTTGGGCGATGTGGGATCTTACATTTTATGTAAAATGTACCCATTTGTTAATGTAAAATCTATTTATTTTTTTATTTAGAATGTGTACATATTTATAATAAATTGTACCCTTTTTCAAATTTTTTGAACGCTATGGGTACATTCGTTTGCCACTTGCCAGTTATTATTTCAAAGGTATATTGTTACGTATTTTTATTTATTTATTCAATCAAAATTTTTGAGTATTTTCTTTTTTATTGTAATCGTTTTTAATTTATATGCCGTATAATATGGGATTTTAAATCCCATAAGATGTCAAGTTATTAATATCAAACATATCAAAATACATATTAATAGCAATAATGAGATGTACAAAGTCAAGGGACTTTGATAAAAAAAAAATTGAATACCATTAAGATTTTAGTAAAAAAGTATTAGTGGCTAGGGACTAGATTCAAAGTCTCCCATTATATATCCACATCACATGGGCGAGTCAATTCTGAAAAGTGAAAGGAAGGAGAAATTTTTCATTATGATTGAAACGCAGTGGTACATCATGTGTTTTTATATAATTAGTGGGAAATTTTAATATTTAAGTTATTAACTTTTTAACACACATATTCCATTAGTTATATAGTGATATGATGTACCATAATGTATTACAGTCACACTAAAAATCTCTCGAAATGAAGGAGTTGACATGCAGTTGGTTAATGACAAGTGTAGACTAACTATCTTCTTAATTATGTACATGTACACAACAAAGATGGATCACAAGGCTTGATAGCAAGTCACCATCTTATCATCACAAGAAAGACTGAAACGATGATGGAAGAACACCTAACAATACTAGCCAAATTTTTGTTATTGTAGTTGGCCAATTGACTCAAATTAATTAATTTGGCTAGTTACGGGACATTATTAGATATTTTAGCTTAAATTAAAATATGGTGATATTATCTTTTTTCATAAACTTAACAACCCATTTCTTCTCATGAAGCCCATAAACAATGCAATAATGTTTGGTAAAAATTTAACTCTCTCTTTTTAGCTAAATTTAATTACTATTTGCAAAGTTAAAATAGCTAGTCATTCAGCTAAGATGTTGGAGCTTGTTTTTTTTTTCTTTATTTTTTTGTTTTTTTAACCAACGATATTATCTACGCTAAATGTGAGGAGGTGAACTTAGCCTCACAATAAGCTAGCAATAATGTGGTTCAAATTTGTCTTTGGTGAGAATCGAACCTAAGATCTCTCACTTACAAGTGAAGAGGAATACTACTACACTATAGTACTAAGTCAAAAAACCTCATTTAGCTAAAAAGCCAAAAAGCGTCATTTAGCTAGGTTATTGGAAATGCTCTAAAATCACACATCACCACTTAAAAGATCATTTCAGTATGTGTTATCAATTCATGTAGCGTGAAATGTCGATTTAGTCCTTGAAATATTACGTAAGTGATAAATTTTTAAAATATTATTTTCGAAAAATCTATCAATTACATCCATAATACTAGACTACATTACTAGACCAATGAAAGTCTGTGTATAAGTAAGGAGTTCAATTTCCTCTAATGTAAAATAAAACTACTGTGAACTTTCAGTTTCTTAAAGTTTAAATTGTTAACGCTAAAATTGCTACATGAACTTTATGGTATCTGTCCCAAATTCCAAACCCAAGCTTAATTATGAACACTCATACAATAATTTAACATACACATTAATTTTCGGGCAAAAACGTAAAGTTCATCGCAAAAAGTTGTTCACTATGAATATATGCACTTACATGATTTGATTGTAGGACTTAGGAAGTTACAATTGATTTACTTTTTAATCCATGATGCTTCTTAGTGTTATATATTAAATATAGTTATCACTGCCAAGGTTTTTCTGGTGGATTAAATTTGGTGAGATCGGAGTTTTGCTTTGAAGCAAAGCTATATCATCATAATATAAAGTAAAATCTGTTGGTGGTATTCGAGTTGAAGCATGTGAGGTTGGGTAGGAATCGTGCCCCAAAAGTAAAGGAAACATGACTATAAATTGGCAAGCGACAACGTAATACTATTTCATCTTCAAAAACTTGTCTCCGTACCTTCTTCCCATGCATGAATCTCTTTGACGCTTCTTTCTCTAAGGCTGTAACAATATGATAAAATCAATAAGTTAGTTTGGACAAACACCCGAGCCACGTGTCATGATAATATAATGGTTCATTGTTTGGGGGGCCTAACCCTAAACTAGCTAGGATATGCCTTAATTCAGATCCAGTTTGCTCCAATCATAGTGGGCTTGCTACAAGAGATTGTAAACATTACTAGGGAAAACCTCTCTTCAGACAACATGCCATTGTCGCAAATGCTAACAAGGTTGCGACGACGAGATTACCCGATTCCGTTGTTGTAACTACTCGATGCTTTTGACAGGGCATAAGTTCTGTTTCGAAAGGTCATTCTTTTGAGACGGCCAAAATTATCCGTCACAAAGTTATGCCACAAAAAATGTTTTCCTTAACTTCATTATCTTGTGAGTGTGATGTTGTATATAGTGGCCGTACCCAATAGTTTATCTCGTAGGATCTCCTTCACTGAAGAACTTCCACGATCTCCCACCAATCTCTCATTTAGATCCCCTTTTGACCTTCATTTCCAATGGCCTTTGATTTTTTTGATAACCTCTAATTGGTGTGTGCTCCACGAGTATTGCTATGACCTTTTCTAACCTGTCATTTCAATAGAAATTCATAAAGTACATCCCCGAGGCTACTCCGTCCCACTGGCCTATTGATGCCTTGTACACGAAAGTTGAAGATTCTTAATTATGCTCCATAAGTAGTGCTTTGAAAATGTGCTTAATTACAGCATGCGTTACGTTAGTTTCCACAACCACAATTATTTTTCATGTATTTTTAATCTTTTGTCTTGTATTATGAGGGGTTAGGTTTATATCATCCTGACTACGTGTACCTCTTTTTATTTTATATATCAATAAAACTCCCCTCGTACCGTCGAGATTTCCTAAAAAAAAAAAAAAGTTTTCACAACCACAAAGTATACACATAGCATGAAAAACCAAAAATACATCAGTCCACCTCATATTAGATTGCGATGGAACGCCAATTTGGTCAATTCTAATAGTTTACATCAAGATAATATTGTTTGTTAAAAAAAAAATGCAATACATAAAATATATAACATTATAGTTTGTCTATAAGAAATAATTGATTCATTTCAAGAACGAAAAAGTGAAGTATTTTCTGTAGCAAATGGACCTAAAAAAAATAGGGAGTTTTAACGAAACACTCCCGGTACTGTTCACTTTAACGAAAAATGACAATTTTACTCTAAAAAATCTCTCCTGATACTATTCACTTGCAACATATTTTTGTCATTTTGATTAAAACTCAAAGTTTTCAAGTCATTTTCATTAGTTTTCCTAAAAAAATATAAATCGTTTTCTAACTTGCACTGTGCATGTGCATTCTTCTACATATTGCCCCACAACGACTTTTGGTTGGTCGGAGCATTGTGGAAGTGGCATATACATACCAATTGAAACTGTCTGATATAATATGTCCCAACACAGAGAAATGCAATGGGTGTGTACTATGGTGCAGTATATTTGTGTGTGTGCATAGTAATCTGACGGCAGATCCACTAGTTCTGTTAGGACATGTGGGCTGTGACTATATTCCCACTTTTGCTCTTAACCCTTCCCCACAAACCTCCAGGATTGATCTCAGTATATTAGACCATACATGCCATTCTTCTAACACGTATCTCTCCACCATCGCAATTATTCATGGTTTATGACGCCATCCCACCCAACATTTTTGCTACTTAAGGATCTACCAGGGTCCAGTTCTTTCATTCTTTGTCTAAATCTATCATGATTCTTGATGTCATTTCTCACCTTCAAATTCTTACCCGCTTAGTAGTAGTTTACTAGTTTGTGGGCAGCTGAAGATCAGCTATATATTGGCTATTGCAGTAGTAGTTAAAGAGTTGGAAGCTAGCAGCTTCTGAAGGAGAATCTCCAAATTGCAATTTTTTGTGTTTTATTAAAACCATGGTAATTTTTTGTTACAATTACATGACATACATTTGAGTATTATGTATATATTTTCCATTTTTTTATTCTCAATGCATGTAGGTTACTTTCTTTCTCATTAATTATCACATGTTATGAGCTTTAATTTTTAATTGTCTATCGTTGACTTGTGTGAGATTGATCGCAACATTTTCATCTATTATCTATATATTAGTTGTCCTTAACAATTAATACATGTTTACTTATAGGGAATATGAATTGGAACTATTTTGATTCTTGAGTTTTACGTGTTTACTAAAGTATGAGAAGTATTTCACTTCTCAACTGTTTCTATGTATTTATTAACACAGATAAAAATATTAAAAGTATGAATTTCTCCTTAAATTTGTAATCAAAATTTAAAAATCAGGAATCAAATCAACTAGGAGGATTTGGTTGCTCCAGATTCCATTTTCTTCATCTTCCCTATTTCTAAGTTTTTCGATTCCTTCCACGTATTTGTCCTTAAAATTTGTAATCAAAATTTAAATAACGTTGTTTTTTTGTATAAGTTATATAGAATAATCTACACTTAATCATTTAAACTCTGAAAAGGGAGATTCAAACATGAACCTCGAATGGATATGCGAATGTTCTTAACCAATTGAATTACAAGCTACTTACAAATAAACTTGCATTAAAAGTAATTAAATGTGGATTAATAGATTACGTACACTTTGAGCCGCTCTAATTATTGGAAACCTGTTGTATTGTACTTCTACAAATCAATCGTAATCAAAATGTAAACCAATGACAATTGTTGGTCATTACGTAGTCTTTCATACGTATACACAAATGATGTCATATCTGCAACACAAGTCTTTGTTTTTTTCTTTTCTTTTTAAAAATATATTACTGTACTTTGGCAAGAAAATATTTCAATTCCTATCCTACATAAAATGATTTACGTACAGTTCGAGTTCCTTCCTTTGAAATCACAACAGCAGAGACCTAATTAAAGTCAGATTTTTTGTGCTGATTAAGCTTCCACGATGTCTCTCTTACTCCAATATTTTTAATAGTTTTTTAAGTATAACTTCTCTTCAACCCTCAAATCCTACTTTTGGTGATTCAATCAAAACATTTGTTCCCTCCTTGCTTAACAGTGTGGAGATGAATATATTCCATCAAAAATATATAATTTGGATATTTTACCTGGAAATTTCCAGGTTGTTCAGCCATACAACTTATATAAGTCTTCGGTCTCCGTCGATTTTTAGTTCATGAGTTGACTTGGCTCATGCAATTGATTCACAAATTCACCAGTTGAGCTGTTGTATTTTACAAGTTGAAACAAAATATTTAAATTGCCCAAAACACACTTTCCTCGTTAATGCCACGAAAATGGCATGCAATGTACCCAAAAGATTTCGTCAACCCTAACCTCTTTCTTAAGCTCTTTTGATTGTAATTTCTCCAGAACAATTTGGGTTGATTTGGGAAACTTACTTTGTTATTTCCTCCGGCCGGCAACCATACACTTTCTTGTCGCCGTCTTCGGGAGAAGGTTTTCCTGTATATATGTTTCCCATTTACTGACCTAAACCAGAAATTTTCATATTTATTTATTAATTTGTTATATGTTTCCCATTTTATTTGCTTCTCTTTGTAGATAAAACCAAGCACACATGAATATTAGAGCAATGATGCAGCGGACCCACGAGGCGTTTGTTCTTCTGTTTCTGGCCTTACTCTCCAAGGCAACTAGTGTGAAGCCTTGCCCTAGGCCAAGCCTGCCGCAGTCCGACAGCAACT
Organism: Malus fusca; assembly: GCA_035220775.1. Classification (NCBI taxonomy): domain Eukaryota; kingdom Viridiplantae; phylum Streptophyta; class Magnoliopsida; order Rosales; family Rosaceae; genus Malus; species Malus fusca. The sequence goes on from CM069062.1 coordinate 25,659,288, forward strand.
TCTGTTTGAGTTGGAGACTGGCGGTGGAGACCAACAGTATGCGTGGGTGGCGTACGGTGCCAATTCGGTGCTTTCGCTACGTCGAAACTTACATGATCGGAGGTCAGTATGAACGGGACATCAATTTTATCGTTGGCCAAATTCTTAGCTATGCGATTGGAATAGCTTTATCTAATGATGGCATGGATGCTTGGATTTTGGACGTGGATGACACTTGCTTATCTAATCTCTTCTACTACAAGAGCAAGCGATACGGGTACGTAATATATATGTTAAAATATTACAGAACTTATGGGGTAATGTTTAGTTATGTTGTCAGATAAATATATTGTCACACTGTCAAATAAAGTAAACGTGAGAGAGATGTAGAAGGAATCAGATAACAAGTGCAATTGCAGGAAAAAAAAAAAAACTTTTACCTGGAAGCCCAGATTTCTTTGCCGGAGAGGATTTCTTCGCTGTGCTTGAGGAAATTGACTGGAGGTTTTGGAAAATTATACAGAGCAAGAAGATGGAAATTAGGCGGAGAGATGGGAAATCAGGCGGAGCAATCGAAGAAGAATGGAGGGAGAGGAAACGAGAAACTTAATTAGGTGGAGAAGATGGGGAATTCTGGCGGAGCAATCGAAGAAAAATGGAAGGGAGATGAAACGAGAAACCGCAAATTAAGGCCTTACCGATTTCCAATGTGTCAAACTCAAAAGTCACTGCCCTCTGTCAAAAGCCATCCCCTCTGTCAAAAGCTGTCAAAAGCCATCCCCTCTGTCAGATCAAATTCCAAGGCGTCAAAAGGAAGATTCATTTATGCATACTGTTTAGAACTTTCTTGTTAAAATGCGTGGTTAAGATTCTCAGAAGTCTATTAGTATCATATATTTTGCACATTGTTGGTCAAGAGAACGTTCTGCTTACATTTAAGCCTATGAATTTACTAGTTCATTTTGCCATGACTAATTTGTAATATACAGGTGCGATCCTTTTGATTCATCTGGGTTCAAGGCATGGGCAAGGACTGGAGGGTGCCCAGCAGTTCCTGGTATGCTGGGACTTTTTAGCAAGCTGGTGAATAGTGGGTTTAAGGTGTTCATGGTCACAGGAAGAGATGAAGAGACCCTAGGCCAAATTACTACCGCAAACTTGCATGATCAGGGATTTGTTGGTTATGAACGGCTAATTTTGAGGTAAGAATATTGTGATGTGTGATACTATATGTGCATGCATCCCTCTTTCGTTGATCACGATGGATGATTTTGTCAAAAACCGCATAGGATAGGAGTTCATTAATTGGCTCAATAGAAAAAGAAGTGACAGAAGGAAAATCTCATGATGAAAAAATCTTCCGTCATGTTTGACTGGATAAGTGGGTTTGAAAGACCAAAAAGATTCGTTGTACTAGAAGCAATCCAAGTCAAAAGCATGTTTACGACTATTTTAGGGTTACTCTGATTTTTCTTCGTTTTTATTGTGTTGTGAAAATAAATAGTTGTGAAAAATAAATATGTAAGTGTTTGGTAAACTATAATGCTAAAAGTGCTTTTAACAAAAAAAAAAAAAAGATGGGGATAAGTTTATCAATATGAAAATTTTATTAATTGGTACTGTTCACATATCTCCAATGAAAAACGTGTTTTTTTTAGAAGCATGCGTAGAGAAGCTTCTGATGTTTTACACCCATGATTTTGAAAAGAAAAAAAAAACTCTATTTTTTTTTCATTTACCAAACACAATTAAAGCTCCAACTTTTATAAGAAATTGCTTTTAAAAAATTTAACCAACCCCAAACCAGCCGTATCAAATTTAGCCTAATGATTGGATTCATTGGAATTATCCGAGTCAATAACAAAGAAGTGTCAAACTTTTGGGAATACATCCGGCGTAAGTGTTATACACGTTATGTTGTCAATCCACACATGCTGTTATATGTATGTCCATAAAGTATCAGATAAATCATTCACTTATATTATTGCATAAATTGTTAGTTGTTTGACAGTGTGACCGTCACAATAAAATTCCACTTCTAAAGTAATCCTATTGCTTAATTACAAAATCAATACATGTCACTACCTACCAAATACCACCTACCAAATGTTGACTAGGTTTCAATAACTTGATATATTCTTCTAATGGGTTGGGGATTAAGTAATTAAAGAAAATAATTGGACATTGTCACGTATTATTGTAGTGTCTCTACCTAAAGTTAGTTTGTTATTGTTGTGTCACTACATAATTTAGTTTGTGTGCCTAATTGCAGGACTCCAGTTTACAAAGGGCAGAGCGCAGTTGTGTACAAATCAAACGTTCGGAAGCAATTGGTAGAACAAGGTTACAGAATTTGGGGAAATATAGGAGACCAGTGGACTGATCTTCAAGGAGATTGTGTTGGCAACCGCACTTTTAAGCTTCCAAATCCCATGTACTTTGTCCCTTAATTAACTGAATTACCAAACCCTAAACCCTTGAATTATCAGAGTTACTAGTGGAAGTCTTGTTACTTTTACTAAATATATTATCGGAAAAGTGCAATTATATAAAATCTCATTTACGTTGTGCCTTAAATCATGATATAATAAGACTCGCATAAGAAAAAAAAATACTTTCGAGTATCTCAAACTTTTGCATTTTGCATCTTCAGCTTACTTTTCCCTAATTTTCAAATTGGATGCATGTCACCGTATTGATTGTCGTTCATTATTTACTCATATTCTAAATTTTGATATTTACATTTTTGAGAGGCAATTTCGTAATTTTAAATTTCAATTGCTCTTTATTTAATTTTTTTTAGAAGAAAAATAAAATTAAACAGAAAAGTCTTTAGGGCATCCAGTATAAGAGTTATCAAAGTGCAAGGCATTCCTTGCATAACTACAAAGAAGAGATAAAAATAAAATTCATGTGAGTGATAGTAATATGATGTATGTGAATAAAGTCAATTGATCTCATTTATAAAACATTTCACAATCCTTTACATATAAAATAATCCTCACTCACAAATCACAATTGAATCCCCACAAGAATTCAACGTGCTTTTCTTTCACATATTTATATAATAAAACAATAGGGTTAGGGCGACGTCATAAACTTTGCGTTCCATAACCTCATGGGACTGGATAGCAAGGATACCCAAAGTAGGACATGTCATGGAACCAGATAGAAGTTATGCACATGATTCCTAAACCTCTCAAAGAAATAGAGCAAGATTCCAGAACCTCTCATGAAATTTGACATGAAGTAGGCAACTAGAACCTCTCATGGAACCAAACAAAAGTAGTGTTCCAAAACCACATGGAACCTACTAAAAGTAAAGTAGGGTTCCAAAAACACTCATGAAATCAAGGAAAAAAACAGAGTACTCTAGGTGGGATATCATATCCACGCATGAAATTAGAAAGGAAGTACACAAGGCAACGGTCCATACTAGCTCTCTCACTTCGCAATTTTTAAATATACATACATAGATATATATATATAGATCGATGAGTAGTAGTAAACACATTTATAAATCCATGTTCACAAAATATATAAATCCATGAATTTCGGCCCAACAATGTGAATCTTTGGGATTTGGATCATTTCCTGAGCTTGGGAGGCGGAGCCTCTAAGCAAATCACACGGACCGTTGAATTTTGATTCAACGGTTACAAACAAGACGCCATTCTAAAAGTTATAATAATTGTAACAACAGCCCATGTGAGTTGTTTGATACATGTTATATAACTCTCAAACAATGGAAAAGATATTCGGGAAACAAGGAGGAAACGGGGAAGTATTCAACCTCCAAAAAGTTCGGACGAAACTTCGCACATAGGCATTATTCAACACAGATTAATTGGAATGCTTGTCGCACAAACTACGACTCCACTTTTTTCCTCCCATTTCCTAACTTGCATTCAAGATTATTCCTTCTGAAAGGGCTTTTCTCAAGAGTCTTCTAAATACACTATAAGCACATACCTCGTATCCGTATTCGTATCCGTATTCGTTTACACAATCTTAATCTTGACAGGATGAACGATGCAGATGTGTCGAAGCAGATTCAGCAGATGGTCAGATTCATTCGCCAAGAGGCCGAAGAGAAAGCCAATGAGATTTCTGTCTCTGCTGAGGAGGTACCTTATAATGCATTTCTTTTTTCTACACTCGACTCAACTGCAATTTGCATAGCATGCCAACATCAATTTTCATGACTGTGATCATAATAATGCTGTTAATTTTGAGTACTTAGGTATTCTAAGTGGTGTAGTGTGGTCTTGCTGTCACGAACTACTGATGGAATAAAAAATCTGCAATATCTACCGACAAATTTACGGAAGTATTTGATTAGGGGGAAATATGGATATACTAATAATGTCAAATGAAACCGTCAAGGTAATAGCTATGAAAAGACTCCCGGAAGAGGGCATTCAATATGCCTTAGAGACGTATGATCGTTACACATCAATTGGGTTATTCTATTCCATCTCCCTGAAAGACAATAACTCATTATTCAAAGTCGTTAATAGCATGGTGATGCATCTATACAAAACTCCTACCCAAGCACACGTAATGGAGAAGTAGGCAGTCATGCATCGCTTCGATTCATCCCTAGAAAATTAAATTAGCAATCGGAACATTGCTGTTTTTACATTTGATTGCATAAATAGTTGATATTTATGGGGATTTTAATTTGTTTTCAGTAATTTGTTGACAGGAGTTTAACATTGAGAAACTGCAAATAGTTGAAGCTGAAAAGCAAAAGATCAGACAAGAGTATGACCGCAAGGCAAAGCAGGTGGACGTCAAAAAGAAAATGTGAGTTTATTTATTTATTTATTTCATCCTCACTAAGCTAATCCATCACTTAATCTTCACCATTTTTCTTGAAAAGATTATTGGAATTAGTAGTTAATTAAGGGTTTGATTTTGGTGTACGTAGCGAATACTCGATGCAATTGAACGCGTCGCGTATAAAAGTTCTTCAAGCGCAAGATGACATTGTAAATTCCATGAAAGAATCTGCTGGCAAGGATCTTCTCAAAGTTGCTGATGGCAAGAAGGCATACAAGAAGCTCCTCAAAGACTTGATTGTTCAGGTACTTGACCATCGTAAGAAGAATAACTTTAAATCGTCGCTTATAAACCACGATTTAGTACCTCTTTAATGTTTGTAACCGGTTGTGTTTGTACGTATTAATCTAAAGTGCCGGAAATGTTCTTGAACTTGTATGTATATAGAGTTTACTGCGGCTAAAGGAGCCAGCAGTGTTGCTGAGGTGCAGAGAGGTTGACAAAAAGGTTGTTGAGTCTGTGTTGGAGGAAGCAAAGAAAGCTTATGCTGATAAAGCCAATGTTCCTGCCCCCAAAATCACCGTCGACGATCGTGTGTTTCTCCCACCTCCTCCGAAGGGTGGCGATTCCCACGAACCCTATTGGTATTCTTTCTGCTCATTACCTCAGTTTTCTTCTTGCATTGATTTGTGCACATATATGCAAAAGGCTGCTGTATGCACATTATCATTTTGTTTGGTTTGATTGTTTGGAAGTTCTGGTGGAGTGGTGGTGGCCTCCCAAGACGGGAAGATTGTTTGCGAAAACACCCTTGATGCGCGGTTGGATGTCGTGTACAGACAGAAACTGCCTGAGGTAAGATTAAGCAAAGTATGAAGTTTCATCTGGACATTCATTCAGCACAACAGAATCGAAACGAAAGCGAAACTAGGAAGAAAAACAAAACTCAACTTTACCTTGCATGATCAGTTCACTTATTTGGTTTCTTTCCCTGCAGATTCGGAAGCGCCTTTTAGGTTAAACCAGAGGAGTACTTTCTTACAAGTGAGAAGAAGACTTGTTCTTTGTTGGTTTAGCAGTTTACTTCTGAGATGATGAACTTTTGCTTCCAGAAAATAACGGTTCTTAGCTTACTCTTAAATTAGGGTAAGCCAATTCATAATATGTTACATTGTTTACCAAAAACTCCGAATTCATGTGTTAGGAAAATAAAACAGACTTAAGAGATTCTAATTGATATTTCAAAGATTAATAGAACTACTTGTATAACATTTAGACCACATTATTGAACACATGAGGCGGGATTCGAGGAGAATCCATCTCCGTAAACAATGCGGTCACTAAATGTGATACATGTAGCATTACTCTTTGCATACGTGATACAAACTACGGGATCCCTTCAAAACCTCCAAACTACTTCTGAAGACAATATTTTGTTAGCAAAGCAGCTACCTAGGAAACAGAATATCTTTTACTCCTACCAGTTTTCCCCTCAGATCCCCGGGACTTCCGACCTGATTTCTTCGGTTTGCCTCCCGCTTGGCCATTAAAAATCCCAATCCTTCCGATCCCTTTAGAGAGTGAGGTCAAGAAAGTCTTCCCGTGTCCTGTTTTATCCATCATTCCCTGTTTCATAAACAACTGCTCTTTCTCCAATTCACTCAGCCTCACTCTCATTCTCGAAATCTCCAGCTTCAGTTCTCGGTTTTCTCTCCTTAACGAAGCGTAGTTGTCTCGAGGGGACATGGCTGCGCTTGGCACACCACTGCTTATTCTCTGCGAGGGGAACCCGTCTCCGGAGCTTCCAGACAATGCATTCTTCAAGCGGAGCTGCTCGAAGTACAGGACTTGCACTGTCATCTTGACTGGGAGTCTATCGTTTTGTGCAGCGTGATTGCAGGCTTCTTGAGAGAGCTTTTGGCAGTTTATGAACTTGCACAGCTTCTTGCATTCTTGTTCAGTCATCATTGAATGAACCTAATAAATAAACATCGAAACAAAATCAATTCAAATATAAAGGGAACTCAATCCAAAATCGTGCAACACAAAATCGAATAAAATCTACCTTCAAATATATATCCACCGCCCTGTAAATCCCGTCATCAATCACACGTGCATAATCGGGCAGTATTTCAATCATGGCAATGAATTTTGGTAAGCTCAGGTAAGGATCAGGAGCAATTTCAGCTAGATATGAGTCAATAAGCTTTCCAACTTTCAACAATGAACCATGACTCGGAGAACCAAGGCCTTCAGACTCATATCCACAATCTTCGCTTTCTTCTTCTTCCTCAATCCGCTGCAGAAAATTCACCAGTATTCGATGAACGGTGTCAATATCGTACAACGAACCCCCTGCTTGGATCGAGGGTATAAGGAGATCATCAAGCGAAACCATTTCCAACCGTAAAGCAATCCTCCTTTCGAGCTCAAGCCTGCAGGCTATTGTTGCATCCACCATTATTGCAATTCTCAGCATTCCAAACATAAAACTCAGTGGCACCGAACAACTTTTCTCCGTTGGCATTAAGCTAACGAGGGTTTCCACAATGGTTTTCTGGTCATGTTCTGCCATGCCAGCAATTGGCTTCACTTTTCCTGGATTCCAAATTTGACATTTTCCGATTCCCTTCAAGGATGCTTGAGCAAAATGCATCAAAGATGCAAAAATGCTATCCGGTCGAACACCTAGTGTTGTCATAGCACATATAACCCTTTGATAATAATCGATCCTCAGAATCGAGAGATCTTCAACCCACCACTCAAGACGATCACTCTTAAGCTCTGTAGACTCACCGCCACAACTTAAAAGTGACAACCCTGATGCTAATTGTTCCTTGCAAGCATTCATGGCAATAGCCTCCACACATCTACTAGGAATTTCAACCTCCTCCGCTATAGAAGGTAGCGTCTCACACGTGGCAAGGACTTCTACTGACTTTTCGAGACTCTCAACTACAACTTCACTCAGATAAGTCTCCGTTCGTGCAATAAGGTTTTCATCCCTGTAGTCTTCAGTCATTTCCAAGTACTCTGCAGCGCAACGCAGATGGGCTACATTTACAGTTGTGATCTCAAAGTTTATGCCATAACAGAATTTCATTGCGAGTTCAAATGCCTGCGCCCCTCCTGGTATGTCGAGGAGCTCCAATTTTGCCGATGAATCCTTGGTATCTGCAACCATTTTCCGAATCTTTCCACTTCGAGACACCAGTGGAAACTTCAACAGGATAGAACCATGTGTGATTAGCAAAACAGAAAAATGCAATGCTACAGCTTGTATTATAATTAATTTAAGACCTAGTGTGTAGCAATAATAGGTAACAAACACATTGGCAAAACAGAAGAGTGTACCTTATGCAGCAAGAAAGACTCTCCATCGACGACGATTGTAATGTCCCCGGCAACATCTGAAAAGATACTACATGAAACATTGAAATTCTAAAGTCAGCTGTATGAATCCTAGAACTGTATTACGCTCAGTTTTGCGCCAAATCTTCCGTTATCTCAAAGTACTGTTCCAAATGTTTATATGTTTTTGTCTATTATGTTAATTAATTAATTTTAAAATGCTATGTCCTGTCTAATATGCTAAATAATTAACGAACTCTGTGAGCCCCCACATCCAGGAATTGTACTTAAGAATTTTAAACAGAATCATCACCAAATTAAACTTACAAAACAAGCCAAATATAGAACAAAAAAACAGTTGAAAAATTAAAATAACAACACAACAGAGTTGAGAAAATCAAAAGAAAACAAAAACATATCGTGCATCATATTATGCAAGTGATGAACACTAGCAAAACTTAATGAAACATCGCATAATTAGCATGCAGTTGATAGCTTAAGAGCTAAACAAAAGAAAGCATGCAGACGTAAGTTAGGCCGGTTTAACTCGGGCATTACAACCGAATTTAAAACCTCTATTTCTCTAGATTCGAGTAGTTTAGAACATCGCATTGGTAGACGAAGAAAATAAACAGAAAAGATTAGAAGAGTTGTAGAGTTACAGAGGTAGATTACCGAGTGGTGAAGGAACTGCAGAGCTTAGGAGTTGGAGAGCGGTTTGAAAAAGAAAAAGGGTTTTCAGAAACCATCCCCATTAATTCTCTTCACCACCGCCAACTGCTGAATCTCAAACAGTGTTTTCGGATCATATTCATCATTCCTTCTCTCCTTTTTCTTCTTATTTTTACGTAAATAACCCGGTGGCGTTGAGAAATTTACGGTTGGACCGCTGCTCCTTCTTTTTATGGGGACATGCTCGCTGGTGCAGCAGCCACCTTTTGCTTTTGCTTCTTCATCATTCTTTTGTCTTGTATTGCGTTCTTCTTTTTCTGTTTTTAGGGTTTTTTTATTTATTTTTTTTATTTTCAAGATAAACAGAAAAAAAAGAGTAATGCAAGGAAGATTAAATTTGTAGATAAAATTTTAAAAATTAAAGGACATGGAAATTGATGATTGGTTTATTACTTACACGTTGATAAACGTACTTATTCTTATTGGTGACATGTCATTTAGTTTACAAATTTAGTGTCTAAATTTGATCTCTTTAGCATTTTTCGAAAAGAAATAATTTGTTTGGTTGAATTTCAAAAACAGTGCGCCAGTTTCATAATATTTAATTTTCAAATAAATAGATTTCATGAAAGTTAATTTGTACACAAATTTAAAATTACATTAATTTTTTGTTCAAATAAATTACATTAATTTTTATTAAAGTATTTGAAAGTAAATTACCCAAGAAAAGCATTTGCAGTTTTTTTTTTCCATTAAGTTGTTTGGTTTTAATTCGGGAGAGTTTCAAGTCGGGATTAAATTGCAACTTATTTTGAATTTGTAGTGAGTATGTAGTTTCTTGGGTAGAAATTATAGTTTTAAAATTGAATTACAGTAATTTTTTTATCCAGACCTATTAGACTTTTTCAGCAAATTTTCTTAAACGATCAGAGAAGGATCTTGTATTCTAAAATTTAAAATTTTCTTAAAAAACTTTAAGTTCGATTTTGGATAAACCCGAATTCATACTAAATAATATTAGACTAACTCATTGTAAGCTTAATACATTTTCTCACCGTGTAGATAATATCGTAACGGTATAAAAAGAAGAGTTGGGACCTGTATTATAATATTCTTTTTTGAATTAATTTTTTCATAAATGTATATTTGTAATGGTGCGACAGAATTGGCACGGAATAAAGATGGTATTATTACAAGTACTACATTTTTCTCCTTTTCCTTCTCCCAAATCAATTATTTGTTTATCATATTCGAACCCTAATATGGATCAGTGCTGAAGATAAAAAGCCCAAATGAAACCAACCGGCCTTATAAAACTTAAAGGCCCGGTGAAACAGTTTGGGCCACGGATACATACCCATTAAAAGCCCTCCCCCTAATTTTAACAGTTGCAATTTCTCACCCGCACAATTTTTTCATGAGTAAACGGTTAAAATTTCACTAAATGAGGTTGGGTGTGTGGACTGCACACCATTCTTTTGTAATGCGCTGAGAACAACCCCCATTTTAACATATGACTTGACCCTTATTCTTTCGGTGGTGATTTTTAAACGCTTATTAAATAAGAGTGTGTAAAAGGCGAAAAAAATAATTTTATTATTTTTCTAAACTTCAAATAGAAGAATAAAAATATTTAAAAAAAAATTGATAAAAGGAGATTAAAGGGTGAAAGAGAAAAAGCAAAAATATTTGACAATTGTGTGTTTTTAGAGCCTTATAAAGTGGCATATGCGTGAAATACTCGATGGAGGCAGGGCCAATAAGCGAAAACAAAAAGTTGCGTGCGCCATGGCCAATTGAACCAGGATCCTCGCCGGATTCCGGGAATCTATTAATTCTGTCCGCTCATCGTACATCGTGCGATTAAAATTTATTTTAAATATTTTTATTTAAAATTAAACACAAACAATACTTAACAAAAACTAAACACACAGTATACGATAAACGGACATGAAACGGATTCCAATGATCCTCACCAAAATGATCCGACAGGATCTGGTAGCCAATTAGCCAAATAGCTTTTGCTTTTGCTTTCGCCCCTTATAGTTTTCCCAACGCGCAAAATATCCGAATTCCCTACCAACAGAGCTTACGGTCACTCACACAGCTCCACAGCAACAACAACAAGAAGAAGAACAAGCAAGAAGACGATGCGTACGCTGAGTGCTGCCTGCGCTTCCTATCCTCTGTAAGTTCTTCCCTTCCCACCCATCAGTCAGTCTTTTTGTAATTTCGCTTCAACCCATGTCTGTTTATCGAGCTGTCTCTTGGAAAATTTGAAAAATTTGGTAGCTTTGAACTTAATAACTTATTGGTAGGCTTATGTATCAAGAAAACAAGATTCTAACGAGCATTCTTAGTTCGAAAACTGTTTAATTGCACAAAAGAATGCGTTGAAAGTAACCATTTTGCGTGTAAAGTTAATTACTTGATGATGGTGGATTGAAGAAAATGATGTACCTTTTCGGCTGTGTTCGTGGCAGATGCCGGATTGTTTCGTTTGAATCGTGTCGTCAAGCATCGGATAAGTTATTGTTTCCTTGCAATGTGAGAGAGCAGCTTGCCAAAGGTATGTACTGATTGATGTACACTTGCTCATGTCTGCATAGTGAACCATGATCCAAGTTTCTTTGATCTTTTTCTGTATCTTTTGCAGCAAGAAGGATGCATAAGGGATATCGACTCAAGGCTGGCTTTTGGGAATCCATTAAATCCGGTAATTAAAAATAAAATGACAGTCGTGCACACAAATCACACACTGAAAGTTGGAGATTTTTAGTCAGGTGAATTGATTTAGAATGTTGAATTTGCCATGTCACTTAGTGCTCGATTGTTGAAACGGGCAAATATGAAGCCATTGATTGGTTTGAGCGCTTAATCAGTGAACTTGTTCTGTCATTCTTTTACCGTATATGACATATAATGCTATCTATTTCTCTCTCTATTTATCCAATTGCAACATGTGGAGATAGTATGCTATCTTATATCCACTGCGAAAGTCAAGTAACTTCAATGTAATTCTTATAGGTAGGTTGGCCTCGGAGGCCGCTGTCGAAACTAGCTGCATCTTTGAAAAATAGCTACTTGGTTGCCACATTGCATTCAGTTCGGAAATCACCTGGAACAGGTACATAGTGGATAGAGCATTGTTGCAGTCCTTTTTCACACAATTGGTGTCGCAGTCTATATTATATGACAGAAGGGAATGACCAGAAGAAGTTAATTGGGATGGCTCGAGCTACATCAGATCATGCCTTCAATGCCACAATTTGGGATGTCCTTGTTGATCCCAGCTATCAGGTACGCTTATACATTGTGTGTTGGACTTAAAGCACTAATCGCGTAACATGTTTTCATGACTGTTACCTATGATGTCTTTATCATTCAGGGCCAAGGCCTCGGAAAGGCTCTTGTTGAAAAGATTATACGGGCTCTTCTGCAGAGGGACATCGGAAACATTTCACTCTTTGCAGATAGTCAGGGTAAAACAACAATTATTTGTAGCGTTCAATCTATTATTGTATCGTGCCATTGTTCTATTTAAGTTTGTTCAAGATTGATGAGCTTGTCTGCCATTGCCATACAATTACAACTGCACGGTGACATCACAAATCTTTTTCCACCAACCCTACTCTACATCGATGTTCCTTCTTATGACTCGTCGAGCTTTTTCACTTCCACCTCTGCTGTTGCCTGCTTTAGCATTTTCAGCTTGTATTAACGTGGTCATTTTCATTGTCATTGCAGTTGTAGAGTTCTATCAAAATTTGGGTTTTGAACCGGACCCGGAGGGCATCAAGGGCATGTTTTGGTAACCAAAGTATTAGTTCTCACTTCAAAAAGGTCAAGCTTGTAACATTATTGTGCTATGTTAAATTGGTTTAGAGAGCAAGTGGTCAATCCAATGTCAAAGTTTATAATTTCCAAATTTGTGGCTCTATCCCTTTCATTGTGTTGTATACCTTATAGATATCATGTACTAAACCCTTGAGAAAGGAGACTTGAATGAATTAAAAATTGGGAACTTTCATGAAAAGGGCTTGGGGCTGAGTTTATTTTAACAAAAAATCATACTATAACTTTATTTAATGAAAAAAAATTAAATTTTAATGAAAAACCCTTAAATTTTAATGAAAATGACACAATTAAAGAAAAAAAAACCCTGACACAGGGGACATGTACACTGTTTATGAAACTGAACATTATTTATGAAACTGCACTATTTATGAAACTGAACGATACTATACTATTTATTAGTCCAATTTCATAAATAGTGCCTAGTTTTTTTGTCCATTTTCATAAATAGTATGTAGTTTTTTGTCATGATTCATAAATAATGCCTAGTTATTGAGTCCAGTTTCATAAATAATGTATAATAATTAGTACAGTTTCATAAATAGTGTCTAGTTATTGGTCTACTTTTATAAATAGTGCATAATTCTTGGTCATGTTTCATAAATATTGTCTAATTCTTACTCCTGTTTCATAAATAGTATAGTCCAGTTTCATAAATAGTTTCCGCCTATTGGTTTAGTTTTGAAAATAATGCTTAATTCTTGTTTTCGTTTCATAAATAGTATCTACTAATTGGTCCAGTTTCATAAATAATGTCTATTTATTGGTCTAGTATCATGAATAGTGTCTACTTATTGGTGAATTTTTATATATAGTGTTTAATTCTTGGTTCAGTTTTATAAGGTTTGAAACTTAGATCCTTTTGGATCCTGTAAAAGCACTCATTGCACCGAAAACGATAACCCAGAAGTGACTCTTTAGATCAAAATCTTGAGAAGATTATGTTCTCAGTAATTGTATTTAAAAAATTGTTTTCAATTACCAAATTAAAATTTCCTCATATTATTCACATACCTACAATAATAAATGTAGCTCTCCATCCAATTTCTTGAGCTTGGATGTCATCTTGGAGAAATTTTTCCTTGTGCCTGTAAGACAAATGGTATACTACGTGTTATTATATAAGTGGTGAAAATTTTTATTTTTTATGTTATTAATTTTTTAACACAAAAATCTCACAACTTGTATAGAGGTGTACCATCCCGTGTTCTGGGCACATTAAAGAGTTTCTCGTCATCATGACTACTATTGGAAAACAACACCACAAAAGTAAAACTGCAGAATGTAATTCAATTTGAAGTATTTTTCTTATTCTAAAAAAAATATCTATTAATGTAGCTGACAATGGGAGAAAAAAGTGAAGTGGGGGGGGGGGGGAGGGGGGGTACACGCCCCAGCGCAAGTTGGGTTTTTTAGGAGTTTTTTTATTTATTAGTCTTTTGTCCTTGTTATTAAATAAAGTTAGTGAGTGGTTTTTTATTAAAAGGTAAATATTTGAAGTCATTTTCATTAGTTTTATTTTTAAAATATTATTTGCTTTGTGCAATTGAAGTGAGTTGTTTCTGTGAAATCACGTTCCTGGATTTCATTATTATAATCTACATATTGGTATTATAGAGATTTTATATTATTTTTCGGGAAATTAATTATTTAAAATTCGTAGACCATTCGAGGTCACAATTTATATTGTTGAATAGATATCGAGATCACGAACGCATAGACGAAAGCCGTTTGCGAGTCCGAATTATAACGGTATAGTTATGGACGTTTGAAGTTGTTGCTAATATATATATATATTTGAAAAGAGAAGAAAAAGCCACAGGTGACACACCCCGTCCCAAAGGAGGGCGTGCTGGCCGTCACGTGCGAGTGACGTAGCCATTTGCACAGTGCGGAAGTTAAAATGATAAATAGAATTACGAATAAATAAAAGCCGAAACACTAGCAATACTAGCTAAGAAAGGATGCTAGTGCGAATCTCAGTGTATAAATATACATTCAGAGTAAAAAGAATGTCTAGTTGCAGTTGAGTAGGACAATTACTAAGATATAACACCCGAAGGTAAATTCTACTTTGGTGAATTCTGTCAGGACACCGTTGGATTCCTCGTGGCCACCAAACTCTGCTAATTACAACCTGGAGGGGTGAAAAACAAAGTTGAGTGGGTTAGTAAAACAAATCTTTTCAAAGACAAAACATTTCTCAAAACGTTGTAACCTCTCTCCGTAAAACCTATAAATTTCCCAGGAATATAAAAATATAATTACTTATCTCAAAATCAGCTCAGAAGTAGTGATATGTAAAGTATATGCCATGCCAAAATATATTTCATCATATCATATAAGTATATCAGTGAAGTAAGTTCATCATAAATAATAACATGTCAACCGAGTGATCAGCCCGGCTGAAACTATAGCTCATAATCAATCTCATCAATCAATTTAGCCGGAGTCACCACAAGTGACCTGTACGGCACTACATTGCACACGAGTCGGAACCACTGAAATGGTCTGTACGACAGAACTGGGTGTAATATAGTTATGCTCAGGCTATCCTCTCCTGATAGCTATGCGATAAATCGCTAGTCACCTACGAGTGGTCTGTACGACAAGACTGGGCACCTAAATTGGATCCAATGTGAGCATATGGTGCGGGGGTGACTAAATATATTTACAGGCCTGAATCATATCTCTGTTAAATCATAATCACCCTAGTGCAGGTTTATGAGCTTTCAATCACATCAACTCAACAGTCTCATAATTTTAATTTATGAACTTACCTAGCACTTACCCGTGGGTGGCAGTCGGCCGCCCCGGCTCTCCGGAAAATCCAACTATCTCCAAAAATTACCAAATTTTGCAGAAATGAAGATCTCAATGAGTAAAGTAAACTTTATACCCGAGGCCAAGGCCAATTTGGCCTGGAAAGGCTCCAATTTTCTCAAACCCGTGCGAAACCCTAGAATTGGGTGTTCTTCAATTCGACCCCCAAACTTGCTCCGACGCCTCCACTACTGCCTGGGCTTTGTTCCTGGGTTCTAGGGGAGTCTAATGGTAGTGGTAATTGAAGGAAATTGCTTAAGAATTGGTAGATTTGAGCAAAGGTCTCACGACACCAGTGTGGGTGTTTTTCGCGAAATCACCACGAAACTCATTGATTTTTGGGTCAATTAGGATGCTAGGATATCCTGCAGGTGTTTGGGGTTGATGGGAGGTTGAAGAAGACCAGAAATTTGGACGGAAAACCATCGGAAAATAGCCTTGCGGGAGCGGGTCGCAGCGCAGGCCAAATGGACCTGACCGATCCCCTGTTTTTCCTTCTTCCTCTTTTCCCTCATTTCCTTCTTCTGGTTGGCCAATCAGCTTCCTCTCTCCTCTCCCCTCTCCCCATTCGGCCTCTTCTTCTTCTTCTCCGATTGGGCAGCTTTGCCCAATATCTCTTTTTCTCCTTTTCCTCTGTTTCCTTTCCTCCCGATGCCTTCCTCTTTCTTTTCCCATTTCTAATTCTACTAACAACTAATAAAATAATAATACTTATAAATAAATATATATATATATTAACCAAAGTAAAAGTACTTCTCAGGTTAAAGTTCCGTAAAACTTTAACCGTAACTCCAAATCCTCTTCTGCTCGTATTGTCGAGTACTTCAGGAATACGCAGAAATAATTTCGTACTTCTCACTATACGTTGGTCAACGAAAGTCAAAAACCCTTCACCTCTAGTGCATTTTCGTAAAATCAGGGACGGGCTGTGATAACGGGAGTGGCTGAAAAAAAAAAGGAAAGAAAGAAAGCCACACGGGTGGCGAGAGAAAAGAAGAAAAAAAAAAGGGGGAACGGACCCCTCTCCGCACACACATACCCATTTCGTCGAACCGGTTAATTCCAGTGGATTTCTAACCAAATTGGCCTTAGTCACAGGTATGAAACTTCATCTACTCTTCATAATCTTCAAGTTGGTATGCTTGGTTCGTGCTTTCATATTCATTTTAGTGTTGGGTGTTTAGAACCCTAGAAATCCGGTGAATTTGGACGGTTTCCGGTTAGAATTTATCGTTGGCCTAGTTGCGAAAAGTGTTTCCCTTGTTGAGCTCTAACTACTACGTAAATTTGAGCTCATTTAGTTAATATTGAAAAGTCGGGTTTTCAAAACCTTCCACCTTGGCTACCACCGCGTGTGGCGGTGCGTGTGACCGTTTACGAGTGTTGTCTAAGTACTAAATACCTTCTAGTGACCCTATGAACCTATGTCTAGCTCGGTTTCCCAAAATTCAATTGTTTGATGTGGTGATCAAATTGGACCACCACTTGTTTGTATGATTGACGAAAATCCGATCGTTGGATTGTCATACAATTTTGTGAGCACCTTAGTTATCAGTTGTTGGACCTTTGAGAACTTACGGATCGGAAATCCGATGTGCGGATCTTCCGGTTTGAATAACCTTAGATTGTTGATCTTAATGGACCTACCTTATCGACGGTTGACGTTCTAGTCAACGTGCTATACTCTAGAGTGTCGTTTATCTCTAGTTTGTTATTGAGGCTTGATGGAACTTAGTTGGCTCATCACGATGACGTGTCGTTCTCAGTTGACGTGTGTCTCGATATATGTATTAGTGGCATCATATTGAGCTATACTTGTTAATTAAATGTGCTTTCTATTAAAGTGTTATTTTATTTTTAGCATCGATCTATGTTTATTAATTGTGATTCGACTATAGCTTGGAAACGTTTATGAAATGTGGTTAGATATGTATGATCAGTATGATGTGTATGATTGTTTTTAGGACGATGTGAACCCAGAATCTTATGAGAAGTATTATGTATAACTTTTATGCTAGTATGATTGATAGCAATTATAACGCACCACAAAGTAGCACACAATAATCCTATTGATTTTCCTTATTAACACTAAAATTTGTCGATTGTAGCATATGAAAATAAGGGTCTTTCCCGCAGAAGATTGTTTTATCCAAATACTTAAAATGTCACAAAAACGGGGTGGCTGTCTCCACTGACCAGCCACCAAACAATAATTATTAGACTAACTTAAACTTATCCAAATGCAACGAAATTTTATACACATAAACTAGACACACCAAGCTATGCTCACACAAATTTTTGGGATTTTTGGAGTTGATTTGCTATTTAAATTAAATCGTACAAAAACAGTACAGAAACTGATTTTAAATAATACCAATAGATTTTGATTCACAAGTTAAGAAAATGAGTTAGGGGACATGCTATCCACCACCAAATAATCATGCAAGTATGTTACGTTTCATTCAAATCCCTTTTATTTCCGGATGAAGATGCTCAAGTTGGCTCAATGTTAGAACACAACCTATTACTCTTTCTTACGTAGTATGTTAAGAGAATGGTGTTTTCAATCCTATCATGCAATCTAGAATGGTGTGTTCATAGATTTAACAAGTAGAAATCATTAAGAATAAAAAGAGTTTGAGTCATCACAAGGCATCGTAAGTACTGGTGTTGTCTTACTTATCCTAGAAATCGGTTCACATGCTAACCACAATTAACAAGTGCTACTGTAGAACATATGTAGGTCCTCATTCAACAAGGGCAGGCAGACATATATTCATAGCATTAAAATCCTAGATATGCTTACTATGTATGCATCCATAGAAACACATAAAGAATTTATCAATGAGATAAGTAGTGAAACAATTTTCATCCTTCCATAAAAGTCATTCAAACAAAATATCACAACAAACTTACAATCATATTCGGGGCTTCAAAGCAGCCCCTAACTACTAAAAATTAGTTACACATAATTATCAAATTAAACCAAAAGTTAAACATAAGTTTGGAGGATTAAACCAAATTGAGGATGTGCAAGGATCTGTGCACTGTGCCTTCTTTCTACTATTTTCCGCGCCTTCTGCACAGTCAACACCTCCTTGCGTCAGTCCTCCCCCCAGCTGCCTTCCTGCGTCTCTGTCCGTCTCCCCCTGCTCACCCACGTCTGTCTTGCTGCAAGCTGCCAAGGGCAGCTTTCCCTTCCAATCCCCTGTCTCCCTCCTCATGTTGCGTTCGTCCGCACCTTCTGCACCCAGCAGCTCTGCTGCTCCTCTCCCCCCCAATCTGCACAGTTTCCTCTTTCAGCTTTTATTTCAGCTCTTCTTCCCGTCTCTCCCAGCTGTCTTCTTCTTTCCAAGCTGCCAAAGGCAGCGTGCCCCCCCCTCTCTTCTGCGCTGCCCTCTGCCTTCTTATTCCAATCCCGTGTCTCTGCCTTTCTTTTTCTTTATATTTCCTTTTTTTTTTATTCTTCTCCGCGCTGTCCGTCCACTTCTCTCTGCGCATACCACGTTACTCTTTTCCGCTCCTCGTTTCTGCTTGCTGTCCTCTCAATTCTTTTCTTATTATTTGCTTTTTTTTTTATGTTTTCTTTTCCTTCCACTCCTCTATGTCTCCCCCACTTTCAATTATTTTCTTTTGTTTTCTTTTGCCATCATGCACTCCCGTGCTCTTTCTTTGCCAGCACCATGTCAGCCTTCCTGCTTCTTTATTCTAGCTGCCTACAACAGAAACCAAGATCAAACTCGAAGGTGGTATATAGTTTCTATAAAATGGCTAAATAAAATTAGAAGAAGCAATATGAAATATATATATGTTATACATAATTCGTATCTCTCCAACTAATATCACCTACTAATCCTAGATAAAGATGTTAACTTCCGTGACAATACACACTTAGTGAAGAAGAGTGACAAGGCTTGTGAATACTTGGGAGGAAGCCAGAGAATGGAAAGACTTGAATTAGCATGGATCTCAATCACTTAAAACTACAAAAATCAAATAAGTGAGCAAGATAATTTTTACGAATTTTGTCACTTAAAATCTTACTTGTGCTAATTTTATTTTATTAGCTAGACAAATTCGATAAAACACAAAAATAAAGTAAATAGCACAAAAATATGAGGAAATAACTAAGAAAAGACTAGAGAATTTGATGTAAAATATGTATAAATATGAGCTTATCAAATACCCCCACAATTAGCTTTTGCTAGTCCTCGAGCAAAACAGAGAAAACAGAAAAAGTAATAACATGAAAAACATTAGTTTCTCCTATGTGACCCTCATAGAATTTCATTCGAGAACACAAATCATCAAGAACCATAGCTAGCACCAAACAAACTAATCCAAGTTCATTTTCCTTATTCAAATATTAGCAGTAATCTTTGAATCATCCTTGAAGTGTAGTGTGTGAGACAGCCATGTTAATGCAATTTCAAAATGTTTATTTTTAAAATCACCATATGCAAACTAGCAACCTTCTCACTGGAAACACACTCAATCACACATGTGTTTAGTTTTAATGTGTTTCGCTCAAAGAATCAAATGTGAAAGTTCTACCATAAGCTTGCATAAAGATCACTTCTCCACAATCATAATTGCAAAACTTAAATCAAGAGGACTTTTATTGGACGTAATGAAGTTTAGGGCGAGGGTTATTGAAACGAAAGAATAGGTAAACACAAGTTCCAAGCTACATTGCAAGCAATTCTTTTGTTTAGATTTATAAGAACTCAAGCTTTCCAGCTATTCTACTAGTCACCTCCAACCACAACCTTAAACTGAAACTTTAAACACTTTTTATTTTCTTTGTAAACAAACTTTCTTTCTTTCTTTTTTTTTTTTTTTTTTTCTTTCTTTCAAGCAGAAACAAATATGAAAAACCCCCACACTTATTCTTTTGCCAAACTCCCTCCGAGTACTTCACAAACACTTCTCATAAGACAATTTCACATTACTCATTAGCTTGCTTGGAAAGGGTAAGGAAAAATATTTCAGGCATAAGGGTAGACATATCTGGTGATAAGAAATAAAAGGCTCACAAATACGGCTCAAATTGGCAATCTAATGATATCATTTTTCTTTGGGAAACAAGGTTATTTGGGCCATGGTGGTAAACCTAATGCCTCTATCATTTTCAAGTTCATGCAATCAATGACAAATATTTCGAAAGATCGTTATGCAAGTTCTAGAGAAGTATCTCACATAAGTTCATCACACATGAAAGAATAAGAAGTGTATGAAAAATGCACACACTTTCAATAGGATCAAAAACTCACATAGGATGTATATGGTCACTAAATTCACATATGGAGCTTTAAATCATGCTTTAGTTTCACATCAACAAGGCTATGTGCGTTTAGTTTTTCAAAGATAATCAAATATGTACAAAACTAACACGAGAATTAGGAATTTCACACAACACATGTTAACTAAGTTCTTGATCATCATGGTTCAAATTTTATCCAATTATATCATTGGGTCGGGAAACTAACAAAAATCTAATTCAAAACAATAAGGAAAACAAGGAAATATTTTTGGATTTTTTTTTTTATTATTATTATTTTATTTATTTATTTATTTAAAAAAAAAAAAAAAAAACAACAACTTAATTAAGAAAACACAAAGCAATAACATGAAAACAAATGAAACCAGTTCAAAGTCGAAGGTACAAAAATTTTCAATTTGGTCATTTTCATACTCTTTACCCCCACACTTAAACTAGACATTGTCCCCAATGTCAGAAAATGTAATAAAATGCAAATAAAAATAAAATAAATAAATATAAAGAAACAAAATAAAGCAATAGGACTGAAAACTTCCCTAATTTGCAGTAAATTCAAGCGATGACCCCGAAGCTAAAATTCTGCAATCAACTTCAAGGGTGGAAATAACCAAAAGTTCCTGCAAAGAAAAGAAATAATTCAGTTAAGCACGCAAGAAAATATAACAAAAAAAAAATAAACGAAAAATTGAAAATGAAAATAAAAGACAATGAATAAAACTAATAAGTGATCATTGGTCGTGCTCGTTGACTTTCCACAGCTTTGAACTTGAACTGGCCTCGGGAACTTCTTAGCAAGGAAAATGAGACTTGATTGGTGGTGGTGACTGATGCGTCCATATGTTGTTGAAGCTTCTTGAGCTCTTGGTTTCAACTCGGACTCCTTCTGCCGGGTTGATTGAGTCTGCAGGCTACATTCTTCTCTTTTTGTTTCTTCTGCATGGCAAGTAGGCACGAGGTAGAGGTGGTGGTCTGATTCTTTGTTCAATCTGTCCAAGTGCCGACCGTTTGCCTTCTTTCTCCTTGTCCCGTAGCCAAGAGCAAGGGTAAAGGAAAAGCATGCCATGAGATATCTTTGCCTCTGACTCTGATGATATGGGATACTTTTGCTTTTGAAGAAGTATCGTTCCACAGGTGTATTCTTGAACTGGGCTGGGGAACTTCTTAGCAAGGAAAATGAGACTTGATCTTGAAGATGAAGCTTCACCTTGTCTCCACATGCTTCAAGTTATCATTTTCACTTGTCTTATCTGTTCTCCAGGCAGATGTGGCGTCTTCTTCGGAAGTACATCAGCGGTTGAAGATGAGCACTCGAGAGCAATGCTAGGTAAGCAATCAGGAAGGATTTCCAAGCAGTCGGTTCTTAGATCGGAAGATTGACACCAAGTGCTGGCTGATTGCTCGCTTTCTCCTTGTCACAAAGACAAGGAAAAGGACAGGGAGAAAGCATGATATGAGATACTCTTACTTTCAACCTTCATGATATGAAATACTCTAGCTCTTGATGACTTGTTTGCAAAGGTATCCCAGGGAATGAGAAATACAGAGTAACTCGAGAGGGTTTGTTGGAAAGGCATTTTCGAAGATGAAGAAGTGCAGAGGGGGTGTGCCTTTGCTGTGGAAGGCGAAGGTAGAAACTTATAGGACTTTTCTTCACAACCGAAACTGTTCCTTTACCCCTGTCGGCAGCCGGTGGATGGATGAACAGTACAGGTTACGCGCTTTCTGAAAAAGCTACCCGTAATTTGCGCAAAGCTGACAGCGCGCGTGACGAGTGACGACAAATCTGGAAAAGCTGCTCGCCTCGTGATTCTTGACCGCTCCATCTTTTGAGAGAGGCGCCCGACTTTTGAGAACGGCGTCCGACTTTTGAGACGGAGTCCGGCTTTTGAGAAAAGAACTCGGCTCTTCGATTTGCGAGAGGACGCCACTTTGATTTCTGATGAGCGCCTCTTGATTTCTTCTTTTTATAGAGGCGCTAATTTTTGTTCCACAACACACTTGAGCTCCCTCATGTAAACACTCCCTCCTGTCAACACTCCCTCCTGTAAACACTCCCTCCTTGCACTTTTTTAATCTTGATCAGTTCGACCTCTTCATTTTCTTCACACCTTCAAATATGTCTTGCCCTTCTTACCGTCGCCTTAACTTGAATGTTGGGGAAGATATTGATATGTCTTCTCCAACCAACATTTGGCAGCCGTCCTTCATATCCCCAAATGGTCCTCTTACAGTTGGGGATTCCATGATGATGAATGATACAACCGCTTCGGTGGTGGCCAGAAATCTGCTCACTCCTAGAGACACTAGGATACTTTCTAGGCGGTCCGACGAACTGGCTGTTCAGGACTCTCTGGCTTACAGCGTCCGAAGTGCAGGCTCAGTATCAAACATGGGCCAGCGCCTTCTTGCTCGATCTCGTCAGGTTGAATCGTTGATGGCTGAAGTGGCTAGTCTTCGGCAAGAGGTCAGAGTGCTTAGGCATGAGAATAAGGAGTTGCACATGCTCGCAACTAATTACTCAACAAGCTTGAAGATGAAGCTTGATCAGCTGCAGGAGTCCGAAGTGCGGATTCAGAGTGATCATCAACGGTTTATGGCGTTACTCCCGAGGTTTGTGTTGCCTTCGTCCTCGGGAGCTGTACCAAGTATTGAGGCTCCGAATGATCCAACTCTGGCGCTCCGTCTTTCTGGGGCTCCGTCGACCTCCGAGGCACCACCTACCAACGACCAATGAAAGCTATTAGTTCATATTATTGTAAAATATTTATGCTTTTAAGTTTATTTAATTATATATATAAATATAAGTATTTTTTTTAAAAATTATATGGATGTTTATTATTATTATTATTATTATTATTTTCTTTTTTTTTTAAATATCAATGTAAAATAAGTAAATCAAAGTAAAAAGACTATGTTTAATCTCCCCAACAAAAATCACAACTAAATAAACAAAACAAAATGAAAGCAGTAAAGAGAAGGGATTAGGAATGCAAATCTGATTGTGGGTGATTCCTAGGCCTCCCTTCATTATTCAAATGCAAGGATTTATCCTTGAACGGACGGTGGTATTTGAAATGATCCGACAACGGTCTAAGTTCTAATGACGGTGCCTGAATCATCAAAATTAGATTGTTAGTATAACTTAAAATTAAAATTGGAGAAGATGGCTTACTTTCTCGTTCAAACTCAATCACAAACACCACGTCCTTGAAAGTTTCAGGGACTTTGCACTTAGCCAGATTGCATGTGATGATTGTGACATGGCCCTTGTTATCAAACTCAACTTCTTTGGCATTGGTTGTCTCATGCACAGCCTCTTGGATGTATTCTTGATATGCTTCAACCACTTCATTCTCTTGAATCGTTCTTCTTGGTGTACAAGGTTCTTTGAACACTTCAACACAATCTGGAACTTGATTTGGTGTGCCAAGAATTGGGATATCACTTTGCACCTTTGGAATGGCTTCCAAAATTTCTTTTTCACTCTCATCTTTCATGGGAATTAAAAACCTGCGAGGAAAAGGAATGGGGACACATGAGTTAAATGAATTTTGAATTTCTTTACTTACCGTATTAAAATCTTTTTTGTTCAATTCAACTGCTTTAGGAGACTTTTCAATTTCTGTTGAAGCTTCATCTTGCTCAAGATTTTTGGTTTGTAACTCCCCTTGTTGCATCCTTGGCTGCTCAAAAACTTCTTTTCCACTCCTTAAAGTCACAGCATTTAATTGCTCCGCATTTGGATTTGCCACAATTTGGCTAGGTAACCTTCCTGGTTGGTGTTGTTGCCCCATCAAACTTGCTAACTGACTCATTTGGTGCTCAAGGTTTTCAATTGCTTTGTCTGTTTTCTGTTGATGAGATTGAGTAGAGTTAGCTAAAGAAGCAATTAAATCCTCAAGAGACTTACTTGGAGCTTGTTGTTGTTGAGGCTGAAATGGTTCATATGGCCACTGATAGAACTCTTCCGATGGCGGCAATTGTTCTTCTTTTTGTGAACCCTGCGTCAAAGAAATTGGTCCTTCAAGAATTTCATTATAATTCACGGGCATACTTTGATTTGATTGGAATTGTTGTGGGGGATGCTGTGGTGGCTGCATAGGTCTTGAATAGAACTCGTCTTGCTGCCAATATCCACCTTGTTGAAATTGTTGAGGTTCATCCCACATATAATCTGAATTACCTCTCCAATCTGAATTGCAAGCGTTGGAAAACATGTTGCCCCTTGATTGGTTATGGCCTTGATATCCCCAAACATCTTCATTTGCAGAAAATTGAGGACTTTGATATCCTTGCCCATAGGGCACATCAAATGTAGAGGCACTTTGCATTGTGGTCCTTTCGGCATATTGTGACAATTGAGAAGTAAGATTTGCCAATTGAGCTTGAATGCTAGCAAAATCCATGTCTTACTTCTCTAGTACCTTTCGAAGTATTTGTTCATGCTTAGGATTGTAGGGAGCTATATCAATGCTCTTGGACCTTCACGTCTGCATATACTACAAAAAGTACCTGAAATAAACCCAAAACCAAAAACACTAAATAGACAAGAAATAGAAAATAATAAAAATAAATAACACTAAAAATAAAAATAAAAATAATAAAAATAAAATATAAGCAATCAGAAATAACAATCCCCGGCGACACGGCGCCAAAAATTTGATAGCAATTATAACGCACCACAAAGTAGCACACAATAATCCTATTGATTTTCCTTATTAACACTAAAATTTGTCGATTGTAGCATATGAAAATAAGGGTCTTTCCCGCAGAAGATTGTTTTATCCAAATACTTAAAATGTCACAAAAACGGGGTGGCTGTCTCCACTGACCAGCCACCAAACAATAATTATTAGACTAACTTAAACTTATCCAAATTCAACGAAATTTTATACACATAAACTAGACACACCAAGCTATGCTCACACAAATTTTTGGGATTTTTGGAGTTGATTTGCTATTTAAATTAAATCGTACAAAAACAGTATAGAAACTGATTTTAAATAATACCAATAGATTTTGATTCACAAGTTAAGAAAATGAGTTAGGGGACATGCTATCCACCACCAAATAATCATGCAAGTATGTTACGTTTCATTCAAATCCCTTTTATTTCCGGATGAAGATGCTCAAGTTGGCTCAATGTTAGAACACAACCTATTACTCTTTCTTACGTAGTATGTTAAGAGAATGGTGTTTTCAATCCTATCATGCAATCTAGAATGGTGTGTTCATAGATTTAACAAGTAGAAATCATTAAGAATAAAAAGAGTTTGAGTCATCACAAGGCATCGTAAGTACTGGTGTTGTCTTACTTATCCTAGAAATCGGTTCACATGCTAACCACAATTAACAAGTGCTACTGTAGAACATATGTAGGTCCTCATTCAACAAGGGCAGGCAGACATATATTCATAGCATTAAAATCCTAGATATGCTTACTATGTATGCATCCATAGAAACACATAAAGAATTTATCAATGAGATAAGTAGTGAAACAATTTTCATCCTTCCATAAAAGTCATTCAAACAAAATATCACAACAAACTTACAATCATATTCGGGGCTTCAAAGCAGCCCCTAACTACTAAAAATTAGTTACACATAATTATCAAATTAAACCAAAAGTTAAACATAAGTTTGGAGGATTAAACCAAATTGAGGATGTGCAAGGATCTGTGCACTGTGCCTTCTTTCTACTATTTTCCGCGCCTTCTGCACAGTCAACACCTCCTTGCGTCAGTCCTCCCCCCAGCTGCCTTCCTGCGTCTCTGTCCGTCTCCCCCTGCTCACCCACGTCTGTCTTGCTGCAAGCTGCCAAGGGCAGCTTTCCCTTCCAATCCCCTGTCTCCCTCCTCCTGTTGCGTTCGTCCGCACCTTCTGCACCCAGCAGCTCTGCTGCTCCTCTCCCCCCCAATCTGCACAGTTTCCTCTTTCAGCTTTTATTTCAGCTCTTCTTCCCGTCTCTCCCAACTGTCTTCTTCTTTCCAAAGCAATTGGAATCTCTCTAAATGCAATTGGATGAAATTATTAAAGAAGTATTTGTCGATTTCCTCTTAAACTTATAAGGAATTATCAATTTTCAACATAAACTTTAACTTTAGACAATTATTCTCTAAACTTTTTTAATTGGTCAATTCATCCCCTGATTACTCTCTAAGCTTTTATAATTGACCAATCTCTTCCGAACTTTAATTTTATAATTGTAAAAATGTAATTTTATCCCTAATCTGTTTTTTCTTCTTATTCTCTTCCGCTAGTTCACTTTGTATAATTTTTGTTTGGATTTTAGGGTTTATGGGGGAAATTAAGGTTAAGAGAGGAAATTGATCAATTATATAAGTTCAGGGAGTAATCGGCTAAAATTAAAATTCATGGGGAAATTTGTCATATCCCGGCCCGGGCCCCTACCACATTCTGGGCTCAACTCCTCCGTAGCACGATATTGTCCGCTTTGGGCCCCGACTACGCCCTCACGGTTTTTGTTTCTGGGAACTCACACGAGAACTTCTCAGTGGGTCACCCATCACAGGATTGCTCTCGCGAGAACTCGCTTAACTTCGGAGTTCCAATGGAACTCGAAGCCAATGAGCTCCCAAAAGGCCTCGTGCTAGGTAAAGATGAGAATATACATATAAGGCTTAGAGGATCCACTTCCTTGGGCGATGTGGGATGTAACAATCCACCCCCCTTAGGGGCCTGACGTCATCGTCGACACACTTCCGGCCAGGGATTGGCTCTGATACCAAATTGTCACATCCCGGGCTCGACTCTGCCGTAGCACGATATTGTCTACTTTAGGCCCCGACCACACCCTCACGGTTTTTGTTTCTGGGAACTCACACGAGAACTTCCCAGTGGGTCACCCATCATGGAATTGCTCTCGCGAGAACTCGCTTAACTTCGGAGTTCTGATGGAACCCGAAGCCAGTGAGCTCCCAAAATGCCTCGTGCTAGGTAGAGATGAGAATATACATATCAAGCTTAGAGGATTCACTCCCCTAGGCGATGTGGGATGTAACAAAATTGGCCAATTTTAAAAATTCAGTGGAGTAACCGGTTAAAATTAAAATTCAAGGATAAATTGTCATCTTCTTACAAGTTCCCGGGGAGAATCCTCCAATACCTCATTATTAAATGGCAAATGGGGACTTGTATGTGACTGGAAGGAAATAATCCTCCAATACCCCATTATTAAATGGCAAATGGGGACTTGTATGTGACTGGAAGGAAAGAATCCTCCAATACCCCATTATTAAATGGTATTAAATGGCAAATGGGGACTTGTATGCAAGGAAGAAAATATCGGTAATATCGGAAATATCGGTAGTCCGAAAACACAGAAATATCGATGGAAATATCGGTAAAATATCGATATCGATAAAAATTACATGGAAACCACGGAAATTGTAAGAAAAACTTGGAAATTTTAATTGAAACTTTGCAAGATGTTTATTTAGTCAATTATCTATTAGTTTATCACAAAAAATTGGAAGGAAATGCATTGCATGATGGATTTAACTGATTTAAGTTGATTATATAGCGAGCTGGCAAACATTGTGAGTGTAAAAAATATGTAGTAATTAATGAAAAAAGTTTAAAGACACCACAATCATTATATATAATGAATTAGTTCAATATTTTACACTTTATATATTGCATTTTTTTTTCTCTCAGATAACACACATAGCCTGGATATTTTGAAAGCAGGTTTGGATTTTTTTTTTCTTCTCTCGGATAACACACACACACCCCACTTCTACACACACACTTCAAAGTGCACCCCACTTCTACACACACACACGCACAGACACACTGTAACACCCCAACCCCAAATTTTTATATATTTTCGTGGTTCCCCAAATAATTATGAAATTATCGTTTTAGTCCCCTATCTTAACCAAATCTGGACCATTCATCTTGATTTCCAAATTCTCTCAAGCTGCCACATGGCAGCACCCTAGCACCCTCACGTATCTCTATCTCTCCCCACCCCGTGACCTCTTTCTCCTTCTTTCTTCTCTGCACTCACTCTCCCTCTCTCGAAGACCCTCACTCTTTCACCCTTTGACCCACACCCGAGAGCACCCACGCACACCCTTCGTGGTACTCCGTCGACGGCATCGTCATCACCTTCTACACGCCATCGTCTCTCTCTCTCTCTTTCTCTATCTCCCGTCCCTGCGCAACTCGACGAAACCCCAAGAACCTCCGGCGAGTTCTTCATGGGTTATGGTTAGGTAAGCCTCGAACCTCTCTTTCCGTGTTGGTTTGTTGCTTGGATGTGATTATTGAGGAGCCCTCGCCGGAGCCACCGGCATCGATCCCCTCCATCAGATCCGACCTTCAGGGCTACACCGAAAAGATCCAGGCCTCCGACGAGGACGATCTGTACAGCCGCCTCAAGAATCTGAAGCCGACGTTCTGCCTCCGGAAGCCCTCGTCGACGTTCTGCCTCCGGAAGCCGACTTCTCCTTGTTTCTTCTTCGGTTCTCCCCCCCCCATTTCTTCTTCGGCTGTCGTTGCGACGACGACGACGAAGGATCCTCGACGATATTATGGCTAATATCGCGATAATATCGCTAATATCGCGATATTATCGATATTAGCGATATTATCGCGATATTTGGCCGAAAACCACTCGGATACCACTTAGAATATCCATACCCCGAAAAAACGATAATATCGGCGATATTTCGCCGATATTATCGATATTTTCTTCACTGCTTGTATGTGACTGGAAGGAAAGAATCCTCCAATACCCCGTTATTAAATGGTATTAAATGGCAAATGGGGACTTGTATGTGACTGGAAGGAAAGAATCCTCCAATACCCCATTATTAAATGGCAAATGGGGACTTTTTTAATTGGTCTATTCATCCCCTGATTACTCTCTAATTCCCAAACTTTAATTTTTTTAATTGTAAAAATGTAATTTTATCCGTAATCTGTTATTTCTTCTTATTCTCTTCTGCTAGTTCACTTTGTATAATTTTTGTTTGGATTTTAGGGTTTATGGGGAAATAAAGGTTAAGAGAGGAAATTGATCAATTATATAAGTTCAGGGTGTAATCAGCTAAAATTAAAATTCATGGGGAAATTGGCCAATTTTAAAAGTTCAGTGGAGTAATTGGTTAAAATTAAAATTCAAGGATAAAATTGTCAGCTTCTTACAAGTTCTAGTTCCGGGGGGAATCCGCCAATACCTCATTATTAAATGGCAAATGGGGACTTGTATGTGACTGGAAGGAAAGAATTAGAAACTTCTTCTAAGGGCAAATGGATTGGTTGTAATTTTCTATTGCATTTAATGAAATTTTAAGGACCGAGGAGAGAAATTTGACTATACTCAGAACAACACGATAATTGTATCTCATGCCAATAACGCATGATTGGATTGAAATAACCACCATCGGTATCTAAGATATATGGAAGTAGTTCCTCCCAATTGAGGCATGCACCTTGCCAATGTATTCTAATCTTCTGTTTATATTTTTGTGCATTAAAATCTTTTGAGTTATAAACTTATAGCCAGAGTTGTTAATTAGTACAAATGGGTATTTAAAACAATTTTGAGGCCACCAAAATTTTATTAAAAATTCAAGTAATTCTGAAGAAAAAAAAAAGTATTTGAAAGTGCTTTCTGAAGAATCATCTGTTAGTGTTTACAAGTATTTTGTTTTTATGTTCAACATAACCATAAGTATTTGGTTGTCATAAGCCACCTTTAGCTGTTTCAAAAAACAGTCTTGAATAGGCCTTAATATTGAGACTATGCAACCCCAAAGCAGATACAACTTTCAATGTTCATGAACACCGACATGAAGAATTTATAATTCAAGTAGTTTAGAGCATTTACATCCGTCTCCGAATCCACACTCTCTGCACTTAGCATATAAGCATAAAACAAATAAACAAATGATCTGAATCTGGTCAGTTGGATATGTGGTGACCACCAACGGCACAAAAAAAAAAAAAAAAGGTTCGTGGAAATCTTAGGTAATGTTGGTACACAAAAGTCAGCGTCTCCCTTCACGTCGCCTAAATGTGGAAATTGTCTTTGCCTTTACACCCACCAGCCCTAAAGACAAAGCAGACGCCATGTCCCATATATTCATTTGATCCCTTTCACAACTTAGGACTAAAAAAACATTAAACCAAAGAAAACAACCAAACTTACTCCAACCAACTGTGATGATCCACAACGCCATAATTCAGCGTTGGAATTCATGATCAAGGTTATCATGAAGACAAATATATATCAGGACTTCTTGTACTTCGTCCTTAGAATCCTCCCCGTTGACTCGGCTTCGATTTCGGAACTGTGTTCCTATCCCTAAGTACCTGTCTCATAACTCATAGGTCTCAAACGAGTCTCAAAGTCCACCACTCACACTGAAGAGGTATGGTTTTGTTTTTGAAATCGACATGAAAGCTTTTACTGTTTCTGTTTACCCGAAATTGTGAGCGTGAAACTGTTTGCAGTTTCCTTATCTCTTTTTATCTTGTTCTGTTGCATGTTTTTCTAGTTTACTTCTTATGAAAGAAAGTCGAGATTTTTAGGTAATTTGTAGGTTGCAGTTACTTATTTGGAGATTGCTCATTTGGGTTGATTCCATAGGGTGTTAGAATGTCGAAGCTGAGAGCTTCTGGATGTGTCGTTGCTCTTCTGAGTTCTTGCTTCTTCCTCGTTACGGTTGCAAAAGTTACAAATCCTTCAGAAGGTGAATTTTCAGCTCTATTGGTGCTACTTTATATTATGCAATTGAAGAGTGTAACTTATGGTTTGTGCCCTTTTGCAGTGAATGTGTTGAGAGCAGTCAAGAGAAGATTAATTGATCCTAGAAATCATCTAAGGAATTGGGACGATGGGGATCCTTGCGAATCTCATTGGACAGGAGTTTTGTGTTTCAATGCTGTTGGGGGTGATGGATATTTGCACCTCCAGGAACTGTATGTATTTGTTTTCATATGCTCCATCGCTTTTAAATAACATAAATGCTATCTCGCTGAATATTTTTGGTAATCTTAATTTGGGGCAGCCAACTGCTGAATATGAATCTCTCAGGAACTTTAGCACCTGAGCTTGGCCAACTATCCCAACTTCTGATATTGTGAGTTGTGTCATCTCATAAACCGATCCCTCCCATTCCAATTTTTCGAAGGGTTCTTCTGATTACCTTCAGTTATTTTCTAATTAGATGCCTTTATTTTTCGCTCTGCTGGCAGAGATTTCATGTGGAATGACTTAAGTGGCACTATACCTAAGGAGATTGGAAACATGACATCCTTGACACTCTTGTAAGTTGAGTTCATGTTGTTTTCTCGACATATTTTTGTACATCCGCCCTTTTTCATATGCATTCATGTAAAGAAATATCAACGGATTTCACTGTTTTACTGTGCACAATTTATTATCTTTTTGTTGTGATGCATTTGTGTGCAGGCTCTTGAGTGGAAACAAATTATCCGGTTCCTTGCCTCCCGAGCTCGGCTATCTTGCAAATTTAAATAGACTACAAGTCGATCAGAACAATATGTCTGGTCCAATTCCAAAATCATTTGCTAACATGAGCAGTTTAAAACATCTGTAAGCACATGTTCAAGCTAAATGCTACATAATGTCAGGTTACGTTTTATGTTTCTCATGTTTGACAGCTTCGTGTACCTTGCTTCGCAGCCACATGAACAACAACTCCTTCAGCGGTCAAATTCCGCCTGAGCTTTCTGAAGCACCCACTCTTCTTCACCTGTGAGTTTTTATATCGTCTTTCTTTTGTATAATTTCATTGTGTTGTTTTTGGAAATTGTTCTGTATTTATACTTGTTGACTGATTCCTAATTGTGTCTATTTGACACAAAATTTTACAGGCTCTTTGATAATAATAACTTGTCCGGATATCTTCCACCAGAATTCTCCAACTTACCAAACCTGCGCATTCTGTACGTCCTAATCCAACCACTGTCTGGATTTTTAATTTGGAGTACACTTGTTTCCTTTTATACAGTCTTCATTGGTAATGTTTTTTTTCCCTTTGACCAGATTTTCTTCATCATTGATCATTTCTTTCTTTGTATGTCGTTCCTTCCATTTTTCAGTCAATTCGATAACAACAACTTCAAGGGGACTGAGATTCCATCTTCTTATGGAAACCTTTCCAGATTAGCAAAAATGTAAGTTTATGTTATTAGTATCTTGCCTTTCTTTGAATCAGTATTCTGGTTCTCGAGATGCTTTTGGTGCTTTAATTTCGTGTTAGTTATGCATAAATTTGCTCGGAAGGATTGCTGATTCCTTCTCTTTTTTCCTCTTTCTGGTTTGGCAGAAGTCTTAGGAATTGCAGTTTGCAGGGAGAAATTCCTGATTTTAGCAGGATACCTCACCTTAGTTATCTGTAAGTACAGATATGGTTCAAAGAACTTGAATCGACGCTATAATGCGTTTGTTTACCCTTCAATTTATGCTTCTACTTTCTGACCTTTACCGAGTTCTTGCCACAGAGATCTAAGTCACAATCAACTAAGTGGACGCATACCATCGCCTAGACTTTCTAAAAATGTGACAACAATGTATGTATCTGGCCTGACTAAACTTGTAACTTGTTATATTCATACTTCCCATTGCTTCATCAGTAATTCAGTATGCTAACTTCAAATCAATGCTACATATGAAAATTATAAAATCTTACTATTTGTAATTATCTGTTTGATTTAAGAACTTATCCTGTTAAAATACTTTGTATTTATTACAGCGATCTGTCAGACAACCATCTTAACGGCTCCATACCTGAGAGTTTCTCAGAACTTCCTGCTCTTCAGAAAGTGTAAGACTTTGTTTACTTGCCCAAATCTTTGTTCCGTTTTTTAAAATGCCGGGTGCATATGGTATTATATCAGATGCTTCGGATGTCTCTTCAACATTCAAGTGTGATATTCTTATGATTCTACTGGAAGAATATTACCGTGCGGTTATATGAACTCTGGATCTGATTCTTATAATAATTTCTATTACAGATCGCTCGACAACAATTTTTTGACCGGTTCTATCCCTACTATCTGGCGGAACATGTCTTTCAGTAGAAAAGCTAGACTTGCACTGTAAGTTCCTTTAGCAAAAGACTAACATAACCATTTGAATTAATTTTATTTGATTTCTTGGAGTGCCTTCCCATTTATATTTTTAGTGTATTTATTTATATGTTAGCTAAATATTGCAGTGATCTTCGGAACAATTCACTCTCTAGCATATTGGGAGAGCTAAATCCTCCTGCAAATGTCACCTTGAGGTATGAAAATTATTAGCAAAGTTACACCTTGTTTTACGTCTGTAATTTCAGATTCTTACTTATAGCAGCTTTTCTCAGGCTTGGAGGAAATCCTATCTGCAAGAATGTAACAATACCAAACATAGGGCAGTTCTGTCGACCTGAAGCTGGAGACGGGATTTCTGATAACTCGATAAACTCCACTCAACCAATGACCTGCCCTAGTCAAGCATGTCCAACAGACTATTTTTACGAATATGTCCCATCTTCCCCAGTTCCATGCTTCTGTGCATCACCTTTAAGAGTTGAATATCGTCTGAAAAGTCCTAGTTTTTCATATTTTCCTCCTCATATACAGATTTTTGAGATCTACTTAACTCGTTCTCTCAACCTACACCCTTATCAATTATCAATTGATTCATTTGTCTGGCAAGAAGGGCCTCGTTTACTGATGCATTTGAAGCTTTTTCCTATGTTCATCAATTCACACTCGAATATATTTAATGTAAGTGAGGTTCTGCGAGTGAGAGGCTTTTTTACAGCATGGGAAGTTCCTCTAGTT
Source organism: Malus fusca (assembly GCA_035220775.1). Lineage (NCBI taxonomy): Eukaryota > Viridiplantae > Streptophyta > Magnoliopsida > Rosales > Rosaceae > Malus > Malus fusca. The sequence continues at coordinate 25,693,861 of CM069062.1, forward strand.
GATTTCTTTGGACCTTATGAGCTTCTCAACTTCACTCTGCTGGGACCTTATTCGAACAGTATGTATTTTATCCCAATCATCTTTTCTTTTTTTCCAAAGTCATCTGGATATTTAGCTGCATTTTGCTATCCTTGGCATTGGATTCCCTTAATTTTATGTGTTACTAACTTTGACAAATTGATTGCCTTGATAGTATGTCAATGTCATAAAGACAAGAACATGTTTCTTATTCTTGGTTGAGTAACTTATTTATTTCGTTGGTATAGTGATTGTTGAGCCGCAAAAGACGGGCATTAGCAAGAGAGCTTTAGCAGGTGTTATAATAGGATGCATCGCTGCTGTTGTCATTATATCTGCAATAGTAATGCTTCTGACCACAAGATGTGTCAAACACCGTTACCCACCTTCACGGAGACATTCATGTAAGTTCTTAATTGTAATTGATTAAAGACCAAATTTTGAAGATGCTATTCTGGTCTGACTATCATCCTAGAAAGTAGAATGAAATTCTTACCGCTCTTTGCAGCCTCAAAGATCTCTATGAGAATTGAAGGTGTAAAGGCGTTCACTTTCAAAGAAATGACAGTAGCTACTGGGAATTTTGATACTTCAACGCAACTTGGACAAGGAGGCTATGGGAAAGTTTACAAAGGTATTTTGTATGATGGCACAGCTGTAGCCATAAAGCGTGCAGAAGCAGGATCCTTACAGGGTGAAAAGGAGTTCTTGACTGAGATAGAACTGCTATCAAGGCTACACCACCGAAACTTAGTCTCTTTGGTGGGATATTGTGATGAAGAGGAGGAGCAGGTACGAAGCTTGCAGTCATGATCAATTACTCATTGCTATTGCTTGCACCGTAAGTTGCAGCTCCTTTCTTATATGATTTGTTTGTTCTTGTTGCTTGTCCAGATGCTGGTTTACGAGTTCATGCCTAATGGTAACTTACGCGACTGGCTTTGTGGTACGAAAATTTCCAGCATTCCCAGTTTCTTAAATGCCTACTCCTATTCATGTGTGTGTTTTTGGATACTGTATTCCAACATCTCTTCTTAAACTTCTGTATTCGCTATGATATGACAGTTAAAGCCAAAGGAAGTCTGGACTTCACTATGAGGTTACGCATTGCATTAGGTTCCGCTAAAGGCATCCTTTATCTTCATACCGAGGCAAATCCTCCAATATTCCACCGGGATATCAAAGCCAGCAACATACTCTTGGACTCCAACCTCGTGGCTAAAGTGGCGGATTTTGGACTCTCACGACTTGCACCTCCGCAGGATGATGCAGGGATCGGGCCTGCTTATGTATCTACAGTTGTGAGAGGAACGCCGGTATGTTAAAATCATGCAAAGCTAATGAGCTAACTGTAGAATTATGAATAACTCTATTTTTTTTAATCATACATTGCAGGGTTACCTTGATCCAGAGTATTTCCTGACCAGTAAGTTGACAGACAAAAGCGATGTCTATAGCCTAGGAATCGTGTTTCTGGAGCTCCTTACGGGCAATCAGCCAATTTCACACGGCAAAAACATAGTTCGAGAGGTACCATTGAAACATCACTTCTTTAGGATTTCTGTTGCTAAGATTTTGTCTGATGTAACAAAATGCCTCTGCTTGTATAAATTTCAAACACAAACACTGGCATGCTGATACAGATTATGTCTCAGCACACCGAGCACTAATATCTTACCTGATGCTAATAATCGTGAAATTATATTCATTTTTTTCAGGTGCATCTGGCTCATCAGGCAGGGCTGGTTTTCTCGATCATAGACAGCAGAATGGGTTCCTATCCATCTGAATTCGTTGAAAGGCTTCTAGATTTGGCCCTCAGATGTTGTAATGAAAAGCAAGACAAGCGGCCTCATATGCCGGAAGTGGTGAGGGAGCTCGAAAACATACTCAAAATCACGCCGGCAACTGACACCATATTTTCACCACCTACTTCCTCGTACAGTGACCAATCACCAACCTCATCGTCCTTATTGACTGGAGACCGATCCTACGTGTCCTCCAGCCTGGCAGGAAGTGATCTAACCAGTGGTGCTGTCCCAACCATAGTGCCTCGATGAAGAAAAATTCCCCTCGCATGCTGGTCAAGTGACGCTGCACATATTGGTGGTACGCAGAGAAGTAGAGCCTCGAGAGTCTCATATATGTTTGATCGTATGGTGCTTCTTTCGTTTTGAATAAAGCTCCTTCTCCAACGACGACAACAACAACAACAACAAAACACGAGTTTCGGGTGTTTCTTTTAACCCTTGTCTCTGTTCATCGGGTCTTGTGGTAGTGTACATAAGTTAGGATCCGAGATCTTGTTGTAGTAACAGAAGAATGGTCATTTCTCTGCTTGTTTTGCACGCCAGTGTTTACCAAGACAAATATAGCTACAGGCAAAAAGTGCACTCTTGCCCTTGTTTTTGTACTACTAACAATCTGAAAATATAAGAAACTGAGTTACAGATCTGTGGGAACAGCATACCGCCCGACAAGACGCTGAACTTCGAAGCTACTCCCGGTTTCAGGAGTATCTTTCATTGGGGGAACGGGTCCAGGTGCTCCATTGAATTGATGAAGAAAGAATTGAAATTTTGTTATAAATATGTAAAAGTTAGAGATATAACATTTACTAGTGACAGGAGCGAGACAGGTGTAAAATATCACACTGTAACTATAACACAAGGAGATGACAAGTAAAAGTGGGAGGAATAGATACTGATGTTATTGATCTTTCCTTTCTTCTCTGTATGTATTGATAGCAGTTGGAGCGCTCTATTTATAGAGCAACTTCATACAAACAAATTCTTACATTTTGAAATTTACAATACATAACTTTGAAAATACGATCCTTTTGTTTCCAAAGTCTACATCACATTTGTGGGCATTGAAAAATCTGTGTGGGCATTCATTAAACTGCCAACGATTTCAACATTGCCAATGTTTTCAACAATGGAAACAAAAGGATCGTATTTTCAAAGTTATGTATTGTAAATTTCAAAATGTAAGAATCTGTACGTATGGAGTTGCTCTATAAATAGAGCACTCCGACTGCTATCAATACATACAGAGAATAAAGGAAATATCAATAACATCAGTATCTATTCCTCCCTCTTTTACTTGTCATCTCCTTGTATTATAGTTACAATGTGATATTTTACACCTGCCTCGCTCAAAACAAGACACAAAATTTACGAGGTTCCTCTACAGTCAATGTGACTGGAGTACATCCTCAGGGCAGCAGTGGAGCTTTCATTAATGTAAAATAATAAGAGTACAAAAATAACTCTTTCTATTCTCTATCTCTCATCTCTCATCTCTCATCTCTCATCTCTCATCTCTCATCTCTCCTCTCTCCTCTCTCCTCTCTCCTCTCTCCTCTCTCCTCTCTCCTCTCTTTTCTTCCTTCCTCTTCCGGCCTCTCTCTCTCTCTCCCGTGAGCCTTGTGGCTGCTATACATTTCTCTCATCCTCAACATTCCTTTTTATAGGCACAGATGATAGTGCTTGCTGCCTTGCTGCCAGCTAAGCTACAGTGCTCTAAAGTGGTTGATATAGTCATCCATTACATCATTTAGTGGTCAGCCACCAATGTTTACAACACTGCCCGTTGAAAACATTGGCGGTTGAAAACATTAGCAATTGAAAACATTGGCAATGTTGAAATCGTTGGCAGTTTAATGAATGCCCACACAGATTTTTCAATGCCCACAAATGTGATGTAGACTTTGGAAACAAAAGGATCGTATTTTCAAAGTTATGTATTGTAAATTTCAAAATGTAAGAATCTGTTCGTATGAAATTGCTCTATAAATAAAGCGCTCCGACTGCTATCAATACATACAGAGAAGAAAGGAAAGATCAATAACATCAATATCTATTCCTCTCACTTTTACTTGTCATATAGTTACAATATGATATTTTACACATGTCTAGCTCATGTCACTAAAGATTATCTATCTAACTTTTACGTATTTATAACCAAATTTCAATTATTTTTCTTCATCAATTCAATGGAGCACCTGGACCCGTTCCCCCAATGAAAGATACTCCTGAAACCGGGAGTAGCTTCGAAATTCAGCGTCTTGTCGGGCGGTATGCTGTTCCCACAGATCTGTAACTCAGTTTCTTAAAACCAAAGATCGGCTACTTTTTGGGTATTGGAATTCGCGCCGTCTCACCTCTCAAAGGCCGATCTTTCTCAAAACCGCCATTAGAGCTTCAAACCCGAGCGCTGCCGCCAAGTCTTCTTCTCCGGGACTCTACTCCACCAAGCAGTACGAACTCACAGTTCCCAACGTCGACTTGGTTCTAGAGGACGTCCGCCCCCTATCTCATCGCCGATGGCGGTAACGTCGATATTGTCTCCATTGAAGACGGCGTCGTTTCACTCAAGCTGGAAGGTGGGTTTGATTCAAGTCTCTTTTTTTTCCTATGAATTTTTTTGGGAAATTATAACAATTGGGAAAAATATAGGTAATTGTGTGAATTGCAGTCCAAACCCGAACTAATTTAGTCCCACATCTACAAATCTATTTGTAATTAGTGACTGCTAATCAGAAGAATTAGGTAAATTATGAATCCTTTAAAATAAAATTAACATGCTCAATCTCTATTTTTTAAAATTTTTTTTTAAAATTTTTTAGAGTTTTCTTGGGTAAAGTTCGGTATTTTATGGTGAGTTCTCATCTGGGTTTCCGAATATAAGTTTTAGATGCTTTTCTTTGTTTTTCTCTAATTTTTAAATTTATTTTTTTGCTATTTAGTGTGAGAAAATGGCTTCAAAATTGGATTTTTCAATGTCTGGGCAAAGGAAAACAGGAAGAGAACACCAATGGTGGTGACGATGGAGAAACCCTTCTTTGCGGTGGAAATCGACGGTCCATGTGTTAGCATTCAGCCCAGTTTATAAGAGCAGGGGTCAAAGTGAAAACGAATGACATGGGGATTTGTTTAATTTTATTAAGTTTTGTACTGAGGTAAAACTCCCCCCATTTAACATAGTTTTAAATACTAATTAGTATATTTGTAAATAGGACTGTGAGTATGGTTGTATATATGTAGTAGTTGAATTGGAAACATTGTTGTAATTATGTGTAACTAGAGTTGTAAACCCACGGCGTCGCTCGGGCTTTTTTGCTTGTGTTTTCTAGAGAGTAATTAATTTGACGATGGTTAAATTTTTTGAACAAACGATATTATCTATATTAAGGGAAAGATGATGATCTACACTAAGAAAAGGGATGAGCTAAGCCTTACAATAAACTAACAATAATGTGATTCAAATTCGCTTTTAGCAAGAATCGAATCTAAGACCTTTCACTTATAAATGAAGAAGAATATCACCAGACCATAGTACTAAGTGGCAAAAAAAAAAAAAAAAAAAAAGAGGTTCAATTACATGTTTTATTTGTGTGTACTTGTTAATTTCCTCCAAATCCACTAACTGTACCACGTAGAAGTTTGGAGATGGATCTCGCATTGCTACTTCAGCAGTTAACAAATTAATTAGACGATGAAGTTAACGGAGTTTGTAAGTTTGTTGAATGTCAAAACTTTAAATGCAACGTAAGAAAATTAAAATCTACACCCATAACATAACTAAATCTAAATCTACTACTTAGCCCAAAAAGGACTACTCTAAATACATGTTCTGGCAAAAGAATTTGAGAAAGCTAAGGGGATTATTTTAAAAGTGATATTCTCTATAGACTGTCGGTCATCTTATTATTTGCATAATATTTATATTATTAGTAAAAGAATTGACATTAAACTGTGACGTGACAGATAATTTATATATAATCCTGAATCCCACTTTAAAAGAGTCATCCCAGCATTCGTCTTTTGTGTTTATGTTCTGAGTCCCTGGTTTTGGGCAAAACCAACGTGCTGAGTCCCCTGACGTGACCCACAAAATTGAATAAAATTCCAATAAAGTCTCACTATTTTTTCTACGTGCTATTAAATCCAAATCCCACCCAAAGAGGACGGTTCTAGATCCTCTCCGGATCGAAGGATCTGAGCCTAGAGATCAATTGATTCGGTCCGTTGAAATTTGATCCAACGGTTACAAATAGGGAATCCATTAAAAGTTATAATAATTATAGCCGTTTGATCAAATTTCAACAGACCGGATCAATTGATCCCTATGCTCAGGATCCTTGGATCCGGAGAGGATCTGGATTGGACCAGCAATTTACTCCCACAACTCCAAGACGTTGAATTCGAATTTATTTCTTTATCCCCGAATTCGACGTTGCCTTACTTATTTAATCAAATAATTTAATTTAATTTCGAAGCCAAACTCGACGGAAGGGGTTCATTACCGGGAAACCTTTTCTGTCGCCGTCTGAATTGCGGTTGACCGACGTCTCAGTCAAGCCCCCGCGCTCTGCTCCTTTTCTTCCTTCCTTCCTCCCTTCCTGGGCCTCTTTTGCTCTATCGGTAAGCTTTTTTATTTCTCAATTTCCTTAATCTGATTCCCAATTTTGAATGTAGGGTTCTTATATTTTGTTTTGATTGATTGGTAATGCGCTGTTTGATTGCTGTGATTTCGTCAGAAAGGATAGGAATTTGTTGAAATTTCGGAAAAGGGTACTTTGATGAATTGCTTAATTTCAAAACTAAGGCCTTTAATTGTTATTTGTTTATTGTTTTGGGCATTGACACTAAGGGTGCTTGAATAGTTTGAATTTCCTTTAGTAATTTCTGTAGTTTTAAAGTTCGATCATCGATTGGATTCTGTATTATCACATTGTTTGTGAAGGTGGTGGGCTATATATCTCTGACCTTGTGATGATCTCCAAAGCCAACGTCCTTTACTGAGGCCTTAAATTTTCGGGTTTCATTAGGAATTTTGTAATGTTTATCAGTGAAGGTTCATCTTTGGTGTGTTATTTAGTGCTAAACTAATCAGTAATTTACGTATTTTAGGAGGTTTTTTTTTTTTTTTTGTTTAATTGTGAGTATAGTTTCACAACAAAATTCGGATCAAAATGTGTTTTTAGTGTGTGACTGAGGAATGTGGAAGTGTTATTGCATTACTAGTGTAGTGATGCCTTTGGCAATCTGCAGGGTTGACCACAAGGCACACATCAAGCTAGGAATGGTGTCTTTGTAATTGCTATGCTATCGCGGAGAAGTGGCATCGGATGGTTCAATAGAGCCCAGTATTTCTGATTGCATTCAAGAGAAGAATACAGGCGGAATCTCTTAATATCCTGAAGGCTGAAGTTATGACCTTTTTGTGAAATCTGTACTAGTGAAAATGGAGTTCACATTTAGAAAAGCTCTATTATTTTCACTGTTCTCCCTAGTTCTCTTTGGGTACGCTACATCAGAGATTGAAAATGAAGTTTCGCAAAAGCTGAGATCTGCTCCACACAAAAATGTGAGAAGTAATGTTATTGATGGCACTGGTCAGGAGAATACCATAAATTTTGAGGTTTCAAATAATGGACTGGGTGAGGTGAAGAGCGCAAACAGCAAAGTCTCAGTCTCTACTGTTGCATTATTTACGTTGGCAATGGCTGCTGCCACAGGTTTAGGTGCAGTTCCATTCTTCTTTGTTGAGCTTGATCCACAATGGGCAGGATTATGCAATGGGATGGCTGCTGGTGTAATGTTGGCTGCAAGCTTTGATCTTGTACAGGAAGGACAAGGCCATGGTGCACAAGGTCATGGTGCTGGGAATTGGGTTGTTGTTGGGCTTTTAGCTGGGGGCCTTTTTATTTGGCTATGCAAGCAGGTATTGAATTGAATCCTTTATTTCCTCTGTCGTTTATGTCTTTTCCATTTTGGTAAATGTAGTTGCTTCTTCCCTTTATACCAAATTTGGTTCCTGTTTCATAGAATTCACATTTCAATTGCATTTTGCCAAGATGTTTATTTTCAGTGTTAACATGTGTGATTACTTTCTGAACCAGTAGTATTATCTATTTAAAAATAAAAATTATAGATTTTTTGGTGCCAAATGCGACATCTCAAGAAATCTGAATAAATATGCCTAAGCTGTCACAGTCCATAAACATTCCCTTGACTTATTTATCATTTTATGAGGGAGGACATGCATGTTGAAAAATGGTAAGATGTTTTCTAGGCTTTCAATTTTTGGATTTTATCAATAAAAGGGCTTATCTTTTATATAATGCTAGAATGCAACAAGCTCTCATTATGTTTTACATCGTTATATTATATCTGGTTTCAGTTTCTTGAGCAATACGGAGAAGTTAGTATGTTAGACATCAAAGGTGCAGATGCAACTAAAGTCGTTCTTGTGATTGGAATAATGACTCTTCATTCATTTGGGGAGGGCTCTGGTGTTGGGGTTTCCTTTGCTGGCTCAAAGGGTTTCACTCAGGGCCTTTTGGTTACTTTGGCTATTGCTGTGCACAATATACCAGAAGGCTTAGCTGTGAGTATGGTGCTTGCATCCAGGGGTGTTTCTCCGCAGAATGCCATGTTATGGAGCGTGATTACATCATTACCACAGGTAACTTGTTAGTTTTTAAAAGTTAGGGCATTTGAGAATATCTGACCAACTCTTGGTGAATCGCATGTTGTGCGTCTTAACTTAATGGTCTCCTACATATGTATTTTTGTTGCAGCCCCTGGTAGCAGTTCCTTCATTCATATGCGCTGATGCATTTAGCAAGTTCCTTCCTTTCTGTACGGGCTTTGCTGCTGGATGTATGATCTGGATGGTTGTTGCGGAGGTGCTTCCTGATGCATTTAAGGTAATATTCCTCACGAGACTTCTCTATGCTGGTTGATTCTTCACTTGCTTATATCATTTGCAGTAGACTTTTGGAACCTTTTCTATTTACAATATCAAAGCTCCGCAAGGTTCTATTTTCCTTTTTTAACAAATTAGCTTCTTTTGTGTTGTGCTTGTAGGAAGCCTCTCCATCACAGGTTGCGTCAGCAGCTACTCTCTCTGTTGCATTCATGGAAGCTCTTAGCACTCTTTTTCAGAACTTCACCCATGATTACAAGTGAGTTCATTTAATGTTGAGGGAAATCGTGTCACTTTTGTGTTGTAGTTTAGACTTTGTGACCTCTTTTTCGACATGCTCTTTTGATATACAGAATGTACATTTCACCTGACCTTTGGAAGTGCTCTTATCTTTGACATGTTCTGTGTTGCAGCTCAGAGGATGCTTCTGGCTTCTTTGTGTCATTACTTTTTGGTCTTGGACCATTGCTCGGTGGCACTGTTCTTGTCGCCTTTGCATTAGCTTTCCATCTTCAGCATGCTCTTCTGATGGGTGCAGCATCTGGCATTGCCTTTGTCCTTGGTGCCTGGAGACCATTGCAGCTACTTTTTTCATTAAAGATGGGATTTCTATCTGCTACATTTCTGCTTGCAATGGGAGCTGGATCCGTCCACATTTTGAGCTCTAGTATTCTGAAGCTCGCAGGTCGCAAAAAAACTTCGGCTCATAACTTACCCACAGCAAATGGTTTTCCAGTGAGTATTCACACCCTCCAGGCATTCTTGTCATGTGGAGCAGTTGCCTTTCATGCTTTGGCTGAAGGGCTTGCACTAGGGGTTGCTGCACCAAAAGCTTATGGACTCGGGCGACACATGGTCCTTCCTGTCTCCCTACATGGACTCCCTCGCGGTGCAGCTGTGGCTAGCTGCATATTTGGGGCTACTGATAACTGGCATGCGGCCCTTGTGGCAGCTGCTTTAATTGGATTCGTGGGTCCAATATCTGCAATAGGAGCAATACTCGCAGGAATTGATTATAGCGGGTTAGACCATGTGATGGTTTTTGCTTGTGGGGGACTGCTCCCGAGCTTTGCAAATGTAGTAAAGAGAGCGGTGAAGTTGGATACACGTAGAAGTAGCTGTGGGATTCTGATTGGTGTGGGGTTCGCAACTCTGTGTCTGACTTGCACGAAGTTGGTGTGCTTGCACACACCTTATTGCAATTCTGCACCAGAGGCCGTCAGATGAGATCGTGCTGCAGTTCATGCAATGTAACTTCTTAGGTTAAAGAACATCATCCATGTTCGGCACCTCTGCTTCGGAGAAGTATACTGTTGAAAAATTGGAGAGATGCTGAGAGGCCGGAATAGTGGCTGACATCAAAGGAAGGATTAGAGAAGGTTTTGCGTGATAGCGGAGCTTGTCTCGTCATGTACAAACATTAGAAAATAAAATTATGTTCATGTTACAGAAAAGAAATGAGATGGATGAAGCTGAATTTTTATCTTTAAGCAGTTCTTGTTCAGACAGCTGATCTGAAACAATGGAGGCAACTGCCGATGGACCGATGGACATTGCCCATCGCTCCTAACTTTTTTTTAACAAGACGATATTCTGAATTACTATAATCTACGTCGGTGGAAAGAGACTGGCACACTGCTTCGGTGGGTCCAAACTTAAATATTTGTTCTGTGGAGAAGACAGAAGTGCTAAGGAAGGAAATCTTACGGAAAAGGGGCCAAATGTGGGTCGACATGTCGTTTAGTATTTTACCAATAGTTAGGTGAAGTGGACACACACACACCAACCACATTCAGAACGACACCACAAATCATGTTTTCTATGGCCGGCTAGATAGTCAACAAATCTATGCTGATTTAGAAGATCCATTTCGCGCTGCCTAACCCAGAAAGAAGGAAAGAAAAAAAAGACAAAAACTTCACCATCCATCAAGAACACTGTTTCATTTCATGCGAAATTGTCTCAAATGTAACTAAGAATATACAAAATGCACTTCGAACTCAAACTCAACAACCCAAATGCGATCTGGTCAATTGACTAGAACAGCGTACTCTTCTTTTTGCAATCAAGTATTAAATCCCTTGAGGGTTTAAGGTTTAGGACGAACAAAAATTGCAAACCCAATTTTTAAATGTTGTGATAAAAATTGAAAAAAAAAAGTCTTTTTTAAAAATCAAATTACGTGAGTTAGATCAATTAGTTAACTTGAATTTTTAAATCTGATAAGAATAAAAAATAAAAAACTTATTTTAAAACTCGAATTACGAACAAAAATTGCAAACCCAATTTTTAAATGTTGTGATAAAAATTGAAAAAAAAAAGTCTATTTTAAAAATCAAATTACGTGAGTTAAATCAATTAGTTAACTTGAATTTTTAAATCTGATAAGAATAAAAAATAAAAAACTTATTTTAAAACTCGAATTACGTCAGTCAGCTAAAGCTTGTGTGCCACCTAAGTTCATATCCACTCTCAAGCCCAAGTTCACATCCCCTCACATCGCTCTCGGCAGATCTGAATAGTTTAGAACATATATTGACGAACAAGAATTGCAAACAGGAAAATCTCATATGGGATTGCAAACATAAAAGGATATTGTAAATCGCAAGCACATTCAAGTTGAGAGCCAGCACTTGCATTTCCAGATAAACTTGTACAAACACCTAAAGTTCCATCAACCCTAAGATTTTATTTTTGCTACAAAAAAAAACACTAAGCACCCAAGTTGTAGTTCAAAATTATGAACAGAAATGACAGCAAGCCACACAAAAAACACCACCACCAAATCCTCATTTGAAAGTCGACTGATTGCCCTGCTCATCCTCACTCTCGACCACCACCAATTTCTCCTTCTCCTCCGCCGATCCCACCTCCACTTCAACCGGTTTCTCCGCAACGCTCTGTGACCCCGTCAACCTCGCCAGCACAACAAACGACATCCCGCCGAGCACATTGTTCAGGCACCTCAGAACCACTACAGACGACTTGAACGCCAGTGGCGGAAGCCCCTTCTCCAGCAAAAACTCCGCCCCGTTCAGCGTCTGGTACCTCAAATTGCTGCTCAATCCCATGTGAGCCGCCCAAGTGAGCGCATTCAGCAGCGTAGGCGGCGCCTTATTCGGGGTCTCGAAAGTCGGATCCATCTTCTTCCTCAATTTGATTAGCCCATTCGACAATGCGGTTCCAGCAAGCCCCGCCACGAATCCGACGGCAGCAAAGACTGTGCCCTTATACACGAAAGTCCCCAATCGATTCATCAAGCCATAGGAACCCGGTTCGAACATGTGGCTAGCCGGGCAGCTGGCGAAGATCGACGGAAGAGTGGCGGCGGAGGCGGACAGAGTGGGGGCTAACAAATACATGAGCGTAAAATTGAGGATGCAGCCGACGACGAGCGTCGAGAAGACGAAGTCGAGCTCGTTGAGGCCGAAATTGGGGCGGGAAGCCATGTCGCCGAGGACGCAGGAGCTGACGCCGACCACCTCCTCCATCAGAACCTTGAAGGGGAACTGCGGATCGGCGGCGACCCGAGATCTCCACCCGTTGAGAAACATACCCAGAACTCCGAATCCCGAAACCGACGACGAGGAAGACGACGAGTCGTCGGAATTCCCATCTCCGCCTCGGCTCCATCCGCCGCTATTTCCTCCCGCTCCCGCTCCGCCACCGCCATTTCCGCTGGAAAACGAATGCTCTGGCTTTTGGACCCAGATGGGTTTTGGGACGACAGAGAGAGGCCGATTCTGGGTCTTGGAGTAGGGGAAGGAGATCGAAGAATTAGGGTTGGCGGAGAATCTGCGGTTGTCGGAAGGGTTGTAGTGGTGTCTGCCGACTGTAGAGCAGCGAAGCTGAGCGGCGGCGGCCATGTTTGATCTGAATCTAAATCTCAACCTACTGAGTGATCAGTGATGCAATGAGAAACTTAAACCTAACAGTGGAAAATTTGGAAAAAACTCCAAGACCAAGAGGAAAATTACAAAAAGGAATACTGAGGCCGGCCCCTTCCCTGTCCTCCGAAATCCCAAAACCCTAATAAATGGCAGAGAGACGCACAGAGAGACAGGAAGTATTTAAACGTACTTGGGACGGTGACACGTGTTGTCGTTGAACTTGGACGCAATTGCGGAATCTGGTAATTGGTATTTGGGGCCCGGAATCGGTTGGCGGATCTTTTGGCGGGGTTAGTGAATGGGCTTTTTGGTAATTAGAGGGTGCCTGGTCCGGGTTCGTGCCCCACTGTCCAGCGGGTCGGGCTGTGGATACGATTAGTCCCACTTTCTAGCATTGTCCTTAAACTAAATAATCATGGCAATAGGTAATTAAATATTAGTATTTTTTATTTTATAAAATAAAAAATAATAATTTTATTTCAAAATTCGGATAGGATTTTTAATCGGTCTCATTGTACCACGTTTCATTAAATAAGAAATTACAACCCAAAGTATTTGAGAAAATATAAAATTGTGATGTAAGGTGGAAGATAATGATAAGATATTTATACAAAAATTAAATCAATCTTTTTTTTTTTTAAATATTTAATTTTTTTTTAATTGTTTACATTTTTAAAAAAAATTATTAATTTCTTTTTTTATATTTTTTATTAGTTTTATAATATGACTGACGTCAGCCTTGCATCAGCTTGCCCTCTCACACGGGACCCCCTTAGCCCAATTGCCTGCATGGGCTAGAGTAAGGAAGGGAGGGGATTGGGTTGAAAAGGTCCCCAGTCCATTGGGCATTTGCTACCGCTGGACTTGCTCTTATAACGTGGTACGCATTTTTAGCTCAAGTGGATTGTTTTGCAAGTTGATATATCGTACGTGGGAAAATAACTTTTTATTGAGATGGAAAGTTGTAAACAATATATATTAGGCGGGACTAACGTCGGATAAATCAAATGAGATTAAAATAAAGAGGATCTCGTATTTCTATGAGCGTTGCTAGACTATAATGACAATGTTAGGTTACTACATTGAAGATTTAATCTTGCTATAAAAGTATCGCAGTTTACTAGTTTAGTGACTAGGATTAAATTGGGATATGACCATGAAATTTTTCTGTGGAACTTGGAGAATATTTTTTTTTCTTTGGTTTGAAGCCATATAATGAAAGAACTAGGGATAAGGTCCATAGCATTTTCTAGTGTTTTTTTTTTTTTTTGGAGTACAATGATATATTCACACTAAAAAGAGAGGGGTTCAGTTAAATCACACAATAAACAATCTAATTTGATATCGAATTCGCTCACCTACAAAATTTAAACCTAACACCTCTCACTTACCAATGAGAAGAAATATCACCAGACCGTAGTACTAAATAACTCTTGTCAATTTAGTTATGATGAAATTTTGGATTGTTAGATCTACAGGCCAGCTCGAGGTTCTTGGGACTCCAACAAAACCACAACGGTGGAATACAAGAGTTGAGCAACCGACCAAAAACTAAAATTAATTAGCAAACAAGTTTTCAATCTTTAATCCTAAAATAAAAAAATTAATTGAAAGCAGACAAGAACTGGGCATTGAGAAAACATGGATCGTTGTTTATAGTAAATCATTCTGGTCATTCCATAAAAAAATTGTCAATACCCTCATTAAGTGAGGGTTAATTTTACAAAAATACCCTTTAAAAGTGATCAGATGATAGTTCACGCGACAATTTAACGAGAATATTAAGATTTTTTTCATAAAATGACCAAAATGATTTACTATAAACAAACTCAAGAACTTTCTATCGATTTTCACTGTCAAAGACTAAAGTGAGAAGTTTGGTCAATCTTATAAACCAATTTGGATAGAGTAAATTGTAGCAATAATCTCTTAACTTTAACTTAATTGGAACAATGGTCCTTCATCTAAAAAATTATTACCATTGGTCCATCAACTCATCAAAACGTGCAGCTATGGTCTCTCAACTAAGAATCTATTACCATTGTTTACATTTTTTTATTACTTTTTTTATATTTTTTATTAATTTTATAATATGACTGACGTCAGCCTTGCATCAGCTTGCCCTCTCACACGGGACCCCTTAGCCCAATTGTCTGCATGGGCTAGAGTAAGGAAGGGAGGGGATTGGGTTGAAAAAGTCCCCAATCCACTGGGCATTTGCTACCGCTGGACTTGCTCTTATAACGTGGTACGCATTTTTAGCTCAAGTGGATTGTCTTGCAAGTTGATATATCGTACATGGGAAAATAACTTTTTATTAAGATGGAAAGTTGTAAGCAATATATATTAGGCGGGACTAACGTCGGATAAATCAAATGAGATTAAAATAAAGAGGATCTCGTATTTCTATGAGCGTTGCTAGACTATAATGACAATGTTAGGTTACTACACTGAAGATTTAATCTTGCTATAAAAGTATCGCAGTTTACTAGTTTAGTGACTAGGATTAAATTGGGTTATGACCATGAAATTTTTCTGTGGAACTTGGAGAATATTTTTTTTTCTTTGGTTTGAAGCCATATAATGAAAGAACAAGATATAAGGTCCATAGCATTTTCTAGTGTTTTTTTTTTTTTTTTGGAGTACAATGATATATTCACATTAAAAAGAGAGGAGTTCAGTTAAATCACATAATGAGCAATCTAGTTTGATATCGAATTCGCTCACCTACGAAATTTAAACCTAACACTTCTCACTTACCAATGAGAAGAAATATCATCAGACCGTAGTACTAAATAACTCTTGTCAATTTAGTTATGATGAAATTTTGAATTGTTAGATCTACAGGCCAGCTCGAGGTTCTCGGGACTCCAACAAAACCACAACGGTGGAATACAAGAGTTGAGCAACCGACCAAAAACTAAAATTAATTAGCAAACAAGTTTTCAATCTTTAATCCTAAAATAAAAAAATTAATTGAAAGCAGACAAGAACTGGGCATTGAGAAAACATGGATCGTTGTTTATAGTAAATCATTCTGGTCATTCCATAAAAAAAATGTCAATACCCTCATTAAGTGAGGGTTAATTTTACAAAAATACCCTTAAAAAGTGATCAGATGATAGTTCACGTGACAATTTAACGAGAATATTAAGATTTTTTTCATAAAATGACCAAAATGATTTACTATAAACAAACTCAAGAACTTTCTATCGATTTTCATTGTCAAAGACTAAAGTGAGAAGTTTGGTCAATCTTATAAACCAATTTGGAGAGAGTAAATTGTAGCAATAATCTCTTAACTTTAACTCAATTGGAACAATGGTCCTTCATCTAAAAAATTATTACCATTGGTCCATCAACTCATCAAAACGTGCAGCTATGGTCTCTCAACTAAAAATCTATTACCATTGGTCTCTCAACTTTAATCCAACTGGAAAAATAATCCTTCAACTTTAACTCAATTGGAGCAATGATCCTTCAACTTTAACCCAATTGGAGCAATGATCTTTCCAATATAACTCATTTTAACAAAAATCTAACGAAGTAGACAAAAATGATCATATCTACTATTTTTTATGAGTTTTTTTTTTTTTGTCAAAATAATTTTTGATGAGTTAAGAGACCCCAATTGTAGCAATGATCATTCTAACATAACTTATTTTGACAAAATTCTAACGAAGTTGACGAAAATGACAGCTACACGTTTTGAAGAGTTAAGGCACCAATGGTAGTAGATTTTTAATTGAATGACCATTGCCCCAATTTGATTAAAGTTAAACAATTGCTACAATTTACTCTTTTGGATAAAAGAACCTCATAAAATAGTAATATGAAGAGTCTAAGAGATGCTCTAAGAACCATATTAGGCGGATCACAATCGATTACAAGACGTATTAATTTGCATCAATCAATAAGGAACAAGGAAATGTTGTACTTTTACAACGTTAAGCATACGACGAACTGTAAACTCTTACGCCATTCGACACTCCTGTTTATATGCTTATGAAAACGGCATTCGACATACGCTACGAAGACTAAACTCGACGGACCCATCGTCTTAATTAAGCTCTAATGATTGAACAATTAATTAACATATATGTTCACACTTATCTCAGAAGTAACTAACACAAGAATAAATCCAATGAATGCATTAGGTTTACACAGAAAACTGACCTCACCAAACCTACTCAAGAGCCAACCATATAAATTCCATCCCTTTTCGGTTTTTTTCTGAGATTTTTCTGTTTCGGGTCTTTGTCTGTCTGTTGTTCCAAAAAGAAAGATAAACAAAGCAAACAAAAACCAACAGAAAAGCTCACCAGCAAGAACTGTTAGACAATTTTCTTGTAGCCGTGCTGATGGAAATCTGTATTTCAAGGCCTTCTAGGCCATGGAGTTACTAAGGTGGAGTAGCAAACATTAGAACAGGAGTAATATGAGCAATCATCGACCGGTTTTTGCACGCTTCATTCCGCTTGAATTGAAAGGAGATACACTACCACTTGGTCCGGGACTCTCTTCTCTGAAATTTGAGTTTAGCAAAGCCAACTCACGCAACTGCTGCCTCTTAATGAAATCTTGTGACTCATCCTGCAAGCGAAAGGTTTATATCGAGAAAGAAAGAAATAAAGAGCTAATGTCAAAATTAGGAAAAAGGGGTTTTGTAGTTAAAATAAATATAGAATTGTCAGTGTTAGCATCTATGAACAAGTTCCGGTGCAGTGAATGAGAGATTCCAGCTTCGTTCAGTTACTTTTGTAGTCTTCCGATCAAGCAGGAATATGACTCCCATGCATTAAAAGTACGTGTTCTAATATTATCATATTTCCTCTCTAGATACAAGTACATTTGCATCAAAGAAAAAGTTACAGAGCAGAAATGTAAGGAGGATTAGCCATTCTTGATGTTTTACATAAATATCCAGCAAGATAACCAAAAGATTGGAGATAATTACCACAGGTTTGAGCAATTCTTCTATAATTTCTTGCGCCTGTCTCAGCCTTAAGTCAACCACACTGGCAGGTAAATCGGCTTCAATTAAGATGTGGAGTGGTTCGTTCAGGTGCTCATAGCCTGGTCTTCCCCGGAGCTTCTCCTCCTTGATACCGAAAATTGAAATGATTAAGCTTGTAAACCAGAACCAATATCTTAAACATACAAAAGATGGAAAATGTTCTGCATTCCAAAGTCAGATCTGGTTGATGGCAATTCGATAGTATTTAGACTAGAAAAGAATGAACAAGTATGTTATACCTTGTCAGGATCCTTAATAGATCCCTTGCCCCTGATGTAAACACGACATCCTGTTGTAGCTTCAACTCGTTTCAGAGAATTACCTCTAGGTCCAAGAAGTCGCCCAACAAAATTGAACTGACATCCATTGTGCACCAAAATGTTCAGTTATTTATTACATGGCAACCAATCAAACCGACTCTAATGCTAACAGTATGCAAAAGACTTACATTGGGGTAAGTATCTACAGGGATTTCCAAACGTAAAATCCTCTTCACAGTGAAGGAACTAGGGCTCGCAGGCGCACCTTGCCAGTCCATCGTCATCCCATGCGGTCCACCTAATCTCTGTTATACAATAAAGGATCTTGCCATCTTAGATATTTAACAGGCGTAATACAAACCACAGGTAAAAGATAGGGATGGATGACTGAAAAGTAAAATGAGAAAAAGTATGAAACTCCGGCAGAATCAGAAATAGGAGTACATATATGTTTAATAAGAAAACAGATACAAAGGATTATCGTTCACACTTTAGTTAATAACCAACTGCAACTTCTAGCTTCAAAACCAAAAGCATACTACAGGATATAAGCATAGTTTATCTTGCCCATATTGCCGGTCATAAAGTCACATCCCAAGACAATCATGTTGATTTCTTTATCTTTCTCACCTTACATGCATACTTCTTAGAAGCTTCAAACTCGATTGTTAGGTATGCATACTTCTTAGAATCCGTGTTTTTCTATGAATTAATTTTAGGTGAAATGGACATTATACGAGTCCAAATGTTTATCAAAATAAGAAAAATCTGTAATTCCAACACTTTCAGTTCGCGTTCATGCTTAAGAACAGCTTTCTGAAATTTCACATATAGAATTTGTATGGACTAGAACCCAATTTCACATTGAAGTTGGGGGCCAACTCAGCTCGTGATGAAAAATGGAGTCAGTACAAGATAACACAAAGCAGATGGGTCCCCAAGGAAATGTTTTAAAATGTGATGTTCTAACAATTCCCAGATCCGTGAAGATTAACCATAAACAACAAAGACGCCATATCAGTTGAGGACCAATCTCTAAGGGATTCTTGCACAATAGATTGGCAGCATCATTTAATTGCTGTGGTCCCAACAATTTTTTGTATAACCTTTCAGTAACAAGCCCTCAGTGCAAGGACAGTTCCCAAAGACACAATTAAATGAAGACATGAAAGACATCGTCACATGCGAGGTGGGTCGTTATGTACTGAATGAAGCATGAGGAAAGGGTATAAAATCACAGCAACCTGAGGGATATAAAAGACAGGATGTCTAAATAAAAGTAAAAATAAACAATCACCTCTTGAGGAAGTCCATTCCAGCCACCCATTCCTGTCCCAGTAACATTTGATATAAGGTTTGAAGAAGCCATTGGACTAGGGCTTCTATGTCGCATTCTGTCAAAGTCGCCAAAACCTTGGTTGGACATCATTCCAGAAACCCGTAAAATCTCTGCACACGAAGATGAATGTCACATGAGAAATGGCCCACACTATTAGAAAGGACAATACTAGAGAGAATGTTGTTCCAAGGTCGAGAAATAAGAAACTAAAATGAACTGAGCAAAAAGGCCATTTTATCCATCTTAAACAGAAAATGGGAAGAAACCGTGACAGCATAACCTGGACCCAGTCTTTGCAATGTAACGCACACCCACACCTTGATTGTGGATACCACACAAGACTAAGCCCTGGTTTGGTACTGAGGTGATTCTGAAAAAAGTGGCTATCAAAAAAAGCTGGGCTTTTTTATGTTTGGTAAACATTCAGCTTCAGCTTTTTTTCACAGTTTTGGGTGAAAAAAAGCCAAAAACACAAAGCTGCAAAACCCAGCTTTTTTTCACATGTGTTTTACATAAAAGTTTATCAAACACTATAATACTGCTTTTTTTTTCAAAAGCACTTTTACAAAAAGTTTACCAAACACTCTGCTGCTTTATTTCACAGCTGCTTATTCTCACAGCACAGCAGAAGCAGTTTTTTTTCAAAGCACAGCAATACCAAACCAGCCCTAAGATGTGCAATCATGAATAATTCATCGGGATGACTACTTTCTTGCACTTGCACCTTCAGATGCTCCAATCGTCAACAAATTACCCAATTACCCAAGCAAAGAGTACGTTATCACAGTAAATTGTAAATCTACTCATGAAACAAAGCCAATCCACCCCTAGCCAACTCTTCTTCTAAAATAGCCATCAAAATTAACATTCCTAACGCTTTTATAATCTGTATATCTCAAAATATATTACTTTTAAATTCCCCCTTCATTATTTGTTTTTTTACTAGTCACCAACATACACCGGTATTGGCAGTTCAAACGAATTGAAGTACTCACACTTCAATGCACTCAAATACACAATTGGGCAATGCCTAAAGACCTTTAGATGGGTCCTCACATTGTTATCATATGCTTGCTTGATGCAAGCACACTGATGAGTCCAGAAAATGGATGCACAATTTTAGAGTGGTTAGTAGTACTCTATCCAACTGTCATCAAATCATATGAATCATCGAAAATGACTCAATTATACGCAACCTTTCGAGCCTAATTTCAACACAAACTCTAACTTCCCCATTGGAAAACCACTAATAACACATGAGCCCACAATTAAGAGTTAGAATGTGAAGAAAACAAGGGCTGCAGAAACTAGCAGACAAAATTGTCATCCAGTAAAAAAACAATCAGACCGATCTGTCCAGTAAAGCAAGCACATTTCACAGGGGGCAAAAACAAACCAAAAGGGCACAAACCCAATACGCCCCACAAAAATCTAGATCCAAAACACTAAGATTTGTAAGCAAAACCTTGATTCAAGAGGCGGCTGCATATCGGAAGAACTTGCATGAACGGTCCAAGCTTTTGATGCTCTGCCAACAACTCCGACAAGTACTGACTACAAAAACAAACAGATCAAAGCAAAACTTTCAAAAATTAAATTACAACAAACTTCATTGGCAAGACTAACTTTTTTCTTCTGGGAGTTGAATTTTTAAAGATTTAGAGAGGTGGGTTTTTCTAGAAGAAGGGAAGAACAAACCTGTCAACATCCGGGGTGCTTCTAATCTGAGGAGAAGCAGCTCTGGCAGGTGAGAAGTTGGGATTATACAAGCCTGACATGGCTTTTTCTCAAAGAAATTGAAAGAAATGGAAAAAGGGTTTTAGTTGGTGGTGCTGGTGTTGCAGAAGAAAAAGGAGAGACAAAGAGCCATCAAGCTAAAGGAGGGTTTGTGATAGGCGAATAAAACGAAAAGGAAATTATATAAATAAATAAAAGGATGGAAAATAAAAAGAAAAGGGTCAGAGACAGCTCTCTCTCTCTCTGTGAATTTTGCAGAAAGGAAAGGAGAAAATCTTTAATTATTTTGTCTATGCAGAAAAAGGAAATTCAATTCAATAAAATGGAAAAAAAAAAAAAAAAGATGAAGAGTTTTGGGGCAATGAGAAACTGATGAGTGAGTTCAAAAAAATAAAAATAAAAAATGGGATCTATATTTTGGTTTTTAAGGTGGTAAAGATTCACAGGAGACTTTTCATCTCACGGTGACCCATGATCTCAGAAAGACAGTTTAGAGAGAGAAAGACAGAGACTTGAGAGAGAGAGAGAGAGAGAGAGAGAGAGAGAGAGAGAGGCATTTTTTACTGCTGGTTGAAGTTTCTGTGGAAAATCCATGTTTATATGTAACGAGGAGGAAGACCAATGGAAACGGGAGACACGTGTCGGCCATGCAGGGAATCAAGCTGTGTAGAACTTCAACGGAGAGGTCCCAGGGAAGCAAATAGCCTCGATGGACAATGACAACAATGATGCTGCCAACGCAAGCATAGCTGGTTCAACTACGTCGTTTTGGTTTTTCTACACTTTACCATGTTTTGTCGGAGTGTTTGACTGCTTTTACGACTCATCTTACTGCTTCCTACTCTGTTTCAAACGTCTCGCTTACGTGTAATTGGAATATTTGTCACATGATTAGCGATAGTAATCTTATAAATACGCCGTAAAATCTCTTCAATTTTCAACCCTCTTAAGAAAAATAATTTCAATCAAAACAAATGACATTTCAAACAGATGTGACAAGAAAGGAAATAGAGAATTTTCGACAAATAGAGATAACACTGATTTACTCGGAGACCCTCCTCCTACCCTTCTTGCCTTTCAAGTATTTAAAACGTGTTTGCTTTTTTGAAAAAATGGAGGCAATCATCATCCACATAAAGCCAATGTTTCTTTTCATTTTTGCCCCTTCATTTTTCCTGTTTAGGTTTCTTACCAAGTGAAATATTGATTCGTTTTCCTTCCTCATATGATACCTATTTAGCTTCTATAACTAAATTGTTATCTTAATTTTGCGTTGTGAAATCAATCTCTTAATATCATGAATCTCATTAAAGAGTCATAAAAAATGAGTTTCGATGTATTTTCCCTTCGAGGATATTTTAACGGTAAACGGTCGCGCACACATTAACAACTCCCAAAGCATTTCCTATAGAAAGAAATTTTATTAACAACATGCACGTGAATTGTCAAAAGAAAATCTCTCTTCATATGTGATTTCATCGAATCATTCAATTATTGATTACAAATTGTTGTTGATTAAAATAACATCTTTTTACTAAACAACCACAATATTTTTCCCCACTCGTGCATTTGTATAGCCTTCAATTTTCGGAAAATTTATTTTTTTTAGTACATCAATATTTTTACATTAGGGGAAGAGGAGTTTGGCTAAACCACACAATTAGCAACCTAATTTGGTATTGAATTTGTCATCCACGAGATTCTCACCTAATACCTCTCATGCATTATCCTTCTCGGAAAATGATTTATATACACTATTTTTTCTCTTTTTACACACACATAAGTTTATTTCTACCATTCTATTTTTCTGTTATTCAATCAATCTAAAGGCTAAAATTAAACATAATGTACTTTAAAGAATAAAAGAGTGTATAAAAGTCATTTTCCTATTTTTTTTATTTCTCACTCATCGTTCTCTACTCACATCATAAAACTTCTCGCTCCACCAAACATAGTCATTTTTATTTTTTAATTAACGATTAAAAAAATAGCATCGCCCTGCAGGCACTGTTGGTAGGATTAAAGTGGTAATTTATACTCTTAATTTTTAATTGGCGACCTAGAAAACAAAAATTATACAATATTAATCTACGATCTTTTTTTAGATGAAAAGAGTGTGAAAAGCAGTTTTAATATGTCCAACAGCCAAATTTATGCACAGTAATATTGCTTCAACCGTATTTAAACACTTTTGATGATTGGTGGGGAAGCAAAAAGGATATATAAAATGGAGGTGGAGGTGAGGGTTAAAAGTGATGGTGGTGGAGTGGTGGTACCTACAGCTACAGTCTGCAGAGGTTACTGCTAATATTGTTGTGGTGGTGGTTGTTGGACTTGTTGCAGGAAACATGCAGCTGTATTCAACAGCTTATTAGTGATATAATGGCGATTAGTATAAAGCTTAAACCCACCCCCCACTCACACATGCATGCTGGTTTGGTTTGACAGGACTTATACAACTTTCATATATATATATATATATATATATATAGGTATAGGAAGCTTAGAAGGAAATGGATTTTTATTTTTATTTTATAAAAATGAGGATTAGTTGTGGGGTTCACATCACATTTAATTTTAACGATTCGAACTGTCTATTTTTCAAGTTGTACCTCATAGATCATCCTTATAAAATATTAGCCAAATCGGAAATGTTTAAGACATCTAATTGGATTCAAATAAATGAACGAATACTTTGTTATATAAGAAATAATGAAATTTGATCTTGATAATTAAATAGGCAAATGGTTTCGGATTGAATTTTTACAAGATGATCATGAATAGAGATTTACAAAATAGACGGTTCGGATCGTTGAAGTTTGATGTGGAGTGAGCCCTACACCTAATTCCTATTTTATGAAAAAAAAAAAAATTCTTTTGCATAAAGGACCTTATATGTATATGTGTGTGTATGTCAATGTATTTGGACTTTGGAAGTATCCAAATATTAAATAATCAATCTGGTTTTTATGATGATTTGATTAGTGTGTGGTGTCGTCACTTCTTCGTTTGACGTTTACGTCACATAGAATTTTATTAGTTTTTGAAAAATAAAAACTGTTGGTAACCTGGTTCTTGATGTGACTCAATTTGTTGTTATTGAGCAGCAGTACTCTGGTGGTAGAAGTTGATGCAGATTCTCTTCTGTGTCATTAGGCTTGGCTCGTAGCTAGTTAGATTGAGGTAATTTGTATTTGATGCTCACTGTTTTTCGTACAAGTAATGTCAACAATATTCTCATTTAGACATTCTCGGTTCTCATTCTCATCTTGTAAACAATTTTAGGTCACGTACTCTTGAAAGATTAATTCTGCCAAAATCTACCAAAATCAAAATTGTGTACTCATCGTGCGAAACAATGAAAAATATGAACAACTGAAAAAGTCAGTAGCACCTCTTCTTCACGTATTTGAGTTTATATCCTCCTTCATATCCATGTTATTGTTAACCAAAATTTTCTCAAAGAAGAAAAGAAAAATGCAAAAGTATTTGTATAAATGTGAAGATTTTAAGGACCTATTTGATATCCTATTTGAACATTTTTATCATTTCTTAAAAATAATTTTCTTTAAAACTCAAAAACTTGATTGGTTTGCGATTTAATTTTTTTAAATCTTACGACTTAAACTAAACAAAGAGATCTAAAAAAAAGGGGTCGCGGGAGAGGGAGAAAGAGGAGAGATGAGGAAATAAAGCAAGAAATGATTAAAGGAAAGAGAAAGAATAGAGATTAGGCAAGATAGAGAGGAAGATGAGTGAGAAAAAGAACCAAGAGAATGAAGAGAGCGGATTAGAGGAGAGACGAAGAAGGTAAAAAAAAAAGAGGAGAAAGAAAGAAGAAAAGAGAGAGACAGGGATTTGGAGTGAGAGGGGAGGAGGAAGAGAAGAGAAAGAAGTAAGTTTAAATTTAAAAACTCACTTTTTATGTTTTGAGAGACTATACTATATTTTTTAGTTAGTCTTGAGTTCAGTTTTTTAAAATAGTCATACCAAACAAGTTTTTAAGGTTTAAAACTTGAAAATTATTTTTAAGTTTAAAAAGTTAGATTCAAGTATAGTACCAAACATGCCCTAAGCTACTGCCTTACTTTCCTGCTGGACAAGACGTTGAATTTTTAGCAGGCACTGAACATTACAACCTAAGCTCGCTTTTGTGTTTGATTATTTTTAGCTCTGCTTTTATAGGATCATGAACCCTAGATCGATCATCATGAACCCCAGATAGATATTGATCACTGTCTCTGCCACTAAGCCTAACATACAGAAGAATAATAATAATAATAATATGAAATTAAAAGGGGAAAAATCGCAAATACGAATAAATATCTGTAAATATTGTCAAACTCACAGTGGTGCTTGAAAGCTCCATGAAAAATGATTGTGATGCTGATGCAAGCCAAGATTTTGACCAGTCTTTGCATCCAACTCAACTCAAAAGGAAGAAGAAATGTATACCACCTGTTTTATACGGATGCAAAGACAACAGAATCTCCTAATATATATGCATCGGCATATATTACACATTGAGATTTGTTGGTATTAGATCATTAGTTTTAAGATTATTGACTGCACATCGAACTTTTCATTTACTTTGTGCATGTTGCAAACCAAATATGGTAAAAAGAATTTACAAAAGAAAGAAGACAAAAGGTTAAAAAAGGATTGCCTTCTTATGTCTTTCAGCATAAGGTTTAGGGTTTATCATTCTAAACAATCAAGTATTTTCAAGCATTATCCTAAAAGGAAAAAAGACAAGCTATGTACAAGAACTCATCGTTGTTACGTCATTGCGTTAGAAACGGACATGATTTCAATGATTGATGTCATAACTCGTCAGTTTTATATTCACGCTCAACTCACTTACATATGAGTTGTGTCATCAGTTGTCTTATATTCGAGTTGCACGCATCATACAACACACTATAAAACACAAGCACATCTCAAATTATAAGACACGTGCACGCTTTATCATAAACAACCAATTATGTCAAAAGACTTTTCCGAGTTTTGCATTACTCGTAATTAATGTAGTTAACGTTTAATTATTACTTAGATATAACTCTATTAACATAAACGATAATTGGTCAATTTTATACTTACACACACTAACCAAATTTAGCTCGAAACTTGTAGAACCAACCTGTTTTGGGAAGATGAGAAGAAAACAGGATCCGACATCCGGAAACTACAACCTGGCCCACTGGACCAACAAGCGTTTTCGAACTGGGCTCACTAGTAATTTTACACAACTACCCACCCACCGTCAAAATGTGTTGCAATTTAGCACCTATATAAAGTTTGGTTTTTTAGCCGAAATAGTCTTTGAGATTGTCATAACTCCTTACTTTATTTTTTGAAATTTGAAATAAATATAATTGGTCCTGAGTTTGTCCACTATCAATTATTTTGGTTTTTTTTTTTGTGAAAAATCTTCATTTAATATGTATAAAAGGACAAAAATACAATCAATTTTTGTCAAATCATTTCGGCCTATTTTACTAAATGAGAGTACTTTTGTTATTTTGGCCCTTATTTAACAGAATTTTTCACGGAAATACCAAAATGATTGATGGTGGGCAAACCTAGGGATCAGTTCTGTCGATTTCAAATCTCACGGATTAAAGTAAAGTATTATGTCAATCTCAAATACTATTTTCAACAAAAGTCATAAAGTTTTGATGGTTAATTGTAAAAAAATACTTTATTCAGGTGGTAATTGCACAAAACTAAAACTTTCCGTGCTATTTTGACAAATAAAAATAAAAGGAGTCTCCGTCTCTCGCATATCGACTATCGTTTCTGTTACAGATTGTGGAGGTAAAGCCGAGGAGAGAGAAAGATGTCGCTGGTATGGATGGAAGCACTACTTCCTCTCGGAATCATAGCCGGAATGCTCTGCGTCATGGGGAATGCTCAGTATTACATTCACAAAGCCGCCCACGGCCGGGTTCGTTCCTCTCTCAGATCCATTTCCACCTCCCTCTCTCTCTCTCTAGAAATTGTTTGAATTTGTGTGATTCTGATTTCGAAAGTTGAAATTTTTTATGGGATTGTGATTTGGGAAAGTTGAAATTTGTGATGTTTTGGGCAGCCGAAGCACATCGGGAACGACATGTGGGACGTGGCCATGGAGAGAAGGGACAAGAAGCTCGTGGAGCAGGCGTTTGCCCATATCCAGAAGTAGATTGCCTTTTCCGGTACTCATCTTTTTCAATTTTGGGTTTCGATTTGGGATCGTTTCTTTTGATTTAGGGTTTTTCATACTTCATTTCTGTCTTTGCTATAGTGGTTAGTGAGGTTAAAACTTAAATCCAATTACTACTTTGTGAGGGTAAATTATGTTTCTTTCTAGCTGAATGCTAATCTACAAATTAAGGTGACGTATCTGCATAGATGCAATTGTTTAAAACTGCATAGACGTAATGGTTTTAAGAAATCATAGGAAATTTTGGTATAAGGATGAGTCAAACTGGAAGTTATAGATGCAATGGTGCATATATTTGTGTTTCGACTAAAGAGGCTTCGAAGAACCTATGACGGGTAGGATTGTGTCATTTGGGATTGAGAAGTTGCGCTACTATATACATGATGCATCCTATCAAGTTGGGTAGATTCATAGGAATTTGACATTAGATGATGGGACTTATGCTTGCTGTTTTGAATTGCAATGGGTTGTAAAAAGGTTGATTTGTGCTGGAATCTTGACCCCATCAACAGAGTTGCACGATACATATGTTAGATATACATGTATTGTAGGTGATACAGATGGTGCATTTTCTTTGGTTGGATTTGGGGCCTTGTTAGAACTTAGAGCCCCCTTTTTGTTTCACCGTGTAAAAGAGGGTAATGGCTTGGCTAGGAAAAATATCCAGTGTTTTGGTGCACCAGCCTTGTGTCGTCCAAGCCAAGTCAGTCCACTCCAAGACAGTCCCTTGTAACAAACAAAGCCAGAATGTTTATATGGGGAAACTCGATAAGTGATTCTAACTTTCTATCGTATTTGTCTGCTACTTCTTGCAAAGACTAGCCTCGTTTTTTCTTTCCTGCATAGGAACACTAGTCTTTGATTTAGCTATCGGTTGCAGCATAACCTTTGATGATAGTTTGGGGTTTTAAACTTTGCTTGTAGGATTTTAAACTATGATCATAGGAGTTGATTGATATATGTTTTCAATACGGTGAATTTGAAAAAGTAATGCAATTAGGAAGCTTCAACGAGGGTTGCTTTTCAGGTTTTTGTATGCATCCCAGTCGATGTGAGAGCTGCAAGAATCATGATATAATTTTATTTTGGAAAGTTTCACATATTTTTACGTCCCACGAAATACAAGTGTAACAGTATCAGATCTTGTGTGAATAATTTTTAGTACTCCACTAATTTATAGTTACTAGCTTGTGTATGGTCTTTAGAGGAACAAGCATTGTGATTTCACGATACAAGAGCCCAGCTTTAAAGAAACTAAGAGACGTTTAAAGGGATACATGCAATGCATATACCAATGTCCTCTCTTGAGGGATAGTTTCAACCTTTCAGGAACCCTTTTATTTAGAGGCTTTGGCAGCTTTCATGTGCTAGGACTTGAAACTTGAACTGAACGGGATCCTTTCGTGTTTAACTCCAGTGCCTCCATTACTCTGTGTAAGCATGTGTATGATTTACAATATCTCGACTACGAATCTTATGATACTGTGTGGTTCAAACTGCAGGAACCTTTGTGAATGGAATTTCGAGAAGCAATAAAGTCATGACCCCATTCCAAAAGAGCCTAAGAGCAACTCCAATCACAAGTCTTTTCGTTGTATAAGAACTTGCATAAGCTGTCAGACTGGTAATGGGAAAACTTATGTACTCGAGTGATTTTATTTGTAATGTTAACCTTCGGATGTGATTCGGGTATGTCTTTCCCGTCACACAGTTAGTGCCAGCGATTTTTATCGTCCACACGAATTATTTGCAGTAGGTGAGACCGTATCTACTCCGTATATATCTATACAATTATACAGTAGAAATATAATGATGCCGAGTAAGATTGTTCATTGCTAATAATTACTCATGGAGAGTAAGAGCTGCTCTTGCATTCAGAGAACATACTCTCTGGTATCTTCCGTATTCTAATTTTCTCGGAACATGACTAGCACAATTCACAATTCCAAGTTAATAAAACACGTCATGAATCCCTCTACGCTTAGTGTTTGTTTGGGGATTTGCTTCCGTAAGAAGCATTTCTGCGCATGATCACTTTTATCAAAAGTGCTTTCACTAGAAGCATGTTAAAAAGCTCTTCTATAATTTATAAGTACTTATAACTTTTTATGCCAGACGCAATTAAAATTTGTCAGAAAGCTTTTAGTACTTTTTAAAAATAATGTCAAATAGAAATATGGCCATTAACGAGGGTGCATTTTTTTCACTACTCTACTTATTACTATTGAATTAGTTTAAATTATATAGATTTCAACATTTAAATGCATCTAACTGTAATAAATAAGGTGTTGAGCAAAAATATTACCATCAATGAGTGAGCAACTGATCATATAGTCATCCCTTACATGATATGAAACGAGGTGGAAGAAAATGATTGGTGCTACCTTGTCTGTTTGGAGCTTGATTCCTTGGCACTCACTCTTGCATTTGAGGTGTTGGGTGCCATTATTTTTTGTTTATTCCTCTCTTATTATTTATTTCTTTCTTTTCAACTTTTTTCAATTGTTATTTTATTTTTAGGGAACTGTTATTAGCATTCTAAAAATCTCATTCTATACTCCTCATAAGTGTATTTTTCTTTCTAATTATAGAAAGTATGGAGCGCCAAATAAGATTTTTGGAGTGCTAATAACAATTCCCTATTTTTATTGCTCTCTTATTATTTAAAAGAGCTGATGTGATGGAGACAACAGCCTTTCAAATTTAAGATTTTTGTTGTTGTGGGCTCGTTCTTTTTGACATTTTTTGTTGTATTTTCTTATGAGCTATGTTTGTATTTGGATTGCGTTTGAGCTTTCTATTTCATGTAATCGTTTTTTTAATTAATAAAAGTTTCTAGTTGAAAAAAAAAATTTCATCCATCATAGGATCTGAATTATGAAATGAGGAGGTGGAAGGAAAGGATTGGTGCTACTTGTTTTGGAGTTTGGAGCTTATTCCTTGACACCCACTCTTGCAATTTGAGCTGTTGGTGTTGGGTGCCATTATTCTTTGTTTATTGCTCTCTTATTATTTATTGTTTTTTTTGAAACTTTTATTTAGTAAAACTTTTGTTAATTATTATTTTATTTTTATTAAAACCCTCATTTAAAAACAAAAAGAGGAGCCAAAGAATATAGAATTCCAATTAATACACAAAACTTTGGACCTGAAATTCATATAAAAAATAAAGTAAACTGTATACTACATTATTTAATATTTCTCTGGGAAAATAAATAAATAAATATAATAGTCTTTTATTTTTATGTTTATTGAAAATAATGGCAGGTGGAGGAGAGCAAAGACAAAGCTACAGCTGACAGCACTCCGAACAAAGAAAATGACAAAACTACAAAATTATTGGACGGTGCGTTTAGTCATTAGTCATGGCAGAAAATAAAGTAAGGATTCCCCAGCCATCTGCAATCTCATAGGATAATCAAAAGTTATAATCTCACAGTAAAAAGTAGCAGAAAACGATTGATTGCAACTTACCGACATCTCAAACCGATAATGCAATGTCATTTTAAAGCGCAGAAACACATAATATGACGTTATTTATTTAATATGCAACTTGGTGTGCCGAGAGTGTAGGTAAGACGTACTATCGGAGGGGATTGCTGAACCGGTCACATCTAATGGTTAAAATGTTACATCCACATCAAATCCCTAATTGCCTGGAAAGTGGAAGCATCATCCAAAAAAATTTACTCAGATATCAGAAAAGCTACCGTAACTTTTGCTCCAAGTCAAATCCCAATTCACACAGCTCATAAACTAGTTACCCAAAACTTGCAAGACAGAATCAAGTTCTTACAAATTGCCAACATGTTGGAAGGAAGGAATGCTAGAAAGATGAGACAGTAGAGAAAACAAGAGGATGTGCAAATGAAACTTATGATTTCTTCTCAATGAAACAACTAAATTCATGACATATAGGAATCACTTTCGGCTAAATTTCACGGTTTCACACCAACAATGAATCGTAGTAAACTATCAGTGAGTGACAACTGATTTACACAAAAAAAAAAAATTCCTGGATTACCCAGTGACACAAAGAATCTACCAAAGAAGAGCAAAGCGTAGAGCGCAGATGAAGGAGGCACCACCATAAAAAGGTGTGACTGGACGAATTTCTGAATGCACGAATTGAACTTTGAATGTTGAATGGTGGGAGGAATCAAGGAACGTATTCAGTCTCGATGGTTGGTTGCGTTCGCGTGAATGTTGCTGCAGGTGCCTTTGCATCTCCGACTGAGGTCATTTGCAAGGCTTCTCCTACATCTGCTGCCTTCTCCATCCGTTGTAAATTCTTCCTTTCCCTGTACTTTTTCGCCCATAGTACTAAGAACGACAACAATGCCAACAATGCTAATCCACCCACCACAGACCCAACAATTATCCACACTTTCGTATTACTCTTCTTCTTTCGTTTACCACTAGGCATTGGAGGGGTAGGACTTGGAGAGACTGGTGCTGGAGAAGGAGCAGTGGACTCAACCGCTATAGAGAAGTGCCCCTGTTGGACTGTTGAGCATATATTGCCTGATTCCACATTGCTGAAATTGACTGAACCGTCCAAATCAAACGAAACACACTTTGCCATTGTCCCTGCAGGGGCCGGTTTCACATCCTGGAATTCGATCGTTATGGGATCACCAGATGCCCTGATATCCAATTCGGGCAGATTTTTCGCTGATAGGTTGCCAGCATCATAAGCAAGAAGACCAAGTACTGGAGCTAAGTAAGAGTAACCAGGTAATGGGTAATATACCATTGACCAATTGCCCAAGTTTTGGTACACCAAAACAAGCCTCTCCACATACGGACTCTCAGTGACACCCTCGGGGATCTCAAACTCTTTGTACATGTCAAAACCTTTTCTGTACAAGCTACCACTCCTGAGCCTCATTGCTGCAATCTGAATTCCAGTCAAATTCGAGGGAACACTACCATCAAATATAACACCAGTCTTGGGATGAACAAAAGCCCTGTAGGCATAATCTTGCAGAAGCGCATCAAGACCGCGTGCTGAGCCTCTTGAGGATTGTGCAGACACATCAGGCAGCCGGGAGAAACATATCACAAAAAACAGCATCACGAGACTTCGGCAAAGAAGCCCCATCGATGCTTCGAAACTTCGAAAATCAGCACAATGCCACTCAAATCCAATTTGGTAGAAACCCAATTCCCGGATGACAATATGCACCCAGAAGGCTTCCTATTTATAACACTTCGGATCCAAAGAATGACAATTTGGTAGAAACCCAATTCCCGGATGACACTGAAATGTGCAAAAAATTAGGCAAATTCAAGCTTCAAAACCTCTGGTTTTTTACTTGTAAATCCATTATATCTCCAACTAATAGAAACACCGGATACTTGATAAGGGAAAGAATGATTTGTCAGGCTCAGATAATGTGTTTTTTATAAAGCGACTTTGAAGGTTTCAACCGTTGCAATTCTTCAGATTTTGCTTTTCCCTTTGGAATCCTTGTAAAAGAAGATCTCTCAGAGACTCAAAGGGCTTGGCTTTCGAATCTTTTCAGCTCGAAGAAATAAAAACCCCGATTCTTCGC
Organism: Malus fusca; assembly: GCA_035220775.1. Classification (NCBI taxonomy): domain Eukaryota; kingdom Viridiplantae; phylum Streptophyta; class Magnoliopsida; order Rosales; family Rosaceae; genus Malus; species Malus fusca. Next base: position 25,726,603 of record CM069062.1, read on the forward strand.
AATAAACCCATTTAATACGAACGAAATAAATAGAAATTGAAAGCGACCCGAGAATCTCTCCCCTCTTTCTTCTTCAAACGGTCAAATTTGAGCAGTGAGATTATCACACTATCATAATTCAGACCAATAAAAGGAGAAAGAAAACAGTAGATTCAGTACAAAGATCAAGAACCCAGGTGGAGATTTTAACAGGGGCAGCTAAATACCTGATCTTTGCGGCGGAGCTTTTCTGGGTTTCAGCGCAAAGCCCTAAATCTTGACGTATTTGCGTCGGTTTGCGGCGGAGCTTTCTGGGTTTCTCGACAGCTGAGTGTAAAAAGAGCATGCACCTCAAAAACCCACGAGGAAATACAAATCCCTCAAAAGAATTCGCAACCAGAAGGCACGTGAGAACCCGACGCTCTTCAAGAATCTCGCCATTGAATTCTCTCGCCAAAAAAGATCACAGCAGTAAATGGCTTCCCAACAACCCCGGGACACAATTAGGTGGCGAAAGAATCAGAGCTTTAACGGGGTTCTGAAAACGCCTGCATTTTGACCAACTCCGACGGGAAAACACAGAGAAAGATTCAGCTGCGGTTTCACGGCTGCAGAATCCGATTCGGGGATCGGAGAGAAGAAGGAAGGAAACCGATTCCCGGATAATCAGTACATCTTGTTTCTTGAGCGGAAAATTTGGGATTAATGGTTGTGGAAGATAAGCTACGGCACCATTAATTTGCAGATTAAAATCCCGAAAATATAGAAGAAAATCTAATGGGGAAGAAATATACGAGATAAGCTGCTTGAGATTGGAGATGGCCAGCGAGGAGATGTACTGGTTGGGAGTGAAGCGAAACAAAAAGACAGAGAATGAGTGTGGGAAATTAGAAAAAAAAGGCCAGAAATTGATAGTTTTTTACTTATTTTTTTAATTAATTAATTTGTAATATGTATTATATATGCTAATTATTTTTTATTGTCATTTACAGGTGTGTTTTAACTTTTAACATTAAACCCCACCTAATCCTTCGCCCTTTTGTTTGTTTCTTTTTTGGGTTGATAAAATTACCCTTTTTGTTTCACTATTTGACAAAATGACTTTTACAAATTCACTTGTGTTACACTATAAAAAGAATTTTCCTACAATTGGGACACCGATGTGGCAGTACTTTCATCTAATAAGTATTGTCATGCGTGTTTAACTCTTTTGCATAACATATTGTTTGTTCAATTAGACGTTTAGCATATAGGGTTTAGGGATACAATGAATAGATATCGGATAATATGCTTGAGTTTATTTCTTTATAATATATCAACATTATCTGCGCCGCTCTCCTTCGCGCGGGTGTTATATGCGCCTGACAAAAAAAATAAATAAATAAATCGTGGCTGACATCAGTTTGCCGCTGGCACATGGCCAGACCTAAAATGCATGAACTTTTGGGCAGGCATTGGTTGGTCCACCACTTACCCTTGCTTTGTTGGACTGGTGGAGATGATTTTAGGGCCGGATGGCATTATTGTTGCTTTTGCTCTTGCTTTTCACCACCTAGTGGACTTGTTGTTATAACATGTAAATATATAATACGACTTGACGGTGCGACTGTTACGCTCAAAATCTCGCCTTATTGACCGACATGGTCTTACATTTCTCAGTGTGTCAATCTGTCTATTTGTTGCCTTGTTTGTGATTGCCTAGTACTGAGGCACGTAGTGCATTAGAAAACAACAATATGAACCCACATTTAAGTCAAAGAAGGAGGAAAAAGATATAAAAAGCGGCTTAATTATAAGAAGAGAAAGGAGCCAAACTAAACTGATTGGAACCACACAGTCACACAGAGCATGTTTTCTATTAAAATCCATAAATTTGCACAGAGAGGCTCGTGACCTATTTTGCAGAAATTGCAAAATAGTGCTCCAAAACTTTGCAATTTTAGGTTGTGTTTTGAAAAGTTCAAACGTTCTCTTTAAGTTCGGTGATGTTGTTAACTTTTTTTTTTTAAAGGTCGGAAAAATTGACATAAGCATTTCAGTATCTTTTGGTCACATTATATGATTAACCAACGCAAGAAATTGGCCCTAAGACCAACCGTGTGATGGTGTTACTAGTTGATTTTTAGGCTTGTGAAAATTTTAGGTCTTTTTATCTTCTACTTTTTTGAATTGTGATCTTATTTAGCGAACATTAATCTCCTAATTTGGAGTGAAAGCCACCAATTTGGCGTTGACCCATATTTCCATTTGTCAACAAAAAGCATTTAAGTGTTTTTTTTTAGAATGAAAGCCACCAATTTGGTGTTGACCTGTTGACCCCATATTTCCATTTGTCAATAAAAAGCATTTAAGTGTGTTTTACAAAACTAAAACAAAACAAAATAGGGAAAAAAAATGTAACCCAATTTGGATATTTTTCTAAATTACAATGATCAAGTTCATGCATTTGAGATGCCTTAATGAGCATCGCCCATAGTTGAATTCAATTGAAATATTGTATTCTTAACTTAAAATAGACAATTATAAGGTGCTTGTATTCAGTTGATTACGAGAATTCACTATTACACTGGAAGTCTCGAGCCGTCATTCTTTATGGTTTGTAAAAAGAAAAAAAATTGTGATCGTCAAACACAAAAGAAATAGGACAATTAATTTGTGAGCCTTATTGAGGTTAACTGAGGGATTCAAAATCAATTGCTTATCGCTCGGTTTGTAGCAACAAATAAATGGTTTGTTTGGAAATGTTTTTATAATGACTGAAATTTTTTTGGTCAAAATGTTCTTAGGAAGCACTTCAAGTGTTTTTTTAAGATTCACTTGCAATTTTATTAAAAATTAGTTTTAAAAACACTTTCATCAAATACGATTTCAATCATTTTAAAAGTAATTCCAAACACACAAAAAGTAGCTTGAAAATCATACGAGTATACAACGTTAGACATGACATTGATAAAAAAAAATGCTCTTTCAAGTTTGAATTCGCATTAAAATTTAAACCAAAAAAAAAAAAGAAGGTAATTTTACTTCCAAAAAGTGCAAAAAAAGAAGTTCTATATATGGTTTGTTGTGGAACCCAGATCCCCTGCGGATCATTTGTGGGATCCTTCTGCTATAGCGGAGCCAGCTCATATGATCTGACTCATTTCCGTAATGATGAAGTGGGCCCACACTCGCACAGTCCACCAAATGCTAAAGTACGCAGCGCGCGCACATGATGACACACTGATGACAAAACCACGCAATATCCTAATGGGGACCCGACCCGACGAAGAAAGGCGCGTGGCAAAGGTGTGGTCGGAAAATGGAATAGTGGGATGTTCGGAGCGTTGAATTGACTAAATAGCCCCTATGCGATTTTGTACCAAGAGTCATGGTTAGAAGGTTCTAACGGACAAATCACGTAGGGACCACCACATGGCACATGCTATTGGTTGCTTGGAGCCAAGCGTAGGGTCTTGCTGCTACCAACGATATTTGTGTGTGTGAAAGTGATAATGAAAGAAAGAAAGAAAGGCCACTTTGTTTTGTTGTATGTTGTTCTATTGGGCCCACGTTCCTCAAGTGTCCATTCATTTATTTGGACATCCATTGCGGAGATTCTGGCATACAATCGATGAAATATTTTTAACTCGTTTGAAAGTGTTTTTAAAATTGTTGAAAGTGCTTTTAATGAAAATGTTTTCATTAAGACTCATGTATATTGCACCAAGGTTAGCACGATCTTGTGCTACGAATGTTGAGCACATGGTGAGATTGAACATAGACAACTTTATCAGTTCATCAATTGAGTGCCTAATTAGTAAGACCAACCTAATATCATACCAGTACGAAGTGAAAGCCCCCTTAATCCACATGATCCTCGCTATCGGGTTAGCCTGGTTGGGTTCCACATTGCTGAGAAGGACCCACTGTAAAAGCATTTTGTGAATGACAATGAATTATGCCGAGAATAATTGAGGGAATATTGACTTGGCATTCAAGTTAATGAAATCTCTAGGACTCTCGGTGCCTTAAGGAAATAAACATATTGGAGTCCTAATTACATGCAATCAATTAAGGGCCTTTATTAAGTAAATACAAGGAATAAGAGTCATGATGGGACTCTAATTGATTATATATGATTTGGGTTGATATCATTTCCGATAATAGGGAGGAATTGGTTGAAACCCTTGCTATATAACCAAGGAATAGTCCCTGCTTCCATACCAACTGAAACTCACGAAAACTACAAACCTATTTCGATAGTAGAGTTCATTGAGAGGTACTGAAAGTAGAAGATAACCTATGAACGCAAGCCACCATGTCTCCAATCGGTGCAGGTTAGTATCATTCATCTTCTTCTTATAATTATCATGATGCATGTTAAATTGTGATCCTAGAACCATGTTGTATTAGTCCACTTTACATTAACTCTTACGTGGTGTTGAACTTGCCCTCCAAAGAGGGTGGCTCGGCTGAAGATTGCGCAATCGTACGTGGACTAATGGTTTGTTCACAAAGATGTGTTGTCGCTGCAACCATGGCCACTGGCCAGAGCAGTGCTCACTGCAGGAAATTGTTCCCTGCGAGGCCACCTTTTGGATACAGGCCCATGGCATCCCTCTTGGCCAAATGACAGCGCACAAAGCTCGTATAATTGCGGGACGACTGTTGACTGGGAGGTCAGGCAAAGTAGATGCGTTTGGAGGTGGTCTTTGTTTATGGCCACCGGTACTTGCGGCGTCAAGAAAAGTCGAGATTTTGGCAACAACATCACTTGTCCTTGGATATGTCTGGTTGATTTCGATGAGGTGAGTGGTATTATGAGAAGGATGGGGCTCCCCATGGAGCCCAAACAGAAGAATGTTTTTAAGAGATTTTGTCGATGCTAATAATCTCTTTGACGTAGAGTTCACTGGCCCAAAGTACACCTGGTTTAGGGAAGAGAATGATGTCATTGTATTGGCAGGAAAGGTTAGACAAGTGCCTACTCAAAATGGGGAGATCAACAATGATCAGTATGATTAACTTTTGATGGGCTTGGGACTATAAAGCTAGATAATTGACAACAAGATTAAACTTTTAAGCGGTTCACCTTAAGAAATGGGGTACGTCCACTGCAGTGGTATGATATGTATGTCTAATATGGATTGCAATAGCTCTCTAAATAAAGTAATGTAATTTCACTCTTCTAAAGAGTGGTTAAAAAGCACTTTAGTGGAGCGTTAGGCTTTGACAACATTTATGTCCCTTCAAAGACTTTTGTTCTCATCGATGGCCAACGCGTGGCCCTGAGTTAATGTCTGGGCAAACTTGCCCTTGGAGCTTTGTTAGAGCGGAAAATTTGTTTGGATTACCAACTACCTTGAGTGGTCGGACAGTACTTTAAGTTATGCACTCCTTCTTGCCAGCAAACAATCTAAGGCTCAGAGCAGTTGTTCGACGGCAGTCATCTTCATTACTGAGGTAGTGAGGTCTTTGGGCTGACTTGTAGGCCCAATATCTTGATCTTTCTCATTCTGAAGTAGTCTAGTGCTCTCTCATATATCATTAGGCCAATAACAACTATATATTATTTTAATGAGTCTCCCAACTTACTGTTCAAGGGCTTAGAGAACTAAAGGGATGTCCACGGTTCGGAGTGGCTACCATTGGCTCCACGCAACAACAATCCCAACTACTCGTACAGTGCTCATACGTCACGTGCCTCGATGCATTGACCTGGAAAGCTTTATTGAAGATGTAGGCAGTGGCCAAGGTGATTTATTTTCTATGGCGTGCATTGTCAATGGCGCTGCCAACTAAGACTAACCTCGGCCGCCGTCAACCGCCCATCAGTCCCATATTGTGCCCCTGGACTGCCCCACTGCCACTGTGGTTTGGCTCTCCTCTTTGATACCGTCAAAATCCACAGAGCATCTGTCAACCCTAACAACTCCATTGGAGACATGGGAGCCTCCTCCTGGCTTAGCTTGTTTCTGAAGGTTAACGTTGATGGGTCTTGGAAGCCTCTCATGACAGCAAGCGGATTGAATCATCAGACACAAAACGTGCACAAAATTCAGACCATATAAATAAAAGATATGAAAATGAAGAACATCTTCCGCTTCCGCATGATCAACTCATGTGATTAACAAATCAATGATGGACATGTCATAATTAGAATTGTTCATATTTTGAATTACATTTTATCCCAAATTTTTTTATAAACGGAAATCATCTCGTGATGCACACATACCAAAACAAATGGACAAGTTTGGTAACAATTAAAATTTTTATGATGAACCTTCAATTTATTTGATATATATAAATAACCAACGATATGCAATTTAATTGATTTTTTAGCAAATATGATCTTTAATGGTGATTTTTGTTGTTGTTTTAAAAACGGTATTCTACCCTTTTGTTTTTGTTGGAAGGACATTTTCCTCTGAATGAGGAATTTGGGCTCGCAATTAGTTATTTATAATGATTAGATATCAAACTCGTTATTTACGTGAGTTGAACTTGAAACCTTCTATTGTACAATATTACTAGAGTCTATATCATACCAACTAAGATCACCACCACTAGTTAATGGATGTAATTTACCTACTCAACTAAAGTAAAAAAGAACAAAATTTTTCTCTTCAACTAATATCATCACCACTTGTTAGAATTGAAAATATTTTATAATCTCATATGAATTACTTCTTTTTGTGAATAATTAGGTGCATTTATCTGTTAACAAATTATTGATTCACACGTCGTAATTGAATATAAGCTGAGATCATCTAGTACTCCACACTTATCGAACAAATCGACAAGCTTGATAACAATTTAGATTCTTATTCTTACGGTGAACTTTCCTTTTATTTAATAAATATTCTTTTGCTCGAGTTTATTTGATAAACCAAAGATATGCAATTTAATTCGTTTTAGCAAAATTGATCTTTAATGGTGAATTTTCTTATGTAATGATATTCTACTGCTTTTTTCAAACAATATTTTACTATGAGTATTTGGGCTCACGATCAATCATCTATAATAATTACAAAGTGAACTTTTTATTTACGTGAGTTGAACTTGAAATATTTTATTTTACAATGTTACTAGAGGGAGTGATTCGGTGATTAAGACGAATTTCATGCCCGTATTTCACCACTGCTCCGATTAATGCCTAGGCGTTTAAGAAATGACACATAGACCTACTGAGGCGTCTACCTAGCCCGCCTAGACCTGCCTAGGTTGTGACTCACTTTGAAAAAAAATAGATAACTTTTATTTTGCATTTTATTTTTTTTCCATAAATTGCAAGAGACTTGTTGCATACTTAAATGAACACACATTATATCATTATTCCCCATGTTTTCGTTATGTTCCAATACTTTATAATATATATGTCGTTCTATTTTGTAGTTTATGATGAAATTATATATATTTAAAGTATTTATTTACACGAAATATAATTGATTTACTTAAATCCGTCTAGTCCACCTAGGCGCTCGTCTAGGCTCCGCTTAGCCGCCTAGACGCTAGGCTCCAACCCGCCGCCCAACTAGCACTTAACGTTTTTTAGAACCTTGCACATAGAACGTTATGAGTTCGATTTCTAACACTAATGTATCGCACGATGGTCAGCTGAAATGCCTTTGTGAGTCTTATTGACCTCAAAAAAAGTGAATCGACTCTTTGGTTTTTGGCGTGGGGGATTAGCAGTTGGTTGACATTGGTCAATCAAAGGAACGACTAAATTAAAAATTAAAAAAAAAAACAAGAGAGAGAAAGAAAGGGGGAGAGGGGGAGAGGGAGGGGGAGAGAGGGGGAGAGAGAGAGTTGAATTCATTGTTTAGAGAGGGTGCATTGTTAGTTGCTGGGGGTGATTGGTCACTTCTCTCTTCTCGCGCTCTTCCTCATCGAGCGAGAAAGAGAACACAAAACACCCAAACAAATCCACCAAAATTCTCCATTTCCAAATTCCACCACACACACACCCAAACCTAATCTACATTTATCTCCTCCAAACCCTAACCCCCTCTCTACCCATTTCCTCGATTCCCTCTACTCATCAATCGTCTCCGCCCCATCCCCAAAATTCCGCCTTTGGCACCGCCGCCCATGAAATTCCCTCCGCCGTCGTTTCGATTTAGGGTTTGGGCTTGTTCGATGCCATCTCTCCCCTGACAACTCCTTCGCCGGTTCGCTTTCGCAGGTTAGCTCTCTTTCTATCCAATTTCTTCGTTTCGCGTTCGTCAAGTTTTCTCTGGAGTTAATGCTTATAAGCAACACACGTCTTGTTTTCTTTTGGGATTTCTTGTTTTACACGGAAGAAATTATTCGTGTTGTATTTTTTAATCTTCATATGAATTGTGGCTTTGTTGCTTTGTTTAATATTTATTATCGTGTGATGGCCGTGGTTAGGGTTCGGGCAATTAGGCAAATGGAAGGGTCGGGTGGCAATCTGGACTCGTTTAGAGCTTCTCCGGGAAGCAGTAGTAATAGGCGGTATGGGGTGTTATCGGCTTCCAATATCATTCAGGCGCCAATTTCTACCTTGTTGGAGTACTCGGGTATTCTCCGCGGCCGCACTAATCACCAAGAAGGCGAGTCTTTGATTAACGGGCGTAGCGCTGCTGCGTTTAGGGATCACCATCATAGTCAGCTAGATCAGTCACCGACAACGACAAGCAATGACGGGGAGGTTTCTATTAGGATAATTGGTGCAGGGGAACAGGAGCATGATAGGGAAGGACCTGCACCGCCAAATGATGTTTCTGTACCACCAATGGCTGGGGTGGCCTCTGTAGCACTGGGAACGGAGGAGGTGGGTCAGACAGATGGCAGAACAGATCGTAGTTCGGGAGAGGGAATTCCCCAATCATTAAATGGAAGTGCTGCTGGAGAAGGAGGTGATGGAGCTGGGGCTAATGGCAGGGATTCTTCTTACCAGAGATATGACATTCAGCAGGCTGCTAGGGGGATTGAACAAGTCCTGCCCTTTTCCTTGCTTCTGTTGGTGGTCTTCATCCGCCAGCATTTGCAAGGTCAGTGTCCTGCCAACGTATTCTGCAAGTGTCGATTATGCTTTTGTACTGCAAAGGATAAATGTTTACTCATAGTGATAATGGGGTTGATGACACTCTTGGGAATTTTCTATTTCATGCTGTCCTAGTTTGCATTTGGATTCATAAGTGATAGCCTTTTCAGGATTGGTGTATATCTGAGAACCTAAAAGGAGTTGATTTCGTTCTTATGAATTAATTGTGCATGCTTGCATTTGTACACTAATGATTATTAGTTGCAACTTCATATGGCATATTAAAGCTCACCTTTTTAGGCCATTTCTCCCTTCCTTCCAAATTAGTGACTACTTTTCATTTTGCAATCATTACAGGTTTCTTTGTTACAATTTGGATTGCTGTCGTTATGTTCAAGTCAAATGATATATTAAAGAAACAGACAGCTTTGAAGGTATTCGGAATATAAACTTATTTGTTTTCCAACTTTCAGCTGAGGCTCTTGTGTTTTGTATTGTCATTTTTTGTTTGTTAAGAATAGATGCTGTTGGTGGCTGCAGGGAGAGAGGAAAATTGCAGTTCTAATAGGCATTTCTCTTGCATTCGTGTTGCATGTGGTTGGTGTTTACTGGTGGTACCAGAATGACGATCTTTTGTATCCATTAATTATGCTTCCTCCTAAAGTTATACCACCCTTCTGGCATGCTGTTTTCATCATCATGGTGAATGGTAAGAACCTCTTTCCTCCCAACTTGTTATCGTGGCTGTTCTCTTTTAATAAACTTGCATTCTGCGGCAGCACTCTCATGATAGCAATGATGAGTTAACATTTAGTTTTTGTTTCATATAAATATTCAAATCCCTTCGACAAAGGATGATTCACTATTCAGAAGTAATTGTTTTTATGTAGTATGTGAAACTTTTTTGGTGTGCAATTACAAATATTTTTTTAGCTTTCTGTTGTTGCAGATACTTTTTATTCACTATGAAGGGCGGAACATGCCCATTTACTTTTACCTTGAATTTTGTTTGCCTTATGTCATATTTGAACACTGTGCATGTCAGGCAAAATAGAAAAAAACGCTCCACACGTGTTTCTTCATCAAGGGTTCAGATAGAAAACTGTTATTGTTATCAGATGCTTCTTCTTTCCTATTTCTGTGTAAATTTTGTATGGGAAACTTATGTTAGTTAAATTTAGAGCCTTGCGATGCTTACTTCACATTGGTTATTTTCAGACACCTTGGTCCGGCAGGCAGCAATGGTGCTGAAGTGTTTTCTATTAATGTACTACAAAAACAGTAGAGGCCGAAACTATCGTAAGCAGGTGAGGTAATAAGTAGTTAAGCAAAACTAGATTTGGGCAAATTATTTTGTTGGAAAAGAATAAGCCAGGAGCTGGCTCAAGAGAGCTTATTTAATCACCTCTCATCTTCATTTGATTTTTAGAACAAAAATGAGGGGATATGTTCATATAATTGACAGTTTTATCCCTTTTTGTTTTCTCCAAAATTCTCTTGACTGAAGAAGTGCCTCTTTTATAGGGTCAAATGCTTACTCTGGTTGAGTATCTACTGCTCTTGTACCGTGCCTTGTTGCCAACACCAGTGTGGTATCGGTTCTTCTTGAACAAAGAATATGGGAGTCTCTTTTCGTCACTAATGACAGGGTTATATTTGACTTTCAAGCTCACGTCTGTTGTTGAGAAGGTAATAGTTTATGCGTTTGATATCTGTCAAGTTTTCTGACTTCTTCATTAAGAACATCTTTGAGAATGAGTTGTTTCTCACTTGTTATTACTGTTTATGCCTCTCCCCTTGTTTGCTATGGTAAGGTACAATCCTTCTTTGCTGCATTGAAGGCATTGTCACGTAAGGAGGTGCACTATGGGGCATATGCAACATCAGAACAGGTAAACCGGATTTCTTGTTCTGCCACTAGAATTTGCTATGCAGTTGAATGGACTGTATAGGTCCAAACTACATGCAAGTTAGCGGTACTTTTCCCGTAGGATAATAGTTTCTTCCCAAATATGTACGAAACTAATGTGCTAATGTACTCTATCGTTCGATGCTTGGTGTGGAGCTTTGTGTAGCACATCCAGAATATAAGCAACATCTGATTGATGAGCTCAATCCTTTGCAAGCTCTATTTGTTACAATTTGAGTATTGAGGGTTTCCTTTTTATTGTTGTCATCAGTTGTTAGATTATGAATACAATCTAAACGTCTTTAAACCTCTGAATGGAATACTTGAAGTTGAGCTTAAGTATTCCTGTATTTTGGAACTAAAAATTGGCTTCATTCTTTATTTGTCTTGGGTTCAATCCCAATGCCAATGATGGCATTCAAACTAATCATGCACTGAATTTAATTTCTTTTACTATTTGTCAGCTACGAATTAGTTAGATTGGTCTTAAGAACAAAATCTGACATAACTTTTTTTCCTTGTGATTTTAAGGTTTGATGTGTTTCATTTTGGTAATTATGATACTTTCATGGAAGAGCTTGTGGTTCATGAATTCTCAGTTGTCGGTTGTTTGATGCAGGTCAATGCAGCTGGCGATTTATGTGCTATTTGCCAGGAGAAGATGCATGCTCCTATCCTACTGCGATGTAAACACATCTTTTGTGAGGACTGCGTATCAGAGTGGTTTGTTTACTTCTCCTGTGCTACCAATTTATCATCTTTGAGAAACAAATTAGATCGATGATTTCTTGTTAAAATTCGTTTCCATTTCCACGGAATGGGATCATATCACTTATTATTTTTCTTCCAGGTTTGACAGGGAGCGGACGTGCCCGTTATGCAGAGCTTTGGTTAAACCCGCAGATATCAGATCATTCAGCGATGGATCAACGAGTTTGTTTTTCCAGCTGTTCTGAAGCAACCATCCACTGTAAAAAAAAAGGAACCCGAAGAGTTTTTCTGTTTTGGAGCTCCAGCTCATATTGGAAGCAGCCATCTCCCAAATCCGTATCCTCATAACTATACACTGGTGTATTCGATTGTAATTTTTGGTCTGCCTTGTTCACGTTTTGCCCTCAAAAAAATATTAGAACGGTCGGTCGGGTATAACTGAACTTGGTACTGTTCATACGTCGTATCGAGAAAATGTCAAATGTATGTAATGCGCCAATTTAAGCAACAGAAGTTGTTTTGATTACACACCATTACTATATATATCTGTTTATTTTGCCATTTCCTACTTTTGCTCCTCTTTCTTTAGAACCTTCCCTCTTCTAAATGTATATATAGGATGGTTCGCCAACGCCCCTCTCCAACCTTAATCGATCTGAATGTAACATCTTCGACCGGAATCTCTCTCGATTGCATTCTTTCGCTTGATTTGAGAAGTTTCGACGGCGTTTTGATCCGGACATGGTGATGGCAAAGGGAGGGAGGTACGTGCACGGCTGGGTGGAAGTTGCACCACCCCAGGTGATATCCCACGAAAAATGTTGGAATTTTCCGAAACTGGAGACGATTGCCGAACAAGGGTCGGAGAGCTTCGAGATTCTGCCGAAGAGGGTGGTGTTTCTTCTTCCGGTGTTCTTTTCTTTGGTTTCTTACCTCATACTGTATCGTCAGATCGTTTGATGTAGAGAAGGGGGAAAATAGATTGGCAGATTAGGAATGTGAGGCCCTTTGATCGCTTCTGAAATTGTTTATCTTGCAATTTGCAAAAACAGAAAAATTTAAAAAACTCTGAATTCATTGGAAGAAGTTTCCTCTCCCTCCATTTTTCTAAATGCATGCATGAATGTGATGATATTTAATTTTGAGAGGAAAAGTGTTTAAAATATCACGGAATTGTCGATATTTTTGTCGAAATATCGGAAAAAACAAGAATCCATATGGAAAGAGGGGTGAAATGACACACTTCAACCCGGGATGTCCAACTGGACTCCGAATTTTCCGGGTGTCAGACAGCATAGTTCGATTCGTTGTCCAGGTGGACATTCTGGGTCGAGAAGTGTCAGGAAATGCAAACTTCACCCTACTTCGGCGATATATAGGAAAATTAATGAATACCAACAATATTTACCGATTCACTACATAAATTTTGCCGGAACTCGTTGCAGATTTCAAAATTTTGATTTTTTTTTTGAGAATTTTTTCTTTAATTTCAACTAAATCTGAATGAGTTGATACCCACACCATTGAAATTTTTCATAATTTCCATCGAAAGTAACCAATATTGATATATCCATAAATTTACATATTGATATTTGAAACACTAGTTTCACTGTATTTGTTTCTAGGCGTTTTATTTAATTTTTAAAGGAAAAATCGCAATGTTATAATAAAAGAAACAAGAGTGATTATAAACCCTCTCATTTTAAAGAGAAATTTCGATATGATTGTCTGATACTGATGAGACTAGTATAATATTGGGTGAGACTAAAATTTAAAAGATTACTATTGTATAAAAATGTTTTACAAATAACGTGGTCGGACACTCTTACTCATGATTCTTTTTATTTTATTAAATCTTACCATTCATTTCATTGTGGTGTTTCATGTCGTGACGGATTTCCCCATCCTCCTTCCAACCTTTGTCCAGGTCAAATGTTTGGATTTCCAACACATGAGAAGTTAGACAAACTGCACAAATTTGATACAATTAAAATCTCGTTTAATAATTATTTTGTTTGAGAAAGCGATATTAAGGAGAAACTATCCGACAACAAAACCTCGAGTGCAGGGATGAATGCTCTAAACATTTTGAGCTACAAACCCCACAAAACTAACAATATTATTTAGAACAACAAATACAAATTAACCAAATAAGAATTCTGGAAACTCAAGAAAAAATATCGTGCACACTGGTTGTACAAGGAAAGAAATTGTTTTATCTTGTGCTAAGAGGTAAATAGGGCACTAGAAATAAACCCAAACCTCAAACAAAACATAACAAAATATTACATCCACGGATTGATAAAGTTGCTGGCAGAAGAAGAATGCCCCCTGCCCCCTTCCTTCTTCCTCTTCCCCTCTCCAAGAGGAAAAGGAAGGAAACAGATTAAAAAATGCTACACTAATCTTTGATCTTTGACGGAAACGAACAACGAATGCTTAAGCAGAAGTAGGAGGAGGTCTTTTAGTATCTTCTGCTGCTACTGAGAGTGTTTTAGTAGCGACTTCTGCTGTTGTCGGCGATTTAGTTATACTTTCTGCTGTAGGAGGTGTTTTTGTAGTAGCTTCTGTTGAAGAAGGTGTTTTACCATCTTCTTTCTTGTGAGCTAAGGTATCGTTGCCTGGCATGGCCAGATTCGCAAAAACGTCTTTATTTTCTTGTGGCTTGGTAAGGACAGGTGATATTTCTTTAGTAGCTGGTGAGGTTGCAGATGAAGAGTCCTCTGGAGGCGGGGATGGGGGTGCTGATGAGGGCGGGGAAATGGAGAGCATCCTGGAGACGCCGGTGGGGCTGGTTAGGGGGTTAACTTGTGTGACTTCTTCATCATCTTCTAAATACACAACATCCTGCATTGTCAGCTGGTGGTATTCAACAATTTCCCTCAGGAACCGATTCTCGCGTGCATAAACTGAATTCTCGTTCGCTAATCGAGCCTTCTCCGCCAAAAGTGTCTCCAGTTGAAGGCGGATCTGATATGATCACATGTATATGTATGTCAGAAACATTTCTAAATTGCATTTAGTCACACTATTTGAGCGATATTCTAATTTAAACCAAACTAAGGGAAGGAGAATTCAAACTTGGATGCGGATGGGGGCACAATGTCCTAGCCAAATTGCAGTTAGTCGTACTATTCTACTTGTGGATCGTCGGTAAGTACAATGACAACGGAAGGGAAAAACAGAAACGTACCAAGTCATCATCAGCTCCGTGGTTCCCCTTGTCACGATTCTCGCGAAGGCGTTTATTTTCTTCTTCTAGTTGAGAACATCGTTCCTTTGCAAAAGCCAGATCTGCCTTGACGGTTTTCAGCTCCCGAAGAAGTAATTTTGCTTTGGCAGCTGTTGCCATTGCAACCTGTGACAAAAAACAAACACCATTTATGCATTCATCCGGCTCAAGGTAAGTCTAAATGAATCGCAAGCGAAAAGCAAAAATCACATCCAAAACACTTTATCAACATATAATTCAGCTCAAGTCAGATCATTTCGTCTTGTGATTACACAAACCAGTCACGCGCAATTACATAATTGCCACCTTACGTCGCGTGATGCCTTGAGTTGAGTATCGTGGTTCTTAGGCTGCAGCGGTGAACTGTTCTGGTTCCCATAATAAGAAGCTTGATTTTGTGAATCTGGATTGTCTCCTCTTCGTTTAATTTGCTTTTGGATGTCGGCGGTCTTATTCTCCACCATCGTTCGACCTTCCTGAAAACCAAACACAAAAACACAAGGCACATTATGAACATACTTGTCTCCCAAAGTACTAAACTCGACGTACATCCATTATCTACAATTAGCAAGCAAGGAATTTTAATTACCTCGAAAGCCTTCTCAAACGTGTCCCCGAGCTGATTAAGGGAAGTCGTGATTCTATCCAAGCCCCTTCGGATTGTAGGATTTTCCGTTCTTCTAGAGTTGTCATATGACTGATAATATGGTTGTTGTTGGAACTGTCTCCAAAAGGGAAAGATACAACAAAACTCAGCAATCAAAATAACAAAAGCTAAAACGAAATGGTTATCAAACGGGCTAAACTAACGGTGTCTGAGATGTGTGTATTTGTAGAGAAAGTAGGAAACTTGAAGGAAGCCCATTTCATATTTTCATACAAAGATCAAGTTGGAGATTCACCTGAGCGCCACCGGAGGCAACGGAGGGCTTTGATCTGAGCCCTCCGGCAATATCATCTTGTGGAAATTCACCATCCTCTTCAAGAATGGCCTTAGCTTTCCGAGCCAGAACACCCCAAAACCCGGATTTTGCAGATGCATCGTCATAGGCACAGAAGTCCTGCATTATTTATAGCTATGATCACTATCTCCTCACTTTTGTCAATAAGACGACATTCTAGACAACTTTAATCTACGTCAAATGATTCGAACTCGGAGTCTGCATACTATCCTAACCAACTGGCCTAACTCATGTACCGCAATCGCAATTCAATACAAATAAAACCAACCCAGATAAGCAGATCAGATCAGAAAACATATAATTATTACGGAATTTAAAAATTCCAGAAGAATGACTGAAAGATCCACGGCAGTTAGAACAAAAGGAAACCTTGGATCGGTTGTTGCGTTCGACGGAAAGCGCAGAAGCACGAATGGCCTGAGCGGCGAGAGACGAAGATGAAGAACCGGAGAAGGAAGACGAAGACTGCAGAAGGGAAGATGAATTCGGTGCAGAATTGTCGTCTGGGGGGCGATGAATGATCTCTTCTTTGAAGGTTGACGACCTTGTTATCCCCTGCTTTCTCCTGTACGCCATTTCCACTGCGGGAGCTTTACGTATTAGTGGTTAACGGGTTGACCGGATATTATTCCCTTTCGACGATCGTCACCGTCGCGATGACAACGACGGAGGAGGAGGAAGGCGGTTGGTTATTTTTGGGTGGCGTAAGTAACCAACTCTTCCGCCTTTTCTTCTCAGAGCAAATAAAAAACCGAAATACGAAATGAACGAATGTTATACCGCAAAACACACACACAAAACAGAAACAGAAAAAAAATTTAGAACTCACCCATTTTTAACTAATAAAAGTCACACACTTGGAAATGTGACAATCCAAATTCACGTTTATGACATGTTTACTTATTTGAAACGAGAGAAATTAACGATTCAGGAAAATCAGAATTACGTATGAGATCGACCGCCCCTGATTAATCAAAATGTTAATGTAAGGGAAGTCATGGACTGAAATACGTGCATGATTACTTGTAATGGATTTATAACTAAAAATATCCTAATGGGCTAATATCAATGACAATTACGCGTATGCATATAAATAGTTAGGGCTCGTATATAAGTGCTTTTAAAATGGTTGAAAACGTTTTTGGTTAAAATATTTTTGGAACAAATCTTTAGTAAAAATGCAAGTGAATCATGAAAAAAATACTTGAAGTGCTTTCAGGAAAAAGCATATAACTAACACTTCAATTGCTTTTGAAACCAATAAAATATTTCTCTAAAAACGCTTTCAGTTATTTTTCGAGCCCTTATAAATCAAAATTAACTCCAATAGGAAAATACTCAGTATTAGCGAATCAGATTAAGAGGCTTTACCTTTCTGATATAGATTAATCATTGTGTTCCCACTAAATCGACCTAATTTCGAGTAAAAAAAAAGGGAAAGAAATTAAGTAAAGAAGATGCAACCTAATTTGGAGGGGGAGAGCCGCATAAACGGATGAGGATCTTCTCTCCGGATCATCTTTCACATCTTAATCTTTCATCGTACATTTTGCAACTAGGTTTCATTAGGTGTTATTTATGTTTAATTTTATATTTACAATTCAAAATAAATTTTTACTGTACAATGTACAATGTACAATGAACGGTTATAATGTAAGAATCTTTAAAATCCTCATAATTTGAATCCGGATAGGATCCAAATCCCGCATAAACATGTTGTAAAATGTTGTAATGTGTTGTCGTGGGACAACTCACGAATATGTTGGAGAGGAAGTTTTAATGTTTGGAAGTGGAACCCTTGCCAGCTGTTTGACGTGAGAGCCATGCTTTTATAATCTATGGATTGTATCGGATTATCTAATTAATTGCTTCATCAACAAGTAACCCTATTTGTATGCTACCCCACTCTCTCTGTACGAACCCTATTTGTATGCTACCCCACTCTCTCTGTACGTATAATGTGCTCGGTAATTGATAGGGGTGGAAAGAAACCGAAAACCCGAAACCGACCCGATTCGTATTGAAACTGAATCGAAAAAAATATCAGACCGATAATACAGAAAATCTCTACCTATATGCATAATTCTTTTTATAAGCATCAAATCTTACTTATCCTATCACTCTCCATCGTAAACGGCTCATGTAATTAATGACTTTGATTGTCTGCCCTCCCCCATCCCATACCCTTCCCATCCCCTCTTATTTCTGTGGTCAAGGTTAAGTCACGTTAACATTTTATATTCCCATTGTTTTTTGTCTTATTATTTCTATAAAAAAATCAATATAAAATGTTGACGTGGCTTAACCATGACCACATAAATAGGAGAGGATGAGAAGGGTATGAGATGGGAGGGCAGACAATCCAGGTCCTGTAATTAAACCCGTAACCAGTAACCACGTAAACCCTAAACCAAAATATAATATTAAAAAAAAACCTACTTATCCTAGAGCTTAGTTTCGTTCTGGAGAAGTAGAAGCACTTCAAAGTTCTTTTCCGAAAACACTTGGAATTATTTAAAAAAAAAATTGAAACGGATGGGGAGGGAAATTCAAACTTGGTGTAGAGAAAAAACATAGGGGGCGTTTGTTTGCCCTCACTAAGTGGGATTGGACTGGACTAGACTAGCTGTTAGTCCAATACCGTATTTGTTCCATGTTGGGACTAACATTAATGAGACTAAAGCGGACTAGCATGGACAAAACCCTTCACTAAGAGGTCTTAGCGAGACCCCCCAATAACCATGGGACTAGCTAAGACTATCATCTCTCGTCCTCGTCATGCTCAACAACCACTCCCGATAGACTCCTCGTCATCTCCGGTCACCTAGATCATAATAAAATATTAATAATTTATATATTAAATAATATAATATTAGAATTTGTTATTATCCAGCTTCTTAGTCCAACACTGCACCAAACGCTTCACTAAGTTAGTCCAGCTTAGTCTAGTCTAAGCCAGTCCAACTTAGTCCTTGAAGCTAGTCCAGTCCGAGATAGTCCGGCGCAACAAACGTCCCCGCCAACATAGAGTTTTAGCCAACTTGGCAAAGCTACCCGCGATGCTATCAAATCGTAACTTTAGGACTTTTTATTAATAATAGTGCCAGAAAGGGTATCTTTTCACTTTTAGAATTTAACTAGCTTTCTTACGAGTTACAGCTGAAGAGCTAAATCAGTATACTGACTACCGAGTACCCACTGATGATTGGTTTTGGTTATCACCATAAAGCTGCTGATTTCTCATCTCTCTCTGATAGTTTTATCTCGGCTGGGAAGACCATCAGCTCTGCACCTGGACCTTTCTGCAAGCTTAATCTATCTTGTCCTGAAGGATTTATCCTACCAAGTTGGGCTCTCAAATATGGCAGATCAAATGTGAACTGTTGAGCCAGCATTGGCCTGCCTTGGTCGGGTTTCGACGCTTGGGTTGCCTCAGAGTTTGTCTGATCATCATCTCCTCTCAAATGCAATGAACTCAGTTTGTTCTTAGTTTTGCTAAAACTAGCAAATCCCATGTTGTTCCTCAACCTTGGGTCCAAGAAATTTGACTGAGAACTATAATCTGAAGGCTGCTTCAAGGGTTGTGCTTGATTAACCGACTTCCATTGGTTCAGTATCATTGGTGTCGAGTTGTTGCCTGTGTTTTTGAAGCCGGAAACTGAGCAACTGTTGTCTGCAAGTCCAGCATGATGAGATTTCAAGGAAGAAGAGTTCGGATGAATTTCATTGCTTTGGACTTTCCCTCCAACTGTAGGACTTTGGATGCCCATTTCATCACCTAAAGATCCCTTTTTTCCAGTGATTTTCATAGTTGAAGGATGCTCATTAAGTTTGTCCTGGAAATTATGACTTGGTGGTGAAGTAAACACATTGCTCAGAGGACTAGGTGCCAATTGGGAAGAGGTGGATGCCAAAGGAGCTTGACTTTTATGCATTTGGAAACATCCGAGCAACTTCTTTCTGGCAATCTTCTGAGCTGTTGGTCCTAAATCTTTAACAAACAACATCAAGCTTTCTGTGTAGCCAATGTCCTGCTGATTCACCTACACCAAAAATTGACTTGTTCTCATGGCGGATTTCATGACATCAATCATTGGAAAACACAAATGAAAATCTGAATCAGTTTTCTTAGCCTTGCAGGAAATATGTGCTGTCTATAACACTTGTGCATAACACCAACACAAGAAAATAATACTTACATGCTCGAGTTGTTTTAATTTACTAATTACTATCAGACTTGTCGACTCATCCTCATCAAGGAAGGATGTCCAAGGTCTATATGTGCTGCGCGGATCTCCTTCGAATGATCTAGATCTTCTACCATCGTGAGTACCTGCTATTAACAAACACAAGATTTAAGGTTCTCAAGTTTTAACTTTGGACTTTGTAATTACAAAGTTAGCATTAAAGCATTACATCTTGTTTGCATCTTACCAGTAAGAACTCTGTGCTCTCTTGCATCAATATAACTGGAACACCCAATCTTTACTTGACTTCTCCTGAAATTTCATGAACTCCTAAGTGAGCATGGCATACATTTCAACGTTTCTCCAAGTTTCATGGCAAGGGATTTCGTATTTTTTTAACAACTTTAAGATATGAGCTAGAAGCTGACCTGCCAGCTTCACCTTGAGCTTTCCTACCACTTCTTTGTCTTGTTTCTGAGAATTCTAGTTCAAAGTTGTCGGGAGAGGTTTTCAAAACATGAAATACCTTCTTCGCTAGTTCGTGAATGGCACGAGCCTGTAAAAAACCAAGTGGTTTTATTCTGTTGGTGGACTATAGTAAGATTTTCTAGTTGGAGAATTCAGAGTAAACTTTCCAAAAGTTTTCAAGAGGTCCAATTAGCATACCTGTCTAAAATAAATGGTAGCCGTAGAATTAAAATGCATTGCATTTTCTGTTATTAAGAATGCATCAAGCTGCAAACAGTTCATTAATTATCAGTTAGATGATAAATCAGA
This sequence comes from Malus fusca, assembly GCA_035220775.1. NCBI lineage: Eukaryota > Viridiplantae > Streptophyta > Magnoliopsida > Rosales > Rosaceae > Malus > Malus fusca. The sequence goes on from CM069062.1 coordinate 25,747,355, forward strand.
TGTCACATTAGATAATATTCAAATACCAAACAGTCTAAATAGCCAAATGTATAGCTTTTGATAATTGCTGAACCAATTTAGGGTAAGTTGTCCCCAAAATCGTTATGAACTTGTCTAAATTAGCTTCTTATTTGAACTTTTTCTGCCTTATGGTGAAAAAGTAAACTACATTTAAAGCAGAAATAGTTTTTGAGAAAGGTTACCTCAAATTGTTCAAGATTCTTATACATTCCTTCATGAAGTTTAGCCCTCATGGTCCCGAAATCCATAGGCTCTTCGATGATTTCATAGTAACCCTCAACCTTGTAAAAAAGTAGAAAACAATACAAACCATAACTGAAAGGAGAAAGAAACATTCACCTTATGAGATGACAATGTAAAAACAAGATATGCACCTCATTTGGGTCAACTGGTTCAGCAAATATCTCATAGGTATCTTTCCTGCAATTTTCAAACACATGTATCAACGATTCAACATAAGGAAGAAAATTTATAGCAAGGTATTTGAAATGTATATATGACAAAATTAAACCTTTGTAATTTGTCAAGGATAAGCTCAAGTATTCGTTTTTCCGGCAACCATTTTGCAGATTCAGTCGATGGTTGATCTAATACAAGCACAAAGTCAGAAAGAAGTTCACTTTTGTTGCAAAATCATATAGTACAGAAAATGTACAGTGAGACTTGTCAAGGAAGAAATTAATGAGGTTAACCAGTAGAGGCAGCATGAACTCCAGGCTTAAGGCTATCTTTATCCTGCACAACCTGTTGATCTGATAGAAAAAAACAAATAGACTGCAAATTCAACAGCAGCATTTCATTGAAATACAAGAGCAGGTAATTTAATCAGCAAAAAAGACTCACCAGTACTCGTTTGATGACCATCATCGCCATTTTCCACTCGACCCTGCACAACACATTTTAAAATGGGAATTTGGAACTTTAGTGCAAACAACAGAAAGGGAATTGGGGGACTTGATTTAATATCCCGGGATTAATAAGTTAACCAAACAACGGCAAGTAAACCAGACTTACTAGTCCAATTTAATTGAAATAGTTACGAGTCACCAAACGAGAATATTGTCACATCCTATCCCACAACAGTACTAAAATTTGAAACCGAGTGCAAACAACATAATGTGAATATGATATACGAAAACCCCAACATTTATAAGTTCACCGAACAGCAACGAGTACACTATAGTCCAATCTAACTGAAATAATCGGGTCCAGGACGAGCCATCAAACGAGATGTGACAATACAATAGTGTCACAAAGGGAAACAGAAAACAAGAAGCAACTTTCCTGATCCAGTGGGGAAGAAGGTGCAGTGGCAGCAACTTCATCAACAGGTCTGAGTTTTCTCTTCTTTCTGTCCCTTGTCCAGAAAGCAGGTCCCTTATCCTTCCCCACCTGGCTCTTCAACCGCTGCTGAGTACAAATACGACTACCAGCATTAGCAGTCGCAGTAGGACCAGTCGCACCCACAAGCCTCGGCAGCTGATCAGCCTTACATGCTTCCAAAGCAGATAATCTGGGGCTCCTCCTGTGGCCCTCCACCTTCCATTTTAACTTGTCTAATTTTCTACTGCGCAAACAGTTCATGAACAATTACCAAAACCCACAGAAAAAAGAAACCCACATTGTTAAAGTTGAAAACTTTCAGACCAAAAAAAGACAAAGATGAGAACTTTCGGACATCCTCGTACGTTTTTGCACACAGGAACAAAAACCCACCTAGACATTTTCACAAACAACAAATGTATCAGCTTTGCAGGGGTTTCGGGGGGTTTAGCTTTTACCAGGTGGCTTCTGTGTTTCGTGTTGGTTTATAAAACAGAGGAAGGAAGAGGAGGTCAAAAATGCAGGTGAAAAATGTGAGATCAGAAGGAGGAACATGAGAGATTACAGTTTTGCAGAGGGTTGTTGTTTCTTTGTATGAGAGATATGTGAATATTCTGGTTAAGGTAAAATTGTTAAACACCAAATGTGTGTTTCTATTTGGTGCCTATTTTGTACCATTCCAGGCTCCCCCAGCATTATCCTAAAACGATGGATACAATTATTATTTTCCTGATTTTCTTTGTAATGTAATAATAACTGAAAGTTAGTGATTTTCACTCTCTTATTGGTTGGAGATGCGACCATCTCATGTCGGAAAATTAACAAAATTAAAATTGATTTATATTGCAGAGTTCAACTTTTAATTATACTGAAGCTTTTTGGATAATAGTAATACTCCAACAATTTTTACGTTGACACGCTAAACTCTTTTTATTTTTGTTTAAAAATTGTAAAGTATTTTATTTGGAGTGCAGATAACTGAAACAAAAATGTCAAAATCTATACCTAATTGATGGAGGGAGAAGGGCATTTTTCAATTTTATCTTAATTCAATAATCAATACAGTATGAAGAATAACTACTTAGTACTAGGGCTTGGATATATTCAACTTCACTCGTAAGTAAGATATATTAGGTTTGATTATCGAATGACGAGTTCACTAACAAGTTATTATGACGAGCTTATTGTGATGATTTTTTGGGGTACGTCCGGAGTACTCCCCAAGAATTTTTGCTTATTAGCTTAAGTCCAATTTCACACCCTTTATTGTAAATATACTATTGTAGTGAAAACAAAAATAACAGTTGAAAAATATGGTCAATAATACTTGCTGGGACTACACAGTTCAGAGACTTTCTGGAGTGCTTTGAAGTATTCATTCTAAATGTTTTAACAATTAAATCTTTGTTTAAAAAAAAAAATCAAGATCTAAAAGTTAAAATACTCAGGAGACCGTGTAAACACCCATTTTTGTACAGACATGGCTTCTCTGCCCTCCCACTTTCCATACACTCTCATCCCCTCCTATTTGTACGATCACGGTTAAGCCACGTCAACATTTTATATTACTATTGTTTTTTGTCTTATTATCTCTATAAAAAAATCAATATAAAATGTTGACATGGCTTAACCGTGACCGCACAAAATAGAAGGGGATGAGAGTGTATGGGAAGTGGGAGGGCATAGAAGCCGGGTCCTTTTTGTACAGTCTCCCGCAGCAGCAACCCAAACCCAACGAGTTTCCGTCAAAATATTTTACATCACACGATTGAGGGAGGGGAGAGGTGATTTCATATTTGAATAAGGATCATCTCCGGATCCTTTATGTGAGGATCTTGGAAATTCTCCAATCATATATGTTCATCATATATCGTGCGATTAAAAATTATTAATTTTTTTTATTTAAAATTAAATATAAATAGTATCTGATAAAAATTAATCACACAATATACGATAAACGAACACGATTGCAAGATCTCTGGTATCCTCACAAAGAGAATCATGAGAGGATCCCCATTCTTCATATTTTACCACTGTCAGGCTCTTTCCTTTGAGACATCACTCACAAGAAGCAAACGATTGCCTTGCATTTCAGGTAAAAAATTTAAACCCACGCGCATCTCAGACACCGTGTATCAACATTCTAATACAGTAAATTATTGAAGCATTGAACTTTGAAAAATGCATAAATAAAAAACAAATAAAAAGTTTCCCTGTTTTCCTTTGGGTAGGGTTGAAATAGCAACACTCAGGCTAAGCCCAAGGTTGGGTTGCGTTTTAGAGGACAAGATTGCTACCAATAAAATGTGGGGCTCAAGCCTACACATGTTGAGAAATGCCACGCTCGTTCGTCCACGCACGTATAGACACCGGTGAAATTGAATGTATTGTGAGTATGTGTAGATGATTGTGAGACGTTAATGCATTCCACAACCTATTGTTGTGGGAGTGTTCAAGTTCAAGGCTACATGATCGAGTCTAAGCTCGCACAAGGTGTTTGAACCTCAAAAACTCATTTAGTGACACTATGATGCATCAACAACTCAGGGTTGCTCTTACACGTGTGGACGATAGTGAAATTGATGCATAATGAGTATGTGGTAGAAGATTGGGAGGCGTTAATGAATTTTGAGGTCTACAATGTATCAACAACTCAAAGTTTCTCAGACGTTCGTGAATAACAATGAAAAGTTGATGCACTGTAGTATTCACAATGCATTATGAGTAGGGGTGGATTTTTTTGCCAAATTGCCGTGCCAACCGAATTACCAACCGTGCCATACCGATTTTGTGCCAAATTTTTTGTGCCAATCGGTAATGGTACGGTATTGTACCGTACCGAAATTTCTTGGTACGGTATTGGTAATGGATATCATTACCACGGTATTACCTTACCGTACCGAACATATAATATAATATATAATTTATAAATTATATAATATATAATTATATAACACATATTTATAATATTCTAATAATTTGATATGATGAAAGAGGCTCAACCTCTGTTCAAGATTCCAAATAGGAAGAAGATTGCGGCCAATGTGTGGGATTTATATGTGTTGGAGAAGTCTAAGTTATTTGAAGCAATGCATAATCAAAAGGTAAGTATCACAACCGATACTTGGACATTGGTACAAAACATTAACTACATGGTAGTTACCGCTCACTTCATGGATAGTGAATGAAAGTTGCACAAACGGATCATAAACTTCATAAAGATCACGGGTCATAAGGGAGAAGACATTGGGAAAGTTCTAGAGGTGTGTTTGAACCAATGGAGGATAGAGAAGATCTTTAGCATGGGAGAAACTTCTATTTGTTTTGGTTCGTAACTTCTATTTGGATTGTAAGCTTAATTTTCATCATGAATCTTGATGCATCATTTGAATTCTTGTGTGTGTGAATTGTAAATGATGAATAATAGATGAATTTAGGCTACAATGTATGAGATAAAGGTACAATAAAAAAGTTTTTCCCTTGAATTGGGTTAAAAAAGAAAAAAACAAATTTTGTCCCAAAACAAAGTGGCAATTACCATTGCCATACCATGCCAACCGAACATTTGGCAATACCGAACTTCGGTATACCGAAAGTTTGGTATGGTAATGGTAATAGATTTTACTAAACCGAAAGTTTGGTACGGTAATTGGTACGAGGGTTTTGGTACGGTAACCGTACCGAACCCACCCCTAATTATGAGCACTACAATGCATCAAAAACTCAAAATCAGTCACACGCTCATGGGTTTTTAAGCCCGGTGAAATTCAACTGATATAAAAGCGATCAAAATGCAATAATGTCTTGGAATTTGGATACCCTTAACAAGCAAGGAAAGAAAGTACATTTTCTCTTTGGAAAATTAGTGCCCATGGATTAGGTTGGTGACATGGTGTTATGGTTGCTAGTGGTAAAATCTACAGCTATATTATTCCAATTTCACCAAAAAGGCCAGTCTTAGGGGCCCACACCAAAAGTGAAGGTGGAAATTGATTGGCCCAATGGGCCCTAGAAACCCAATCAACAATCTTAGTGCCACGACAAAAGCTAGGACCAAAAAGCTAAACCGTAGGCCCTACTGATCGTACGGTGGTGAGTCATAGTAACTCAATCATTCGACGCGACTTGTATCACTGCTCTTAGGGGTGGGTTCAAAAAACCGAAAACCAAACCGAATCGAAACCGAAAAAACCGAACCGAACGAAAAAACCGAACCGAATTGAAAAAACCGAACCGAACCGAATTCTTTTGGTTCGGTTCGGTTTTAGTGATCTAGAAACCGAACCGAACCGAACCGAACTGAATTAATTAAATTAATTTTTTTATTTAATTATTTGTTTTGGGTATTATTTTCTAAACCCAATTTGTAAGTTAAAATGTGCTAAACCCAATGTGTTGCCAAACTTTAAGCTCAAAATATTAAAAAAAGGCCTATAAAAACTCTAAACCCTAACCTATTATTTCTCCCCCATATAAGGTTCCGGAACCAAACCTCCTCCTGAAGTACCTACATCCATCTCTATAGCACTGTCTACTTCTGCCCCAGCTTTCTTTTCCAAATCTACTCTCATATAACATGTAACATAATCCATAAACATTTATTTCGGGTAGATTATTTGGGTAATTTGTGATGGAAAAGAATTCAACACACACTAAATAAATTCACCCACGTATTACTTTTACTAATCAAGTTGTCAACATGCAGTTACAAGCAAACAATCCTGATCTTTGAACAACATCATACAATTTAACTTTTCTAAGTTATTTGTACGATTTTTGTGTTGTGAGGTTGTTAGTTTGGACTTTGGAAGACTTGATTGATGATTTTAGTTCAACTTTAAATGTTTATTTTCATTGTCTTTGATTCTAATTAGAATGCTTATGTTATGATTGTGTTGGATATGTTAAAATTTAAAATTTCAATGTTTTTCATTTTTTGAAAAAGAAAAAAAACAAAAAACCGAAACCGAACCGGAAAAAACCGAATCGAAAAAAAACCGAACCGAAAAAAACTGAAACAAAAATGAACCGAACCGAACCGAACCGATTTAAACCGAACCCACCCCTAACTGCTCTCGTTAGGTAGCAAAGATGAAACCAGATGGACGGCCGTGATTTCATGAGACGTGCGCCGTGCGTTCACACGCCCTCGATTCGACTTGCGAGTTCACAAACCTCCCTTTCCTTCCCTCATCTCCTTCATTTCTCCAACGACCGAGTGAGTGAGACCTTCGTCTTCCCCAAAACTCACGTTTTCAGAAATTTCACTGCATTTCTCAGATCGGAGCTTTATGTGACGATCGGAGTTGTTGGGGTTTTCGAAAGATCGGAGTAGTTTTGCTTTTGGGTTTCGTCTCTTTGGTAATTGCTCTGAACCCCCAAAAGATTTGAAATTTCTGATAACCCAAATTGTAATTTGTGTTTTCGTTGTGGAATTTTCCTTTTTCTCATTGTTTTTGAGGATTTGTTGTTAGAATTTGTATAAAAGGCCGCCATTGCGTTGTGTATTAGTAGAAAAATGGGGTTTCAGATGCAAATGACGAGATGCGTATGTTTGTTTTTGCAAGAAAAACTGGAACTTTTTGTGAGGAAGAAGATTGATACTGATTGAGAGATGGGTTTGCATTTTCATAGTCAAATTTTTGTTAGAGTCTGGTGGCTGAGATTACTGTCAGCTCAACATCTGTTTTTCTTATGATTTCTAGGCTTTTAGATTAAAAATTGTTAGCTTCAATTTCGGGGGTTTTCCATTCAACACCAACTCTTTCGAGTTTGGGGAATTTCTCAAATAATTAGTGTCCGTTGTGTAATTGGTTTTTCTTTTGGCCGATGGATTAATGCTACTATCACTTAGCTGCCCGTCTGCGTGTTTTCTTTCTTGTAATCATCCTATGTTTTCGGATGGAACTTTGCTTTTTCTTTGTTCATGATCTTGTGGTCTTTTATCAGTTTCAGATGGATGCAGCCTCACAAAGTTTCTTGGAAGAGTTGCTTCAGTCCGCTGTCGACAATCATGAGGATAGTGGTGTGGTAAATGAACATTCTGGGCAGCCTGCAACGTGTGCGCTATGCCAAAGGGCTATTTCACCCGAGAATGAGGCGACTGGAGATGTTGAAATTATGTGCGGGGACTGTAAATTTCTGTACCTTGAAGATCTTGGTTCCCCCTCACATGATTCTTATCAGAGGACGCCACCTACAAGAAGAAGAGCTAGGACTGGGAGTTCCGAGTCACCTGAGAATACTTTTTCACAACAGTTCTCGCATATGATTAATCTGGTTCGGCAGAACCAATCCCCTGGCTCTGGGATTGAGGAACTACCTGTGGGTGGTGACTCTGCGACTAGGATACCGCTGCGCACAAGTAACCATACTACACCAAGTGGGTCTAGAAGATGGCGGCGGGTGCTCTCTGATACCGAAAGTGAGGGTTACGAAAATGTGGATTCTTTCTATGGAGAAACTGAATCAAATCTCAGTTTTGGTCGGTACAGGGTATTTCATGGTGAGAGCGATACAATTTCTTTAAGCGCATATGGAGGGGATTCTGATGCTTCTGTGGACCTACATGGTTTACTGGATACTGAAACAATTATTCCACCAGATGATGGAAGTGCTTATGATAGTGATACTGACATTGATCCAATGCATGCTGGTCTTAGCCAGTGGAACTCAGATGACACTGAGGATGATGATGATGAGGGGGATGAAGAAGATGATGAGTGGGAAGAAGCTGACGTTGAAGTAAACATGGTTGAATCTAGAGAAACCCCAGGTGGCCGGCTTCGTAATCTTCTAGTTTCGCGTCCAGGCAGAAGTAATGGACCATCCATTGGGCGCCACCATACATATTTTCCTGATTCTGAGGGTACGTTTCATTGGAGAATGAGGAGGAGGAGTCAAATATATACCCGTACCCTCTTTTCTAATGTGGACGAATCAGAGATGCTGCCTTATGATGGAAATTCTGGTGATTATCTTGATGCTGGAGGCTTTGAAGAATTGCTTGAGCATCTTGCTGAGGTTGATAGCTTAAGACGAGGAGCTCCTCCAGCTTCTGCGTCCTTTGTGAATAATCTGCCTTGTGTTGTCATTAGCAAGGAACATGACAAGCATGATGACTTAGCCTGTGCAATTTGCAAAGATGTATTGACAATTGGTACTGAAGTGAATAAGCTTCCCTGCTCTCACCTCTATCACCCTATGTGTATTTTGCCATGGTTGAGTACACGGAATACTTGTCCACTCTGTCGATATGAGCTACCGACTGATGACAAAGACTACGAAGAGGGGAAACGGAACGTTAGTGCTAGAGCAGAGATCCATAATGTCCGGCAGCAGAATGCAAGTGTGGACGGTTCCTCCGGTGCTTTCAACAGAGCTTATGAAGATGAGGAGCATGAGCAGGGTGCAGCAAATAGGGAACCAACCACTAATGGCTCGAGAGGAGAAAATAGTCGGGGGAGATGGTTTCTTCTCGCAGCTGCTCCAATTGTCAGTCTTGTGGGTATTGTTCTTGTGCTGTGGTTAGGAAGTCCGCTGTTGGAAAGAAGAGGTCTGGCAGGAAACCAGAACTTCGCCAATCAGGCCCGCCACCAGAGTCCTATCACCGGCGCCTCACCCAACCACAGGGAGAACAGAAGCCGGAGATGGTGGTCACTTTTCTGAGGAGGGTTCGTGAAATGTTAGTAAATATCTATGCTAAGTTTGGTATTTCTGCTTTCCCGAGTCCCGACTATTGTCTATTTGCCTGTAGGCTGTAGCTGTCGTTCTGTTGCAGATCTTCAGTGAGTTTTTCGAATTGTTGTTGTGGAATCGTGTCAAAATTCGGTCGCTTGTAAGTGTAGCTCATCACCTTTTATGACCAAATGTGAGTTTGGTTTTCTTTGTAATAGCGGTTGAATTTCAAAATGCGAACAGCAAGGTTTCTTCGTTTCGATTCAACATTGAAAGGAGAAGTATCATTAGACGAAGTTCCAGTTGGTTTTTTGACACCTGACTTACATTTAATATAGCTGCTAAAGGTCGCACATTGACCAAATTCTAGCTTTTAAGAAGATTTTTGAGAAAACTTTGTAGCTCAAGTAGTTAAGAAGATTTTTGAATAAATTTTAGCGGTATTCGATCTCCCCTCTCCACGTTGCTTGCTTGAAATATAAAAAAATAAATTCACTTTGCAAGGCATCAAAGCATTCACCACTGTAATTGCTTAAGTTTTGAAAATTTGAATTCGATCTGCTTGATCATAAGTAGTTGAATTACTTGAATATATTCAGGATTTTGAGGCTCTCAATTCTCTGATATATGAGAACTGGGAGGTTGATAGGTAGGTTCCTTCCATTTACATAATTTTTCGAAAAAAAAAAAAAAAAAAAAAACCGAAACAGAAAAAAAATGAACTGAACCGAACTGAACCGAACCGTTTTGATCTGAACCCAGCCCTAGGACTAACAGTATTAGACTAAGAAGCTGGACTAACAATAAATTATTATTATATTCTCTACCCGATAGTTTAGATGATAATATCTCTTATACCAAAAAGTAACGTTGGTTTTTTATCCGTACTCTTTTTGCTAAGTTGCTTAATTTGTAAAATTTTATAAAAAAATAATTGCTTCCACTTTACAACCAGTTCGGGGACTAAATTGCCCCCATTAATCCTTGGAAAAGTAAAAATATACAGGCCCATGCTGAACGTAGACGACAGCGGCCCTTGACGGACTTGAAATATTAACGGACGCAAGGGCAGCTGTCATGACAAAATTCACGGCCGGGCGGGATGCTCCTTCCTCCGGCTCAGTTCACCGTGAAACAGGTCGACACCTTGCATTGTACACGAACGAACAATTTCCAAGTTTAACTATTAACATCGACTGCCGGAAAATCAATAGCTGAAGGTAGATAGGGGTGAGTGGCACAGCAACAACTTTTGCAAGTTTTTTTCAGAAGAGTATGTTGAGGTACAAGACGATCCAACCGGCCATGGAGAAGATGGCGAATATGTGCACCCAGAACAGGACGGCAGCTGCCTCTCTTCCACAGCCTCTTAAATTTGCAACAGCACCTGCGGACAAGGTTTGATGTGTTAATATGAAACTTTGATGTCGATTTGAAGCACAGTCGAGCTATCTATATAATTTAAGATTTGTTACCAGCGAGGACAGATGTAGGCATTGTGTGCTGGAGCAGCAGGACAAAACGGAACATCTGGTCATTGGGAGGGAGGAAGCCGAGCTTATCAGCTAACATTACAACGCCAAGTCCTACAGGGGGCACCAAGACTAATCGTGCGAATATAATTGCAGCAGTTGTTCGTAGACCAAGTTTGGAACTTCCCGGACCTGCAAATAACACAGAGATGTCATGATATATTCATCTAAATCCAAACAAATTAGGTGGATGCTTATGACGAAGGGACGTCAACTCACCATCAACAAGGTTGCCACCTAACGCCAACAGAATGCACGGAATCATGGCTTCCCTGATAATCACCAATATTGTGAGATTCTTATCACAAATAAAACATGAAATTCAACAGAATCCACAAAGGTAACTTTTATTTCCATAGGCATCTATCACAAACATATTCGACAAGAAAAAGGTTATAGGAATTGTAAGTCCAACGTTTCCGCTATATTACTACTAAATTTCATCAATATTCCAAGTTGCAATTTCTCGATATAGATTATATTAACTTTTGTTCATCTATCAATATCAAAAAACACTGGTTTATCTATCAGCGTCAGCATTCTTAAACAGGATAAATACAAACGAAATTTAATGGGAAAATATAGCAAATTAATAACCAACAGCATGTGGATTGAAGACAACCACCAAATATTATCAGCTAACACGGAGTATAAGATTCAACTGAGCATACCCAAGGATAATGCAGCTGTCGGTGAAGAAGAAAAGTGGACCATCAGATGTAAAGATCAATTTCTTTAAAAATGGTATGGTTCCAAGTACCATGGCCAGGATCTGCAGCAAAATTGTGCATACTAATTAGAATCTGCTCGTCTTGACGCTCCAACCGATAAATTCATTAATAAATACAGTTATAAAATTAGTTTGGAAAATAAATCAAACTTACAGAAGCTATTATAGGTGGTTGAAGAACTTGTTTGAGCTTCAACTTCTCATAGATGAATACGAAGAACTTTGTAATCTGCGACGAGTCATGACATGTAATTAGGAACATAGTATATACTAGAGACAACAACACAATAAAGCAGTGAAGTAAAGTAAAAATCCCAACTTTCAAGTTCGAAGCTGTTAAAATTCATGGATCTATATATGTAAGTGATAGAAAGTTGAAAAACTTTAAGCTGCCTATCTTTGCTATCAATTTTTTTCCCTGACAACATACCTCCCATCTTGCCAAAATAAAACGTATCCCTTTTCTCTTTTGAAAGGATGAAATATTTTGCATCAGGACAGGATGATGTTTGGGATTAGATGTGGATGACTAGATTCATTCTCACCTTAGGCTTATTTGAAGCATTTGACTCAGTTTCTGCAACCTCTTCTTTACGTGCTGTCTCTTCTGCAACCTCTTCTTTACGTGCTGTCTCTTCTTCATTTTCGTCAGGTGTAAGCAATGGAACTTGATCAGGTGTCGTGCCATTTCGAGGGCTTTTGATTGGGAGTTCTTTTTCCTCAATGTCAAAGGTACCTTCTGGAGGGGGGGACAGCATTTGAAATACATACGTGTATAGAATGATTGCACCAACCTATAGTGGCATCAGTAATAAGCTACAATGTTTAGTACCTTATCATGTATAATTTAACTAATGCCCCAAAAATCTTATGTATTGCATCACTGCATAATTGCAACTTGGATTCAAGTATACAAGCTGTGGGGAACAAAAGTGAAAAGAAAATTACTTACCCACTGGCCAAATGAAATATAGGCAGTCCCATCTGTTTTACATGTGGTTGAATCACCGAAAGGGTTCGATTTGTCTCTACATAAAGCTGAAATTAGAACCAGTGGCACATTCCCGATGTTTCCTGTAATCAATGGTATAAGCCAACACATTATGCACAATGACCAAGCAGCAAAAATGCAGCTTATACAGAAAACTCAATACTAAAATGTATAGAAGGGTTTTTTTTCTAAGTTGTTAAAACTATTGATAGAAGGGGTGTCAAAAAGCATACCTATTCCAATTTGTACAATTGTAAACTTGAAGAAAGGGTATGGTGGGTGGACAAGGGATGCAACAATATAACCTATTATGGAGCCTGTAGTGCTACCAATCACGACATTCACGGGAATAAACCACCTGTAAAAGGAGAAATTTCTAGTTCAGAAATAATGTATTGGGATTTTGGCTACGTGGAACAAAATCCAATTTTGCATCATATCTAAAGGATTCCTTGGTTTGAGCCAAAGAAGCAATGTCACAGCAGAACTAAATCTTACCACTCAAGCATTTTCTGTAGGGTGATGGCTTGTCCAAGCTGAGAGAATATCAAACATGGAAGCAAGAGCGAGAAGACCAACTGCAGAAAATAGTTGGAAAATCAGTTATACAATGCAACAGTATATACACAAAAATGTGGCTTATAGTGCAAAATTGCTAAGGGCTCGTTTGGGACTGCTTCTGCTTATAAGTTCTTCTACTAGAAGTGCTTTTATTATAACATGTAGAGCCTTTATTAAAAATCCAAGTGCTAATACCAAGAAGCACTTCGAACTTTTTCTCCCAAATGTAATCAAAAGCGCTTTTGGTTGTCAAAAAAATAAACTTTTAGTCATTCCAGACGCAATCCCAAAAGTCCCTAAAGCTTGGGAGGTGACAAGAGGGTTTTTCTTACCCCATTCAACAATTTCCTTCCACTGGCTGGGAAGATGTTCACATACTTGGAAGCCATTAGAAGCCCCAAGGAGCAGACTGTAAAAACCTTTGCTATGGGAAGCACGGCGATCTTGATTGTCCCAAGTAACGATTCCCCTCCCGCTTGATTCACCACTTCCACCGCCGCCAAAATCCTCTCCATGGTTTCCCCCCAAATTTCTTGTACTGCAGTGTCTTCAATAATCCCAGTTCACACAAATTCCTTCTCATGCAAAACCCGAACCGGGTTTTCGCACAATTCAATTCTCGATTGAGAATAACACCCCCTGAAATTACAATTCCGGATTGTAAAAAGGGGGATTTTAAAAAATCCCTCCTTTTTCCGGTGAATCCTCTCTTGCACTGCAAATTACTTCAATCAACAAAAACAGAGACAAATAAGAAAACACCCACCATCTTAAACATCAAATCCCGGATAAAATCCTAGTCATTGTCGAAATATAACTCCTTGGACGCAACAAAACAAACATTATCCAAATCGACATAGAATTAACGTAAACCCAATCAAATTAGAAGATATAAAACCATGTGCAACAAGGAACCCCAAAAATCCCAACCTACATTGTAGCCTTCATCAGGCGGTCTAGCTGCCACGGATCCCTTCGCAGCAACCAAACCCTCTAGCAATCGGGAAAAAAGAACCAAAAAAAAAAAAAAAAAAGCACAAAAACTCAACCCAAAAATAAATAAATATAAATAAACAAACAGAAGACAAGATGTCAGGAACAACGTAGGAAATGGAGAAATGAGGAATCCGAGATCGAAAAAAAAACTACAAATCAAATAAAAACAAGAACAAAACAAAGAAACTGAGAATTTGGGTCGTCTGAGTTTACCTACTCTTTTGCTTGCTGTGTCTCTCTCTCCTTCTCTCCCTCTCTGGTTTGGTGGCAGTTAAGCTGGCGGTTCTGCCACCGCCCTCTCAAAAGCTTCTGCTTCTCTAATTTCCGATTTATATATTAAATTCTGATTGATTTTTTTGTGAATCTCTTAATATCGGGATTCTGAAACTCGGAAAGGTCGACGGATCTCTCAGCAATTTGTATGGTGCGGCGTGTCTGACGAAACTACCCCTCGGTGTTTCCATGTATTATCGATCTCGCCCTTCCATACTTACCCTTCCATACTTACCCTTCCCGCGTGACCGTGAAGAACTCTAGGATACCCTACCAACGAAACTTCCACGCACCTGCATGTGGACCTCTTTTTTGGAGTCGTTCAATTTTCCTTTTTTTGTGGTAAAGAGCAAATTTGAGTTGGATTTTCTATTTTATCATGAAAATAAATGTTGGAGATTTTTCATTTTTATTTTTAAAGAAAGTAAATTTCTTGACATGGATCATGAATTTTTTTTTTTAAAGGGTAAGTTTAGGGGAGTGTGGGTTATCCCATCTCAGGATCAGAGCATATCACAAGTCTTTTTTAGGGCTTACAGTGGGGGTCTTAGTCTTTTTTTTTTTTTTTTTTTTTACAGATCGCCCACCAAGAAAGATTGTCAGTAGCGAACCCGCACATAAGTTTTGATTTAGGAAAGAGAACGATTATTACTAATTCACAGGCCCTGGTTGGCTAAATGAATCGTGAAGTTATCACATCGTTTAATTTGTCCTTTGTAAATCATTCGGCTTGTCACATCGTGAAAGGTTAGGAGAGTTGCCTTGCCTTGATTAAATTTTGCTTAGGGGTCTAGTATTGCCTTCATTAATTACAATAATAGAAAGATTTGTGTGATGTATGATGATATGACACAAGTTACTAGCATTATGTAGTGTTCTCATTGATGTGAACAAGTAACTCATCTGTCTAAGCAAGCTTATCTTCTTTTCTTTTTAAAATGCCAAATACCCCCTTAACTATCACAAAATTGTCAATTATATTCTGAACTTTTTTTTATTGTCGATCCCTCTAAAATAGTAGAAAGCTGCCAATTATCCCCTGCCATTTGATTTTAGAGAATTGTATCTAAATTGTCATTCAGCTGTGTTATGTGAGAGACATGTAATTAGTTTCAAAGACAAACATGAAATTCAACTCAGAAAAATAGTAAGATTCAAGAGAATTTCATCCAAATAATTCGAGAGAAATGAGTAATTGACATTCTTATGATAGTTTGAGGTAGTACTAGCTAATGTTATGTCACCAAAAGACATATCACGCTGGTATTGTTTGGATACAACAATTAATAAACAACATTTCTTCCCAATAATGTGAGTAACATCATCTAGCAGAAGTAATTTAAAGCATATCTAATGGGAGCTTTATAACCTAAATAAATTGATAATCTTGAGTTAAAATTGAAAAAAAAAAAAACAAAACTTCTAGCCCAACAAAATTTGCTTTGTCAAATTAAAGGCTAGGTACCTTGGGTTGCCAAATTAACCTCCGATTCTTGCCCAACATAGATATGCTCTTGGATTTTGAAAATTCTTATGCCTAGCCTTGTCTCATTTAACTTTTAACCAAAAAATCTTAGTTACTGGTTTTAGGATTCCTCTTGATTAACGGTTAATTAAAAAACCTTAACAAATGATGAACGGTTAAACGTTTCACCTAGAAGTCTAGACTAGTAGAAAAGTAGGTCCCTGGCTGTATTTATAGGGACGTAAAAGGTGATCGTTTGAAGGGTAGTTGGTTGCGGAGGAGAGACTTTTCATTGTGATGGGAATACGGAACATTACATCATGTTGTTGGAAAATATTAGGATTTTAGTTTATTTGAATATTTGGTTTTCTGGTTTTAGCCCGTTAACATTAGGGTTTCGGTTTCTTACATTTTTAGGTTAGGGTTAGTTTATTATAAATAACATGCTTGTTATTCAGTTTAGAATAAGCTAGTCACAATGTAGCATTCTGGAGTTTTGTAGCCGTTCCGGCATTCTCGGTTGTTTAATAATCTTATTATTTTGTAATCTCGTTCGTTGCGCACTCTGATATTCAACTCATGTGTCATTATACAAAGTGTGAGATATGTGTGTTAAAAAGTTAATAACTTAAAAAATAAAAATTTTCACCACTTATATAAAAACATGTGGTGTATCACTCGTATTCCGATCACAATAAAAAATTTCTCTTTGAGGAGGGTGGGGAGAGAGGTTTAGAATTCGTGGAGTAGGTGCTGATATCTTGTAAATTATTATTATTTCATGTCGTTTTAAATATAAAGAAAATAAAATTGGAACGATACAGAGATGATTATCATGGTCCCTGCACAAAGATGACACGTATAAATTAAGAAATGGTCGAAATTTTCTTGTTTAAAAAAATTATAAAGAAAAGGGGAGCTTTGGAATGGCTGTTGAGGAACGGGGGACGATGACCCTCCCCCTTCAACCAATTATTCATATGTCAGGACGTTGGATAGATATATTGTTGTATTGTGTCAGCTGGAAATATTAATTAATAATAAGGGGAAGAAAGCCTTACAAAAAATTAAAATTCAACAAAAATATCAGATTCAGATCAAATCGAAAGAGAAATGGCAATACGTATATATATATATAGAAGATGAAGTCACGTACGTGGGTTGAGGACAAGCAATGAAACAAGATGAACTACTCTTTTTTGGTACTAGGGTTTTTACTCGACTAGTTTCCATGCAATAAGCTTTTGGAATCTCCTCCACATGATCACTAGTACAAAAAAGGCTTTGGGCGACGTAGGACCTTCGTCGCGCAAAGTCAAAAAAACGTCGCGCAAAACGTAGGACAACGAACCCGCGTCGCGCACCGACCGTCGCGTCAAGGCAGTGAAGGAAGGGTTTGCGCGACGCAGAAGTGACCTACGTCGCGCAAAACCACTTAGCGCGACGTAGGTCTTCGTCGTGCAAAACCACTTAGCGCGACGTAAACCTTCGTCGCGCGAAACCGCTTAGCGCGACGTAGGTCTTCGTCGTGCAAAACCACTTAGCGCGACGTAAACCTTCGTCGCGCAAAACCACTTAGCGCGACGTAGGTCTGCGTCGCTCAAAACCACTTCGGGCGACGAAGGTTTACGACGAGCGAAGTGGTTTTGCGCGACGCAAACCTACGTCGTGCAATTGTTTTTTTTTTTTATTTGGGGCAAAGAAATTTTTTATTTAATTTTTAATAAATATTGTAATTAAATTCTAAACAATAATTAATAAACCAAGAAAAAGTATTTAATTATACAATATATGAAAATGTACATACAAGATGTCCGAACAAAAAAGAAAAACTACAGGTCTTTAGGTTTAATACATCGTGCTACTAAGTATCGACTGGGCGAAGTGGCTAAGAAGTCGAAGGTGGAGCAAGATTAGGTTCTGGCATCGGGATTTGGAGGCCGGACATCGCTAAGGCCTGAACAATCATATTCATCCTCTCGTTCTGGGCCACAAGCTGACCTCTTAGGGTTGTCACTTCCTCCTTCAGGGAATTGACCTCTACTGTGGACGATCTGGAAGAAGATGCACCCGTCTCACGAACCCCCGCCTTCCCCATACATCGAACAACCTTGCCATGACGACGACCCAACTTCTGATCCAGGTGCTGAGTCACGATCTTAAGATCTGCATCCTCAGGTACAATGACGTCCTCGATCGGGGTCTCTGGTGGAAGCTGCGATGTTGCTTCTTCGAGAATAGCAGTGCTCTTTTCCACCATATCGCCCTGTAATAATAAAGAAAAAACATATAATGTTTAATAACAAAATATAAATAATATTTGAACAATTCATAAAAATAAGAATAATAACAATTACATATACTTACAAGAAGCTGCTCAGCGATCTCTTTGCCGGGTCGAACGTAAACGTCCTTGAACAAGTCAATTTGTGGGAACTTAGAACCCTCCTGAAGAAAAAAACATAAAGAAAATTTTATTAATCAATAATAAAAAATAAATTGTATAAAATTTAAAAATTAATATACTTTTACCTGACGTCGTGCCTCAAGCCTATACGAAAAAGGCTTCGAACCGGAATGGTGGAGAAGTGTCTTTGAGTCCCGAGCTTTCTTGCCAGCAACAGATTTCTTCTGTTAATCATACAATATAAATGTTAGTGCGACTATTTGAAATAAATTATTAAAAAAAAACTTAAAAAAATAACAAACAGTAAATTATTATTAAAGTATTATGTACATACTACAAATTTTGGGTCCGTAAAATGTTTGCAGAGCCACTCCCAATCCTCCAACCGGTCCTTCAACTCAGCTGGGTAACCCTGTAGACGAGCAATCTCCGGATCATCCCATAGCTGAAAATGCTTGTGAAGAGCGCACTTCCAATCTTTGTACCGGTTTGCTAAGGTCTCCTCTAAGTAGGCACTGACCTCAGGGGATATGTCCTTAAGATCAAAATTGACCTACAAATATGAAAAACAATAAAATAAATTTAATAATATTTGTAAACAAAAAAAAATGATAAAGGCTAAAAATTAATATACTAACCGTCAACTTGTCTCGCACCAGTTCCTTCGTCTCCTCAGGAATTTGTGCCCAACTCGTCCACTGCATAGGACAACAATACCGAATAACAAAACCACAGCTATTAACGACGCTGCTATGCTGCTGTGAGGTAGCCGCTCCACGATGTCGCGAGTCATACGCAATCTTGGTCAAGGAGGCGGACAAACGTACAGCATGTGCCTCCTTCAGCATTCGATTGGGCCCCCTGGTGTTTTTTTAGCTGCCCAAAAAAACTTAAATGGTAAAAACCCTAAGCTTAAATTTGTACAGAAAATTCGGCAAAACCTCCCCTAATCATAAAAGTACCTTAAAACAGTAATTAACAACCCACAACACATTTTCACAATCATAAAAGTAATAGTTTTAAAATGAAAAAAAAATACAACGTAGTGAGAATTAGAAAAAACTACCTGGTTGGGAGTCCCCACCCTCGACTCTGGAGGACGAGGAAGAGTGATCATAAGGCTCCGGCTCGCGGCGGCGCCGGTGAGACCGCCGTGCACTGAGGGGTGTAGGCTCCCCAATCAATGGAGCACTCAATCCTGGAGCAGTAGATGTTGATAATGCAGGGGCCGTATTGGACACACTCCGACGACGAGTGATCAAATGCGACATCTATACACTTTATGAACCATAAAAATATAACATTAGAAACTAATCTCTTCTTGCATTTGAAACTAATAAATTAGCAACCAAAGTAATATAAGTAATTAGAGCAATAATATCAATACAAGATTATTCAAAAAACAAGTGCATGAATCATATATTAATGCCCATATTCAAAAAGCAATAATATCAATACTATATCAAGATTATTCAAAAAGCAATAATTGCAATAATATCAATACTATATATTAATGCCCATATTCTAAACAAGTGCATGAATCAAGTATTAAAGCTCAAAGTGCATGAGCTTCCAATACGGATCAAAGGATTGAAATCCCAGTTCTGGAAATATGAAATATGCTTTTAAGGGTCACATAGATCATTACCTGAGACGAAAACTGCCCATAAACGCCAGCAATTCTTCCCAGAAACCGGATTTACCGAATTGAGAAAGTTAGTGAAAATATGTGGAGAAAACTGCCCAAATTTTTGAGAAATTTGTTAGGAGGAAAAAAGGGGGAAAGGGAAATTTGTTTACAGATGGGCGAGAGGGAAGAGAGAGACCGAGTGGAATATAGCAAGTGTTCAATCAATAAAGCATAAATCAAGTGAGCCACTGTATCACTTTCAGAGCATATTTAACTAGGCGTGCTTTAAGAATGATGGCAAGCAAGTGAGCCACTGTATCACTTTCAGAGCATATCATAGAAAAGTACCTCCTTTAGAATTAAAGAAATTTGAAAGGCAGCAGAAGTTTAGTTCAATTGTTGCCAGCTTGTTTTTGGTTTGCAGATTGGTGGAACTAGTGGAGCAGCCCAGAAAAAATAAAAAAATAGCTCCATCATAACCCTAAGGTTCGGTTGTTTAATTCTGGAACTTTTAAGATCATTTAGTTTGTGTCGGAAAAAGAAAGTAAGCAAAGTCTTCGGCAAGAGGTCAGAGTGCTTAGGCATGAGAATAAGGAGTTGCACATGCTCGCAACTAATTACTCAACAAGCATGAAGAGGAAGCTGGATCAGATGCAGGAGTCCGAAGTGCGGATTCAGAGTGATCATCAACGGTTTATGGCGTTACTCCCGAGGTTTATGTTGTCTTCGTCCTCTGGAGCTGGACCAAGTATTGAGGCTTCGAATGATCCAACTCTGGCGCTTCGTCTTTCTAGGGCTCCGTCGACCTCCGAGGCACCACCTACCAACGACCAATGAAAGCTATTAGTTCACTTTATTGTAAAATATTTATGCTTTAAGTTTATTTAATTATAAATATAAATATAAGTATTTTTGTGTTAATTTTTTTTATTTTTTTATTTTTTTTATTTTTTATTTATATGAATGTAATGTTTATTATTATTATTATTATTATTATTATTATTATTATTTTTTATCAATGTAAAATAAGTAAATCAAAGTAAAAAGACTATGTTTAACTTTCTAAACAAATGGTGGGATACACATTGTACAAAACTAGTTTCAACGATCCAACCGTCAAACTTGTTTGTATATGCTTCGAGATCGCATACGCCAAAAATCGTAAAAAACAAACATTCAGAGATCAAGTAACGGGACAAAACTTTTCGACGGTTATAAACGAAAAATCACGATTTAACGGTTATTTTAACTCCGATTTTGATGATTTTTTACAGCTACACTCCTTGATCCTATATGAATACAATGAACTAATTTGATTGTCAATTTAAAATATTTACACTAGTGGATATCACAAAATCTTATGTTATACTTAATGAAAGTATAAATAAACTCCAAGTGTTAGTGAATTTATTGTTTTGATGGGATACCGCATTGTACGAAACTAGTTTGAACGATCAAACCGTCAAACTTGTTTGTACATGTTTCGAGATCGTATACGCCAAAAATTACAAAAAAAAAACATTCAGATATCAAGTAACGTGACAAACCTTTTCGACGGCGATAAACGAAAAATCACTATAAAACAGTTATTTTAACTCCGATTTTGATGATTTTTTACAGCTACACTCCTTAACCCTATATGAATACAATGAACTAATTCGATCGTCAATTTAAAATATTTACATAAGTGGATACAACAAAAGAAAAAGACAATGTAAGAACCCCAAAAGAAAAGCAAAGCCTTTGTTTTTCTTTTTTTTTTGTTTTTTTTAAATATGTATTTCCCTTTTGCTTATGAACTAATTCGATCAATGAATTAAACCATTTACAAAAGTGAATACCACAAAATTTTATATTATACTTAATGAAAGTATAAATAAACTCTAAGTGTTAGTGAATCTATTGTTTTGATGGGAAACGCATTGTACGAAATTAGTTTCAACGATCCAACCGTCAAACTTGTTTGTACATGTTTCGAGATCGCATATGCTAAAAATTGCAAAAAAAATATATTCAGATATCAAGTAATGGGACAAACCTTTTCGACGGCGATAAATGAAAAATCATGATTTAACGGTTATTTTAACTCCGATTTTGATGATTTTTTACAACTACATTCCTTAACCCTATATGAATACAATGAATTAATTCGATCGTCAATTTAAAACATTTACACATTAAAACATTTACACAAGTGGATACAACAAAAGAAAAAGGCAATGCAAGAACCCCAAAAGATAGGCCCAAAAAAAAAAAAAAATATTGGCGCGACGTAGGTACCCCTACGTCGCGCAAAACAGCTTCACGCGACAAAGACATACGTCGCTCAAAGCTGTTTTGCGCGACGCAGGGATGCCTACGTCGCGCAAAACATCTTTGCGTGACGTATGTGCACCAGCGTCGCGCAAAATTAGGAAAAAAGTGGTAAATTATCTTGATTTGGCGCCAAAACTTTGTGCGACGAAGCCTGGCGTCGCGCAAAACAGCTTTGCGCGACGCAGGGGTACCTACGTTGCGCAAAACATCTTTGCGCGACGAAGCCTGGCGTCGCTCAAAGTGTCGTTGCGCAAAGTATGTTTGCGCGACGGTTTCTTTGTAGCGTCGCGCAAAGTATGTTTGCGCGACGAAATTTGCTACGTCGCGCAAGTTTCCGTCGCGCAAACATATTTTTGTACTAGTGTGATAATCGTGTTCCGAGTAACCTTGCACACTCAGTTCACTCGACTTCAACGAACTAGGGTTTCGTGTATATGGTGAATGCTAGCAACTTTTGTAGTTACTTTGTATTTCAACATTTTCAGCTCTCGTGACTAACATAAATTAATGCTATTAGGAGAAGGAAAGAATTGGAGAACTTGAAATTTTGGAAATGAGAAAGTAGGGAAAGAGAATTGTATCAATTTCTCATCTTAATTATCTAATTCCTATTTTTTAGATTTTTATTTATTTTTTAGAAAAACTCGATGGTAAGAGGGAAATTTTATTGATAACGAAAAAAAGAGGTACACCTAGTTAGGGGGACATAAATCTAACCCATCATAATACAATAAAGAAGGATAAAAAAATAAATGAAAAATAAGGGGAGACATAAACCTTACCCTTCGAGAAACAAAAATAACAAAGATACTGTGGAGCAAAAAATAATCCAAAAAATTCTAGTGGCGACACATGGACTTTTATTCAAGAAGGACAAGATTGCCCTTAATAAATGGGCACACTTCTCAGGTTCTCTCACGCGCATCTCACATTCCTGAAGGACTCAGCAGCTGAACACCACTGCCCACAGCTCACCTGTCCATGGGAAGGAATTAAAGATAAGGATTAATTACCCAAATCCTATCTTTAATACATTCCTAATTGAAGATTGACTCCAATCAAGTAAGTAAACCTAATTTAAACCAATTAAGAATTATTGCCCTATTATCTCCTATTAAATATCTTGGGAATATTTAGAGAATATTTTCTCCATTAAACCCTATATGGCCGGCCCTAGCCCTATAAATACTCCATATTCTACCAATTTCTAGGAGCTTTTGACAACCCTAAAAAGTCTCAAAACACTTTACTCTATCAGAGAAACTAACTTAGGCATCGGAGATCCGTTGACCTAACCCCCCCCACCTCGTGGGTGCGTGAGGCTTAGGTCTTTGATCAAAGGTGTCAAGACTGAAGACGGCGGAAATTTGCATCCACATATACGAGGGCAAGAGAGGGGACATGAAACCTAACCCCTCTAAAGCCTAACCTAAAGGTCTAATCTATTTTTTAGACATACTAATCTAACACCTTTTCAATTCTATATGTGTTAACTTAGTGGTCATGGTTTAGATTTTAGGGCTTAACTTGCCCTGAGACCATACTGAGTGACACTATCAATCACCTAAAACTTGCCATGTGGTAAGCTTTGATTATAATTTTTAACATATATTTTTTAAAACTCTCATAAATACTATTCCTCTTAATTAATCTACAACATTGATTCATCTAATGACTCATGGTTTTTTCCTCTTTTTATCCCACTCTTTTTTTCTTTCATCTCAAGTTTTTTCCCTTCCCCGGTTTATTGTTTGTGTCCAGAATACTAGTTCCAGGGTATTGATATGGCAACTCCACACAACATTTCAACATTCGACTCGCAATCTTTTTCACATCAAACACAGACATACGTAATCTTTACTGGAAAGAAATAAAGACCCTTAACTGAGTAACATATTGGGCACTAGTGAAATACCAATTTCTCAACGATGTTAGTTTTCTTTTTTGGATGACTAATGAAAGCATCTATCTATATATTTTCCATCTTCCATCTTCCATTTGGCTTTGGACCTTTTTCATTGGAAATTACGAACAAAATTTCGTTTTAAAATGCTTCATTGTTTGCTTCCGCGGCGCCGGGGGGGGGGGGAGGGGGGAGTATTAATTATGAGAAATTTAAATATAAATAGATGATAAAAATTATAATTAAAGCTTACCACATTCTAAGTTTTAGGTAATTAGTAGTACTACTCAATATGATTAAGTAATAGTTAAGTTTCACACAAGTTTTCTCGACAAATAAGTAGAGTTCTATTAGGAGTGTGTTATCTCGTTTGTGAAAATATCTTTATAAACCTTATCATATCATCTGTAAAACAAGACATGAATCATATTTAAGCAAGCTCACGATCATTTGGATTCATGACATGCAATTTTGTCATCAGTAAATCAGATTTGTGACTTCTCTTCCACATAAAGTGGATGACAATCAAAAATCACAAAACAACATGAGAACTATTCCTTTCCAGCACTGCATGCTTCCCATCCCCACAATATTATTGCTCCACATCGACCCAACTGTTAACTTTGGAGGAATTGAAGAAACTTAGGGAAGAAGAAAGTAGTGCGAACATGAGAATTAGAGAGAGTATGCAATATGATATTGTATTAGACAATGACTTGATGAAATTATTACATCAAGAGGTTATATAGTAATAACCCTCATTTGCCTATTACAAAATTACCCTTAGCACTCTTTACTTATTACAATAATACCCTCAACAGATTTAACCAACTCTCAACCAACTAACTAATTCAACTAATACACTATTGACATCTGCCATATGAACATTACTCCCCCCTCAACCATAGCTGAGGAAACATTGTGAAGCTGTGGTTGAACAAACAAACCGACAATAGAACAAAATCAGAATAGAGTAACAAAAGCTGCATCACCATGTTTGACATATCCCAAACCAAGATTGTGACAATGTTTATTGAACACAGGACTATGTAAGCCCTTAATAAAGACATCTGCAACTTGCTCTTCAGTAGGAATGTACTGGACTAAAAGATCACCATTTTGAACATTCTCTCGTACAAAATGGTAATCAGTATCAAGATGTTTAATCTTGGAATGAAACACAGGATTAGAGCATATTGCAAGTGCAGATAAATTGTCACATTGCAAGCAAGGAGGATAAGGCAAACACTGATTGAGATCTTTTAGCAAAGACCGAACCCAAAACACATCTGCAGCACAGTGAGCTAAAGCTTTGTACTCTTCCTCAGTTGAACTTCTAAAGACAGTTGATTGTTTCTTAGACTGCCATGATATAGGATTAGAACCTAGGAAAATCACATAGCCTGTAATTGATCTCCTTGTGTTTATATCGGTTGTCCAATCAAAATCAGAATAAGCATTGATGGATAATGCTGCAGACTTGGTATACCTCAACCCACAAGTAATTGTCCCTTGCAAATATCAAAGTATCCTTTTTACTAAGTGAAAATGAAGATCAGTAGGTTTGGTCATGAATTGGCACACCATGTTAACAAAATGTGCAATATCTGGTCTTGTAAAAGTCAGGTATTGCAAGGCCCCGACTATGCTTTTGTATTGTGTAAGATCGCTAAGAGGAGTACCTTCTGCATCAAGTAACTGAGCATGTGGTTTAGAAGGTGTGGACGTAGGTTTACATTGATCCATACCTGCTTTAAGTAATATCTCATTTGCATACTTCAATTGACTAACAAAAAAAGAGCCATCATCTTAATACTGAATGTGAAGACCCAGAAAGTAAGTAAGAGGTCCCAAATCTTTGAGATCAAAGACCTCAGCCAAAGTTGTAATGTAACATCTCACATCGTCCAGGGGAGTGAATCATGTAAGCTTTATATGTATATTCCCATCTCTACCTAGCACGAGGCATTTTGGGAGCTCACTGGCTTCGGGTTCCATCGGAACTCTGAAGTTAAGCGAGTTCGCGCGAGAGTAATCCCATGATGGGTGACTCACTGGGAAATTCTTGTGTGAGTTCCTAGAAACAAAACCGTGAGGGCATGGTTGGGGCCCAAAGCGGACAATATCGTGTTACGGCGGAGTCGAGCTCGGAATGTGGTGGGAGCCCGGGCGGGGATGTGACACAGCATCAATTGCCTAGGTAGTGTTGGCGAAAAATATAAATTTTAATGTTGTAGAGTTCTATGTGCAGTGCGACTGAGTCTAATAATATTCTTCTCTAGATAATTTTTTTTTTTGATAAGTTCTAATATATTATTGTTTCTTAGCATATGAATGTGAACATGGCATTCTACACAAATACAGCCCCCTATAATAAGCTTACAGCGAAAGTGCGTGAAGGATTTGGCTTGTTCTTTACACTTCCATGGGCCAGCATAAGTGCTATATATTTTGTCATCAAAATACCCAAAAATATCTTGGTCTCCTTCCGAGTTTTATCATAAGAAATGGGAGTACTGACATAAGAGTTTGTGGCGGCTGCCTTAATAAGAATAGTGTTATTCACACATTTATTTTTAGCCATCCAATCGATAAATTAAGGAATATCAATAACTTCTTGATAAAGTGTGAGTAAAAATGAATGTATAATTAACACTATCCTAATCTAAAAGCTTAAAGTGAACAAGTTAGATTATTCTTGCCCAAAAAGAAACAGGAATAATTAACAGCTGTCGCTCCTGGACAATGCCACCGGCGGAGGTCGGACGTCAAACAAAACAAATCTGCGCCCGAGAGTTATGCCACACTGCTTTTCTGCAACTAGAAGCTTCCTTTTTCGGCTTTTAGCTTTTGCAAGTGGCGAAGTGCAAAAGCCATTCCAGTTTTGGCTAAAAAAGTGGTTTTAGGTTTTACTATTTTAGAGGTTTTAGATCATCTTCAAAAGAGATGTCAAAAGGTCCACATCTTCAATAACAGTAACAAAAAACAACATTATAATTTTTCAACCTAAATGTCAAATCTTACATGGCATGACATGGAAATGCAGCAGGAGGGGTTGCTGTCAAATTTGACAGCAGATTCAAATAATTTTTAATTAATTACTAAATCTTTTTTATTAAATTATTTGCCCTCTCTCGCTCTACCCATCTTCCTGTTGAACCAAGACCAAGCTCACAAAGTGCAATCACAAAGAAAATCTTTGATTTTCCATCTATCACACACTATGTGGACCAATTTCGACTAAAAATCATCGCTTTTGAAAACCCCCAAATTGAAAAACCCTAGTCTCCACCAAATGTGAATCCAGCACCTCCACAATGCGCTAATGCCCAATCCAACTCACAGAAGATGACTTACGCCAGAGACGAAGCGGGTGGAAGCAACAACGGCAATGGTGGAGGCGGATTTCATAGAGTGCAAGCAGAGTGTGACCTAGAATCCAATTGGGAACTCAATCTTGCACAAAAACTCGAAGAGTATCCGGGTGGAAGCAATGACAGCAATGGAGGCGGACTTCATGGAGTGCAACTAGAGCATGACCTAAAATCCAATTGGGAACTCAATCTCACACAAAAACTCAAAGAGTATCCGGGTGGAAGCAATGACAGCAATGGAGGCGGACTTCATAGAGTGCAACTAGAGCATGACCTAAAATCCAATTGGGAACTCAATCTCACACAAAAACTCAAAGAGTATCCGGGTGGAAGCAATGACAGCAATGGAGGCGTACTTCATAGAGTGCAACTAGAGCATGAAGAGTATCCGGGTGGAAGTTGATCTTGCACAAAAGCTTGAAGAGTTTGTGCTCAAGATTTGCTCCGGTGAAATGCCCACTGAAGCAGAAGGCCATGTTGCTGTTATTTTTGCAGAAGGTGTTCCTTTTGCTTCAAACTACTAATTTTCTATTAATTTAATGTTTCTTTAAAATATAATGGAGAAAAAAAAATTTTAATGTCAAAGCGCCACAAATCTGTCAAAGTTAAATTTTTTGTTTAAAATTTGACATCTCCTTTGGAGATGGTCTTAGGTTTTACATTTTCCTGAGGCTTCTAGGGTTTTTTCCTTTTTACTTTCACAACGGTAATGGTTAAGCTGTGTAGGATTAATTTTATTGATAATTACATGATTAGGAGAAAGATTAAGAGTAAAGAAATGTTATATACTTAGCCTTGTTTATAACCCAAGAAAGTTTTGCTTTGCTTGTACATGGAATATTGATATGATTTTAATTAACAACATAATATGCATTACCCCAGCTGAAGTCGCTCAAGGTCAGATATGGAAGTACCTACTTTGGCCAATGCTTATATTATTCTCGGGGGGTCAAATCTGCTCTAATAACCTTTTCTTTTGCTATTTGAAATTCTCTGTAACTAATTGATTGATTTAACTTTTAATTATAGGATACAATAGTCATTGCTCACCTTAAATTTTTTTTTTATCGGTGGTGATTTACACACTTTCGTTTTATCCATTTACATTCTTTGTCACTTATTTGTTTTTATGCTTTGATATTCAATAAATCAGAGAATAATTAAAGCGTAAAAATAGAAGTGGGGTGCAGATTTACAACACGAGAGTGGAAATCGATACATTTTCCCTTTTTTGGGTTAGTCAAAGTTCTTGCCTTTTGCTTATCTGTGGATTCTATGTCCAAACCCACCCAAAAGAGTACTAATTATGCTGAACAAGTTGGTATTAACGAAGCCCAACCCAGTAGATGTTAATAATTGGGTTGGTCTTAGCCCAAGCCTTGCTAAACATTTTTTTTTTGTAAGCCTTGCTAAACATTTTCAGGGGAGGAAATTATATGCAAGTAGAGGGTAATACTTATAAACATACCAATATGCATTGCCTCTTCGGATCGAGAAAATTTTATGTGGGGCTTGATTTGTTATTGAATTTTGTTGAGTGTCACTACAAATCTAATAAAAACTTGCCACATGGTAAGTCTTAAGTATAATATTTTATCATCTTTTATTGTTTGAAACTCTTATAATTATTTTCATACTAATTAATATACACCATGAAATTAATTTATGTTGCAGTCATATTTAGAATAGGAATGTGATTGTGTAAATCTTAAGGAATCTTGGAATGTATTTTATATTCCTATTAGGAGTAGGTTACCTATTAAATGTTGTAATCTTAAAGGGAAAGGTTTTTACCTATGTTACCACTATAAATAAAGGCACAATGAGGTGAATTAAACACACCTCACAATTAAATCACTCTCTCTTTTCTCTAATTGTGGCCGGCCCTCTATCTCTCTAAACCCTAGATCGTTTAATCAAATAGGCTTACAACATGTTATCAGCACGTTCTTGCCAGAAGTTGAGAAATTGACGTACCATAGGAGGAGGTTATCATCCACAAAATTCAAAGGCTTATTTTTATTTTTTGCTAATCAGGTACGCTTAAAATAAAAGAAGATATTTGAAACGTCCACGAAGCATGAAAACATTCCCCATAATGCATGAACCCCTCTATGTTTATATTTTCCTCATGATATATATATATATATATATATATATATATATATATATATTGTATATGTTTATATCTTTGTCAATATATATATATATATATATATTGTTTCATGCATCGCACAATTAAATTGTTATGTGGAATATGTGAGTCAAAGTATAAAATTAAATTAGAAGCAAATTTAGGGTTTCCTAAACCCTAGGGGATTTTGAAAAAAAAAAGAAGGGGAAAACTAGGCCTCGGCACTGTGCACGCCACCGCTAGCCCTCGACCTGGGGTCAAATTGATGAGCATGAAGCCTTGAACCCGTTTGCACCTTGGCCCACGCCATTCAACCAGCCCGGATTGGCTGGGTTTTCTTCCCCGACATGCACGCTGCAACCTTTTATGGTTGCTAGGCTTGTGCCACAGCCACGGGCCTGCATCCCTGGTTCTAGGTCCACGCCAGCAAGCTATTATGCTTGTTGGGCTTTGTAGCAACCTCGACCCGCATCACATACAACTAGCCCATTGCGGCTGGGCTTCTCATGCGAACCCACATGCCAGCAAACATGCTAAGCCTGAACTCGTGCCCTCATTCGGCCCAAAATTGAAACCCAGCCGTGGTTGGGGTTTCTCCCACACCCTCGTGGCCTGTAGCCTACTCCCGAGGCCCTTTAGGGCCTCGCCTTTTACTCAAGGCACCCAACCCGAGCCCAATTATTTTTGGGGCAATAGTTTTCGACCCAAATGCTATTATTTTAGCATTCTAAATAATTTTAACTTGTATGTTAATATTATTTTTGCTTCTACAATCGACCCCGTATGACTCGATTTATTGAATTAATTAAAAGTGACCTGCAGTCCATTAATCTGATAATGAATCCAAAATTATTGACCCGCAGATCACTTTTAGACATTAACGATTCAATAATTTATTTTTATATCTTAAACCGTAACATACTTTCGTAGTAACGAAGCTCTCACACTTGAGTTCCTGAAGAACCTCAAATCCACTATATTCAAATTAGTATATTGCATCATGTGTTTCTTGCAGGAACCTTTTATTATGAACTAATTGTACATAAAACTAAATTAAACATGTAGTTTCAAATTTAGTGCCTTTGAAATCTGAAGTTTTCATTCAAAACATACCACATGAAACCTGTAGTTTTCATGCATAAGTTAAACCAATACATGTCTATAGAACCTGTATGTTCTACAATATATGTCTATCGCTTACCATATAACTAATCACGTTTTTTCTTCTGTTTTAGGGACAAGTCAAACTTGAACAAGCTTGATTTCTCCGCTCTAGAAGTCTCTGGAAGAAACTATCTGAAGTAGGTTCAAGATGTGAAGCTCCATCTGACTGCAAAGGGTATTAGAGCCACCATCGAGACACATATCACCGACAAACCTATTGACGAAGCTCAGAAGGCTACTGTAATGATCTTCATTCAAAGACATATCCATGATACACTGCAGACTGAGTATCTCGTTGAGGAGGACCCACGCACCCAGTGGCTTACTTTGGCCGACCGTTTCGATCACCAGAAAGACATATATTTGCCTGAAGCAAGACACGACTGGCATCATCTTCGCTTCCAGGACATTAAGTCCGTGAATGAATACAACTCTGAAGTTTGTAGAATCCGTTCACTGTTGAAATTCTGCAAAGTGGAACTAACCAAATCAGATCTCCTGGAGAATATCTATTCGACCTTCCATGCCACCAATATTGTCCTGCAACAATAATATAGGGCACATAAATTCACAAAGTTTTCAGATTTGATCTTTGTTTTACTTATCGCTGAAAAGCAGAACCAACTTTTGATGAACAATCATCAATCTCGACCCACTGGTTTAAACGCTGCACCTGAAGCACATGCGACTAATTCTAGTAGTCATAAACGACGAAAGAATTGTCATGGCCGTGGCGATGGGCGGCAAGCCCCACCACGGGCCCAAGGTCAACAAAGTGCTACACCTAAGGGAAGAAATGTGACCCAGCAACGTCCACCACTCGCCCCTAATGCCCCAAACTTGAAGAATAATGGCAAAGTTCACGTTCAACCCATTTTTACTGAATTGGACATATGCTATCGCTGTGGATCAATGGATCATTGGTCACGCGTATGCCGAGCTTCCCTTGAGACTATTGCCAAGTATCATTCTCGTCGTGAGTCTAACTTTGCACATGTGGAACATCTGGAAGATGCAACTACATCAATAGAGATATCATATTTTCAAGAAGCGTCAGCTCCTATGGATGAATAAATTAGACATGTTTTTAGGGTGTTTACCCCTAGTGGCTGAACCCACTAGGAGTGGCTGGCCCTACCCCTCTATTTTTCTAGGTTTATGGTTTAATTTTGAACAATTTTTCTAAGTATTTGGAATAATTTGTTTGGTTTGTTTTGAATTATGGATTGTTATTTGAATGGATATTATTTTCTCGAATTGCTTAATTGAATGAATGGACTTATATTTATGCATGTGACCAATTCAATTAATTTATTTCTAGGTATGTCTAGTGGAAAAGTTAGTTGTCTGGTAGATAGTGCAACCACGCACACCATCTTGCGTGAACGACACTATTTTACTAACTTAATACCTAAGAAAGCTCATTTGACAACTCTCTTAGGCCCATTCAACATGATTAAAGGATACGGAAAGACACTTATCATATTGTCTAATAGTACTATCTTAACCATTAAGAATGCACTCTATTCCACTTTCCAGAATAATGTTGCTGAGTTTAAGAGATATTCGAGATATTCGAGATAATCAATATCATATTAAAACCACTGAAGATAATGGCTCTGAATTTCTTTGTATCACTTCGTACGAATATGGCCAGAAATGTATTCACGAGAAGTTGGAACGTCTGCCGAGTGAGTTGTACATCACAACCATTCATGGCATAGAAGCCCACAATGTGGCCGGCCCTATGCCTGAGTTTCAGGACACTTTGTTGCTTTGGCATGATAGTTTGGGACATCCTGGACGTAACATGATGTGCCGTATCCTCAAATCTTCACACAGGTCCCTATGTTCAAATTCCACCATGCAAAGCGTGTTATTTAGGGAAGTTGAATACTCAACCCTCATATACAATGATTATTCACGACCCCCCTAAATTTATTCAGAGGATTCAATGGGACATTTGTGGACCTATCCAACCAACTTGCAGACTATTTAGATACTTTATGGTGTTGGTTGATGCATCGACACGATGGTCACATGTTTACCTGTTGTCCACGCACAATGCCGCGTTTGCTAAACTCCTAGCTCAAATCATTAAGCTAAGGGCTCACCACCCTGATTATCTGATTAAGTCGATTCGACTGGATAATGCTGGAGAGTTTACGTCACAGACTTTTGACGATTATTGCATGTCAGTAGGGATTGATATGGAACATCATGTACCCCATGTTAACACCTAAAACGGTATGGCAAAAGCTTTCATAAAGCACATTCAATTGATAACTCGGACTTTGGTTATGAGAACCAAACTGTCGGTATCTGCCTGGAGCTATGCAATATTGCACGCAGCTATGTTGGTCCACCTGAGGCCCAGCACTACCCAACCACATTCACCGTTACAGTTGGTCATTGGATAAAGCAAAGCCTTCGAGTATACTCATGATCGTTTAGACTCTATATGCTAAAAAATAAAGGAGGATAAAGAAGAGATTTTGGAACCTGAAGTTCCTTACCTAAGTGCAATTGGGGCTTTATTGTACTTAGCTCAATGCACTAGACCCGACATCTCCTTCACTGTTAATCTTTTGGTAAGATACAGCAATGCGCCCGCACGCAAGAACTGGAATAGTGTTAAAGACATTTTCTTGTACCTCAAGGGTACTACAGATTTGGGCTTGTTCGATACCCACGAATTTTCGAGTGTTGCCGCCCCCTATGGTTCTCGGATTGATTATTGCCTTGTTGGTTACGCAGATGCTAGATATTTGTCTGACCCACATAGAACACATTCTTAAACAGGTTATGTCTTTACCGTTCGAGACACCACCATATCTTGGAGGTTTACCAAGCAAACGCTAGTTGTGACTTTGTCGAACCATGCTGAGATTCTCGCCTTGCATGAAGCATCGCGTAAGTGCTTTTGGCTGAGAGAAGTTATGGAGCATATTTGAAGCCCTAGTGGTCATCAATCGTTGACCTTCCTACGACAATCTTTGAAGACAATGCAACATGTATCGAGCAGTTAAAGAAGGGATACATCAAGGGAGACAACACCAAGCACATAGCGCCGAAGTTCTTTTACTCACACCAACATCAGCAGCATCAGAACATTGAAGTCAAGCAAATCCATTCCTAGGACAACCTGGCCAATCTTTTCACCAAGTCATTGCCCAAGTCTACATTTTAGAAGCTCGTCCAAGGAATCGGTATGCGTAAATTATCTGGGTTGAATCGCTTATAGTTCTCTTATTTAGAGGTTATGTCTAACTCAGGAGGGTTGAATCGCTTGTACTCTTTTTCCTACGATTACGAGCATTTTTCCCACTGGGTTTTTGCTACCTAACGAGGTTTAAACAAGGCACCCATCCTG
Organism: Malus fusca; assembly: GCA_035220775.1. NCBI lineage: Eukaryota > Viridiplantae > Streptophyta > Magnoliopsida > Rosales > Rosaceae > Malus > Malus fusca. The sequence goes on from CM069062.1 coordinate 25,781,225, forward strand.
GGATGATCATACTCCGTTGAGTTCACTACTTTTGTCATGTTTGACGTTTGTTTTAGACATTATACATACTTCTCACTTTTCTCCTTAGTCTATGGGTTTTCCCCATACCTTGGGTTTTACCTATACCTTGGGTTTTACCATAGCGATGTTTTGTGAGTTTTACTACAAATGCATACTTCCTTAAATTTGAGACTCGTGATCATTCGTTGTGTCGATGACTTCATCAACTATTCTACCTTATCTGCTGAAGATCTGATGCGATGGTTTGTTGAGTATTTACACACTCAAGGGGGAGTGTTGCAGTCATATTTAGAATATGAATGTGATTGTGTAAATCCTAGGGAATCTAGGAATGTATCTTATATTTCTATTAGGAGTAGATTACCTATTAAATGTTGTAATCCTAAAGGGAAAGATTTTTACCTATCATACTACTATAAATAAAGGCACAATGTGGTGAATCAAACATACCTCACAATTAAATAATTCTCTCTTCTCTCTAATTGTGGCCAGCCCCCTCTCTCTCTCTAAACCCTAGATCGTTCAATCACATAGGCCTACAACAATTTAATGTTTCATTCTCCTCTCTCCCCATTTTCTTTACCTTTTTTTCCCCATTCTATGTCTTTCTTTCTTCATAAGAATATGGAGAAAAAAATTTCATTGCCTAGCAATGTGACTTGCATACATTCTCAAATAATAAAAAATAAATAAATTTGTTGATACAGAATGTGACTTGCATAAATTTGTTGAGCAATATTTCATTGCCCAACATTGTGTCTTGCATAAATTTAAAGGAAAACTAACGAAAAATCTAAAAAAAACTTTAGTTTTAATGAAAAATGACAAATAAAGGTGTAGTGAATAGTACCAGGGAAAAGTAAAAATATGATTTTTCTTTAAAAGTGAATAATACCGAAAATGTTTCGTTAAAACTCCATAAATTTAATTACATGATGCATTGAGATTTTGTGCACTTGAGATCTAGCTGGGTAGTCTCCATCGTCATTTGGTGGGGACTTGGGATACTCACGTGTAGAAATTATTGTGAGGAAGATAAACGTGAGGGAGGGAGGCTTATTCCTAAAGAAATATGTGTGGAGCGGTTCCAGTCCCTTTTGAAGGGACTTATGTAAAACATGGTTTGATATCCCTTAATTCTGAAATTTAGGAGACATGAGAGAAAATTTGGAAAGAAAGAGAGAGGGGGGAAGAGGAAAAAATTGAAACATTAAATTAATTTTAATTAGTAGGAAAATAATTATGAGAGTTTTAAATAATAAAAGATGATAAAATATTATACATAAGACTTACCATGTCGCAAGTTTTTATTAGATTGTAGTTTCACTCAGCAAAATTCATTGGCAAGTCAAGCCTCACATAAGTTTTTCTCCTTGGGATTCTTGATTTTTGCAGAAAAGAAAAAACAGTTTCCTAATGTTAGAGACTAAGGCCCCATTTTGTATTGTTTTTTTTCAAAAACTGTTTAACTTTAAAGTTAAGCAATAAAAAAGTATATGGAAAAAAATAGCCTGCTTATTTTTAAAGAAAAACTAATAAAAATGGCTTGAAAACTTTGAGTTTGAACGATAAGGACAAAATAAAGGATAAAGTGAATAGTAGCAGAATTGACTTTTTAGTGTTAAAATGTGGTTTTTCGTTAAAGTGAACAGTACCGAGAGTTTTTCATTAAAGTTCCTTATTTTTAAAGCAATGATCTTCAAACAACAACTTTTCAAAGCAACATGTAAGTTGCTTTTATAAAAAACAGAGTTGAGACTTTAATGAATATTTTTAATTCATATAATACACTCATTAATTTTAAAAAAGGGTAAATTACACAGTAGCTCCTCAGGTTTTGAGGTCTATTACAACCCCATACAACAACTTTAAAACATTTCACTTTCATACCTCAAATACTATTTTATTTCAATATAATACATCCGTTAGATTTTCCATCTATTAATCCGTTAAATGCTGACGTTGCTGCCACATTTGTGCCACGTGGCTGCCAAATGTGTGCCACGTGGCAAAAAAATTTAATTTTTTATTTTTTTTTAAAACTGAATTTTCTTAAAAAATTAAAAAAAAAAAAGAGCAAAAGTTGAAACAAATGCCCGCAACCCCCCCAAAACTAGGAAGAAAAAAACCTCCCTGTCGATTATTCCCCCCACCCTCCCCTCTCCCCCTCCTGCTGCAGCGACTGACCCCCACCCTCCCCCTCATCCCGTGACTGACCTCGCCAATTATTCCCCCCCTTACCCCACCTCCATTCCCGATTATCCCCCCCCCCCCACACTCAGAAACCCACATTTCTCCCTCCGCACCCACCCTCTTCCCTCCTCTACACACCCCACTCCTTAAATGCAACACCCATTCCTCCCATCTTCACCTCACGAACTCGGAGTAAACGAGATCTGAGTTTTTTTTTCTGGGTTGCAGGTGGGGGGTTGGGGGAAGAAAATGAAGATGGGGGAGAAGAGAAGGGAGGAGGAAGGGATGAGGAAGGGGGGAAAGATGAACTAATGGGGTTTTTTTTTCCTTTTTTTTTTTCTAGGTTGCAGGGGGAAGAAGATGAAGATGAGAGAGAAGACAGGAGGAGGAGGAGGGGTGGGGAAGACGAACTGAAGGACTTTTTTTTTTTTTTCTGGGTTGCAGGGGGAAGAAGATGAAGATGGGGGAGAAGAGATGAGAGGAGGAGGATGGGAGATAAGGTTTCTGGGTTTGGGGGTTGAGGGGAGAAGAGAGGAGGAAGAGGGGGATAAGGTTTTAGCTTTTTTTTTTTTTTTTAAAAAAAAAAAAATTTAATTTAGAAGATTCAAGTTTAAAAAAAAATATTAAAAAAATAATTTTTTTTGCCACATGGCACACACTTGGCAGCCATGTGGCACAAACGTGGCAACCACGTCAGCGCTTAACGGATCAATGGATGGAAAATGTAACGGAGGTATTATTTTGAAATAAAACAGTACGTGAGGTATGAAAGTGAAATGTTTTAAAGATGTTGTATGAGGTTGTAATAGACCTCAAACCTGAGGGGTTACTATGTAATTTACTCTTTAAAAAATGACATTATTTATCCTTGTATATACATACTACTTTTAGTAAACAGAGTGCCCACCTACCACTACAACCACTAACCTTACATCACCACCACCATTACCACCACAATTGTGCCCCCCGCCATTGCCACCATAATCGTCACCACCACAACCACTGATGATGCCACCACTACAACCACAACCACAACCGCCACCGCCACCACTACAACCACAACCACAACCGCCATTACTACAACCATTATTGTCTTTCCCGTCATCATAATTGCCACCAACGCCGCCACCACCACCACAACCACCACCACTGTAGCATTGCTACCTCTACACTCTAACACCACTGTAGCATTGCTACCTCTACACTCTAACCACCACACCCCACCATTAATGCTGCCATCACGGCCACTACCCTTAACACCATTGTCGTTGCCACCACTCTCACTACAATGTCTATTTTTTTCATTATATACAATTATATCACTTTTACATTGAAGCTTAACAAATGTTTTTACACTGTTTTTCCTACTCACAACATTTTAAAAAATACAGTTTATCAAACGGTCAACTGCTTTAGTTTACAACTGAGTATTCTTAAAGCACAACATAAGCAGTTTAAAAAAAAAAACACAACAATCTCAAACTCGGCAGTAATTAACATTTATAATTGATCAATCCAAATATGTATGAGATGGATAACGATATGAGTAATGTATGTTTATAACATACAGTGATAACATATCGTACTGAATATGAGTCTCCCTTATTAAAAATGTGATTATTTTATGTTCACACGCGTCGAACAAGGAGTTTGATTCCATGTTCAGGCAGCAATAACATTTTATAAACCGGGGAGTGCTGATAATTTGGAGAAAGGGAAAAGGAGAACTTGGATAGAACCAGGGAGAGAACTATCTTCAACTGTAGCGTGGCAAAAGTCTGGCCTATGCACAACCGACTCCCATAACCAAATGGCATGTATGCTTGGGGATATTTGCATGCTTCTGAGACCCCATTTGCAAACCGCTCCGGCTTAAACTCATTAACATCCGAACCCCAATTTTCAGGGTCGCGGTGCACTGCTGGAATGAATGTCCATATGTGAATACCTTTCGGCACATCTAAGTCCCCCAACTTCATCTCTGCAAGAGCTTCTCTCGCCATTATGACTCCAGGTCCATAAAGGCGCAGGCTCTCTTGAATCACCATTGTCAGCTGCAATACATAGATAAATGTAACATAAAAAAATATGAAAATATTTGTCAAACACTTGATAGTACGTACGTAAATTCGAGTACCGTTTTCATCTTGCGCAATTTATCCACGTCTTGCAAGCAATGATGCAGCTGATCAACATCCCCACAGACCTCAACAATCTCAGCACGAACGCGTTCTTGCCATTCGGGTTGTAATGCCAGTAGCATTAGGGTCCAGGATGCTGATAGAGCAGTGGTCTCAGATCCTGCAAAGTAGATAGTTTTGCAATTGTCAAGAATAAATTGGTCTGTTTTATGGCTAGGCATTTCAGTGCTAGTAGCAGCACTTTCAAGTATCATTTGTAATAGGTCCTTTTCAGATGCACCACCCAATTGGATTTTCTTTTGGCGATCCCTCACTAATTTGAGCAACAAAGAATCCACCTCTTTTCTTAAAGTCCTTACTTTTTTGTCATTCTCCGTAGGAAGGAATCTGCATGGATGATTCAAATGCATGGTAAAAAAATATAGCATGAGTAAATTTGACGAGAAATATAAAATCATGTTCTAAGTTACTAACATAACACTAATGAGAGACACTTCCATGAAACATGTTGCATACTCCCTCTCTGAAGGATAGAAACTTAAGTGCAACATGGTGTACATCCTTTTGTGTCACATGAGGAAAGAGATGGACAAGCAACGATAGCAACCCGTTACACTTAAGATTTTTCCTTCTGAAAAGTATGCAACATGTAATAGGTAAGTTTTCTCCGAACAGACCTAAAATTGAGAAACCCAAAGAGCAAGCTTGGATGAGACAAGACATCCTGAAGGATAGCAATCTTTGAAAAAATCTCGTTGCCTTGGGAATAAGAGCTACCAAAACAAGCTCTTGATATGATATCAGCAGATTGGCTTTTCAAATCCTCATCAACTGTAATTTCAGCAATGCCTTCCTCACTTTCACGCGTATGGCTCTCCCATTTCTTAATCGTTGCCATTGTAGATTCCTCCATCAGACTCACCATACCCTACAACTCTTCAACATTTCTATTACCGCACATGCTTAAATTTTAAGGAAAAGTTTAGTGATGCACTTATGGGTTATGGTTATGGACTTCATCTAATGTACCTCTATCGGGTTATGGTTATGGACTTTATCTAATGTACCTCTATCGACTTTCAATTCGGTTTTGAGCTCCATTGATATTTTAAAACATGCTTCAGATCCAGTCTTATCGAAAGTGGATTTCTTCTAACAATCAGATTTATGAAATTTTCTATGAATGTGCCTACTTGCAAGTTTGAGGGACCCTCCTTGAATTTAAAAATTTACATATTTGATGGTAACTAAGGAAAAAATGGACAGATTTCAAAAGATTAACTCTAACCCTATAAGCCCAACTCCAATGGTAGGGTTAAAACTCAAAATTGAAGCTTTAAACTCGTCCAAAATTTCTTCAATCATTGGGCTCATGGTTTTGAGTTAAAAGTTATTTTTTGACATATTTAACCCAAAAAATGAGCCAAGATCAATGGTTAGAAAGTTGTTGACGCTGTTGACTACTTGCGGAAAGACCCACGTTAAAAAAATTATTTAAATCAAAATTCACACAAAAAATTTGTTCAAATATTCACACAAAATCCACTTTCATCAAACAATTCTTTCATTTTTTTTTCTTTCTACCCACTATGTATTTGTGTTTAAGAATGGGGTAGGTTGTGTGGTTTTCCATGTTCTTTCATGTGATGGTGTAAGAAAGAGATAGGTTCAGTGAATTTTCGTTATTTATTAGAATTTAATTTTTTTTTGAGGTTAGAATGTTCATAAAAATAAATTAGAATAATCTACATAAATTTTATTTTAAAAAAAGTTACCGAAAAAATTAGGCTAAAATAAATCTTTAATCATTTTGGTCTAAAACCTCAAGCCAAAACCATTGGAGAAGAAAAACTGTTTCATAGTTAGAACCTAAATTTTCTGGACTAAAAATTTAAATTTTAACCCTAACCATTAGAGTTGGTCTAAGAAAAAAAAATAGCGGGGCTCAAAACTAAATTGAAAGTCCAATGACAAATGAATTATGTAAGGTTCAAAGTTGACGAGGCAATATTAAACTTCCTTAAATTTTAGAGGACAATAATTTAAACGTACATCATAGAGTGAAAGGGGTACATTCTCTATACCTTAACCTTGTCAAGGAAGAACTCAGGAGCAATGAGTTTCTTCTGGTAAGCCCATTCATGCCCATTCGCCCGGATAACGCCGTCACCTAGCAAGGGCTGCATTGACTTACTCAGATATGTGGGTCTACCCAAATCCAAGGAGTTGTGCAGTTTCAGCTCCCTTATCAACTTGGGATCGCTCACATACATGTGTTGCTTGCTCCCAGTTGAGTACATGTATACTGAACCTGCATAATTGAATTCATCAAAATATATATTAGTAACTTTGTTCACAAGTCCCACGTTCTTCATATGTCGCAGTTGGCATGTCTATATATATACAGTTGGATCTATAGTTGATTCAAAAAGTGAAGAAAGTCACATGTATGCTACACGATTAGCAAACGTAAGAGGTCCGATTTCTGAAACCCTTTCTTCAATCGATAAGGGCATCAGTTATGAAAGAAATTGAGGTTCCATCAGTAGGGGGGACATTAAGGGACTAGGATACTAGGATATATCAGTAGGAGCAATTTTCAAAATATACTAATGTGTACACACACACACACACACACAGACACACATACATACATACATACATACATACATACATACATACATACATACATACATACATATAATTCTCCTTATATGAATCTATATAAGGGTTATGATGTATAATTTACCTCCATAAATAAGTTGGTTATACTTGGGTTTGTAATATTTTGAAGTATAATATAATGCTTTGGTGTATATTAGAAGTTAAAGTTCAAGCATATTTGGTAATATGCATCTCGTAATGTAAAATCATGGCTCTGTAGTTGGGTTCTACCATGAAATTAATTAAGTATGCAGGTAAATAAGAAATTTGATTTATGGCATACCATACTCCTGCTCCCATCGTTGAAGATAAGGAAAGCATGACGGAATCCAGTCGTCGTGCACACGTTTAGCATCAGATGGTTTTGGGTTGACTTTGATGGTGGACTGAATCTTCTTCATCTCTGGGATGTTCCCAACAATGAAGGAAGTTGGTGGCCCTCTGATGCCTTGGCTCCAAAGCACTGATCGAATCCTTGCAGGCTTCAGCCACATCTCCTTAAGCCATCGCATCACCACACTCAAAACACCGATCAACACAAGTGACCAACATATCACTACTACCTGATCAAAACCCTCTGCCATCTAGCTTTCTCTAGATTTTTATTACAGCTTAATACTTCCTCAACTTCTGCGATTTATAGAGTGGAGGAGAATTTCAAATTGCACTGTGACCTACTGACCAATGAGAGCGAGGGAGACAGAGCACAATATTCTAGGCTTTGATTCGGCAGGTGGCCGGCTTTAAGGTGCCATTTTGGAACAAGTGGCCGTATTCTTGTCATCCTTCAAAGGTTTCTAACCTACAACTCCTTGACCGTAATATTCCGCTGATATTCTAATAAGTTTTTGTCTTTCTACAATAACTATAGTATAAACACGTGCACCGCACGGAAAACTTTAAACTAAACTGTGTATTTAATTGAGATTTTGAAGAATTTTAATTCTTTTAATGAATCTAGGAGTATTCAATCAGAAGTTTAAGTGATTCTCTGGAATTCAATGTGTATTCAATCAGTATTTAAGATAGTTTATTAAAATCCTTAGAAATCTGGGTGTATTCAATTAGGATTTTAAAATATTTTATAATATTCTAGGTGTATTTAATTAGAATTTGATTTTAAAGAATTTGAAAAAGTTGAGAAATTAGAGGGAATTGGATAGATTTCGTAGTGTATTCTAAGCATTCACAAATCTCATCTTTCTCCAAGAGATTTCGAGGGGACTGAATCAAAATTTTACATGGAATCCCTACAAATCAATTAAACTCCATAAAAATTCATGGATTTATAAATTCATTAAAATCTCTCAAATTCCCAATTGAATACATGTCGTTGATTTCTTATCTTGCGTTTATTAAATAAAAAAGTATGCGTGTCTTACATTACAATACGTAATATAATATATTATTGAAAAACTATGAATTAGATTGATGTCCTAATCATTTTCTTATTGATTCTTGACTTCCTGCAAAATAGGATTTTAAAGTAGTGATAAACACTTAAAAATACTTGTAAGATAATAAAGCAATTGTAGTATAAATACTTATGTAAGGTCATTCTCCACATAGATTGATATAACTAATTTGTATTTAAACCAATTCTTCACTAACTATTTAAAACAAAATTTGGAATTGTGAATTTAAAATAATAAAAATAGAAAACAAAACAATTGAAATTGGTTTTTGTAGAAACTCTGTTAGCCGTTATCATTAACAATCTTGTTTGTACCATACTTAGGGCCTCCGTATTTAGATCTCGTATAAATACTCGGGGGACTCAAATGTAATTATGTAATAAAGGAAAGGGCAAATATGTAATAAGTGAGGAGCCCTTATTCTATAAAAAGACTCCTCACTCTCCTCATTGAGGGGGGCCATTTCTTAAGCCTCCTCACATCCCCTAAGCTCTAAGCTCTCTCATGTTCTCTCCCTCTTCAACATCTCAGAGAAATACAATAATCAGTGTGGACGTAGCCCAAACATTGGGGTAAACCACGATACATCTTGTGTTATTTATTTTCTTGTGCATCAACATTTGACGCCGTCTGTGGGAAATGACACAAAAAGCTATGTCGGTTCTCTCTCAATTTTTCATCTCACCACCGTGAAAACCTCACCACACTCCATGGTGAATCTGCAAAACCCACATAGAGACACAGACACAGAGTTCTCTCTGTTCTCTCTGCAACACTGAGAATACCACCTCAGAAAAATAAAAAAACCATCAGCGCTTCAGCAGTTGCAACAAGTCCAACAGAGACCGACACAGACTCCCAGAGAGAGACCAACAACGCTTCAGCAGTTGCAACAAGTCCATCAGCGCTTCAGCAGTTGCGGACGTTTCGAAGCTATACAAGCATGGCGAGGAAGAAATCCAAAGTCCAGGCTCTCTACGGGCTCTGCCAAACGATTTTCACGCCGTCAGGGTCTCATCCGCCTTCTTCTCTGGCTATCGATAAACTCTGTTCTGTCCTTGATTTCAACCTGGCGATCTGAGATCGGCAAAAATGGTGGAGGCTTCGTCACAGGGAGAGGACACCACTCTCTTTTCTCCGTACAAGATGAGGAAGTTCAATCTCTTTCACAGGGTGGTGCTGGCACCGATGACGAGGTGCCGGGCGTTGAACGGAGTGCCGCAGCCGGCACTGGCCGAGTACTACGCTCAAAGGTCAACCGTCGACGGCTTTCTTATCAGTGAGGGCACTATCATCTCCGATACTAGGGCCGGGCAACCATGCCTCTCACAGAAAGCTCAACTGCAAGAGCAGAGCACATGAAATGGAGAAGAACTAGAACAAGTGAGCTTATTCCATCACCCACCTCTCTACTTTCCAATCCCAATGGCAACCTCCTTGGAACCAATCTCTGAAAACCCTGTTGATTTTCATGCCCCGCAGCCTTCTCCCGTTGCCTCTGGCGCCTATCATCAATCGCAAACGATGAAGTCCTCACCGAATTCCTCGAGCACTCCCTCCAAGTCCCTGACCTCATCTTGCCAGACAAGTTCTTCCCCAAACAAATATCTATTGAAAACAATCCTCCCACAATTGATTTTAGAGCCTTGAATTCGGATGGATGTGACGCTAGTCTTTGCCAGGTGGTGGAGTCCATAGTAAGAAATGGATGTTTTCAGCTGGTGAACCATGGAATTTCAAGTGAGCTTGTGAGGTTAGTGCAGGCTGCCGCCACATGAATTTTTAACGTGTCACTGAAGAAGAGGGCTGAGGTTACTAGGTCACCGGATAAGCCATATGGGTTCGAGGAAGTTGATGCTGAGGAGGCTGACAATGTATTAAGTGAAGAGTTTGTTTGGTGTAGAGACCAAGGCTTGAAGTTGGCAATGGATGGAATTGCCCCAATTGGATATTCAAATTTCAGGATGAACAAGTGTGGGGTTATCAGTCCCCGATTCGATGAGGAACATAATGATTTGAAGTCTGGAGCTGCGCAGGAGGAACATAATGATGTGCAGTCATGTACTCAGATTTCGAAAAAGCAAAAAAAAAAAAAAAAAGCAGAAAAAGCAGAAAAATGAAAAGAAGATCAAGAAAAGCAAAAAGCTTCTGCAGCCATCTGCCATACCACTACCCAACCTTCAATTGTGCAGATACTATCCCATTATCTAACCATCTGCAATACCCACCTTCTGCAGCAGCTTTTTTGAATGATGTAATTTATTTTTCTTATATTTCAGAGATATTTGTATAAACCCCATCAGAGGGTAATAAAAAAAATAATAAAAAAAAACCAGGCAAGCCCCGAAATAATGGGCTGCAATGTCATGTGGAGGGCGAAGACCCATATGCCCAAAAGAGCCAGGCCCTATGGCTCCAAATTTATTCGGCACCATGCCGCTATTATCACCAACCAGGTGATCAAAAGTACGCACAGTACTCCCAAAATTATTCGGCAGTCTGCCGCTCTTATCACCAACCAGGTGATCAAAAGTACGTCCAGTACTCCAAAATTATACATGAACATCACTCATGTCAATCATACATAAACATTCATGAGCATTACTCATGTCAATCATACATAAACATTCATGACCATCATTCATGAACATTACTCATGTTAACATTCATGAGCATCACTCATGTCAACATTCATGAGCATCATTCATGTCAATCAACATAAACATTCATGAGCATCACTCATGTCAATCTAGCTTCGAAAACTTCATTTACAGAGCTCTAGCTTCAAAAGCTTCATTTACAGAGCTTCAGCTTCAAAAGCTTAGAGAGCTCCAACTTCGAGAGCTCCAGCTTCAAAAGCTTCATTTACAAAAGCTCCAGCTTCAAAAGCTTCACTTGCAAAGCTTCACCTACAAAGCTTCAGTGCAAGGTATACAAATACCGTCTCCGACCAACCGCCACTTCGGCCCATACATGGATTCAATTTGAAATCTCCAGCCAACAAACTCTATTGACCGAAGACTTGGGGGACTACATTATGTACCATATATTGGGCCTCATGAAAAATACTTGGGGGACTTAGCCCATTATTTATGTATTGAGGAGTGAGCCTTCATTCTATAAAAGGGACTCCCTCACTTTCATTAGAGAGCACCCATTATTCATGTACTGAGGAGTGAGCCCTTATTTTATAAAATGGACTCCCTCACTTTCATTAGAGAGCACCCATCACTTATGTATTGAGGAGTGAGCCCTTATTCTATAAAAATGACTCATTTACCATCATTAGAAAGCATCGCCGCCTACTGAGCAACCGCCTCACCGCGGGCATCACTCATAACCCATTACTTATGTATTGAGGAGTGAGCCCTTATTTTATAAAAGGGACTCCCTCACCTTCATTAGAGAGCATCGCCGCCAGCTGAGCAACCGCCTCGCCGCCAGCATCAATCCTAACCCATTATTCATGTACTGAGGAGCGAGCCCTTATTTTATAAAAGGGACTCCCTCACCTTCATTAGAGAGCATCGCCGCCAGCTGAGCAACCGCCTCGCCGCGAGCATCACTCTTAACCCATCATTTATGTATTGAGGAACGAGCCCTTATTATATAAAAATGACTCCCTCACCTTTAACGCCACAAGCCGAGCCAACCAAGGCAATATAAGCCACAAGCAGAGCAGTCTCACAACATGTGCTACTTCTAGTTGAGCATCATTTTAGATTGAGCACCGCCTCATATCAGGTATTCAGTTCTAGACGACATATAGTTACTTCGGCCCACACATGGACTGAATTTCAAATCTCCAGCCAAAAGACTCTCTTGACTGAAGACTTGGGGGACTACTGTTTGTACCATACTTAGGGCCTCCGTATTTAGATCTCGTATAAATACTCGAGGGACTCAAATTTAATTATGTAATAAAGGAAATGGCAAATATGTAATAAATGAGGAGCCCTTATTCTATAAAATGACACATCACTCTCCTCATTGAGGGGGGCCATTTCTTAAGCATCCTGACATCCCCTAAGCTCTAAGCTCTCTCATGCTCTCTCCCTCTTCAACATCTCAGAGAAATACAATAATCAGTGTGGACGTAGCCCAAACATTGGGGTGAACCACGATACATCTTGTGTTATTTACTTTCTTGCAGATTCATGGTCGGATTTACGTTGTTCCAAGACCCCTCCGGTTTTGTGCATCAACAAATCCTATGTAATTTTACCAATTACTTATGAATTACATTTGAAACTTTAAAGGTCAGGTTTTCATAATGCATATTCTACTTGTGGCCCGTCTAAACATGCAAGACTCATTATGTTGTGTGAAAAAACTTTGTAAAACTATGCAACACTTAAGATGAGACATTTGCCTTAAATGAAATCACAACTATCAATCATAACAAGCCCTACCAAGATGGCATTTCAACATAAATTGCATCCGGATACTTACCTACATCTTAATGATCGCAAAGCATTAAAATATAAAGACACTTTAAACATAATGATTAATAATTCAAAGTATGCATGCATAATACCATGAACAATTAAATAAATACTACATATTCATGCTAAGGGAAATTAGTTACACATATTCATAATTGAAAACCAAATATCATTAAGAAGAAAAGAATTGAAAACACCTTGTAAAATAAAGTTGAATCATCAAAAACTCTTTAAGCTGAGTTCTCCACAATAGTAGTGCGTAGAGAACTCTAATACTGGCTACACTAAATTATTTATTCTTTATCCTGCCTAAACAAGGCTTTCTAATAAATCAGGAAATTCAATTAAAATAATAAAATAATAAATAAAGTTTTCTATTCAAAGTCAAGTTTGGACTGAAGAGAAAATCACGCTTTTGACTGACCAAATCAGCTCCGATTTGGTCCCAAAATCTCTTTTAAAAGTTTTACACGCTCGCTTCAAATCCTCAAAAGGAACCTTCCTCAGAGTATGCCATCTTGGCCTTCAAAATGCCCAAAATGTCCAGAAACGTCAATCTTGGAAAACTACGCAATCAACACTTATTTTCTTTTCCATGATCAAACGACTTTAAATTCTAGAATTTTGACACAATTATTTTGGAAGACTCATGAACCCGTTCCAATTTGAATTACTCAAAAATTCCTCCGTTGCATCACTTTATGATCAAAGTAGATTCGCATGTCCTGTAATAAAAATATAACATTAATTATCTAAATTCAACCAAAATAATAAATAAATTATTACTAAAATAAGATAAAATATTATCTTTTATACACCAACTCTGCAAATTCTAACCTATAATTCCGCTGATATTTTAATTTGAGTAATGTTAGAGAGACTAAATTTTTTTTAAACCAAATTGCAAACTAAATGATGTTTCACCAATAAGAAATAAGCACGTTAATCGACACTTAATTAATAATCCAATCATGTCATTTAGTTTGCAAATTTAGTTTCTTTAGCTTTACTCTCTTAATTTTATGTTTTTGTCTTCCTACAACAACAAAAGTACAAACACGTGTACCTCGCATGGAAAACTTTCAATCAAACCCTTATAATATCATTGCTAGGGGAAATTAGAACGGTATATTTGATTGGGTACTGAAATTGTTGTGGTTCATTTCTTATCTTGCATTTACTAAAGAAAAAAGTACGTATAAGTGACATTACAATATGTAATATAGTATATCACTGAAAAACCATGAATTAGATTGATTCCCTATTCATTTTTTTAAAAACAATTGATGCCCTATTCATGTCCTTATCGTTTCATGACTATTTTGGTTTATAATTTTTCTCGGTCGAAATAAGTAAACAAGATACATGTCAAAAGGAAAGAGAATCGAACTCTAAGAAGAATCATTAATTTTTTCTCTCTTTAAGGTTTCGTCAAGGACCAAATACCATGCGCTGGGTTGTTCATTCGTCGGTACCCTAAGTAGGAATATTATTCATTTCTCCAAGAGATACCCAGTGGGCAGCAGCTGGTATCTAAAAAAGAAATTGAGAATTTAAGAACATACGAGATAGTAGTCACGGGGTGATTGGTTTGATTTGTGGGCTGCTGTTGCAATGTTGCCTTCAATACATTAACATAATTGGCCGGCGTGAGCGCAGCTGCCGGTCAGGTTCTTTCTGTCCCGGGCCAAACCTAAGATGCGACAATATAAGGACAAGGATCCTCTCCAGATCCTCTTCCGGATTCTCTTTGTGGAGATTTGGATGATTAATTAATCGTGTTCGTTCATTGTACATCGTGTGGTCAGTTTTCGTTAAGTATTATTTATATTCAATTTTAAATTTAAAATAATTTTTAACAGCACGATGTACGATAAATAAATACGATTGATTTATCATCTGGATTCCCACAAAAATGATCCGAAGAGGATCCAATTCCACAATATAATACTGTTACTACTTTCCAAGAAATCTTTGTGATACCTTACTAGTTTTTGGCATTTTCTTGTTTCTTGTTTCGACACATTAGAATTGGTATCTGAATTTTGAAAAAATGTAAAAGATTGGAATTGGTATCTGAATTTGAAAACACGTAATTGCTTACGTGAATGGACCTGTCTAGGAGCCTAGGAGACACAATGGTGTTCATGTGAGTGCCAAGCGGAATTAGGGGAAAGTAGGCTTTTGATTTTATTTTATTTTTATTTTCAAAGGAAAACGTTAATATGTTAAATAGTTAGTTGTTAGAGGGGAGGGGAGAGAGTATCGCATCGTACCAACCTTTTATAAGCCCTTGTGAAGTTTCTTCTTTTGTTGATGTGAAACTCTTTTGGGTGTATTATTTTGCTCACCATCATAACTATGGTGTATGCTCACCATACATCTAATCATTTGTCATGTATCTTTTCACCTAACTCTAGTTAACTTTCACATTAAATATTATTTTTTTATTTTGAAAAAATGATAATTGAAGTTAAGTGAAAAGACACGTGACAGATATTTAGGCGTATGATGAATATATACCAAAGTTTAGGATAGTGAGTAAAAATGCTCCCAACTCTTTTACCTTTATATCTTCACATGCCCCTCACGTGATGTATTTTTAAGCTAAACACATGGACAACACGAATTAGGTGAGGTGGAGCACGTGTGACTATTGAGTTTCACATGTGGGCCAATCTACTCTAATACTATAAAGAAAATTGAGGTTTCATTATAAAACCAATTGATAATATGGGAAGTAATCCAACCTCTTATAAGCCCTTATAAGATTTATTCTTGCACCGATGTGAAATTCTCTTACTTTCACATTCTCACAATGCCACTGCAATAAAGGTCATCTGCATTAGGATTATGATTTAGGTAGTTTGACTTTGAGGCCACATCAGTATTTTATAAACCGTGAAAGTGTTGATATTTTGGAGAGAGGGAAAATAACTTTGATAGAATAAGGCTGAGTACTATTTTCAGCTTCAACATGGCAAATTTCTGGCCCAAGCACAACCGGACTCCCGAAACCAAATGGCATGTATGATTGGGGATACTTGCATGCTTCTGAGACCCCATTTGCAAACCTCTCCGGATTAAACTCATTGGCATCTGAACCTCAATTTTCGGGGTCCCGGTGCAATGCTGGAACGAATGTCCATATCGGATGCCTTCTGGCACATCTAAGTCCACCCAAATTTATTTCCGCAAGAGCTTCCGTTGCTATTATGACTCCAGTTCCATAGAGACACAAGCTCTCATGAATCTCTTGCTATTATGACTCCAGTTCCATAGAGACACAAGCTCTCAAGAATCGCCATTGTCAGCTGTTAAGTGTAGGACTTAGATTTGACTTTTATTGACCAAAAATGTACCTTTTATTGACCAAAAATGTAACTTTTATTCTTGCATTATCATACCAAGCTCTAGTTAGGTCTTAGGATAGTGATAGGACATTGGTGAAAATTAAAAGGTGATGAAGATCTCAGCTCAATCTTCATTGAACAAGGTTTGCTTCATGTATCTGCCTAACAAGTTTGCATTTTTGTGATTTTTTACTTGTGTTTTCTACTTAGTCAAGTTTGGGCATGTGCATTTCTTAAAAGGTCATGTGACTCGTTATCTTTTACTCAATCAACATTTATCCTTTTATTCCTGTCCTATATATGTGAGATGGGTGTTTTTTGAGACAAATGTATGTATGCAACGTGTGATAGGGTAATTATAAGTTTTCTCTGAGGGGTGTGATTATCCACACCCTTTTTTACTTTTCACACACCTTTTTAATTTTTGACATTTAGAACGGATAAATTGAAGAAGATCAAATGACAGAAATTGACAAAAAATGTGAGAAGTAAAAAGGGGTGTGTGGGTATCACACCCCTTTCTCCAAACCAACCTAAAATTGAGAAACCCCAAGAGCAAACTAGGTGTCCTGGAAGAGAAAAATCTTTGAAAAAATCTCGTTGCCTTGGGAATAAGAGCTACCAAAACAAGCCCTTGTCCCTTGATAGTTGATATGATATCAGCAGAAAGGCTTTTCAAATCCTCATCAATTGTCATGTTCACAACGCCTCTCTCAAGTATAAAGCTCTCCCGCTCGTTAATATCGCCATTGTCGATTCCTCCATCAGACCCATCATTGCCTACAATTCTTTACCATTTCAATCACCACACATGCCTAAACTTTTGGAGGAAAGCCAATTTGTCCTATGGACTTTCAATTTGGTTATGAGCCAAGCCCCTTTAATCTTTTAAAACATCTCTATTTGTTCTAAATGTCAAATTAGGAAAATGATAACATCATTCTTTTACCCTACATACTCATATGTTTAATATGGTCTATGTTCAAATTAGGAAAACAATAACATAAGTCCGCTATGTTCGAACTCAAC
Source organism: Malus fusca (assembly GCA_035220775.1). Lineage (NCBI taxonomy): Eukaryota > Viridiplantae > Streptophyta > Magnoliopsida > Rosales > Rosaceae > Malus > Malus fusca. The sequence continues at coordinate 25,798,486 of CM069062.1, forward strand.
ATTCAAAATAAAAAAGATGTATAAGAGGAGAAAAATAGTGTGTGGCTGTCATTTTCCTAAAGTTACCACATTTTCTAGCCTCCCTACTCGAATGGACAAAAGCAATCCTTGATCTTATGAAAAAATTAACCGTAAAGGGCAAATTGACACATTATAAAAGATAAGTAGGACTAGCTAGATCCAATTTGAAGGTGCATCTCTAGAAGTTCCTCTAAATGTTATAGAACAAGAATCTATACAACATATAGTGAAAAGGGTATTCTCTACATACCTTAACCTTGTCAAGGAAGAACTCAGGAGCAATGAGTTTCTTTCTGGTAAGCCCATTCGTGCCCGTTCGCTCGGATAACATTGTCACCTAACAAGTGATGACCAGCATATCACTACTACTTGATCAAAACTTTCTGCCATCCCTGAGACAAAACTATGGTTTTGCTAATTTTGTTTCCCTCAGACAAAACTATGATGACCAGCAAAGGTTTTTCTTTTATTTTATAGCCACAATGTCATAGTTTCGGAAAGTACAGGTTATAAGGTGTTCAAATTGAAAACATGCGTGTTTGGACGAGGAATTTCCAAGTTAGGTAAATCGAATTAAAAAGGTTCTTCATAAGCATCACATGTGAAAGAGATTTGTAATGAGTTCGATCATTTATCGCATTTATCGATCATGCTGCAGACAAATAAGCTTATAATTAACATTACATATTTATAAAATTTATTGACCACATTGCATATTGTAGAACTGGGAATAGGTTTCACTTTTGTATACAAATAGTTTAATACTGTAATCTTTGTTGATGCCAAAAAATGGTTCAACTGAGGTCTATCGGGTGATGGGTCAGTTGGGAATGCTAGCTGCTTTTAAAGGTATTTTAACATTTCCGATCGATCAAGCACTTGACATAAATAGAACTTTTTTTTTCTGGCATCAACAACCTTTCTTGAACCAGCTTCCTTCATTGCACACGCCTAACAAGAAGTTTGATTCCATGTTTAGGCAACAACAACATTTTGTAAACAGGAGAGTGCTGATAGTTTGGGGAAAGGGCAAAGGAGAACTTGGATAGAGTAAGAGAGAGTACTATCTTGAGCTGCACCATGCTAAAAGTTTGGCCTATACACAATCGGCTCCCATAACCAAATGGCATATATGCTTGGGGATATTTGCATGCTTCAGAGACCCCATTTGCAAACCTCTCGGGCTTGAACTCATCAGCATCCGGACCCCAATTTTCGGGGTCACGGTGCAGTGTCGGAATAAATGTCCATATGTGGACGCCTTTCGGCACATCCAAGTCCCCCAACCTCACCTTTCCTAGAGCTTCCCTTGACACTAAAACTGAAGGTGCATAAAACCGCAGGCTCTCTTGAATCACCATTGTCAGCTGCACATACACAAACATTGTAGCAACAATTTTAAATCACTACTACACAAATGGCCTTTTCACATAGATATAGGATTTATGTGTATTGCTTTAACACACCAAACCGTGTGAAGGAAAAAGAATAATATTTATCAAATACTTTAGAGAATTGTAATTACCACTATAAAAGAGTGTGTGATGGCAGTATTGTCAATAGCGTTGTATGGTAATAACACAATAAATGGGTAATGTTAGCTTGTCAGGCAAGACAGTGAATATTGTTCATCCAAATTCACAGTTCAGCAACAAAACATCTTACGTCATCATATAGTATGACAAGAAAACAATTTCCCACAGTAAATAAAACAAGATGAGAAATCAACTTACGTACCGTTTTCAATTTGTTCAATTTATCCGTGTCTTTCAAGCAATGATGCAGTTGATCATCACCTCCACAGACTTCAGAAATCTCGGCACGAATACGTTCTTGCCACTTTGGGTGTAATGCCAATAGCATCAATGTCCAGGAAGCTGTAAGAGCAGTGGTCTCAGAGCCTGCAAAGTAGATACTTCTACAATTCTCTAGAATAAATTGGTCTGTTTTGTGAGTGTTTTGATGCATGTCACTGCTAGTACTTGCAGCACTTTCCAGCATCATTTGTAATAGGTCCTTTTTACATATGCCACCCACTTGGCTTTGTTTTTGGCGATCCCTCACTAATTTGAGCAACAAAGCGTCCACCTCTTTCCTCAAACTCCAAATCTTCTTGTCATTCTCTGTGGGAAAGAAGCTGCATGGAGGGCGGCAGATGTCAAATTCAACATTTATTTTGATAAAAACAGAATAGAATGAATAAAATGAAAAAAAACCAAAAGATATATACTTCCTTCCTTCCTTGCCAGTAAGGAAAGTCCTCCCCAATTTGACATTATTTCACGGTACAAACGGGTCATAATCAGAATCATTCTTTTAGCATCATTTAAACATCGTTTCTAAAAAAAAAAAAAATTCAATTTGGAGAATGTTGAATCTTTCACATGAATCGTCAATTTCTTCAGTTCATATGGATGATTAAACCATCTCCAAGTTAAATGGATTTTTTCAAAAATGATCTTTAGATGATAACAAAAATAATGAAAGATTTTGATTATGACTTTTCCTACTTTATTAGAAATGAGGGAAGTATAATCCAAAACCAAATATTTGTCCACGGCACGGCAGTCAAAGACTAAACAACAAGAAGACAGCAAACAAAAGATGAAAAGAAAATTACAAAAACATGCATGTCGAAAGAAAAAAAAAAAAACGAACCCAAAATTGATAACCCCAAAGAGCAAAATTGGATTTGACAAGGCCTCCTGGAGGAGAGCAATCTTTGCAAAAATCTGGTTGCCTTGGGAGTAAGTGCTACCAAAACAAGCTCTTGATATGATATCAGCAGACAGGGTCTTCAGTTCTTTATCGACTATTATCTCCAAAACACCTCCCTCACTTTTTAGTAAACGTCTTTCCCATGTCTTAAGAAGTGCCACTGCAGATTCCTCCATCATATCCATCATGCCCTACAATACTCTCCGATATTTGAATTACCAAAACATGCTTTTATAGTTTTTAAAGAACAAGAATTTAGACTGCTTAGTCTACCTCTTTCATCACGTGATACTCACATGATAGGAGAGGTAAGCACATAGATGTATACAATATGTGCTACCTAGGGAAGCTCGTTGAGTATATATTACCTTGACCTTGTTAAGGAAGAATTCGGGAGCGATGAGTTTCTTCTGGTAGGCAAAATCTTGTCCGTTGGCCCGAATTATGCTGTTGCCTATCAAGGGCAGGAGTGGCTTACTCAAATATTTCGGTACACCCAAATCCATGTAGTTTTGCAGTTTCAGCTCCTTTAACAACTTGGGATCACTCACATACATGTGTTGTTTGCTCCCCGTTGAGTACATGTATACTGGACCTGCATATATATAATTGCATTCATCAAATTATATTAATAACTTTTGTTCTCAATTCCAAATCAAGTTTCTCTGAGTGGAAGGAGGGTACGCTGCTGTAGCAATCAGATGATTTCCTAATGCGCAGTTATGCTCGCCTAAATCTCATCATACGTGTCTATAAAGAAGTGAACCTAATAATTATTGTAAAAATTGAACCCTTTGCTGTATATATACATACAGAAGTTATAACATGGTCAGAAAATATGTTTCCTGTAATTTACTTATTGTACTGTACAGTACCTACTGGGTTATGCAAGTATAATTAGTTTCATACCGTACTTCTGCTCCCACCGCTGAAGATACGGAAAGATGGAGGGAACCCAATTGTGCTGGAAATCTTTAGGATCAGAAGGTTCATGGATGATGTTGGTGGTGGATTGAATTTTTTGCATCTCTGTCATATTCCCATCAAGGAATGAAGGTGGTGGCCCTCCGATGCCTTGCTTCCGAAGCACTGACCGGATCCTTGCAGGTTTTAGCCACATCTCCTTGAACAATCGCATCACCACACTCAAAACACCGATCAACACAAGTGACCAACATATCATTGCTACCTGAAGACCCTCTGCCATGATCTCTCACTGCTTATGAGTTATGAGTGCATGGTTTTATATAGGGCCATTTACATTTAGGCCCTCACAACTCTTAAACTCTGGACATAAACTCACGGATATTAAAACTTTATTATAACTCTAACAGCAATGCCATGTAAGGTAAAAGATGTCCATAAATTTTATTTTATTTTATTTTACAAAACAATGCGATGTCTATTACGTTTTTTTCTAGACATTAAATTTTGTTTTTGATGGTCAACAACATTTAATTTGTTTTTAAGTTCTTGTTTGCTTTTGTGTAAAATAAGCTATTAGATGCATTGTCTCTAGTAAAATTTAAACAATAGCGACACTGTTTTATAAAAATTAAACAGTAAGTAAAATATATGCGTTTCAAACAATAGGTAGATTAAACAGTGATAAAATATAGGTAAATTAATTTTGAATCAAGGGATTGGCTACAGTATTATGTATTTAATACAATTATTATCTAACCATTGAGATAGTGATTGTATTAAATACATGTCGAGATGGTGCTCATTAAAAAAAGAGCTCAACCATCAATCGCCACATCATTTAAATTTACAAAAAACGATTTAAAATTTTGATCTCCCTAACATTTTTAACATTTATTAAATCAGTGACGCCAATGAAATTGTACATTAATATTATACACTTTTTTTTTTCTTTGCTCTTTTAGGTTTTTCCCAAGCACCAAACACATTATATATTATCTTGAGTAATTATATATTACGTGGACATGGAGGAATCCATTGGCTTAAGAGTTTTTATTTTCTCAAAAGCTAGTGCTATACTGAGCAGCCTTGATTTCATTATTTGGCCGACGTGAGTTAAGCTGAAATTAAGGAATGTTTTATTCATCTTGTCTCCTCTTTCACTCGTTGTTCTCAGACAACGTTGGACTAACAATACACTTAAAAAAGCTCATTCTAAATTTTCATGTATCCGTTGCTTATATTTTGAAAAATGCTAGGGAGACTATGTTTTTAGACTATATTTTGTAAACTACATGATATGGTTGTTGAATGTTAGATATCTTTTTTAATGATTTAAAAATGAATTCAATTCTCAATTGCCTGATCATATGATCTACAAAATATAATCTAAGTACATGAGATTTCTAGAATCACTTCTATATTTGAGTCACATTCGGATTTAATATGTTGTCATCGTAGGGTTGTTGTTGGTTACTTTAATTATTTTATTTTATCATAAAGATTCAAAACTCATTATTTTATTATTTTAATTTAAAACGTTGTATTTCATTTGAAGAGTCATAATTCTTTTTTAAGGGGGTATGAGGAGTTCTTTGAATAAGGAATCTCAGATAGAAAACAACATACGTTAAAAATACTATGTTTCCTTCACCCTTCATATTTCTATCATCGTCAATTTTACAAACCTACAATTCATGTGTTTTATCTTTGGGTAATTGATCACTATTTGGCAATTCCGTTTGTCACTGGTGTACATGTATAGCAAATCAGACATCCTGTGAGGCTTTATGTTGTATCTTGGAGTTGTAGGAACCGCCATAACTTGCACGTGGGGAGACATCTACGACTTTAGGGCAGTGATGTCGCGCCTCTCTTTGGTTCATAGGCTAGATTTTCTAATTCTCTTTTTCTCATTTAATTTGTCATAAAGCTAATTGTAATTATACATTTAATTTGTTATATTTGATTATATAAATTGTTAGCATAATTTTGCAATATATTTCACAGTTGCAAGAGGGAAGAGGCGTATGAAAGAAAACATAGCCCAAAATCCAATGAAAGAATAAGCTGTCCATATCATCCGCAACTATATTCATCTTTCTATAAATATGCTTGATCTCGCAATGACAAAGTTTGAGATAAGATCTCAACTAGCCAAAATCAAAGTGTACAAAAGCGTATGAAACTTAAATAGCTGCTATGGTAGAATCTGACTCAATAAAATATTTAACGACCCCAAAACTCCATGCTAATTGAAGATAAAAAAGATGGCCACATCTCAACCACCAAAATTTCACTATCATAGAGTTGAATCTTTTCCGTTTATATCCATAATAAAAGTCTATCAATAAGTGTCTACATATTATTTTAAAGAAATTTGGTGACTAGAGTTTTGCAAAATAAAATTTTGAGAATATATCTTTGGCAATCTGACGTTGTATTATACTTTTTACTAAAGGATGCTCGTAAGAGAAAGAGCTGGAGAAAAAAATCTGATCGCGAATGGAAATAGAAGGTTAATCCATTCACGGTTAATAGAACTATAGAGGGATTTGAGTCGATTTATAGACTGAAGGTATATTTGTTGAATATGAATGACACATAAAGTAGGCTGCAGCAAGTTTTCTCCTCTCCGTCTCTTCTTCTCTTTTTTTTTTTTTTTGATAAAATCTACCATCTTTTTATTTCCCTTCTTCCTAAAGCTTTTTCATCTTCTCAAACTCCAATTAGCTTCGTTGTCAGCAAAGATAACGATTGACAATTACAAGAGAGACACTTTGAGTGTTGTGAGCGGGGAGAGCGGGAAATTGAGACCTAGGGTTAGAACAAAAGGGGTTTACTTGTAATTGTAGTGTTGATTTGCCTTTGCTAGGTGTTTTGATATTTTTCTTGTGGTTGAGGGCTGTTGTAAGTATTCATACTATTGAGGTATAAGAAATGATAAACCCACTTTCAATTGGCACTATAAATCGTTTTTTTTTAAGGTGTGTTTGCTTCTGTTCGGTATTTTGATAACAAGATCTATGGAGAGATTTTGTACAACAAGTTCATTCCCTTATTTTACATAGGTTTTACAATATGTATGGCCTCACATTATGCCAATTAGGCCAGAAAATGACTTCTAAAGTATTTTTTGTTCCTTGATAAGTCCCTTCTATATTATTTTATGGTTATCATCGTACATACCAAAACTGCAGGGACGATCGGTCGTTGGTTTTGGACGAACCGTTGTAACCTAAGCCTATAAATATAAATATAATTTTATGATGATTTTATTCTTTGTACGTGAAACACAACTTTGAGAGATCGTGAAGGGGTGTGTGAGATATCAAGTAGGGTTTAGAGGAGAAAAGAGGTTCTTGTAACCAAAAAGACTTTTCATAATATAGTGAGGTATCTCGAGTAACACCAAAGTGGACATAGGCATAATCGTCGAACCATTATAACTTCTTGAATTCTTGGTGTGCATTTGCACCCTTTTATGTATGGCGTTTTGGTTGTTTTGTATAATTCTTCTTACTTGTTCGTGTGAGTAGTGGAACATTTTGGTTGTTTTGTAATATTCTTCTTACTAGGTTGTTCATGTGAGTAATCAAAGTCCATCGAAAACAAGATCTTGTTAGAAGAGTTTGTACATAAAAAAATATTCATGTGAACCAAAACTAAAACCACACTACAACAAACATGTAGATACGTCAAAAGCCAAAATTAATCAGGACATGGATGTTTGTTCAAATGAAGTTTTACAGTGAGCAATTGCAGCCTGAATTGAGGTTTCTCTTGTATGAAAATACACTTTATTACTATGGTCATCAATTGTAAATCCTTGGTGAATTGGGGAGGACTTAATAGAACTTGGGCAGCTCCTTGTTCTTCTTTCTTTCCGACCAGTACCACCTGTGCTCATGCTATTTCCTATAGCTTCTAAAAACCCTCTAACTGCGCTCAAGTTTATCTCCAATAATACTCTGGACTTGTCACCTCCTCCTACTGCTTCTGAAGAGTTCTTGGTCCTGCTGCTTTTCCCTTGCTTCTTTTGAACCGACCATGGAAGAGTACTGCTGCCACTCTCTTTCGATTTGTTATTCTTGCGTCGACGATTAATGTTTTGGGATTGGTGAGGATCGTCATCGTCGCAAGCAGCTAGGCGGGGTTTTGCAAATGAAGCTACCAGGGCTCCAAGATTCATGGCTCGGAACTTGAAGAGCAACTTCATGATGCCACCTTTTCTTGAGGTTCTTTTGTTTGATGCTTTCCTTTATTAGTTTCATGCAAACATATGCCATCTGGTAATTAGTAAAGGGTATTAAATCAATTTGTAAGCGGACATTGTTTAGCCTTTTTCTAGAATTGACTTATTTTTTATTAATGCAAATTACATATTGACAACATATATGCAGACAAAAAAATTATGCACTCATGAAAGTGTGATTGAGCTAAATATGTAAAAATACGTACTTAAATCTAAGAATAGAGCCAGATATTGTCCTCGTTACACCATGCCGACATGTTATATATGATATGACTGTTGCACAATAACATGTACATATTTTATAGTTGAGGTATTCATCAATTTCCCCCCTGAACTTGTGACTATTGGCCAATTTCCCCCCTCAACTTTAATTTTGGCCAATTTCCCCCCTCAACTCTCATAATTAGTCAATTTCCCCCCTCAACTTTAATTTGGCCAATTTCCCCCCTCAACTCTCATAATTAGTCAATTTGCACCCTACTGTTAATTTTGTAATTTGATCATAATTAAACAAGTGTGTGTAAGAAACTAAATAAGATGTATGTTAATCATTTTCCTATGTCTTTATCCTATTACAAATAGATTAAAATTTAGAATTTTACAATTTATCATAGATAGTATTATTAGTCATAATAAATCAGTATGGAGTAATTTTATTTGATTTTTTACTATACAAAATTGATAACGAAAAAGATTGATGTGTACATTTTTGTATGTGAATACAATTTTCTTTATAAAAGTGAAAGCTAAGTTCAAGTAAATTGCGGAGAATCGAGCTTTAGTGCAAAAATGGCTAGTCAATTCATAATTTTCGACTCCTTATTAAGAATAACCCATTTTATTGAAGTAGGTCTGATCCATGAGTTTAGGATTATTATTTCTTCTTCTACATGCTTTAAACCCGATTCATAACTTTTTCTTATAATCAACCCATATCACATACTAATTGTATTATATTTTTGTACATTTTACCCTATATTATGCAGGTGAGTTTATGTTAATTTTAGTACTTTGTTGGAAGTTATTAGAAAGATTGAAAGAAAAAAAAAGAATAGATGGAAAATTAAAAACAAATTAACAGTAGGGTGCAAATTGACTAATTATGAGAGTTGAGGGGGGAAATTGGCCAAATTAAAGTTGAGGGGGGGAATTGACTAATTATGAGAGTTGAGGGGGGAAATTGGCCAAAATTAAAGTTGAGGGGGGAAATTGGCCAATGGTCACAAGTTCAGGGGGCATTGATGAATACCTCTTTATAGTTTTGGTGCATTCACACTAATTTTCAACAAAATGAACAACTATTATAATAAAGACATGGGTTAGTTAAGTTGTTTATTAGTATCGCATACCTGCTCCGTTCCAGGTAAGCGTCGTCCGCAGGGGTAGGGGATTCCGATGATGACCGGAGACCAAACAGCAGCGTGTTGACTAGCCGGTTGACTCTGGGCAGTCTTTCTTTTGTACTAGTACTTCTGTGGAGCCTTGAAGGCTCATCCGATCCTAGCGGACCCCTAGAACTGCCTTCCATGGAAGAAGAATCGAGCGGGCAAGAATATGATACTGTCGGCGATGACGGAATATGGTTTATTGGGTGATCAGAAGCAGGCTTAGAGACGTGATTGGGAGAAAGGGTGGTGGCGGAGAGCTCCGGGAGAAGACTAGACGAAAACGATATGCGCAAGTAATCGGCATGGTCTAATGCTCCACGATCACGATCTTCATCCTCATCATCATCTTGGTTTGATGGTTTGGGATGATCATGGTGATGATGGTCAAGCGCTATTTCGATGTACGATTCATCGTCGTCGTCATCGTCGTCGGTGAAATGTGAGAGGGAAGAAAAGTTCATGTCGGACTCGGAGCAGCTGAAGGAGAAACTTCCTCCATGGCTCATACTTTCCATCTAGTTAAAGCCAAACGTTACGTACACAATATACATCTGTAATTATTTATATATATTGGGATCGCGGATCATATATATATATATAGACGAATAATATCAGCATAGAGATCTATAGATATAGAGATATGATATATTGCATGTGCATGGCCAAGCCAAAGAGTGGAGAAAATTTTCATTGTGATCGGAACACGAGTGGTACACCACGTGTTTTTATATAAATAGTGGAAAATTTTATTTTTTAAGTTATTAACTTTTTAATATATATATCTAATTATTTATATAGTGACACATGATGTATCATTTCGTGTTCATGTCACACTGAAAAATCTCTCCAGAGAGTGGGGGAGGAGGTTGGAAAGTCTCCTTCCGAAATCCACAAATTAAGCTAGGAAATTAAATTTACAAGTAAGAAGCTAGGGTTGGTCCAAATAAGTACACTAGTACCAGCCGGTCACATAACGTGAACCGTCCTTGTTTAATGTTTGAAAACTCAAACCCATGCATATACTAGAAAACCATTGGCAAGTGGTCCAAAAGTTGGTTGCTTGTATCAATCGACCAGAATTTGAGGATCGAATCCACAAATGCATGCAATTTTTTTTTTTTTGCCTAAAGTTAAATGTTAAATGAACTTTCTTAAATTAAAGTGAGATTTTTTATGAATTATTTGACATCTCACCGTTAACGTCAGTTTTCATGCTAATATTATAAAATATTATATAAAAAACATAAGATGATAGGTAATACCTAAAGGGTTTTACTTTTGAGATACTCCTGTAGCATTTGTCAACAAAAAAAAAAAAAAAAAAATTCTTAGTCGTCCTTAGATTGCTCTTGAAACTTTAACTTCTTGCTCACGAGAGATTGTGAAAACTATGATGACCCCACTTTTTGGTTGGTCAAATAAATGACGTAAGATGAAACCTATTGGATGGAAGCTTCCAATCTTGGTTACATAAAATCTTAAGCAATTTCCGAAATTTGAGCTAAGTTGCCCCTTGTGCAAAAGTAAAATATATAATTTATCAACCTACGGGACACCATCTTCATTAATTGCGATTAGCATATTTTCTTTGATCGCTTCTCCAAAAAAATCTATTAAATTAGAGATTGTTTAGTTATTTATATATATCAAGTAATGAAAAATTCAACATGACTACGTTACTTGATATTAAAATCATCAATTTAATTAATATACATGAATAACAAAGTGATGTTCAAATTTTTATTATTTTTTAAATAATCTTTAAATGATGATTAAAATAATAAATTGTCCTAGTTATACATAAAACTTGAACAACAAACATACGCTAATCATAATAGATGAATCGAGCTCAATTCCTGGCTGGTGCATTTGTTCGTTTCTTCGGATTGTCGAGGTTTTCCAAAAAAATTAAATAAATAAATAAAATAAAATAAAGAATAAAGTGAAGTACCATTGTAGTGTATGTAAGTGTATTGTCAAATGTAAACTTTGATTATTGACACAGAAGTAGTTATAGGATAAAGAGATCACAAACAGTCCTCCTTCAATAAATTTCTGGAGCTCCAGAGAATTGAGATACGCTCTCAAAATTTGATTAATAATATGAAAGATTACAAACCTAATTAAGATCAAGATGACCTATTTATAATATAATTGAACCCTAAAAACTCTAGGAATCTAAATAGGAAAGGAATTAAACCAAAGAAAAAGAATATTAAAAATGAATTGTTCATAAGCAGCCAGCAATGACGATTGAATGCATTATCAAGTGTATTTATTTTGTAATGAATATTAACGATGAAAATGGCATTTAAACTACAAATTTGTCCCCACATTATTATATAGTCTAAAGATTTACATAATCTAATTAAAATGAAATTAACCAACCCCTGGATTCGAGGATTTTATCAGAATATTTATTTGTATGTACCTGTGTGTGAAATAATGTTTGGAACAAATTCCAGAGCCTACCAATTGGCATACAACCCTGAGAGAATATTGGAGAGATTTTTTAGTTTGTCGGGAACACGGTCCAGTACAACGAGTGTCATAAGATAAGTGGCTGAAATTGTTTTCTAAGTATTCAACTACTTGTATTATAACACTTGTTTTACTGGGTCATATTCCCGACACACTGAAAAATTTATCAAGAATATGGATTTGTAATTATATCAGGATATTATTCCTCAACCGAAGGGATTGTGAACTTGCGATTGGTTTTCAACAGGGGCGACATTCTATTGTCGTAGTGAGCAAAAATTCTGGAATAACAATGAGAGCTTATAAAATAGAAGACAGTTAAGTTAACAGCCAAGGGAAATTTATCAGTGGAATTAGTTGTCGAAGACTGGTGGAGACAGCAAGAGTAAAACAGGACAGGTTCACTACCAACGTGTATCTCAGGCTTCTAATATAAAGCTCTGAAACTTTTCTCAGGTGGCTTATAGGAACACCGTGACGGCGGTGAACTTGTTCCAAAACTCTTCCTATGATCTTGTGTTAGTGATTTCAGACACCACCACAATAACACTAATCCTGTTCATGTAAGTCTTTCTCCTCAAACTAACTAGTGGGGCTGCGTCTGCTTCAATCCTTCACAACAAGAGACAAGAGCCAAGCCAGCGAACTGTTCAACTTTTAGTGATCAGACGATCTTTCACTTTGCTTGGAAGTTTCCTTGCATTCATATAAAAAGAATATGAATTGTTAAAGTTGTAAGAAGTAGGCGTGGGTTCGAAAAACTGAAAACCGAAAAAAAGGGGACTAAAAACCGAACCGAGGTAAAAAAAAAACATAACCTAAACGGTTAAACCAAACCGAACCGAACTGACTCTGGTTCAGTTCGGTTCGGTTTCTGGGGTTCGGAAATTGGACCGAACCGAAGTATAAATTAATGATTTTTTTTCCTTGAAACATCGTCGTTTAGTCTTCAGTCTTGTATTGGTTTGTTGTTCAGTCCGAATTCTAGAACCCTAAACAATAACATCGATCCCTTTCCACTTCTTCTCCTCTGTACTCTGGACCCTCTCCTTTCCACTCCCAACTCCGCCGCTCTTCCCCCTTGTCTTCTTCTTCCTTCATCTCACATCTCATTGTCACTGCGCAAGTGTCGCCGTCTCACTCTCAGTCTCGCTCCCAATGACTCGTGGCCGTGACCCGCGACTTCCTCTCGCCGTTTCGAGTCTCTACCCACGACTTCCTTCCTTTGCAAGGTTAGTCTCATGGTGATTTCTCTCATGTTCAACATATTTTGTTTTCAATTTGATGCGTTTTGCAGATTTTGTTTTCAATTTCTTGGGTTCTGTAGCTTTTCAATTTCATAGGTTTTGCAATTTGTTTTGGGTATGCTGGATTTGGTTGGGTAACTTCATTTCTGAACACTATTAGTTGAGGTTTGATTAATTTGTGAGAAATTTTGGTTCTGTAATTTGTTTTGGTATGTTGGATTTGGTTATGTAGCTTTCACTCTAGGGTTTTCTCTGCAGCTTTCACTCTAAGGCCATGAAACCAAGCTAAAACCCATAGAAATATGCCCCAAAAAATAATTAAAATGGTCAATTTTATATCACCAAATCCTTCTCTTTCAATTTACTCACAAAAATATGCCCCTAAAAACCTAATTTTTATTCATAGTTCATGGAGTTTGAGAGGAACCCATCTGGGACTTAAAATTGTCAACAACTTATCTATAACTGGATATATACTCCTTCGTGCCGTCTCTAGTCATTTGATATCACAGAGGAATTCTTGTCATCATCTTTTGTATTTGTAAGTTTATACATCTACGGGCCTTTTTTTTCTTCCTTCATAGGCATGCTTAATTGGAGTGTCAGATATTGAACAATTGGATTGATAAACAGACATCAGTTGTACTGTTGTAGTATAAGGGTTTAGCTTTTAAGATTTTTGAGGTTGCCTTATGTGATTCTCTGAGCAAACTGAGAAACTGAGCAAAAAGGTAGCTTAGTTGTGGAGTCTGCATGAGTGGGCAAGCTTTTAGAATATAGTTTCTAATTTCCTTATGCACCATCTAATGAAAACCACTATGCAGTTTCTAATTTCCTTGTGCACCATCTAATGAAAACCAGTCTGCAACTCTTCCAAACCGTATACATTTATAATTTTTGCAGTTTGGTCATCAGTAATACTACAGAGACTGAATAAGGATTGAAATTTGGTGGTCCATCTCTATTCCATGCACGCCTGACGCCACGGTGCAATAGTTAATGTAATCAATTCGTGTGTGAAAATTTAAGGGGACTTAAAATTTATGTTTGTTGCACTTTCTATGTGTTTGTGTGTGCCTTTGCAGGTTTTTGAAAGACAATTCCGTTGCTTTTGCATGTGTATCCTACCTTTGCTTTTATATAGAAGGATTATATAAAAGCAAATGTAGGATGCTATGTTGCCTCCTAGGCCGCCTAAGCGTTGAGCTTGAGCTTGAGGACTTGAAGATTTTATTTGTGCAAGATATGAAGTGATGAAACCTTGAAGGTTTATTTGACTTGTGTGATGTTTATTTTAAATTTGGACTTTTTGAAGACTTAAATTTTGATGTTTATTTTAAGTTTGGACTTTGGAAGACTTAAACTTTAAAAGTTTATTTTCATTGTCTTTGATTATAGTTGGAATTCTTATGTTATGTTGGAGATGTTAAAATTTCATATTTCAAATTTTTTTCATTTTTTGGAGGGAAAAAAAACCGAAACCAAACCGAAAAAAAAACCGAACCAAGAAAAAACGGGAAAAAAATGAACCGAACTGAATTTTTTATTCGGTTTAGGTTTTGGCAAAAAACCAAAACCAGCCCTAGTAAGAAAGATAAAATGCAAAACTATGATCCAAGTGAGAAGGTAATCTATGGTCAAGATCAATGCCACTTGTCAAGAGATTAAATAGGCTATTAGTTAGTTGGGATATGTTGCTTTGTTAGAAATGTAGTTAGTTGGAATAAGGAGGAGGTTAGAGTAACTTGCTACACTAGTATTGTAATAGCTACACCTATATATGTGATGATTGTAATCCATTTGTAATTCAATGAAGTAAACTTTTACAGCTACAAAACTCTCTCTCTCTCTGTTTGGTTCTCTGCATTTCTGTAGCCATCTTCATAAAAGTTAGGGTTATTTAGATATAGACCCTTACAATTCTTATTTTCTAGACAAAAACCCACCTAGTTATAAATATCCAAATAAAACCTAAATTTAAAAATGTCTGCCAAGTATAGAAGTAATTGACCTATTATTACAAAATATTTACAATTTGTACCACAATTTTCAAAATAAAATCAATAAATGTTATTACTCACCTTAATTACAATGAAAATATAATCATTGCACATATTATTAGCCTAACACACACATATATATGTTCAAATGTATATATTACTACCATTAGCTCAATATATATATATATATATATGTGTGTGTGTGTGTGTGTGTGTGTGTGTGTGTGTGTGTGTGTGTGTGTGTGTGTACATATATAGTTTACCTCTATATACACATACATATGTATATATTACTACCATTAGCTCAATATATATATGTGTGTGTGTGTGTGTGTGTGTGTGTACATATATATAGTTTACCTCTATATACACACATATGGAGTTTACCTATATGAACGTATAGTAGTACTATATATCTATATATATATATATATATATATAATACTACTATACATTCACACACATGCACAGTACTACATATATGATCAAACATATTAAACTAATTAATCTACCTATATTTAAATTTATGATGAGCAAATAACATATATTTTGTAGATAAATTAATATTGAATCAAATAACATTCTTTTATTTTGTAGGTAATTTATTTTCCATGTATTATTACATATATTTGGCACATTTTATTATTATAAGATATATGTACAAATTATAGGTAAATTAATCTTGAACAAAATAAAAATTGCTTTATTTTGTAAATAAATTAATTTTGAATAAAATAACATTTCTTCATTATGTAGGTATTTTATTTTGTATGTATCATCACATATATTGGGCACATTTTATTATTATATGTAAAAATAATAGGTAAACTAGTATTGAATAAAATAATAACATTTTTTATGTAATATTATTTTGCATGTATTTTGCATATATTGGGTTTGCTTTATTATGTAGGTAAATTATTTTGCATGAATTTTTTTGTATATTAGGCATGTTTTTTTGTTGTTATACATATCTATATATATATATATATATATAAAGTGAGAAGCTCAAATAAGTGAAACATTCAAAATGCCAAAAATATCCCCAATCCATACTCAAGAGTAACGGATAACTGTCCAATAAATATAGGGTCAAAATTGTAATATAATACAACAAAATTCTACTGTGCGAATAATATATGTACTCATCTGAACAATGAAAATTTTCAACCACCAGATAAAAATATACACACTTAAAATTCATTGTGACCCTTAGATCAATCCTCCCACAAATACTGCCTCACATTCTATCTTTCCACCAAAACCAAAATAACAAGTAAATTGATAAAAATTTACAAACACTCCCTCCAAATTAGAGTAGAACTGTCAAACACGTTGTCGCACAAAACAGAACACCGGTTGCAGCAGTTGCAAAGATTGGAGATAGAACCGCCAATCTACCACATGCTCTAGAGGGAACAACGATCATTCCAACCCCAAATGCACAGAAAAGAGGAAGAACTCACTTTCGTCTTACGAACTCTCTTTCGTCTTCTGCACAGACCTCTCATCCGCGTGTTTTTCCAGAGTTTCTTCTGATCCACACTCAATTTACACAAATTCAGGTGATTTTTTTTTTTCATAATTTCTACCCTCCGATTAAGTTATATTACCCACATGAATCTGCTTTTTCGTTTGTTTTGTTTAGAGATACTTTGGATGCGGTCCCTAATTCTTAACATTCTTTGATTAAAACCTTAATAGTATTCAAAGTTTGATCAAAGTCTCTTGACTTTGTACACCTCATTATATTACTATTAATATTTATATTTTTATAGTTTTGACATTAATTGTTTGATATTTTATTAGATTTATAATCCTATAAATTTAAAATCTCTCATTATAATACTATTAGAAACGGTTACAATTAAAAAATTCAAACATTTTGATTGAATAAATGGATAAAAACTATTGAATAAATGGATAAAACTATGTAAAAATAAGAAATAATAAATGGCAAAAGAATGTATCCATAGTGTTAAAAAAATTGGTGCATTTCACGTATAACAAAGTGGTACATTAATAAAGAAGAATGGGTACATTATAAATAAATTATGATACAGATAAAAGATTAAAAAATTATGAGTACAAATGAATTTTTAAAAAAATATAGGTGCTAAAAGAAATTAATACATGGGTACAAAATAAAACTAGAAAGTGGGTACAAACTAAAAATATAAATATATGATACAAAGTTTAGGCATAAAACATAAATATACCATATGTAATTTTTCTATCATTGATTAAATATACAATGTCACGTGACGGTACACACATGGGTATAAACACAAATAAAACTTTAAAAAATATGGGCACAAAAAGAAACTAATATATGGGTACAAATTAAAAATGAAAAGAAAATTGGTACAAATTAAAAAATATTTGCAAATTAAAAATAGGTACAAACTAAAAATAAAAATATATGATAAAAAATTTAGCCATAAATATAAATATACTAATTGTAACATTTTTAACACTAAAGGAATATATTTAAAAATAAAAATATTTTATTATTCAAATAATTAATGATGTTATTAATACCCAAGGACTTTGATCAAACATTGAAAATGAATAGGATTTTAATTAATGAGTAACAAAAAGAAGGAAGTGAACCTAATTTTCCCTTTTGTTTATTATTCTATATAATTTAGTAAGGAAATTTGAATCATTCATGGCGTAGGATGGGATTGCTGGGCATTCAAAATTGCTCAGTGATTCGTACTTAATCGACCACACTGCTTATATTATTTAAACTTAATTGTTGTCATATGGGTTTTTTTTTTCTCAGGGTATGTTTTACTTCATTAATTTCTGCGATTTGCAATTTGCCATATGGGTTTTTCTGGATTCCATTTCTTTTATTTATGTGATTTTAGTCAGTGGTAGTCAGCTGCATGCAATGAGAGACATTTGAGGCTGTAGCTGGGAATTTGGTTTCTCTAAAATTACTTCTGTAATTGGTCAGAATTTATAGGAGTTACTAAAATTACCTAATTACCAGCTTCTGTTTTACTGTAGTTGGTAATGATTTGTGAGCAGATTGTAATTTGAAAATATGGGTAATGTGTGAATTGAATTCCGATGGTTAAACTAATACGACAAACTGGTAAAAAATCATCACTGAAAAAAGATAAAGCATCACAACCGTTGAGTTTTGCCGAATGAAGAATTAGAACCGCAACGTGGGATTCAACCACCCTCCACGTTCTGCAAACTACCGACCAGATTAACAAAGACTCTTCCTCTACATTGACTGATTCTTATCGCATGTAACTTTCAAACTTGATTCTCAATTTTCTATGTATTCCTTCCAGCATTTGTTCAAACTTTCAAACTTGACTCTACTCGCCGTGATCAACAATTGCAGCTTCTTGAAACAGCCTTTCACTCGCCATAAACGACAAATGTGGCTTCTTTAGCAGTATGTTTATTAGTCTATTTTCAAATCAAATTCATTGCCATTAATTAACTGTTTCTCATCGATCATTCATTTCTGATCATATTTTCAATTTCCGTTCTCTTCCCATTTATACATCTTTTTCAATTGTGTATGAATTATTTGCTTTGATGAAGCAAAATTAGATTTGTGTTCATATTCAATTCTAATTAACTGACGATGTGTTTCTGAATGCAGGGAAGAGGAATTTTAGAATTTAGTTTTGCGCGGGTAAAGTGTGGGCTTCGAGAGCGAGCCAAAACTATCTAGCGATTCGATAGAATCGAAGAAAGATTTTCCAAGGTGAACCATGGCCTGTACCCGACTATTGAGCCGTACAGTTTCCGGTTTCTTAAGGTTTCGAATATCCACACAATCTATTGGGACCTGTCTGGAAATCCCCACGGCCATGTGAGTTGCGATTCTTCTTCTTAATAAACAACTTAGTTTTTGCATTTTTTGTTCGAATTCAAAGTTTTTTATATACAAATTTGAAGCTTTTCTTCAAGTTTATTCACTATATAGCGTAATTCTTT
Organism: Malus fusca; assembly: GCA_035220775.1. Taxonomy (NCBI): domain Eukaryota; kingdom Viridiplantae; phylum Streptophyta; class Magnoliopsida; order Rosales; family Rosaceae; genus Malus; species Malus fusca. The sequence continues at coordinate 25,817,492 of CM069062.1, forward strand.
AGTTATTAGAGATTCCAAAATTTTAAAATCCTCTCAAAGTAGTAGGGATTTGGAAATGAACTCTACTACAGAAGGCGGCTTGCATTGAAATTACCATAATAACAGTGTTGGGTTGGGAATTTTTTACTAGTTTTTTGTTTAATATGTTTTGAATCTTATCTTGTAGCTTGTCGTTTTTCTTCATGGGGTTCAGGAGGAGGAACTTCACCAAGTATTCAAGGTAATCAAAGATTCTTCAATCCTGAGTTTTACCGATCATTCTGTTTGATCAGGTTGCTATTTCACCCTTTATGATAAGTTATTAGATGCATTTTAGTGTGTCCTACTGTTTGGGCCCAAAAAATCGGTTTGGGCCGAGTTTAGAGTTGTTCTTGGCCTAGAGGTCGTACTTAGGAATCGCTGGGGGTCATCCGGTTTATGGGCCACATAGCCAAGGCCGATCGTGTCCTATTAGGAATCCATGGGTAGTTGAATCCTGATACGAGAAGGAGTTTCGACAAGATAAAGATGTTGAAGTTTGGGATTGAATGCGGCCTGATAAGGGGGTTGAGTTCAAAATCCTAGTAGGAGTAGGACTGGCCGAGATAAGGTTGGATCGGGGGAATGAGTTCTAATCCGAGTATGATTATGATTCGATTGGAAACAGGTTGACTACTATAAATAAAGGGAGGAGGACATCATTATAGCTCTCCCCAATTCAACATATAAATTGCCCTGCGCAAATCCTCATTCTACGCGAAACCTCTCAACAACCTTGAGATTTTTATTTTCTTTTTCGCCGACACATTTTCAGTTTGGATAAACAGCACTATGAAGGCAACCGGTGAACATCTTTAGTTTGGATAAACAACAATGTTGTTGTAGAATCAGCCGATCGCGAAGCACTTTCAGTTTGGATAAACAACACTGCATCAAGGTCGACTGGTTATCTATCCAAGTCTCGGTCGAGAAGGATTTTTGAATCCTTATTGGTAGAGGTCATCTCGTTAGCCTTCTCGGCAAAGGGAGGTGTTACAATTTACTAGGGCTTGGCACGTCGAACGCCGAGTTGTTTTATGATTGGATATTCACAGGTAGGCTTTAGAGTTCGGCATTCTGACGGCCGAACCACGTTTACCATCAAAACATATATCTGTTTTGAGTATCTATGTCCTTATACTCTGGTGTCGATTCAGCGTGCTTATACTCTTACGAATATAATCACTGTGATCGAATCCGACGCCGACGATTTGTGAACTTCGCAGAACTAGTAGCATTGTCTTCAGGCTCTAGAACCTGGAGGTCAAGACATGTTCCTTCCTCGGCCGCAGTCGCGAGATTCAGAAATCAGCAGTGCACCCAACGCGACATCAAGAAATTTTACTCACCGGCCAAGCTCGATCGTCGAGTTGGCACGCCTCGCACATAACTGAATGACGTAGTTAGCTTATTAATTACTCGGCATGCGCGCCACGTAGGCTTGGTAGTTTTTAGGGTCAACATTTTGGAACGCCCAGTGGGACCCAGTGCTCAAACTACGAAGTTCATGACCATCGAGACACGATAAGTAAAAAAGAAAACAACCATGGGAAAATCAGCGACCGATCTGCCAGTTTAGAGTCTTTGACAAGAAGTGTAACATACACGAAATCCTCTTGTTGCTGTGACCTCTGAGGTTGCAAGTGTGACACACCGAGAAAAGAAAGTTTGCCTCGGTACCTAGCCTCGAAACATAGAAGTAACCAACTGAACCGCATGCGTTTTCATTGAAGGAATAGTGGAGGACTACGACGAAGACGGTGGTGAAGGCTCTGACCCTCCAACTAGGTTGTTTCTTAAAAGATGACTTGATGAGCAATCTCGACAAGTTGAATAGACAGTTGTTCAAAAAATGAACAATTTGCTCGAGGTAATACGAAGTAATGGTGAGACCCACACCAAATTGCTCAAATTATTAGTTAGCAAAGTCTTCGAATGAGGACCTACTGATCAGGCTAAGCAGCTTCAACTTAAAAGTAATTCGCTACAAGCCGAAGTAGTGTCTACTCGGCCCAAAATGATTGACTTAGAAAAAAAGGGATAAACAAGTAGTAGGTCAGATGGATCTAACCAGAGAATGGAAGCAACATCCGTCGATATGACCGAGGTCCAGCGGATGATCAATTCGGCCATGAAAAAAGAGTTGAAGTTCCCGAAATTCATCCATCCATATCCAGCTTATGTGGAAAAGTTTGAATATCCTAAAGGTTTCAAGATTCCAAATTTTAGCCTTTTTGCTGGAGAGTCGTCCTGATCCTCGTTAGAACATGTGGCCCGTTTCACTGCACAATGCGGAGATGTCAATAATGATTTCCATAAACTACGGTTGTTCAACTTTTTATTGACAGGCTCAGTATTCGCATGGTATATCAACCTTCCACCTAATTCTATCCAAAGCTGGGATGAGTTGGTCGAGAAGTTTCACAAACAGTTCTATCGACCGGGGATGAAAATGTCAGTTTCTTCATTGGCTAGGATGGCTCAAGCATCTGATGAGTCACCAATGAACTATCTTACAAGGTTTAAATCGGCCAATACTTGGTTCCGAGTACCTCTTCCCGAAATTGAATTTGTTAAGCTTGCTCTGAATGGGCTCGACGTGGAGTACAAAAAGAAATTCCAGGGGGCAAACTTCTGGGATATGTATGAATTAACCCAACATGTCGAGCAATATGATTATTTGCTCCGAGAAGAAAAGATCTCAAAGTCCCCATCCCGAGGAACGATTTACAAAAATCCCATGGTCAGCTACGCATAAGCCGAAGGCGAAGATTCCCAATACGTCAGTGTGGACGCAGCCGAAACAGTAATAGATAAACCATATGTTTGCAAGGCATTGACTCAAATTAATTCCAGGGATGCCAAAACTCGCTCGACCACTAAAGAGACGACGAAACCATCGAAAGTTTACACTTTTGATATCATAAAGGCCGAGGCAATTTTCAACTAATTGTTGTTAGCAAAGATTATCAAACTTTGGCCAGGACATAACATTCCCAAGACCAAAAAGCTTAAAGGGAAGACGTATTGCAAGTACCATAACTCGACTAAGCATACCACAAACAACTGTGTCATATTCTGTGATGATATTCAAAGCTAGATTGACAAAGGCAATCTAAAGTTTCTCAAAAAATGAATGGCGGTCGACGTTGATCCATTCCTTTCGGCAACAATTGGCATGGTAGATGCCCATTTACCCAAGAGCAAAGGGAAAGGGAAGGCCGAGTTTGTCCCAGTACAACATGTTCTAAAGAAAAATTCATGATCGCGACTCAAGATTGACCTATTTTCCAATGAGCCACCCATTGAGTTTTCGGGACCGGCTGTGGGCAAATCTATGTCAGATTCTAGTACATAAGGCATTGACGGGCCGATGGTTTTGTGCAACAATTATAGGGCACGTGTCATATTAACCGAACCAAAAGAGAGACCGACACCACAACAACCATCCAAGTCTGTGACGACACTGCCGAAAGAACTTAGCGAAGGCTAGCGCTAGAAAGTATTCAATAGGCTCGGCCCTCAGGAACGGATAGATATCCTTACCTCGGCCAGACAACGTCTTGATTTCGACGCGCCATTTTATAACAAGGATTATTACTCGCGTAATTCCAGCAGCTCGAGTTCATCAGTGAATCAAAAAACCTTCAAGCTGTTTATGCCACGCGACCAACGTTGGTACAGTTACAACTCTATTACTGGTATGTATACTGCACTATTCAAATCTCAAAACCGCTGACGCCAGCAGATAGATTGCATGGCTCGACGATAGGCAGCACATGCTATTTCGACCACTAAATGGCAACCGAAAGAGGCAACAGAGAGCGAAGATGACCGACGAACCCCGACCATCATGGCCGAATTACTTCAAGAGAAAAAGGTAATTGATCGAGATTTTGAAACCACCATTGAAGAGTCCGAGAAACGCATCAAACTCCTTCTTCGGCCCGGAGAAATGAAAGCTCATTTTGAGTGTTTCAGAAAAGAAACAGAAAGCAAACCTCCCCCATTGCCCCCGCAAGAGCTGTTAATAAAGATCTGGTGGAACCTTCACCCTTCATTCCTCGGCAAATCCTTGGAGTACATGCGTGAATTTCATAAGGAACATTCTGCCAATGAATTGTAACGCCTGCCTAAGGCATGTCAAGAAGCCATCGACCTGGCACTAACCTGCCCTGATGATGAACAGATCATCCAGAAAACCACCGATCCAGCAATGAAAGCCAGGTTCCAACACATACGAGAAGCTCGGGTCCTTGGCTTCGAGGTCGACCCGTACATGGACATTGATATGGCCGAGCTTCATTTTTCTCTTAAAAACCTTCAATATTTATGACACCACTTCAAAGTCTTTTCGACCGTATCTCTTTTCGATTTAACGGCCTATAAAAAAGATCGGGTGGTACGGCTGGACGCCTAGCTAGACACAAGGGACGTCCAGATCGCCTATAAGGAACTAGCTCGTAAATCACTACAGGGGCAAACTTAGACACCAGAAACGAATGGGCTCAAAGACAACAGTCACAAGGGAGCAATGTCGGGTTACCTGGCACAAGAGTAAGTACGTGTTAAGACACACGATAACCCGGAAGACGACGACCAGGATCCAATGGGCCGTTCAGTCCTTGAGAATATGGAAATCAGCATGGTCCATGTTCTACCTACTGAATTCTAGCCAACTACACACCAACCACCGAAGTTGATTTCGTCACCACCACCGAAGTTGAGCAAGCAAACAACGACGACAAACTTAAAATAGCCTTGGCCATATTGTTTCCTCATTCATCCTCATCTAATCTTCAACATTTAAAGTTGTTGTATGTCACGGCCCACATTAAAGGTTACCTAATCTCCAAAATTTTTGTTGATTACGGGACGACGGTCAATATCATGCATATATCCATCATGAAAGCATTACAACGATCCAACGATGAACTCATCCCATCATGGATAATCATGAGCAGCTTCGTCGGTGATAAGTCATAAACCAAATGAGTGCTCTTTCAGAGGTAAACATTGCAGGTCGCAATCACATGACCGTATTTTTTATCGTCGACTCCAAGATCGAATATAATGCTTTGCTCGGTCGAGATTAGATTCATCAAACGAATTGCATTCCCTCTTCCTTATACCAAGTTCTCATTTTTTGGGACAACAAATCGGTTGTGGTCCACCCAGCCGATAATCAACCATTCGAAACCAACATGATTCAGGCCCACTATTATGATGATCATGTCAACTACATTACCCTGCAGGGTTTTAATGAAGATGAACGACCGACTCGGATCTCAGTTCAGAAAGCCATCAAAGTAAACGCCGAGACTATACACCAGGATTCGGCAAGACTCGGCTTGGCCGACTTAGTTACCTACACTGATGACTGATGCCACAAGAGAACTGCGACATGCCGCAGTTTCATCCACGATGGAACGACTGCTGGCTCATTAGTATACTATTTCCAAGCATCCACGTTTGGGCATCAACTTAATAGAATTTTTTGCCGAGGAAGATAATCCCAGTACTATCGTTAGATAAAGGTCAGGCCGCACCGGCCGAACTCGAGGACAGTCGACCCCAAGTTAAGGACCCCTTAGAAGAAATAAATGTTGGAACTACCGATGACCCTCAACCGTTATTTGTTAATGCATTGTTACCCCATTCCATGAAAATTGAACTTTGTAAATTACTCAACGAGTTTAAAGATTGTTTTGCTTGGAGTTATAATGAGATGCCCGGGCCTTGATCGGACCCTTGTTAAACATGAATTACACATCAAAGCTGGTTATTGCCTTTCCGCCAACCCCTTCGCCTATTTTCGACCGAAGTACAACTCGGCATAAAAGAATAACTAGTTCGACTTTTAAAAGTTAGGTTTATTCGGACCGCTCGATACATCAAGTAGCTGGCCAATATCGTCTCGGTGCTAAAGAAAAATGGCGTCATACGCATCTGTATCGATTTTCGTAATCTGAACTTGGCAACACCCAAAGATGAATACCCGATGCCGATCTTCGATTTGTTAATTAACGCCGCAGCACACCATGAGATCTTAATCCTTAATGGATGGGCATGCTAGTTATAACCAGATTTTTATCGCCGAAGCTGATGTCCATAAAACCATATTTTGTTACCCCGGGCACTCGGCACATACGAATGAGTCGTCATACCCTTCGGCCTCAAAAACACCGGTGCCACATACCAACGAGCTATGAACACTATTTTCCATGACTTAATTGGTACCATCGTCGAAGTCTATATCGACAATGTGGTAATCAAATCAGCACATCGGCAGACACATTTGGATGACCTCCGTCAGACGTTCCTGTGCATGCGCCGACACAGTCTTAAGATGAATCCCGCCAAATGTGCTTTCGGCATATCAGCCGGTAATTTTTTAGGCTTCCTCGTACATCACCGTGGTATTAAGGTAGACGACAACAAGGCTCGCACAATCATTAATGTTCCACCTCCGACGACTAAGAAACAATTACAATTGTTGCTCGGCAAGATCAACTTTCTCAGTCGATTTATTACTAATTCGGTTGGGAAAATGAAAGCCTTCTCCACACTTTTGAAACTTAAGGACTCTGACACCTTCAAATGGCGTGCAGAGCACCAAGAGGCATTTACGCAGATCAAGGTCTCCTTAACAACTCCACACGTCCTCGTCTCACCACGATTGGGCTGACTTCTTAAGCTATATATCTCAGCGGCCGAAGAATCCATATGATGCCTTCTTGCATAAGGCAATGACGCTGGTCGAGAACATGCCATTTTTTACCTTAGCCGAAATCTCAACCCACCAGAGATTAATTACTCCGCTGTCGAGAAGCTTTGTCTAGCCCTATTTTTCGCCAAAACTTAGACATTACATGCTCCCATCAGTCACTCAGGTCATCGCCCAGACCGATGTCATTTGTTACATGCTCACTCGGCCAATCGTAAAAGGCCGAATCGGCAAGTGGACGATGGCCCTCTTTAAGTTCAGCTTGCAATATGTGCCCCAGAAAGCTGTCAAAGGTCAAGCTCTGGCCGATTTTTTGGCCCAACACCCTTCCCCGTATGAGTTCGGGGGCAATGACGTTGACATCAGCATGGTGGAAACCCGTGATAATTACTGGACAATGTACTTTGATGGTTCCAGTACTTCAGTTTCGACTGGCGTTGGGATCGTTATTCAATCCCCCACTCATAATCGTTGGTATTTTTCTCTCAAGCTCGATTTCAATTGTACGAATAATCAGGCCGAATACGAAGCCCTTATCATCGGCCTCGGTGTGCTACATGATTTGCGGGCAACTCGTGTCCTTGTTCTTGTGGACTCCGAACATGTCATTAATCAACTCAACTGGACTTTTCGTTGCATGAGTTGTACTCTGGCACTTTACCACATGGTTGCCAGCTATTTGGCCGAATCTTTCGATGGCATTACTTTCAAACACATTTCACGAGTTCATAACACTGACGCCGACGAATTAGCTCAAATAGCCTCTGAAGCACAACTCATGGAGGGTAAATTAGGCCGAGAAATACTTGTGTCACGACAAGCATATTCGACCTTGATTAATCAGCAAGTTCTCCAATATGATTGCGTGATCCGTACAAGGGTCATGTCTTTGCCTTTGTTGTTAGAACGGAATGACACTATTGAGGTTTGTGCTGTCAAGGCATTACCAAACGATTGGAGAAGGATGATTATGTGATATATTGATAACCCCAACGAAAAACACGATCGACGGACAAGGGTTCATGCCACAAACTACGTATTATACCAGAATGAGTTGTATCGAAAAGCTGAGGATGGGTTACTGTTGATGTGTCTCAGCCCGCAGGAAGCTGCTTAAGCAATGGCAGAAGTACACGAAGGAATTTGCAGAGCCCACCAATCTGGACGAAAAATACGTTGGCTGTTTCGGGGACACGGCTATTTCTGGCCGAGTATTCTAAAAGATTGTATTGAGTACGCAATGGGTTGTGTACAGTGTCAAATCCATGGGCCTATACAGAAAGTACAGCATAATCATTACATTCGGTCAGCAAACTATGGCCGTTCCAAGGATGAGCCATGGATGTTATCTGTAAAATCACACCATCTTCTGGTGCAGCCAAACATGCGTGGATACTCGTTGCAATGGACTACTTCACCAAATGGGTCGAAGCCAAGTCATACGTCGAGCTACCGTCTAAAGAAGTTTGTAATTTCGTTGACAAAAACATTGTGACTAGATTCGGAGGGCCAGAAACAATCATAATAGATAATGGTACGATCTAAAGATTCGACTCGAGCAATCTACACTGTATTATCCACAGGCGAATGGATAAGCCGAAGCAAGTAATAAGGTTCTAATCGGTATTCTCGAAAAAATGATAAAAGAATGGGCAGGTATGTGGCATTTAAAGATAAACGAAACGTTATGGGCTTATCGAACTTCTCTACGGACAGCCACTGGAACGACTCCATATGCATTGACTTATGGACACGACGCAATGTTGCCAGTCGAGATAAGTATAAACTTGTTGCGAGTAATTGAACAAAGTAGTTTGTTCAGCGCCGAGTACAGTCGGGCCATGAGACAAGAGTTAGAAGATTTAGAATAAGCTCGGCTTGATGCTTATAACTTATTAGTGGCACCAAAGAAGATCGTCGAGCGAGCTTATAATCAGCGAGTCAGACAAAAAATGTTCGGTGAAGAAGAGTTGGTTTGGCAAACCGTACTACCCGTAGGAATTAAATACCCCAAGTTCGGCAAGTGGTCGTCGAATTGGGAATGGCCATTCGTTATTCATAAGGTTCTTGGTAAGGGAGCATACCATCTTAGGGATCAAATTGGTAGAGTTCACAAGTTGTCAATCAACGGGAGATTTTAAAAAAAATATTATCTAGTCACATGGGAGATGAGGGAATAAAAGTTCATTTCATTAAGCTCGCAAAAAGGTGTACAAATGGAGTTGGGTGATCAGTTACAATCAAATAATTCTGGGGTGATGAAGGTATGAGAGATTCAAGAATGGCCTTCAACTCCAACCACCGCACCTCGCCCATCGTGACCTCAGCTTGCCGATTCCTCTTGTCCATCTTCAACTGCTCAACCCGTTTCACGCTAGTCGCGTAGTTGATTAAGCAGGATTTTTCACTCGACTCAAAATCTTTTGCAAGCTCAGAAGTAATTGTCGACCTTCGATTTTGGAGTTTGGCAATTTGACGGTTAAGGTCGGCTAGGGTCTCTTTTTTCACCTTTAAAACTTCGACTTGTGGACGAAGAGCGTCTCGAATGGCTGTTGCAACTTTCAAGTCATCTTCAGCTCGAAGAGCTTTCTCGAAAATACCAAAATATTCTCGGGTTCATTCCAAGGTAGAAGACGCTTGAGTAATAACCTCAGTGATTAATTGACCATCAACTGCGAGGTCGTTCAGACATGCACCCACTGAATTACGACCCTGGCGTTCGAGAATTTGTGAAGCTGAAAGAGACAAAAGTTCCTGCAACCTAACAAGAACAGTCGATTTGGCTATTGATACTGAATGCCCGATTGTAGCTGCCGAATGGCCAGCCGCTCCCGAAGTACTCAATAGGAAAACATCGAACTCGACTTCCCATGAAGGCTGCACACGAAATGAATTTAGGCGAAAGGAAAATCATAAAAGAATGCAGCAGAGAGAATTTATTTTAAACCTGCCGAGAGGAGACTTCGGCCATGTCTCTTGGTACATTGCTCGAACCTAGAGAGCTTAATGGCCTAGCCCAGTGTTTTAGACTACTTCTTAATTCACACGACCGATGAAGGTTATCTAAGTTCGATGACCACTGAGGTGGCCATGAAATATAGATAACACCCTTCAACGCATAAAATTTTCGGTGAAATGAATAACTGGGCACCTGACATTTAATATTTTTCTCGGTTCAGACTCGTAATAACAAAATTAACAAGAGAAAGTAATCGAGCCTTACAAAAGCTGAAGTCGCTTCTTGAAAGGGGATACCAATGTCTTGGTCATGCGGGTGAATTGGAGTTTCTGACGTCGCTTCAGGTTCGATGATAGGCATTTTCCACGATCGGGGACAGGATGATCGACTTGGTCGGTCACCTCAACCACAGGGGAAAGAGCAAAGGAAAGAGTTTCAGTTGGTCGAGAGCGACTCATCGGCAGAATCTCGTCACTCTCGTCATCCTGAAACAAAAGAGATGTTAACACGTTTTGACCAGTGGTACAACAGCTGGTTCGACCACGACCTCGAGGACCTCATGGGCATGGTGAGCTTGGGGTGTCGGGCTGGTTGAAGATGGTCGTTTCTCTGTTAAAGCTTGGACAACAGGAGCAGGAGGAGAGACACTATGAGTGCTCACTCCGGTGGTATGGCTGGAGATGACGTGAATTTCCCATGCTCATTTCTTCGCCAATTTCTTAACGCGTTTTGTGCGGCAAGGGGCTTCACCTGCCGTTTTGGTGTCTTAGCGATGTCGTTTGCTCGGTGTATTTTGTGCGACGGTTTTAGGTTTCTTGGAGGAATGGGCCAATTTTTTCTTGGCCACAGTCGGGGTGACCACGTCTGCCTATTTCGATAACCGACCGCCTAAGAAAGCGAAATCTAATTAGTAAAATTGATTAAGTGTTTGAAGAATAAAAGTAGAGATAGTCGTATACCATGGGGCGTCTCTTTGAATTGAGGCACATAAGTTTTTTTGGGTCGGTCACCAAAAATCTTATTGACTACGTTTTCGACTGAAGCGCTAAAAAAGTCGTGGGTATATTCTTCCCACCAATCGCCAAAAGTGTCGGTGCCAAGAGATTCAAGAACAGTTAGTCGAATGAGGAATTTTTTGCACCATTCCTGAAACTCATTTTCAGTGTCTCTGCACTCCTTTTCTAAGGAACCAGATAAGCGTCATCGGCTTAGAAGGGAGCATGAAGAAAGTAGAGGCACCGGGTAACCTTGGAGGTAGCCAAGCTGTCGGGCAGCAAAGTGGGGGTGGTAGACTTCCTAACTTGCTCGACGAGCATATCAACCAAGGGGAAGGTTGCAAGTTAACACGAACGATCCCTAGTTTTGACGAAAACCAACATCTTCACTTTCATTCCACGTTGATGTCGGAAGTCTGATGGAGTGGGGGTATTCCTGACGACGACATATTAAAAATTCATCGTCGGAAATGATGTCTAGGCCGAAGAAGTGTTTGAAGACTTCTTCAGCTTGGTGAGGAGGCACTGGTCGATGAGCCAACTAAAGGCCGAGTACTACAGTAGACTGGAGGTTGGGGATTTTTGGCCGAAGTGTGGAGAAATAAACCTGCAGCCAGAGTTGGAATACCCAAAGAGGTCCATTCTAGTGCGGGTCAATCTTGTTGACAGTCGTTTCAGCCAGGCAGCGCAAAAGGTTGGCAAAGATAGCCAGACTAAGCGCCAGAAAGTGACCACTAGCCAGGGCTTCCGCCACCGGCATATTTTTAACCAAACACTTATTCGACTTGAACAACAGATAAACTTGTTGTACCAATCAAATAGGAATGCCTCGTGTTCACCCCTCAGTAGACTCGCCTCCCATCGACCAGCAAAATGGAGGATGAGGGTGTTGTAGTTAAGAAAATTCTTCTGTAACTTTTGAACTTCCTTTTTTGAAAGTTCTTGACCTTCTTGGCTCAACGTCTTGATGGCCCGTTCGTCGAATAGTACCTTGAGGTCGAGGTTTGATGGGCATCCAATAAGGGCGGCGTCTATTGGAATGCTGGAAGGAGAAGTCCTGAGGATAGCCGAGATGTCGATGATGGTGGGGGTGATAGGACCGAACGAAATGACCATGGTGTTGGTGGCCGAGCACCAGAGGCTTAGAGCTGCCATAAGGAGTTTTTTATCCATGGTAATCTTCATGGTCGAAAGTTTAATGGCATCGTGGATGATGAGAGCCTCCCACTTTTTACCAAAGAATTTTTCCATCTGTACGACCCAGGTTGCCCAGTTCGCGTTGGTCGAAGGCCACACTCCTTGAGGCTTTGTTAGGCACCACTTCAACCAATCAAATCCTTGCAACAAATGTGCCAGGCAGTGTTCTTTGAATAGGTTGGTGATGGATGATGGCACTGCGTCTTTAAAGAGTGGTCCCAGGATTTGATGAGTAGTGTTTAGGTCACTCTCGAAGCGCAGAGTCTTGATGGCGTTCCGATCGATCAAGTCCTTGCACTTGTTGCACTCATTGGAGAACTGGGAGATGAATAGAGCCATTGATGAAGGCTTAAAGATTTCTGAGATGAAAGCTTGGGATTTTCAGGGTTTTGAAAGTTTTGAAAGCAAAGTGGCAAGAAAGTTTCAAGGGTTTTGGAAATCGTAAGGTACAAATGGAAAGGATTCGGGTATTTATAGGCATTTGGGAAGGAAGGCTAAACGTTTGATTTTCAAAATTAAGCTAAACGTTTAATTTTCAAAATTAAGGATAGAATTGAGCAAGAAAGTTGCTAATCATTGTAGATATTCAGAGAATCTAGGTGAAAAGACTGAGGTTTTCGCGGTTTGAGGACACACGATTGCGTGTTGCGGAGGGTTTAGTGCAAGAGAGACATTTTGGTGGTTGCATGTTTTTGAGGGTCATGATTAAGGGCTGCTAGGTTAACCAGGGGACCAATATGTGGCAAGACGGTTGGGAGAATCGAGATTTTGGGATTCTGTCTCATAAATGCGCATGGTGGTATTTCTCAAAAGGATTCAATGTTTGTCTTTAGGTCGTTTTCGCTTCTTCAAGGTCGAGGCTCGAACCAAGGAGTGTGGGTCAACAACCTCAGAAGCAAGGGGGCAATGTTTGGGCCTAAAATATCGGTTTGGGCCAAGTTTAGAGTTGTTATCGGCCCAGAAGCCGTACTTAGGAATCGCTAGGGGTCATCCGGTTTATAGGCCACATAGCCAAGGCCGGTCGTGTCCTATTAAGAATCCATAGGTAGTTAAATCCTGATACGAGAAAGAGTTTCAACAAGATAAGGATGTTGAAGTTTGGGATTGAATACGGCCTGATAAGGGGGTTGAGTTCAAAATCCTAGTCGAAGTAAGACTAGCTGAGATAAGGTTGGATCGGGGGAATGAGTTCTAATCCGAGTATGATTATGATTCGATTGGAAGCAGGTTGACTACTATACATAGAGGGAGGAGGACATCATTACAGCTCTCCCCAATTCAACATATAAATTACCCTGCGCAAATCCTCGTTCTACGCAAAACCTTTCAACAACCTTGAGATTTTTATTTTCTTTTTTGCCGACACATCTTCAGTTTGGACAAACAACATTGTGAAGGCAACCGGCAAACTTCTTCAGTTTGGATAAACAACACTGTTACCGTAGAATCAGCCGATTGCGAAGCACCTTCAGTTTGGATAAACAACACTGCGTCGAGGCCGATTGGTTATCTATCCAAGTCTCGGTCGAGAAAGATTTTCGGATCCTTATTGGCAAAGGTCATCTCGTTAGCCTTCTCGGCTTACAGTTTACTAGGGCTCGGCACGTCGAACGCCGAGTTGTTTTATGATTGGATATTCACAGGTAGGCTTTAGAGTTCAGCATTCTGACGGCCGAACCACGTTTACCATGAAGACATATATCTGTTTTGAGTATGTGTGTCCTTATACTCTGGTGTCAATTCGGCATGCTTATACTTTTATGAATATAATCATTGTGACCGAATCCGGCGCCGACGATTTGTGAACTTCGCAGAACTAGTAACCTTGTCTTCAGGCTCTAGAACCCAGAGGCCGAGACGTGTTCCTTCCTCGGCCGCAGTCGCGAGATTCAGAAGTCAGCAACGCACCCAAAGCTACATCAACAAATTTTACTCATCGGCCAAGCTCGGCAATCGAGTTGGCACGCCCCGCACACAACCGAATGACGTAGTTAGCTTATTAATTACTCGGCATGCGCGCCACGAAGGCTTGGTAGTTTTTAGGGTCAACACTACATTTGATAATTGAGTTATTTCGTTATCGCTAGAAAGGTAAATTTTACGCTAGATTGCGATGCAAGGTATGTAACTCGATAGTCTGATGAGTCTGAATTATTTTTTTTTTAGGGCTGTTGCGTGTTTTTTAATTACGCGTGACAATTAGTCTGCTTTATCAGGGATGTAATTATCAGAGAAATTACAAATCAATAGTATGATCGTTGTGAATGCCGTATGATTGCAACGACAATATTTTATTGATTCAAGTGTAGATTAAACAAAGAAATAGATAAACAAATAAGAAAAAAAAAACCATGTTCATGCGTAAACCATATCATTGTCATTGAAAAAACTATAGGTAATCCTCTAAAAATTAATAGACGAAGTCAATGGAATTGAGAGCTATGTAATCCAAGTCCCAGTTGCATATGTTATTGGTGCATTCAAGAGCTAGCTAATTGAGGAAGAAATTCAGAGGTTGATGTAAGTTGTCTGCAAAGCATCATAACCTGGGGTTGAAGCACTTAGCTTTTCTCTACCCTATTCCATATAATTAGGATTACAAGTTGTTTTAGATATTCAGTTAATTTTGAAGCCATTGTCAACCTTTCAGTTGCAGAGTTTGATTTATTAATTATCTGCTATATGCATAGAATTTCATCTTTTTTCCTTTCAATTTTGGGTCAAATGTTGGGAATTTTTTACTGGTTTTTTATTTAATATGGTTTGAATCTTATCCTGCAGCCTGTGGTTTTTCTTCATGGGGTTCAGGTGGAGGAACTTCACCAAGTATTCAAAGTAATTAAAGATTCTTTAATCCCGAGTTTTACCGATCATTCTGTTTGATGAGGTTGCTACGTCATCCTTATTAGATGCATTTTAATTTGTGAAACTAGGAACCGCATTTTTTTTGCTTAGTTGTAAGATACTTGAGAGGCCGAATATTACACTTAATCAAAGAACCGAAATGGCAATGTGTTATTTCACTTTGTTTCTTTGATGACTCAAAATTGTAATATGTTTGAACTGAATGATTACATGTTTTCATCTGCATCTCCAGGTTCACTTCTTTCATTTTTAGAATCCTCAACTCCACGATTACCTGTTTTCTTTCATATATGTTTTTCTTTTACTAATTTATGTTTTAACTTTTCGTTCTCTTTCAATTTTCGTAAATCCGAGTTTTTGAAAACACATACAATTCATGTTACTAACAAAAAAATTTATGCTTTTACACTCATTGGTTGCAGACCCATTTGTCGAGGCACGAAGAAAAAGGAAGGGGGGAAACTGTATTCTTGCCATAGCTTTTATGTTGGCAATGAGCCTTGAAGAAAAGGGAGGGTGATAACAGTGAAGAGGTGGCTTTTTGCTTTTGGCCTTTTATTTTCTTCATTTTGCTGAATGTTGAGACTTGAGAAAAGAACTTGTAATGTTGAACCCCCAATTCAATGTGAAAACGTACCTAATCATGTTAGCATATAAACTTGATTGTTATTTTGTTCAATTTACAGCTTTACGTTTTTAAATCAATATAAATTTCCATTTTGTATTCGCATTCGAAACTGATGGTCAAAAAACTACCCATTATTGAACTCTATCCCATATTTCATCTATTCCCACTCCCTTATAATCCTAAAAAAAAAAAAAAAAAACGAAATATGTTCCAACCAAATGCTTGACTTTTAAATATTTGACAATTATATCATGTCCATATATAAATTAGAGGCATTCACATTAAGCTAACTCGACAGGAAACATATCTCACTGGTGCAATAGGAAATGTTGACTTTAAACAATGAGGATTTTTTTCCCCATCCATTGCTTGACAGATCTCATAGAAAAAATATTTCACCCTGTACAATGGAGAGCAAACTAATCAACACGTAGCCATAATCATTACAAATTGACGCATATTACTGTGTAGAAAAAAGAGAACAAAAATTAGTTGAAAGATTCATATATTTCTATCTATTTGCATGCATCTAAAATGTTGATCACATTAAGCTTCATTTATTTTCATACATTTCTATTTATTTAGCAAAAGAGGTATTAGGAGAGTCCAAGGGTTTTGCTCCACACCAAAAGGAATCTTGCTGGTGGAATGAGGAGGTACAAACAAAGGTGAAGGCTAAGAAGGAATGTTGTAAAGCCTTATACAAGGATAAGACCAATGAAAATGGTGAAAGGTATAGAAGAGCGAAGCAAGAGGCGAAGAAAGTTGTGAGAAAAGCTAAGCTAGCAGCTTATGACAATATGTATAAGCAACTAGATACCAAAGAAGGAGAGTTGGATATCTATAAACTAGCTAAAGCAAGGGAAAATAAGACAAGGGACCTAAACCAAGTGAGGTGCATCGAGGATGAGGATGGAAAGGTTCTTGCTACAGAGAACGCGGTCAAAGACAGATGGAGAGGTTATTTTCATAATCTTTTCAATGAAGTACATGAAAGGAGTACTTCTTTGGGGGAGTTAAGTAACTCAGAAGAGTGTAGAAACTACTCCTTTTACTGCCGAATCGGGAAGGAATAAGTGGTTGTAGCTTTGAAAAAGATGAAGCATAGAAAAGCAGTGGGCCCAGATGATATACCGATCGCAGTGTGGAAAGTCTTGGGAGAGACGGGTATAGCATGACTCACTGACCTTTTCAATAGGATTTTGAAAACGAAGAAGATGCCAAATGAGTGGCGAAAGAGCACTTTGGTGCCTATCTACAAGAATAAAGGCAACGTACAAAATTGCATGAACTATAGGGGTATTAAGCTAATGAGTCATACTATGAAGCTCTGGGAGAGAGTCATTGAGCATAGATTGAGGCAAGAGACATGTGTTTCGGACAACCAATTCGGGTTCATGCCAGGGTGCTCAACCATGGAGGCAATCTATCTCTTACGAAGATTGATGGAAAGATATAGAGATGGGAAAAATGATTTACACATGGTCTTTATAGATTTGAAAAAAGCGTATGATAGGGTCCCAAGAGACATTCTTTAGAGGATTTTAGAGAAGAAGGAAGTACGAGTAGCATATCCAAGCTATAAAGGATATGTATGATGGAGCAAAGATTGCCGTAAGAACTCATGAAGGAGAAACCGAAAGCTTCCCCATAACTGTAGGGTTACATCAAGGCTCATCCTTAAGTCCTTACCTTTTTGCATTGGTAATGGATGAGTTAACAGGACATATTCAAGATGATATTCCTTGGTGTATGCTTTTCGCAGATGATATAGTGTTGATAGATGAAACTCAGGAAGGGGTAAATGCGAAACTTAACCTTTGGAGAGAAGTGTTGGAATCTAAAGGTCTTCGCCTAAGCCGATCAAAGACAGAATATATGGAGTGCAAGTTCAGTGTAAATGGAGGCCAAAATGAGTTAGGAGTGAGGATCGGAGATCAGGAAATACCAAAGAGAGAACGCTTTCGCTACCTAGGATCTATCTTGCAAAAGAACGGAGAATTAGATGGAGACCTCAACCATAGAATACAAGCTGGATGGATGAAGTGGAATAGTGCATCCGGCGTGTTGTGTGACCGTCGTATGCCACTGAAGCTCAAGGGAAAATTTTATAGGACAACAATAAGGCCGACGATGCTGTATGGCACAAAATGTTGGGCGGTAAAGCATCAACACGTACATAAAATGGGTATAATGGAGATAAAGATGCTTCGTTGGGTGTGTAGGCACACGAGAAAGGATAAGATTAGGAATGAGGATATCCGAGGTAAAGTAGGAGTGGCCAAAATTGAAGGAAAGATGAGAGAAAACTGGTTACGGTGGTTTGGACATGTGCAAATAAGGCTTACTGATGCTCTGGTTCGAAGATGTGACTACGGGATAGAGGTTCAGGGCTGGGTAGAGGAAAACCTAGGAAAACTTTGGAAGAGACCCTAAGAAAAGACTTAGAGTACTTGGATCTAACGGAGGACATGACACAGAACCAAGCGCAATGGCGTTCTAGGATTCATATAGCCGACCCCACTTAGTGGGAAAAGGCTTTGTTGTTGTTGTTGTTCTATTTATTGGCATGTATGTCATGTGGTAGCCTCTTATTATGGGTATTCATTTATGAGAGGGTTTAGGGGTATTACAAAAAGTTTAAAATTCTACTCATCCAGTTCACATAAAAAATTAAAACTCTATAAACTATGCTAATTTATTAATAAAAAAAATTTAAACAAAAAACCTTAAAGCTAATTATATCCAAGGCCTAACACCAACCAACAAGTGTATAAAGGCCCATCATTTTCTTGCACTGATAATTATTACACTTCAAAAATATTTTGCGATTATTTATTTTGTTCTTTTGTATTATATTGTTGTGTAGATAAAGGTTTGTTTTCTTCTGTTTGTAGGCATCTGTGTAGACTTTTTCGTATTTGTGGAATGTCACAAAATTTGTATTCTATTTAGGTTCATTATGTTTATTAATTTTTTAGATAAATTTTTCCATGGAGCATGCTCAAAGTCGTACAAGACAGTGGCGTCAATCATTGAGTCTTGAAGAACATCAAAGATATCTAGCTCGACGACGTCTAATAGCACGAGAAAAAGGACAACAAATTCCAACTCCAAGTGATGATCATACTATGATATCCCCCAGTAACATACAACAAGAAATTCCTGGTATTTATTTCATATTCTTTTTTTTTTAACTCATACTTAATAAAAAATAAAAAATAAAAACTATTTTCTATTTTCTATTTTTTTTTAACTATGCAACAAGTAGGTTCCAGTAATATACAAGAACGAATTCATTTGGCTAACTATGATGTTGAGATCGACCACAGTAATATACAACAACAAATTCCAGGTATTTATTTAATGTATTCAATTGGGATTTTGAGGGATTTTAATTCTTTTAATGAATCTCGAGGTATTCAATCAGGATTTTAAGTGATTCTCTGAAATTTAAGGTGTATTCAATTAGAATTTTAAGATAGTGTATTAAAATCCTTAGAAATATGGGTGTATTCAATTAGGATTTTAAAGAAGTTTATAACATTCCATGTGTATTCAATTATAAATTGATTTTAAGAATTTGAGAAAGTTGAGGAATTAGAGGGAATTGGAAAGATTTTGTAGTGTATTTTAAACATCCACAAATCTCACATCTTCCCATGAGATTTCGAGGGAATTGAATCAAAATTTTATATGGAATCTCTACAAATCAATTAAACTCCATAAAAATCCATGGATTTATAAATCCATTAAAATCTCTCAAATTCTCAATTGAATACACCCCCTAAATTTCTTTATTTGTATTTGTTTCACACTTAAAAAATTAGGTAATTTTTAGAACACTATTTTGTGAATTGAAATCTCATTTTATTCATTTGTTTGTACTCTCATATTGATCTCAATGTTGTAGTTATTTTTAGTGGCAATCTTACAAAATATTAGACCACAACTAAATATATTAAATATTAAACATTAATTTTTTAACTAATCATAGTATAATGTGGTGTATTTATTAGAACAAATTGAGCATGAAAGCGCGAGTTCAAGGGTTCTGTCAGATATCATAAATCGTGATGCCCAAACTTCTGCTATAATGCGTACTCATATAGGACAATTGGCACATTCGAATAGGTCACAAATATCTGATGGTATGCTCTCAACTCTTCCCCACAATGGTGAGCTTAGTATATAATTCTATCTATATATAGATATATTATTAGTTACAAAGCAAATTCTTATACTGAGTGTTGGATATTCATGTAAAAATATCAGAAGAAGAACATGCAACTAGAACCAATCGTCATGTGCGGCAAAGTAGAGGAAGAAGAAACCACAATTGTGCTAGAAATTATAATGAGAATCGGGGTATCCTAGGTTGCCGCTTACATGCTCCAACCACATGTACGTACTGCTACGCACGATTGTTTACTCGAGAAACTTTGAATATGTGTTTCTTGAAAGGAAGAGTTGCTTTACCCCCAATACAGTCTCCACCAGAAATGGTTGCTCTTTTCTCTGACCAAACAAATCAAGGTAAACAGTTCAGGCAAAATATTCAAGCTTACAATCACACATTTGCATTCACTTCAATGGGAGTACACGTGGACGAAATAATAAATATTGGTGGCCGTGGGATTTACACATTTCGTGCTCAAGGTGCCTTATATCATAAGATTGGTGGACTTTTACCAAATGAAGGAAACAGACCGCGATTTTTACAAGCTTATACATATGACACTGAGCATGAAGTTGAAAACCGAATGTGTGAAAGTGAAGTTTTAGATAGATGAGTGGTTGAAAAGATACAACAGATGTTGAACAACCATAATCCTTTTATTCATCCATTGCGAAGCCTCGGACAACTTCAAGATTTGCCGAATTGCAAGTTGATCCTAAAAGAGCAACCAATAGATCGGTGTCAGTATAGTCTACCATCAACATCACAAGTTGCAGCAATTATAATAGATGGAGATAATGCCACAATTGCAAATGGAAGGGATATCGTCGTGGAGACAATTAGTGGAAGACTTTCTCACGCTCGAGACTACGTCGGATTTTATGATTCGTTGCAGTATCCACTATTTCTACCTTACGGTACATATGGTTAGGATGTTAATAGTCGTGATGATGGTGGAAGAGCAAAAACATGTTGCGACTATTATGCTTATATGTTACAGGTTTGTACCGATAACATAATTTACTTCCCAATTTATATAAATGAATGATGATTCCTATATTAAAAGCAATATATGAAATTTGCTTTTTGCAGATACGCCATAATGGATCATCACTTTTGCTTCGAGGTGGGCGTCTCTTGCAACAATATGATGTAGATAACTACATTAAAATTGAATCACAGAAACTTAGATGGATGCGTTCTAATCAAGCCACAGTTAGAGCGGATCTCTACAAAGGACTTGAAGACTCTTTAAATGCAGGTTAACACAATGTAGGTATATATATTGTTTCAGTCATCGTTATTTAGAAATATAACACATCCTTCATTTTATCACTGGCGCTACGCTCCCCTACGATCTTTTATGTATGTCAAAACCACATATGTCACGTAGTAGCCTTGTATTACACATTTCTAACGCATCCTTCATTTGGTATATGGAACCATACAAACATTATTACAATATATATATATACACTTCACCAATTTTACATAAAATAAAACTCTGTAAAAAAATTTAACTTATAAAAAAACATGAAAGCTAAAATTATATTCAAGACCTAATATCAATCGTTAATTGACTACTCTCGTTCATAATAACTGTAATAACCATATGATGACCATGTGGCAGAGTATCATTGGTTAGGAGGTTTGATAAGATTGAGTTAGTTAGCATGAAGTTGTTAGTGAGGGTATTTCAGTCTTTTGTAATAGATAGTTGTAACTATAAAAAGGGAATTGTACAATCATTCTTCTAGTGTGGTTGTATTAGTTTTTCTTCAGAAATATAAATAAAAGCTTTTCCTCTATTCTCTTCATCTTCTTTGTCGATTCATCTTTTCTGCCATTGTTCATCTCTTCAATTCTTCATAAACACATATGTTAATATGGTATCATCGCCGGTCTTTGGCTTGCTGCCGTAGTCGGTCCTGACGCGTCTTCTGCTGTGTTTTTTCACATTGGTTCGTGGTTCGTGCTTGGTGAATCTTGATCGGTTGGGTTGCGGATGTCTCTTGCTGGAGTTAGAGTGCTGGGTTTTGTGCATTGCTGATGGATTACAGTTGTATCAGGTGATATTGTTCGTGTTTTTTCATCTGGGTTGTTCAATCATTTCTGGAATTATGGTTGGGTATCTGCGATATGCTTGGGTTGAGATTCTGTTTTGTTTCCCTTGATTTGAGAATTATGTGGTGTTTTCTTTTGATTTTATTGTCGAAGATTGGTATGGGTGTCCTAAAATAGTGGATTGAAGTGCTGGATTTGTAGGATTCAGGAAGTGTCATTCTTTCTGTGATTACGATTTGTTTCCAAGAAAGTGTCAATCTTTCTGTGTTCGAGAAGTGTTTGCCAGGAAGTGTCATTCTTTCTGTGATTAAGATTTGTTTCCAAGAAAGTGTCAATATTTCTGTGTTCGAGAAGTGTTTGCCAGGAAATGTCATTCTTTCTGTGTTCAAGATTTGTTTACAAGAAAGTGTCAATCTTTCTGTGTTTAAGAGTTAGTTGCCAGAAAGTGTTATTCTTTCTGTGTTCGTGGTTTGTGTGCATAGAGTGTCATTCTCTATAGTTTGAGATTTGTGGCAGTTTTCATCTTTCAATCATGACTGCTCCTGTATTCAAAGTTGAAGGTGTTTTGGGTATGATTACCATCAGGCTCAGAGAAGATAATTTTGCTAAATGGGCATTTCAGTTTCAGTCTGTCCTACGTGTGTATAAATTGTTTGGTCACTTTGATGGTTCAATTCCATGTCCACCAAAGTTTGTTATAAGTCCTGATACTGGAGTCACTAATGAGATTACAGTGGCATATCTTGACTGGGAAGCAACTGATATGGCATTATTGAGTCTGCTACTTGCTACTTTATCTGATGACGCCATCGAGTATGTGATTGGATGTAAAACAGCATATGAAGCCTGGATTAATCTTGTAGATCGTTTTGCTTCTGTTTCTAAATCCAGGGTTAATCATCTCAAAACTGAATTACATACAATTCAAAAAGGGTCCGATACAATTGATAAATATCTGTTGAGACTCAAACATATTAGGGATCAACTCAGTGCTGCAGGTGAAGTAGTCTCGGATAATGCTATTATGATTGCTGGTCTTGCTGGATTGCCAAATGAGTATGGGGTGATTCGCACTGTGATTTTGGCAAGGGAATCCACACTCACGTTGAAAGAATTTCGAGCACTGTTGCTTGGTGCTGAGAGAGAAAATGAGGGAGAATTGAATATTATTACTCAGAGTATGTCTGCCTTATATGTTCAGGGATCCAGTTCTGGTTCGAATTCTAGTTCAAGTTCGTCTGCATCAGGTTCCAATCCTCAAAGCCATGATCATATTCCTGCTATAACTGCTGGTACTATTACTGCTGTGCCAAATGGTTCAACTTCTTTCTCAAATGCAGATCATCAACCAGGTTATCATCTTCCAGAGTCTTATGGGTATGGTTTCAATGCTCATTCTGGTGGTCAGAATGTATCAAGATCACAGTCTTTCAATGGTCAAGGCAATCAGTATAGAGGTGGGCATAATTACAGAGGAAGTAACAGTTACAGAAATAATAATGGCTTTAGAGGAAGGGGATACTTTAACTCTGGGAACACAGCTCAGTCTTACTCAGGTAGTTCGAGACAGTTTGGTGCTGGAAATAATACTTGGTCTGGAAATGTTGATACTAGAGCTAATGTAATGGTTGAATGTCAGATATGTAATAAACGAGGACACACTGCAGTTAATTGTTTTCACAGAAATACAAATGGTCCAGCTACTGGTTTTGCAATTGCATGTCAGATTTGTGGCAAGAGAGGTCATTCTGCACTGGATTGTTATCAAAGGGGCAATTATGCCTATCAAGGTCAGCCTCCATCCTCATCATTGTCTGCAATGAATGCTCAACAGACTTCAACTTTTGTTCCTCAAGATGCTTGGGTGGTTGATTCAGGGGCATCTCATCATATAACTTCTGATATCAATGTCTTATCTCAAGTAACACCATTTGAAGGGTCCGAGAGGATCACTATTGGGAATGGTATAGGTTTACCGATTAAACATATTGGTTCCACTATCCTTCAGACACCAACACACTCTCTAACTCTTAATAATGTTCTACATGTACCTGCTATTGCTCGAAATTTACTTTCTGTGAAACAATTGTGTGCTGACAACAAAAGCTGGTTTATATGTGATGAATCTGAATTTTTTGTGCAGGACAAGAAGACAAAGGAGATAGTGTATCAAGGAAAGAGTAGGCCTGAGGAGTTATTTCAGATCCCTGTCTTTACAAGTTCAAAAGGGTCTCAGTTTACTATCAGGAATCCAGAAGCTTATTTGGGGAAAGCAGTGAAGAGTAGCATTTGGCATAAAAGGCTCGGGCATCCATCTCATACTATAGTAGATATAATGTTGAAGCAGTCAAAGATTTTCGTTCCAACAGATACTATACATAGTACTTGTATTTCATGTATTAGAGGCAAGATGTCTAGGACTCCATTTCCAATGAGAACAGATAAATGTACTTTTCTTTTTGAAAAAGTACACACTGATATATGGGGGCCGTCTTCTATAAGATCTCTAGAAGGATATAGGTACTATGTAACATTTGTTGATGAATACACAAGATTTGTATGGATCTTTCCTATGAGTAATAAATCTGATGTGTTTCTGATATTTGTCAAGTTTTACAATTTTGTTGTTAATCAGTTTGGTGTATCAATCAAGGCTTTACAAACAGATGGAGGGGGTGAATATACAAGCAAGAGATTTACTTCATTTCTTGCAGATAAAGGTATTGAGCAGTTAATTTCGTGTCCTTATACTCCGCAACAGAACGGAGTTGCTGAAAGGAAACATAGACATATTGTAGAGACTGCAATTACTCTTCTTACTGATGCTGGTTTACCTTCTGAGTTGTGGTATTTTGCGTGTGCACATGCAGTGTTCTTAATCAACAGAATGCCTTGCAAAAGCTTATCTTTCAGTTCTCCTTACTTGTGTTTATATAAGCGAGCACCTGATTTACTGTCTCTTAAGGTGTTTGGTTCAGCTATTTTTCCATGGCTGAGACCATATAATATGCATAAATTGCAACAAAGGTCAGAGTTATGTGTTTTTTTGGGTTTTACACAAGGATATAAAGGCTATGTCTGTTATCATATGCCAACCAAGAAGATCATTGTCTCCAGGCATGTGCATTTTGATGAATCCTTGTTTCCTGCTCATTTGATCAATAATAATCAGCCTGTAGTTCCAAAGAGACATGATCATCAAGGTTCAACATCCATTCCTGTGATTATCCCTATCCCTCTGTCTAGAATTAGCAAGGTGCAACACATGCAGGTTCACAGAGCTCATGGGTTCAGATTGACACTGCAGTATCTTCTCCAACATATCCTGAGAATATGGTTGGGTCTGATTCTAGTGCAGTACACCAAAGTACATCTGAGAGACAATTTGGAGAGAGTGCATCCACTGAGCTAGCAGTACAGGGATCTGGGCCATCACATACTCTTTCCTCTGTTCAAGACACTACTCATTTGCTTCCTGTCCGAGATTCTGCACAATTACAGGTAATCCTTCCACCTCTATCATCTTCTCTAGATCATAATTCAGGTGTCACAGGCACACATTCCACCCGTATGCAGACCAGATTACAAACTGGTGCGATTTCTAGAAAGAGCTATGTGGGCTATCTCGTTTCATTGCCTCAGTTGTCTTCCTTACAACTTGATGTGCCCTATACTGATGGTCCATCGATGGGACTCAGTGATCAATTTTCTGGGGGTTTTTCCTTCTTGGCTGATATAACAGATAGTGAAGAACCTAAAACATTTAAGAGTGCATCCACCAAACCAGAATGGCAGTGTGCAATGCAAGAGGAGTTTGATGCGTTGAAAACTCAGGGTACTTGGTTGTTGGTTCCCCCACCATCAAATCGATCTGTGATTGGCAGTAAATGGGTGTATAAGGTGAAGAAGAATCCCGATGGTACTGTCTCAAGATACAAAGCTCGGTTGGTTGCCCAAGGTTATACTCAAGAGCACGGTTTAGATTATTCCGAGACGTTTAGTCCTGTAGTAAGACATACTACAGTAAGGATAATCTTGGCTTTGGCTGCTACTTTTGGTTGGCAATTAAGGCAACTTGACATTAAGAATGCCTTTCTTCATGGAGAGTTGGAAGAAGAAGTATATATGAAACAGCCACAAGGTTTTGTGGATCCTACTTGTCCAAATCATGTGTGCAG
The DNA here is from genome assembly GCA_035220775.1 of Malus fusca. Lineage (NCBI taxonomy): Eukaryota > Viridiplantae > Streptophyta > Magnoliopsida > Rosales > Rosaceae > Malus > Malus fusca. The sequence goes on from CM069062.1 coordinate 25,843,303, forward strand.
ATTAGTCAAATCGCTCTACGGCCTCAAACAGGCTCCTAGAGCTTGGAACTCTAAATTCACAAGCTATCTTCCAGCTATTGGTTTCAAATCCTCTCTTTCCGACACTAGTCTATTTGTTAAAGTGGATGGTGGTGATCTTGTGATTCTATTGCTTTACGTTGATGATATAATTCTTACTGGTTCAAATCCAGTAAAAATCCAAGCTGTGATTGATGATCTTGCTGGTGTGTTTGATCTAAAAGACATGGGAAAGTTATCATATTTTTTGGGGTTGCATATACAATATAAAGATGATGGATCTTTGTTTATAACTCAGACCAAGTATGCTAAAGATCTATTGAGGAAATCAGGTATGGACAATTGTAAACCTACTTCAACACCATCAAAGCCTCATACTCAGATTCTTGCAGGCGAATGGAGGTTGTTATCTGACCCTAGTCAGTATAGAAGCTTAGTTGGGGCTCTACAATATCTCACTTTTACTCGTCCTGATATTGCTCATTCAATGAACTTGGTTTGTCAATTCATGACACAACCAACTGATTTGCATATGTTGTTGGTCAAAAGAATTTTGAGGTATATACAAGGGACTGTCGATTATGGTCTTCATTATACGCAAACCAATCATTTTGATATCACTGCCTTTTCAGACTCGGATTGGGCGGCAGATATTACAACCAGACGATCAATTACAGGTTTTGTTGTATATCTTGGTGACAATCCGATCTCATGGCAGTCTAAGAAGCAGTCTAATGTGTCTCGAAGTTCTACAGAAGCCGAGTATAAAGCATTGGCTCATTGTGCAGCTGACATCTTCTAGATTCGATCAGTATACAAGGATTTGCATCAGTATATTTCCGATCCACCTTCCTTATACTGTGACAACTTATCCACTTTGGCATTAAGTTCAAATCCTGTTTTCCACTCCAAAATCAAACATTTGGATACTGATTATCATTTCGTCCGGGAAAAAGTTCAGAAAGGTGATCTTACAGTTCATTACATTCCTACTGATGACCAAGTAGCCGATGTTTTCACTAAAGGCCTACATAGTCCGATCTTTCTCAAGCATTGTCGACGACTTGGATTAGGAATTTTGACTGCACCAAACTCAGCTTCAGCAGCTCAGCTTCGTTTGAAGGGGGAGTAATAACTGTAATAACCATATGATGACCATGTGGTAGAGTATCATTGGTTAGGAGGTTTGATAAGATTGAGTTAGTTAGCATGAAGTTGTTAGTGAGGGTATTTCAGTCTTTTGCAATAGATAGCTGTAACTATAAAAAGGGAATTGTACAATCATTCTTCTAGTGTGGTTGTATTAGTTTTTCTTCAGAAATATAAATAAAAGCTTTTCCTCTATTCTCTTCATCTTCTTTGTCGATTCATCTTTTCTGCCATTGTTCATCTCTTCAATTCTTCATAAACACATATGTTAATAGTTCATGACATGCTTCAACTGGAACAAAGGTTGTAGGCAATTGCATCTTTTATCTGCATGCCTATGTTTCTCCAAAGAGCAGTGAAGAAAAGCTTTGGTCATCATTGAATATCTGTAAGTGTAACAGAAACAAAACAATCATAAGCATGTCATTCAAATTCTCGATTGTTACTAAGACAATTAATGAGCATGGAATTAGAAGCATGTCATTGCATTTGTAGACTGTCATTCCATTGTGGATGTCAAGTAGACTCTATTAATATTGAACCTATCAGATGAGAAATTAAACAAAAGAAAAGTCAAAAGTTTCTTAACAGAATATGCTTAGGGACGGGTAATAGGTTGCTGATACAAAGAAAGAAAAGACAAATTTTATCCACACATCACTATACTATAAAAGAAGAAAAGAAAATGTTCACAAAGTACTTTTTTCTTGGCAACTTCGTGAACAGAAAGAAGCAGGATACATAAGGGCAAAACAATCTTCTTACTTCTACATAAAAGCAAAAGAACAGCTATTATATTAGTATGGCCGGGGAACAAATCCAATTGGAAGTTTATACGTGACTATAATTATAAGCAAAGTTTGGAATTCACAAAAATTGATGGGCAAATACTAAGACTGCCATTTCAAAAAGTTAAGACAAATAACTTTGACAAATTAACTACAACTAAATTCAGATGACATTCGACATATGAAGGCATCTAAAAAATCAAGAACTCCATCCTTTCTTATGTGCGATACCGAAGATTGGAAATAGTATGAGAACCTGCAATTGGTGTAATGAAGAATTCACACACCTTTTGACGAACGGGGGTGGAAGTTTACAACGTCATCTGACTTCATTTCTACTGCAGACTCGGTTAAGCACAAACACAAAAATTCAAAATAAAAATTGATTTGAAAAATAGATAACTTTGTACGGCACAACCCATAAGAAAATAGATATGAATTAAGAAATGGATTTGGAGGCTTTACTCAATGACCTAATTAAGAACTAAAAAGATATTGCAAGCTCTTCTTCACGTCGCATGTAGCCTGCTGTGAAGTAGAGCTTTTAGCATGGGTGATGTGAACAAAGGAATCATGCACACTCCAAGTTGATATAAAATTCACTAAATCTAACTAACTAATGTTGTCAATGTACCATACTAATTAGTAAGTCAATAAACTACCATTTGAGAATAAATGATTCAACTGTTGTCATCCAACATTCTGAAAACCTCTCAATGGAAGATAAATTTTCCAGAGCTTGAAGTGATTTTTCAAATTCAAATCCTTCTTCGTAAATCTGCAAAGAAACGAAGAGAATGAAAAGAGTGAATTGGCACATTTCTACAATTATAAGAAAATAACAAGGGAGTTGTAACGCAATAATGGAAGTAACTAACATCCAGCCATTCCCAATCAATCAAGAACTAAACTAAACCACCCAAACAATGAAAGAATCAAATTGAAAAATATCTCATACATGAATAGGACGGAAGAGAGGTGTGAGGTTAAGAATCCTCCGAAATTTTGTAGAAGTACCTTTTTAGACTGTCATTACAACTTCGTCCGCGTCGTGGTCAGGACTCAGCGGCTGCACCTCTGTAAAACTGAAATTAAAAAAATACAATAGATGTCAACGGCCATGCCATGTGCTATTAACATGTTATGCATATGAGAGCTTCACATCAGAATTACCAGAACAAAAAATTTAAAGGAATGAAACCCGAACAAAACAAAAGATATTCTACAAAGTCTTTAAATAAAAGCATGATTGATATTATCACTGAGACCCTGAGGATGTCACGTCCTGTGAACCAAAAGTGAACAGTTATCAAGAAATGAAAATTAAACCAAAGAATTAGCAAGAAAATTAAGGAAAATAAAGCAGGTACTATATATATCAAATTAAGGAATATTAAGCAGGTCACTTTTGGCTTAGAAGCTGGTGATTGGGTACGCTTGAAGAACCAGTAAGTATTCTTCATTCCATTACTCGTGATGGTAATGTAGCTGTGGGATTTATAGGGTTGGAAACTCTTTGGAATGGGAATTATTCACAGTTTCATATGGCATAATCATGTTGTCAGGCTGAAAGCTAATGTATTGAGCCCTCAATTTGACTGGCCTCGTAAGAGGAGAGGGACGTGGGCTACCGGGGAAGTATAATGGATCCTGCTACATAGGTGCCTTGTCAAGTTCCCGGGAATGCTGACCTTTGTGGAAGAGAACTCTACCTTTGTAGCTGATCCTGCTGAAGTGGAATTGGTTACGTTTGATGCTTGTCCAAGAATTGTGAAGAAGTACCAACATTTTGAGGATTTTCATTGGGCTATGAGAGAAAGATTGAAAACAATCAGCAACTTAGAAAGAGAAAAGGTTTACCAAAATCTGAATGAAAAGTTAAACATCAAAATCACCTTCCCAATTCAATCCCAAAGGGAAAATCATTATTGACTAACCATGACTGGCCTGCTTCTTTTTGTCCAATAATCGAAAATTTCAAGAAATACCGGGAGGAAAATTTGAGATATATCTGTAGGAATTACCCATTGCAATTCTTTCAATTCCATCTTCTCCTCGCAAAACTGCCCATTTCTTTTCTGATGTTGTGTTTGAGAACAGTATGAATATCAAAAGTACATAAAACATAGAGAAATAATACATGTAAACAATTAGCTATAAAAAATAGAGAGAAATAATATCTTTAAACAGAATTAACTAAATCGTTTAAAACACAAAATTAGCCAAAAGCAATAAAGAATCAAATCATAATCAAAACCTATCGATGATTGTCCATGCATGCTTTGCGTTCCAACCAAAATCTGCAACCAAAATCTGCATTGAACAACAATAAAAAAAATAAAAGAACATAGAGAGTAGCATTATGATTGATTATGCCAACATCAAAGCCAAACAATGAAGGAGTGGGAAAGAGAGAGAAATATAAAAATAAAAATCCAAAATAAATAACTTAAGAAACCAACAGTATGGATTTAGAAATTTAAAGCCCTTGTTGTCTTCATGAGTTCGTATTCCTGTGTGGTAGCCTGGTAGATGAATATGAGGGGCAGTTATGAGTAATAATCGTTTATGAAAAATTGAGTTGGAAATAAATCCAAACTTATGCAATATTGCTTTGCAAAGGGACAAACATGGAGTTTATTTGTTTACATATGAATACTAACCTGCAATTTTGAGTGTGACAAGCCTTGTTATGCTGAATCCGGTGACATAGAAAATATTCCAAAATAATCACACAAAAGAATATATGATAAAAAAGACAGAGACAATAGAAACGAAAATACCACTCAAACACCCAATGGCATTGGGATCTTTTGTAAATGGGTTGAAAGCCTCATCACCTCTTTATGCTTCGATTCAAAAAAGCATGATCAAATCTCGGAATTGAGTAGCAATAGAAGAATCTAGTGGACTAAAAAAAATCCCAAATAAATTAAAACAACTAAAAAAAAAAGGAAACAAAAATAATATTTGAATACGTGAGATGATTGAAGAACTAATGGAGGAAGAAAATGAATGAGTTTTACGCTAGCCAAAGGTTAAGAGGGAGGAGTGGAGTTTGATTCAAACTGGCACAGGCAGTTGTGAAATATTGGGAACGTGTTGTAGCAATTGTGAAAGAGTGGGAACGTGTTGTAGCAGTTGTGAAAGAGTGGGAGCGTGTTATACTGTGTTTCAGATTATGTCTCAACTCAACTCGATAACTGCTTTTATCAAACTACCCTTTGGGATATGAGTTTTTGTTTTTTTTTACCAGTTTGTCCTTATTTTCTGATTTTTTTGGGATTTGATTGTGAAGAAAATAAAGGGGTTTTTTTGGCATTTTGAAATGCTTCACCTATTTAGCTTCTCCCTTTATAGATATAGATAAAAAAGTTAAAAAGAAAAAGTCGCATTATGTAAACATAAAAGGTTTAAAAGAAAATGACAAACATAGAAGGAAGCTAACACATTTCATCATGTATGCATAAATGTAGACAAGAAAAGTTTAATAAACGCATGAGAGGTTGAGTACAATAGCCAATACCAATAAGGATATACACTCTAATCACTAACTAAAAAAAAAATTAAAGAGGAGTACTTATTAATCAATGCCATGAAAATGAAATTAAACTTGAGAAGCTAGCTAAATTACATGATCGAACCACGTAAGTACGTAGGATCCATAAGCAAATTCATGTTGCATGTCAATGACAAGCATCGAGTCGAGGGGATTAAGAACATGTAATTAAGTTTAAATTTTTCAATATTTAAGAAATACAAACACTAAATATCATAATACATTTATTATACGAAACCGTATTTCGGACACACTTAAAAATTTCTCAAATTAACAGGAGTGAACAAGTACGGTAGTGCGCATCATGTGCTTAAACTCGAACAAGTCAACGAGGCCGTCATGGTTGCGGTCAACGGAGGTGATCATCTTCTGAACTCTATCAATCTCATTGCCTTCCTGGAATCCAAGCTTGGCAAGCACCGTCTGCAACTCTTTAGCCGATATGTACCCGTCGCCGTCCTCATCAAACACCTTGAACGCCTCCGAAAGATCCGACTCCTCTTGCGACAACATATTCTCCTTTGAGTTTCCGTCGCATGCCGCTGTTGATGCTCCCTCAGCAGCGGAAGCAACAACCTCTTTGTCGTTGTTGTTGTTGTCGAAATAGGTGTCATAGAGGGATTGGTGGAGGGAGAGGAAGTCGTCGAAGTTGAGGCCGTCGTTTGAGGGTTGGATGAAGGATTTTATCGTGGAATGGAGGTCGGAGATTTCAGTGTCTAACCCGAGAAGTGCTAGGGCTTGGCTGATCTCGTGGACAGTGATGAAGCCGTCTTTGTTCTTGTCGAACATATCAAAGATGCGGCGGAGGCGGAGGGAGTTGAGACTCGTGCAGCGGAGGCGAAACGACCCCGAAGGCCGTTTTAACGACGGAGCACTAGTCCCTGAAACTGTAGAGGCCATTTATTATTGAGTAATTGACTAATTATGTAGTAATCAGTAGGATAACGACGATGACGAAGAGGATGCAGAGAACAAAATGTACAAGAGAAGTTTGGTATGGTGGGATGATCAACAAGTGGTGGTATTATTATAGAGGGCTGGTGCGCGTGTGGTCGGCGTTTTGGTATTATTTTATTACTTATTTGATTGTGTTTTTAAAATGGCTGAAAGCGTTTTTAGTGAAAATGTTTTTGAAATCAATTCTTACTAAAAATGCAAATAAATTCTGGAAAAGCATTTAAAGTACTTCTTGGAAGAAACACAACTAGTGTTTCTTGCAGAAAGCACATTTAAGTGTTTTTGAAATCAAAAAATATTTTATCTAAAAGCTCTTTTAGTCATTTTAAAAACGCATCCAAACGAGCCATTAGTTTGTGTGTTTATTTAGATTTTTGTACTCTTACATGATGCATTTTCCGTTGCCAGTGACTATTTCCCAGTACAACTTCCAGATGTTTGCCATTGCTTTTACATGGTAGAACAAGCAACTGCGTAAGAAATTTTCCAGCTACAAATCGGTCGTCGTTGACCCAACACAAGAATAAAAGTCCGTGGTCGACAACCAATAAAATTTAAAAGTAAAAAGAAAAAAGAGAGATAGAAAATGACCTGAGATTGGACTTTTTCTGTGTGGGGTAGAGAGATTAAAATTTTTAAATTAAATTTTGTAAATTAAATGATATATTGTTAATAATAAGATTATTATTTAAATGTTGATTAATGTTTTTATTTTCTATTGATGACGCATCTTTTGTTTTGTAAATTTGGTTGGTCTTTCTAGCATTATCCAATTTGTCTAATTAGAGTATATCAACATGGATTGGTGAACCCTATCTCTATTAGGTATATGGTATAACATGATATAAAAATATGTTAAGTGTAATATTACTCTTCCTTATGTTGCACAATGATCTAAATTGTTTACTTTGTAATTTATTCTTTAAAAAATAAGCAAATAAAAAACGTTTAACTGTTGAACTAAAATTGTTATCATGATTTGTCTGTTTATTTTACTGAATAACCATAAACGACTAAATAATTTTAAATTTCTTTGAATTGTAAAAAATTGATCTTAGAGAACAACCCAACAAATAAAAATGTCGGTCAATATAGTCGGCAAGGAATCTAGTTGAATAATTGGGCCACGTGGCGCACATTGATGCAAGATATGGTCTAAGATGCATGCCTTGGCCCAATTGGGACAACTCGATTCGACCCGTACCCCTGCCTATACCGCACACGCTCAGGGTATTTATTTTAGGCGCGTTTCATAGTTGACTAGTCTTTTTAGAGTGATATTCAGACATTTTTTTTATTATTTATTGCACATTTGTTAGTCTATTCTTTCAGGGATTGAGAAGACTCGTAGAAAAATTTCAACCATCGTATGTTTCATCAATGCTGAGAATCGAGTTAAAGATGTATCATATGAAATACGAGTCTGTAATTCGTAATCAATCATGGGCTACTTGTGGTAGTTTTTTTTTTTTTTTTTTTTCGGTCATACCTGTGGTAGTTATTAATCTCCCATCTTTTGCATGTGTACATTGTGTGGTGCCACTGCCAATCTATTTCGAAATACATTTTTTTATTTATCAGTATTTCCAAATACATATATATTGAATTGGTGAGGTAACAAGTGAGCAACAACTAATTAACATTTCCTTACTTATTTTATTTCACAAGATAAGTTTGAGGGAAAATCAAATAAAGGAAAGAGCGCTCCTATATGGTAAAGTTTATCTTTTTTCCTAATTAACTTTCTAAAAACTTTTATATTACTGTGTATTTTGTTGTGCCATAGTTTTTATTCATACAATAATTTTAGAGTTGTGTTATTCCCACCCCTAGTGTCTTATTTCCCCACCCACTTTTCAATGAAATTTTTAATTACAAGTTTGCTCATTTGTAAAATGACCGATAAATACCTTAAAAGATAGCTCTCGGTTCACGGTTCACGTACTATTTATCTATCCTTAAACCTCCACCCAATAAAATTCCACTGCTACTCAAATTGAAATCATTATGAATCCACACTATTTTCTATATTTTCTGCAAATTAATTCTCATAAAAATCTTGAAGACGAAGATGAACCCAAAAACCAGGCAACAAGAGTTTGCTTCTTATCTGCTTTCTCCGGCCACTCTCTAGTTCAAATTTAATGTTTTTGTTTGGTTAGATGTTTCAACAATGGATATCAGCATGGATTGATATGTAATTTGAAATTGTTGCTTATGTATAGATGCTGATATTTACACAAGTGTGGAAGAAGAACTGAGGAAGGGTATTCTATAAAGGGTATCGAGTTTGATTAGTAGAAAAAAAATGGTACAAGGTGTCACATCCCCGCCCAGGCCCTCATCACATCCCGGGTTCAACTCCGCCGTAGCACGATATTATCCGTTTTGGGCCCTGACCACGCCCTCACGGTTTTGTTTCTGAGAACTCATACGAGAACTTCCCAGTGGGTCACCCATCCTAGGATTGCTCTCGCGCGAACTCGCTTAACTTCAGAGTTCTGATGGAACCTAAAGCCAATTAGCTTCCCAAAGGCCTTGTGCTAGGTAGAGATGGGAATATACATATAAGGCTTAAAGGATCCACTCTTATAGGCGATGTGGAATATTACAATCCACCCCCTTAAGGGCTCGACGTCCTCGTCGGCACACTTGCGACCAAGGATTGGCTCTGATACCAAATTGTCACATCCCGACCCGGGCCCCCACCACATCCCGGGTTTAACTCCGCCGTAGCACGATATTATCCGCTTTGGGCCCCAACCACTCCCTCACGGTTTTGTTTATGGGAACTCACACAAGAACTTCCCAGTAGGTCACTCATCATAGGATTGCTCTCGTGCAAACTCGCTTAACTTCGGAGTTCCGATGAAAGCCGAAACCAGTGAGCTTCCAAAAGGCCTCATGTTAGATAAAGATGAGAATATACATATAAGGCTTAAAAGATCCATTCTCCTGGACAATGTGGGATGTTACACAAGGTCTGTCACTGAGCTCTCTAAAATTATTCTTTACTGATACAATAATTTTAAAGACAAGCTCGGAGCAAAGTGAGAGTGCTAATGAGGAAATTTTAGGAATAAAAGTGGTTGAGGAAAGAGCATTTTAATTTTTTAACTTTTTATGATGGATGAGATTATAATGTGGGTGGAGAAATAGAACAATGAAGACTATAAAGTGGGTCTATTGGCTCTCTAATTTTATTACTATATATTCATTCGCGCCAATTTTTATTATCATGTAAAATTTCGTGCCATATTTTTCCCTCCAAAATATATTTTCCTTATATGCTTCCCACCAAAATACATTTTCCAAAACATTAGTTTCTTTCCAAAATGGGTTTTAATATTCAAACTTATTGTCAAATTCATAAGAGATTGATGATAAATGGCGTGAATTATAGTATCATAAATTATTATTATCCGCTACTTAATAAAGTTTTACGTTTTTACATGACGATCGTATCATAACATTGTCTCAAATAAACAAAAGTTTAATAAAAAAATAATTACATAAAAACAACTCTGACATGAAAATTCAAAATCCTATGAAAATCAAACTCTGACAAAGAAAAAATAGTGACAAAAGAACATGGATAAAAAGGTATCCAAGGGAGGTTTGGCATGCATTGAGTTGTTTTAAATTTTATTTATTTTTTTAGGAGGATTTAATGTCAATTTTATTAGAAGAAATTGTAGCAATGGACCCTCAATTTTAACCCAATTAGAGTAATGGTCTCTCAACTAAAAATTCATGACCATCGGTCCCTTAATTTCTTAAAATGTGCAGTTATGATCATTTTCATCAACTTCGTTAGAACTTTCGTCAAAAGAAAAAATAATAACAAAAGAACATGAATAAAATGAGATCCAAGGGAGGTTTGGCATGTATTGAGTTTTTTTTTTTTAGGAGGATTTAATGTCACTTTTATTAAAGGAAATTGTAGCAATGGTCCTTCAACTTTAATCTAACAAGAGTAATGGTTTCTCAACTAAAAATTCATGACCATTGGTCCCTTAACTCCTTAAAACGTGCAATTATGATCATTTTCATCAACTCCTTTAGATCTTCTGTCAAAATGAGTCACATTTTATGCACATGAAGCTGAATTGAGGGGTAAATATGAAAAATCAATGAGAAAAATTGTAGCAAGGGTCCCTCAACTTTAACCCAACTGGAGAAATGGTCCCTCAATTTTAACTCAACTAGAGCAATGGTCCTTCAACTTTAACCCAACTTTAGTAATAGTCCTTCTAACATAACTCATTTAGCTGCACATTTTGATGAGTTAAGAGTAGACCTGGCATTTTCAACCCGACCCGTTAACCCGACCCGACCCGACCCGTTAAAATTAGTTTTCGGGTGAGTGATAAACGGGTCGGGTGGTTAACGGGTCAACCCGTTAAATAACGGGTCATTTTGGGTGAACCCGCGAAACCAGTTAGTCACCCGTTTCACCCGTTTATTGAGGACTTTTTTGTAATTTCAATAGTAAAACCCTCAGACCTCAGTGATTCAGTCCATCACCACTATCTCACGCCGTTGCTCTGAGAGACCCGTGTACTCCTTCCCTTCTAGCTCCGGTTATCTCCCTCATCTTCTTTCCTCAAAGATTGCTCCTGGTAATCCTCTATCTCTCTCTAAAATATGGGGTTTTTTGTTGTTTTGGATCCGATTTCTTATGTTTTTGTTTCTGGGTTCTTCTGAAACTAAAGCAGAAAATGGTTTGGATAAAGGTTTGAACTTTGAGTTCTCTCTCTACCATTCTTCTTTAATTCTCGATTATTACCATGCATTTGTTGTTAATCGTGCTTTTAATCCATCAAATTTCATAGTTAGTATTAGTATTGTAATTGTGCATTTGGTTCAGAATCTGTGTTTGGAGGTGATTAAAGGTTTGTCCTTGGGATTAGCTTGGGATTAACGTCTGATTAGTTGTTAATCCTACTTTAAGTTCTTGCTGCAGTATCTGGATTTCAAGAATCGAGTGCTCAGAATAAGACCAGATTTCTAATTAAGGTCTGTATCTGTTCATCAAGCGGTGTTTTCGTGTAGAAATACCATTTCGTTGTAGAAATTCAGCAATTTGAAAGCGTTGTTTTCGTGTTTTCTTGCAATTTCCTCTTGCTACTATTACTGTTTCTGGAGATTTGTACATGGAAATGCTATCCCAAACCTGCTCTCGGTCCAAGAAACGATTTTATTGTTTTGGAATGCGATATCGAATTCTCAATTGCCCTTAAAACTTGGTGTTTCCATGGTTCTTTTACTGGAGTCAATAATCAGTTAATTAAAAAAAAAACTAACGGATGAAACGGGTGTAACGGGTGACCTGTTAACTTAACAGGTTGGGTTCGGGTGACCCGTTAGCTTAACGGGTCGGGTTCGGGTGACCCGTTAAATTAACGGGTTGGGTTGAACCCGACCCAAACCCAGTAAACCCGACTCGTTTACAGGTCTAGTTAAGAGATCAATGATCATGAATTTTTAGTTGAGAAATTATTTCTCTAATTAGATTAAAATTTAAAAACCATTGTTACAATTTTCTAATTTTCTAATTTTATTATTAGGCAAATAAGGAATGTTCAAGGAGTGAGTTTTGCAAACCGCCAAAAATAAGGTGGGGGGAGTGAGTTGCGAGGAAAGTGGGTACGGACTCCTGTGTAAGTTTTAAGAACGAGTCGAGCCACTCAGATCTAACTGGAAGAACCAAACCCCCCAACTCGAAACAAAAAAGACACACCGACTCAGTTCACATTTCACAAACCACTCTCTCTTCTGCTTGCGGCTGCTCCAACTGCTTCTGCTGTTCTCCAACTCCCTGCTCTCTCTCTCTCTCCTCTCTCTCAGGTTACTCCAACTTTCTCTCTCTACTTTTACTCGTTTTTGTTCTGAACTGGAAACTCGATGAGTCTTGCTTGGCTGCTGTTCTGGGTTTATATTTATTTGTTTATTAGTTTCTTGAAATCAGGGTTGCCCGGTTACTTTTTGGCTGGGAAGATTGAAATCTTGAGTTTTCATTAGGAATTTAATTCAAAGTTCTAATCTTTAATTTTCATGTTAGATAATTGTTATTGTGTATCATGTTCAGAGCATATGGTTTATCTTTTTAGATTTAATTTCTTTAATAACTTCTCTGCAACCCATTAATTTATCGATTTCTGTTATTTTTTTCCCCAGTTTTTTTTTATGTAAAGTTCGATTCTTTGACATGGGTTTTATCTGAATTTTGCTGCCAAATTCTAATTTTAATAATTAATTTACCATTTCAGCTGCTACCCTTTGTTTGGATTAATGGGTTCTGGAGGTTGTACCAATGGACTGGAGGAATGCAAACTGCAACCTCCAAAAACTTTGGAAAAATCGGATAAAGCTAGTGTTTTGGGGCTTCATAAGGACGCTGCAGAGCCACCGGTTGAATTGGTTGCTAATGGGGTGGCTTCTCTAGAGCCTGTTACTCCTAATGCAGTCCGAGAGAACGGGGACTTACCTGTTGGTTTGAAATCTCCGCCCTCTGTTTGCAAGAAATCATCCAATGTAACTTGCTTGAATCCGAATGCTATCCGAAATGGGGACGACCCATTTGGTTGTTCTGATGATAGCAGCCCCAGGACACCGGTGGATGATGTCTTCGATCCTTTTGCCCCTGGTCAGGAAGACATGGTTAAGGCGCCACAGTGCAAAAAATATGTCAGCAAGTGCAGGGGCATGGTTGCTCGTCAGCTTAACTTTGATTCTCCCGTCCAAATTTCAGAAGACGAGGTTTTGACTGATGTGGAATCGATTTCGGATGAAGAAATGTTTGAAGCTGTGTATATAAACCTATTGGAAGCTATCGTGTCAGAGCAAACTGAGGGAGCTATTGCTGAAGGCTCGAGGAAAGATTGCGTTTCTGATGACTGCATAACACCTCGTCCAGAACCGCGTCAAACTGGAGCAGCTGAAACTTGTCCTGGGGCACCCCTGAGGCCGTCAGGGAAGTCAAGGAACATCGATATGCGGTTAATCAGAAAACTCGAGTTCTAACTCCAATTGACTCATCCGGGTTACGTGGCGGTGAATTTGCAAGAATTCTGGTACTTCTTTCCAAATTCCAACAGCTTACCTAGATTATACACAGTAGTGCTAGCATTGTATAGTAGTTGTTGACATTATTTATGCGTTTAGACACAGGGAAAGACGTCGTTTTGATATTAAGTTAGCATCGACTAGTGCTCTTTTGGTTCAAGTCAGAATTTTAGACACTGGGAAGAAATGAAACAGAAAATTCTTCCAACCTCATTGATCATGTACTGAACTTATTCATGTTCAATGGTTTTCTTATCAAATTCCAGATGCTTGAAATCTCTGCGCTTTAGGATTTGGAGTTATATTTTGATGATTGGGAATGTTCGACTGTGTATTTTACACTTTAAATGTTGTTGGATGATAACTTTAAGAAATCATGTTTAATGTCCTGTGACTAAAATTATGGTTTTTGTTTGTAGCTTTTGACTTCTATTTGAATAGAAACAAACCCCTATGAGACATTGTTTTCACATGAATATTTGGGTGGTGTTGTTCCTAAGAAGAACACACACCTGTTCTTTCAAATGAAATAGATCTGAGTTTATGTTTTCTTTTCTGTTTACATACTGAGGAAATCTTATTTTGGTTAATTCATATATTCACCTCAAAATCCAATGTAGATGGAGCATTGAAAGTAGGAGAAATAAATTACAACAGAAACGTAAAGGTGACAGTATACCAAACCAAGCACATGGCAACGTGTGACACGCTTGGAATACCGTCACTACTTTGGCATCCCGATTCCCTTTCGGTTTTATAAGCTTTTGAGGTCATGGACAGAAAGTTCGCACGAGTGTTGTATGTTCAGGCTGGTGGGTAAGCTTTAGAAACTAGAAAGGCTTGTGCCTGCTTATGGATCTTATGTCGTATTATGCTTTCCAGCACAGCAGATTGTGTTTGCAGCAAACCAATTTGTGCCCGTGAAGTCACTAATCAGAACGTGGGCACATCAAATATAATATAACCAAAATCTAAACGAATTTCCATATATTTTTATTCTGTTTTCGTACATCAAATTCTATGATTAAGAGAAAAAAATTTGTAAAACTTGTAGCCTAAAATTCATCCTAATTAACTCCCTCTGATTAAAACCCTACAAATTTACATGCTATTCTCTCCGTGTTTTTGCTACAATCTGCACCTTCTCAGGAATCATTGAGAAGCAAAAGCAAAGCAATAATAACTCACACAACTCACAACTTGGCCTTGCTCTTGCAATCTTGCCTCTTCACCTTCATGTCAGGAAACCCAATCGTCAGTTGGCATTCTGAAATCGCTACAGCGTGCTTCTTGATGAACCCCAAGAACGTAACCCTACCTGGAATCCTCGTTTTCGTTTCGACCATAATCTCACCCCCCATCACATCACTGATCAATTTGCTCATGTCGTTAGCCAGCTTGTCCGCCTGTAAAGTAAGCCGGCAGGGCAGCGTGGCATTGCCCCTCGCCGGAATGTTACCCGGGTACAAGTTTGCATTCCCAACCTGTGTGCCTTGGTAAAGAAGCAAAGTCTTTCCCTCGCCATGCCTGAAGCTTGCGTGGTTTTGATTCTCGATGTTGATCGTGAGGTTGAGGGTAATGTTGAGTTCGACCCGGACTGCTGGGAAGGTGATGCGAGGAGCCACGCCATCCACGGAGGTGGAGAGGATTTCGGTTTTTGGCTGTTTGGGCTTAAAAACGGTTAGGGCAAGAATCAGGGCGATGATGAAGAGTAGGAAGATCAAGAATAGGATAACACCAACGGCAATAAGACATGAACGTTTTCGCTTGTTGGGTTGGTTGTGGTTGCTATTTTCTGGCATGGTGTGAATTTTTTTTTAAGGAGAGGGTGAGAGAAGGAGAGTGACTTATAGAGAGAAGAGTATTTAAGGTGGTTGGGGATTGGGACTTTTGATTCAATGCTCAAATCGAACGGCCAACTAACACAAATTTGAACTGTGTCGAACAACTAACTTGAGCTTTCTTCGGGTCACCGTCTTTTAGTTGCTCCCCACACCACCTCTGTTTCACTTTTATTATTTAAGGAGAAAGGGATTCGAACACACCTATATCTTGACCAACAGTTACGGAGAGGGAGATTTAAAATCAAGTGAAAATAATATTCTTCTTCACTTGGAAGTGAGAGGTCTTAAGTTCGAATCTCGTGGATAGCGAATTCGATATCAAATTAGGTTGCCCATTGTGTGTCTGAGCCAAACTCCCCATACCCCTAGTGTAAAAATATCAATGTACTCAAAAAAAAAAAAAAATACAATGCTCTGTCTTGACCAACATGCCTAACCGGCTAACCGATATCAGATCAGCAGACCAAATTTTCAATTTTGCAGTTTTATCAAAACCTCTTTTGATGGAACTTTAGTATTTTACTTTAATTTCTCTCATGTTTTCCTTAATTTGTGCATGCAATCCTCTTAGTTTGTTATTAAATTACTGAAATCTAACCGTCAATTGTTATAGCAGCAGCATATCTTAAACAAATTTAAGGCGAGATTTAAGACAAGGGTAAAGATTGTGGTCGATGCAAAGAGAGGGAAAACTTCAGGGTTCACACGATCTTATTTGATATGAAAAACGACTAGTGCATGTCATGCATTGATTCACATTGCATAATATGTACAGAGTTCACGTAAGCAATGAGGACTTTTAGGGCAGGGAGTGCATTTTGCAGCAAAATCCACCTAAGCAATTTAGACTTCTATATATCATGCTCGAAAATAGCACTATCCTAACTATTAATGGTTTTAAAGTTTTTATGCACTATTCTTCAACAAGGTGGTTTTGTAGGACTAATTGTGTTGTTCGAACCTTAACAATTGATATCAGATCGTTTATTGTACCACGATTCGTAGTCAGACTTTACAGTATAGATGATTTTAACTCATCGTGGCAAAGAGAAGAAAATAAAACATGGGTAAATTGAAGCTCTCAGGTTTGAGGTCTATTACAATCTCATACAACATCTTTAAAACATTTCATTTTTATACCTCACGTACTATTTTCTTTCAAAATAATACCTCCGTTACATTTTTCATCCATTGATCCGTTAAGCGCTGACGTGACTGCCAAATGTGTGCCACGTGGCTGCCAAATGTGTGCCACATGACAAAAATAATAATTTTTTAATTTAAAAAAAAAAAACCTAAATCTTCTAAATATAATTTTTTTTTTAAAACCTAAACCTTCCGTTCGTCTTCCCCCTCCTCCACCTCCTCCTCCTCCTCCATCTTCATCTTCTTCCTCCTGTAACCCAGAAAAAAAAAAAAAAAAAAAACCCCTTATGTTCTTCTTCTCCCCCTCCTCCTCCCCTCTCATCTCCCCCATCTTCATCTTCTTCCCCCGACCCCCGTACCTGCAACCCAGAGAAAAAAAAAACTCAAATCTCGTCTACGCTTCGATTCTTCTCGCTCCTCTGACCTCTCGCACTTCGCTTCTCGATGCCTGGACCTCTCTCTGCTCCTTTCCCTCTTGTCCCTCGGCTCGTAGGACCGCTCACGATGGTCGCGCGAGACATCCCGGCCATCGTCGCTCGGCTCGCGTGACCGTTTGCGGGGAGATTTGTGGTTGTGGGGCTCGCGAGAGAGCTCGCGCTTGGAATCGCGGTCCGATCGGTGGTGGTGGCGATGGTAATCGGAGTCCTTTGACGATCGCTTTTCGTCGACATCACGGCTACAATGTTTGTCGTAGTCTCTATCTCGATCTCTGCTGTCGTGTTTGCTCGACTTGTCTTTCTCCATAGCTAGGGTTTCCAAGTTTGTCACTTTTCTCTCTCCCTCCAGATCGGGTTCAAGTGGATGAATTGGACAGAATGCAATGGATACGATTTTTATCTTTTTTTTATTTTTTTATTTTTTTTAGGGGTTTTTGAACATTAATCCTTGCAAAAGATTAAAATTAAGAAAAAACCCGGTGCTAGATTAAATATTCAATTTAATCCCTTGAGTGTACTTTTATCAAAATTTACATTCAATTTTTGTTATTTAATGTGTATTTTTATTTAATCTCTCCATATTAAATTTTAATTTTATTAATATGCACATATTTAGTTTTTTTTAATTAGAAATGAATGTAAATGAGAAAATATTAAAAAAAAATTTGTGATACAAAAATATATAAATACATAAGTGTTCAGAAATGATTGTGCCAAAATATATAAAATTGACTTTTTTGTACCGAAATATTTGTACCTACATGATTGTACCGAAATATATTATAATGAACCTAAATGTATGTACCGAAATGTATTATATTGAATTAATGTACCTAAATGTCAATACCGAAATGTATGTACCTAAATGTCAATACCGAAAATGTATGTACCTAAATATCAATACCAAAATGTATGTACCTAAATGTATTTACCGAAATATAATAATTGAATTAATGTACCTAAAAGTCAATACTCAAATGTGTGTACCAAAGTGTACGTAACGAAATACATTATATTGACCGAAATGCATTATATTGAATCAATGTAACTACATGTTTGTACCGATGGATATACCAAAATATTCAAATGTATTAATGTACCTAAATAAAGAACATACAAAATTGTTATCGGAATATATATTATAAAAAAATTAGTTGCCTAAATGTAGACATTAAAATATATTATGATGAATGAAATAAAAATTAAATTTAAATGTAATTAATACATTAAAATAAAAATAAAAGGATAAAATAAAACATCAAAATACAACTAATAAATGATATGATTAAATGTGCTAGGGACTAAAATTGGATTTTAATCTTACATATGGTTATAATCTAAAACTCATCTTTTTTAAGGATTAAAATGAAGTTTTCTATTTTTTTTATTTCGAAGATTTAGGTTTTTTTTTTAAATTAAAATATTATTATTATTTTTCCACGTGGCACACATTTGGTAGCCACGTCAGCGCTTAACGGATCAATTGATGGAAAATGTAACGCAGTTACGCATGTATTATTTTGAAATAAAATAGGACGTGAGGTATGAAAGTGAAATGTTTTAAAGATGTTGTATGAGGTTGTAATAGACCTCAAACTTGAGGGGCTACTATGTAATTTACCCATAAAACATCTTCAAGGTTATAAAATTAGAATTCACTAGAAATTAAATTTGGGAAGATTTCAAAATTGTTTATTAAAGATTATGAACGATAAATGCGCTATTCTCAAAGTTATTTATTTATTGATTTTAGAAGGAAGGCTCTTAAAAAATTAAAATATTGTTAGTGTAAACAATATAATTCAGCCAAAAAAGTCTAATGTTAGGAAAAGGCATCAAGTCTTATCCGTTGTCTTCAAAACAACGAGTCATGGAACCAAATTGGATACCAGAGTCTAAATTTTGCAAAGCTTAAAACTTTGCTATTCAATTTGATTATCGATCTACTCTGCTATCTGACGTGCATTAAACCTACCACAATTCGCAGCAAAATAAAATTGATCATTTGGTTTCTAGGATATTAAGAAGAAGAACAAAAAACAAAAACAAAAACAAAATCGAACCAATCTAATGAATTTTGTTGGAGTGTGAAAAATGGCGCATGACACAAGTTTGCTGTTACTTGCGGTGTTGGTTAGAATGCGATACTTCCACCTTTTGTTTTGTCTTATGTGATGGAATTATGTTTTTCCTTGTAACTTGTATAACGCAGCAAAGAAGCAATACCAATGTCACAAAATATATTCAAAATCTTAAGAAACTCGAAGATTATAGATTTAGGTAACTGGCACGAATAAACGAATCATATAAAACTAGAATTTTGTTTTCTTTGTGCATTGCTTCTTTCGAACAGTTTTGATACAGACGTTGACGTTAAAATTGCAGGAGCTGGTAAAGACCACGTCCACATGAATATTTGAACAATTTGAGCAAAGAGTTTAACCTGCCAGAGATTTTGATGTACATGTTGAACGGCAAGGTACCAGCCAACACATATCCAAACGAACTATAGTTCGCTTGGATTTTCCCTGCAAACGATCAGCCAAATTAATAGTGAAAGTTAAATTAATGAATTTGTTCGCACCCCCTTTGTACCACTCCTGCCTCTATAAGAGCATTTCCCACCACCATGCTCTTGTAGGGCAACAATGCCGTGCTGTTGGCGTACTTGAAGGCCACATTGTTATGGTTCAGGACGGATAGATTCACTTCGAGACTAACCTAGATGTCTTAAGGCCACGGAATCCACCATGGTTAGGGGAGGCTGTTTCCATGTACACCGTCATGAATAAGATCAGTACTGTAGCAGATATTACAACAAGAATGGAGGCCACTGCCAGGGCTATGTTTATGAGTCGGACAATTTTGTTTTCCAATCACTTCTTGCATACTATGAACATCTTTTTTTCGGGGCCTCTTCATGAGAAGACATATTAACTTAAATGCTTAATTTCTCTCTTTTGCGTTGCATGTCTTCCTAAACTTTAATCAAATTGTAGCAATAGTCCCTCAACTTTAATCAAATTGAAGCAATGGTCCCTCAACTAAAAATCTATTACCATTGGTCCCTCAACTTATCAAAATGTGTAGCTATAGTCATTTTCATCAATTTCGTCAAAATAAGTTATGTTGGAATAACCATTTATATAAAGGAAAACTAATGAAAATGGTTTGAAAACTTTGAGTTTTAACGATAAGGACAAAATAAAGAGTAAAGTGAATAGTACCAAGTTTGCCTCTTTAGTGTAAAAATGTGGTTTTTCGTTAAAGTGAACAGTATTGTGAGCTTTTCGTTAAAACTCCCTTTATATAATTAGAGTTCCTCAGCTCATCAAAATGTGTAATTATGGTCATTTTCGTCAATTTGATGAAAATGATTATAGCTACACATTTTGATAAGTATGGTTGCATATGCTTAAAAAGTTTAAGGTGAAATCAAAGGGAAACGTAAAAGTTGTGTTCGATGTAACAATACAGAGACTACTATCAGAGAAAATGATCTTATAATCTTATTTGATGTGAAGTACGACAACTCAATACTACGATTATTTCTAGATCAAATTTGAAGAAAAAGAATAAATAGGAACACTAATAAAAACATGTCTTGACACGAGAACTACAGAAGGGATTGTAACTTTTGTGTGTCTATGTGCACCTATAGTCCCCAACAGTCTTGCTACGGATATCGACGTCAAAACCGCACAAGTTGGTGGAGGTCACAGCAACCTTAGCCATTCCAAAGATCTTCACTTTGCCGGGGACTTTGGTGAAAGTGTTGAAAGGCATGCTACCCGCCAACATATCATAACTAACCGCGGGGTTGCCCATCAAACGATCAGCCAAAGCGGTGAGCGTAACATTCGTGCTTATGGTGGCTCCCGGCGCTACCTTTCCTACCTCTATAGCAGCCTCACCGACGTTCACGCCCTTGTAGAACAAGATTGCAGTGCCCTTGGTGGGCTTGAAGGCCACCTTGTTGCCGTTCTTGATAGAGAGAGACATTACCATGGTGATGAGTTTAGGCGCATGGTGACAAATTTCTAGGTTTCTTAAGACCAGTGCATCCACTAGGGTTATGGGGTCCTTTGGCTTGTAATTCGTAAGCCCTAGGATCAGCATTATAAAAAAAATTATGGCCACAAGAACTACGATCGCTGCCAGGGAGGCGAGTACCGGCTTTTGTTTCAGCATCGTTTTTAGCTTGGATAGGTCCATACTTTGTTCTTGTTCTTGCTATATTTTCAGGGCGACTTTGGTTTACCTGCATCCTATGGTTTGAACCCTTTACTTTTATATACTTCTCTCAATTCGCTCGCATGTCTTTCTTAATTCAGCATGCTCTACCTCTCCCTTTGTCATTAAATTCTCAAATCCCACCATATCTTGGTTTCGGCATGCTTATATTGACGATCAATCTGGGCGTGCTTAAACAATTTCAAGCCAATCGAGCTAGAAGACACTGTTGAAGAGACGGGTAAATATCGTGCCCGATGTGTCAATGTAGCAGGGTGAAAAAGTTGTGAACTTATTAGCTATAAGCAACAACTGCATGTCATGCAAGAAGGATTGAGCTCACATAATTATCTCATTTTATGAAGATCTCAAAGTTTTTCTTGTTCGGTCCTTTTAAGATTTTATTTGGCCAACCAAAAGAAGAGTTTGGGATTTGAGTTGAGAAATGCAATTTATGTTCAAAATATGAAATCCCACATTGGAAAATTAAGTTTACAACTTGAAACAGAGAAGTGATGTTACAAATCTGGTCACAACTCTTATGAGTTATGAGCAATTTTGGAGCAAATTGTTTCATTCTTTCACAGACTTGGTTTAACATGAAGAAATTAAGAGCACTTCCACCGGGGTGCAAATGTGCCAGCACCTAGTCAAAAAACCAAGATGGGGGTCAGTCCATTCATTCCAGCCCACAAACTTGCCTGGCACCCAGCCCAAGCCAGGCAACAGACCAGCCCATTTTTGACAGACCCAGAAACCGGCCTATTTGGCTGGTGCGTGTTCACTCGCAAGTGGGCGCTAGTAGGGGACATGGGTGCAAGCGGCGAGGCCCGCTGTCAACCCACTTGTTCTTCACCCGGAAGTAGGCGATGTAGCCCTCTCAGTGTCGTTGGATTTCCAACGGCTAGTTTTTCTAAACCGTTGGATTTCCAATGGTAAAAAAATTTAAATTTTACTTTTAAAATGGACCGTCCGATCACAGATCAATGGTCCACGTTTTTTCCCCAAAAAAAAATTAAAAAGGCCCAACGGTCAGAATTATGACCGTTGGCCACGTGGCAGCTCCTTGGCTCTTGGATTTGAATATTTTTCAAATCCAACTGTCCAGGTTAATTAACTACATTAAAATTTATTAAAAATTATGAAAAAATACAGAAAAATTATTTAAAAAATACATAAATTTTTAAATTTTTTTTTCTATAAATACCTAACCCTCATCTTCCACCTTACACCACATTTCAATATTTTCTACACTTTGAGAGAAAAAATGTCTACGTGGAAGCTCATTGAAGATGTTACATTGTGTGAATGTTGGGTTCACACAACTTATGACCCGATTACGGGTAATGAGATGGATAAGCGAGAAATGTGGAGTAAAATTACAAAAGCGTTTTGCGATGTACATGGAAAAGACGCCAGAAGTAGTCAAGGTCTTCAAGGTCGTTGGAAAAAGCTCAACTCATCCTTTACTTGTTGGAAAAACGCCATCTCTCATGCTTCCGGTAATCTACATAGTGGGACAAGTTTAGCAGATCATGTGACAATATTTTTATTTATTTATATGTATTCCACCCGCATCAATATTTTAATTTATTTATTTGTGTTACACCCACATTTTTTATAATACTGTCTTATCCCACATTTATAGACACTACAAGCACAAGCTTTCTACAATGTGAAGAACTACAACAAATCATTCAACAAATGGGAATGTTGGCAAATTGTCAAAGATTGCCCCAGATACAAAATTGTGTCAACCGGTCCAGAAGTTGTCATGCACGACATGGGTCTACACAGCTCGCCAGAACCAGACACGGCCGAACAAGAAGGCGACACATTTGAAGACACGGAAGGGACGCCTGAAGAAGTGTCGGAGACCCAACCGACTCGTCAGTCCCTCAGGCCTCAAGGTAAAAAGGCATCAAAGAAAAAAGGTAGTTCTTCCAAAAATGACTACACTAAATATATGGAGGAACTTGCTCGCCAAGGTGAACTGAATATGGCACGGGAAGCGGCTAGAGATAAGGAAAAAGCTGCTGCTATGGCAGCAATATTAGCAACTACTGAGAGACAAAGAGAAATAGTTAATCGAGAGAACGAGATGATTAGAGAAGCACTTAATTGAGAAAATGAGATGCTTAGAGAAGAAAGGATAGCTCAAGAAGATCGTGACATTATGAACAAGTCTCTAGTAGGACTGTCTCCGAATTCAAAACATTTTTGGACATCGAAAAAAAGAGACGTTGTGCGAAGGAGGCGTGAAAGAGATGCAGAAACAAGTCGAGGGGGTTATAGCTACACAAATCCTAGCAACGAAGATCCTAGCACCACATATCCTAGCTCCAGAGACTTTGTATAATTTCGTATTTATTTGTAGTACTTTATTTAATTTCTTGTGTAATTTCTTATTTATTATTAGTACTTTATATAATTTCTTATTTATTTTTATTTATAGATGTAATTTCTTATTTATTATTAGTACTTTGTGTAATTTCTTATTAGTACTTTATGTAATTTCTTATTTATTTTTAGAACTTTATGCAATTTCAAATTTTTTTTTTGTACTTTATTTAAACACATCAAATAAGATTACATAACCTCACCAAATAAACTTAAAAAAAAAAAACACACCAAATAAAATTACATAAATTTAAAAAAAAAAAAACACTTTATTCTTCAACCACAAGCTCATTTTAATTATCTTCACCTTCTTGCAATCCCCACTGGTGCTCAATCAAGTGATTCTGGCAGGTTACATGCCAGTATGGCTCTTGCACATCAGTGTACCGCTGAACGCTCAATTCATTGTAACGTCCATCCCGTTCCAACGGCTCGTGTTGCACGGGTTCTTCGGTCCGGTCATGAGCACAGTAGATATGTGTTCTTGAGTTGTTCATGTATCAAATGAAGCCACCGTTTCCAAAATGATACTTTTGGCTCATTTTCTGTTGCCATAAGCTCCTTGCCACACACTTGGACAATTTTTCCAAGTCCAATACATGCAGTCAATGCTTCCAATCATGCTAGGGAAGCCTCGCATCTTACCCTTCCTCAGAAGCCTTCGCATGTCACTTGGCATGGGTGTCCAGAGGTACTCATTGGTGTACAGGGCTTCAATTGCAGAGCAAAACCGCATCAGGGACTCCAAAACAGTTGTTTTTCCCATCCTCGCGATCTCATCCACTTGATCTGCAGATGCTCCATATGCAAGCATTCGCAAGACAACCGTAATTTTTTGCTCTGGAAGAAGACCTAGAACACGAAAAGCATCGTCTTTTTGCACAAAGTATGGATCATGGTTGCAAATAGCAATCATGATTTTGTTGAACAAACTTCGTTGCATTCTAAAACGACGTCTAAAAACATGATCAGGGAATACGCTGTTGGGAATAAAATAATCTTCCAAGAGATCTTTACCTCGTCTTTCCCTTTTTCTATCGAAGTTTGCGGCACGTCTGGGTTTGGCTATCTGACCCACAGCTTCCATGACACGGTGGGAATGCGAGGCCCTCTGCCTTCTATGGTCATCATCCGAGTCCTCCTCCATTGTGAAAGCCTCATCTCCACCTCCACCTTCCTCAAGATTGATCAATTATTCTTGTTGTGCCAACAATCTTTTTTGTTGCTCCACAAATTGTTTATACACTCTCCTTGAAGAAGACATTGTAAAAAAAAACTCAAGATTTGAAAACGATGAAGAAGGATTCTAAGCTAAAAAGAATGATTGAGTTTGGTGTGAGGATAGATGTAAAGATGTATGGTTTATATGGACCAAAAAAAAGGATGAGGTTCTGGACAATGCCACGTGGCACTACGTGATTAGTTGAAAATCTTATCGAAATCTTGGCTAAATTATTGCAAACAGGAAGTGACACGTGACGCGTCGGGATTGGTTGAAAATCTTATCAGAAATCTATCCACAAAATAGTACGTTCGGATAATGACACGCAGCGTAATAAGATTGGTTGAAAATCTTATTGTAATCTTGGCTAAATTATTGTAAACAGATAGTGACACGTGGCTCATCGAGATTGGTTGCAAATCTTAGCGGAAATATATTCACAAAATAGTGCGTTCGGATAATGACACGTGGCGTTATGAGATTGGTTAAAAATCTTATCCGAAATTAAAACTATTTTATTTATTTATTCTTTTATTAAAAAAAAATTAAAATATTTTAAATGGGCTGGGTGCCAGCGCATTTTGTAGGGGAGAAGATTGTTTGTGCCAGCGTATTTTTAGACTGGGTGCCAACTCATTTTTTTAGGGATGCAGATGCTTTGGCCTATTACTGTTCACTGGGGTATATTACTGTTCGCTTGAGTGGATATGCGTTGGGTGCTGATGCAAAGTTTTTAGGAATGGAATTGCTCTAAAGGAATGACAATGATTGATAGGGTGAGTCGTACATCGTATAAGACTGATTCTGACAGTTTATACTTATTTTCATAAATTCAACAAGCGTAAATAGTCACACTAGCACTTTATAGTTCCACAAATACGAATGCCTAAGATTAGTCCCTGCACCAGCACGACTCATCTTAACATCTTAACATTTCTCTCGAAGAAATGAAATGAAAAATATTTAATCGCAACACCAGAATCAGCAGAAATCCAAGACTCATACAATAAAATGTTTTGGGAAATATCATGTAGCAAATAATTCAAAATATACTACAAGAGTGGCAAATCAGTAAATTCAGCTCGCACAAGCAGACAGACCATAAAAATCCAGAAAATAAGAAAATCCGAGATAGCAAGCAAAAAACAAAAATCATAGTTTTATCTTGTATGTGCAGTGTTGCTGTCCGACAGTGACGTTACCGACATCGATTCTGAAGTCGCAGGAGGAGGTCGAAACGACATGAATCTTAAAAATCCCCAAAACGCTGACTTCCCCGGAGACTTTGGTCAAAGTGTTCAACGGCAGCGTTCCGGCCACCGCGTCCGAAAAGAGCTCCGACTTCCCCAGCAGCCGATCCGCCATGATTGTTAGTGTCACGTTCATGGACTTGGTCCGGTCCGCGAATATCTCGCCCGACCCGATTTGGGCCTCGCCCACGTTGGTCCCTCTGTAGTTAAAAAACGCAGTGCTGTTTTTGTACTTGAACCCGACTTTATTCGGGTTATTCACGGATAAGTCCACGCCCAGAGTCAGGTTCACGTCCACGCTGAGACGTGGAATGTTGAGTGCCAAGTCGAGGTCTTTCAAGACGACGGAGTTGACCGTCGTGGTGGGATCCTTGGCTTTGAACACCGTCAGGCAGAGGATCACGAGTACGATGGTTGCGACCAACACAACAGATGTCGCCGCCAGGCAGACGTTTCTGCAGGTTCGGGAGCGGCTGGGGGGGAAGGCATCTCCACCGTACACGGCTTTCATTAATCTCTCTGAAAATGCTCGATTGCCAAAAGATAATCTTTTTGTAACTGCCTTTTGTATAAAGGTGGAAGCTTTTGGTGGTGGGTTGATATTACAGTGGATGGAGTGTTGGTAGAAATTTTTAGCTGTGACAGGAACATGGATGGTAGATCATGTATTTTTATGCAAGTGGTGAAAATTTTTAATTTTTAAGTTATTAACCTTTTAACACACATAACTCACCATTTATATAGGAAGATGTGGTGTACCTTGTATGACAATCATACTGAAAAATCTCTCCTAACCTAGGAGTTTGAGCCCACAGAAGATCCAAGACGTGTTAATGGGGTTTTGAGACGTTTTCGGAGCCAACTAACCTAAATGGTTAGATTAGGGTTTATTGGTGAAGTTGATTTTTGTGTACTTTAGCATAAATCTCTCATTCTCAATTCGTTGTATAAAAAAATTTATTAGCAGAGATAAATTGAAAAATGTATCTAATTATAAGCCTTGTCGTCCTCTAAATTTTCACATTAATTTTGAGCCCCTTACACTTTTAGGCTATGTGACTGGATCAATGAGACTCACTCATGTGCATCTCAACACACTAACAACAAAAATTAGCGGAAAGACCAAATTTATTTACAAAAGATTCATTTTCAAGGACTAAATTGATTGCTGTTTTTTGTGATTCACATGTTCTTTTTTCATTGTCTTCAAATTTTCGTAAATCCAACTAAAGTTTTTAAAACACATCAATTCATGTTACTAACAAAAAATTTCATGGTTTTTAATGGTTGTACAAACTCATTGGTTGCTGACCCATTCGTCGGGGCTCGAAGAAAAGGAAAGTTGAGAAAGTCTATTCTTGCCGTAAAAGTCCTGTTGGCAATGAGCTTTGAAGAAAAGGAAAGGTAAGAACAGTATAATAGGTGGCTTTTTGCTTTTGGCACCAACTTATTTCCAAAATTTCCCTTAACCTTAGCATTGCCACTTTGCTAATGTGTTTGCATTTTATGATACAAATTCCCATGTTATACATGCAAATAGTTATAAGAACATTTATCTGATGTTTTCTACCTCATTCAACAACTTAATTACACTCCCACTGTTTTGGTTGGAAGTTGATTAGAAGAGTCTTCATTCCATCGACATCATTTCCTTTATAATTTATGTTAAAATTACTTGTAAAATGTAATATGAAAGGTTTAGTTGGCATGTTAACTTTCAGAAACATGAGATTAACGACAATGAATGTGCATGATATTTCTTTTTATCCTACTGTGTCGTCTTCATCTTTTGTCTTAAAAGCCTTCCTTTTTTTTTTTTTTTAAGGAAACGATAGAATTTCATTGCCATAATCAGCCACTTACACGGATGTCAGTTGGGTACATATGTTCTAGTGATCAATTTCTTGATCTAGAGGTAATAAGCACAAATTACAAATAATTGAAACCCCGAAACGGCTATCACACAAATCACACCTCTACAATGAGGAGTCCCGAGATTGATATGTCCCATAAACAAGACGTGACATACCAAAAATCGAAAATTCCATTGGGTTACTAATTCATGTTTAAATTTTCATTATCTTCCCCTTTTAAACAATATTTTTCAGTTGTGTATGAATTGTTGCTTTCACTTTGTTTCTTTGGTGACTCAAAATTGTAATATTAACCCGTGCTCTTTTATACATGCGTTAAGTTCCAGTTCCAAGTTCATATGCATCTCTAGGTTCATTTCTTTCATTTTTAGAATCCTCAACTCCAATGGTTACCAGTTTTCTTTCATATATGTTTTTCTTTTAGTAATTTATGTTTTAATTTTTCGTTCTCTTTCAATTTTCGTAAATATGAGTTTTTGAAAACACACAAAACTTTTGATGCTTTTACACACTCATTGTTTGCAGACCCATTTGTCCAGGCTCAAAGAAAAAGGAAGGGGGGAAAGTTGTATTCTTGCCATAGATTTTCTGTTGGCAGTGAGCCTTGAAGAAAGTGGAAGGTGATAACAGCGGAAGATGTGGCTTTTTGCTTTTGGCCTTTTGTTTTCTTCATTTTGCTAAATGTTGAGACTTGAGAAAATAACTTCTAATGTTGAACACCCCAATTCAATGTGAAAACGTAACCTAATCATGTTAGCATACAAACTTGACTTTTAAATATTTGACAATTACATAATGTTCATATATAAATTAGAGGCATTCACATTAAGCTAACTCGACAGGAAACATATCTCATTGGTGCAATAGAAAATGTTGACATTAAACAATGAGGATCTTTTTCCCCATCCGTTGCTTGACAGAGCTCATAGAAAAATATTTTACCTTGTACAATGGAGAGCAAACTAATCAACACGTAGCCATAATCATTGCAAAATGACACATATTACTGTGTAGAAAAAGAGAACAAAAATTAGTTGAATGCTTCATATATTTCTGTCTACTTAAATCATTACTTTACATAAAGTGAAAACAAAAAACATAACTTTTTAGGACGTGCATGGTAAAGAAAAAGTTTCTCTTTATACAATACATTTAAAATATATCTTAACAATTACAATGAAAAAAAAACTAACACAATACACTTTTAGAGGCGCATAGCACCCGTGATGCAAAAACGTCTCTCGCACGCACATTAGTGCATGTGGAGAGGCTAATAGGTATGAAATTGTAATGGCATTTCTTAGTTACGTTTGACATGGTATGTATGTTCATCGTTTCTTTATCTCTAAAAAAAGTTATATTAAATAAAACTGATAAAAGTCACAGTCTATGTGTGTGTTTAAATTTATGACAATTAAAAAAAAGAATTTAAAAAAGGAAAAGTAGGAAGTGGGAGAGAGAAAGGAGAGGAATAAAACTATAGTTACGTGTAGGTGAGAAAAGGAAAGCGAAAACAAAAACTTGTTTATGCAAAATTATTTTAATGTCCATATTTTTTTGTTAATTTTCTTTCAATTAAATATAAAAAAGGTATAGTAATAATTTTATTGATTTTTGGTTCACAAACAAAGCTCCATAAATATGCAGTTTAGAAGTTTAGGTTTGCAATACGTTAGGTTGCGCTCAAACGATGAAATAAAATTTGTAAAGATACTGTGAAAAGGATCGAGTGTTTGAAAGCTATATATTTAGGAAGTTTTAACGTAAAACCCGTGGTACTGTTCATTTTAATGAAAAACCACATTTTTACACTAAAAAGTCAAATCTGGTACTATTCATTTTACCATTTATTTTGTTTTTATCGTTAAAACTCAAAATTTTCAAGTCTTTTTCATTAGTTTTCCTTATATTTAACAATTGCAGCTAGGATTGTCAATGTGTAAGATTATTATTCAAGATATTTCTATGCTTTACCAAACTTTAACTTTATCAAGATATTAACTTGTAAGTAGGAGGATGGTATCATGATAGTGATCTTAATATTTATGTTTAGTGTATGTAGTTAGGCCATCATGGGAGAATTTTTTTTTTTTTGAACAAACAATATTATCTATATTAAATGGGAGGGGGTGGATTTATAGTCTTACTACAGGCTATCAATAATGTGATTACCTAAGACCTCTCACTTACAAGTAAAGATAAATGCTATTAGACCGTAGTACTAAGTAATAAGCCATTATGAGAGAGTTAGATTTGTTAGTAGTCACTTTCATGTTGATATAGAGGCATTCATCGTTAGGAGTTGTTTTTGCCTACCGTGTCGATATAAAGGTCTTTATCGTCGAAATTTGGTTAAGTTTAATAGCTCTTTTGTGTCATAACTAGTGACGTAAACATTTCTATTCACTTACAATAAAATCATATCAAACACAACATACATTAAAACACCTAAAAATGGTCCTGCGAACTAGCAATGCAACCAAGCAATGGAAAGACAATAAATTTAGTAATGGCTAATTGCTTTGGTGGAACCAAAATAGGCAGTGCAGTTGTCTTCTCTAGCACTAGGGTTTAAGCTTAGATGTTCATATTTCAAATGAAAGCTTAAATAACGTAAACCACACGTTTGAAGGGATTTATTCATCGTTGAAAAATGACCAAGCAAAAAAAAAATGATGAGAGAAAAATAGCATCCTCAATGAGTAGGACAAATAAAAAAGAATAATGTGAAGAAAAACAAATTGCTTTACAAGAAAGATAAACTATTTAACAATCACGGGATGATCTAGCGGTTGGGGACAAGCTCGAATAAGCATTTAGAACGGGTTATGGGTCTATTTCGTTGGCAGAATCGATCACATCCATTCAAGACTTCAGGGATCCCAAAAATGTGATGACAAATTCCACAATAATGAGAAATAAAAATTAATCGTTCGATGTCGCCTAGTGGCTGTGTACGAATGTCAGGCTCATATTTAACATGAAACGTTTTGGGTTTGATTTATGGCGCTTGTGAATCACACAATGGTGTCCAATGAGAGGTTGAAAGACCTATGTATATTGGGTACCCGAAAAAGTGGACTAATTTGACGAAGTTACCAACTTGTCCCTTTAAAAAAAAAGTAAAATGAAAGATTTTCACTTGAAATTACGTGTCTAACTGTGTTTTTTTTTGTCCATTCATTAATCGTCAATTCTGCACACGCAATGCAATATTTTGGAAGCTTCTAAAATACCAATTTCATGGAATCATGGCACATTTGCATCTGCGGTTTGACTAATCATGTGTCCTTTGGCACTGTTTTAAAAAGTGCTAAAAACCCTAATCAACATTTCTTAAATTGAGCATATCATAAAAATACTAATACTCCTTTCTAATATAGAACATCACTTATAAATGTAAGCGCTTTCATTAGACATATATAAAAAAGTTATTAAAAATCTAAAAGCTTTTAGAAAAAATAATTTGAAACACTGTTGCAACTAAGCACTCACAACTTCTTATGACAGATGTTGGTAAAAACGTTTTTGGTTTTTTGAAAATATTTTTAGCTGTTTTAGCAACATATAAATTGCCATTATTCAAGAAGTACTTTAAAATGCTTTTAGGTTTTTAATAAGAATCTGGTTTTTAGCTATTGTAGACAAATATACATCCGACATTAACGATTAACAAATGAGTCGTTTGCTTATGATCTAATATCCTAGTAAATAAGGTATTGGGTTTTCACACATACGTTTTGGATTCAAAACTTTCATTCTTCTAAATTATTGTAATAGTTTTGAACCCTTCTCATTTTTATCAATAATTTATTATTAAAAAAAAAACACTGAAGAGCCAATGTCTTTCACTGTTGACACGTTCCCAACCCCTACATGCACATAAAGACATCGACAGTGACACATAGCAACATACACATGCACGGCATGCAACTATTTCATATAGCCAAGGACACCGACCTCTCCAACTCTCTTTGCCTTTGCCTCTGCACTTTGCTAATTTTTTATTAAATGGTCGTGCAGTTTGGTAAAGGCAAAAGTGTGTGATATTCACACTAGAGAGACAGATCAAAGGTCAACTTTTAACAATATTGATATTGTTTCCAACTTGGTAATTACCACATGTATAATCTGTCAGGTGTAGAGTTTTATCACAAATGTGTTAGTTGGAGTAAGGTTAGGATATTTAAACTCTTCTTTTCTCACTGATACATTCAATGTGGGACATCTCATTGATACGGTCAATATGGGATATTTCAACACACTCCTTCACGTGAGACCCAATTAGTGGGTCACACGTGAGAGATTCACACATCGACAATCACGTGAAGTCAAGGGGACTCACCCTACACGTAGGGTCAAGGAGCCCACCATCATCGCGTGGTGCCAAGGGGACCCACCCATCATGTGGTAGTACAGTATGGGCTCACTCTCTGGCTCTGATACCATGTAGAATTATCAAAGAGACAGGTTAAAGGTCCACTTTCAACAACACCGATAATGTCCTCAACTTGGTAATTACCACCTGCACAATCCATCAGGTGTGAGATTTTATCACAAAATACCTCGATGTTAGTTGGAGTGGGGTTAATATATTTAAACTCTTATTTTCTCATTGATACGGTCGATGTGGGACATCTCATTGATATGGTCGATGTGAGACATCTCATTGATACGGTCGATGTGAGACATTTCAACATTAACGATATAATGACATATACTAAATCGTTGTATCATTGACACTAGTATATGGCTACACAAAGTGTCTATGAAATGTATTTTTGTTCTTAAAATTGGAGGAGAAAAGAAAAGAGTGAGAGAGAACATGAGAGTGGAGAGAGAGGGAGAGAAGCTTAATTTATTTATTTTTTAATTTACGTTATTGTCCTTAACTTTTTAGTTGTGATAGAAGACTAATTAGTCTTTTCACCCTCTTTTGGTTGACAAAGAGGGTCATATTAATATGTAGTTTAGATTTTTCTTTACAAACGATAGTTAATAGGTTAAATTGTTAGTTGTTACGGAGAAGGGGTTTTAGTAGAGCTCAAACACACACCACGATGTATGTGCATAATTGTTTTCTGCCACATGTAGGTGAAGAATCGAAAAAAACAAAAACAAAAAAATTTAATTTTTGCGAAATTACATTACTACTCATGATTTATTGTGTAATAAAAGACTAAATTATCGCTTTACCCTTTTTTAATTGACAAAGAGAGTTATAAGTAGTTTAAATAAAATAGGATTTTTATCGCAAATGGTACTTGAAATTGACCCCCCCCCCCATCAAGATGGTCCCTAAAATTGAAAATCAATCAATGTTGTCCCTGAAAATGGGTGTTCCAAATCAATATAGTTATTCCGTTAAAAATTATGTTATGTGATGACATGGCATATAACTGGATTCCACAAATCTAATTAAATATTGCCACGTGGATTATAAATATTTAAATAATTAAAAAACAATTTTTATCTTTTGTATAATTAAACACTTAAAAAAGGAAAGAAAAAAAAAACACATCTCCTCCTCCCACCTGAACGAGAAAAACTTGTGTGGGGCTTTACTTACCACTAAACATTGCTGAGTGACACTACAATCCAATCAAAACTCGCCACATGGCAAATCTTAAATATAATCTTTTAAATTTAAAACTCCTATAATTATTTTTCCTACTAATTAATATACACCATAAAATTTAATTAGTGGTTCTTCCCCCCCCCCCCCCCTTCTCTCTCTCCTTTTAATTTCTTCCCAAACTTTCTCTATCGTCTTCTTTCCTACTCTGTGTTTTTTCGTTCTTCGTAAAAATATGGTCACAAGGGCAACAAAATGGAGGCATATGTTTATGCTTAAATCATAGCACAATGGATGTGGGATTTCATTTCTTGCTATAAATGTAATAATTCGATTTACTACGAAAGCATTTATACTTGAATAACAATATTTGAATCAAGTATTATGACACTAGCTAATTTAAGGAACATAACGAAGACGAGCTATCAATTTCTAATGTCTCGTTGAAATGCCCTTTGGTCAAAATGATCGATGCTACAAACAAAAACAAAACGATTACATGTCCATATTTTACACAAAATACTGTTTCACAACTACTTTGTTTTTTTATCATTGTATACCAGACATCTAATTTAACTCCAGAACCGTGGAAATAGTATTTTACCTCTTCTTAATGTTGTGGGAGACTGCCTAACTATGGCACTTCTTCATAATTGATTGCCCCAAAAGATACTTGAATTATTACAAAAACTCGGTTACTTAGCAGAGCGTTAAAAGGCATTCCAATTCAAACACTCAAATGCATATCTAAGAGGAAAAAAAATTAACTATTATATTAATCTTATAGTGTATAATAATTAGTAAAAAAATAAGGGTAAATTACATAGTAGCCCCTCAGGTTTGAGGTCTATTACAACCTCATACAACATCTTTAAAACATTTCACTTTCATACATCCAGTACCATTTTATTTCAAAATAACACATCCGTTAGATTTTCCATCCATTAGTCTGTTAAATGCTGACGTGGCTACCACATTTGTGCTGATGTGGCTGCCACGTGGAAAAAAATATTTTTGTTTTAAAACCTAAATCTTCTAAATATTAAAATTAAAAAAAAAAAAAAAAAAAACTAGAAAATCCCGAAACCCAGATCCCTTCCTTCCCCCCCTCCCCCACCCTTCTGCAACTCCCAAAATCCTCTCTTCTCCCCGCAACCCCCAAACCCATATCCCCATCTTCATATTCTTCCCTGCAACCCAGAAATGATAACCCCCCACCCCAAAACCAGAAACCCAGAACACCCCCGCCCCCCCCACCCACGACCCTCCCTGTGCACCCCCTAACCCGCGACCCTCTCTCCCTCCGCACCCACCCTCTTTCCTTCTCTACACACCCTCCACTCTCCTCTACACACCCCCTACCGCCGACCCAATTGCTTGTTCTACCGCCACATACCTGCAACAACAAAAAGAAGAAGAAGAAGAGGGATGAAGAAGAAAAAAAAGAAACCCCCCAGGCCCTGCCGCGACCCACGACCCACCTCTCTTCCCCCCGCTCCGCCGCGACCCACGACCCACTTTCCTTCCCCCCCCCCCGCGACCTTCCCGCGAACTGGGCTTTTTTTTTCTTTTTTTTTCTCTTTTTTTTCTCCCTCTTCTTCTTCTTGCAGATTTGGGGGGGGGGGGGACGAACTGGGGGTTTTTTTTTTTTTTTTTGGGAGGGAAGGATGTGGGTTTCTGGGTGAGGTGGGTCGTGGGGGAGGGAGGGTTGCGAGGGGGGGGGTGGATTTCTTCTTTCTACATTTGGAGATCTGGGGCGGAGTGGTGACAGAGAGCTGGCGGCGAGAGGCTGAGCTGGAGAGGTCGGCTATGGATGATCAGTTGAAGTTGCAGAGAGCGAGCAAACCAAAGAAACCCTTTTGCGCTTTGATGGTGAGGAAAATGAAGGGAGATAAATGTGAAGGGGAGGTTCTGGGTGAGGTGGGTCGCGGGGTGGGGGGTGGCGTGGTGGTGGGGGGATTTCTTCTTTCTGGGTTTTTGGTTTGGGGGGTTCACGGGGTGGGGGTTTCTTCTTTTTTGGTTTTTTTTTTTTTTCCCCCTTCTTCTTCCAAGGTTCAGGGGTTGGGGGATAATGGGATATGGGTTTCAAGTTTTCAGGTTTTTTTTTTTAAATTTTTTTTTAATTTTTTTTTAAAAGATTAAGGTTTTTTTTAAAAAAAAATTAATTTTTTTTGCCACGTGGCACACATTTGGCAGCCACGTGGCACAAATGTGGCAGCCACGTCAGCACTTAACGGATCAATGGATGGAAAATGTAACGGAGGTATTATTTTGAAATAAAATAGAACGTGAGGTATGAAAGTGAAATGTTTTAAAGATGTTATGAGGTTGTAATAGACCTCAAACCTGAGGGGCTACTATATAATTTACCCAAAAAATAATTATGGGAGTTTCAAATATAAAAAAATATATAAGATTGGCCATGTGGCGAGTTTTGAGTACGTTGTAGTGTTACTCAGCAAAATCCAATGGCAAGCAAAGCCCTGCACAAGTTTTTCTCCTACTGAACACAATCACATCTGCACTAATCCCTCCTCACAATTTTAATTGCCAATGCATCAACAACCATGGAAGAAAATGCCGATAATATCGGCGAAATATCGCCGATATTATCGGTTTTTCGCGCAATGGATATTTTAATAGGTATCCGTAGGGTTTTCGTCAAAATATCGCGATAATATCGATAATATCGCGATATTATCGATATTATCGCGAAATTTCGGAACTGTGCACGTCGGAGACGAACGCCGGAGCTTCTACAGCTCCGGCCGACTGTAAAACAGCCCCCTAGACTCCGATCTAGGTATGAAAATGAAGCCCAAGGGAAGAGGAAGAGATCTATACCATTTTCAAGGCATGCCGTGGTCGGAGCTCGATGGAGTTTCGCCTTGGAACCCACGGTCCACACCGGAAACTGGGTTTTGGTTTTCTCCAAACTTTTGCACCGGTTTTGGTCTTCGGGACTCATATGTTTGCGATGTTCGGTGGTTTTCAGCACAATCGACAGAGAGCTGAGCTTCAGCTGCGTCGTCGTTTTGATCCTCAGCTTCTCAATTTTAGTCTCTGGGATCTTCTGGATCCCATGTTTCCATGCAATCATCTCCCAGTTTGATGCCAGACAGGAAATTAAGCTCAGTGAGGCCACAGAGCCCAAGAAGAAGGCAACGCAACCACCAAACCCCAGGCAAAAGTAGCCGTCTTCCAACAACAGAAAGCAACAAAAAAAATTCACAGTGAAGAACTGCAGAGAGGATGCTTCTCCTCTCTCCGCCACTTCCACCGCTTGCACTATCCCCGGTGTCCAGCCTTCCTCCTCCGCCGCCGAGCTCAAAGCCGCCGCAGATCTGAGAGAGATGAGATTGGGAAATCGAGACTGAGAGAGATGAGATTGGGTTCAGACTTGAGAGAGTTCGAGAATGTGTGTGCGTGTCTGTGAATCAGAGATTCAGAATGAGAGACAGAGAGGAGAGGACTGAAAAACTTAAGTTGGATTGGACGGTTGAGATTAAATCTCAACCAATCCGACGGTCCACATAATTCTTAAACCTATTTAAATTAAACATATATTTTATAAATGTCTCAGTGTGCGTGTGTGGTGACGTGTGAGAGTCTCTGACTCTGTGTATGTGTGTGGTGGCGTGTGAGAAAAAAAAAGCATTCAAATAATTCATAACCTTGTCTCTGACCCTCTGTCTCTGACTCTTGACAACTTTTACAACTTTTGACAAGATAAAAAGTAATGGTGATTTCATCAAGATTCTAAATCACTCATGTCTCTTACCCTGCAATGTATAAAGTGTAAAATATTGTAGTAAATCATTATATATAAATGATTATGGTGTGTTTAATCTTTTTTTCATTAATTACTACATATTTTCTACACTCACAGTGTTTGCCAGCTCGCTGTATAATCAACTTAAATCAGTTAAATCCATCATGCAATGCATTTCCTTCCAATTTTTTTGTGATAAACTAATAGATAATTGACTAAATAAACATCTTGCAAAGTTTCAATAAAAATTTCCAAGTTTTTCTTACAATTTCCGTGGTTTCCATATTATTTTTATCGATATCGATATTATCCCGATATTTCCATCGATATTTCCGTGTTTTCGGACTACCGATATTTCCGATATCATCGATATTTAATACCTTGTCAACAACTTTGAAAAGTTTGGTGATGGAATTGATATATTAAGCCAAAAAATTAGCTTCTGCTTCTCCACTCCCGTCATTGCCTCCTGCAGCATTACCACCACCTTCTACACCAGCTGCCTCTCCTCCGGCTACGTCAGAACCCCCACCGGATGCTTCCACTCCACATCCATCAAAAGACTATCCCCCTCCCTAATCTTCCCCAACACCTCCAGCAGAAGCCTCACCGCCACCTAAATCCACGGAGTCCCCATCTCCTCCAGCTGATGTCCTGTCCCCTTCGTCCGATTCTCCACTAGCACCAGAAGGAGAAGCACCAAAGTAATCTCGTCCATCCCCCACCGTCACACCTCCTCCATCTGGTTCCAAATATGGTCCTCCACCAGCTGATAACTCACCCCCTGCACCCACGATGCAATCACCACCTCCTTCGGTCCCTTCACCTCCTGTTACTCTCTCCTTTCATTTCCCCATTAATTGAGAAATTAGTTCAATGAGAAAGGATTTGGGCGTGGTTGTGTTTGGGCGGGGGAGAAGAAAATGAACACATCTTCTTCTTTTTTTCCTTTCCTTTTTTTTTTTAAGTTTTTAATTATACAAAAAGTAAATTTATTTTCAATTATTTAAATATTTTTAATCCACGTCCCAGTTATGTGTCATATCATCACATAACAGAATTTTTAACATAATGAATAGATTGATTTGCGACACCCACAAAGACAAGTTTGATTGATTTTCAATTTCACAGACCATTTTGATGGGGTGAGTCAATTTCAAAGACCATTTATGATAAAAACCTAATAAAATATTACATTTGTGCTGCATTTGTATTGTAAAAGTCTTTTATTGGCAGTAGATTTGTAAGAAATGATTTGATTAATTGGCACTTGGGCTTGAAATTTGAATCAAACGATGCATTGTAGAGCAACTTTAATGAGATACAACATTAGTCTGACTTCTATGTCGATGATACAACGACATATAACGTTAAATTTATTTTTATCCTTATATTATGAAAAGTTTTATAAGAAGATCAAGAGGCTGGCTATCCTAGTCCATTTGGCAACTTGTAAGAATGAGAAAATTTTGCTTCCAACAACCAAGCTATTCAACGCTAAATTAGCAAAATGAACAGTTAGCTAGATAAATTTGAGCTATATGTTTTAATTCCGTGAGCAACGGTTGAACTAGCCTAAATGGAGAGAGAGAAATAATAGAAGTTAACCTGAAAATACTATTAAATTTAAAATTGACTTTTGCTTTTGTGTTCTCTTTCCTCTCGACCCTTTCTATTTGTTCTGGTCGCGTCTATATGCCCGTTGCACCACCTATTTAGTAATTGACTTTTGCCATAGAGACAAAAAATGGACGAGAAATGAGGATTACGAAAGCAAATGTAGAGCAGAGGTGATGAGATTTGACGGAGAAGATAAGGGAGAGTTAGTAAAAGAAATGCTTTTAATAGAGGTGACAAATCAATCCATTGCGTTGTTAATGAGCACCCATTAAGACCGATTTAGTTTGATTTCATTCTACACAATTATTACCACTATTAATCTCACCTCTATATTATACTAATATCACATTAAACGGTTTTTATTTTTAGTACATCGATATTTTTATAGGAAAACTAATGAAAATAACTTAAAAACTTTGAGTTTTAACATTAAGGACAAAATAAAGGGTAAAGTTAATAGTACCATGATTGACTTTTTAATGTAAAAATATAGTTTTTCGTTAAAGTGAACAGTCCCGGAAGTTTTTTGTTAAAGTTCCTTATTTTTATATTAATGGAAGAGAGAGTTTGTCAAAGCCACACAATTGGCACTCATATTAAACGGTCTTAACCGGTACCTATTAACTATATAATGCATCGATTTACCACATATCTACTCCTAGAGAAAGAAGAGAGAGTCTTGAAGGATTTGGGTGGAGAAAAAAATGAAGAGAGAGTAAAAAATTGCTTCTAGAGAAAGATGGAGAGAGAAAAATGGAGAGGAGAGAGAGCAAAAGAATTGCTTCTAGAAAAAGATGGGAGAGAATCTCAAAACGTTGGGGGGAAAGAATCTCAAAAGTTTGGGTGGGAAAAAAATGGAGAAGAGAAGAGTATAAGAATTGCTTCTAGAAATATATGACAGGGTCTTAAAGTAGGAGTGAGTTCGGTACGGTTACCGTACCAAAATCTTCGTACCAAACTTTCGGTTTGGTAAAATCTATTACCACTACCGTACCAAACTTTTGGTATACCGAAGTTTGATATTGCCAAAAGTTCGGTTGGCATGGTATGACAATGGTAATTGCCATTTCGTTTTGGGACAAAATCATTTTTTGTTTTTTTTAACCCAATCTTTTTGTACCTTTATCTTATACATTGTAGCTTAAATTCATCTATTATTCATCGTTCACAATTCACACACACAATAATTCAAATGATGCATCAAGATTCATGATGAAAATTAAGCTTACAATTCAAATAGAAGTTACAAACCAAAACAAATAGAAGTTAACAATCAAAATAGAAATTAAAGTTTCAAACCAAATGAAAATTGGAACTAAACTTCAAAAAGTAGAATTCATTGATCAGTTATTCAAGCTTGAGATGTTGAAGCTTTTAGAGGAGGCATTGAACTTGTAGAAGATTGAGTTTGTGTCAAGCATACATTACAAACAAAGAAAACATATTAATTAGTACCAAGAAGAATTAAAGTTGAAAACCGTTTAATAACAAATTTACTAAAAACATTAAAGCATATCTTTCTTGTTTCCTCTTCTTCCATTTCCTTGTAAAATTGAAGCATATATTTCTTGTTTCCTCTTCTTCCATTTCCTAGGCTAAATTCATTTTCACTAGCAACAATAAAAGTGGGGGTTACAAAGATATCTTGGCTATTTGTGAAAGAATTAGGAACTCTTTTGTGTTTGATTTCCACCATTTCAAGAGATCAAATTCACCAACAATAATGCTTAATATAAGTAGGGTTTTATTTTCAAATTATTGGAATAGTATAAATATGTGTTATATAATTATCTATTATATAATTTATAAATTATAAATTATATTGTATTTTTGGTATTGTACGGTAATACCGTGATAATGGTATCTATTACCAATACCGTACCATGAAATTTCGGTACGGTACAATATCATACCATTATCGATTGACACAAAAAATTTGGCACAAAATCGGTATGGCACGGTTGACAATTCGGTTGGCACGACAATTTGGCAAAAAAATCCACCCCTATCTCAAAGGATTGGACGGTGAAAAAAAGATGGAGAGAGAGAAAAGAATTGATTCAGAGATGAGAAAGAGAGCCTAGAAGGAAAATATAATGATGAATAAATTATGGAAATTTTAACGAAAAATTTTTGGTATTATTTACTTTAATAAAAAATCATATTTTTAGATTAAAAAGTTAATTTTAGTACTATTCATTTTACCCTATATTTTGTTCTTATAGTTAAAACTCAAAGTTTTCGAGTTATTTTCATTAGTTTTTCTTAAATTATAATCAAATCTAAAAGAAAATAAATTTGTAATAATAAATACAGTAATGTATGTTAAAATAGAGAGTTTTTGTTGAAGAAGTTAGCATCCGTCATCTCAGATTTTTATGTCAATATTTTATAATGGTAGGACGCGAATTATCTGCTCCGAATTACGTGTCCTTTTGAGTTTTGACCCTTGACATTGTTATCCTCTCTCTACACATTTCAACAGTCAAGCTAACGTGATTTTAGCGAAGAGTTGGGAGGAGCACTCTCTGAATTCAAAGGGGCAGCGGCAGCCCCTGGTCGTTGAAGAGATTGGTCAATAGCACCAAATCTTCCGCTGGCTTGGGGCAAGTGAGGTCTTTGCCCACGACTCGACGGTGCCGAAAGAGTTCTAGAAGCTTTTCTCATACGTGAAGAGAGTTTGAGTTTGATTAGGGAGTGGATGCGGTTGGTGTTCCTACATCTTTGCACACAAAATTGTAAATACCAATATTTTATTATTATTTATGTTGCGTGAGCAGCTGCAGCAGCGGGACTGTACAAATGGGGAGTTTTTAACTATAAATTTGAGAAAATCCAAAACAGTATGGATTGGATAGAAAAGGGAGGAACTTTGCTGGTGGGGTCTACTGGAATTTGGAATGGGGAGTGAATTGCAGCGTCGGGTGGCGGAGCTGGTGACGGCGGGGAAGCGGAGGGAGACGGAGAGCCCGGTGGAGTGGGCGGTGGAAGTGGGGAAATGGGTTGAGGCAGCTCCGAGCATTGAGTTGGGGGAAGTGTTGGTTTCCCAACTCTGCTTCCAACACAACCGACCCTCCCTTTGGAAGTTTCTTGACATTGCTCTCTCCTCCGGCCTCCTCTCCCCTCTCCATATCCTCTCCATGCTGTCTTCCAGGTACTCACAAAATGTGCTTCTAAGTAATTGCTCCATGGATCCTATATCTATCTATATGAAGAAGAAATCATGTAAAGAAGGGGGATTCTTATTTGCACAAAATGGTAATTCGAACTTGGAACGAGCATGAAGAAATTAACGATACTTCTTTATCTTTTGAGTTGTTTTGCCGGATCCGTCGCTCATCACTTCCCCCACTCGCTCCTTTTTTTATTGTTTTGTCTAGCGATTTTGACACTCATCTTTTAGCCGCATTCGAGTGCAGAAAAGATTATAAAATATTCAATTTGGAGCGCATATGGCTAAATGGGGTGAAATTCGCTACCCGATTAGCACGTTGACATTGTTATCATGGTTTTGTTTGATTGCTTGTTTTTGTGTGCTTTTATGTTGCAGGGTGATTCCTCATAGATGGTCTCAACCAGAAGCTTATAGACTTTATCTTGAACTCCTAAGGAGATATGCATTTTCATGTGGTTCGCTTTCTGGTGATGTTTCCAAAGAAAAGTGAGTGTGCCAAGCTTATATTATGCTCTATTTTGATTCATTTTCTGTTTGCCTAATGCCATTGTGGTTTAGATGGTTTAATTTTGGTGGAAAGTTTGCATCTTGGTTGGTTAGATGGTTTAATCTCTATGCATTTTTGAAACTAGGTGAAAATTTTCTGTCTTGGTTTAGATGGTTTAATTTGGTTTAGACGGTTTAGTTTGGTTTCGTTAGCACAAGTGAAAATATTTGGGAAAAGGAATACTGACATTGTTAGCATGGTTTTTGCACTCAATCAATTGAATGAACTGCTGAAATTTTCGTTCTTCTGTCTTTCAGGATAACGGAATCCATTGATGTTGCCCTTGAGCTTTCTCAGACTTATAAGGTTCGCGTTGTGGAGCTTGGACATGCCTTCGTCTTGTTCTTTTTCAGTGTAATCAGTAGCTTGATTGACAGCACGTTGGATGATTGGGGATTCAAAATGACATCCCGAAAGAGGCCGAGATCAGATTTTGGAGGTGCAGACTACAGAAATATGGAAATTGATTCCAGAGAAAGTCAGAATCTCAAAGTTAAAGAACATAGTGAACGGATAAGGAAAATGAATTCTTTTTTGGCCATAGAGGTGCTGGCGAAACTAACTGCAAGCAGAAAAGCTTTGGTTCTGCTTCGACTTGTTCACTTGAATATGTAAGCTTCTCATTCATAATATTTCTCACCTTCAGTTTGCAGATGCTGTCAGAATCCAACCATGCAATATTGACAACTCACACTGTTTAATAATTTTCTTACATTGCTCTGTCAGTGAACCAAAAACATTCATATGAAAAAGGATGCATGTTGATTGTCGAGAGACTAATAATAACTTTTTTTGTCTAATCCACATCTATTCATAGGCCTGAAATATTCAATGGCCTCCTGCAGAGGCTACGATTTCTCGAAGGACATCATCGTGCATCCTCAGATTTGAGGTCTGCAGAGGAACCGTTGGCAAGATTGTCTGCCAACATCCAAAGAGTCTCGGGTTTTAAATACCAGTTAAATAAGCACCAGCTCATTGGGGTGCTTCTTGATAATGGATCTCAGAAGCCAGTATTCCACTGCAACTCAGGATTTGGTCATTCCACTTGTTGGGTCCGTTTTGATATATACATGGAAAATGCAATGGATGGGAAGCAACTTTCTATTAAATCAGTTATTGATATACTTGCAGGTAAAGTCCTTTTGAAGAGTCTCAAATGAATTTATATGTATGCATGCCTGCATGTCTGACTTTAGTTCCGAGTGAATAAAGAAAAGAAAACTGCAAGAAATTCAATTAATTCCTAATTTCGCTGACCCAGCGCAGAAGGAATCACGACGCTGCAAGTATTTAACCAGGCAAGCTGGCAAGAAACCTTCCTAGCACTCTGGCTCTCAGCCCTTCGACTTGTGCAACGAGTTGAGACTACTCCATGTCAGCATATATTTAGAAAGGAAAAAAACTAGCATAGATAGTTAATTTCTCCTTCATTCTTCTTTTGCAGGAACGTGACCCTCTTGAAGGCCCTGTACCACATCTTGAGTCCCGTCTTTGTATTCTTCTGTGTATTGTCCCCTTGGCCATTGCTAACATTTTGAAGGATGAGACCAAAATGAATTCCTCTCCTATTCAGGGAGATACTGTATCTGGGAATACGGAGAACGGATATGAACACAAAATGGGTGGTAAAGCTAATATGTCAAAGAAACAGGGCCTGATTTCTTCTCTTCAGGCCCTTGGAAACTTCTCTGGCCTCTTATGCCCTCCTTCATCAGTGGTTGATTCAGCTAATATTGCAGCAACAAAATCAGCTCGTTTTGTACGTAATTCCAAGAATGAAAAGAATACAACAGGAGGCAGTGGTGGTGACGTCTGTATCAAAGCAGGTTTATTTTAGAAATCTGTCTCACCACTCATTTTGATTTGATCATGATTAATGGATGTTTATTTTAGGCGTGGATCTCATATTAAAGAAAAGTGTAAACATGCATCCCTCTACTGTCTCTGAATTTGGTTCCGGTAATAATTTTGCAATTGCCTCCCATGTTTTTCAGGTGGTGACATGAGGCATCTTATTGTGGAAGCTTGCATTGCAAGAAATTTAATTGACACATCAGCATATTTTTGGCCCGGTTACGTGTCTGCATCCACGATGTCACCGTCAAACACAACACCAATTCAAAAATCCCCTTGGTCAACATTCATGGAAGGAGAACCACTGAGGGATTCCCTAATAAACTCCCTTATCACGACACCAGCTTCAAGGTAAAATGAAAAACATCTGAAATTAGTAAAATACGAGCTGATCTTTAGCTGATTATTTTCTTCTCTTTCTCCTGTTCAAGTTTAGAAGAGATAGAGAAGTTATATCATATTGCACTAAATGGGTCTGATGAGGAGAAGTCAGCCGCTG
Source organism: Malus fusca (assembly GCA_035220775.1). Lineage (NCBI taxonomy): Eukaryota > Viridiplantae > Streptophyta > Magnoliopsida > Rosales > Rosaceae > Malus > Malus fusca. The sequence continues at coordinate 25,888,293 of CM069062.1, forward strand.
CAAAAATTCTATGTGGTGCATCTCTCAGAAGTGGATGGAACATTCAGGTTGCAAATTCATGCAGTAATGCTGGAGATTTTACATTTGACTATTTTTCAAGTCCTATTTTTCTCGAAGAGCCTAATGGTGCCTTTTAACTCATGTCGTTCTTCAAATTTGACAATGGTTTGGCTTTTAAGAAAATTATTATTAAGAGAATTACGTTTGGATCCCTGAACTTTGCCGCTTTCAGGAACATGTTGTGCGCTTTGTGGTGAAGCTTCTTTCTCCTCCTGTACCTCCAAATCATACTGGACCAAGAAGTCACTTAATTGATTATATGTCAATGCTGAGTGCCCTCCTTTTCGGAGCTTCCTATATTGATACAGTTCACATCCTTTCTTTGCATGGTAAGGTGAGTGAAATAGTCTCATGGTTTGTATATTGATATCATAGAATTACTTAAACTTGGCATGTGTTTCTTCTCGTAAAGCCGTTCTTCGTATTTGATTTCAAGTAAGTCATATGAAGTTGAAGTTCTGGCGTTTTTATGGCTCCAAAAAATCTCTATTCATACAGGTCCCTGAAGTTGCAGCTTCTTTAATTCCGCTTTGTGAGGTCTTTGGATCACGTAAGCCTGCGTCAAATAAGAAATCAAGCATGGGTGACGAGTCCTCCATTTACATGGTCTTTTCTTTGGCATTTCTTTTTCTATTTCGTCTATGGAAATTTTATAGACCGCCTCTTGAGCAATACATTACGGACAGAGGAGGACCAGTTGGAGGTGTGCTGACGTTGGAGTATCTTTTGTTATTGCGCAATGGCCAGTTTGCACCCGCCCGGAATGAGACAAACGGCAGTGGGGATCAGCTTGAATCATCATCTGTGGAAGCTATGTGCATTGATTCTTATCCAAAATTACAAGCCTGGTACCGTCAACACAAATCTTGTACAGCTTCAACACTTTCCAGTCTCTCTAGTGGAAATCCTGTCCATGAAGTTGCTAATAAGATATTAAGTATGATTTACTGGAAAATAACTAGAAGTGGGGCACCATCAAGTAACTCTTCTGGACCATCAAGCGCCAGTATTAGTGGCTCCCCTGCAGATACTAGAGAGGATGCGTGTCAGAGACCAGTGCTTCCTGCTTGGGAGGTATTGGAAGCCATTCCTTTTGTCCTTGAGGCCATGTTAACTGCTTGCGCCCATGGCAGGCTTTCATCTCGGGACCTGACAACAGGTTAGTCGGATGCTACTGCACTTGTCAGTCAAAGCTCATTAAATGGTTTTAGCTTTTGTTTCTAAATTCGGCTTCTTTCATACAGCTGATGGATATGTAACTTTATGGAAATTAGGATGTTTAGTTTACTTCTTAAATTTTAGATGAAATTCCTTCTAATGGTCCCTTAAATGCTTTTGCAGGCCTGAGAGACCTCGTTGAGTTTCTGCCCGCTTCTCTAGCTGCCATAATTAGTTACTTCTCTGCAGAAGTTACTCATGGTATATGGAAACCAGTGCCTATGAATGGAATAGATTGGCCTAGTCCAGCAGCGGTTCTTCAATCAGTTGAGTCTGAAATAAACGAAATACTCAATGCTGTTGGTGTCAATGTTCCGAGCTGTGCCTCTGGTAATTAAACTTCATTTGTCTTCATATTCTTAGTAGGATTCATTCTGTTAATCCTATTATGGTGCTATAGCTCACACACAGATGCTCATAGAGATTGATAATGATTGGTTCAACTTATGTAAGGTCATACTCACCGAAGGATATCCCTTGCATTTCCAATACTAAAACCCTTTTATTGCCTTGCAGAGATTTCAACTGCAACACTCCCACTTCCAATGGCTGCTCTTGTGAGTTTAACCATTACTTTCAAACTCGAGAAGAGCGTTGAATACATCTATGCTGTTGCTGGGTTGGCCTTGGAGAACTGTGCATTGGGTTGTGATTGGCCTAGCATGCCTATTTTAGGCTGTTTGTGGGCTCAAAAGGTCCGCCGCTGGCATAATTTCATTGTTGTATCAACTTCTCGCGCCATATTTGGACAAAACAAAGATGCTCTTGCGCAGCTTCTGAGAAGTTGCTTCTCCTCATTTCTTGGCATGTACCATGTTTCAACCTCTTCTTTGTCCAGTCAAAGCGGTGTGAATGGTCTATTGGGTTTAACCATTGCAGATATTAATGCTTGTCCTTTCGTGGCACCAGGGTTTCTATACCTGAGATCTTGTCGGACAATACACGTTGTCCAACATGTGAGTGGTGTGATTGTAGGACTAGTAGCAGAGTATGCTGTGAAATTAGCCACCAGATGTGCAAGCACAGATTCCCCTCGCTTGAATTCTAGTCAGGTATCACAGAGCCTAGCCATTGTAAAGATAAAGGAAGTGGCCTCATTTGGTGCAAGTCTCTTGTGCGTGGCAGGCGGAGTCCAGCTAGTTCAAGAACTGTACCGGGAAACCATCCCAAACCGGTTACTCTCATCAAAGGAAGAGAGACTCGGGGAGGCGAATGCTGTGTCTCGTGTAATGGAGGGGTATGCAATGGCGTATCTGGTGATTCTGTCCGGCTCAATCGAATGGGGCATCGGAGACAACTTGCCATCATGGGCACACTCTAGAAGAGCCAGGGTGGTCGGGATCCACATGGACTTTCTGGCAGGGTCATTGGAGGGGAACAGATCACTTGGTTGTCATCCAGCTATTTGGAAAGCTTATGTTTCTTGTTTGGTGGGTTTGATGGTGAACTTTGCTCCGATGTGGATACGAGAAGTGAAGGTGGAGACGTTGAGGAAATTGGCGGGCGCATTGAGAGGGTGGCATGAATCTGAACTGGCCATTTCGCTTCTCGAAAGAGGTGGGGCGTCGGCCATAGGATCTGCCGCCGAATTAGTAGTAAATGTACTGGATTGAGTCTGAATTCAAACTCATTTCAAGATGTAGACATTTTTATTCACTCAGTAACATGTTGTATTGGTTGGACCCGTTCATGATCGAGAACACTGATAGTACTAGCTTCTCTACTACAAGCAGTAGAGCTCGTTAGAAATGTTGTTTCCGCGGATGTGTGCGTACGACCCGTCCACCCGCGCACTGTCTATCTGGGAGTTGGACGACGAACAAGAAGATGATCAAACGGTCATGACCATGGAGGAGCTGCCAATTTGTTAATGAAACTAAAGAAGTGATTGGTCCAGAGATGGTACTGTTATTACGCTAGTTTTTGACCCGAGCAATGAGGATATTTTATTTGTGCTTATGACGACAGACCTTATCGAGAAGCACGTTGTCAGGTACAACATTCGTACCTGACAACGTGTGGCCGACGCCAGTCCCTCGACCACCACATCATGTTCAGCAGCCGAGCCCAAAACTCCCCCCCGCCTGATGGTCATTTTGTTCTTACACGATGAATATCCATGGTGCAACAGTCATTTTGTCCCAGCATTGGCGTCGCCGTCCTCTGCCTGTTTTTTCTTTTATTTTTAGTATTATTTATTCAAGCAATAGTGGGAAGATAAAATTGAATATAGAACGTCGATTGCAACGATAAACACTCTTAAATCTTAATCACTTTGAGCTATAAGTTCATTGCATCTTAGTTTGCTTAAAACCTTTTAAGTTGGGGGGCACCAGACGCCCATATGGTACCAATGCTCAGGGCCAACTAAATTTTGCTCCAACTTTACAAGGTGATTTTCAAAATGAGTTGTTCTCCGTTGAATTTATGACGTAGTAGATACACAACTCGTTTTTTTTTTATTGCCTAGAAACTACCCTTACAAAATTGAGATAAAATTGTGCACCTAGTTTATGTTTTGGGTAGGAAGCATCGATTGAGGAGAAGCCGAAACTCTATGAAGATTATTTTTGGTGTATCCGGAAGAACTGTGATTTTCATGTCAATCTATAAGGTATTATGTATGGCATGTCGTCAATTTAACCAATGACCAAAAAATCAAACATCCAAAATGCAAAAATTAATATAGTGGAATCTGAGAAAAGTAAACCTTGTAATAATTTTGACTAAAAATATGGTCGTCCCAAATGCATACATTTAGGCGTCGTTTGACAGCTCGGATTATACTGACTATTTCAGTAAAATAGGATAATATGTCATCCGATAGTACTGACTATTTAGTAGGGCGTACTGACTATTTAATCGGGCATTTGGTGCAGTACCAGATTAAAAACTGGATTTAAAAAAAAATGTCTATTTACTTTTTAAGAGAATAAACAAATTAAAGAGCATTGATCAGATCTGTTCTCAGTTAAAAAAAAAAAACTCAATTCATCTTGGACTTGTTTTTATCAAGGTTCTAAAAAACGTTAGGCGCTAGTCAGGCGGTGGGCTGGCGCCTAGCGCCTCGGCGGCTAGGCGGGGTCGAGGCGGATTTAGGTAAATTTCTTATATATCTTGTAAATAAGTGCATATTGACACTTACAAAAAATTATATTTGTATGAAATTCAAGGATAAGATAATAAAAGAATAATAAAATGCAAAAAGAGTATCCAACAAGTCCAAAATTTAAGCATATATGCCATATAACCATAGTAAGGAGTATTGTAGGATGACACATGTACAATAAGTTCACAATCCGTTTTTTAGAACACTGGTTTTTGTCCGTTATTCTTCCTCCTATTAATAAAAGTTGTTGATGCACAAAGAATCAAAGATTATCATGTTCATTTACTTTCTCAAAAGAAGATTGAAGAACATTTTATGGCATTGGGTTTCACAATTTAAAATCAAATTTGGTATTAGAGCCATCGATTTGATGGGAAAAAACTAAAAACCACCACCTCTGATCCAAACGAAAACGTTGTCACCATGGATGTTCGCCATGAGCATCTACAAATAAAGGTCGATGGCATGTTCATCGATTAGCCCCAATTCCAACTTATTCCACCACCCAATCCCCATCCCCATCAACCATATACAGTCGCACACCCCAAACTCTGGTTCCTTCTTTGTCGAGAGAGGGAATGAATACTGGTTGAGAAGATGGATCAGGAAGGTGTTAGAGTAATCAGCGAGGGAGAGATGGAAAAAGAGTCAACTTAATTTTGTTTCCAGTGACCCGTCTAATAATACCGATGATTTGGAGTGTATAAGTTGTCTGGCACGCGTCATATAAAATAGGCGGGATCTAAATCCGATGCTAATTTAATACGAAATAGCACCAAACACCATATATTATTAAATAGTGCTATTTGATGTCGAATACTTCATGCGCAGACGAGACCTTGGTAATTTTAATTCTACTACGTCCTTTGACATTAAAAAAAAAAATCTATTACTTTCCGTATTTAAACTCTTACCGCAACATCGAATCATTTACAGTAAATTATCGATTGTTTGTTAAAAAAAAAAAAATTAAAGAAAAAAAACCCAAAAGAATGACGGTAGGGCTTAGCATTTGGCGGTGTCGGATTGGCGGGCCACATTCAAAATTTCAGAAAATCTGGAAATAGAAATTAATAATTTATTTAATTGTAATTACATATCTGGAACGTGCCCATCTTTTTTACCTTTTTATTTATTTATTTATTGATAATTATCGTCTGCTATTTTATTCTGATTATATTCATATATAATTGCTGGTTCTCGGACACTTTTTCAAAGCTCTCCCAGTTTTCAACCCCTCTCACAAGCGCTTTCCAGATGATCGACAAAATTAGGGTTCTTGGGGAATTGTTGTGATCCAAAAGGCTTCGATTTCATCTATATTGGAAGGGAGGATATTGGGTGTGTGTATATATATAATATATATAAAATATTTGAATTTGAATTTGAATTCGAATATATGCTGGGTGGTGTATGAACCAGAATCTGAGGGTTGAGAATGGAAGTGGGAAGGAGGATATCGGCGAGTCCTCGGCCGTGCTCGGGGCGGCGAGTGGTGGCGAAGAAGAGGAGGGGTGGTTCCGATGGGTTCGTTAACAGCGTGAAGAAGCTTCAGAGGCGTGAGATTTCTTCGAAGCGTGATCGGGCTTTTGGGATGAGCAATTCCCAGGAGAGGTTCCGCAACATGCACCTCGTGGTTCGATTTCTTCTCATTTATTTAATTTCCTCTTGCTATTATTAATCCAATGCAATTGAAAATTTTCAATTTTTCACCTGAAAATTTGTTTATATTGTTGGGTTATTTATTTCTGTTTGATATTTTGCTGGGGATTCAACTTAGAACAATTCTTTTAAGCAAAGTAAGATACTTGAAACTTGAAATTGAATTGGGGACCATTTTTGACATTATAGAGATGTTTTGATCTGCTGTTTTCCACCCGGCTCATATCGCTGTCGTCTTGGTTTCTGTACTTTTTTTTTTGGCCTAGGGTTTGTCTCTGTAGATTCTGCTAAAGTTGGCCTTAGAGTAAATCTTGTGGTCATATTAATTACCTACTAAATTTGCCCCTCTGAGAACTTTCCAATGGGAAATGAATTCATTAATTGTCTACTCCGCGTATTACGGAGCATTAGAAGCTCAAGTTATGGAATAATTTTTTGTGTGGCAGTCACGTTATGTTACTAATCTATGTGTTATGATATGGGTGGGTGAAGGGGTTCATATATTAGGGACCTAGGGCATAGTGTTGGTAAATAATTAGTGTGGTATAACATAAGTGGATTGGTAACAGCATGTGGGGGGTATGACGGTCACTCTAACAAATGTCTCCAACTTATGACCCAACATTTTTTTCTTTTACTGTTGAAACAGTAAAGTTGATATTCATGGTAATCCTTACTTTATCTGTCAAGCATATCATGGTGGTTATCAATGACATGCTGTGTTTTTTTTTTCGGTATCTAATTAGTTAATTTCTGCTTCAGGAGCAATATGATACTCATGATCCCAAGGGGCATTCTTCGGCCATATTGCCTTTTCTGATGAAAAGGACAAAGGTCATTGAGATAGTTTCTGCACGTGACATCGTCTTTGCTCTTGCACACTCTGGTGTTTGCGCAGCTTTTAGTAGAGGTAATAACATGCCAAACTGTATTGAATATGCAGAACAGTATTTATTATGGGTACCCATTTGTTATACATTTATATTCTGTATATTTTTCCCAATGTAGCAGATATTACAATAGATTTTGTTAGTCAATCATTGAAAGATAAATCCCAATAATTGTAGGAGGAGATACGCAATTTAAATAGTATAATCGAATTTAAAATGACTAGAATAGTAGAAACAAGACTGGATTGAACCAAGCATTAAGACCCAACCGTGGGTGAATGCAATTTTATTCGCAAGTCAGTTGATAAAACAATTGAAAAACTTCTATCATGCCCGTATTGTTACCTATTCTCAGTTGGCTATTCATATTGCAGAGAGAAATGAGAGGATTTGTTTCATGAATGTTAGTCCTGATGAAGTCATTCGAAGCTTGTTCTATAATAAGAACAATGATTCACTCATCACAGTTTCGGTGTATGCTTCAGACAACTTCAGCTCTTTGAAATGCAGATCCACAAGGATTGAGTGGGTAGATCGAACTCAGTATTTATGTGTATCTTTTTCAGTGCCGTCATAGGTTGTCTGTTTCTTATGTTCTGTTATTGTTTATTCATTGGCTAGATATATAAGGAGGGGACAGCCAGAAGCTGGTTTTTCTCTTTTCGAGTCTGAGTCTTTGAAGTGGCCTGGGTTTGTAGAGTTTGATGATGTTAATGGCAAGGTGCTGACATACTCAGCACAAGATAGGTAGGTTTTCATTGTGTAACGTTTCTCATATATATTTACCAAATTCAATAGGATACTAACGGACATCCCCTTTTTGTGGTACTGGGCCAGTATATACAAGGTGTTTGATCTTAAAAACTATACCATGCTGTACTCTATATCAGACAAACATGTCCAAGAAATCAAAATCAGGTATGTCTTTGTCATGTTCCCTACCCTCAATCTCTAGTTGAAAAACGGCTGTGCTTACTTCGCATAGTTTGTTGTTAGTGTCTCACACAAACCAATGGGTGATGCTTAAGTTCTTGATATAATTCTTCTGCATTCGCTGCACTCCATGATTTCTGTTGTTTGTAACAGTCCAGGCATCATGCTGTTGATTTATAACAGAGCAAGTAGCCATGTTCCTCTGAAAATTCTGTCAATAGAAGATGGCACAGTTCTCAAAGACTTCAATCATCTACTTCATAGAAATAAGAAGGTGGACTTCATAGAACAGTTCAATGAAAAGCTTCTTGTCAAGCAAGAAAATGAGAATCTTCAGATTCTGGATGTAAGTAAATTATAGCAATTAATGGCAGTTGGTTTTTTGCTGCCTTGATTATCCATGCCTGAGCAACTTTTAATTATCTTGCAGGTTCGAAATGCTGAGCTGATGGAAGTTAGCAGAACAGACTTCATAACTCCATCAGCATTTATCTTTCTGTATGAGAACCAGCTATTCCTGACATTCAGAAATCGATTGGTGTCTGTCTGGAACTTTCGTGGAGAGCTTGTCACTGCGTTTGAGGATCACTTGTTATGGCATCCTGACTGCAATACCAATAACATTTATATAACAAGCGATCAGGATCTTATCATATCTTACTGCAAGGCCGATTCTGATGATCATTGGTCAGAAGGAAATGGTATTTCTTTCCACTCCCTGTTCAGTTTTTAATACAACCAGTGGTTTTATAGTTCTTGGCTGCTCTCAGAACAATTATCTTACCTAATGATCATGTGTGTCCACTGTCTGGTTAGTAATAAATCTGTGGGAGATATACACGGTCAACTGGAACATCCTTTTCATGTCTAGTTTTTTGAAGTTGGGCACATAGTTAGCCTTGTTATCTTCCTGCTCATGCTGGCTGTAACATATAGTATGGGGTTTAAAACCGAAACTTAATTTGGTTTATTTTTAAATGGCCATAAAAGAAATGTAACTTGATATTTCTTGTGACTGTTTAATGAACTTCATTACCTTATGTTTCTGCTCGAGCAATAGGTCCTGGCATCTTTCTAGTAAATACACATATCCACACAGCTGATAGATCAAAAGATGGTCGATGTCATTTTCTAAAAACCTAACACTGAAACTAGTTTGTTCGTTTAAATTGCCGAGCTGGTTGTTTTTATGAATGCAAACAGCGACTATGCTTTGATGTTATGAAGAAAGTTTGGGGGATATTGTTTTGTCATCTCATATTTGGTTTTTGTTGCAGCTGGATCTATTCATGTCAGCAATATCTTAACCGGAAAATGCCTGGCCAAAATAAATCCGAGCAATGGTGGTCCCAAGGTCGATGACACAGAAGGCAACACCGGCTCCTCAAGGAAGCTAAGCAACTCATCTCTGGTGAGAAGCACAGTCGCTGAGGCTTTGGAAGACGTAACTGCTCTCTTCTATGATGAAGATCGCAATGAGATATATACCGGAAATAGGCATGGTCTTGTTCATGTGTGGTCAAACTGAAGTTCAGATTATCTTTTTGCTTTTAAGGGCCATGAAGCTGCTCTTAGAGAAATACTTTAGTTGGGCAGCATAGTGAGTGGATGTGCGATATCATCAGTGGCTTTGTGTCATTAGGTTCTTGGAAGTGCTCTTGCTTTGTATCATAAAATGATTTCAAATTACTAATGTTGCTTTCCATAAAGCTTGATTTTTGGGTTTGTATCTCATCTTCTCATTGTTGTGGTGGAAGTATTATTTGAGATGGTGACATGAAAATTTCAGTCTTGTTTGGAAGTGCTTTAAAATGACTAACAACGCTTGTGGTTAAATGTTTTTTAAACCAATTCTTAGTAAATCCCAGTGGATCCTAGAAAAACACTCTAAGTGCCTTTTGCAATAAGTGTCTTTTGCAATAAGCACATATCTGGTTTTTCTTTCAAAAACCACAAGTGCTTTTGAAATCCTAAATCAATTTCACTAAAAGTGGTTTTAGTCTTTTTAAAAGCATTCTAAATGAACACTTATATTTTTTGAACTCAAAGGTTCACAAACTTAAACGATCAACATTATCATCAGTACTACGGTTTAATACTATTTCTCTACCTAAGTGAGGAGGTTTGAAGTGTGATATATGTTGATGAGATGTCCGGTAACATAAAAAGCATAAAACCGGCCTTTAAAAACAAATCTCTACATAATTTTTATAATAATATGTAACTTCACTACCAGTGAAAAGCAAATCAACTTCACTCGATACTCTAAAGTTAATTAAAAAACAAAAAGATATCTTTCTTGCTTTTAATTCCCCTTTTTTCTATTTGTTGAGTTCACATGGATATTTTTTTTTTCAAATTTCACATGTAAGGTATTTTTTCTTTTCGGTTTACAAGCGTGTAAGATATGTTACTGACACTTGTAAATGAAATTGTTACTACACTCCAAAAAAATTCACAGGAATTGTTACCAACATTTTGAAAATTTCATAATGCACTTCTTTTCTCCCTTATTTTTTATTATGGAGGAGTGTATGATGATTTTTTTGACGTGTCATTAGCAACTTTCCTTATCTATTTGTGAAATCATATTTTATGGATTTTTAACCAATGAATGTCTCAAAATGTCAGCTTTACCCTTTTACGTTAAATAGGTTAGACATGCGGTAGTTAAGGAGATCTAGGCTGGTGGCAATTTAGGCAATCTAGTCTCTCGGCGATTTAGGCTTTCAAGTTTGGATCTAATATAAAACAGGCAAATCTAAGCGACATTAGTAAGTTCTTGCTGAGAAATAAGGTACAATGTCTTTTCATAATTTTTTGTGCAAGTTGTTTTTTCTTTGATTTTAGTTTTTTTGTTATGCACCATAATAAGTTGCATCAATTCATTATGAGTTTTTCTGAGAATTTGTTATCTCTCCTTTAGAGTTGTAGTTCTAATTTTATTTCATGCTGTAAATTCCTTACTTATCTAAGCCTAATTATAGGTTGCAAATGTGTCGATCTTTTATTTGGAGGAATATTTTATATTTAGATGATATAGATCTACCCCTCATGTAATTAGTCTTTGTAACTATTGGTTTTTGACTGAAACATATGAATTCTCACTTGATACGGAAATAACATAATTAATATAAAACATTAACTTTTATGCTTCTTGTATATGATTTTTAAATTCTCAATCAATCTTAAGATTCTTGTACTTTCAAAGTTAATGTTTTATTTTGTTCTGTTGCTTGATTAAGGAGGACTAATGGAGACGAGGAGGATAAGGAGGACGAGGCAAAGACAAGGCAGGTGCAGCAACAGGAACTCAAACTTGATGGACCTCAACAATGATATCCTCGTCAACATTTTCTCTAGGCTGCCGGTGAAGTCAGTTTGTTGTATCGAAAACCTTATCGAACATCGTCGACTGCCCCTTGTTTCGCTAAGCAACAAATGCGTTTTCTGATTGCAACCAACGCGTTTTCTGATGCGCCTCAACCCATGGTTGTTGCACAATCCAGAAATAAGTACACAGAAAAGCTCATGGCCTTGCAATCACTGCAATATGATGGCAATTCACTGGAAAAGAGCAGACAAACCATTACATCACAGGTTATGTTTCGCCGGCACAAATATTCTTTCCATCTAGATTTTGTTTTCTTCAACATTATTTGCTTGAAAGATGGAACTGATGGATGCCGCTGCTTGTTGCTGAATCTGCTGAAGGGAGAAGCTATGATGCTCCCAACTATGCTCCCAAGCGTCCAAGTCCTGGAAAATCTGAATCCCAAATCATTTGAATATTGGTACGGTATGGGATTTGATAATATGACCAATACTTACAAGATTGTTCGTGTTTATGGATGCAAGATTGCTGATATTTTTGGAAGACTCAATTCCGAGTATTTGGTTTCTCATGTTTATGTTTTGGGAACAAGCTCATGGAAGGAGATAGACTCACTTCCTTCTCGTGAAATAATAATTGATAAGAAGGTATCTGCTTACGGAGACATGCATTGGTTAACTCTTTGCTCAAGAAGAGTTCAAGCAGTTTCTGGCCACTCTATAAGCATACTGTCTTTTGACTTCAAAAAAGAGAACATTCCGAATCCCCCATTTCGAAAAAAGCCGGGTAGCTTCCCACCTATCGAGCGCTTTCAGTTGATCAATCTGAGTGGATCTTTGTCCCTTGTTGATGCTTCATCAGATAAGTATATTGGCATCTGGATGTTGAAAAATTATGATGAGAAAGGGTGGATTTTGGGGTATAGAATAGAGGGCAGTACACTGAGAGCAGAAAGTCCCTATAAAAGTTACATGCTGTGAATGGGAGCACGGCATATTGTTCAAAAAATCCGATAGAAAAACCCGCTATATTCTTTTTGGATCTAAGAAGTGCTTCCATGAACTGTGTAGAATGTCCAGTATCGGAAAGGGGATTGGATATGAGCGTGCTCGGCTAAACCGGCGGCTTGATTTCCCTAAGAAGTTATGGGAATCTGGTGGAACCGAAAACAAGTAGGAGGGATCTTAATGCCTTTACAAACATATGGAAGTTTGACGAGAGGAAGTTCCTAATTATCTCATTTATATGCATATTTAGTGGATTCAATTTTATATTTTGAATGTTTTCTTGCTATAAACTTAGTTGTTTTGTTTCCTTTAAAATTTTCTGATCAAACTGAATGTACCGAAACAATCTGTTCATTTTTCTTTTGAAGAGGAAACGAACGACGATTCGTTTTCATTTCTTTTGGTTTCGAGAAAGATGAAATGAGCCGAAAGAAAATCAACCCCATCCAGAAAAAATAAAAAAAGCAAGACAACAGAAAGTTCTCAACATTTTTCTTGCCAAAGTTATACGGAGAAAACAATGGCATAAAGACCTGAATTTATACAAAACAAATTTGCATTCCTTTCACCATGGTCAATATTTATTTATTTGTTTTAGTGAACCTCGACGGTAAAAGGGGAGCATAATTTATTCATTAATTAATTGATAATCAAGGGGAGGGCTTAATAACTGGCCCCAAGTACATTTGTGTTCCAAAAGCAAATTTAGAATAATGTCAGGTGGCTCTTCGAATCATTGAAAATAACTCGCACAACCCAAAGAAAATCTAGCCAAACGATGAGCTACACCGTTGGCCTCCCGAGGAACGTATCCACAGTAATATTGCCAGGAACTCTCCTCAACAAACATTTCACATCGTCAACAACTCGTCCCAAAAGAGAATTATCCTCTCTCAGAGCTTGAATGGCATTAACCACACCCAAAGAATCTCGGTCGCAACAGAGCTGCGTAGATCCCAAATGAACAGAAAATTAAAGACACTCCTTCACCTTGCCTTTGCAGCAACAAACTTGCCATACTCATCACGTAACACTATTCCCACCCCACCAAAAATCAGCTGCCGTCGCACCATCTACATTAACTTTCTTCTCCCCGTTTGGAGGAAAACAGCTTGCCACTCTCTCTCGTCATGGCTTGCTGCTTTGCTTGATACTCTTTTTCATTTTTTTTTTTTTTTGTTCTGGTCTCCAATATTCGTATCGCATCAACCAATCCTTCAAAGAACAATCGACAGCTTCTCGAGATCGTATTCTAAAGGGGTTATGAACCAAACTGCCGCGGCTAGAGGACATGTCACGGAAACATGTAAAACTGACTGTTCCACTCCTACGTAAGCACAACACGCAGTTCGCACAGGGGAGACCGGCTGAGAAACAAAAAAATAAAATAAAACTCACACTTTCAAGCCATTTCTTTCCTGAACTTGTAGGGTTCAAGACAAAAAAACAAGAGAGAGAACGTTCCGGTTATAGGGGTTCACGTGAACTCAATGACTTCAGTGTGGCTCCGCTACTGGTTTAAAGGCAATAAAATGGGACGAACGTTTAGGAATCAATGCTCACAGACTTTCAGTTCAGAAAGTGAAAGCTCCAATTAGACTAAAATTCAGACATCATTACTCTAATTGTTTCTACAAATTTATATTCCCTTCCTTTCATCATGATCATTTCTTTTTTAACAAACGATATAACCTACACGAGTAATGCTAGGAAGGCTAAATTTGTAGATAAAATTTTGTAAACTAAATGACATAGAAGTTGATAATTGAGTTATTACTTAAGCGTTGATAAACGTGCTCATTTCCTATTGGTGACACAACATTTAGTTTACAAATTTAGTCTCCATAGCATTACTCTTTTCTACACTAAAGGGTGAGAGAGTGAGCAAAGTCTCACAATGAGTTATCAATAATGTAGTTCAAATTCGCCTTTGGCGAAAATCGAATCTAAAACCTCACTTACCAATGAAAAGTTATACCACTAGACCGTAGTACTAAATTACTATATATTTTTATTTTTAAAGAAAATAATAACATTAAGTATACTTTGGTTGGCGACTCTCAAATTTCAGTCACCGTTTTTAGGACTGTGTGACAAATGAAAATGACTAAACTAGACATTATGAACTCCAAAGGCCCCTCCATTGGCTTTTTGCAAAATATAAAAAGAAAGTCATAGACAAATCTCTACATTAAATAATTAAATACTACCTTCACTACTCACAAGTAGTGACTAGTGGCAAGCAAATCAACTTCTCTGGATATTTTTAAATATGAGCATATATAAGGTATTATGTTCCACAATTTCTAATTTTTGTTTCTTTCTATATTTATCTTTGAGAAATTTTAGGGCTATCTGAATATTGTTATTGTTTTATTTATTGGTATAAAAATTTGTTATTTGCACTTTATGCAGCTATTTTTTTTCTTTATTTTTTCTACCAAGTAGTGCATTATAACTTGTTTGGTATGTCAATAACACCTCACATTATTGTGGTAGCAAAAATCTATTGTTCCGGTATTGACGAATTTGTATATACAAAACAAATAAACACATTTGATCAAAGACCAAAGTCATGCACCCAAAGAGCTGGGTTGGTGGGGGTGGGGATGGGGGTAGACAATGGATCTCCGATGCCTATGTTAGTTTCTCTGGAAATAGGGAGAATTTAGAGCTTAATACGTAACAAAAGCTTAGCCAAATTTGGTGGAGAATGAGGAGAGAGATTCTCGCGCTATGTGTCATCATCCAGTTGGCCAAGATATGTCATTCGTAGTATGGAGGAGGAAAAAAGTATCCTGAAGATATTATTACTTAAATAATATATTGGCATTATCTTGTAATATCCTTGATTGGATGTGGTTGTGATTTTTTACTTGATTAAGTTGATCTTCAATTAGGAAAGCGTAAATATAAATTAATCATATTTTTAGGGAAGTGTTATTGACACTCTAAAAATTTCATTCTACACTTCTTATAAGGGTATTTTTCTTTTTAATTATAGAAAGTTTGGAGTGTAGAATGAGGAATTTGGAGTGCCAATAACAATTTCCTATTTTTAATACTTATGAATTTTCTCCTTGTTATTATGAGCAAGAGAGCTTGATGAGGTCATAGTCATCTGCTCAAGTGTTTAAGAGAGTTGAAATGGCCATGGAACAAATGTGGGCCTCGCTAATTTAATGAGGGCATTCTCGTCATTCTCATATAAAAGCTCACGTGTCAACTTAAAAAAAAAAGGATTTTTTTTGCTCCCCAATTATCAATTGTGAAATTACACTTTAATGGATTGGTGATTAACAAAGGTTTCAAATTGTCAATTCTACCCTTTTATGTTTTATAAATAGGTTATGTTTATTTATCTTATTACTCTTCACTAGGCGCCGATCTAGGCTTGCGACGTTTTAGGCTCTCAAGTTTTGATTGATTTAAGACGGGGCAATCTGATTTGAGACTTGCAAATCCGATTTGTGACAGACAGAGTAGAGCGACATTAGTGAGTGCATCTTGATTTTTCTATTAGGTAATGCATGGTGATTTTCTTGGGTGTCAATATCAACTCTCATTATCAATTGTGAAATTACACTTTTATGAATTGTTGATACATCTCAAATTATCAAGTATATCCTTCTCTATTAAATTGCATTTGTTTATCTCATTGGACTCTTCACTAGGCAATTTAGGCTCGAGGCGATCTAGGCTTGTGGCGTTTTGGGCTATCGAATTTTGATCTGATCTGAGACGAGTCAATCTTATCTGAGACAGTCATATCGTATCTGTGACAGGCGGATCTGAGCAACATCAACATTAGTAGTGCTTGTTGAGAAATAAGGTATAATGGCTTCCTGTCATTGTTCATTTCGATATATCTTGAGTCTAAATTGGTTGTGACAATTCATTCTGAATTTGTCGTGCGAATTAGCTGTATCTCATTTTAAAGTTATAGTTTTAATTATGCTTCAATGGTGTTGATGTTTTGTTTATCCAAGCATGACTTTTATGTTCCATATGTGCCTTGGCCCTTTGTGAGTTGTAACACCTTATTGTCTAGATGATGTAGAGTACCTTGCTTTCTTGTATTTTTATTGGCCTGATTAAAATTAATGAGCAATTACCATTTGATAAAACATAAAACTCTCATAAGTTTAATTCTCAAATTCTAGACCCTCCTCTACTGGTGTTTGTAAGTCAAAATTCTGTACCTCTCCTTCTCTTTGTTAATTGAATTTGTTTATCCGGTTGAGTCAGATTATTACATTTTCGATTTTGTTTGACTGAGTAGGACTAATGGAGACACCGAGGACTAAAAGGATGAGGCACTGCAGCAACAGCAACAGAAACTTGATGGACCTGGACAACGATAACCTGGTCGACATTTTCTCTAGACTGCCGACGGAATCAGTTTGTTCCGTGGGATGTGTCTCGAAAGCCTTGCACAACATAGTCAGCCGCCCCTCGTTTCTTAACCAGCACATGAGTTCTCTTGTTACTACCAACGCTGCTGCTGAAGAACCTCAACTTGTGATTGTTTCTCAGTCCAAAAAAAAGTACATGGCGGAGCTAATTGCCATGCAATCATTTGAATACGATGGCAATACTTTGGAAATGAGAAGAGATAAGACAAGGATTGTCTCAAAGATCATGTCTTGGTGGTACGAATATTTTTTCAATGTACATTTTGTTTTCTGCAACTTGATTTGCTTGAAAGACAGACACACTGGAAGCCGGTGCGTGTTGTTAAATCCGTTGAAGGGCGAAGCTGTGATGCTCCCGACTTGTATCGTCCAAGTTCCACAACATCTAAAAACAACAGTTTTCTCTTATTATTGGTTTGGTATGGGATTTGACAACACGACTAGTACACACAAAATTGTTCGGGTTTGTGCAGATTCGGAGTACAACTATTATGTTGCTCATGTTTATGTGTTGGGCACAAGATCATGGAGAGAGATCTGCTCGGTTCCTCCCTGTGATTTAACAGTCAAGAATTTATCAGCATATGGCGATATGCACTGGTTAATTCGTCGCGCAACAACTGGAAGAGCTCAAGCAAATATTCGCCACTGTATGAGCATACTGTCCTTCGATTTCAAGAAAGAGGAGTTCGGTTGGAATATTCCTGATCCCCCCTTAAGAAACATGCCGCGTAAGTTCCACTCTGTCCAGCGCTTTCACTTGATTAATCTGAGAGGATCTTTGTCCGTCGTTGATGCTTCATCAGATAAATACCTTGACATATGGATGCTGAAAAACTATGATGAAAAAGAGTGGGTCTTAGGTCACAGAATAGAAGCCAGAATGATTAATGCAGAATGTCGGTATAGAAGTTATAGGCTTTGGACTTGTTGCGAATGGGAGCATGGGATATTTTTCAAACGTTCGAGAAAGAGCAACAGCACTGTAGTCCTTTTGGATCTAAGAACTGTTTGCATACATCGAGTAAAATGTCCGATATACCAAAAGGGGTTGTATACAAGCATCTTTAGTTATACCAGTAGCTTGATTTCCCTGAAAAGTTATGGGAATTTGATTCCGCTAAAACGTTATGGGAAGCCGACTGAAGCAGAAGAAAATCGTCGCAGTGGTTCCTCTATGAACATTTGGCATTTATGTAACTGAAGCACAAGGCAAGACTCTAGTTTCCACCAGTTTGATACAGGAAGTTGCTTTGGTTATTATTTCAATGTTTAGTTAATGGTATTTCCTTTTTTGAATGTTTAATTTCTTGCTAGACTCTTCGTTACCTTCGAATATATCTGATCAAACTGAATATATCAAACAACCTTGTAAGCTGTTCATCCATCTTTTCTTAAATTTAAAACGAAGATCTTGGCTTAGCTTTTGTTGATCACTCCATTTTCTTTCGAAGATGAAGCAAATGATGTAGAAAAACTTAATGTATATTTCATATCTAAAACAGTTACAAGTTCATACATAAATAGAAGAAGAAACGGGAAAGAGAGTGGAGAACAAAAGGTAGGGGACAATGGCAGCTAAGCAAGTATAATGATGACCTCCACTCTCTCTAACTTAAGCCACTAACAAGCTTTACAGCCACTAACAAGCTTTATAATGATGAGGGAATAACAAACAGCTAATACTAGCACTAAGACTAGCTGAATGCAAGTTGAGCTGTTATCCATCAAAGCTAGATAAAGCTTGCATTATTCTTCCAACTGTATTAGGGTTAAAGGCTGATACTTCAATACTCCCCTTCAAGCTGGATCGAGAGATTTTCTGGATCCAAGCTTGAAGAGAAGACGATCAAGTTGTGCAGAAGGAAGAGGCTTGGTGAACACATCGGCAAGTTGATCACTGGAGCGAACAAATACAGTTTGTAACAGCTTGGACTGGACTTGGTTGCGGACGAAATGACAGTCAACCTCGATATGCTTTGTGCGTTCATGGAAGACAGGGTTGGCAGCAATATGCATCGCTGCTTGATTGTCACAATGAAGTAGAATTGGCTTGGAGGAGATGATTTCAAGATCACGTAGCAAACTCTTTAGCCAAATTAGTTCGCATGCAGTAGATGCCATTGCACGGTACTCAGCTTCTGCGCTTGACCGAGCTACAACAGATTGCTTTTTGCTCTTCCACGTGACGAGGTTACCACCAACAAGAGTGCAGTAACCAGTTGTGGACTTGCGATCAAGGACGTTGCCTGCCCAATCAGAGTCTGTGTATCCTTCAATGGTGAAGTGTCCGTTGTTTTGCATGAAAATCCCGGTAGACACTGAGCTTTTCAAGTACCGAAAGATCCTTTTAACTAGTTGCAGATGATGAGATGAGGGAGAATGCATGAACTGGCTGACAAAGCTAACAACATAAGCAATGTCAGGTCGGGTTATAGTCAAATAGATGAGTTTTCCTACCAACCTTTGATACTCCGATGCATTTTCAAGCTGGATGCCTGAGGTTTCATCCTTGAAATTTGTTGATAGTGGTGTTTTGGCAGGCTTGCAATGCATCATATTGGCTTCTTCTAAAAGATCGAGAACGTACTTTTGTTGATTTAGAAACAGACCAGTTGGAGATTGATCCATTTCGATTCCAAGAAAGTATCGGAGTCTGCCAAGATCTTTGATTGAGAAGGTTGAATGTAAGGTGGCTTTGAGAGCAGTTATTTCTTCTGGATTATCTCATGTGACAATAAGATCATCAACATAAACAAGTACCACCAATCTTCCATGCGTACCAGTCCTAGTGAACATTGAAGAATCTCCATTGCTTCGTTTAAAACCGGATGACATAAGGACAGAGCTCAGTTTTGAGTACCAAGCCCTTGGAGATTGCTTGAGACCGTAAATGGCCTTGTAAAGCTTGTAGACTATTCCTTGTTCCTTCTCTCGTTCATGACCAGGTGGTAGGCGCATGTACACCTCTTCTTCTAACTCCCCATATAGGAAAGCGTTTTTAACATCCATTTGATGTAGAGACCAGTGTGAATTGATAGCCACTGAAAGAAGCACTCTAACTGTGTTCATCTTTGCCACCGGGGCAAAGGTTTCTTTGTAATCTACCCCGAAGGTTTGCGTGAAGCCCCTTGCAACTAACCTTGCCTTGTGCCGCTGTATGGTTCCATCTGAGTGAAATTTGGTCTTGTAAATCCATCTTGCCCCAACCACACGTTGATCTTTTGGCAGAGAAACAATGCTCCAAGTTTGATTTTCATCGAGTGCATTCAGTTCTTCAAGCATGGCACGCCTCCATACAGGAGATTGGTTTGCCTCTTCGAAGGATCGAGGGTTTGCCTCTTCGAAGGATCGAGGCTCAGAGTTTCGAGATAACTCAGTAACAAAGGCCGCATGAGATGGGTAGACCTTGTTATGGTAAACCATTTGTCCAATAGGATATCTAGGCGTGTAGATTTCAAAATCATCAAGCCTGGCTGGAGGTTGTCTGTTTCGAGAAGGATTCCTTCGTGGCGGAGGAGGTTGTTCAAGTTGGGGCTCTCTCATTTCGTGAAGAACTTCTTCATCATCTGTTTCCATATTTTCAGGAGCTGGCTCTATCTCAACAGCTTCATTGTGCTGTGTTGACATCCTTGGATCATCAAGGAAGATAAGAGTGGGAAACACTTCATATGAGAGCTCCCCTTGAGGTTCATCATCATGCTTCTAAAAGAAGAAGTGCGTCTCATCAAAACGTACATCCCTAGATACAAACACCTTTCTGGTCTTAGAATCATAGCATTTGTATCCCTTTTGGGAAGTTGAGTAGCCTACGAATGCACACTTGATAGCCCTTGGATCAAGTTTATCTCTGTGAATAGTTTGAATATGCACATAACATACACATCCAAACACACGGAGATGACTTATGTCAATTTCTCTCCCCTTGAGAATTTGGTAAGGAGATTTAAACTTCGAGATTCTGCTAGGAAGGCGATTGATGATGTATGCAGCGGTTTGTATAGCTTGAGACCATAACTTCTTTGGAAGATTTGCTTGTAACATTAGTGATCGTGTTTTCTCAAGCAAATCTCGGTTCTTTCTTTCTGAAATGCCATTTTGTTGTGGCGTTCCTACACAACTTGTTTGTTGCAAAATTCCATGCTCACTTAAGTAAGTTGTCATGATTTTGAAGTGTACTCAGACCCATTATCAGACCTTAAGATGCCAATATTAGAGTTAAAATGATTTTGAACTAAGTTATGAAATTTTTTGAAACACTGGAAAGCTTCATGCTTGAATTTAAGTAAATACACAAAGGTAGTTCTAGAGAAATCATCAATGAAAGATATATAGAATCTGTAACCATCAAAAGACTCTAAGGTTGCAAGTCCCCAAGTGTCGGAATGGACAATTTCAAAAGCTTTGGTAGCTCTAGAGAGAGAATGGGGAAAGGGTAAACTGGTAAACTTAGATTTGTGACAAACTTCACAATCTGGGATCACTTTACAGAAACTAGGAAAAAGACAAGACATAACATGTGAAGAAGGGTGAGCTAATCTCATGTGCCACAGCTGCTCCTTGTTTACTGTGTTTGAGTTTACGTAGAAACTCTTTGGAAAGCTTGAAGAGAAGTTGACATAGTACAGGCCATTGAGGAAGAAACCTTTACCAATCGTTTCCTTCGAAACTCGATCCTGGAAAATCACACAGTGAGTGGAAAAAATTGCAAGACAATTGAGCAATTGTGTTATTCTTCCTACTAACAGCAGATTGAAAAGAAAAGAAGGGACATGCATGACAAGGGATTCTTTTTTACTCGAGAAGATTTTGAGTTTCCCTCTGCCTACTATACGAACTTTGGTGCCATTAGCTACGGAGACAAAAGAAGGAGTGGAGAAGTTTTGAAAATCATTTAGTAAGATGCATCGTTAGTCATGTGATCAGAAGCTCCTGAGTCGACTATCCAAAAATCACGACTACTACTAAGATCCAATGCAGTGGAAATAGTTGCAACAATACATGGTACGTCATTTTGTGACACTGAGCTTGATTGTTCGAGGAAGCCAGCAAACTTGCCGAGCATGGCTGAGGGACTTTCATGATTTGTTGTTCCTTGTTTCTGTTGCAAGGAGTTAGCAAATTCATTTATGAGAGTAATGGGACTAGAGGAAGAGTTTATCACATTATTGGAGACATTGTCGCAAACAAAGTTTCCTCTAGGAGTGTAGGCAGGTTTCATTTGGTTTCTTGGTGCTCTTCCATCATCGTTGAACTTGGGTTTAAGTTCTGGATGAAAAATCCAGCACTTTTCTTTTATGTGTCCAACGCCTGGACGACCTATCTTCACATAGTGAGAACACTTTAAGTCTGGTCGTTTTCCCTTGTATGGTCTAGAGAAGGTGAATGCTCTCGCTTTTGATGGCCTAAGATCTGATTCTCCAACAACCACGTCTGCGTTCATGACCTTCTTTCTTACTTCTTCGCGTTGAATAACATTGCAGACCATCTGGAAAGTGGGAAGTTCAGGTGTCATCAAGAGATGACTTTTAAGGTCTTCATACTCTGGTCCAATGCTGGCAAGCAACTGGAACACCTTGTCTTCTTCAGCACGCTTTAAAAGAATGGTTGTGTCCGTGGTATGAGGTCTGTAGAGATCCAATTCATTCCATTTGGCCTTCAAGTTGCCAAGATGTTGAACAAAGAAGAGATTTCCCTGTTGTAATTCCGTAAGGTCTTTCTTCAACTAGAAGACTCGCGCAGCATTGTTTAGATCTCTATACATGTCTCGTACAGAATTCCAAAGGTGGTGAGATGACACTAAATAACTGAAAATCTCAGCCATCTTTGGTTCCATAGAGTTTAACAGCCAAGACATGATAAGTTGATCTTGGGACACCCATGCTGCATAATCTGGTGAAGTTGTTTCGGGCATGATGTCATCCTTTTGAATGAACGGGAGCTTTCCACGTCCTCCAAGAGCGAGAGAAATAGCTCGTGACCAGGGCAGATGGTTGAATTCGTTTAGGAGCACATAGCTCAAACGTTGAATTGGGTTGGTATCCATGGTTTCGTTTTTTGAAATTTTCTCTGCTGGTGTTGCCATAATGGCTTAACTGGTTTGGATTTGGTAGGATTTCGGAAGAACACAGAGGCAGGTCCAAGAGGGATCACTGCTCTGATACCATGTAGAAAAACTTAATGTATATTTCATATCTAAAACAGTTACAAGTTCATACATAAATAGAAGAAGAAACGGGAAAGAGAGTGGAGAACAAAAGGTAGGGGACAATGGCAGCTAAGCAAGTATAATGATGACCTCCACTCTCTCTAACTTAAGCCACTAACAAGCTTTACAGCCACTAACAAGCTTTATAATGATGAGGGAATAACAAACAGCTAATACTAGCACTAAGACTAGCTGAATGCAAGTTGAGCTGTTATCCATCAAAGCTAGATAAAGCTTGCATTATTCTTCCAACTGTATTAGGGTTAAAGGCTGATACTTCAATAAATGAAGACTAATTGTATTTTTTCGATTCCAAGAAAGATGAACCGAGCTTAAAGAAAATCAGCCAAATCTGGGAAAATTATGTAAGCAAGATACCAGAAAAGTTATATGTATATGACGGTTTTATATACACAGACAGCTTTTTAATGCTTTTGCAATGCATGAAAATATGCAAGAGTGCTTTTGGCATGCAAATTTGCCTTCTGTAAATAGTATTCAAATTCCAGAGCTCCCCAATTGCTTCAGAATCATTCTACCTGAGGAGCTTTCCCTCTCCAGGGTTTCACTATTTGAAATGAGCAAAGCAAACTTGCATCCACACTCATCAATGCACCTGCATTGTTGAACTCTCCGCAATAGTTTGGCGCCGAGAATATGGTCACCAACTGCCGTTCTGCAAAGAACTCATATCCATCTTCGACAACCTGTCAACAATGGATTAAATCAAGGGAGATTCAAATGACAGAGAAAAAGGTTTGCAGAAGGATAAAAAGGCAACCGCGGAAATCATTTCCATAAAATAATTCATGAAAACTTGATATTCTTCTTTCCTATCACCGGTTGCATACAATCAAGCGGCGTACCTCTCTCATTATGTGACCTAAAACATGTTGGGACATAATTGTATACAACCGGTGAACTTTATAAAATATAAAAAAGGGAAAGACAGAGACCTGGTGAGCCCGGCATATGAGATCCATATCATGTTTCATCAAGAACTCTGCAACCTTATCTGCCCCAAAGGTATAAGAAACACCCCTATCATTTTCACCCCACCCTTTAATGTCCCTGTCCGGATCCGACCAAAGTAGGTCACACAAAAGCCCTTGATCCGGCACGTCAACCGGCCTTTCGATGGCTCTGAGTTGTTCCAAGCTGTTCAATTCAGGAGACAGGCCACCATGCATGCAGAAGATCTTGTCATCTATGACTGCAGCCACAGGTAAACAATTAAAGCAGTCTGTGAAGAGCTTCCATAGCCGGACGCTGAAGCGGCGTTTACACTCATCGTAGAATCCATAGATTCGGTTGATGGAAGCACATTCGTGGTTCCCTCGGAGGAGGAAAAAGTTGTCCGGGAATTTGACTTTGTACGCAAGGAGAAGGCATATTGTCTCTATGCTTTGTTTTCCTCTGTCTACATAGTCTCCAAGGAACACATAGTTGGCGTCCGGTGGGAAGCCTCCATACTCGAATAATCGCAAGAGGTCCGGATATTGCCCGTGTATATCACCTGCAAAATCCCGCAACGTGATCAATAAATGTTGTACAAATATCAGCGTTCTGTAATATGATCTCGTTGCTTGCATTACAAGTTTACATATTACCAGATCATCAACAAACAAATAATGCAAGCCGGAATCATAAACATTTTACATACCGCAAACGTTGATGGGGGCTTCCAATTCGAGAAGATTAGGCTGCCGGAGGAAGACTTCTTTGGCAGTGATGCAAAGTTGCCGGATTTCGGATTCGGTTAGCTGAATCTTTTTACCTCTGTTAACCCTGCCTTCCAACAGTCTCTGTATCAGCGCATCCAATCCTTCCATCCCCCACTGCCCTATCTTTTTCCCTATTTTGTTTTATGATTTGATCCTACAGTTTCTAAACAATAATTATGTATTAATTTTAAATAAAAAGGAAAAAAAATAAGGGAAAAACAGAGAAGGTGATCCAACAAATGAAGAAAAATGATGAGAAACAAAGGAGGGAGAGAGAGAGAGAGAGAGAGAGAGAGAGAGAGAGAGAGAGAGAATCGGTGGAGTGAGTTTATATTTGGTGGGAAATTTTGATGTGGTTTTTTGGTCAGAGGATTTGAGAGACTTGTTCTGTTTGGAGGTTTGTGAGTTGTGACATAAACCTTAATTTTATGGAGGGGTTCAAATGTTGCCAACCAATTAGGACCAGAAAATAAGCACCCCACAACCTTTCCCCGACTTAGATGGGCTGTTTTTTCCATGGAGAATGGGATAATTAGGCTGTAAATGATCTTGATAATGAGACCGATCATAACCAAATTGACTACCTTCTTGTTTAGTTTGGTCAGTACGACACGCAGAAAATTCTAGCATGATGGTAACACTGTCACCCAACAATATCTATATATCAATATACACCTTAGGTTTATGAAATATCAAATTTGTCGTCCTTTAAGACATCAGACATGAATTAGTTAGCCTGGTATGATCGCCACTTAAAATTTTTCATAGTATTAATTTTCTTAGGTCAAAAACCAAATCACATGGTTAAAACTATTAATAGGATATCCAAAGTGTTGGCGTGAGTCAACAATAATACAATAGGAATGTAATTGTGTTTCCTACTTTGGGTATAACTCTCCTTTTATATCTTTAATATTCCTTGTAGTACAAGGATTGAATATGTATATATATGTGTTGCTTCCTATGAGAGAAGAATATAGAGAAATATATTGAAATCCTAAAATTAGTTTTATCTCGACATCAGAGCAGGTTTCGGCATGTCTCTTCCGCTAATCCCTCATATTCATTCACTGCCGACTTGGGATTTAATTGTTGGCTGCCTAATAGCCATATGTAACCAACAACCACATCCAAGCCCAAGGTTTCGAAGCAAGAAACCTTCCCTCAATCCTTATCTAGAAATCGTTTCCAAAAAAAATAAAAAATCTAGAAATCAACCACCAAGTTCCAAGGTTTCGAAGCAAGAAACCTTCACGTGCAATCTCAATCCCAAAAAAAAACAAAAAAATAAAAAAAACAAAGTCATGGAAAATTTAAACAACGCCGCTTCCATGGTTGAACAAGTTTCTTTTCCCATTGGGGGATCACAATGCCAGCGGGATGGGCTGGCTTGGTTTAAAGCCCAAGGTGAAATAGGCCAGCTTGCAGAGAGCACATGCACAGGTGCTGGGCCATGCGCTGACATCAACAGTTACAACATTCATGTGGGCTCGCCGAGCCCATCAGAAGATAACTTGGACACCGATTTGGACCTAGATAATTTGGGCCAGCAGCTGTCCCTATTAAACTTTATGTCGTCCCAAGAGCAATCCGATGATCCAGGTAACACAGGTACTGTTTTAATGGCATCTGTTAATTTTGATACAAGTTAGATTATTGACTCCGAAGCCATTGATCATACGACTTATGATCGTACTTTATTTAGCTCTACAACACCACCACCACGGGATAGTATGGTCACTGCTAATGGAGGTGTTGCTCAGGTTACAGGGGCGGGTTCGATAGCACTCACTTCTACTCTCTCCTTACATAATTACTTACTTGTTCCCGCACTTTCTACCCACTTATTATCTATGGGACAAGTTACTGAGCAATTAAATTGTGTTGTGCAAATGTTTCCGTCTTTCTGTTTACTTCAAGATATTCAGACTCAAAAAGTCATTGGGCGTGGTACTAAGAGGAGAGAGTTGTACTATGTTGATGATGTTACACAAAGCCGTGTTCATCAAGTTCAAGGTCGTGATAGTGGAAAGCTAAAGACTATTCAGTTGTGGCATTGTCGTCTTGGTCATGCTTCCTTCGGTTATTTGCGAAAATTACTTCCATCGTTATTTGGTAATATTTCATATTCTTCGTTAAAGTGTAATGTTTTCCCATTAGCCAAAAGTCATCGAGCTTCTTATTCCCTGAGTTTGCAAAAGAACAATTCTGTTTGAATTAATTCATTCTGATGTGTGGGGGGCCATCTTCGGTTACTACTCAACATGGTGTGTGTTGGTTTGTAACATTTGTTGATGATTGCACTAGGATGACTTGGTTGTACCTCATGAAGAATAAAAGTGATGTGGGCGACATCTTCAAAGCATTTTATCACATGGTCTATACTCAGTATTCACTCCCTATTAAAGTGTTTTGGTCAGACAATGGTGGGTGAGTATCTTAATCAAGATCTTTCTCAGTTTTTTTACAGAAAATGGCATTCTTCATGAAACTACGTGTCTTCAGACCCCACAACAAAATGGAGTTGCCGAACGAAAAAATCAGGACATCCTTGGGATTACCCGTGCCATTCTTATTGGTAGTTGTGCTCCCAAGACATATTGGGCTGATGCAGTCACTTATGTTATTTATATCATGAACTGAATGCCATCGTGTGTTCTCTCTTTTAGAACCCCATTAGCCGTGCTTGCTGATCATGTTTTGCTCACTTCCACTCTTTATCTCGAACTCCGGGTTTTTGGTTGTGTGGCATATGTTCATCTTCACAAAAATCAAAGAAGCAAGCTTGATCCATATGTGGTGCGGTGTGTGTTCATTGGCTTTAATCCTCAACAAAAAGGCTAGAGATGTTATCATACATCCACTCGACATACGTACGTCATCATGGATGTTACCTTCTCTGAAGACAAATTATTTTTTCCTCCCAGCCATACTCCTCAGGGGGAGACAACCTCAGGTGAAGATTGTGGCTGGTTCGATATTATGCCTACTATTTATGTAAATAGCTCAAACAAGCCTTTAGACCAAATCGGCCCATATGTTACTGACCAAACTAGCCCAGATGAAGCTAACCGTGACTAACCTGATAGGCGTGCTGACCATGGCCGAGGGAATGGGCCAGGACCGTGTGATGCTTGCTCAAGTGGGCCGCATGTTGTACCCAGCCAGAATAATGATGGGTCGCATGCTGACGTTGCTGTCTGCAGCCCAAATTATGACACTGATGTTCCGGTCTGCCCATCTGTAACTGCCAGCCCGAGTGGGCCAAATAGAAATTGTGGTGTTAGTCCGAGTGGGCCTTCAAGGGTGATAATTGTCCCAAATTCGAGTAATAGTTCCAGTGAGTTAGAAGACAGTAACAAACTCATTCATACTCAAATGAATATTCTCGAGGTAAGTACTCACTCGGAAATTATTGAACCATCTTATATGTTGCATCTTCAACAAAATCGAGGAAAACCACCAGACAAGTACTCTCCAGAAGGAAAGGTGCGATATTCCATTTCAAACTATGTCTCTACTCATCGACTTTCACCGAAATACTGTCCATTTGTTCAGCAAATGGAAACCATCAAAATACCCACCAGAGTGGAGGAAGCTTTGAAAGATTCGAAATGGACAAAAGCAATGCAAGTTGAAATGGAAGCATTACAAAATAATAATACATGGAGTGTGGTCCCACTTCCCAAAGGAAAGAAATCAATGGGGTGCAAGTGGGTGTTCACCATTAAACATAAGGCAGATGGAACAATTGATAGATACAAGGTGAGGCTAGTGGCCAAAGGTTTTACCCAAACCTTTGGGGTTGATTATCAGGAGACTTTTGCTCATGTTGCAAAGATGAATACCATTAGAGTTTTATTATCTCTTGTTGTGAACTATGACTGGCCTCTGAGACAGTTTGATGTTAAAAATGCTTTTTGGCATGGTGATTTAGAGGAAGAGTTGTATATGGATATTCCACCAGGTTATGGCGCTGTGAACTCCAGTGGGAAAGTGTGTAGACTTCGAAAGGCACTGTGTATGGCCTTAAACAATCACTCCGAGCATGGTTTGGGCAGTTCACCCAGGCAATGAAGAAGTATGGGTATCGACAGGGAAACGCAGACCATACATTGTTCATCAAACGCAAAGATGGCAAGGTAACTATGCTTATCATATATGTAGATGATATGATTGTCACAGATGATGATACAATGGAAATCGAACATCTGCAAAGGCATTTGTCTTCTGAGTTTTAGATGAAAGATCTTGGAGGACTTAAATACTTCTTGGGAATTGAAATGGCTAGGTCTCAGGAAGGAATATACTTATCTCAGAAAAAAATATGTATTGGATCTTTTGTCTGAAATTGGTATGTTAGGGTGTAAACCAGTGGATACACCTATTGTGCAAAATCATCATCTAGCAATTTATCAGGATCAAGTCCCAGTGAATAGGAAAATGTATCAAAGATTGGTAGGGCGGTTGATTTATTTGTCGCTTACAAGGCCAGATATTGCTTAAGCAGTAAGTGTGGTGAGTCAATTTATGCATGCTCCTAGTGAGGATCATATGGCAGCAGTAATGCGGATTGTGAGTTACTTAAAATGAGCTCCAGGAAAAGGGTTGATGTATAGAAAGCATGGGCATATAGAGGTGAAAGGGTATACCAATGCAAATTGGGTTGGAAATATCACTGATCGGTGTTCTACGTCGGGATACTTCACATTTGTAGCTGGTAATCTTGTGACATGGAGAAGTAAAAAGCAAGATGTGGTGGCAAGGTCTTCGGTTGAGGCTGAGTACAGAGGAATGGCACATGATATTTGTGAGCTTATATGGCTTCAAATTCTACTCACTGAGATAGGGTTTAAACCAAAAGGTTCTATGTTGTTGTACTGTGATAATCAAGCAACATGAGAGATAGCTAACAATCCGGTGCACCATGATAGGACCAAACATGTTGAGGTGGATAGACAT
Organism: Malus fusca; assembly: GCA_035220775.1. Taxonomy (NCBI): domain Eukaryota; kingdom Viridiplantae; phylum Streptophyta; class Magnoliopsida; order Rosales; family Rosaceae; genus Malus; species Malus fusca. The sequence continues at coordinate 25,917,815 of CM069062.1, forward strand.
TTTATCAAAGAAAAGTTGGATGTTAAGTTGGTTGACATTCCGTTCGTGAAGACAAAAGAACAGTTGGCAGATATTCTAACTCATGCAGTTTCTGCAAGAAGGTTTCAAGACTCACTCAACAAGTTGGGCCTAGGTAATATCTATGCATCAACTTGAGAGGGAGTGTTGGCGTGAGTCAACAATAATACAATAGGAATGTAATTATGTTTCCTAGTTTGGGTATAACTCACCTTTTATGTCTTTAATATTCCATGTAGTACAAGGATTGAGTGTGTATATATATGTTGCCTCCTATGAGAGAAGAATATAGAGAAATATATTGAAACCCTAAAATTAGTTTTATCTACCTAATCACATGGTTAACATTATTAATAGGGTGTCCAAAGTACCTAATCATCTATGATATTTCCAGTTTGTCGGTCCCCAATTATAAGTTCTTGTTGATCACGGCTTATAGAAACTAGGCTCTCTACCTCTTTTAACCTCGTTTTCACATTCAATAATTCCAGGGGCTTTCACTTCGACACATCTTCACTCGTGATCGCTTTTAGAGCCCCTCTTTTCAATGTTTCAGCAATACAAGAACGATTCTTGAATCGATAAAGGAGATTCATAGACAGGAAATTTCCATTTTTATATCTTCTTCGCTATCGTCAACCGCGGTTGCGAATTTGATTGATTGATTAGCATTACTCAAATAACAATACTTAAAAACGATGATTTGTCTAACAAGGATAACCACACTGTGATTTACAGGGATGCAAACATCATACGATAATTTCGAATCACCAAGATGATGACGGCTGACTTCCCCCGACAACAGTTGAAAAACGGCAAGGCAGCACTGAATTCATCTCTTCCTAGGTTTGAGAAAGCACTTCATAGCATCTTTGTGTTCATAAGTGAAACTTCAGAACTGAGACTTGTCGAGGGTGTCGAAATAGGGGTGGTCAAGGGCAGCTTTCGCGGAGATTCGCTCAGCTGGATCGTATTTAAGCATTTTCTGCATAATCCAAAAGCAAGACAGTATTAGCTGATCCAATGACGACACATTTTGTTAAACAACTTAACCGTTACAAGTTTACGGTACTCATTCATCACAAGACTTGAAAACAATCTGTCGCGTATGGACCAGACAACCAATTACACAACAAAGCTACACGTTGATTCAAGCTCCACGATTTCTAATTGACGTTGAAAAATGAAAATAACCTTCGAGAACACCATGTTCTTGAAAAGAAATCAGAGTTAAGAAATGAGATTAAGCATTCCAAGAAACTAATACGATGCATAGATGGATGCTGGCTATGTTCTTGAAGAATGCTGTTGAGAAGACTAAACACATCGTTGGTTTCTAAGCGACAAGTTAATCGAAGCATGGAATGATCGAAGAAAACTTACGGCTAGGAGGTCAACTCCTTCAGGCTCCAAAGCAGGAACAGCGCGAGCCAAGTTCTGAGGCTCCCACTGCGGATACACGTGCCAATCTCGCAGAGAAGAAACTCCTGGCCACTGCTTGTCAGATGGTGTTCCTAGCAGCCTACACATATAGTAAAACAGTAGCAAGTAAAGATTTGATCTTTTCCTTCTTCACATTCCCAAAAATTGGATTCGAGAAACGCGAAAAATGAGGGGAAACGTAACACAAACACCTGAAAATGTGAAGCAACTGCTGGAACTCAGAATCTCCCGGAAAAAGAGCCTGCCTCCTCGCCATCTCCGCTGCAATTTAGCATAATCGATCAAATTAGTTAACTAATTAATCAATTAAAGCATTGAATCGAAATGAAATTGAAGAATTCGCGAGAGGAGTAAGAAAGGAGTACCGAAGATGCATCCTACGGACCACATATCAACGCCGGTGGAGTAGTGGGCCGAACCGAGCAGAACCTCGGGCGCTCTATACCAGAGAGTAACAATCTCGTGCGTGTAGCTCTTGAGAGGCACAGTGAATGCGCGGCCGAGTCCGAGATCAGCGATCTTCAGAATCCCCCTTTCCTTGTCAAGAAGCAGATTCTGCGGCTTCAGATCGCGGTGGAGGACGCCGTGGGAGTGGCAGTGCGCCACCCCCTTGCACAGTTGGTACATAAAGCTCTGCACCAGCGACGGCGGCATCGGCCCCGGATTCGGCCCCTTCCTGTGTGAATCGATGAACTTCTTGAGATCGGTGTCCAAATACTCGAACACCAAGTACAGGACGGGCTTCCCCTCTTTGCTGTCGACGTGTTCGACGCAGAGCAATCGGACAATGTAGAGCGACTGAGAGAGCATCTGGAGGAGCGAGACCTCGCGGAGGGCGGTGGGCGGCACTCCCTCCTCGTCCATCTCAAGGCGCGTCTTCTTCAGCGCCACCAACTGCCCGGTGGCTTTGTCTTTCGCCTTGTAGACCTTGCCGTACGTGCCTTCGCCGACCTTCTCGAGCTTCTCGTACTTCTCCATTTCTGAGAGATCGCGAAATCAGAAACCCTAAAAATTTGAATTTTCTGGTGTCTCGTTTTTCCGGATCGAAATCGGACCGTCCGTTTTCTGTTGGGGGTTTAAATTTTTGAATTTAAAGGAGGCGGAAAGGAGCGTGGGGGGACGACTCCAACGGAACGGAAAGGAAAGAGGGCCACGCGTCGTTGCGATGTTGTTAGAAATTTGAATTCGCTTGCCTCCTCGTTTTTCAATTTTTACTATATTGACTTTTTATTTTTTGAAAAAAAAGAGATCAGTCGATGGCTTCACTACGTCAGTTTACCATTCCGATGACCGAAGACTCACAAAGGCCCTGGCCACCATCATGGCAGTAACCAACATCAAGATCAAAACCAATACTTATGGTGTGGAATATAGACCTAAAATTCTTTTCCAACTCTGGGCCATTCCGTGGTGGTTGAAAATATATTGACATTTCGATTACCAAAACGTGGATTAACATTCATAGGTTTTAGTCGATTTTAAAAATTCGTACTTAGATCATCGTTTAATCTATTATTTTCACATTCGTCTCGCTACAAAGTTTGAAAATTAATGTAAGAGTTTCCGTTGTTGTTCTTGAGCGTAGAACCCCCCATCTTGACATTGTTGTGGGTCTCACTACTATATTTTTCACTTTCTTTAAGTTTTCGGTTTAAATATTATGTTAAATATACGTTTATTGCTCAATAAACCGTAAAACCATTTACATATGCCTTATAATGTTTTCCTTAATGCTCACAAAAACTATTACAAGAAATTTTTTTTTGCATTTTTTACAAAAATACATGAGTGTTACTCACAGATTTCGGCTAATTTTAAAAATTCGTATGCAATTTCCAAACAGGCGGTTCCCACGTCATCTTTTTTACCTTCCACTCTCTTTAAAAATTCATATGCAATTTCCAAGTAGACGGTGCCCACACCATCCTTTTACCTTTCACACGCTCCTTATTAATTATTGTCTTTGCTCCGTTCAATTCTTTTAATTCGACAACCAAAGATTAAGAAATGTGTGTTTAGTTAAATAGGACATGTGGATAGCATGCCTTTTGCAAATCTGCAGGAAGACAAAAAAATTATAAACTGAGACTTAAACCTTCAATCCGAATAACATTGTTCTTCATAAACTGATATTTCAAGACGACACAACCTCAACGGTAATTGATAGAGCATAAAATAGCAAAAAAAATTCCATTTTTTGTATCTTTCTTGTTCTGTCATTCTCCTGCGACAATGATCCAATTACCGTACTCGCCCACGGAAGCTGCTGTGAGCAGACATTGTTCGAACTTATTTAATAAACAAACCGTAATCGACAACCCTCTTTCCATGGCGTTCGTAAACCTATGTCAAAATTTAGGAAAAACTAGAGTGCGTTCTTTTCTATGGCCTTCCTAGTTATCAACAACTTCGATGAGGGATGGCTCGTAGTCGCTAGGAGCCTGGAATCCATGCAGATTCATCACAGTTGCAGCAACATTGGCCAGCCCGCCGCTAGGAAGATCCTTGCGGAAACGGACTCCGGGTGCAAGTCCAGGACCTCCAATAGCAATTGGGACCTTCAAGAAAAACCAAAACAATCAATGACTGAAAACCTGTGGAATTCGACAATGTTCTATACTATGAATCTATGGTAAATCGACAGTGGCCACTCTTGTCGTTTGATATAAAAATTTTGACAGAAAAATTTCGGGAGTACTTACTGGCTGTAGAGTATGGGAAGTAAGAATTTGAATGTTGCCACTCTTGTCGAGAAGAGGTTGCCCAGTCTTATTTCTCTTCACCATATCCTCAGCGTTACCATGATCAGCAGTGACGACGTAAATTCCACCAACCTTCTCGATTGCATCAAGAATTATCTGCGAGTACACAACAGTAGTAACTCAGTAAGTAGACGTGGAACTTTTTCACTACAGTGAGGGGTAAGGGGAATACAAGGCAACAAGCACCAGCTTTTTGATCATATCAAGCATTCATGGTATAGCAACAGTACCTTGACGGCTTCATCAGCAGCCTTGCAAGCAACAATTGTGGCCTCAATGTCGCCTGTGTGCCCCACCATGTCGCCATTTGGAAGGTTAACACGTACCTAAGCAAAAGCAAAATATCAAATCTGAAATATTTTCTTTGGATTTAATAGAAATTCTTAGATCGCATGACTGACCTATACATTACCTGCTCAAACTTTCCACTAAGAATAGCATCCCTAGCCTTTTCAGCAATCTCGACTGCCTTCATTTTTGGCTGGACGTTGAATGTGATTCCACTATCGCTTGGAATTTCCACATACTCCTCCATTTTATCGTTAAAATAACCAGAGCGATTGCCGTTCCAGAAGAAAGTGACATGGCCAAACTTAACAGTCTCACTGTGAAAGCAAAGATTTGGAAACAAAGAACTTATGGATTGGAAACCAAAAATTCAACCATGAAAAGAAAATTCTGGGCAAATTGGTCGAAATCAATTATTCCCCCCCACGCCCCATATATGGCATCGAGCAAAAACAATTTTGAACAAAGAACAAAGAAACACACTGGTTGCTACTTCCAACCCATATCTGGATTTCCCTAATACAAAGTCAAAATCACATTATCCCACTAAAACCGACAAAAACAGACACCTTTACATGGAATGGGGAGAAATCCTAAAGAAATTCATTATGATTTGGAGAAAACACAATCCTAACGCTTGACAGCGACACAGATAGTTTAACTTGGTGAGAAAAACAAACCTGCAGGCAAAAGTGCGGACACCGTTATATGTAAGATATTCACCAGATGTTCTATCAATCTCTGGGGGTTCTACAAGGTAATGGCTTGGAAGCTTCAGCTCACCATCATACTGAAGCATACCAGCATAACGGATTTTTGGGACTCGAACTCGATCAAACTTGTCAAAATCGGCATACTCAAGCGCCTTGGCAATCATAACCATACGGTCAGCACGGAAGTTGAATGTAACAACAGCATCACCATCCACGATTGGGCCAACAGGCTTTCCACTGTCGTCAACAATAACAAAAGGAGGTAGATACTGGTCATTGGTGTTTGGTTCCGCCCTCAACGTCTTGATAGCTTCAACTGCATTCTTAAATTTATAGGGAGCTTCACCAAGAACTTGGGCATCCCATCCTCGCTTTACAACACTCCAATCATTCTGCAAAATACCCAATCATTCATATGAACTAAACATTTTTGACAAATAGACAATAATATTGAACAGACCAAATCTAAAATTTATTCATTCTGTTCCAGAGCAACAATTCAGATAAGTATTAACCATAAACACAAATCAATCTTATGATTCTTGGCATGGAAACTTTACCAAAATTTGGAAAGGCACGTAGTATGTTTGAATAAAAAAGCACGATAATTCTGGGAACATAAAAAAAAGCAGCTAATGGAAACCCTAATAAACCCTTCTTAAGACATAAGAGGGGCAGCACCATGCAGAGCATCAGTTTCAGAACACTTTGTAAATAGAGATTATTGACACATCCCAACTTAAGAAATAATGTTTTATCCATGCAATACGTGCAAAAGGTTTCGTAACAAGGACGTACTTTAAACAAACTGTTATATACAATATACACACAACGGTAAAAAATACAGAAGGAAGAATTAGACCCAATCATGCTTGCAGAATGAGCGTAAGAGTTGGCTTCATTCAATACCTCATAACGATCCATGGTGACATACATACGACCACCACCAGACGCAACCTGTGCATCCACACCTTTCTCACGCAATTTCGCAAGGTCATTTTCAAGGATTTCTGCAAATCCCACACTTGAACCGTCCAGAACATCACGTCCATCAGTGAGAATATGAACTCGGATCTTTTTAGCACCATGTTCACTAGCTCCTTTAAGCAACAACTACACCAGGAGAAAAGAATACATATGATAAAGGCGAAATTTGAAGGAGGAAAACCAAATCCAAAGAAAGAAAAACCAGACTAGTGCTAAAAAAACTCACTAGCAATTGATCAAGCCGAGAATGAACTCCACCGTCACTCATTAAACCAATGAGATGCAATGTGTTAGTCGCAAAGGATTCCTTAACATACTTAAAACCTTCTCCTCGAAAATTTTCCCGGAAGCAAGTGCAGCATCAACAAGCTTAGCACTATATCCATAAAAAAAACAACCATGATTACTCATCACAACTCACTACGAATCCAATTCTCTTAACTGACATTCATAAAACATATCGAAAACCATACAGCGAACAATACACACATCAAATTTAACATACAGGAAGTAAAACAAACGGAAGGGAAAGCCTGGAACTCACCCCTGGGCAAAAATACGCCCGGCGCCGAGGGCATTGTGACCCACTTCACTATTGCCCATATCATCCTCTGTGGGAAGTCCCACGGCAGTTCCGTGAGCTCTCACTAACCTCCATCTTTCAGGAGCACCCTATATCCACAACACCACACACACACACGCAATCAGTACGAATCGAAATTCAAATCCAACAACAAAAATCTGAGACTTTAAACGAACAGGGCAATCGAAATTCGAAAAACCCGATCTTTAAAATTACGAAAGTCACCTTCTTGAGCGAATCCATGACGGGGGTCTCGGCGACATGGATGCAGTTGTACTGGTCGGCGTTGGCCTCGCCCCACCCATCCAAAACGATGAGTCCGATGACCTTCCCCTTCGGCAACTTAGGGTGATCCGGCAGTTTCCAGTCGAATCCTGAGCTCCCCATTTTCCTTTTTCTTGATTTTTCTGCTTCCAACGCAAATCAAAATTCAATCAGAACCCAAAGACCCACCAATTTTATGTCACAAAAATACAAATAATTCACACTCAAATTATCACTAAAAATACAAACAAATCGCACTCGATAATTAAATAAAAACAAATTTAATTAAATAAAAAATCTTAGGAATTATGAAAAATATCGAACCTTGTGGAACAGAGGAGCTGAAGAGCGCGAGAAGCAACTTATAGCTTGATCTCCCTGCGGCCGGTATATATAACGGAACCCAACAGACGGAATGGAGCTTGTTCTCGCCAGGGACTTATTTGCAAATCTGACGCCGTTGATTTTTAGTACTTTTGACCTTTCCAGGATACCACCTGGAGATTAACTAGGAGGGCTAATCAGCACAAATAAGACTCAAAAATACTAAATTAGACTCTATAGACCCAAAACTAATTCAAAACGCTCAAAACAGCAACAAACAATAAAAAAAGACTCAATTCTAGACCTAACAAGTGGTTTTGACGAAAATAAAACTTAACTTGACTCAAAAGACTAAAAGAAAACAGATTATGACTCAACTAACAAGACTCAATGAAAGGGTGATTGTTTTTTACGAATTTAAAACTTAAAACAAGAACTTTGCATAAAACACTTTAAGAAAACGAATTTGGTGAATTAAAAAGGGTAAAAGGCTAGTTAGAGAGTCCTTCTCCACACATGACATATGCAAACAAACCAATTTCCAGTTATTATTCATTTAAACAACACCCCAAGTTAACCGTGATAGCACAAATTAACCATCTACCATATTTTCCTACACCACACACCCATATATTCAGATACAATTGAGAGAATTCTTGGAGCCCTTTGCCGTGCCTTGCCATTCAACATTGGATTGATAGAGCGTTCTTAGGTGTTTTCTATCTTTTATTTTCAATGTCTAATTTAAGTTATCTTTATTTAATTGTAAACATGGAGCGGGGGAATAGACCCCGCGGTATTTGACTCAGTGATTTACGGTCCACGATTGTAAGGTGATCACGAAATCTTGGCGTTACACATGCCCGTAGAGATGGAGAAGTCAGTCGCGATCATTGGCCAAGTGGAATCCACGTGAAGTCGAAAACCAGAGGCGGGGTAATGCACGTGTTAGCTTAGCAAAGCGGTACCTGATACGCTTTGGGAAATAGAAAGTTTTGTTCGGATTATTAAACGAATATTCTAGAAGAACCAAATTTCGTTCTAATTATGTAATTGACTGGTATTGATTAAAAAAAGAGAATTTTAACAAAAAATTCTTGGTAGTGTTCATTTTAACGAAAAATCACATTTTTTACACTAAAAAGTCAATCCTGGTACTATTCACTTTACCCATTATTTTGTCCTCATCGTTAAAACTCAAAGTTTTCAAACCATTTTTCATTAGTTTTCATTTAAAGAAAATCATCAGTGAAAATTTTCTGAATTTGTGTAACATCCCACATCGCCCAGGGGAGTGGATCATGTAAGCCTTATATGTATATTTTCATCTCTACCTAGCATGAGGCCTTTTGGGAGCTCACTGGCTTCGAGTTCCATCGGAACTCCGAAGTTAAGCGAGTTCGCGCGAGAGCAATCCCAGGATGGGTGACCCACTGGGAAGTTCTCGTGTGAGTGACCCACTGGGAAGTTCTCGTGTGAGTTCCCGTAATCCCTCCCGGAAACAAAACCGTGGGGGCGTGGTCGGGGCCCAAAGCGGACACTATCGTGCTACGGCGGAGTCAAGCCCGGTATGTGACAATTTGACTGTATTTATTTAATTAGCAGGGCAAAACATATCTTCAATCAATTTTTTTTTTTTAACAAATGATATTATCTACACTAAGAGGGAGGGAGTGTGGGCTTAGCCTCATAATTGATTAGCAATAATGTGATTCAAGTTCGCCTTTGACGAGAATCGAACATAATACCTCTCACTTACAAGTGAAGAGGATTTTATTCCTATGACAATAGGAGAGATTTTTAGTGTGCATGAAAAAACGAGTCAGTACACTATATGTATAATACAAATGAAGATAAACTGAAAAATATATATTATCTTTATTTGTATTTGACACATAGTTGACCGACTTGTGTTCCAAATTTATGAAAAATCTCTCCAATATGAGCACAAATACAACCAACACCATACATAATATATGATTTTTCTTCGGCCATTAATCGACAATAACAAGTGACTAATAATGATCAGCCTCTAAAATTATACATACGGATGTTGTAAACTCATATGTGAAATTCAAGTATAGTTGATGAGCTTATTTCTTTTCAGTTGCATGAAGCAAAGTATTTTAGATTCAACTCACATAAATAGCCAAGTCGAATTCAAACTTATTCAACCAAACAAAAAAATAAATATTGTTCAACTTTTGGTGCTGCGTGCAGGTGCATGCGTCCAATTTTGTATATAAAAATTGAACCTTGTGTGTGCCTACTTCATGCTCTTGTGCTATTTAATTCAAGTTTTTCAACTACTTAACAAACATACTTTATATTTCAATAACGTTGAGGTCGTCTTCCACATTTTGAATTTCATTCTGGAAAGGGGCATGCGTGCATTTAGGTACCGTTTGGTACGTGGGACAGGACGGAACGGAGTGGGATGAGGCATTCCGTCCCACATTTGATGCGCCTAAAACGGGTGGAATGCACTGTTCCACGGGACGAGTTTTGGGTGAATTTTTGTTCCGTCTCACCCCCTGGAACGACTCGTTCCACATTCGTGGAACACAAAACTATAACCTCTCCGTCTCCTTCGTCCTCCTTATTTCCATCCGATGGTGTCTTTGCTCCATCTCCGTTCCGTCCTATCCTGTCCCGTCCCGTCCCGTCCCGTCTGCATACCAAACGATACCTTAGTGATGTCATTTGAATAGAGAATTATTAATGAAGCGTCAACTCAAATACAAGAAGAGTCTTGGAAGAAAATATCCCGTACCATGTAGTGAGCATGGTGTTTTATGTGTGCAGCTGGACGACCACTTAATTGGGTTGTTCGCACCCTATCGCGGCTTCCTCCACAAAAATAACGAGTCAATTTAATATTGAGCTTGTATTAGGACTTAAGCCCAATATTTATAACTGTGATGCCTTTGTGGTGCAAATCGAGTTTAAGTGGACTAAATTTCGTAGTGTTCATTAATTTTTGAGCATATCCCTATCACCGATACCAATAGAACTCAATACCTGTTCGACTTCGGATGTAACACAAAGCCAACAGGTTACTAGACAACCGGGGAAAACTTTCCCTAACCTTGTGAAACATTCAGTCATCTTTTTGGCATTTGACATGACAAAAAATTGTGGTTTTGCTTGGGCTGAAGACCTTTATTTAGAGTTAACAAACAATCGTTTCTTCTCGGACTTACAGGGGCCTTCAATCCTATAAGAGCTTCAATTTGGGGACCCAAGGATGATGCCTCAAGGCCCAATATGGCTTTTGTAAAATGATGATGTCGAATAGAACTCAATACCTGTTCGACTTCGGATGTAACACAAAGCCAACAGGTTACTAGACAACCGGGGAAAACTTTCCCTAACCTTGTGAAACATTCAGTCATCTTTTTGGCATTTGACATGACAAAAAATTGTGGTTTTGCTTGGGCTGAAGACCTTTATTTAGAGTTAACAAACAATCGTTTCTTCTCGGACTTACAGGGGCCTTCAATCCTATAAGAGCTTCAATTTGGGGACCCAAGGATGATGCCTCAAGGCCCAATATGGCTTTTGTAAAATGATGATGTCGAAGGCTTTCTATAATCTTTTCTCTCTTTCCCCTCCTGATTCTTTTGATTTTACTCGTAATTTATAGGGGGAGGTGAATTCGATGCAAAAGTAGGTTGTCTATTATGTGGCTTAACTGAACTCCAATTTTCCTTACTGTAAAATATATTGTTGTAATAAAATAAAATAAAAAAAGAAATTGGACTAAATATAACAACTCAAATTAAAAAAAAAAAATTATAGGAGGAGGTATAGTTACATATTAAAATCATCGCTTAATTGTAGCATTGGTTCTTGAACTTTACTCCTGATTTAAATTTAGTCGTTGAATTCTCATATTAGTTTCTTTAATCCTTGAACTTATCAACGTGTTGTACCATTGATCCTTTTTACTAACGCCGTCTATTTTTCCATTAAATTTGAGGGTATATTAGGAACTTCCAAAATGAATTTAGATGAGAAAGGAAAAAAAACCATATTTTTTTGTGTAAGAAAATTGAATACATAAGATTTTTTTTTTTTTTTTTGTAGTTTAATATGTAATTTGTTAGTTGTCGAATTCCAACCACTGTTCGATCTCTTACCAACTTTAAAATCGTATTGCCTAATATTTAAAAAATGTTAAAGTCCAACCAAATCATTTTATTTTAAGTTTTAGATATTAGTTATAAATTTTCATTTGTTTTTTTAGTTTTTTCTTTTGTATTTTGAAGTTTTCAGTTGAAGTTCCTAATATATTTCTAAATATAACGGAAAAGAAAAACACAATGTTCGTGAATAGTACAACACAATTTTTTTTTCTTCTTTTTTATGAACAAATGATAGTATCTACACTAAGAGGGTGAGCGAGTGGGCTAAGTCTCATACTGGACCAGCCATAATAATTGATTCAACTTCGCATTTGAAGATAATCGAACTTAAGACCTCTCACTTACAAGTAAAGAAACATACCACTAGACCGTAGTACTAAGTAGCTGGTACAGCACATTGTTAAGTTCAAGGACTAAAAAAATAATATAAGAGTTTCCAAAAAAAAAAAATAGTAATAATAATATAAGAGTCCAAAGTAAAATTAAACTAAGCTAAAATTCAAAAACTATTAGCTACAATTAAGCCTAAAACTATTAAGAGCAGTTAGAGTAAGCTTGTCAGAGCCGTAAGGTCACTAACATTGTTCTTCAAAGGCTTTTAAATGCTTTGATTTGGTGAGCCACATCAACCAAATCAGTTCTAACTCAAGAAGCAAACAACTCACCTTACAAATATGTGACCACTTTCTCTCTCTATGAATTTGGTGACAGCTTTCTTACTATTCAACTCAATTTTCTTGATTAAAAATAAAACGTTGAGTTCATTGGAAGAACATAATAGATTAATTATAATAATGAATATAAATTAAAATGTTATAAGAGTGTTGCAATGTAAATTTTTATAAATAACCAATTTTACTCTTCAAATTGCTAAATCGTAAAAAAACAAAATTCGACTTGAAGGGTAAAATTTGTTTTTGGAGTTGAAGATGCTTTTCGTAGAGTAACTTTATACTCTTGGATTGAATTTGATTCATATGGCTGGATATACCATAAAAGACTTAAAATTTATATTGTGACAATTGCAAACAAGTAAACTTAGGTTTTCGAAGCCAAGTTGTGTTTGAACTTTGAAGAGCCAATTTTAAAGAGTCTTCTAGAAATGTGTTTGGGCCCAAAATGACAATTTGGGCCGAGTGTATAATCATTCTCGGCCCGAAGGCCTTGCGACAAGAAGACCATGGACCGTTCAGCTCGTGGGCTTCCAAACCGAGGTCGGTTAGGTCAAAACGCAATGACAAGCCGAGTCCTAGTACAATAGGGAGTCTCGGCAGGATTAACAACCCGGAAGGGATCCGACTCAATAAGGGACTAGGTTCACAATCCTAGTCAAGATAGGACTGGTCGAGGTGATGTTGATCCGGAGAAGAAAACCTAGTTCGAGTAGGATTTTAACTCAAGATATACAGCTACTATAAATACAAGAGGTCGCGTACCATTCAAAGACCTCAAAATACCCCACAAAATCAATACAAAATTGCCCTGCGCAAATCCTCAAACAACTTGAGAACTTTTTCCTTTTCTTTTTCGCTGACACATCTTCCGTTGGCATCAACAGCACTGTGAAAGCAACCGGTGATATCTTAAGTCGGCATAGATAGCTCTATCACCGTATAATTGGCCGAACTCGCAGTACCTTCCGTTGGCATCAACAGCACTGCGGCGGGCACGGTCAATTGTCTATCCAAGTCTCGGTCGAGAAGGTTTCTAAATCCTTTTTTGGTCGAGGTCATCTCATTAGTCTTCTCGACGAAGTGAGGTGTTACAGTTATTACATTCGGCACATTGAAAGCCGAATTCGATTTGTGAGCTTCGTAATAATAGTAACCTTGTCTTCAGGTTTGAGAATCCAGGAGGCCGAGACGTGTTCCTTTCTCGGCCGCAATCGCAAGACGCAGAAGTCAGTAGCGCGACCCAACGCAACATCAACAAATTTACTCCTCGGCCGAGCTCGGCCGACGAGTTGGCACGCCCGCATTCACCGAAGGACGTAGTTAGCTTTTAGATTACTCGGCCTGCGCGCCACGTAGGCTTTGTAGTTTTTAGGGTCAACATTTTGGCACGCCCAGTGGGACCTAGTGCTAAAACTACGAAGTTCACATGATCTATCTCGATCAGGCTTCACGGGATGAGTGTTATCGCCTATTAAAGAAGCAAAAACAACTCCTTGAAAGATTGAGAAGAATTCCTAAAATGCAAGAGGCCGGGGGGCAAATTTCCACTCCGGCCACAATCAACATTCGGCCTAAGAAAATTGTCGAGACGGCCGAAGAAGAACAAAGGCCACCTATTTTTTCGGTCGACACTGAAAGTGTGGTAGGCCTAGAAGAAAAAGTTCAAATTTCTGAGCCACAACTTGAGTCAGAAAATGATTCGTCAGAGGAGTGCTCCAATGACGAACAAGACCAATACACGGCTTCAGACCATAAAACCACATCAATTGATATGGTAATTGGAGACATGGTCTTAGACGCCGAGACTACTCCGATTGATATGATTATTGGCGATAAAGCTGATATGGAGAAATCCTGTTCGACTAAGTTATTTGAATTAAAAGCTGAAATTATGCCTGGGGGGCATAATAATTGTTCCACCCATTTGGCGGCCGAAAATGAAAAATATTTCACCAAGTCAGGAATATTTGGAGATGATCTTTTATTCGGTTTTGGAAAATGTCAAAGTGAAACTTTTGATGTAAAAAGATCTCGGCTTGGAATAAAGCATCGGTGGCCTCCTCCTGACTATGTTTCGGCCACTTTTCTTTTCGTTTGCTAAAAAATAACTATATATAATAAATTATTTTCTTAACCATTCGGCCCCTTGACCGATACTTAAGAAAATAAGAGGGGCAACAAGTGGTGTGCTCGGCAAAATTTTGGTCATTTTGTTTTTAGCCGAGCTCGACAAACAAGCCGACCTGAGAAGAGTTATTTTCGCTGCTATCAATAGTACCATGCCTATGGTCAAAGTGTGGGGACAAGTTTCAAAATCATTTAATCAGGAAGATGCTAGGGTCAAAGTTTGGCCGAATAAGTCATGATTGCTGACAATGGGTTTGATATCCATATATATGTAGGTTGGCCGAGCTGCCAAGAAAAGACTCTTCTCGACCTCGGCCAAATTTATCCTGACCCCAATTCCAATTCTTCTCGACCCTGGTTTATAACTGTTTATCTTCGGCCATGAGTTGTTCTTTGGTCGAAATGGGCCGTGAGTAAACAGCAGCAAGGGATGACGGTCAAAAGTACATCTGATTAGGCTGGAGATACTTAATTTCCTTAATCATTCGGCTTACGAGCCGAAGTTCAAGGAAACTGGGGGGCAATGTTTGGGCCCAAAATGACAATTTGGGCCGAGTGTAGAATCATTCTCGGCCCGAAGGCCTTGCGACAAGAAGACCATGGACCGTTCAGCTCGTGGGCTTCCAAACCGAGGTCGGTTAGGTCAAAACGCAATGACAAGCCGAGTCCTAGTACAATAGGGAGTCTCGGCAGGATTAACAACCCGGAAGGGATCCGACTCAATAAGGGACTAGGTTCACAATCCTAGTCAAGATAGGACTGGTCGAGGTGATGTTGATCCGGAGAAGAAAACCTAGTTCGAGTAGGATTTTAACTCAAGATATACAGCTACTATAAATACAAGAGGTCGCGTACCATTCAAAGACCTCAAAATACCCCACAAAATCAATACAAAATTGCCCTGCGCAAATCCTCAAACAACTTGAGAACTTTTTCCTTTTCTTTTTCGCTGACACATCTTCCGTTGGCATCAACAGCACTGTGAAAGCAACCGGTGATATCTTAAGTCGGCATAGATAGCTCTATCACCGTATAATTGGCCGAACTCGCAGTACCTTCCGTTGGCATCAACAGCACTGCGGCGGGCACGGTCAATTGTCTATCCAAGTCTCGGTCGAGAAGGTTTCTAAATCCTTTTTTGGTCGAGGTCATCTCATTAGTCTTCTCGACGAAGTGAGGTGTTACAGTTATTACATTCGGCACATTGAAAGCCGAATTCGATTTGTGAGCTTCGTAATAATAGTAACCTTGTCTTCAGGTTTGAGAATCCAGGAGGCCGAGACGTGTTCCTTTCTCGGCCGCAATCGCAAGACGCAGAAGTCAGTAGCGCGACCCAACGCAACATCAACAAATTTACTCCTCGGCCGAGCTCGGCCGACGAGTTGGCACGCCCGCATTCACCGAAGGACGTAGTTAGCTTTTAGATTACTCGGCCTGCGCGCCACGTAGGCTTTGTAGTTTTTAGGGTCAACAAAATGATATCAGAGTTCATAGATAAATTTTTCAGTATGCCAGGAACATGTCCGATGCACCTAGTGTAATATTATAATTGTTTGAATTTTATTTTTCGAGTTTTCAACCAATTATACTATTACACTTAGTATATAATCTCGTATTTCCGGCACACTGAAAAATCTCTCGAAATGATGTTGATGTAGCACCAATTCAAAACATGACTTTGACTGATTATTATTCACTAGTCAATCTTTAATAATTGAGTTACTCCATCAAATCGGTCAATTTTAATATAAACGACAGTCTAAATTACTCTAAAAACAATAAGTTTTCGTAACTAAGAAGAATATATAAACTGAAAAAACGTCCAACAACACATATAGCAGAATCAACTTCCAAAACAGCAACAAGATAATTACTGCAAAAATATATTCACCGTATCAACTTTTCACACATTACATATGTTTCTGCTGAAATTCTTAAAAACTAAAAACATAAACCTACGTACGATAAACTTTGTTTTTTCCAAGTCATATATACATCCCACTTAAAGAAGCTTGGTTTTTTATATAAAAGGAAAAAACCAAGCTTCATTGATTTTTTCCGATTTAAAAGAAGAAAAAAAAAAGGAAAGAAAAAGAAAAAAGATAAACGCAAGTGGGATTATCGGAGAGACAACAAGAGATCGACGAGATCAGACCAAAAAAGAGAGATTTGGAACATAGAATTTATAGAGGAGGAGGAGATGTGAATCCACCAAGGGGAAAAAGGTGGGTGACGAAGTAAAAGGAATTTGAACTTTTTACCGCCTCGACGTCCCGTACATCTGGTCAAGCAAGATGACGAGGGACATGGCCACCGCCGTGTCCATATCGGGCTGCACGATGAGGCGGAAGACGTCGACTCCCAACGCCACTCCGCCCACTGCCTCCTTCATCTTGATCTCGGCCACCCTCCTCCTTTTGCTGTCGTACACCGCGCAGCACCGCGCCGCGTACGACCCTTCCATCTGATAAAACACCGCGTCCTTGTTGTCGTAGTTTTTCGACGAGCCACTACCTTTGCAGCTGTTGGCTGAGGTCATGTGCGCCAAGCACTTGTTCTTGAGGATGTTCACGTGCTTCGTCGCGCAGAACCGCGGATTCACCTCGGTTTCTCCGTCGTACACCACCCAGTTGTCCACCAAGCTCAGCCGCTGATTTAACACGTACAAAAATTACGTACAACCATCAGCAACCAAATAAATAACACCAACAAAATGTACGCAAACATAATTATTGTCCGACAAATACTCAAGTTAAAATTGTGAGCACATATACCTTGCGACGGATGGTGAGGAGAGGTTTGCCGGAGGCGTCCATGAGGACGATCTCGCCCTTATGGCCGGCCAAATAGTTATCAACCCTAAAGACCAAATTGCCCTTGGAGTCGAACACCGTGAACCCATTGCAGCTCAACAACAAGGACTTCTTCCACACCGTCAGGACCGTCGCGTTTTCGTCGTCGGAGCCGGAGCTCTTGAGCCTCTGAGGCTCGCAGGCGGGGACAGTGTTGGCATTTGCAGTGTTCGGGTACACCTTTGTCATTCCTGATCACCTTCCAAACTGACCTTCCAATTATGAACCTACAAGTAGTAGCAGAAGGCAAGTAATTTTTTTATTTTTTTTGTTGGGGAGGTTTTGTGAATGAATAAGTTTAAGAAAGAAGTGGGGATTTATATATATACCCAGACAAGGAGATTCCGGGTGAGGGGTATGGGGTTGGGTGCGTGTGGTGAGAAATTTGCGTGGTCCAAATTAAATGAGTGTATCGTGAGAGTTGAATTCGCAGGAATTGGGATGGTGCACCAATTAAAGCACAGTCGTTTTGGGGATAAAAAGTCGTAGCACGAGTGCGCCACCGAGGTGTGACGTCACACAATTTAGGAACAGACGGGAGAAAAAACAAAAAAAAAGCATAAAAAACAAAAAATGGTAAAAAATGAAGGGATGGGATGAGAGAGGTGGCTGATATATCGTATTCCTGCCGTCGGATGAAAGGTGACAAGGAATATATTTTTATAATATACTTATTCTCATAATTAGAGTAGTGGAGGCCTAATCTTTACTTCTAAGCCAATGTAAAATAAAATTATTCCAAATTATTTAATTTTATAAGTTTTGGTGAATAAAAATAATATATTCGTGTGGCTGTCGACTGATTTGTGGTGGAGTGGAGGTACGCCTGTCCCTTTGCTGAGTAGATATTTTCCGAAGGTCATTTTTTTAATTTATCATCTTAATTCTCTTAATCATAGAAGTAATTAGTTTTAATTAGTTAATCAGAGTGATAAGGACGCCATTGGCTGGGGCGGTTTGCGCAGGCTCTCCCCCAGCCAATTAAGAAGTGGAAGGCATCTGACTTTTTCTATTAGAAGAAATTATCTATTTATTTGAACAAGATAAAATTAATAAATCAAGAGATTCAATAGACTAATTTTTGCGTATGTCATACCTAGGTTTGATTTGTTCCCATTCTACTTGGAGCATCTATATCCCCGACGCTTAAGGTCCCCAAAATTATAAGAAAAAGGAAAAAAATTAAAACCCTAATTATTCCAGATGGCTTCTTTCTTTCTTGCATGATTGCTTCTACGATTTAATTTTGTTTTCTTCTTGGTAATTTTACTTTGATTCTGTTTGAGATATACTTAGATAATGCATTCTGATCATGTTATTCGCAGGGCATGTATTTTGGCTCTCTACAATCACTGAAGTTGTTTGTACCCATATTCGTTGCCAAGCCAAAGCCGATATTAATCGTCTGGCTCGTTATAGTTTGAGTATTGACGATCAAAGCGAATGGCTTGATTGTCCTCCGTCTTTCATCATCGACCTCCTCACTGAGGATCTTTAATGATTTGGTTGTTTTGTTTTTAAGACTGTGGACTATTTTGTACTCCTTGCCTTTTCGATGGGTTTGGAAGTGGTTTCAACTTCTGCTCTCTAATGAAATATGTATCGTTGCATTAAAAAAAAAAAAGTATGAGACTTTGTTATTTTGGTCTTACTCAACCATACTTAAGAGTTTGAGATATTTGGTGTGAAAACTATCATAATAAGGCAGTTGTATCGAAATTTTTATATAGGTTAGGATGGAAACTCACTCTACATCCCAATTATTTTCTTCCATGCATGATGTGATATCCAATTTGACCAATGACAAATTTAAAAATCACACTCCTCAAACATAGATCCACAATATAAAGAAACATTTCTTACTAAATATCCAACTATCTAGTTACTAAATCGTTAATTAAACAAAAAATTGTTCAAATGCATGATTTAGATTAACAGTTTACAATATGATTCGTACGACCGTAAAATATTACTCTCCTCCATAGAAACTGACGTTAGTTAAACCATTTTTTGCCCTACAATACGCAAGTTTTCCTGTTTTATTAGGCCAGTAGCAAGTTTCTTTGTTTGTAATTGGAGCAAGTAGTAAGTTAATTATTTACTTTTAGGCTGATAAAATAGAGTTTTAAGCTATATAGTTTATATTATTACTGAGCTTTCTATGTTGTTGCTGGCCGTCTCCTAAATTTAAAAATAATTACCATGCAACGCAATTGGATATCTCACCAGTTTGTCCTAACCAATCGCACAAAACTTTGAATTCATTTTGTTTTATAAAAAAATGACAAATAAAAATAGAAGGTATAGGGCAAGTCGTCATCATCAATCCAAAGACCGGGGGCCGCCCATGCAAGGGGTTTCTAGACCAACACCACATCCCTTCCTAATTCCTTAATTAAAATGGTTACCTAACAAGCATCGAAACCATCTGCTAGCTACTAGCTACTAGCTTAGCTAGGATATGTAAAGATCATACGTATGATGAAAACTACAACTACGTCCCAACAAGAAGATAGAAACTTATAACCGAGCGATTATAACGACGATATTTCAAGTTAATTATGTACTGTTATATGTTTTAGCTATTTAAAAAGTAAGACAGATGACTATTTTTAGAGAACAAGAGCACTAGACCTAACTAAACATCATCCGCGTTCCTATATTTCAATATATGACCAGTAGCAGTGCTAGAATTCAATATATGACACGATAATTAGTTCAAGAAGCTTCTAACCTCCCAACCTCCAACTACGTGCCATGCCCTACAACCCTTAGGGATCAAGACTCAACATTGGACAATATTAGTAAAACACAAAGCAATTGGGGTCATTTACACAAATTGATCCCTTCCTCTGCCTCCCTATATCTCTCTCTTCTTTAATATCTCTCGCCCAACTTTGATACTGTATGATTTTCTTAGAATATCGCCACAAAGATTAGTAAAAGGTAAAACGTAAGCATTCAGGTCATTTGAAAAATTGACCCTCTTTTACTCTGCAAATTTTGCTTGAAATATCACTACAATAACATTATGTTGCATGAAAGCCCGTCTCCTACAACAACTCCACCCATTCAAGACTCCATATCATTGGATTCCATTTGCAACACCAGATGATAACAACACATGGCTGTGGGGACTGGCGATCAGTAGAAAGTTAGAAACCGTGCTTATAATCATGGCTGGCTGGCTGGGGTTGGTGATTGTAATAATTAGCAAGTTTGGTGAAACTTTGTAATGGAAGTTTAACTCATCAGTATCCTATTGCGTAATGTTAGGTAGACTAAAATTTTAAAATTTTAAACTAAATTTGTAAATCATATGACGTATCACCAATATAAAATAAACACATTAATTAACACTTAAGTAATAATTCAATCATAAAGACTTTGAAACTGATGAAAATAAGAAATGGAGACAGACGACGAGCTCACGCTGAAAACAACGTCGCATTTAGCATGGTGTGTGTGGTGGTGGTGGGACACTTGGGGGTTTTGAGTGCAGACCCAATATTCTAATTCCTCCACTTCGACCAAGTATTATTGCTTTACCTATTAGCCATGAATCAATTCTTATTTTTTTAATTTTTTTTTGCTCAAAAATCAATTTTGATATTCCATTCCCAAAATATCATGATTCGATTCTTAAATTCCATTTCCAAAACATGAGTCAACCTCTCAACCACCAATAGCCTTGTGTTTGTGTGACACAAATCTACCTTTCATTGCCTTTGTGTTTATATGCTTTACGCACTTGGACATGGACGACTTCTCTACATGATGCATATTCCTTTGTTTCTATGACATGCTTGCAGCACAAGTAAGTAATTTTTGTACTCTCTCGTTTTCCTCCTACATTTCTTTTTAACTTTAAAATTAAATAAATTAAAGAAAAATTAACAAAGAAAAGGAAAAGATGGAATGCAGAAGAATAATGTTTGCACATAAGGTTCAATTAAATCTGTGGGATGTTGAAGTGGTGAAGGTGAATGAGGAAATATGTCCAATTTAAGAGAATGGCTAGAGGTTGACAATTATTTGTGTTCAAATTTACCCTTTTATATCCGTGTAGTGTTCATATCAATCAATCATGTTTACAAGCACACCAAATGATGATATAATGGGAACTGTTATTAACACTAATATCACATGCACTCCTCCCTCATAAAATAAATAAGGAATGAAAGCAGGCATAATGGTGCTAATAATCATTCTCTAGCACAAATAACCCATACTATTCATTAGAAAAACAATAAAAATATTTGGTTTCGTTAGCATTATTGCATAAAAATAACTCATGCTTAGGTTAAGAATTCATAATATTAAACATTGAAGTAACATTAAATTAACGTCTAATAAGATAAACTCAATAATTAACATGACATTTATTTCAAATATTTTCTTAAAAAATGGTTAGTTATTTACATAAACTCCTATATTTTTGTGCCAATTTCGAGTCGTGTTCGAATTCGCAACTCCTACCCTAGATCTCATGCCAATGGATAGACATCCACATATTCAATTGTAAAAGTACACAGACTGACAGACTGTCATAATTTTGAAGTTCTCACTATCTTGGATCTTCCAAAAGAACACAAAAAAAAAAATTAAATAAATAAATAAAAAATAGAGATGAATTGTCTGCTCTCCCCTCCCCATACCCTCTTCATACTCTCCTGTTTTATGCGGTCATGATTAAGTCACGTCAACATTTGCTTTTTTTCTTATTATTTTTAGGGGCTTTTAGATCCAGGTCAAAAAACATAGAGTGTTTTTAGGAGTGCTTCTAGTTATCTAATTATATGTTTTTATTTCTTTTATACTCATTTTATATTTTCTAAAAATATTAAAAATCAATTAAAATCTTTTAATATTATGCATTTTTTCAACTCCAAAATATCTAATTAATATCTTATAAACAAAAAAAAAATTAATATACTAACATAAATATATCTGCAAAACATTCTACCCTAACTCAAGTAGCAAATATATGAATGTATATTATACCTATAAGTGAGATATGAAACCTAACTAAAAGGTAGAAAAAAAAATATAATATACCTACAAGTAAGACACATTAATCTGTGACAGGTTGACTATGAAAAAAAATATGTCATATAGGTAGATAAATACAATTAACCTATAATATAGGTTGATTATAAAAATTAAAAAAAAATCTATAAATGGGTTAAAGCAGGAGGAAGAACAAGAAATAACAAATAAATAAAAAGAAATAATCAAAGAGATAATTAGGAAGATATTTGATTTTTACATTAAGTTTATTCTTTTAAGAAATAATTATTGATAATAAAATAATTAAATTTAAAGATTTGAACTTATTTTAATAAATTGGACTATTCCTACTATTGGCTAAAAAAATTGGAGTTATATCAAGTTTCCCCTTATTTAAAAAAAAATTAATATAAAATGTTGACGTGACTTAACCGTAACCGCATAAAATAGGAGAGCATGAGACTATAAGAAGGGGAGGGCAGACAATCCATCTTCAAAAATAATAGCCCACGTTATCCTTGTCAATGACTTATTATCTTCGCAACAAAAATAGTACCCAAGGTTGTACTTACTAAATTTATATACATACTTTATGTGCTACCCCAAAAATAGGTAGAAGATGACCACCCTGAGAAAATATCAGACCGACCACATGAAATTTATAGAAAGAAAACGTGTGTTAGCTTTTGACTTGCGGCCTCATGTTTCATGTGGTCGAAAGGTCCAACCGACTCGAACCACAACGTGCAGAACCCGAACTACTACTGTCAATGATCCGGTGGAGACGCGTACGTCTAGGGTTTGAGTCAAATTTGAAATTAAGACAGTATCAGCTTTTCATGCACTGAGAAGGACTGCTGGACTAATTAGTCCGTTCCGTGTTGGAGACGAGAGAGCATGTTTAAATTTAGTCACTTGAAATAAAGACAGTATCAGATTTTCATGTGCTGAGAAGGATTACTGGATTAATTAGTCCTTTCCGTGAAGGAGATGAGAGATCATATTTAGGCCCCGTTTGGGATTGAGGTGATTTTAAAAAAAGTCACTGTGAAAAAAAACTGAGGGTCATTTTTGTGTTTGGTAAACTGAAAAAAAATGGCTTATTTTGGAAGCTGCTGTGAGAATAAGCTGAAAATCAAAGGAAAAGCTGAAGCTGCTATTTGCTGCTTTGAAAAAAAGCCAGTTTTTTCAAAGCACACGGAGCTATAGTGCTCCTTTAATGAAAAAACACACTATCATCCTGCTTTTTTTTCCAAAAGCACTTTCACAAAAAAGTTTACCAAACACTCTACTGGCTTTATTTCACAGCCGCTTATTCTCACAGCACAGCCGCTTATTCTCACAGCAGTTTTTTTTCAAAGCACAGCAATACCAAACCAGCCCTTAGATCAGTCGTTTCAGTCCATTGTCCTGAAATGATAAACGATGTGACTCTTCCTAATTATTCCAATCCCAAGCTAAATTGCATCTACCAAACAACTAATAAGCACTTGAAAAGTTAAACATCCTGTCAACATCTGCAACAAGACTTTGAGCACAAAGTGCCTTTAGACGTTGGAAACTTAGACGTGTAGAAAGGTTAATGCTAGATCAACAATATTACGTTGGAAACTTAGACGTGTAGAAAGGTTAATGCTAGATCAACAATACTTAGACCAAATTTTGTAAATTATACGACGTGGTTGTTGATGATTAGATTATTACTTAAGTGTTAATTAATGTATTTTTTTTTTCTTATTGGTGAGACATCAATGATTTGTAAATTTAACCTAAAAAATTGATTTACCTAGCTAGCATTACTCTGTGTTAAAATATACACGCTTGCACGCACGAGTCCGTGTTATGTATTATATAGGTGGAAATATGAATAGAAGGCATGGAGAACAAACCGGAGCATTTTGGGCTTCAATTTGTATTGATCCCTACTATCTTCAAAATTCAATTGTGTGAAAACACTCTTCCAACAATCCAAATCTTGGCATTGGGGCATATATTTTTGTAAAGAGACTTTCGGACTCCTTTTTTGGCATGCATTTCTACCTCTTGGACAAAATTGAAAAAAATGAAGGAGAGTCGAGGGACGAAAACTAGAAGAGAAGCACTTAAAGAGAAAATAAAAGTGCAAAAATCAATATCCATACAGTTCGTTATGGTCCAATTGGAAAATAATTTTCACCCATCTATTGATTCTCCTTTGAATTTTTGCATTTGTCGGCAAAATATGAACAAACAAAAGTGTGCAACGGGAGAAAATGAATGTTTTTGGGCCAGGCCGGAGCACAAAAGAACGATTAAAAGGGCCCAACACAAAGAAAATAAGGAACATAACCAAAGGAAGGTTTCTTGATTTTTTTTATTTCCTATTCTATTTTGGTAAGTCTTTTCTTTCCTTTTAGAAAACGGATTTTGATTCACTTCTTTCAACTACGACAGAAATTATATCTTTCCTATTCCATCACGATTTTCTTACATTTCCTATTGTCCAATTTTCTTGCCAATGAGCATGCAAAAGGAGAAGGCTATATATACAAGAAAAAACACAGAGACATTCGACTCTGTCGGATTCAAGGAAATCATGACAGCCAATATTGCTTGGCTGAAGAAGTTTAGACTGAGACAACGCCGCAAGAACACCAAGTTAACTGACTTACCTTTTGACATCCTCGTCAACATCCTTAAGAGACTGCCTGTAAAATCACTTTCTATGTGTATCCGAGATCTTCAAGAACATAGTTGACGACAATTTGTCAACATGCAGTTGTCTCAGAGCTTGAGCTCAAGAGTTTCAGTACTTGGTGTTGAGCAAAAATTGTACACAATATGTAAACAAATAATTCACTCGACACAATTTCCCCCTATTCATTTTTCGAAGAGGGTTTTATTAAATTGAGTTCGACCCATTCTAGGCTACGTGCCTATTAATTACAACCCTTCTTTTGGGAAAGGAATACTCTTTGATTCCAATATGAATAAATCGTAACTTTGGGGTTTGGATGTTTATTTGATATTGTGACTGTACCTAGGTAGAACCCTAGATTGCCTACGTACCCTCATTGAGGGATCAAGTCACTCGTAGTTCTTTATGTATTTGTTGGGGTTTGATGCCTTGTGTAGTTTCAGCTCATGCAGACAAGGAGCGTTTGATGCCTTATGCAATTTAGGCTCTTGTAGGTGAGGACTTCGAGTCACTTGGAGCTTTTGATGCCTTGTGAAGTTTTAGCTCATGGGGGCGAGGACTTCAAGTCACTTGGAGCTTTTGATGCCTTGTGTAGTTTTAGCTCATGTGGGCGAGGACTTTGAGCCATTAAAGCAATTGGTGCCTCATGCAGTTTAAGCTCGTGCGGGCGAGGACTTTGAGCCATTGGAGCATTTGATGCCTTGTGCAGCTAAAGGCAGTTTTAGCTCGTGCGGGCGAGGACTTTAAGCTATTGGAGCAGTTGATGCCTTATGCAGTTTTAGCTCGTGCAGGCGAGGACTTTGAGCCATTGGAGCTTTTGATTCCTTGTGCAGTTTTAGCTCGTGCGGGCGAGGACTTTGAGCCATTGGAATTGAATACAACTTGGTGCCATTTGAGATTTGATGCCGCTTTGTGCCATTTAAAGTGGCTTTGTGCCATTTGACCACTTTAATAATTAAAGGGAATTTGATCCATGGCTTGAGTTTCACTAATTTGAAGTGGTGAGTCCATCGAGTTTTGTACTTTGAGATGGTTCGCATCCATAGTATTGAAGTGGTTCAAAGTTGTCTATATTTGTATTGCTTTTGTCCTCCACTTTGCTCCGTGTCTTGATTTGATCTTGGCCCAAAGATTAACAATGACCACCCAAAAGATTTTGAAGACAAGTATTAATTCAATCATGCCCATGAATTAATGCAAGCCATAAGTTGTGCGGGTTTGTCCTTGTGGGATCAAACCAACCTTCAACTAAAGTTATGACAAACTTTGTCTCTTCACCTACTTAATTGCTTGCTGGACATCTTTATTCCAATTCCTAACTTAAGAATTTGAATGAAACTTGGTCAGCAACTACACTAATTTTGGTGCACCTTGAGCCTGAGCGTATCCTTCAACGCTAGCAACAAGCTTCTTTTTCGAACAATTATCTGGTCAACTTTGTGCGTTAGTGCAATGGTGGGCTTCGAGCTTTGCTTTTGAGACTTCCGTCATGATTTGGAGAGGACCATAAAATTAATCCATTGCTTTCCTTGTTTACATTTTTATATACATGTGACTGGGTATAAACGAGGGAATATGAGTGTGGAATTTAGCGGTTTTATATCACTTAATATTTGATACGGCTTCGTGCCATTTGGGATTTGAATAATTAATAGGTAAATGACCCATTAATTAGAATTTGAGTATGACGATCTAGAAGGGTTTTAGAGCCACGTCGCATTCAACTTTTTCAAAAGGGAACTTGATGGTGCTTTGACTTGTCTTGTTGCACTTCTTTTTCTCCTTTTTTTTTTTTGTTTGGTGTTGATGAGATGGGGTTGCCCATTTTTTCTTCCTTGCTTTTCTTTGTCTTGGAACCCCTATCAGTTTGTCTCCATCTCATCTTTTTTTCGTTCTTCATATCAGCAGCATTCCTTATAAAATTAGGAACTTTGTTGCGTGAGCAGCATCCATTAAATGGAAATCTAGGAACTGTGCTTTGCAGACTCCTCTTTTACTCTTTGAAGAATTTGTAATTACTTGGTCAAAGTAGCAGAAGTGAATTTAGTTTATATAAACCAGGGATTCGTTCCGGTTTCATGGTTGCATCTAAAATTTGATATCAGACTACCTACGTATCCTTAACGGAATCAAACCAGCGTAGTTCATGAAATATTTGATTTGGATTTGTAGACTTGTGTTCAGACTTGGAAAAATGAGAAGCCAATTGGATTTATTTAAAACCCATATATGACATTCGGTAATCGCCTAATAGGTTTTGTGAAATAGGACTTTGATTGGTCTTTTCCTTAAGTAGCTCAGGACTTGAACACATAAAGTGGGACTCCAAGTCCCACGTGAGATGCACAGTTCAGTCTTTTCCATAAGTAGCTCAGGACTTTGAAGACATAAAGTGGGACTCCAAGTCGCACGTGAGATGCACAGTTCAAAAACCCAATCAGAAATATTCCCTGCTCCAGTATTTGTTTCTCTAAATAGCGATGTCGATATACTCGAGCTCCCCGTTGATTTCGCAATGTTTTTTTTTTTGAAATTCCTTTTGGGTTTGTTAGCCGTTGAATTCCAAATAAAGATGGGTAAGATTGATGGAGTTCAAACTCTTTTGAATTGCTCCAAATTATCCTTTTTTCCTCCTAAATCGTTGCTTGTGCTCCTTTTGTGGATCGAAAATTTCAAAACGAAAAGGAGAAGAAGATAACCAGCAAGTGACCCCATTTTCATTTTTGTGTGTCTGGATTTGATTCGGAGTGGGTTGAAGCTCTGAACTGCAACTGATTGGTTTAATTATTCGTGCAGGTGTCACTGGCAACAACATCTCTTCAATTTGGTTGTTGCTGTGTCCTTTAGGTAATAAGCTTCATTGGGTTGTAAAAACCCTCTTTTTGTGTACTGGTAGATGATAAACCCAATTTGATGTTGGTAGTTTTCGTAGTCTAAATTTATTTAACTTTTCGTTTATCATGAGTAGCTTTCAGTACCAGTTTGACTTGGTTTTTGACATGGTTGTTGGACAAACTATTTTGCAGCATTGAGTTCGTTGAAAACAAGCGTTGATTCGTGACTCCAAAGGTGAGAATTGCACTCTGAAATTTGTAGTAATGCACTCATTGTGTCTGCCATATTTTGAATGAGTCTTGATGTATTAGTGTCAGATTATCACTTTTCGGCATCACCGTTTTCTCCGTAGAGAGTCATGTGACTTGGTTTGGTCAGTAGGCATTAGACGCCTTTTTTATTCCATCTATGTGTTGCCTTCTATGCTTAATCAGAAAAGAAATAGGCATTATGCCTTTTCCATTTGAATGTCATGTGAGTGGCTTTATGATATCCATGTTTATGGTAATTTGATCATGCTCGCTATTCTTTCTCATCAGCACTAGTCATTCATAAAATTTTGTCCTTTTATTTTGGAATCCATCAACATAACTTGGAATTTTTGAGCTTTTGCAGATAGATAACATCAAGGCACTTTGATGCTATTCTTTTATATTCTTGTCCCATGCCTTACCTTTCTTTTTTGGTAAAGTCTCATGCTTTGATTTTGGTCCATCTTTGAAACACTATGCAAACATCATCCCAATATATTTTGCTGGAACTTTACGAATATAAAAGGAGACATCATCATTTTCAATTTCTCCTTTTTCTTGGACTCTTATCCCAAGTGGGTTTTCATGGAATTTTATGCAAAGGCATCCTCTGTGTCTTGTACCTGTGAGTAGCAACGAAAACACGAAAGATTTACAAACAATTTCTTTGCTCTCAAGTTGCATGCTGGTATATGTTGCTCTCTTGTTGTTTTTCTTCACAGAGACCAAGCATGAGTCGGTCAAGGGGAACACAAATTGCATTTTGGCTTCTTTTGGTCCATAATGTTGGAATATAAGTGTGTGTGCTGTGTTTTTCTTTATATTTCTAAGTTTAAATGTGAGCCATTGGATTATAGACCAATTGGACAGCTGAGATGTAATCTTAGTTTTTAGTAGTGTCTATTGCCACTTGTATCTATCTTATAGGGTAGATTACATGAAGGGTTGAGATTCAATTGTGAACTCTCTTCTCTACGGATATATCCTTGCACATGTCTTGTGTGCAGAGTATGAATGAAGAAAAAGCTTTGTTAGTTCTGGTTTTGAACGTTTTAGCTGCATTCATCTGTGTAGGAAGAAATCATTCATTTTCTTCTTGATTCACTTTCTACAAAACATGGTCATATTCCTTGATTCTAACATGGCCTCAGAGCCAGGTTCAATCGTTTAATCTGGGAGATTGAATCTGTGAAGTTACGAGATCTGTGTCTAACATGGCAGGATCTGGAGGAGGTGATCTGAGAGCGTCGATCTTCACCGGCGAGAATTATGAATTCTGGAGCATAAGAATGAAGACCATTTTTAAATCTTATGGACTATGGGAATTTGTTGAAAAAGGAATCGAGAACTTAGATTCGAAGGGAGCTGACTCAGATCTGAAGACGAAGGAGAAAGAGGGATCTAGCGACGTTGCATCTCTCACAGAGAAGCTCATGAAAGATGCCAAGGCGCTTGGGCTGATTCAGGGAGCAGTCTCCGATGAAATTTTTCCTCGGATCTCACACGAAGAAACTTCTAAAGGAGCTTGGGATATTCTGATGCAAGAATTTCATGGAGACAAACAGGTTAGAAGTGTTAAACTACAAGGTCTTCGTAGAGAATTTGAGTATACCAGAATGAGAGATGATGAATCAATTTCTGTTTATCTTACAAAATTATTCGATCTGATAAATCAAATGAGAAGTTATGGAGAAGAGTTATCTAGAGAGAGGATTGTGCAAAAATTATTAATTAGCTTACCTTCTGCGTATGATTCTATATGCTCTGTGATTGAACATTCAAGGGATATAGATGTGATTGAGGTTCAAGAGGTAGTTGCCTCATTGAAAAGTTTTGCACAGAGGTTGGAGAGACATAATGAGAACAAGACTGAGAGAGCATATGCGAGTCTAAGTGTAAATCCCAAACCTGTCAATTCCTCTGGAAATCAAGGCAATCGATACCAAAAGAATTGGAAGCCAAAATACAAAAATTGGAATCAAAAGCATGTTTACCAATCTGGAAAGAAAATTGTAGCTGCAGAAGGGGGAAGAAATCCTTGCAAGCACTGTGATAAGTACCATTATGGAGAGTGTTTTCTTAAAGGCAAGCCTAAGTGTCACTGTTGTGGAAAAATTGGTCACATTGCAAGAGATTGTAATAATAAGAAAAATGCTCAAGGTGTTCAGCAACTAAACTTTGCAGCTCAGGTTCCTTCTACAACTACTATGTTCTATGTAAGTAATGCGGTTGACAAGAAGACTATTGAAGATGTATGGTATGTGGATAGTGGTTGTAGTAACCACATGACTGGTAGAGAAGATGTACTGATTGACATTGACAGAAGCATAACTGCCAAGGTAGAAATGGGAACTGGACAGTTGGTTGATGTTATAGGAAAATGAAGCTTGGTAGTGGATACAAAGATGGGAAGGAGATATATACATGAAGTAATGCTTGTCTCAGGTCTCAAAGAGAATTTACTAAGTGTAGGGCAGATGATGGAGCACGGGTATTTCCTTATTTTTGGAGATAACAAAGCAGAAATTTATGATGATAGCTTTCTTTCAAATTTGGTTGCTAAGGTGCCAATGAGAGGAAACCGAAGTTTTCCTTTGAAATTTCAAACAGATTTGCATCTTGCATTAAAAGCAAGTGTAAATGAGTCATCATTGATCTGGCATAGAAGAATGGGGCATCTGAATGTCAACAGTCTGAAGCTACTACAGGAGAAGGAGATGGTACTTGGATTGCCAGAAATCAAGACCATTAATAATGTGTGTGAGGGGTGCACTCTTGGGAAACATTGCAGAGACTCTTTTCAAAAGGAGACAACAAGTAGAGCTACTGTTCCATTGGAGTTGGTACACACAGATGTGTGTGGACCAATGCAAACCATTACCAAAGCTGGAAATCGGTATTTTCTCACCTTCATAGATGATTGTGCTCGGATGTGTTGGGTTTATTTTTTGAGATACAAATCAGATGTATTCAATGTTTTTAAGAAGTTCAAGGTCACTGTTGAATTGCAAAGTGGATATAAGTTGAAAAAGCTGAGAAGTGATCGAGGGGGTGAATACACATCTATTGAGTTTAATAGATTCTGTGAAGAAGTGGGAATGGAAAGGCAACTCACTGTGGCATACTCACCATAGCAGAATGGAGTGGCTGAAAGGAAGAACAGAACTATTGTGGAGATGGCTAGATGTATGATGTTTGAAAAGCATATACCACTGGAGTTTTGGGCTGAGGCACTCAACACTGCAGTGTATGTTCTAAATAGGTGTCCAACTAAGGCATTAGACAAGAAAACTCCATTTGAGGCTTATAGTGGAAGAAAACCAGGAATCAAACATCTAAAAGTGTTTGGTTCTCTGTGCTATGCACATATTCCAGAGCAGCAGAGACAAAAGCTTGATTTGACTAGTACAAACTGTGTGTTTCTGGGATATGGAAGTTGTGAGAAAGGCTACAAGCTTTACAATATTGACTCTGGAAAAGTCATTATTTCCAGAGATGTGGTGTTCAATGAGGAAGCTTGTTGGGACTGGAATGCACAAAAGGAATGCAGTCTTACAATACCATTTACTGACTCTCTCACTGAGAAAGGAAATGAGACTGAAGGAACAAGGTTAAGTCAAGCTGAGATCTCTGAAAATGATGTTGAAATACCAGAAGAGAGTGAAGAAATACATGTTAGATCTGATTCAGGTCCACATGATGTTGATCACACACCTCTGAAATATAAAAGTATTGCAGAAGTGTATGAAAGATGTAATCTGTGTATACTTGAACCTGAAACATTTGAAGAAGCTGTCAAGGATGAAGCATGGCAGAAAGCAATGGAGAGTGAAATTGCAATGATAGAAAAGAATAATACCTGGGAGCTAGTTGATAGACCATCTGATAAACCAGTAATTGGTGTCAAATGGGTTTATAAACTTAAGCTGAATCTTGATGGCTCGGTTCAGAAAAACAAAGCAAGACTTGTTGCAAAGGGATACTCTCAAAAGCCTGGTATAGATTTCAATGAGACTTTTGCACCGGTTGCTAGGCTTGATACAATAAGGACTTTGGTTGCTTTGGCTGCACAGAAAGGGTGGAAACTTTATCAGTTAGATGTGAAGTTAGCATTTTTAAATGGAGTCTTGCAGGAAGAGGTTTATGTTGATCAACCCCTTGGGTTTGTGATTAAAAACAAGGAAGATGGGGTGTACAAACTCAAGAAGGCACTTTATGGTCTTAAGCAAGCTCCAAGAGCTTGGTATGAAGAAATCAATTCCTATTTCACCAAGGCAGGTTTTCAAAGAAGTCCTAGTGAAGCAACTTTATATGTGAAGATTACTAAAGGTGGAATACTTATTGTTTCACTATATGTAGATGATATAATCTACACTGGGAATTCTAAAGAATTGTTGATGGAGTTCAAAACTGCAATGATGAGACAATATGAAATGACTGATCTTGGATTGTTGCATCATTTCTTGGGTCTTGGTGTGATACAAACTGATAATTGCATTTTCTTGCATCAGAAGAAATATGCAAAGACACTGTTAGACAAGTTTGGTTTCAAAGATTGTAAATCTGTTGCTACTCCTCTGGCTGTGAATGATAAACTGTCTAAAATGGATGGTAGTGAACAAGCTGATGAGAGTCTATATAGGCAGATAATTGGAAGCCTATTATACTTGACTGCAACAAGGTCAGATATCATGTTTGCAGCAAGTTTGTTAGCAAGATTCATGCATGGTCCTACTAGAAAACATATGGGAACAGCTAAGAGAGTGCTGAGATACATTCAAGGCACACTTGATTATGGTATAGCATATGAGAAGGGAAATGAAGCAATGCTTATTGGCTACTGTGACAGTGATTGGTCAGGTAGTGAGGATGGCATGAAGAGCACATCTGGATATGCATTTAATCTTGGTTCATGAGTGTTTTCGTGGGCATCAGTCAAGCAGAGTAGTGTGGCATTATCTACTGCAGAAGCTGAATATGTTAGTGCAGCATAGGCTACAACACAAGCAATTTGGTTGAGATTTGTTCTCTCGAATTTTGGTGAAGAACAGGTTGAGCCAACTACAATCTTATGTGACAATACATCCGCTATTGCCATAACCAAAAATCATGTGCATCATCATAAGACAAGACATATAAACAGGAGTTTTCATTTCATTCGTGATGCACTACAAGATGGAGAAATTGACTTACTGTACTGCAAGACAGAGGAACAGGTTGCAGACATTTTCACTAAGCCTTTGGCTAGAGATCGATTTGAATTTCTGAGACAGAAGCTTGGAGTAATTTCAGCACAACACTTAGAAGGGAGTGTTGGAATATAAGTGTGTGTGCTGTGTTTTTCTTTATATTTCTAAGTTTAAATGTGAGCCATTGGATTATAGACCAATTGGACAGCTGAGATGTAATCTTAGTTTTTAGTAGTGTCTATTGCCACTTGTATCTATCTTATAGGGTAGATTACATGAAGGGTTGAGATTGAATTGTGAACTCTCTTCTCTACGGATATATCCTTGCACATGTCTTGTGTGCAGAGTATGAATGAAGAAAAAGCTTTGTTAGTTCTGGTTTTGAACGTTTTAGCTGCATTCATCTGTGTAGGAAGAAATCATTCATTTTCTTCTTGATTCACTTTCTACAAAACAGGGTCATATTCCTTGATTCTAACACATAAATGCACCTATTTTCTCATTGGACTACAAAGAATGACTTTGCATATAAAACTTGGCTTCCTATGTCAGCTTCCTTAGCTTCCTATGTCAGCTTCCTTAGCTTGATTTTTGACAAATGACATTTAGAATGATCCTTTGTTGTTTTCAAGTCTCTTTAACTTTACCTAACATGATAACCACATGATGGCATTCATGTTATCTAGAAGACTTTTCTTCCTTCTCCTTCTCTGGAGTAATCTTTAAAGTATAGAACGCCAACAACTTGTTGATTGGAACTTCATGGGGTGGTTTAGACCATCCCGAAGAAATTCATGGGATTGACGGCAGCGGCGGGGAGCATAACTTGTGTGTTTTTGTTCTTTTTAGATTTAGGCAGAAAGATAACATGTGGCTGCTACCATTTTTGGACTGCTTTGTGTTGTTGTTGCAGGTATAAAGGAACACAGGGCTACCATTTAAGAAACCCTCCTTGCATAGAAACCTTTTCTGGTGGCTTGTTGGCAATTTTATTGTATAAACTGAAGGTTACAGGTTCTAGATAGTTGATTATGCCCCCTTTTTTTTTACCCCACTTTTGTCTGCAACACAACATCAAACAAGAGAAATAAATAATTTAACAGGATTTGTTTCATACCTGGTGATGAATGTTCTTCTTTGGATCTTGACTTGAAAGCACGAATGGTTGAACTCCTTGTTCTCTTTTATGGCAGCACTTCGTTGCTTTTGGTATTTTCTCTCAAAGTTTCTCTTATTTTCTGCAGAGCATCTCCTCTCTTTTTCTATGTCTACCCTTCTTACTGCAACTTATGCCTATTTATAGACATCTTATGATGGCTCTAGAGCTTTTAAGTGGGGGGAGATAGAGGCCATGTCTTCCTCCACTTTCTCTTAACCTCTCTTACTGACTCCACGTTCTTTTGTTGCATAAAATGGGGAGCCCCTGTTTTGCACGCTACTTCCCCCTTTTGTAGGAAGGAATTCATATCTTATTTTTTTATTTTTTTTATTTATTTATGGATGTTTGATTTGTATGTACAGCCCATCCTCATCTTTTGGGCTGGATTATTTTTTTATTTTGCTTTGTAGTTTGACCCAATTTGTACGGGCTCTATTTTTTTTTTATATGTTATATATTTTTGTTGTTCAACACTTGGATCAGTCAACAATTTGTTTTCTGCAACTTGTTTTGCTTTAAAGTTGAGAACTGTGAAAGCCCGTACTGCATCTTATTTGATCCTTTTAAGGGAGAAGTTCTACCGCTCCCGGTGGGTGACGTCCAAGTACCCGAAGAACACTGTATATATGACAAGTATGGTATGGGATTTGATGATTTAACCAGCACCCATAAAGTGATTCATGTTTCTGCAGATATCTAAAAGAATATGGTAGCCCTAGTTCTTGTCTTGGGCACAAACTCGTGGCGGAAGATACACTCGGTTCCTCCTCATCATATAAGCTCATCGACAAGCTTATTATCTGCAAACGGAGACATGCATTGGTTGATTCATTTGGCCGCCGACCAATTCTCAAGTAAAAGAGAAAGCTGTATAGTTTCTTTCGACTTCAAGAAGGTTGAGATATGCGCCTATTTATTCTGAATTCACGTGTCCATTCTTTCCTTTCATATGCACCAATATCTCCACATCCTATTCAATCAAGCAATATGCGCCTATTTATTCTGAGAGGATGCATGACATTTATGGCCGTTAGAGGTAAGCATGTTGAGATATTGGTGCTGAAAAACTATGAAAGGAAAGAGTGGACGCGTGAATACACCATAAATCTTCGGGTTCATGGTCATACCCTCAAGAACCATCCGCGGATTGCTAATTGTGGTCAGTGGGAGCATGGCATTTTTTTCTTAGATTCTCACAACAATGCATTATTTTTCGATGTAAGGTGTCCGTTCCCTAAAACATGTGACATATCCAATGTTATTTCCTAGAGACCCATCCCTCAAACACTATGGCAATGTGATTGACCAAGAACAAGTGTCTTCCGGTATTGATTTGGAATCCAGCGAGTTCGAATGGACTTTCAAGAAAAATGTTGTCCAATCAGAAGAACATCACTGGAAGCGTAAAGTTTTTCAACAAATTGTGGAAACATTCTTGAAGCAGAAGGAAGGAGTAGGAAGAATTTCTTTTATCTTGAGAAGGTAGCACGAGGCTAAGGCTTCAATGTTCCGCGAGAGGAAGTTTCTCTTTTTGTTGTGGCGTTTGAATGATTGTACTTTCTTATTTTTTTTCTCCGAAAATTGTCATTCGGAACGACTCCCTATACAAATTTTCTTTCGTGCTTTTTATAAATTTAGAGTGCCAATAACAACCGCTTTTTTTTTTGTTCGATGTTATATTGCTATATATTTATATTGTTTTTCTTTGAATTTTGCTTCAAACAAAGTGATGGAGACAAAATGTAAACAAATCAAAGGACCCAAAAAATACACACAGCAGGGGTAAGATCAAAGGAAGTCAGCATGAGGAAAAATAAACACCCGAAAAACATATCAGAATGCGCCAACGACCTGTAAATACGAATTAACTGACCCATCGATGAACAAGTCTACGGATATAAATATAGGCAAAACGTGAGAACAAGCTTCAACATAGGCTGGAAATGCTCGTGTCCATAAGAATTAATGCCATTAGATGAGAACCAATGTAAACATTAGATTGACAAGTACTCGGACCGACACGAGTTCAAAATTGAAATGAATCTCAGACCTATACAAGTTCAATGTATGCCATGGGTGCATTGTCCCCTCGCCTTGGCAGAGTTCTGACGATTCTTGTATAGCCACCATTCCGCTCCCCATATCTGTCGGGTACCTCTGCAAACAAAGCATGGACGATCTGTTTCTCGTAGATGTATCCCAGCGCCTGTCTCCTCTTATGGAGAGATCCATCCTTGGCCAGTGTGATCATCTTGTCCACGTACTTCCTCATGGCACTTGCCCTTGCTCGAGTCGTTTTGATGCGTCCGTGTTTAAGGAGCTGAGTAGTGAGGCCTCGAAGAAGAGCTTTCCTCTGGTCTGGAGGCCTGTTGAGCTTAGGAACTTTCCTGCCATGTCTCATGGCAGAAACACGACCACCATTATCAATGATGGTGAAGTTGTGTTCAAAACTCATGGACTCTGCGAGAAGACAGAAAAAAGCATGAGGGTCCTGCCAACACAGACACCAAATGACAGAAAACATATCTAAACAGAAACGTGACAGTAAACAATCTGATGAAAGTAAGACAAACAAAATCCACAATGCAGTGCAGTATGAATTTCACGTTTCATAAGTCCCAAAACCATCTAAACATATCTAAACAAAATCCAGTGAATAATCTCTGGATGAAAGTCAGATAAACAAAATCCACATTGCAATGCAGTACGGATTTCCCATTTCGGAAGTCCCAAAACCATCTAAACATATCTAAACAGAAACATGGCAGTAAATAACCTCTGGATGAAAGTCAGATAAACCAAATCCACAATGCAATACAGAATGGATTTCCCATTTCAGAAGTCCCAAAACCATCTGAACTACATCGTTGAGATAGAAACTGAGCACCCTAGTTGAAAATTTAACACTAGAAGTCACTTAGGGCCCGTTTGATAACCATTTCGTTTTTTTGTTTCTGATTTTCAGTTTTGTGCTGTAGATAGGGGGAAAATATGGGAGAAAGGAGGACTGAAGGCTGGTGAAGGAACAAATGTGTATGGAACGACACAAAAATTGAAGACTGGGAACAGATTTTTTTAACTGTTTTTCCTTTCAAGTTTTTGGTTTTCCTCCTCACTCCCACCACCTCCCTTCATCCTTCCCAATTCCTCATTTCTCTCATACACTTTCCCTCAATCTCTAGCAAAATAACATTATGTTTGGATGAAGAAATTTATGATTCCTAAGGAATTTTAAAATAATAGAAATTGGAATGACGGGATTTTATTTTCTAGAATTTGTGATTTTTCTTGTTTGGTTAACCTAAAAGAACAATGGAATTTAATACGAAATTTGTTATTTTTAAACTCTCAATCATAGAAATTGGCAAATGACATATATTTCCATGGAATTTAAACTTGGGAATTGGAGGTCCTAAATTTCAAGTTTTTTTTCCATGGCGGAAATTCTAAATTTCTATGTTTATGAATCCAAACAAGGGAATTGATACGTGTCAATTTATAAATTCTGATTTTTACCCAAATTCCAAGTTTTTTTTTCCTTATCCAAACATAGTGTAAACGTAAACGAAAAACAAAAAACGAAATGGCTGTCAAACGTGGCCTTAAAAAGTAAAGCATGTGTTGCTACAGATGCAATTGAAGTTCCGTGAAGAGAATGTAAACTGAACATGTACAAAGATACAAGACTCAACTCAAATAATGCACAAAGATACGAAATTTAACTGCAATAATCCAAAAACACACCAAATTGAACAGAACCAAAGCACAAAAGATACCAAATTGAGCTGAAATAATACACAAAGATACATAATTGCACTCGAAAATACGAACCCAGTTGCCGCCATTGATAATTACAGGAGAAAATTCAGCAACAAAAGGAAACGGTAGTGACGGAGAAGAGAGTGGTACCCGAGAGGCCGAGGGAGAGGAGCGGGTTAAGGGGAGAGAGACCCGAGAAAGACCCGAATTGGAACTCGGGTTTCCGGAGACCGACGCTGAGGCGGAGGCTCCGATGCCCGCACGGTGCCGAAGAAGAAGAAGCGGTGGGAATGGTGCACCTCTCCGGCAGGGATGGAAGCGCCGCCTTCAGAGACGCCATGCTCCATCTGCTGCATTCTGCTGCTCCGGTAGCCGTTGCCAATGCCATTGTCACCGCCATTTCAAAACCATACAACAAAATCTCTGGCTCTGCTCTTCCTATTTTGTTCGTCCTTATCTACGAGGCTACGAGCCGTGGGTTCTGGGTTAGTGGGTTGGGCTTGGGTTTTACTATGGGCCCAAAATTCAGTCCTTAAATTTGGGCCTCTTTCAACTTTTGCCCCAACTAGGCCCAATTGGCAACAACACGAAATCTATCTGTATATTTATGTATATTTAAAAAAAAATCATAATTGGAGAGAAAGAAGCCGGATCTCTCCCAAGTCACCGGATTAAGTGATTATGGCCTTCTAAATTTTATCCAACGGACAAAAATTATCACAGCTTTTAAGGGATCAAAACAGATGGACCGTTAGATGAAATTTAGAAGGTCCTGATCACTTGATCACTTGATCCTGTAATCTTGGTGAAAGATATCTGAAGAGGATCTCTTTCCGAGGAAGAAAGAAATAAAAACCAACAGTGGTCCCCACAAACTGTAAACAACAGCGAGGAGAGGGAGGGAGGGAGGGAGAGAGAGAGAGAGAGAGGAGATCCACAGCCACAGGTCCATCACCATCAAAGCTCCTCCCATCACAGAGTTTAAGGAGAAACCCAGATTTTAAAGTTTGAACCTTCAACTACCACTGCGACTTGGAGAACAAACCCAGATTTTCTTTCCCCTTTTTTGACCCTGTAAATTTCTAATTAAAGCCTCATCATTTGCTTGTTGTCAGTTAAAAAGTAGTGATTACTTACTAATTAAGTGTTTAAGCACAGTAGAGAGAGAGAGAGAGAGAGAGAGAGAGAGAGAGAGCTGGGTGAGAGAGGTGAGAGGAGGAGGAGAAAAGCGAAAGCCACCGAAGAATGAGACTCTGCACCACCAGCAGAGTCGGAGCAGCACAACAAAAGCAACAACTTCATCATACTCAGCAGCTTCTGCTTTTACTTCCTGCTTCTGCTGGAGGTGCTTTTTCTGCTACTTGTAACTGTCAAATTAAGTCAAGATGGGGAACTGCGGGACGAGGGAGGAATCAGCTGTGGTGACCAATGCTCAAGGTTGGTGCTTTGCGAGCTCCAGATGCTTCAAAAGTTCAGATCTTTCTGCTTAAATCTTCGGATTTTATGATTTTTCAGCTTTTGGCTTATGGCTTTTTATTTTTATTTTTTATTATTGAGCAGTTCAGCAGCTGAGCACGCTGGCGTCTTCCGTGAAGAACGGCGGCGGTGAGAGGAAGCAGAATCACAGCCGTTCGATTTCAGATCTGAGCGATCCTTCGACGCCACGGAACTTCGAGGACGCGCGGAAGAATGCGGTGCTGTACACGCACGTCATCGCCTTCACGCTCTTCGAGCTCGAGACCATCACCAAGAGCTTCCGCTCTGACTACATTTTGGGGGAAGGCGGCTTCGGGACGGTGTACAAGGGCTACATTGACGAGAACGTTCGGGTCGGGTTGAAATCTCTGCCAGTGGCCGTCAAGGTCCTCAACAAGGAGGGCCATCAGGGCCACCGCGAGTGGCTGACGGAGGTCAACTTCCTCGGTCAGCTCCGCCACCCCAATCTCGTGAAATTGATTGGGTACTGCTGCGAGGACGACCACAGATTGCTGGTTTACGAGTTCATGTTCCGAGGGAGCTTGGAGAATCATCTTTTCCGGAGTAATTAAGCTCTTAATCTTTTGATTTTTCGGGTTTTTGTTTGGTGTATTGTGGTGATTTGGTGTTGCTAATTAGGGGTTTTGTGAACATTTTTAGAGGCAACTGTTCCGTTATCGTGGGGGACGAGGATGATGATTGCTCTGGGAGCTGCCAAGGGGCTTGCTTTTCTTCACAATGCCGAAAGGCCTGTGATTTATCGAGATTTCAAGACTTCGAATATCTTGTTGGACTCTGTAAGTTGTGTTTCTGTGCACAAATTAATTATTGAATGATTGCATGCAAGCTCGAATTAGTCTCTCTGGTTGCATGTGTATGCAGGATTATGCTGCTAAGCTTTCGGATTTCGGGCTTGCTAAAGCTGGACCTCAAGGGGATGAAACCCATGTATCGACTCGCGTTATGGGTACCTATGGATATGCAGCCCCGGAGTATGTAATGACTGGTATGGTGTGTTCTTACATGTTCAAAATGCTTGATTTAGCTGATGTAGTTGTTGGAACATGATGAATTCAATTAGTTGAGTGGGAAAGAGTCCAGATTTTTCTCTGGTAAAGATGAACAACATTTAGTTATAGTAACTCGAAAATCTGATTGATTCCAACATAAAAACTGCGAACTGGGTGCTTTGGGAGGGTTGGGATGATCGGTATTACCAGCATTAGTACCATTTGAGTTATACTCTTGCTATGTAAGTGGTTGTCTTTTGACTTTCGTTCTTTCACTAGAATCAGATTTTATTTTCATTGGTAGAGGGGTAAGGATGCACCTGGTTAGGTATTGCCAAATCAGGCTTTTTGGAGGGGAGGTATAGGGACTGAGTAGCTCTTTGAACATGAGCGATTGTGCTTGATTGACATAGAGTTTCAACATTGCTTCAGAGTATAAACCCTGATTTTACGTAGTACTGGATGCTTGGCTTCACTGCACTTTCTGTTGAGATCTTTCCATAGAAGTTTGGCTTCTATAGCAACTGAAAATTGATTTCATACCTTCTCGGCAGCTCTAATGCATTTTCTGGCCAGATCTTTTCATAAATGCTTAGAGCTGGACTTGAATTAAGGGATTCTTGGCAGCTTCAATGCACTTACGATTCAAAATTTTCGTAACTGTTATTGATTGCATTAGAGTATGAGGCGTTGAGATATTGTCACTTTTCATTTAGACAGGTATCCCAAACCTCTAGGTACACATACGAATCAGTAATCAATTCTTAGCGGGTAGATCTAAGATTCTCGCAGTAAGTAACCAATTCATATGCACTTTGTTATTGAAGTGATGAAGGACTTGTAGGTTTGACTCAAGAGTGCTGCTATGTCCACGTACCCTGTTTTTTCTTCTCTGTAACTTGCTGAATAAGTCTCGTGGTCCCTTTTCCATTTCAAAATTGTGTATATGACCAGATGAAGAAATGCCGACATTAGCTGTCAATGTGTTTAATTTTCTTGTTCACGTAATGTAAGAGTATTAATTGCATGTTTTGTTCTGAATCAATTCCATGTGAAATGATCAGGCCACCTGACTGCCAGGAGTGATGTATACAGCTTTGGAGTTGTTCTCCTTGAGCTTTTGACAGGAAGGAGATCTGTTGACAAGACGAGACCAAGCAGGGAACAGAACTTGGTAGATTGGGCGCGGCCAAAACTGAACGACAAAAGAAAGTTGCTACAAATAATCGACCCTAGGTTGGAGAATCAGTACTCAGTCAGGGCAGCACAGAAAGCCTGCAGCTTGGCATACTACTGTCTCAGCCAAAACCCCAAAGCAAGGCCCTTAATGAGTGATGTAGTTGAAACTTTGGAACCTCTACAAAGTTGCAACGAACCAAGTGACTCGGCGGGAGGACCATTTGCCATGACCAGAATCCCTGAGCACAGAATGCGTCACAGGTTTTCTAACAATGTAGGTCCTCGTGTTGTTTGTCGATCTCCCAACCCAAATTTATCGCCAGGAGG
The DNA here is from genome assembly GCA_035220775.1 of Malus fusca. Classification (NCBI taxonomy): domain Eukaryota; kingdom Viridiplantae; phylum Streptophyta; class Magnoliopsida; order Rosales; family Rosaceae; genus Malus; species Malus fusca. Next base: position 25,959,870 of record CM069062.1, read on the forward strand.
TCCTGCAGCTTGCAGAGTTAGATGAGAGTGTCATCTATTTTATATACTTGTTTGTACTTTGTATGCATCATCCCCCAACCTTTTTAGCAATGACAGAATTTGCTTGTTATATATAGTATCGCCGTCTTCCTTTACCTTCAGTAATCGTTTCTGTTCGACGCCTGCATTTATGTTGCAGATCTGCTTTTTAAGTAGAGTGAGGCCATTGAATTTTTTTGCTTTTGTTTTGTTTTTGAGAAACGATAATGTTAGTAGGTTAAATTGGTATTTGTTGAGTGAGGCCATTAGTCACTTTGACTCAGCAGAATTACCTAAATCTGTCTACAGTCAGAGGCATGTCTTGCATTTGAACTGAATCTAAGGATTGAAGGGAACCTTAATCCCTACAAGGAGGTGGTGTAAATGTGTCATTACGTTCAAAGGGCCATAGGTGAATATTTCTTGGTGCATAAGCCAAATGATGAATAATATTAGGAAATTAACCCTAAATCAAGTGTTATTTTTAGCCTTTAATGTTAGGAATTTTTCTGATTGTAAATCAAGGGGAGAATCGAATCTTGTGGATGACAAATTCAATATCAAATTAGGTTGCCCATATACGGAGAGGGAATATTTTATGAGTATTAGGTACACAAGTTACGTGGTGTTAGAAACAACGGCAAAAATTAGTTGAATGGATGCATCTTCAAACAATAAAATAACATTGAAAATTAACAAATATGGTTAAAAAATTGGGACTACTTCGTAGTCTAGACTACCGAAGACAACCCATCACATCATCAAATATGACTACCTTGTATGTAACCATGTTATCTTTTATATTGATCTTCCATCTGATTTTCCAATCATTTTATATTTTCTTTCGCATCTTTGTACGTGGGGTAGTCATTAATATTGGGCGGGGTATTGTCAATATTAACAAGATTATGTTATTTCATTTAAATGGGTTGTATTACTTAGCCATGTAGATTTTTTTTTCTACAAATAAGAAATGAGTGGTGGCGGACTATAGTAGCTCCGTTCATGCGTAGTGTATTATTTCTCATATTATAATAAAGATGGATGATAGAGTTGATATGTCGCACTTATAGCGTATGTAGATTACCAAAAAACAAACAAATTCATATGTTATAAGTTAGTAGAATAGTAACGTCACGTGGTCATATTTTAACTACACCTAAAAATCTATCAACGAGGAGGAAATTCAAATTTGTGTGCAAGAGAAGTTCGAGAACAACATTACTTTAGCAAAGTGACCTAATCCACATATGCATATTAATACTAGACGTCTAGTTTCCTTATTCGGAAAAGGATCCTCGTCGGATCCTTTTTCTGGGGATCCTAGGGATCCCGTGATTGTGACTGTTCATCGTACATCGTGCGGTCAGTTTTCGTTAGGTACTATTTATAATTAATTTTAAATTTTAAAATGATTTCCGACCGCACGATGTACAATGAATGGTCACAATCAAAGGATTCCTAGGATCCCCAGAAAAAGGATCATGCGAGGATCCTTTTCCTCCTTATTCTACCTTTCCATTTTTAAGTTTACTTGTTTCATATGTGTTCTTTGAATGTTAAATAACAATAACCCTAAAATTTCTTCTCTGGAAAACTTCTCTTTTTTGCCAACCCATAAAAATTGAGTCAGATCTTCACCACGGTTAAATATTATACATCCCAAGTAACCCCAGATTCGATTACTGTTCTTTTCATAAAACTTCCACTATATATACAGAGGAAAAGTCTAAGAACCAAAGTGTTCGCTCCCTAAATCTGCCATGGTGCCTTGCGGGCAAGCCGGAGATTTACTTCACATACGAGATTGGTGGGTGCGGGCGTGCCACTACTAGATGCCGCTAGTAGACGAGATTTGAATGATTGAGGTTGCGCCTTTTGACTTCAAATCAAGAGATTGTGTCATTTGAGTGGGAGTTGCTCAAATTAAGGTTCTTTGTTTGCCTTAAAAATAAGGACTTTACTTATATGGAGAGATAGAACAATATGTAAATGACAAGGTTGCTTGGAAATATAAATGACAGAGGAAAGTGACTAATATTGCAGATTACTTTGTAATTTATATGACTGGAAATGAGTACATAAAAGCTACAAATGAGATCGATACCGCAAGTGAGCAGCAGAGTTAATAAACTAGATAAAAGAGGGCTTTTGGCAAATCTGGTTTGAGCAGAGTTTATGCTTGCATTTGTTTGTTTGGTTGAGTGTCTGTGTTTGTTTGTTTGATTGAGTGTCTTTAATCCTTGTGCTTGTGCTCCTTTATATAGAGATCTGGAGGAAACCCCCTGCTGAAGACACTGCATCTGCCCGAAAGAAACTTGGGCAGTTTGTATTCCATTGCTTGGACAACTTGCATGGAGAAATAATATTAAAAGGGGAAGTTGCATTTTCATCACATGTTTTCATCATATGTTTTCCCACTTGTAATAAACTAACATTTAAAAGAAGCAAGTTGGCTTCTTTCACATGTCCCTTGCCCGAAAGCTCTCATGGTGCATTCTCATCCACTTGCATGAAAAAGCATGCACTTATCTTGATTAAACAACTCTCTTGGCAAACCTCCACCACCAAAACAAATGGGAGAAACAATATTATAGTGCCAACCTATCCCACTTGATAGCTAAATATCTTCCAAGTTAGTCTTCTTGCTCATTAATCCTCCAAATACCATATTTTACCCAAATTGCCCAAATAAGTAAAAATGGGTATATTTTGAGTGCAAACAGTGCCCCCCAAGTTTTACAAATTTGAGCAAAGTTTGTGAAACTTACGACTCCAATGCTGCCAGGATTAATGTCGAGGAAAGAGGCACGTCTACCTTTCGGTCCTTCTGTCGTTGATAAACTTTGGCAAGAGGAGTGAGGCAATTGGTAGTGCAACTAGCATTGGAAAAAATGTTTCTGTCTGGCTTGTATTCCTTCTTGTGGATACCAAAAAACATGGGAGCAACCTCACTGGTTACATAGATAATAAACTGGACAAATGCCCGAAGTCGGGCAAACTGAAAAACATAGAAACAGATGGAGAAGAGAGAAACTTTGGGCAACTATCCTTTTTATTCTTCTTTTTCTTTTTGCCTCTTTTCATATGATATAATATAATATAATTCAATACATATACATATGTATATATATATATATGGAAGGCCCATTCGGGCAAGCTAATATATATATATATATATATATATATATAGAATATTAGCCCTTTCGGGCAAAACAATTACATATATATAATATAAAATATAACACTATATATATATATATATATATATATAGCCCATTCGGGCAGAATACATAGTATAATATAATAAAAATATATATATATATATATATATATGTTAACTTTTTGGCAGACAAAAACTGAGGGAGGGACAGGAAGAAAGAGAAAAGAGAAAGAGAAAGAAAGAAGAAAGAGAAGAAAAGAAGGAGAGAGAAAGAAATAATAAAAAAGTTGAAAGCAAGGGAGAAAAATACATCTTTCGGGCAAAACAAAAGGGACAAAAGAGAGAGGAAGACCATTTCGGGCAAATTGAAAAAAGCAACCCTATTTTTTATCTTTTCCTCTTTTATTTACTTAAATATTATAATATATAATATAATATAATATACTATACATATATATAAAAAGCCCTTTCGGGCAAAACTATTATAAAATATACTATAATACCATATATATATAGCCCTTTCGGGCAAAATGAAAAGACAAGATAAGATTGAGAGAAAGAAAAAGAGAAAGGAAGGAAAAGAAAAGAGAACTCACTTCGGGCAAAGAGTAACACCAAAAAATGAGCCTTATTCGGGCATATTAGATAAAACCCCTTGATAGCCCATATGTTATTGTTCTCTCAACACTCAAATCTTTTTTCTCTTTTTAAAATTGAGTGTAGAGAAATCAGATCCACCCCTTAAATTGGTCATATTATGTAGTTTGGGAATCATAGGAGGTGGCCATTAATGTTTGATCCCGAGCTTTGCCCTCCTTGAGATCTTGGCATGGATGACATGCTTGTGTTGGCGGGGAGGAGTGTATGAGCTTTTTTCTTCTTCTTCGGGCTCGACATAAGGTGTGAGTTCGAGCGCCTTGAGCGTTGGTGTTTGGCCTACAATAGCCATAAGCTCCATTTTAGCCGTTATCGGTTTCGATACGTCGACTTGGTCTTCTACAACCATATCCATTTTCATGGATTTTTCATTGGGTGGGGCCATTGTTTGGCCTTCAGCAACGTGCATGATTTGTTCTTCCTTGGTTGTAGTAGGGTGAGTGTGCTTTGTAGAGGGTTTTTGACACATTTGATCTATCAACTTCCTCAAAGTTTCTCCAAAAGTTGTATAGCTTTCCTCCACCTTTTTAAAACACTTAGTCACCTCTTCACCATATTCGATGCTTGCCACATGGAGTTTGGACACCTTCTCTAATTTGCCCACATCCTCTTTGTAGAGCTTTTCATCCGGATGATCATGAGTTGGCATCTCATATATTGACTCTATGTACTCATTGTAAGCATTTTGATACTCAAAGCTATTTGTTGGCCTATCATAGTATTCATGAATACGATTGTCTTCAAAAGAATAATAACCTTCATCATAGCCATAAGTTGGCCAATCTTCAAGATTATTATTTATTTGATGGCCATTAGTTGGCGGACAATCATGTTCCATGGGACTTGAGTACTTTTCAGCCATGTACCCATAAGTTGGCAACTCATAGGTTGGCTCTATGTGATAGTCATAGCTTGGGCGCTCTTCAACACCGTCATCCTCCTCATACTCCGAAAAAGCATATTGAGAAAAATTATGAACATAAGGATTGATCATAATCTAACTCTATATAAGGGGTCCTACTGGGCGTGCCAAAATATGTTCGCTCCCTAAATCCGCCATGGTGCCTTGCGGGCAAGCCGGAGATTTACTTCACATACGAGATTGGTGGGTGCGGGCGTGCCACTACTAGATGCCGCTAGTAGACGGGATTTGAATGATTGAGGTTGCGCCTTTTGACTTCAAATCAAGAGATTGTGCCATTTGAGTGGGAGTTGCTCAAATTAAGGTTCTTTGTTTGCCTTAAAAATAAGGACTTTACTTATATGGAGAGATAGAACAATATGTAAATGACAAGGTTGCTTGGAAATATAAATGACAGAGGAAAGTGACTAATATTGCATATTGCTTTGTAATTTATATGACTGGAAATGAGTACAAATGAGATCGATACCGCAAGTGAGCAGCAGAGCTAATAAACTAGATAAAAGAGGGCTTTTGGCAAATCTGGTTTGAGCAAAGTTTGTGCTTGCATTTGTTTGTTTGGTTGAGTGTTTGTGTTTGTTTGTTTGATTGAGTGTCTTTAATCCTTGTGCTTGTGCTCCTTTATATAGAGATCTGGAGGAAACCCCCTGCTGAAGACAATGCATCTGCCCGAAAGAAACTTGGGCAGTTTGTATTCCATTGCTTGGACAACTTGCATTTCACTTGCCAACTTGCATGGAGAAATAATATTAAAAGGGGAACTTGCATTTCCACCACATGCTTTCATCACATGTTTTCCCACTTGTAATAAACTAACATTTAAAAGAAGCAAGTTGGCTTCTTTCACATGTCCCTTGCCCGAAAGCTCTCATGGTGCATTCTCATCCACTTGCATGAAAAAGCATGCACTTATCTTGATTAAACAACTCTCTTGGCAAACCTCCACCACCAAAACAAATGGGAGAAACAATATTATAGTGCCAACCTATCCCACTTGATAGCTAAATATCTTCCAAGTTAGTTTTCTTGCTCATTAATCCTCCAAATACCATATTTTACCCAAATCGCCCAAATAAGTAAAAATTGGTATATTTTGAGTGCAAACACAAAGAAAATTAAAAAATTAAAATATCCATTTCTCCTTGTCCCACTCTCCCCTCTTAACAAATCACTTCCTCCTCTCCTTCCCACCACACGAAGTTTCGTTCTCCAATCATCTCTCCTTCTCTCTCTCTCTCTCTCTCTCTGGTGTTTGCTTGGCTGCGAGACATGGACGACTCCACAAACAGTAACACCATAAAGTTGGTGGTTTTCTTAATCTTCATCATGGGGCTGCTATTAACCATTAACCCTGCATCAGCAACTGGTAAGTTAATTATATATTTAATTTCTGCAACAAGTATTTAAGTTAAATTTATATATAATCGCATACAGTTACTCTTTTTATCATGCAGGTGAGACGTATGAGCCAAACCTAAAGCAATCAACAACGACGGAGACATTTCATCCCGCCGGTCCGACAGAGTATAAGCTTTTTATTGATGGCGTGACTAAATCTAATCACGATACACAACGGCGGCGACTGGCTCCATATCAGCTGTGTTTGCCGTGCAAGTGCTGCTCAGCCACCACCTGTATCTCCATGCCTTGCTGCTTCGGCATCGACTGCCAGCTCCCCAACAAACCTTTTGGAGTTTGCGCTTTTGTCCCCAAGACTTGCAACTGCACCAATTGCACAACTCCTGCTTGATGCCATTTTTTCCCTCTATATATATATATATTCTAGCTAGCTATATATAGGCCTCATCTTTCTCTTTGAATTTATATATATCTTCTGGTATATACTTGTGTATTAGATCTTAGCTGGCCGGCCATATTTGAGTCACATCAGTTCGCATATCACAAGCCAATCAAGTATTATCATATGATAGAGTTAAGATATATGATCATGCGTGATTGACTTATACTGCCGCAATACCGCTTATTATAGGTGGATTTCCCGGCTTGAGTGAGTGAAGGAAACAATAGTTTAACAAATTTGAAATTTGGGAAATGCACTCTATTTTTTCCTAATATGTTTTAGGTCTATCAGATCCTTTCGCCAGCCGATCAGATTTTTGAGTTCCAGCAGTAGGCCTTGACTGGAGGAAAGGAAGCAGCATTACACAGATTTGAAATTAGGGTTTGGAGCCGATGGCTAAAATACAAATGATGACAACCTTGCATTGTCAGAGAATTCAGAGGGTACAGATTGTTATTCGATGTTTAGAAATCATAAAACCAAGAAGTTCTCGTATAAAAATATATCGTGTTGTCACGCACCCACGTGGGCAACTTGTTATATATAATGCTTGAATATTTGTACATGCATCGGTCCACACCCATCACATACATATATTCTTGTTCTGGTATATTATTTTAGTACATGGTTGAATGAAGATGAATGGCCTTATAATTAAGTTTCATAAACAATAGTGTCATTGTTTGTTGAATGTTTTCGTAGGAATCAATCCTACTTGTAATCGCTTTAATTTTGTTTGAAGCCCGCATTTGTTAGAGGTACATTTATATTTTTTATATAGAAATGAGGAGCACTAGTTAAAAGTGTTTTTGGAGACTCGGGCATTGTGTAATAAAGGTGCAAGACCAAAACAACGTATATATGCATCACTTCTAATTGAAAACAAATTCTAGTAATTTATGTAGCTGCGAATGGATTCAATGATTGAATATCATTGGAAAGAATCTCTCAATAGGTGAGACCCATTTCAAATAGTGTAAAACCAGAATCCTACAACTCCCTTTACCAGAATCCTACAATTCCCTTTAGACAAAAAGTGGGTTAACTAATGAAAGAAAGGTGGAACCAGATGCATTCTTAAAAGAAAAGCGATTTGCACTATCTGAAGAATATTACATCTCAGGCTTCTCCACAATGGTAGGAGCTCGTTTAAGATTTTGAAAGTGCTTTTAGGGGATGTTTGGAATTGATTTTAGAAGAGCTAAGGGTGTTTCTTGACAACTAAAAATACATTATGACGACATTTGGCAAATAAACTTAGAAGTACTTATGGATCATCGAAACACTTTTTTTGGATAAGCACCTAGCACTTTCATGTAGATTGGTGGAACAATAAAAGCGAAAATCATGCGACAGGAAGAATGCCTTGTATATTTGGGCTAGGGTGCCTGATTTGGGCCTTTGACTCGACGTTTCAAAGAGAACAGTATCACGAGTTCAAGCCACTTGCTTTCAGGTTAACGTTTGATACATTATTTTTGTCACATGCGTCACACTTTTACCAAAAATGCTTATGACCACCATAAGTACTTCGTATGCGTCATACAGACGAGATTGGAGTACTTTTTATTTTATTTTATTGGAATAAGGCGTTTTATTGAATCAACATAGAATAGTACAACAAATAGCTAAAAAATCATCCTAAACCAAACATAAAAATTATGTACAATAGCTAGTCCAATAACATAAAACGAACCGTTTCAAGTTTATCATAATATGTAGCCATGCATGCATCAATTTTGCTGAACACGGACGCCAAGTAAGAGAGATTTCTTTTCAATGTGCCCGAAATAAAGAGCGGTACAACACGTATCACTATATAAGTGGTAAGATACTTGTGTTAAAAAATTAACAATTTAAAAATAAGACTGCCCTTTACTTATATAATGACACGTCCCGTATTCTGGGCACAATAAAAAAATTCTCGCCATGTAACTAGTTTTGTGACATAAAATGTACGCTTCAGAAGTAAAACTTGATTGTATGCAGAAACACTAACTACCCCAATGTGAAGGTGTTTAGGGCATGAATTTAAAGACCACTTGTATAAAGTAAAGGGTACGTGGTGCTATCCACATATCCATTTTTACTTCTCACACATCTCTCAATTTTTGGTTGTCAGATCGAATGAATTGAAGAAGATTAATGACCATAAACTAAAAAGGGTGTGTGGAAGGTAAAAATGAGAGTATAAATAACACTATCCCAAGTGAAAAATATATAGCTAAGCCTAAGCGTATATATTCTTTATATACTCTAAATTGATGAAATCGTCTTGCAGGTGATTTTCACTTTTTTTCCTATTTAAAAAGGGTTGAGTACAGATAATTACCCAATCTTTTAGAGTGATTCCAAATTAGTCAATCTTTTAAAACAATTTAAATAACTATTTAACGTACATTTTATGAATGAGACGATTGATAGGTCACTGGCGTGAAGTGATGATCTTACCAACTGATGTTTCTAGCATTAGATGATGAGGTGGACAAATATAAAAGTTGTTCTCTACTAATTAATCATATTCTTTGGAGCTCTAATTTCCAAGTTGACTCATTTTAGCCAAGTTAAGCCGTAAATTTGCTTGGCTAATTAAATTGCGACGATTTGGAAATTCAAAGCTTCATAGATGACTTGAGAGTAAAAATCGCCTTAATCATCGCTTAATGTTAGTGGACCTAACAAATGTCCACTTTTCAAAACATTTAGATAGTTTTTTGGAATGTTTTAAAATGTTCCAATTTGGAATCACCCCAAGGGTTTTTACTCTAGAAAATTTAGAATCACTCCTAAAGGTTTTGAAGTTATCCAAACTTAACTCAAAAGTTAATTACGATGATTAACTAAGTATGTGAGATAAAGATTTTCTCCCAAAAAACATAAATAAGTGAAAGGTTTTTCTTTTTGTTTTCTTGATTGGAAAGTGAACATGTGAATTTGAAAAACATGCACCCTCTTCTAAAGTTAGAGTCCTCTTATAAAGATAGAGTAGGTGGTATTGCCCCATTAGTTTATACTCTGACCATAGGAAAAAACAACATTGTACCTTTTATTTCCTTAAAAAACAAACCGCAATACTAATCTTGGTGCTAATGGACGTTATTGATGCTTACATATCTTAAGATAATTAATGAATTATAATGGGATGACTAAGACCATATTGATAATATACAGTAATTGGGGAGTGCCCTTGCAAATTTTAATTAGTTAACTATTTTGTTAGGTGATGTCCTTAATTAATTAGGCTACCTAGCTCATGTCGTGCCTTGTATATTTGAGAAAGATCGATCAAGAGAAAGATTTATGAATTTTAACACTCATCTTTTAATCTTTTGACATACACCAGTGGGTGCAAAAAAATTATAAAATACTCAATTTGAAGTGAAGAATACGAAATATATTGACAAACGTAATAGATTCCTTTGTCCATCCGATCCCTATCACACTATAGTCAGGTTCCTTTCAAAGTAATTATACTATATATATATAGAGATCGGACAACGAAAGGAGATTGCTGCCACCAGTTTAATTGTCACCACTCATTTCATCATTAAGTTTAGTATATATTCTCACTAGGGATAATGCCAATTATATATTAGGGTTATGTATATGTGGCTGTATGTGTTACGAATTTATTTTTGAAAGTGTGTGCATGAGATTTAACAACATTATCCATCGTAAGACATTCCTCTCCTTTCATTGCCCGTAAAAAGGATTTGGTTAATTAATTACTGGAATAATCTAAATGTCAGCATGGTTATGGAGAAGCAAGTCAAATAAAAAGTTGCACGCTTCTCACTTTAGCTAATGTCATGTCTAGTATATATATATACTCTTCTCACTCTCCCATCAACATCACTACCAAAGTGGGAATAATTATCTAAAGTCGATTAATGAAAACGATAAGCAAAACAACACAAGTTCATACGGGATTGTAACTTGTAAGTTATAGCCTAAAAGGAGATGATGACATTATATCATAAAAAAGAAAGTCTCGGTTCTAGCCTAATGTGTACCCATGAAAGTCCTTCTCGGTTTACAAATTAACACGATGTGATGCATGTCTCGCTCAGTAGTTGTGCAACCTGCTGAAAGCTGCAGCTATCCTTATAACTTAATCAGATAATGGTTTAATTTACTTAATGGGGCACTACTAAAAAAAAATCTCACCCCCATCACCTCCTTCAAATAGATAGAAGGCTGCTCTTGTACTATATTTTATGTCGGACCACGAACAGTTATATTTAGTTTAATAATAATTTGTATATATTATCCACTAATGAATTGTGAAACGTCGTTAATCGTTATCCTTAAGTCACTATTGCATCCTTAGTCTTAATCCACGTTTATTTCTTTTGTTGCTTTAATCTGTTGCCGTATTTGAAGAAGACGATGATCCAACTCAACTTTGTTGGAAAATATTAGTATTTTGGTTTATTTGAATGTTTGGTTTTCTGGGCTTAGCCAGTTAGAATTAGGTTTTGTTAGAGATTGAGGTTAAGTTATTATAAATAGGGTGCTTTGTTATTCATTAGAGATCAAGTTAGCCACAATGTAGTATCTTAGGGTTTTGTAGCCGTTCTGGCATTCTCGTTTGTTTAATAATATTCTTATTATTTTGTTAGTCTCGTTCGTTGCGCACTCTGATATTCAACTAGGTATCAGAGCAGGTTCAATCCTTCGGGATTTAATCTGCTTGGTCGGGTTGGTATTCTGTTTGTCAGTATGTATTCTTGTTTTTATCTTTGGTTTAGTTTGCAGAAGAAAACAAAAAAAATCAGAATTGAAGTTGTAGTCACCGCGTGCAGCCAGACCGGTCAAGTCCACGCACTAGATCCTGCCCGCAACCTAGCCCTGAACCTTCTCCTCCTCCAGATCCTCCCTCACCGTCTACCTGTCTTGTCGCCGTCCCCGCATCGTACCAGACCCGGATCCCATATGCTCGCTTGCCGCACCACCATCAATCCATCTGACCTTGGTCCCTCATCCTCCTCAGCCGCTTGCAGCTACCTTGGTCCTCCTCCTCCTCCGCTAATCTGCATCTGCCGCCGCTCTAGTCTGTACCTCCCCACCACACTGGATTTGATGAAACCAGTTGCACTGACGCTGCTTCTGTACCCTTGAAGCTTGCTGTTGCAACCTGCGGGAGCAACCCGCAAGTCTGTATCACTGCAAAAGAAAAAAAAGGAGAAAAAAAAAACAAGAAAATGGAAAAATAAAAAATTGGTTAAGTTTGTTTTGGCCCACACGGGCAGAGAGGAAAAGTGGGTTGTTGGCTGTTTGCCACCCATTTTTTGGTTTGATGGGCCACACAAGTTGTTGGTGTTGTTCGTTTGTTGGTACAATTGAGATATGGAAATCTCGTCTGTTTAGTGACAGGTTCTTTCCATACTCTCAATACTAGCCAGTTTGCCAGCCAGAATCAGCTTGCTAGCAAGAATCAATTTGCCAGTTAGCTAGTTCACCTGTCTGTCCGCGTTACGGAACCTGCCTGTCTGTCTGTCCGCGCTGCGGAGCCTGCCTGCCTGTCTGTCCGCGTTGCGGAGCCTGCCTATCTGTCCGCCTAACGGAGCCAGTCCGCATCTGCTTGTTTGCAAACCCATGTCGTATACCGTCATGAGTTTGACAGGGGGTGTTGGAAAATATTAGTATTTTGGTTTATTTGAATATTTTGTTTTCTGGGCTTAGCCCGTTAGAATTAGGTTTTGTTAGAGATTAGGGTTAGGTTATTATAAATAGGGTGCTTTGTTATTCATTAGAGATCAAGTTAGCCACAATGTAGTCTCTTAGGGTTTTATAGTCGTTCCGGCATTCTCGTTTGTTTAATAATATTCTTATTATTTTGTTAGTCTCGTTCGTTGCGCACTCTGATATTCAACTAACCTAATGTCATGTAGCTTTTGAGTTTTCCTGGATTATGTTAATGTTAATTTCTAATTAGGCCACTCACGTCAATATTTTATATAAACATTCATATATTTCGTGTTTACACGTACCATATGTTGTTTTAATCTTAATTAGAGGAGGAATTGATCCAACCCTTTTCAATTTCCGTGTCTGCGAAGTCAGATCCACTAGCTATTTCATTACCAGGAGCGTGAATTTTCTGGTCATGACGGGACAGAATTTAGTTCGGATAATATGCCATGCATGCACGTAAAAGATGACGGAAAGTGTCATTTGATTTGAAGTACAATTATTCGAATTATATCTATTTTCTCGTAAGAGATGGAAAGTTAGTTAAAGTTCCACCATTAAATCAATTGACAATGTAGGAAGTAACTTAACTTTTTATAAGCCTTGTATGAATTGATTCCTCACCGATGTGGGACTTTTTACTTACATTCTCACATGCCCCATACGTAGTTTTCAAGTCTAACACATAGACAACACAAATTGGGTGATGTAGAATGCTTGTGGCTATTGGGCTTTACACGTGTGCCAACCTATTTTGATACCATGAAAAAAATTGAAGTTCAACTATAAAACCAATTGACAATATGAGAAGTAGAGCACATATAAAATCTCTTCTTTTTCCCGGTTTGATATTCACTCTCAACAAGTTGTGTTCAGTGCTGTGATTGATATACAATTTGTAGCAAACTTATTCAAGATACCAAACTTTAAAATCTGTGTGAGAGTTATATCCGTATATGTACGGATATTCGCACACATTTTTTTTCTTTCCGCAAACTTCTAGCTATTTATTTATGTTATTTATTTATTTTTATTTATTCAAAAAGAAGACAAAAAATAAACATAAATGTATAAAGAGAGGAAAAATATGTGTGCAAATCAATTCTCTACGTATGTACACTCAACTTTTCAAAAGCATATCACAATTTGATGAGGTTGTGAATTCTAGCTTTTGTATTCATACCTTTTTGCCTTGTAATTGACCTTTTCAGAATATGTAGAACTTTACTCCGTTTAAAAGTTGGTGAAATATTTGACCCTCTTTTAAAAACCCTATATATATACTCAGTAAAAAGACATCATCATCATCATCTTCTTTATCTCAGGATTGATGGTTTAACAATAGATGCCTAATTAAATTAAGGTAAATATTAGTGGACGGGATCAATGGAGAGAAGCCGAATTTATGTGCATGGGGTACATAGGTCGATGGCTGCTTATCACCTAACTTGATCCTTTTGTTTTAATGGATGTCGGCTTCCATTTGAGAGGCTCCCTTTTTGTTATTGTTGTGCATGTACATGATGAAAAATAAGGGAGATAAAAATAACAAACATTAGTTTTTTTTATAAATATTCTAGTGCAAAATATTCATGCATAATGATAAGGCCTATTTTTTTTAGAAAGAATGTCAACAATGTGATTAGTTTTGTGTTTCTAAATACAAAAGTTCTTGATAACTATAGTTGATGTAGAACTGGAACAACATCTTAGATCGGTGAGTTTCAACGTGAATAATGATTTCTAGATTGCTAGTGTCTTTTACAATGAACCATGTTTTTGTAGTTTACGAAGTTTGTTTCTGAATCAAGATATATTTTTGGAAACGGAACGACGAGATATGAATCAAACTAGTCTCCCACGATATATGATGAATTTTGGGAGTTTAATAACGTTTAGTGGGTCAAAATTAGGAGTGGGTTTAGTTCATTTTGGTTCGATTTTTAGCCAAAATAAAAAACCAACTTGAAATTACTATTCGGTTTAGTTTCTTGCAATTTGTAAAGTAAAAACCGAATTGTTTCAGTTTAGTTTTTTTTTTGTTTGTTTAATTTCTTTTTTCTTCAAATTTTTATTTTTTAAACCTAGAAATGAAGAAAAAAATGTGGAGATTTAAGAAATGGGCTTGGATTGAAATATCAAATATAAGATAACTAGGCTTGAATTGAAATTAGTCTAATGGCTGACTTGAAAATTGAATATTCAACATAAATATATATATATATATATATAAGTATTACTTTATATCGCATTCAGATCAGTTCAATTTTTGAACCATCAAAATTGAAATTGAAACAACCACTAGCTTTGGGTTTGGTTCGGATTTTTTCGGTCTCGGTTTTTCTCGATTTTCTGTTTTCCAAGCCCCCTCCCCAATCAAAATGATAATTTCTTTCACTTCTCTGGCATACCAACTATATCTAACGGTGATCCCACTTTAACCTATCACTTCTGTTGTGTCAATGATGTGTAATGAAAATCAAAATTAATTGACAATTTTAGAAAAGTGGTAATCTTTGGATGCATAAAATATGAACCCGCGTTCAATACGTTATAGTGATTTGTTAGTGCTTTAGTGACTCAAAACAATGGGCACTAAGCAACTTGCTTAATTAAGAATCTCTAAACCAACGATGAAATATTAATTAATTGGCACTAACGGTGCCCAGTATATGTTCTCCCTTTTAGTATTTATCCATCTGTCAGTCCAATCTTACATTTTCATTCCCTTGATCAAACAAATTCCTTATGGACTATTTCCCATGGTGATTAGTTCTTTTTCAAGAGTTTTTCATAGCCAATTAATCGCCTAACTACATATAATGAATGTGGGTGTGTTATCCATACACCATTCTCAATTTTTAGCCCTCAGATCGAATGAAATGAAGAGAACAAAATAACAAAAATTAATAGAGAATGTGTCAAAAATAAAAGTTGGGTGTGGATAGCACCCCATAATGATTCACGGCACACAACATGTCAAAAGGAAATCCCTTTTTTTTTTCCCAACTAAACCGTACGAAAATGTTCTTGGTTTCGAATAATTTGGTCATATAGAGTGGCAAATAGGATGAGCTTATATAAATATCCCCAATTGAAATATACAAATGGGAATGTTTGGTCAAAAGTTTCAGTATGCCGACAATTGGACTCACATGCATGCAGCAAGTTTGGGCTAGTGAGCATCAAATATACTTGCTGTTCATTGTTTGAATTTAATTACTTCATGGAGTCCATTAATCCTAGCCAGATTGATCGAAGTTTTATAGTAATCATGACTTGTAAAGCAAACGAGTCGGTTTGGCCTCGTGAGAAATTTTTATGACCATCATTAACACAAGTTACGTGATGTATTATTTTACGTATTATAATAAAAATGAAAGATAAAATTAATATGTCTTATATAGTAACGTGAGACTTGATCTAAGTATATCAAAAACATTACTCGGCTCCATAACCATAATGTCATTGATCGAGAG
Source organism: Malus fusca (assembly GCA_035220775.1). NCBI lineage: Eukaryota > Viridiplantae > Streptophyta > Magnoliopsida > Rosales > Rosaceae > Malus > Malus fusca. The sequence goes on from CM069062.1 coordinate 25,975,604, forward strand.
TCCCACTTTGTCTGTGGCATTAGTGCCATTGATGCATTTCTTAGGTTTTCATGGAAACATGACATTGATGATGTTTGCTAATGGATTCACAAAGCCAAATGATATAAAATGATTGCTTGGCCTAACCCTCGACCATGAACTTAATGTGCCCACCAAAAGATCGAACACTACAACTTAAAAACATGTTATATAATGTCTAAACTTATGAAGATAAGGTACAATACACAATTATATTATTGTCAGATAATTTGGCCTGATAAGTTATTTCATTGTCAATTAGGATCATATATTTATATGTGATTCTATTTATATGTAATTCTACTATACTAAGAATTCAAATTAATCCCAATAATATAAAGTAAAAACAAATTCACGACATATAAACAACCTGTAAATGTATGTAAAGTAGGTAGGCTGGTCACTGTTTAGGGTAGGCTGATCCCTGGTGAGGGAGTCCGGATTCTCACCTGATCATCTTTGTGAGGATTTCAGAGATCCGTGAATCGTGTCCGTTTATCGTATATCGTGCTATCAGAAATTATTTTAAATATTTTTATTTAAAAATAAACATAAACAATACTTGACAAAAACTGATCGCACAATGTACGATGAACAGACACGATTCACGAATTCCCAAAATCCTCACCAAAAGATTCGGAGTGGAACCTGTTGGCTGGTGAGGTAAAAGAGTCTTGTAAATTGTATATCTATATTATCTTCTATATTATTAAGAGAAGAGAGTTTGTCAACTTTTTGCCCCCATTTTCTTCCAATTTTGCCCCTCATTTTTAAATATACAATGTTGACATGAGGAGGGAAAAATAGTAATTTTGTACCTTTTGACAAAATGACAATCATATCCCCATTTTTCCTATTTTACCCTCACTTTTGATACACAATATTTACATAAAGAGGGCAAAATGGTAATTATGTAATATTAAGAAAAATATGCCCTTATTAAGAGATCCCATCATCATTGTCTCATACTCTTTTTAAAAAAATTAAAAACTAATCACACTCCTTAATAAAAAAACAAAAAGGAAAATGAAATTGGTCACACACAAAGTGTGTGCTTATACCCTAGTATAAATAATTGTAAGTTGTATATATAAAAAATGATGGAAAAGAATAGAAGGAAAACAGGCAGGCTCATAGAATATTGCAGCGTCAAAAAAGGGGACCTACGAAAGAATGCAGTGTTAACCATAACATAAGCTAGACAACAGGGAACTCCCTCTCTTTGTTTCAACGTACATACGTCCTCACATAGTATATACTAATATATATACGAAGCCTTTAAATATAAATTAGTTGTGGGGTTCATACCATATCGAACTTTAACGATTCAAACCATCTATTTTTCAAGTTACACCTCATAGATTATCATTGCAAAATATTAGCCAAATTAGAAATATTTAAGACATCTAATTGGGTTTAAAAAAATTAACAAAAACTTTGTTATATAAGAAATAATGAAATTTTATCTTGATAATTAAATAGGCAAATAATTTCGGATTGAATTGAATTTTTGCAAAAATGATCTATGAATTAAGATTTACAAAATAAACTGTTCGGATCGTTAAAATTCGATGTGGAATGTACACCACACCTAATTCCTATTTTTTTTAAAAAAGTGGGAATCCCTTTGCATAAAGGGTCTGATATATATCCTACCTCTATATATACACATCTTTGGACATAGTTTTATTCTCAAGTTTCAGACAGCAAAACCAAAGCTAAACCATTTGTCACTACTCATATTCCTCTCTATCATTCTCTCTGTGTTCTCCGAAACCTTTCATTTCTCCCTAGCTAGCTAACCATGTCGAGGATTCATCCGGCCGCGTCGTTCAAAGAAAGGGTTCATTATCAGGTGGAAGATGTTCATGTGCCTCCGTCTGTGCTCACTGTGTGGAAGAGATCTAGCATGAGTTTCCAGGGAACTGATGGATTTACAGTGTTTGACGATCGCGGAATTCTAACTTTTCGAGTAGACAATTATTCAAGGAAGAACTGTTGCGTTAGAGGAGGGCTTGTCCTCATGGATGGAGCTGGAAGAGCCTTACTAACCCTCAAACCCCAGGTAATTATTTGTGATCAAATCCTCCTCTTCATTGTAGTATGCATGTTTAGTAACCAATACGAATAAATATAATTCAAACTTATATGAGTTATAACATAAGTGAGTTAAATCAGTTGATTAGAGCAGTACGCTTGTTTCTCCTCATATCATATGAAACATGAAAGCTTATTCAAATCCATTTTTGTAATGAACAGATGTTGAGCTTGCAAGATCAATGGAATGCATATAGAGGAGAAGATGGATGTGGAAAGAACCCTAAATCTAGCAGAGTCTTCACCATGAAAAGTGGATCAAATCTTTTTGGCAGCAGAAATAAAAGTGAAGCAGCTGAGGTGTTCATGGGAGGGCCCACAAGCTCAAATAGTGCACCAGATTTCATAGTTGAAGGTTGTTTTATGAGAAGAAACTGCAAAATCAGAGATTGCAGTGGAGAACTTGTGGCCACTGTGTCTAGAAAACGAGTAAATAATTCAGTCTTGCTTGAAAACGACGTGTTCAGCTTGGTGGTGCAACCTGGATTTGATCTTGAATTAATTATGGGTTTTGTAATTGTTTTGGATCGGATTTGTGGGAAGACATTTACCCCTATTTTGTGTTCTTGATTTACCTTGTGATGTACAGAAATAATCCCATATAACACAGGATACTTTTTTACCCCACTGAATCTTATACTTTGTAGAGGAGCCATCACTCCAATTTTCTTGTATTTAATTAAACAAGGAGTTTGCAAATCTAAATTCAGGGCAGTTGATCAGGATAATGTATCCGTCGCGTTGTTTAAATTGCAATTTTTGTAAATAACCATAGTTTAGAACATCGCTCGTTTCGTTATGAAGAAATAGAAGAGTTCAATCTTGCTTAATTAAGAATCTCTAAACCAATGATGATATATTAATTAATTGGCACTAATGGTATATGTTCTTCCTTTTACTATTTATCCATCTGTCAGTCCAATCTTACTGTTACATGTACATTCGCTTAATCGGAAACATTTCTTATGGATTATTTCCCATGGCAATTAGTTATTTTTAAAGAGTTTTTATGGCCAATTAATCAGCTAACTACATATTATGAATGGGTGGAGTTATCCATACATCCCTCTCTAATTAGTTGTCAGAATAAATTGAAGAAGATCAAAGAATAAAAATTAATAGAATGTGTGGATGACGTCACCCATTATGAATCACGACACACAACATGACAACAAGAAATCCCTTGTTTTCCAACTAAAACCAGACGAAAATATATTCTTGGTTTAGAATAATATTGGTCATGTAGAGTGGCAAATACCAAATAGGATGTTTAGCTTAACTTAATTATATAATATCCCCAATTGAAATATACAAGTGGGAATATCTGGTGCAAAGTTTCAGTATGCCGACAAATGGACTCACATGAATGCAGGAAATTTTGACTAATGAGCATCAAATGTACTTACTTAATTGCTGCTCATTGGTTGAATTAAATCACTTCATGGAGTCCATTAATCCTAGCCAGATCGATCGACGTTTATAGTAATCATGACTTGTAAAGCAAATGCGTCAGTTTGGCCATGAAATTTTTTTAAGATCACCGATGATAACACAAGTTACGTGATGTATTATTTTACGTATTATAATAAAAGTGAACAACACAATTAATATGTCTTATAACATAACGTGGACAGTGTTCTAGGTATATCAAAAACATTACTCGGCTCCATAACCAAAATGTCATTGATCGAGAGTCCCACTCTGTCTGTGGCATTAGTGCCATTGATGCATTTCTTAGGTTTTCATGAAAACATGACATTGATGATGTTTGCTAATGAACCAAAATGTCATTGATCGAGAGTCCCACTTTGTCTGTGGCATTAGTGCCATTGATGCATTTCTTAGGTTTTCATGAAAACATGACATTGATGATGTTTGCTAATGAATTCACAAAGCCAAATGATATAAAATGATTACTTGGCCTAACCCTCGACCATGCACTTTATGTGCCCACCAAAAGATCGAACATTCCAACCTGAAAACATTTTATAAGATGTCTATACTTATGAAGATAAGGTGCAGTACACAATTATATTATTCGTCACATAGTTGGGCACAAGGTTCTAAAAGACGCTAGGCGCTAGTCGGGCGGCGGGTTAGGGCCTAGCGCCTAGGCGGCTAGCCGGGGTCTAGGCGGGCGCCTAGGCAGACTAGGCGGATTTAAGTAAATCCATTATATTTCGTGTAAATAAATGTCTGTTTATACTTAAAATATATATAATTTCATCATAAACTACGAAATAGAATGACATATGTATTATAAAAGTATTGGAACATGGGGAACAAGCATATAGTGTGTGCTCATTTAAGTATTCAACAAGTCTCTTACAATTTATTGAAAAAAAATTAAATGCAAAATGAAAGTTATCTATTTTCTATCAAAGTGAGTCGCAACTTAGGCAGGTGCTTAGGCGGGTCTGGGCGGACTAGGCGGTCTAGGCGGGCGCCTCAACTGGTATAGGCGCCCTTTATTAATTTTCAAACGTCTAGGCATTAATCGGGGCGGTGACCAGCCGTCTAGCGCCTAGGCGGCGCTAGGCGGGGATTTTTAGAACAGTGGTTGGGCATGATAGGTTATTTCACCATCTATTTTGATTATACATTTGTATGTAATTTTACTGGACGAAGAATTCAAATTGGTCTCGATAACATAAAGAACCAGATTATGTGACACAAAAACAAATTTGCAACGTACAACCAACCTGTTAATATATGTGAAGTAGGTAGGCTGGTCACTGATGCTGTCAAAGAGTCTTGTAAATTGTATATAAATAATTGTAAGTTGTATATAAAAAATGATGAAAAAGAATAGAAGAAGGAAAACAGCCAGGCTCCATAGTAGATATTGCAGAGTTGAAAAAGTTGGGGACCTACATAAGAAGTCAGTGTTAGCCAGTTAGCTAGCTAGACAACAGAGAACACAAAGCTCTCTCTCTTTGTTTCCACGTACCAACGTCCTTTCACTGTATATACCAATATATATATATATATAGGCTCCTACCTCTATATATACACACATATCTTTGGACATAGCTTTATTCTCAAGTTTCAGACAGCAAAACCAAAGCTAAATCATTTGTCACTACTCATATTCCTCTCTATCATTCTCTCTGTGTTCTCCGACACCTTTCGATTTTCTCTATCTAGCTAACCATGTCGAGGATACATCCGGCCGCGTCGTTGAAAGAAAGGTTTCATCATCAGGTGGAAGATGTTCATGTGCCTCCGTCTGTGCTCACCGTGTGGAAGAGATCCAGCATGAGTTTCCAGGGAACTGATGGATTTACAGTGTTTGACAATCGCGGAATTCTAACTTTTCGAGTAGACAATTATTCGAGGAAGAACTGTTGGGTTAGAGGAGGACTTGGACTCATGGATGGAGCTGGAAGAGCCTTGCTGACCCTCAAACCCCAGGTAATTATTTGTGATCAAATCCTCCTCTTCATTGCATTATGCATGTTTAGTAACCAATACGAATAAATATAATTCGAACTTATACGAGATAACATACGTGAGTTAAATCAGTTGATCCGAATAATACGCTCGTTTCTCTGTATATCATATGATACATGAAAGCTTATCCAAATCCATTTTTGCAATGAACAGATGTTGAGCTTGCAAGACCAATGGAATGCATATAGAGGAGAAGATGGATGTGGAAAGAACCCTAAATCCGGCAGAGTGTTCACCATGAAAAGTGGATCAAATCTTTTTGGCAGCAGAAATAAAAGTGCACCAGCTGAGGTGTTCATGGGAGGATCCACGAGCTCGAATAGTGCACCAGATTTCATAGTTGAAGGTTGTTTTGGGAGAAGAAACTGCAAAATTAGAGATTGCAGTGGAGAACTTGTGGCCACTGTGTCCAGAAAACGAGTAAATAATTCAGTCTTGCTTGAAAACGACGTGTTCAGCTTGGTGGTGCAACCTGGATTTGATCTTGAATTAATTATGGGTTTTGTAATTGTTTTGGATCGGATTTGTGGGAAGACATTTACCCCGATCTTGTGTTCTTGATTTACCTTGTGATGTACAAAACTAATCAGGAAAACTAATGAAAATGGTTTGAAAACTTTGAGTTTTAACAATAAGGACAAAATAAAGAGTAAAATGAATAGTACCAAGATTGACTTTTTAGTGTAAAAATGTGGTTTCTCGTTAAATTGAACAGTACCGGAAGCTTTTCGTTAAAGTTCCCAAAATAATCACATGTAAAACATGATACTTTTGTGTTGGAAATGTGCCCTAAAGCCATTCATATGATGATACTTTACGGATATTTCACATGTTAAACTAATCTAGTTTACATATAAATGGCAAACATTATTGTTTGAGACGTCTCATATAAATGTTATATGCTTAAACGATAAAGTCCAAGGAATATGTGATTGGAAGAATGCAATCTAATGAAGTTAGATTAATGAGACCATTCTTTCGTAGACACATCCTAAACGTTCCTGATCATAGGATTGCCAATTGGGCATTGACAGTCCGATAAGATCAGTACGTGCTATGTCTTCTCTCAGGGAGAGTGACTAGTCTCGAGTCATTGGTGTGTGTGACATCAAGACAAGTACGTAGGTGCTCAATAGAGAATGAGTTCACTGAACACGATCAACGAGGAGTTCTCATACTCATGTCACATGAGAACTCATGTTTGGGATAATGCAAATTAGTATTTTGACCTGAGGCATCACAGTTGTTGTCTTGTGGTTAAGTCCTTGATCTTTGATTATGTCAAAGTCACCCCATCGGGGTGTCCACGACATCATTGGGGTTAAGCCACTTAGTCATGGAGACAAGTGAATGCGCAACAAGGGATCTCTAACCTTCAATTGGCTTGAGGGAGAATACTCTATGATATGATTAAAATCTCTGGCCAGAGTATGAATGAGATTGGGGAATGCGTTCCAAATCACATTCAAGGTAATCATAAAATGCAAATGAATCACATTGGATAGTAGACATGAATAAATAAATTATCAAACCAAACAATGTGGTCAAGAGTATTAGATTAGAGAAAGACCGTATTGCATTTGTAATCCTAAACTGAATAGGTTCTCTACCTCTTCTGATTAGCTTGGGTAGCCATGATATGCTGCTAGGTGTCACTCATGGTTTGTGGAAGCCCTAAACGTGTGTAATCACTAAAGGGAGAATTGAAAGTAAGTTTCAATTCACAATCGATGTAAAATGGTTTTAATCGCCCACTGCCTCGCTAAAAGGAACCTAATGTATCGTACACCGAGTAAGGTGGAGATTGAAGAAACAAAGGAGATGAATTAAATGGTTTAATTATTTATGGCAAGGATTAATTAATATGTTAATTAATCAAACGAATAAGTTCGTTAAAGACCTCGGGATAGTTTTGGACCTTAAGGCCCAATGGGCTTCGAACGTCAAAGCCCATTGACTTAAGTTGTATGACAACTTAATGAATAAAGATTCACAAAGGCCCAAAAGCCCATATCCATTTAGTGTTGAATTAGGGTTTTTGGTTCTTTAGGTCATTTAAAGAAGTGACTATACAAAGAACTTTATAACCTAAAATTCAAAAGTTGTTGATTTTAGAGAAAATTGGTGAGAACACAAAGCTTCCATTTCTCTCTAAGAGGCCAACCACCTTGGGGGATATTGTCTAGCAATTCTATTTCCTCAAGGTCACTCATTTCCTCTCCAATCCAACCTTGGTGTAGAATCTTTAGAGGTTCTCAATTTTGGGAACTTGGAGAACCTATTCTTCTAACCAAATCCATGGAGCTAAGAAGCAAGGAATGAATGCCCTATCTCTTGGGTGATTATCCTTTGCATATGCAAAGAGGAATCTACAAAGGTAAATATTTCTCAACTAACAAATTGTTGTTTTTTAAGTTGAGTCAAGGTTCACCAATCTACTAGGCTTTGAATTTCATGGTAGATGTTTTGTTTTTGAATGCATGAAAGCATGATTCCGCCTTTAATTGTTAATTGCATGCTATATGATGTTATTCAAATGAACATGTTTTTCACAAAATTTCCTTCATTTTGTACCCCATTGGATCTCATATTTTGTAGAGGAGCCATCACTCCCATTTTCTTGTTTTTAAGTAAACAAGGAGTGCAAATCTGAATTAGGCCAGTTGGCCTTGATAGTTGGCCGGTCGGTTTGTTCAAACCACAATTTTCGTAAGTTAACAGAGTTCAGATCATCGCTCACTTCGTTAGGAAGAAATAAATAAGTTCAATCTTTTCTTTCCCCTATTGGAACATTAATTTATTTAATTTTTCGGATCAAAATCCTTTTACGCATCATGTAAGCGGCAAGTAAGTGGCAAGTGATATGTACATGCAAGAGAAGATGCTTATACTACCGTCTTGCCCAAGCCGAAACATTTCGGTGCATTTATCCCCAAGGGCAAAGGATAGCCATACACATAACTGTTTGTTGATCGACTTATACAGGATGCACATGGCATATAATGGAACAGCTGGTTGTTACAGCACCACACAACATGTTTTTTAACAATGCCAAACATGTCTATACAGGACAAGTTTTCGACAACGAAAAGAAGTAAACCAAACTCGGAGAGATTACCTCGTAACTTGTTCATGTCTAAAGATTATTCCTTTTTTGGGAAAGATATGGCACAGAAGGAAAATCAAACAACAAAAATATCGATCTAAACAACAAAAATATTGCTGCATGACAAGAAGACTCGGGAATCGCATGTGATAATAGGATCTGCGAATAACATCATGTGAATGTACCAAAACTCAGCTGTGTCATCTGTGAAGTTAGTACTACTTGGTAAAAGTACCCAAATAACAGGTGCACCCAACGGCTAGCCATGTATTGGCCTCAGAGATCTACGTATATCAGTCACCGGAAACATAAGCCTTGCCTTCGTAATACCTTTTCTCACTAGCTGCCTTTTTCTCGTTACGTTTCTGCAGGAAAAGATATAGTGATAAGCCATACGTTTAAAGCAGATTTCAAAATGATACCAACTAAAACAAAAGTTAAACATAAGAATGCTTTATGTTTATAACGCGGGAAACTTTCATTCTATATAATGGGTCCAAATTTGAACAAGAGTAATGCAAGGACGTTCAGGTCTAGGGGGAAACCTGGTATGCTTCGTGATTGGATACAATCCGTCTAATTATCGTGGAAGTGGTGATATCAAGCGAGCTATCCAAAACTTTGAAGATGCCCAAACTGATTGGGACTTCATAAGGATTGCCTTCTTCCTGCAAAATAAAAATGTGTAAATAACCAATGCATCTTGGCGGCTCCAGAATTAAAGCTACAGAAGTAAATACATCAGCGTTAGGACCTTGTTTTGCAATTTACCTTTTCAAAGTTGCTATTCTCTGCTATTGTTCCGTGGACCACTAAGGAGATGTTAAAGGTTGTGAGCTGCAGCAATAAAACATTCCACAAAGAATCTTATAATTATAAATGTGAGCACTGTTATAAACAAGTGAAGTTCACAAAAATATGGAAAGTACTCAAACGAGATTACTGGTAGACCCAAATTCTAGTTCAAGTAACATTAAATGTTGGGGGAGAAAAATAGAAATCATACCCAACTTCCCGAATAAGAAAATTTTGTGACGAAAAGAAATAACCATAAGGAAACCAGAAGAATACAGGAGAAGAATGAAGGCTGACTAAAAGCATAATGAAGCAAACTCAGGACCAAATGTAAGACAAGCTCACCATGTCTTTTGAGATTTCCCATGGAGAACCGATTATAACCTCATCCACATAGCGGCAAGCCAAAACACTTAGGCTTCTTTCGTGAAGGTTCATTATTGGGCGATGTGCTCCTCTAGTAGCACTGCAATGCAAATATTAGAAACAGCTATTACTAGTGGATTTTGAAATCTAGTATATAATGCAATAAAAGGATTTGTACTTGGAAGAAGAAAAAAAAAACCTAATCAGAGTTTGCAATAATAAATTAACATATATACGAGGTGGACGTTCATGAACTGAAGTATTAGTGAAATATATAAAGTTTAGGGTTCTATCGTAACCAGGAATTGAAATAATACACATATGGTGAGAGCAAAGTTGCATTTTTATGTGACACCAAAATTCACAGAAGGCAGGGAAACGGGTGCAAACCATAAAGGTAGATTAAGTAAATCAAATTTCATGAAAGATAAACTGATGCTCAGCCAAGTTTTCCAAAGTAGTGACAAGCGACAAGGTTCTATTCAAAGTAGTATGCTTACTGAAAACCCATTCAATGAGAAAACCTAGAACACTTGGTATAAAGTGACTTATGGAGTCATTTGCTTTTCATGTGAAGAGATAATATACACACACGTGCGTGTGCAGGACGTTCTGCTACAATTGCATCTTTACTATTGGATTTGATTTTTATCATTGTCAAACTCTATATGGTTCTAAAGTAGATTCAAGGATTAAAGGGTTATTGGTTGTAGAAATTAACATGTGAGAGTGAGAGTAAGATGGAGATGGTACCTGACAGTCTGATCAGTGTGTATTCCAACAAGAAGAAAATCCCCAAGCTCTCGTGCTTTCCTTAAGATCTATATGAAAAGGATGGCCATGTAACCAAAAAGTAAGTTTTTTCTCCCTTACCAGCTTATCAAATCTAAAGCAAATTTTGGAAAACAAGAGAAACAGACAAGAAGACCATAATAGTAGAATGAACAAAAAACAATCCCCCATCTAAGAAAAACAGTGCAGATGTGTAAGTGTGTCTGTGTTGTTTTTTTGTGTGTTCGTGTTTGTATTTGTGTTTGGAAGAGTACTGTAAGCGAGTAAAAGATAAATATCATGTGAGTAAACTCATCCACATTACCTCCACATGTCCAGCATGGAAAAGATCAAATGCACCATCTATATAAACTATGCGTGCGTCAGACTGAGGCCCCTGCATTCAAGCATAAAGCATTCATTAAAAAGTGACAAAGCGTAGTAATTCAAGGCCAGCAAGAGAGTGTTGTAAAAATAAGTATATGTGATACAGGAATCATGAATTGTCTTTCCTTTTTCATATCCCTTGTTTATAAGGAGACAAACTTCCGAATCTAGGTGAGGGATTGAAGAAAAAAATTGCACTATTTCAAATAACCAGTAGGGAAACAGCTATGGAGACAAAATTACCTTTCCGTTTGAAAACTGAACAATTCTCCGAGATGTCGGGAGGAAATGAGACACACGGGTTCCACTTCCAGATCCACCATCTTCGAACTTCTGACTGTGACCGTGGCTGAATTGTCTTTGCAAGGAAGAGTGATGCTGGTTCTCATTAACAGATCTCTCCCTTACACAGAGAAGCATACGCCCTATACACGGAATTATCAAATACTAAAATTAGACTAACAAATTCAAACTGCCGCAATAAGAGAACTAAACAACCGTAACTCTATACAGAACATCAGTATTTAATCAGCTCCTCTCCTAGAAATGGAACTAACCAACAATGTCGGTGCTGGAGACGCCTTCTGTCCGTTTGATCTGCTTGTAGCGGCCGGCCTTCTTCGCAAGAGCATAAGCATCAGTCCCATCAGGAAGCACACATGGGTCATCCCCATGAATGATATAGTCTATATTGTATTCATCAAACAGCTTCTTCATGAACTCTTCGGTTATAGCATAAGGTGCATCCGGAATCACCTCGTCAACCCATTTCACAGCATTAACCATAATCATCCTAATTAACAAGGTAATTAGCTAAACCACACATTCACATAACCCATAATTATGAAGCTAACCAGCTGATTAACACAAAAAGTTGGTACCTTTCGTTGAGAGGAGTCACAGGGGGGCCTTTATTGACGATGATTTCGGCGTCGCTGACGACTCCGACCACCAATTGGTCGCCGAGGGCACGCGCCTGACGGAGGGCGTTGCAGTGGCCGTAGTGCATCATGTCGAAGCAGCCGTCCATGTAAACCCGGACGGGTCTGTTCTTCTTCCTCCGCCATGGAAGTCCCAAAGGAAGCTGAGGTCTGCCGCGTTCTTCTGAGCCCAGAAGAGAAACCCCGACCCCGACCCCCACCGCCACCACCACCCCGCCGACGAGACACGTGGCTACAAACCTCGCCCAGCTCCGCGCGTTCTCTGAGTTCCCATCTTCCAAACCCATCTCGAAGCTTCTGAAATTTTCCAAATCAAATCAAAACGAAAGCGATTGCCTCAGTCATTTGATTCAACCCAACATTTCCTTCGGCGTATCGAATCGAAAAATCGAAGAAAGTCGGCAACTTTTTTATTTGCAATTGTTGGGTTCTGTTCGGGGGTTCCCCTCACTTTTCTCTCTCTCGCTCAATTTTCACTTTTTCATTTTCTGTGCGGCGGGTGATTCTTGGGCTAGGCCTAATGCGCTGTGTTTCTTCGCCGTTGGATCAAACATGGACGGTTTGAGATTTTAGATTGAGGTAAAATTGTTACGCGTAGAAACGGGTTAAGTGAAACCCATATTTCGCAGACCCATCGCTTTCTCTCTCATCCGTCTTTCACATCTTTGTGCAACCAAATTCTTCATATCTGCAATCCTTGTCGCCCCTTTTCGTTTCCGAGTCGAAGATGATTCGAAGCTGACGAAACCGGTGGTACTGATCGAGGATGCTTTGTTTGCACGTGTATCTCAAAGGTTGCAACTTTTGGATTGAATTGGACTTGTAGTACCTGTGGTTTCTGGTGCACTAACAGTAGGTTTTGGTTTAATGTTGCCAGTTCAGTTCTTTTTGGCTTTGCTTTTTTGTTCCTGTCTTCCAGATTTGTTGTGTTTATGTTGTTGGTGTTCGTTTTTCCTTTGCTTATTACATTGTTACAGATTCGTGCAGTTGGTGGTGCAAATCCACAGACGAAATTCGGGAAGCAAGACCGTGAATTGCAAAATTTTGCTTCGTTAGGTGCAGTACAATCCTTCTGAGTAGTATAGATTGGAAACCAAGCTTGATGCGTACCTATCTTGCCATGAGAGGTCCTAATGGTACGTACTATTGCTACGAAGAGTGCCCGCAGCAGAATAAGTCAGTAATCCCCTCAGGAGCAGTACCGCCCTCGGTTGATATCTGTCACTCGATAAGAGTAAAGATCATCAGCAACAACATCAAGTTGGCCATCATCAAAATTGATGAACAGCAATATCGATGATCTACCGGACTCTTTATTGGCTGAAATCTTTTGTCGACTTCCTTCCTATAAGTCCGTTTCACAATGCAAGTGCGTTTCCAAGCGTTGGTGCACTCTCATTTCAGATCCTCATTTTATTGGCTGTTTTCTATACCTCCAAAGGGATCGTAAGCAAAAGCCAATAACTACTGCAATAAATTCAGAAGGGGAGGAATTCCTTAAAAGAATGTCCCCGTCCTCTAAACCGTTGAATCAGCTTTTCCAAAGACTGGTGAGTTTCCACAGTTTGAAACAAGAGCCAGTTGTGGTAGGTACGTATAATGACTTAGTTCTGTGCTGCGCAAGCGAGTTTAACCAGCGGGATTACTACATCTGCAATCCATACACAATCCAGTGGGTTCCTCTTCTTCCCCCACCACAAGTGTGCGCATTTGTACTAGTGGGATTCATCTGTGATCTTCCCTACTATAACAACAAGGAAGATTATCAGCCAGGAGATATGATCCAGCTTAATGAGGAGTATAGGTGCAGAGTTGTGAGATTAATGGATCCTGATGATGGTGATGACGACTACGACATAGAATATTCCCGCGAATTCAAAGTACAGATCTTCTCTTCTGAGACTGGTGAATGGAGGGAGACAACGGTGATATCTGCGTTCAACTTTAATTTGAAAAAAAATGAGTCCCAGTTTTGGCGTTGCTTCCAAAAGAATGCTGTATAGCCTGTATTGGACGAGTGAGGAGACATTCTTATTCGGTTGGATCCGTTCATGATCTGAGAAGAGTGCTATTGCTAGTTTATCTACTACAACCTGTTATAGACGTTGTTTTAGTCATGAGTGGGACTTTGTTCCAGTGAGGTGCATAGCAGCGTATGATGGGGGTGTGCTGATGTGCGACTATGACCTTTATTCCCGCAATCTGTCTATTTGCGAGGTGAATGAAGAAGAACAAGATGATCAGAGAGTGACGATCCATGGAGGAGCAAAAAGTTTTTTTGTGAAACTTAAGAAGAGGGTCAATTTGGTGGATGAGAAAAAGGTTGTGATAGGTCCATGGACAGATATTGATGCGGTATCTTTCGACCCAAATGACGAGGATACCTTGTATATGATTGTAGATAACCTGGGAAAAAAGATATTATCAGGTGCAACATTCTAACAGGAGAGGTGTCAAAGATGGTAGGAAACAGAAAATTTAATTGCTTCAGATTCTTCCCGTTTGTTCCCATGGTGGCCGACTCCAGTCCCTCGACTAGCGCAAGGTGCAATATCCGAATAGGAGAGGTGTCAGAGATCGCTACAAACAGAAAAGTAAATTGTTTCAGGTTCTTCCCGTTTGTAATCTTATGTTTCCTTCATGAATATAAATCTCCTCAGTTTGCTTCATAAAATCCATATACGTACATATTCATTAAGCAATAACAAAAGGAATACCAAATGTATAAACCACTACTAGTGCAAGTGTGTCCACAGACATTTTTTACAAATAGGTGTCTGAACTAAGCTTACTTAATATTAATCTCTTGAACATGCTTATTCTATATGGAATATACAACATTGTATAATTTTCAGATCAAACACCTTGTATATATTAATAACAATATAGAAGCATAAGGAAAGTAAATCAAATCAAGAAGACAATAGTGTATTAAATACGAATACCCATATGATAAACGAGAATGCTTTGAATGATATGATTATTCTTCTCAGAAAGAGGCATAATATACAATCTTAATCCTAACCAAATAGGTAAGAATAATTACATGAGATTACAAAGAGATTTCACCCAAATTACACGGGATCCATCCTAAACTAAGAAATCCTAAATTATAGGAAACTATCCAAGTCAGCACTCCCCCACAAGGTGGTGCATATATGTTACACATGCCCAACTTGTCTAGAAACTTAGAGAACTTTTAACTAGAAATTGCTTTGGTGAGAATGTCAGCTATTTGATATTCCGTTCTAATTGGAGGCATTTCAATAATTTTACCTTCTAGCTTTTCTTTAATAAAGAACTTATCAACCTCTACATGCTAAGTTCTATCATATTCCATTGGGATTATGAGCAATATCGCAAGCAGCCTTATTTCACAAAAACAACTTCATCGGTTGACTATGTTTGATACTCGGCCAAGTTTTCCAAAGTAATGACAAGTGACAAGGTTCTATTGCAGCTAGTATGCTACTGAAAACCCATTCAATGAGAAAAGCTAGAACAATTGGTATGTATAAAGCGACTCATGGATTCATTTGTTTTTTATAGTGCAGATTAGTATCAATCCGTGGGATAAGTTCCTCTTTAAGGAAGGAACTTCATTTGAATTCGATGCATCATCCAATTGATATATATATAGGGCCAAGAACTTGTGTCAAACAGATGAGAAATGGCGAATCAGTTTTATGTTCGATGGATTTAGAGAACTACCAAACGGTTAGACACATACATGTTTGCAAAATTTGGAAGATTTAAGTCTTCAAGCAGTTCCTTATTTGAGGTACTAGAAGATTAAGTCTTCAAATTATCTTGCAAAATAAGAGACAATGTCATAGAAAGTGTACATACACTTGCATGCCGGCCTAAAGACGTGCATTCAAAATTTGTCATGGCAAACAATGAGTTTGTTATATCATGGTTGCTCATGGGAAGAAAGATTTTGTGCTTATCTTAGAAGATGAGTGCATTTTTGCTCACCACCATTTAGTGTGGTGTATACTCATCATCCTATTTATCACCGTTAGATAGGTTTGAATTTTGAGATTTGTGCTAATCCACTACACGAATCTCGAAAGCCAAACTCATTCAACTGTAATAAATAGGATGGTGAGTATACACCACACTAAATGGTGGTGAGCAAAAATACTCCCCTTAAAAGACTAGTGAGGCTTTAAAGACTAAGAAGATAGAATAGCTTCATATGTTTATACTAATCTCATGCATTTCAGCAATCACAATTATGAGAGAATTGTGAGGGCGACTTAAATGTCATTAAGATATAATGGTATTTACTTAACAAGAAGTATTTGCTACCTAAACGTGACAATATGTAATTTTAAGGTATGGAAAGCTTTAGAGATCTTTCTTTAAACACCTTAAATGTGGCAAGTCTACTTCTTAGCAAATTATTGTGTAAGTCCTAACATATGTTTAGAGGACTTGACATTGTAAAACAACAACTCTCCATTGAAATTTGTTTCATGCATGATGGAATAGTCAACCTAAGCCGTAACAATTATAAGGATTTGACTAGAGAGTAAGTTGATCATCGAGGAGAATGAGCTAAAGCCAACATAACTAATGAATCAGTTGATGGAAACCTAACTTAGTTGATTGGAGATCCCATGGTCTAAGTTTAGTAGGCAAACTGGTTGGCATGTTTTAAAGAAGTTAACATACTATATACCTCATTCTTGTGGTGGGAAAAGTGTGTTGTTCTACAAAAGTTATGGGTGTATATTTATACTTAATGACACTGGTACCTTAAAAATAAGAGGAATAAAGCAAATTGCTCTTAATCAGTGGTCACCTATGCGAGAGTAGAAGTGGGTCACTTCTATGAGTATGAGATGACTAAATTATAAATTCTTTGAAGCTCTCATGAATATGAGATTTGTTCATGATTAAAATGAACACAACTGTATGAACCGTTATATATTAGGATTAGTGATTTGTATTGCTTATTGTTTTGGTTTACTGCTACGGTGAGCAGTTCAAGATTTTTCACATCCATTGCGTCGCCAAGGAAATTCAATAAGTAATCACTAGGGTAGGTTCAAGTCCAAATGGCACCTCTCCCCAATGCATTTCTTGTCTGCTTGTACTCTCAAAATCTTTTAATTTTTCATTCATGTGAGAAATTGTCAGTATAAATATTGAAATATATAATTTTAATAATTAAATGAAAAATAATGTTAATCGCTCTCGTTTGGATGTACTTTTAAAATGGCTAAAAGCGTTTTTAGAGAAAATGTTTTTTGGTTCCAAAAGCACTTTAAGTGCTTTATGCAAGAAACACCAGTTATGTGCTTCTTCGAGGAAACACTTTAAGTGCTTTTTCAGAATTTACTTGCATTTTTACTAAGGATTGGTTCCAAAGATATTTTCATCAAAAACACTTTCAGTCATTTCAAAGCACATCCAAACAAACACATATCATTTATATTTAATTGGTGCCATCCCTTGCTAAAACGTGTTAGATGGTTTAAGACCAATAGACACATAATTTATCAAAGGGTTCCATGAGTTTTATATAAACTCAAGCACTTCATTAGACCTACTCCAACCATTGGAGTAAAACTCAAGTTTTAGATTCTAAATTTACCCCAACTTGCTCCAACCGATTTGGAGATTCTACCGTTTCAAGTTCGGAGAAAATAAAAGGGTCTAGTATTGGGATGGCACTCCAAACACGATTTGCCCCGTTGCCATCCCTAATTTGAAACTTACAAAATCTAAAGTGATTGATGATGGGTCGATATTAATTTATAGTTTTGCTAATTGCTTAAAACTTATTTGTTATTTGAGATAATATTTTGGTTGTGGGATATGTAAATTAGGCGTTTAGTCAGTCAAGATGTCTCGTTTTCAAAAAATAAAGTTTCTTCCATGAAGTTGAACAGAACGCGGTAAACTTTATCAAATAATAATAATAATAATAATAAGTTTTTTAAAAAATAAGTCTTTTTTAGACTGAATCCTTACTCATTTGGTCGGTCAAATGGGTGTTTTTTGTACAGTCCAAATTCTGGTTTGATTAGGAATTTTTCTTTTAAAAATCTATTTGGTTTTTTTGACTTGTTGGAGGACCTAATTTGGGCAGGATTTAATTTCTTTTATATATATATATATATATATATATATTCGAGTGTGTTTGCAAAGGTTCTTTTTTTTTTTTTTTTCAGGCGACATGGAATTGGAGTACTCGTGAATATAAGGTATTTATATTAACATTGATTTTAATGATATGAGTAAGTAATTCTCATGATACTAGAATGAATATGTCGTTTTTTTTAACATATACATATAGATAGTTATTATGCATGCATACTTTGAATTATTAATTATTGTTTTAAAATTATTTATATGTATGTTTGTGTTCAAAATACATGTTTGGTCAGAGAATGAGAGAGATGTGTAATTATGAAGTGTGTGTTATTCCACCCCCATTGTGCCTTTATTTATAGTAGTAGGATAGGTAAAATCCTTACCTTTCTAGGATTACAACTCTTAATAGGTAATCAACTTCTAATAGGAACATAAAAGATATTCCTAGATATACTAGGATTTACATAATCACATTACTATTCTAATAGGACTGCAACACTCCCCCTTGAGTGTGTAAATACTCAAGTAAATGGTGCATTAGGTCTTCAGCGATGAAGTCGTCGGCACAATAAGCGAATGTGAGTCTCAAATCAATGAAATAATGCATAAAAAGTAAAACTCACCAAATCTCGCTATGGTAAAACCCAAGGTGGGAGAAAAACCCATAGACTAAGGAGAAAAATGAGAAATTGCATTAAGTCAAACTTATACGTCTTTTGGACGTAAGTAGAAGAGCTCACAAGGGTATGATCAGCCCAGGATGGGTTCCTCATTAAAACCTAGTTAGGTAGCAAAAACCTAGTGGGAAAAATGCTCCTAATCGTAGGAAAAAAAGTACATTAAGATCAAGTTAGTATACTTCTGGATACTCCCTTTGAGTTTGACAAAACTTCTAAATGAGAACTACAAGCATTGCATATGAATAGCTAGGCATACCAATTCCTTTGACAAACTTCTGGAAGGTTGACTTCGGCAGTGACGTCGTGTAGAGGTCGGCAAGGTTGTCTGGGATCAGCTTGCATGACTTCAATCTCCTGGTGCTTTGCTGATGTAGATGTAGATGAAATATGTCTTGGCGTTAACTTCGTTGATGTATCAAGGCTTGGTTAGGTTGATACATGCGGCATAATTTTCATGGATCGTCATTGGGACTCAACGATGGATGAAAACAACAAGTACTTCGAATATGCTCAACAAGAACTCTTAACCATGTCTCACTTGTGGCGTAGTGAAGTAAGGTGAGTCCTGGAACGATTCGAAGATTTTGCAACTAAGGTCATATCATGAACCTCCAAGATATTGCGATATCCCTAACGGTAAAGATATAACCATTCAAGGATTTTGCCTTGTGCGGGTTTGATAAGTAACATGCGTCAGCATAACCAAACATCATTTCGTGGATTGGGGGGTTGGATCCGCTCGAGATGCGTTGGGATTTGATTTTCCTAAATTCGTAGTACCTTCAGGGCACGTCTTTAATACCAATTCAGTAGTTGCGTGTAGGCGCGATGCTGCATCTTTACCAAGATCAAGAGCAAATGAGATGTCATGTCTAAATACAATGAGCTAGGTACAACGAAGTGCAAAATTGAACTTAGATATGAAATTTCAGATTCCATAACCTCTTCAAGGGTCTCATTTGCATATAATGTATGGACGATCAAACTTATACTCAAAAGTAACTCCTTCGGGATGTAGTTCGATTGGTAGACCAAAATACCGTCAGAACAATGCTTGAACTTCAGGTCAAGGTATAAACAAGTTTTCCTAAGATCCTTCGTCTCAAATTCCATCTTCAAGTACGAGGCAATTTTCTCAAGCTCTTCCGAAGTCTTAGTGAGATTCGTGTCAACAAAATAAACTGTAACTTTAGCGATTCAGAATAAGACTTCATAGTTTAACATGCAAAGGCATAATTTATCCGTAACTGATCAAATAATCACTTAAACGAGTATACCACATCCGTCGGATTGTAAGTAAACGCCTTAAACAACTTCAGAGGGTGTTCTATGGTTTTGGAACTATTTGAACCAGTCCATGTAATTCTTCGGGAACTTACATGTAAATCTCCGTATCTATATCCCCATGGAGAAAACACTCAAGCCCGACAAGAAAATGAACTGGCAAGCTTGAGTGAAACTAAAAGACCTGCGACAGTCTAGGTATGAAATTTGAAACTTGATTGATTGATTGATTGTGAAGTTTTCTAAGTTGTTTGTTTAAGAATATGTTCCATGGTTGGTTGTATATCGTTTATTCCAAGTTTGTATGTATGGAGTGCTAAAGACAGTAAAAAATGCTTTTCTGCAAGCTTGTTCTTAGTCAGTTTCAACAAGAGCTATGAGTTATTTGGATCTCAATTTCAATTGAATGTTAGTTCTATTGGTTTTCGAATGGTAATTTTTTACATTGATGTATTCATTTCTTGTCATTAGATTCTTGTTGTTTAATGTCGAAATATTATTGTGAAGATTTTTCTACAATGAATTAATTTGAATTTTGCAGTGTTGCAGTGATTTTTCTGTTGAGGTTTGAGCAAGGTAAAGATGAGATGGTAGAAGTTGTTGGTGACTGATTCGATTTTGTCTTCTACGGGAGGAGTTGTTCAAGATTCATTAGATGGAGCAAAATCCAGAATGAGTTGTTCAAGATATAGTGGTGGTCGATGAAGAAAATACATGGGGAATTCCGATGGATACTCCGCGCTAATGGAGTCAACCATCGATGCCAATGTGAGGGCAATAATCTCCTGGGAAGATTAATCTAGCTTTGTGATTCATGATTTCAAAGGTTTCAGTACTATGATGAGCAAGTATTTCAAGAATGATAGATGGATGTCCCAGTTCACTTGCCTTGTAAGTAACCTTTTGATTAATAGTGTTATTTTTTAATTTTTGATAATTTGAATTTATGTAGGTTTTAATTTTAATGATTATATATACACATCAATAGTTGCTCATTAATTACAAGGCATTCGTTTTGAATTCGTGAACCGGCAATTGCAAAAGGGGGCGTCCTGATTTGCTCAAACAACTCAAGTATTCGAAGCGAATTGAAAATCTTCAAGCCCAACAAGAAAATGAACCAGCAAGCTCGGGTGAAACTAAATGACCCGCGACAGTCTAGGTATAAAATTTGAAACTTGATTGATTAATTGTGAAGTTTTCAAAGTTGTTTGGTTAAGAATAAGTTCCATAGTTGGTTGTATATCGTTTATTCTGAGTTTATATGTATTGAGTGTTAAAGACAGTAAAAAATGCTTTTCTGCAAGCTTGTTCTGAGTCAGTTTCAACAAGAGCTATAAGCTATTTGGATCTCAATTTCAAAAACATGAGTTCATTACTTGCTTCCAATTTTTCAACTTTTCGAATGTTAGTTCTATTGGTTTTCGAATGGTAATTTCTTACATTGATGTATTAATTTCTTGGGGAATTCTGATGGATACTCTGTCATTTGTCTGTAAGTTATACTTCGATATAAATGGAGTCAACCATCGATGACAATAATCTCTTGGGAAGATGAATCTAGCTTTATGATTCATGATTTCGAGGGTTTCAGTACTATGATGAGCAAGTATTTCAAGAATGATAGATGGATGTGTCAGTTCACTTGCCTTAGAAGTAACCCTTCGATTAATAATGTTATTTTTTTATTTTTTATATTTTGAATGATTAATTTATGTAGGTTTTAATTTCGATGATTATATATACACATCAATAGTCGCTCATTAATTACAGGGCATTCGTTTTGAATTCGTGAACCGGCATTTGCAAAAAGGGGCGTCCTGATTTGCTCAAATAACTCAAGTATTCGAAACGAATTGAAAATCCTCAAGCCCAACAAGAAAATGAACCGGTAAGCTCAAGTAAAACTAAAAGACCCGCGACAGTCTAGGTATGAAATTTGAAACTTGATTGTTTGATTGTGAAGTTTTCAAAGTTGTTTGGTTAAGAATAAGTTCCATGGTTGGTTGTATATCGTTTATTCAGAGTTCGTATGTATAGAGTGCTAAAGACAGTCAAAAATGCTTTTCTGCAAGCTTGTTCTTATTCAGTTTCAACAAGAGCTATGAGCTATGAGCTATTTGGATCTCAATTTCAAAAACAAGAGCTCATTACTTGCTTCCAATTTTTCAACTTTTCGAATGTTAGATCTATTGGTTTTCGAATGGTAATTTCTTACATTGATGTATTAATTTCTTGAGGAATTCCGATGGATACTCTGTCATTTGTCTGTAAGTTATACTCCGATATAAATGGAGTCAACCATCGATGACGATAATCTCTTGGGAAGATGAATCTAGCTTTATGATTCATGATTTCGAGGGTTTCAGTACTACGATGAGCAAGTATTTCAAGAATGATAGATGGATGTGTCAGTTCACTTGCCTTGTAACCCTTCGATTAATAATGTTATTTTTGTATTTTTTATATTTTGAATGATTAATTTATGTAGGTTTTAATTTCGATGATTATATATACACATCAATATTTGCTCATTACTTACATGGGGAATTCCGATGGATACTCTTTCATTTGTCAGTAAGTTATACTCCGATATAAATGGAGTCAACCATCGATGGCAATGTGATGACAATAATCTCTTGGGAAGATGAATCTAGCTTTGTGATTCATGATTTAGAGGGCTTCGGTACTATGATGAGCAAGTATTTCAAGAATGATAGATGGATGTCTCAGTTCACTTGCCTTGTAAGTAACCCTTCGATTAATAGTGTTATTTTTTTATTTTTTATATTTTGAATGATTAATTTATGTAGGTTTTAATTTCGATGATTATATATACACATCAATAGTTGCTCATTAATTACAGGGCATTCGTTTTGAATTCGTGAACCGGCATTTGCAAAAGGGGGCGTCCTGATTTGCTCAAATAACTCAAGTATTCGAAACGAATTGAAAATCCTCAAGCCTAACAAGAAAATGAACCATCAAGCTCGAGTGAAACTAAATGACCTGCGACAGTCTAGGTATGAAATTTGAATCTTGATTGATTGATTGTGAAGTTTTCTAAGTTGTTTGTTTAAGAATAAGTTTCATGGTTGGTTGTATATTGTTTATTCCAAGTTTGTATGTATGGAGTGCTAAAGACAGTCAAAAATGCTTTTCTGCAAGCTTGTTCTTAATCAGTTTCTGCAAGCTTGTTCTTAGTCAGTTTCAACAAGAGCCATGAGCTATTTGGATCTCAATTTCAAAAACATGAGCTCATTACTTGCTTCCAATTTTTCAACTTTTCAAATGGTAATTTCTTACATTGATGTATTCATTTCTTGTCATTAGATTCTTGTTGTTTAATGTCGAAATATTGCTGCGAAGATTTTTCTACAATGAACTGATTTGAATTTTGCAGTGTTACATTGATTCTTCTATTGAGGTTTGAGCAAGGTAGACATGAGATGGTGGAAGTTGTTGGTGACTGATTCGATTCTATCTTCTGTGGAGGAGTTGTTCAAGATTCATCGGATTTTTTATTTGTGCTCTGTATTGCTGGTGTTTTATTCAAACTTAAATGGTGATTTGTGTTGTTTGGCTCGGCAGAATGCCGATGCTGGTGTTTTATTCGAACTTTTTTACTTGTGCTCTGTATTGTTGGTGTTTTATTCAAACTTAAATGCTGATTTGTGCTGTTTGGCTCGGCAGAATGCCGATGCTGGTGTTTTATTCGAACATTTTCATTTGTGCGTGTTTTATTCAAACTTAAATGCTGATTTGTGCTGTTTGGCTCGGCAGAATGCCGATGCTGGTGTTTTATTCGAACTTTTTTACTTGTGCTCTGTATTGCTGGTGTTTTATTCAAACTTAAATGGTGATTTGTGCTGTTTGGCTCGGCAGAATGCCGATGTGGTGTTTTATTCGAACTTTTTTACTTGTGCTCTGTATTGCTGGTGTTTTATTCAAACTTAAATGCTGATTTGTGCTGTTTGGCTCGGCAGAATGCCGATGCTGGTGTTTTATTCGAACCTTTTCATTTGTGTGTGTTTTATTCAAACTTAAATGCTGATTTGTGCTGTTTGGCTCGGCAGAATGCCGATGCTGGTGTTTTATTCAAACTTTTTTACTTGTGCTCTGTATTGCTGGTGTTTTATTCAAACTTAAATGGTGATTTGTGCTTTTTGGCTCGGCAGAATGCCGATGCTGGTGTTTTATTCAAACTTTTTTACTTGTGCTCTGTATTGCTGGTGTTTTATTCAAACTTAAATGTTGATTTGTGCTGTTTGGCTCGGCAGAATGCCGATGCTGGTGTTTTATTCGAACTTTTTCATTTGTGCGTGTTTTATTCAAACTTAAATGTTGATTTGTGCTGTTTGGCTCGGCAGAATGCCGATGCTGGTGTTTTATTTAAACTTTTTTATTTGTGCCTGGTGTTTTATTCAAACTTAAATGCTGATTTGTGGTGTTTTATTCAAACTTAAATGCTGATTTGTGCTGTTTGGCTCGGTAGAATGCCGATGCTGGTGTTTTATTTGAACTTTTTTATTTGTGCCTGGTGTTTTATTCAAACTTAAATGCTGATTTGTGCTGTTTGGCTCGGCAGAATGCCGATCTGGACAACAGCAGCCATACGAACCGTCTTCCGATTGGTGAAGACCAAGGCCAAATACGAAAAAAAGCCGGACTGCCACATCCCGCTGGAGCAGCTGGAGAACACGATCAATGAATCGCTCAGCAAGCTTAAGGATGCTCCGGCCATCCTCGTCAAGAGTTTCTCGGACGTGAATTGCATAAAGGAGCAAAATCCAGAATGAGTTGTTCAAGATATGGTGGTGGTCGATGAACAAAATACATGGGGAATTCCGGCGGATACTCCGCCATTTGTCCGTAAGTTATACTTCGCTATAATAGAGTCAACCATCGATGCCAATGTGACGGCAATAATCTCTTGGGAAGATGAATCTAACTTTGCGATTCAAGATTTCGAGGGTTTCAGTACTATGATGAACAAATATTTCAAGAATGGGAGATGGATGTCCCAGTTCACTTGCCTTGTAAGTAACCTTCTGATTAATAGTTTTATTTTTTATTTTTAATATTTTGAATTATTACTTTATGTAGGTTTTAATTTCGATGATTATATATACACATCAATAGTTGCTCATTAATTACAGGGCATTCATTCTGAATTCGTGAACTGACATTTGCAAAAGGGGCGTCCTGATTTGCTCAAACAACTCAAGTATTCGAGGCGAATTGAAATTCCCCAAGCCCAACAAGAAAATGAACCGGCTAGCTCGTGTGAAACTAAAAGACCCGCGACAGTCTAGGTTGAAACTTGATTGATTGATTGATTGTAAATTTTTCTAAGTTGTTTGTTTAAGAATATGTTCCATGGTTGGTTGCATATTGTTTATTCCGAGTTTGCATGTATGGAGTGCTAAAGACAGTCAAAAATGCTTTTCTGCAAGCTTGTTCTGTTTCAGTTTCAACAAGAGCTTTGAGCTATTTGGATCTCAATTTCAAAAACATGAGCTCATTACTTGCTTCCAAATTTTCAACTTTTTTGAATGTTAGTTCTATTGGTTTTCTAATGGTAATTTCTTACATTGATGTATTCATTTCTTGTCATTAGATTCTTGTTGTTTAATATCGAAATATTACCGCGAAGATTTTTCTACTATTAACTGATTTGAATTTTTGCAGTGTTGCAGTGATTCTTCTGTTGAGATTTGAGCAAGGTAGAGATGAGATGGTCTGATTCGATCCTGTATTCTGTGGGAGGAGTGTGCAATATTGATGATATACCAGACTCTTTATTGGTGATCTACCGGACTCTTTATTGGTTGAAATCTTTTGTCGAATTCCTTCCTATAAGTCCGTTTCACAATGCAAGTGTGTTTCCGAGCGTTGGTGCACTCTCATTTCGGATACTCATTTTATGGGCCGTTTTCTATACCTCCAAAGGGATCGTAACCAAAAGCCAATAACTACTGCAATAAATACAAAAGGGGAGGAATTCCTTAGAAGAATGTCGCCGTCCTCTCAACCGTTGAATCAGTTTTTCCAAAGACTTGTGAGTTTCCATGGTTTGAAACAAGAGCCAGTTGTGGTAGGTACATATAATGACTTAGTTCTGTGCTGCACAAGCGAGTTTAACCAGCGCGATTACTACATCTGCAATCCATATACAATCCAGTGGGTTCCTCTTCCTCCCCCACCACAAGTGTGCAAGTTTGTACTAGTGGGATTCATCTGTGATCTTCCCTACTATAACAACAAGGAATATTATCAGCCAGGAGATATGATCCAGCTTAATGCGAATTATAGGTGCAGGGTTGTGAGATTAATGGATCCTGATGATGCCAATGACGAGGACAAGGACATAATAGATTTCAGCAACTTCAAACTCATCGACATGAGAGATTTCTGCACATTCAAATTGCAGATCTTCTCTTCTGAGACTGGTGAATGGAAGGAGACAACTGTAAGATCCGAGAGAACTGTAACATCCGTGTACAACTTTACTTTGGAAATGATGAGTGTATGTACTGGCGTTGCTTCCAAACTAATGCTGTATTGGATGGGCGATGATGATGTCATTCTTATTCAGTTGGATCCGTTCATGATCGACAAGAGTGCTAATGCTACTTTATCTACCTGTTATAGACACCGTATCAGGAATGAGTGGGACGCTCTTCCAATGAGGTGCATAGCAGCGTATGATGGGGGTGTGCGGATGTGCAACTATGACTATGTTTCCGGCTATCTGTCTATTTGTGAGTTGAAGGAAGAAGAAGAAGATGATGATGATCCGAGGGTGAGTATCCATGGAGGATCAAAGAGTTTGTTTGTGAAACTTAAGAAGAGGGTTTATTTGGTGGATGAAACAAAGGTTGTGATAGGTCCATGGACAGAGATTGAGGGGGTATTTTTTGACCAAAATAACGAGGAGACCTTGTATATGATAGTAGATACGAAGAAGCTCCATGGTCGGATAAAAGATACTATCAGGTGCAACATTGTAACCGGAGAGGTGTCAAAGATTGTTGGAAACAGAAAATTTAATTGTTTCAGATTTTTCCCGATTGTGATCCCATGGTGGCCGACTCCAGTCCCTCGACTAGCGCAAGGTGCAATATCCAAATAGCGCAGAGGTGTCAAAGTAAATTTTTTCAAATTCTTCCCGGCCGTTTGAAAGCTTATGTTTCCTTCTTGTTTGGTTTGTTCGATGGTGAAGTTTGCTACGCTGTGGACTCAAACAAGTGAAGCTGGAGATGCGTAGGAAATTGGCAGGCGGAATAGGGGGTGGCATTGGCATGAATGTAGAGATTTCTACATTGTATTTGTTCATCTCTCAAAGCCGTCGTCTTGTTAACTCATTATGCTTTATTTTATTTTCTTTGCTTCAATTTCAATAACTCATTCCGCTTTATTGCATGATGTCTTCTGTTAGCTCCAAGGGCTTCAAATCGTTTCTTATAGTCTCTTTCCAAGTCTTCCTATATATTTCTTTACCTCTTTGGCCGCAACCTTCTATCTCGTAATCATATCTTCTAACCAGAGCGGCGAATATGTATGTTTCATTTCACATGTCCAAAACACAATTGAAATTTTATGCAATTAATCAATTTGTTCAAAGTCAATGATTTGTTTTTTCTTTGATTGTGTCCGTGAGAATCAATTTCACGAGAGGACTAAGGGTGTGTTTGTTGCACCAAATTATTTTGGATTGGACTAACTTTAGGGATTAAGCTGGACTAGCTTAGAATAGAGTAAGTTGGACTAATTTAGTTGAATGTTTGGTTTCGTATCGAACTAAAAAGCAAGATAATAAAAATAAATAAAAATAAATTCTATGTTTTTC
Source organism: Malus fusca (assembly GCA_035220775.1). NCBI lineage: Eukaryota > Viridiplantae > Streptophyta > Magnoliopsida > Rosales > Rosaceae > Malus > Malus fusca. The sequence continues at coordinate 26,003,462 of CM069062.1, forward strand.
TTTTGCTTTTTCTTTTTCTTGTTCTAGGACACTCTCTTTGGACTAAGAAACCTCTCTCTTTCCTTTACCTTTTTTCCGTCCAAATTCCACAACTCTGGACTAAGAATCTCTCTTCCCTCTCCTTTTTTTTCGTCCAAATTCCACAACTTTCTCCCTCCATTTCAATCAATAAACCTTCCAAATCACAAAACGAAACACAATCACAAAATTCAATTGAAATTAAAATCGAAATCACAGCTAAGTCTCCTGTATTCGCGACGGCGACGCTCTAATTCCGATCCCGACTTATGTATGGGTCGCGAACCAGGATCGACTAGTCAAGAATCTCATATCCTCGAGCTTGGAAATCACCAGGTTAGGTCAGTTTGTGCTTGGTCTGGTGTGATTTCGCAGGATAGAGGATAGAAGAAAGGACGCGAAGAGAGATGGAGATGACGTGATTCTGTGACGCGAACAACCATAAGAGAACGAGAGAAGTAGATAGAGGAGGTGAGAGCAGAGTAAGGTGTCTTAGTAATCCAAATGGGCATTTGTTTGCCCTCGTTAAAGTTTGTTGGACCGGACGAAATTAAAGATTAGTCCAGTCCTATATTTGTTCCCAGCAAGGATTAACTTTAGTGAGACTAACTCTCACTCGCCTCGACTAAAGACAAGACTATCTGGTCTTAGGGAGTACCCCTGAGAACCATGGGACTAGCTAAGACAATCATCTTTCTCATCCTTGTCTTGCTCGACAACTACTCACGGCCACTCCTTGTGACCTCCGACCACACACTGCCGTTAACTTTCCGATTCGACTATCTCTTTCAAATACGTTTCCCAACGAATTTTCACATAAAAAAATATACCAAACTGAAGCTGGGAGTGAGGGGATTCCGTTTCTACATGAATTGAGGCCAAAAAGTGGTCGGAGGTGGCCGGAAATTGGCTCGGAAGTCTCGGCATGTTTGGGTTTCTTCGAATCGATGACAGATTCGAGCATGCAAAGCTTCGATCTGTGTCCAGGGATGGAGAGCAGTTTGTTGGTGGTGCTAACCTCATTTAATTTGACGAGGTTTAGCCGGAAAACAAGATGGAAAACCTTCAACTTGTCGAAAAAAAATGGAGATGTAAGGTTTCGTCGAATAACACAGAGCTAGAGCGAGGGAGAGAGGAGAGTGAGACTAGAATCGAGAGGGAGTTGGACAGAAAAAGGAGAGATAGAGACTGGAATTGAGATGTCTAATATGGGATAATGAAGGGTGGGACGAAGAAAGGAGAGAAAAAGGGAGAGAGTGACGGTGAAGGAAGGAAAAGAGGGAGAAAAATATAGGATAATAATAAAATATTAATATTTATTTATTAATTAAATAATATAATTTTATTTATCTTGCTTTTTAGTCCAACAGAGCATCAAACACTTCACTAAGCTAGTCCAACTTAGTCTATTCTAAGCCGGTCCAACTTAATCCCTCAAGTTAGTCCAGTCCGAGATAGTCTGGTGTAACAAACGCATCCCAATGGTTTTGGATGAGACACGCTAAGACCAGCTAGCCCTATTGTTAGTCGAGGCGAGTCCTCCCTAGTACCATTAATGTTAGTCCCGAGAGCAAACAAACACGGATTGCACTAAATCTTTAATCCAATCTAGTGAGAGCTAAAGAAGGCAAACAAACTCCCCCTAAATTACAAGTTGGTAATTTAAGTCCCCATGTGGCGTGGGTGAGCGGTGCTGCAACTGAAACTAAGAGTGAATGAGAGGGGAGACTATTGATAATGGCCAGTGGAATAGACAATTGGTGTCTTCTATTGTTGATGATGACATTGTTAACAAGATTTGTAGCATTTCGTTGCCTTTGGTTCCTCAATGTGACTCTTGATGTTGAAGACCGAATGCTAATGGTAAATTCTCGGTTAAATCTGTAACGTGAAACCGTTTAGCTAGGCATGTTAATCTTCCCCATTAGCTAGGCATGCTAATGGTAAATTCTCGGTTAAATCTGCAACGTGAAACCGTTTAGCTAGGCATGTTGACTCTTGATCTAAGGATCTTTTAAAGAGAATGTGGAACCATAATCTTCCCCATGAAGTAAAAGTGTTTAGCTGGCTCCTCATTCTGGGTAGGCTCCACACAAGAAACCGTTTAGCTAGGCATGTTAATACTATCCCAACCATTTGTCCCCTCTGAAACTTGGAGGATGAAAGTTAGGTCACTTGTTTATAAATTGTAATTTTGCAAGGCAGGTTTGGAATAACCCAACTATTTCTAATTCTTTACTGACGAATCAACTCTTGTGTTCAACTATTGACTTCAATTCGTGCACCACAAGAGTGAAGATGACTTGTGTGATTTAAATAAGGCGCTTCTTATTTGCTGGTAGATTTGGATAGAAAGAGATCTCGTTGTTTTCCAAAATAAAAAGCCTTACTATACAAGAATTGTTATCTCCGCTATTAGGGCAGAGATCATCTTATAGCAAATCAAAAGTTGCCTGGTATTGCTAGTTGGCATGACTCTCATCCTCCATCTGGTGGTCCCCTCCGAGCGGTGGTTTTGTCAAGCTCAATTTTGATGGCTCAGCCGCTCAGTCATTAGTCAGCAAGCGGCCTCGGGTTTAGTGATCACAGATGAGAATGGCGAGCCTATCGTTGCAGGGGCTCGAAGTATTAGTCAGAATACCATCTCAGTTGCGGAATGTTTGGTGTTGCGGGACGGCCCCTGGATGGCTAAATCTGGAAGCTTTAAGCGGATCATTATTGAAAGCGACTGGAACCTTGTTATTGACTATTGAGTCTATCCCGGCTTTTATAACGTTCCTTGGAGACAGAGAACTATCCTGGAGGACGTTCATCGACTGGCGGGTTTCTTTGAGGATATTAGCGGGAAACATGTGTTCAGGGAGGCCAATTTATTGGCGGATACCATCACTAGTGTTGGTTTCTCTGTTAATGAATTTCATATCTGGGATAGAACTCTTCCGGTGGCTGCTCGTCAGGTCTTTCTCTTTGGTTGTACTCAAACGGGTTGCCCTAGGGGTTTTTCTCTTTAATTTAGTTATTTTCTAACCAAAAAAAAAATGTTTGAGTTAAATGTGAAATGTTAATTTGATGACTGATGTGTTTGTGTTAGATTTTCTATTTCTCAAACCCATATGTTTTTTTGTTTGTTATAAATGATATTTGTATGACTCATTTCTAAAAAGAAATCAATCAAAATAATTTTTAAGATTTATAATTGGTGCATTAATGGAAATCACACAATAAAATAATTAAGAAACTAATTGACATCACATTTTTTCATATGTCAATCTACAGTTGGAGTTTCTTCATACCTTCAAATTTGATTGCTTGAGGTTCCACTTAAGATTCGACATCTCGTTTGGAGATGGTCTTAAGGTTTAAAGTGATATTTAAATTGGACCATGATGTTTGTTTTATTTCTCACATTGCCCCTTAATGTTTTGAAGTTATAAACATTTTGTATATCTGAACGTTTAGGTATCTATTAAATTTATACGGTTTTTATGCTATGTGGTGCAAATATAGTTTACATGTCAAACTGAAATACGAAATTATGCCTAATGTAACATCAATTTAATAAAGATTCGAATAATTCAATAAATAAATGTGTAAATAGATATACTTTCAAAACTTTATAAAGCAATGTGGAAATTTAAACCCGCGTGACCATTTCAAAAATCAACCCAAAACATGGAGAGGGGGCTTTTGGTATCGTTTGGTATGCAGATGGGACGGGATGAAACAGAATGAGACGGGACGGGACATGATAGGACAGGTAGGAACGGAGAGGGAGCAAAGATGTTCTCGGATGGAAACAAGAAGGAAGAAGAATGAGACGAAGATGTTATAATTTTGTGTTCCACGGATGTGGAACGAGTCGTTCCAGGGGGTGAGGCGGAACGAAAATTCACCCAAAACTCGTCCCGTGGAACAACGTGTTCCACCCATTTTAGGCGCACCAAAAGTTGAACTTCCCATCGGAATCCCCCAAGTTGCAGGCGATTCGTCGATCTTGAATCTGGCCAAATCCACCATTTGAACAGGGATTTCAGTGTCATGGGTGTTCAGCGAGCAGTTGATCGGGATTTCAGTGTCATGGGTGTTCAACGAGCAGTTGATCACACCTTCCATTGAATTGGTTGTGAATTAGGGAAAATTCGGATGTGATTTGGGGGAAATTTGGAGAAGGAAAGTGTTCGGGTTTAGGCTGTCGCTTGGAAAATGGGAAATGTGAAGTCGCGACTCGACTGTGAGACTTTCGGCATTTTACGCCGTCGTTTGCCTTGATTGGATTGTATTTTTGGTTCCTAATACAATCCAATCGAGGAAAAGAACGGCGTAAAATGCCGAAAGTCTCACAGTCGAGCGACTTCACATTTCCTATTTTCCAAGCGACGGCCTAAACCCGAACACTTTCCTTCTCCAAATTTCCCCCAATTCACATCCGAATTTTCCCTAATTCACATCCAATTCAATGGAAGGTGTGATCAACTGCTCGCTGAACACCCATGACATTGAAATCCCGATCAAATGCTCGCTGAACACCCATGACACTGAAATCCCTGTTCAAATGGTGGATTTGGCCAGATTCAAGATCGACGAATCGCCTGCAACTTGGGCGATTCCGATGGGAAGTTCAACTTTTATCTACAAGCCGCCCAATCCATAACAGATCCTCGTACCAGAGAAGTACTCTCTTGGAAGGAGGACGATTTGTCGTTCGAAATAAAAGATTATAACGGGTTCGATCTACTCATGGGCGCACTGTTTTTCAGGCATAAGAAATGGCCAGCTAGATTTTGCCACTACGTAAGCTTTCTGTTGTTCTTTTGAGTAATTGATTGCTAGATTAGTTGTTGGGTGTGTTTTTATGTTGAATTCTTGGGCACAAAGCCTCTTTTAGATTCAATTAGAAATTTCTGAGGCAATGAGGCTGCAGAAAGAAGAGTAATGGCTGTTTCAATCAAGCCATCTCATTTTGCTGTGGAATGTATATGTGTTGAATGCCTTTAGATGCAAGAAAGTCTTGAACACTTTACTAATGAACTCACCACCACCATATTGTAAAAGGCAGTCATGTTTGAGCTGGGTTTTTTAATTGGCCCATATCTTGTTTTCTTGATTTCTTTGATCCTCTTCATGGATTTCAGCTGTTTAAATGAAGTTTAGGGAGAGAGTGAGAGAGAGAAGGAGGGGGGGAGGAGGGGGGGGGGGGGGAGGCGGGAGGGAGGGAAAGATTATACAGTTGACAATTCTTCTTCTTTTACCTTCTTGCTTGTCCTGCTTAGCAAATGGTCATAATTATTTGTAGAGAGAGAGAGAGAGTTGAATTTCAAGAGGCAGAGATAGGATGCCTCAGATCCAGGGAAGTCTAAGTTAATATGTTGGAAAAAAAGTTGCTTTCTTTGATAGGGTTGGGTTTTCCCGTGATTCTTGGAGCTTTGCCTTTGTTGGGTTTCTTTCTCATGACCCCCTTTTTTCTTCTTTCTTTTTTCTTTTTTCATTGTTGTGTTTAGATAAGCGGTTGGTTCTAAATTTAATCGGATTTTTATATATTTTTTTTCTACTTAATTGGAAATATATGCATAGAACTGAACAAAAACTTCAGATTTATTCACAAGCGGATAGATTCAACAGTCACTCTCATTTGGTCACTTGTCGATTAACCTTGGTCAAGAGTTGAAACGATGGCGATGGTTCAAATTCTTCATAGTCATCTGTCCATGGGTGTTCGTAGTCTTGTTAAGCACAGTTCATGGGTGGATATTATCAGTAATATGGTGATTTATGTCTGTTAGTTTTCAAGTTGTAAGTATAAAGTTCATGGGTGTTCGCAGTCTTGTTAAGCACAGTTCATGTTGGTAATCATATAATCAGTAATATGGTGATGTATGTATAACGATATCGATTTATAGTTTCTGGTAGTCTTCAGATTCTTCATCTTTCTCAATTCTTCATTGTTCTTTGATTTTTCTCAACGTAGTTAATAATTGATTGCTAATTTTTGTATTTTATTTTTTATGCCAACTATAGGGGATCAAATGCAAGTTCAATTACCCATCATTGCAAAGAGGGCAGCCGAATCGCCTTTCTCAATTCAACATGATTACGGACGAAGTTGTGAGTATAAAGTTACTTCCTAATTTGTTAAATTCATATTGATTCTTTTGAAGGTGGCAAAAACTAATATGTAATAAGAAGAGTAGTATTTGTTTGAAAATGATTAGTTTACATTTGGTACTTTTATACAATTGGGAAAGGAAATCTTTGCTCTCCAATGACAAACAATGGAAAGCTATCAACCACTAACAAGTACAAAACTGATTAGCAGAATGTTTAACAACTAATACAACTTGCTCCTATTGCTTAGCTAACTGTTTAATATGTTAAATCTGATTCTTTTGCAGCCAGCAAGGGTGAGGATGAGGGATCCGCCAACTGAGAAGCGGAGGTGGACTATCTAGATACGAAAATGGGAAAAAGCCACATCCTTCTTCTGTGGGAGGAGTGTGCAATTGGTGCTCTCCTTTTGTTTTCGATGGCAGTGGGTAAATTTCTTTGACTTTCTTTAACCGTTAGAATAAAATTCAAGATTAAACAACTCAACAAATTGGCCCAACGACCATTTTTCTCTTTCCCCCCTTTCTTTTCCACTTCCCCCCCCCCCCTCCACTCTTTCTTTCTCTCTCCCCTCTCTCTTCCTCCTTTCGTCCACTTCTCTTCTCTCCCTCATCTTTCATCTTCCACTTGGCCCCACCCCTTTCGCTCTCTTCTCTCCTTATGCCCATTTTATCTCTTTATAAATATATATAGAATAAATCTCAGTTTACTACTTTTAAGTTTCGTGGTTTTCAATATTTGGTACATAAATTTTTTTTTTGTCCCAGAGTCATACCTGAAGTGTTAATTTTAGGACAGTCTCATACATCCTTTAGTCTGGCTGTTCAGTATTCCGTTAACTGATGACGTGACGCCCATGTGGACAATAACTGGGCACCACGTGTCATTAAGGAGTCCACGTGGAAATTAAAAATTCAAAAAAAAAATCCCCTTTACTGTGTCTCAACCTCTCCCTCTCTCCCAACTCTCTCGTCCCTCTCCTTTCTAAAAAGTAGAAAATCGACGACGACGAAGCCACACTACCACCACCGTAGCCGGTAATCAATACACAAAATCATAAATTTCTCAGTTAATCCTCTGTTTGGCTACCCAAAAATACAGAGCCCCAACTTTGTTTTCCTCAAGAAACCGAACAGCGTTAAATCACTCGCATTTGAGTTCAAAATTCATATCTCGGCTTCTTGGAGACAGACATTTCGAAACCTTAGCTGGTAATCGCAAATCTCAAGTTCTGGACTGGCAACCAAACGACGCCGTTGATGTTGATGAAGCATCGATTTCAGCCTAAAACGACGGCGTGGCCTGAAGAGACTCTTAAGAAACCAAAGGAACGATTGAAGGGCAAATTGACTAGGTTTGAGTAATAGACAATTAGGTGAATGATTTTCTTCAATTGCCTAACTGTTCCTCATACAAAGATTATATACAACACTTTACAATTAATACATATCTACAATTTATGGCATGCAAGCCGTGATCCCCAATTCGTGGGATTGACCTAGGCTAGGAAAGGCATGTAACTTTTCCCTGATCTGTGGGATTTCACCTAGGCTAGAAAAGGCAATACAATTATAATAATATTTCCTTAATAGAGACACCGACGCTCTCATCAGCATCGTCTACGAGAAGGCCATTTCGACAACGATCAGTGAAAATCTCGACAAATGCAATGAAATCGGAAGCTGAAACGACGTCGTGGCCGTGTTGGCGGCCAGACGACCGCGGAGAGGACGAGATCGCGTCGAAGAAAATGGCGTTTAGGGTTTTAGACAGAGAGGGTGGAGGTGAAGATTGTGGAGTTTTAGAGAGAGAAATAGAGAAAAGAGAGAGAGAGAGAGAGAGAGAGAGAGATAGATAGATAGATAGATAGATAGATAGATAGAGAGGAGAAGGGGTCTCTGCAAATTCAACCCGCTATTACCGGTGGGTTGTAGTTTGGCTTCAACGGGAACGACGGCAGATGCCGTCATTGAATTTCTGCTTTTGCAGAAAGGAGATGGACGAAAGAGTTGGGAGAGAGGGAGAGGTTGAGAGACAGTAAAAGGGAATTTTTTTTTTGAATTTTTAATTTTCACATGCACCCTTAATGACACATGGCATCCAATCGTTGTCAATTTGGGTGCCATGTCATCTGTTAATGGGAGACTTAAAAGCCAAACTAACCAATGTAAGAGACTGTTACAAAATTAACATTTTAGGTATGACTTTGGGACAAAAAAAACTTCATGTACCAAATGTTGAAAACCACGAAACTTGAGAGTAGTAAACTGAGATTTACCCATATATATGTGTGTGTGTATATTTTACAAATTAGAACTTATTTTGTAGTTTTATTATCTTAGAACTTGTTTTTATCAATTTTTAAAATATTAGATTGAAATTATTATTAAGTGTAATTGTTTGGAAATAGAACACATTGGTATAATACTGAGATTTTTTTAAAAGTATAATTTTGTAAATTATTTTTATAAGAAATAATGTGACCATTATTTCTATAAATAGTTTCACCCTGTGACACCAATTCTAGAAATAGTGCCAGCAATTCTAGAAATTTTGGGAAATAGTTTCGCCTTTTTTTTTAAATTTAGTGGCACTGATTCTAGAAATAGTGTCATTGATTTTAGAAATAGTGTCGTCGTTTCTACATTTAGTGACATCGATTCTAAAAATAGTGTCATCGGTTTTAGAAATAGTGTCCCCATTTCTAGATTTATTGGTATCAATTTTAGAAATAGTATCATCCATTTTAGAAAGGAATTTGTTATTGGCACTTCAAAATTCTCATTCTACACTTCAAACTTTCTATATTTAGAAAGAAAAATACACTTGTGAGGAGTGTAGAATAAGATTTTTGGAGTGTCAATAACACTTCCCTTTAGAAATAGTGCGACCATTTCTACAAATAGTGTCATTGTTTTCAGAAAAATAAAATAAAAACCTAAAAGAAACTGACTAATATGGTAAGAAAAGGGCTTGAATTTTCATTAGTTTGCTTAGAAATTTATCAAGCATTTTTATTAAAAGTTGTTGATAATAAAACAAATAAAAAATAGGAGGGAGGGAGGGGTGACATGAGAGAGAGAAGAGAGAGATGATACTGGGGAGATGATGGTGATGGGTGAAGAGAGAGAGAGAGGGAATTCGGGTGAGGGAGGGTGGGAACTGGTCCTGATTTTTTTGAGGCCCTAAACAACGTTGAAAAAATATGCCCTCACATAACTTCACATAATATAATTATTTATCTCGAATATTAAAAAAAAAAACTTTTTTTTTTTCACATTATGACCTTTTTTGACAAATGATAGGATAATTTACACTAAACTCATCGGAACTACGGTGAGGGAATTCGAAAACGAGTCCTTGAGCACAAAAGCGAACACTTTTAACTAACTGATCTACAAGCCACTTGCACATTATGAAACCTTTGAATTGAATTTTTCATATTTAAGATCTCTAATTTCTATATGTAATCAACAAATGAAAACAACAAATTGCTACTACCAACAGGCACATAGTAATTCAACTATGTTTTTGTTTCTCAAGCTCTCATAAGAAGTTGCGGTTCATTGTAAATATATAAAATCATAAGGGAAAAATTATTCAAAGAAGTGTAAGATAATATTTTTGGATTGTCAATAACAACACTTTGTTCAATAAAAAGATAATGACTACACTTTATTACTTAAACATGAAAAGATTGTCAATAGATAAAAAAAAAATCCGAATTTATATTTAGACAAACTTGAACATGATTTTGCAAGTAAATTCAAACTGAAAACAAAAAACCACTACTGAAAATGCCACATTTAACAACCTAATTAACGTTCATTTGTTATTTAAAAGTAGACAAAAAAAAAAAAAACACAACGAAAAATGGGGGAAACTACCCACTACTTTATGTTGATAGAGGGAAATTGAACCTGGGTGGGCACGGAAACAAAAACCACATAAAACCACTCTGCCATCTAAAGCATGGTGATACTAATAATCAGCGTTTACTATATGAAATACAACAATCTCATACACATATAAAACAACTTAATTTTTTTGGTGCCCCTCATTTTTTTGGGTCCCAAGCAATCACCCTGATGGCATTGCGCCAAGGCCGGGGCTGCGGAAAGGGAAGGGAGGGGGATTGGGAACTATACAGGTAAGCTTTTTCAAACTTTCATTTTACTTTTTTTATTATATTAAAATTTTGTCATTTTCATTAAATTTCAAGTTTTTGTCATTAAATAAAATTATTAGGTAGTTTTTTGTTTAAAAAAAGTTTGTGGAAGCTCTTTCATTAAAACTCCCTAAATATATTGGCTCTTGATGTCAACTTAATAGAATATAAATACAAACTGAATTAACTTATTTTGCCGTGATTCACCTATCTCTTGGTTTTTCAATTATTTGGAGATGACTATGTTGATTTGTGATTTTGTGGGAATTGCTCAAGTAAAATGTGTGTTGTCTAAATTGCTGCATTTGAAAATGCGATTGTGTTGCTGTTACCTTTTGAGGGAAATTTTCTATGAATATTATTCATGGTGGTTGTTCATTATAGTTTGAAATCTCGCAGTAGAGCGTGCGAAAATTTTCTAGTGAAACTCTATAATTAAAATAATTCTACTTCCTATTCCTTACAAATTTGAATCCTTCCCCCCCCCTCCCAACCTTATAAAAACATTTTTTTTTAGGAACCAAAAATACAATCTAACTTTCCTTTTCTTTTGTTGTGAGTCATGACTTGCGCGATGCTTACCTTTGTATTCATAATCCAACCGAATTAAAAAGGCACTAATTTGTGAGTCGTTGAGCCAATTAAAATTTTCCACGTGTTTATTGCCTATTTTCCATTAATACTAGTATATGCCCACAGACAGAGTGTATGTGAATTTTTTTTTAGTTTTGTTTTTAAAATTGAAGGGAGAGAGAGAGAGAGAGAGAGAGAGAGAGAGAGAGAGAGAACGTATGCCCACACACAAAGTGTGTGAAATTTTATTAATTTTATTTTGAAAGTGAAGGGGAGAGAGAGAGAGAGAGAGAGAGAGAGAGAGAGAGAGTAAGTCCACATACAAATGTGTGAATTTTTTTAGTTTTGTTTTTAAAATTGGAGAGAGGAAGAGAGAGAAAGTATGCCCACACACAAAGTATGAAATTTTAGTAGTTTTGTTTTTTAAATTGAATGAGAGAGAATGTATGCCATACACAAAATGTGTGAAAATTTTTAGTTTTGTTTTTAAAATTGAAGGAAAGAGAGTGTGTGAAATTTTTTAGTTTTGTTTTTTAAATTGAAGGAGAGAGGAAGAGATAATTTTTTTAATGAATGAATCGTATGGGTTGGATTGATACGTTTGCCTTACCAATTCGGCGGGTGCTCGGATTTTCTCATTCGAATAGAAAAGGGGTTCCAAAGGAAGAGAGAGAACTATGCCCACACACAAAATGTGTGTAAATTTTTTTTATTTTGTTTTTTAAATTGAAGGAGAGAGGAAGAGAGAGAACTATGCCCACACACAAAATGTGTAAAAAAATTTTATTTTGCTTTTAAAATTGAAGGAGAGAGGAAGAGAGAGAAAGCGTATGCTCACACACAAAATGTGTGTGTGTAAAATGATTTAGTTTAGTTTTTTAAATTGAAGGAGAGAAATAGAAAGAGAAAGAATGGTATGCCCACACACATTGTATGTGAAACTTTTTAGTTTTGTTTTTTAAATATGACATGCAGCAGGCTCTGGCAATGACGCACACATACTCTTTTTAAGGACGTGATTCCGTGGGAGTGCACAAATTTCTCCAAATTCTCAAACACCATTTCCCCCAAATTCACATCCAAAAACCCCATATTGCCAAGATTCATCAGATGGAGCAAAATCCAGAAGGAGTTAGTCAAGATATCATGGAGGTCGATGAAGAAAATCCATGGGGAATTCCGGCGGATACTCCGACATTTGTCGGTAGGCTGTTGTTGTTGATAATTGCAAGTGTAAAATATCGTCCAATTAATATAGTGATAAGTAGAGTGTCGTTCAAATAAGGATCGGATTAACCTAAATTTACTATTGAGATTGACTTCAAACTAAACTTAAATAAAAGATGGATTACGATGACAAATTCAAATATGCAAAAAACCCAAACGAAAGTGAAAATATCAATTGAACAAACACGAAGTAAAAGTAAATGAATTATGAAAAATTAATATATTGAAGCACTAGGACATCAGGTTCCTCATTGTCAATCCCATCTAATCCCGTTATTCATATTAAACTCAAATTATTCCCATGTTGCTAGCAATTATCCCTTGATTCGTCAATATTTCCTTTCAGAATATACTAACTGTGTTTCTAACTATCTACCCATGCTATGTCTAGCCACAGAAGTAGATAATCGAATCCCTTTACGCTAAATGGATAATTTCACAATACTACACAAGTCATAACCAGTATGTCTACTCAATTATGTAATTCATGGTAATTTTTATGAGAAGCAATCTACTAAACTCAACCTGTCAGTCCCGATTTAGTTCTTCACACAAATAATGGTCAGTTATTTGATAACGATAAAGCACAATAACAATTACTCAACATGGAAAACAACCGAGATCAATATGAAATAATAAGAATTAGATGTTCATGATAAGAGTACACCCTAATCCTAGCAAAAGGACTTAGTGCATGATTAAACTAATGACAAACATGGATGAATTCGATGACATAAAGAAACCCAAAACCCCAATTCTGGAACCGTGTGCGATAAACCCAAAAACTGCCACCTTCTGTCAAGAGTCCCCCCTTGCGGCTGCTAAAAACCTTTTTCTTTCTATGCCTTTCCTTTGGGTTCCCTAATCCACATGCCGTTTTCTCTCAAACCCAATTCTTTTTGGGAAAACACATCACTGCATGCTTGCACCGCCTAATTTTATTGGGCTTGCTTTAATGATCCAATTTCCTATATGATGTATTGTTCCATTCTTTGCTCCAGCCCATCAGTCACATCCCATTCGATAATTCTTTGAGTTTCTCTAATTTAAGCTTCCAATTCCCTGCTTTATTCACGAACTATGTTCTCTACAAAAATCGCACAAAAACACATCAAACTCACCAATTTACTATAAAATCATGACTAAGTTATAGGTAAAAGAGTTATCAAATGTATATAAAATATCACCCTAACAGTTGTACTCCGCTCTAATGGAGTCAACCATCGATGCCAATGTGAGGGCAATCATCTCTTGGGAAGATGAATCTAGCTTTGTCATTCATGATTTCGAGGCCTTCAGTACTTTAATGGACAAGTATTTCATGAATGAAAGCTCTAATGGAGTCAACCATCGATGCCAATGTGAGGGCAATCATCTATTGGGAAGATGAATCTAGCTTTGTGATTCATGATTTCGAGGCCTTCAGTACTTTAATGGACAAGTATTTCATGAATGAAAGATGGATGGCCCAGTTCACTTGCCTTGTAAGTAACCCTTCCGATTAATAGTGTTATTTTTTATTTTTGATATTTTGAATTATTAATTTATGTAGGTTTTTATTTCGATGATTATATATACACATCAATAGTTGCTCATTAATTACAGGGCATTGGTTTTGAATTCGTGAACCGGCATTTGCAAAAGGGTCATCTTGATTTGCTCAAACAACTCAAGTATTCGAGGCGAATTGAAATTCCCCAAGCCCAACAAGAAAATGAACCGGCTAGCTCGAGTGAAACTAAAAGACCCGCGATAGTCTAGGTATGAAATTTGAAACTTGATTGATTGATTGATTGTGAAGTTTTCTAAGTTGTTTGTTTAAGAATATGTTCCATGGTTGGTTGCATATCGTTTATTCCGAGTTTGTATGTATGGAGTGCTAAAGACAGTCAAAAATGTTTTTTTGTGAGCTTGTTCTTAGTCAGTTTCAACAAGAGCTATGAGCTATTTGGATCTCAATTTCAAAAACATGAGCTCATTACTTACTTCCAATTTTTCAACTTTTTGAATGTTAGTTTTATTGGTTTTCGAATGGTAATTTCTTACATTGATGTCTTCATTTCTTGTCATTAGATTCTTGTTGTTTAATGTCGAAATATTACCGTGCAGATTTTTCTACTATGAACTGATTTGAATTTTGCAGTGTTGCAGTGATTCTTCTGTTGAGATTTGAGCAAGGTAGAGATGAGATGGTGGAGGTTGTTGGTGTCTGATTCGATCTTGTCTTCCGTGGGAGGAGTATGCAATTGGTGCTCTTGGACGACTTACTTTTATGTTTATTAATAATTTCAATTTGATTGTGTGGATCCTAGTGTTAGTCCTTTGATATTCTAACCAGTAGAGTTTTCTTAGCGTGTCACTGCTATTACCTTGTTGGTAATCTTTTACAGTGCACTTGCTATTAGCCTATTACAATGTTAATTTCCCTATATGTTCGGATAGTTATGAATCTTAACTTAATTTCGCTATATTATTGAAAATATTTAGATATCGAAATCTTGAGATTTGTATGTGGTTCAATATCTTAAAAGATACGGCATTAGGTTTTTACCTATGCATCCTAGATTCGAGACATCCCCTCCACCTTACTATAGTATAAGAGCATATTTACTTGACAAAAAATGGAAAAAGGAAGGAATCGAAGTAGGAGAATTGAGGAAAAGAAATTAGATCATCTAGTCCCCTGTTTAGTAAACGCATGGAACTCTGGAATTAAAATAATTCTACTTCTTATTCCTTACTAATTTGCCACGTGTTTCTTGCCTTTATTTTACTAATGTATGTTGAAAAAATCGTTTCAAGTCATACAAAAATCAGAAAATAATCCGAGAGTTGCTATGGATTATTAATGCAAGTTGCGACTAATCAGAATTTCAACCTCATAAAAACTTAGGAAAACTAATTAAAAGGGTTTGAAAATTTTGAATTTTAATGATAAGGACAAAATAAAGGGTAAAGTGAATAGTGCCAGGTTTGACTTTTTAGTGTAAAAATGTGGTTTTTCGTTAAAGTGAACAGTACTTTGGACTTTTCGTTAAAACTCCCTAAAAATTTATATACACTTGCATGCCGGCCTAAAAACGTGCATTCAAATTTGTCATGGCAACCAATGAGTTTGCTAGATCATGGTTGGTCATGGCAAGAAAGATTTCGTGCTTATCTTAAAAGACTAGTGAGGCTTTAAGGCCAAGGAAGATAGAATAGCTTCATATGTTTCAACCAATCTCATGCATTTCAACAATCACAATTATGAGAGAATTGTGGGGGTGACTTAAATGTCGTTAAGATATAATGGTATTTACTTAACAACAGGTAGAATACCTGAAGATGACAATATCTAATTCTAAGAAGAATTTGCTTCTATGAGTATCAAATGACTAAATTCTCTAAAGCTCTCATGAATCCGAAATTCTCTAAAGCTCTCATGAATTAGCCAATTAATTGTTTAGGATAATTAATTAGGAAT
Organism: Malus fusca; assembly: GCA_035220775.1. NCBI lineage: Eukaryota > Viridiplantae > Streptophyta > Magnoliopsida > Rosales > Rosaceae > Malus > Malus fusca. The sequence continues at coordinate 26,019,016 of CM069062.1, forward strand.
TAATCCATTAATTAGCCAATTAACCTCCACTTAAATGGAATGTTATGTAGGTTATAAAATAATTACCTAAGATGAGGATGGATGAGAATATCTTTGAATTTGTTACCTATTTTGGACACTTTTGACTTGACTGACAGATGATTGTCCGCTACTCGCGCGTAGGAATCCCGGTATGCCTCAAGGGTATTTTTGTCCTCTTTTACCCAAAAATCCACGTGTCGCCTTGTGATTATTTTTGGCTCCACAAATTCCCACACACCTGTTGGGTTGCTTGCAGGAAAGGGCAGTAAGTATAGAGATCTTCTTGCTTTATGAAACATAAGACTGCTTCCTTTTTTTATGTAGATTCCCTCTTTAATAGGAAATTAGATCCTTCTAGGAAAGGGAAATAAATTTCTCTCAAAGCCTATTTAAGTCCACCTTAAGTGGGTTATTAAATCAACTTTGGAGAGCGATTTACTCTACCCTACAAGAGAGAGAGAGCTTAGAGGATATTTGTTCCCCCTCCTCTAGCAATATTCTACATCTTGCCCGTGCAAAAGACCGTCTTTCGTTGATTTCTTCGTCTTCTCCGTGCCGCACCGATGTAAGAAAAAATTAATTTTTCTTGTCTTCTTCTTGGATAGTGCTGTCGCGGGGCAGCCGTCGGGGTGATGTAGCACGTCGGCTGGCAGGGGCCAGGAGTCGGCTCGGCATGGGCCGATGAGGTGTTGTGGCAGGGACCACTACTTTAGGCAGCTCAACTTGGCTAGAGCCATAGGCAGCTTGTGCGGTTGGGACCGCAGATTGAAGCGCTGAAATGTAATGCTAGGTAAGCCGCATGGCTCATGTCCTTTGGGCTCTTGGACTTGACCCGGGCAAGGTCGACGATTGAGAGAAATGAAGAGGTTGCGGGCCTTATGAGCTGTTGGAATGTTGGGCATGCAGGCCTCTTGCCTGCTGGAATGTTAGGTTGAGCTCCCCTGCAGAGTACCGTAAATGGCGTTGGCTGCTTAGCTCTCTTTGTCGAGAGAAATGTGGATTGCTCCCAAAAGATGAGGTAAAGAGGATTAAGGCGGATGCATTGGCTCTTCTGATCGCTGTCGTGGAGCCTACTATGAATGAAGGTGGAAAGAAGAGATCTTCCCCGCCTGCTCAAGAGATGTCGATTGAGAAAAAACTGAAGACTTCCTCCGCTGCTCATGAGGGTTTGCTCGCTGTCGAGATGCCTGTGATTGACATAACTTCTTCCAATAGGAAGAAAAAATGAGGCTGCTAGATTTGAGCCCCTGGCGCCTGCCATGTCGAGAATGGCCAGAACGATTGCTGATAGGATTGCTCAGCGTAAAGGTTCTGTCATGCCTCTAGTGCCGAAGTCTGTACCAAGATGTCTGTTGGGAGCTAAGTCCGGTTCACCTTTGGAGAGGCTTGCCACTATGAATAGCGATAAGGTGGACTCTGCTGCTAAAGTGGCGCCAAGGCCCACTCCCTTTGTTACTGAGACTGATTCGCCTGCTAGGAAGGAGGAGACTGCTTGCATGGGCAGCTGTGAGCATGTGAGAAATCCACTAAGCCTGCTTCTGGGGAGGCTGCTGAGATCTATGTGCTTTTGAAACTAGATATGCTTGAAGACATAGACACTTGTGCCAAGTTTGTTGATGGCGGTAGAAAGGTTGTTTGCCCAAATTCCTTTGCGAAGCATACGACCCTATATAGAATGACTGCTCTGTTTGCTATGATGCATATATAGCAAGCTGCCAAGGAGGTGGCGAAGACTATGGCAGCTAAAGTTTATTCCTCAGTCGAGGATATCAAGAGGTTGGATTCTGAGCTTGTTGCTTTGAAAGGGTCTAAAATTTATGCCCCCACTTCTCTGCAACTTGAGACCGTTCGCCACAAGATCGTTAACTTGAAGACTAAGCTTGATGGGATCTAAGTTAAGTATGAAAGCACAGAGAAGGAGATTGGATGTTACATACCTCAAATTCAAGATCTTAAGTTTGCAGTTTCTGAGCTTCGTTTCGCTGCTTATGCAAATGATGAAGAGTTGATTGCTGCTTATAATCAAGTGATCCACTTCAAGAGAATCATCGATAGGCTTGAACCCCAAGTGTTGGAACTTCAAGGTGTACTAAAGATCAAGGAAAGTTTGAAAAAGGAAGCGGATGAGCTACAGCGCGTCCGTGTTGGTCTGCTTGAAAAGAATGAGCAGCTGAAGGGTGGGAATTATGGGCTTGAGGTTTCAAGACCTTTTCTATTTCTCCGGAAGAATTGCTTGCTTTTACTTTTGATGTTTCCATTGGTGAAGTAGTTGGAGAAGTTAGTGCCCGGGCTGGGGTAGCCGGGGGTGAAGCGCTGGATGATGCCGCTGCTAAGAACGTCGAGGCTGCTGAATGTGTGGTGACCGAGTAGTCATGGGATGTCCAAGCTACTGTAGTCTTCTAGGTAGCCTTTAGGATTTTATTTGTTTTTCCTTGTAGCTCTTGTTTTGCTTGAACTTCTTCGGCCTTTGCTAATTGTTTATAAGCATGATTCCTTCACTTTTCTTCATCTTCGCTTCTTTTGTTCATGCCTTAATCTTTAGACTTGATAGACCAGTGGCATGCATGCTACTTTTTATAAGCAAACAAGCTCGCGTAGCCTATGCAGTCGTAGGTGTTGGTGTAGAACTTTGCAAAGTTGTTAGCCATTGGGTTGGCAGCCGGATGCCTTACTTACAGAAGTAGACAAGTTCGCGTAACTACTAGGCTGTTAACCTTGGCTTTCTCCAATTTCGTAGGTTGCGTAGCAAGTATCACAACACTTTAGGACTTGGTGTAGGTTGTTCCGCACTTGGCAGAGGTGAAGCTTATCGACTACGTAGCATGTCGGCAATGGATAAAGCTTCGTATATGCACGCTAGCTTGTTTAGCCTTTCACAAGAATATGTGGTTGTATAAGTCTAGCATGGCTTTACTGCTCGAAGGGAAACCCGTAAGCAGTCTTCCAGAAACCGTAGGCTACTTTAGTGCACTCGGTAGCAGCTTTAGGGTTACAAGGCAGTCGTCTGTAAGACGTATTGCGTAATGTGCCCCATTCGTCTCTAGGGCTTGGTTCCCCATGGATTAGGCCAAGAGACCTAAAATCATTCAGTTAGCTAAGCCTTGAAAGAGACCATTGTGGCTACTTTTAGGAATCCCAGCCATCGTGCATCTAGTTATACTAGGGCAGCCAGGCTCATCCACGTATGGATATTCAGAGTGTAAAGTTTATCCTCCCATCTTGGAGAGCTGATCCATATGGGTGTCAGGGAATTGGTTTACCCTCTCGCACTGGAGAGCAATTAGTTTACCCTTTCGTACTGGAGAGCATTGTTGGTCCCTCGGGGGTGCAATTCCTGCGATGAGTCCCTAAGAAGAGCGTAGTCTTTTTTTGAAGTGCATGAATGATCAATTGTTGTAAGCATGCAGCCGAGCCAAGTTGTGATTACTTCTGAATTCCTCATTGAAAAATGAGTGAAACAAACGAGAACTTAGCTGTAAGGTATGAACTGCATAACAACTGGATAGTCATCGACTTGTGACGTGGTGCCGGTCGAGCTTTTTGAGTCTTCGGGCTTTAATGTAGTGGGAGGTCACATATGGTAATTCTTCAGATTGTAGGCGCTCCACTGCTTTTCGATCTTTTTATCGTTTCATGGTGGCGAGGGTGTAATTACTCTTGCCGCCTACTCTGCTGATCTTGTACGGACTTTCCCATATGAGATTCATCTTTTTTTTAGCATTCTCTGCGGGCAGTGATGAAGGCTTTTCTTAGGACTAGATCTCCGGGTTGGAACTGCCAAATCTTGGCCCTTTTGTTGTAGCTGGAGAGGAACTGCTGCTGGTAGGCTGAGATGCGGGTGATAGTCTGCTTGCACTTCTCCTCTGCCAGATTTAAGCTTGTGGCAATCTCCTTTCTACTTAATGCTTGGTAGTAAAGTGGTAATACTTGGCTTGATGACATTGGGATGAATGATTCCTTATGAGCCAAATGCCAAAAAGAAAGGAGTCTCACCGGTTGCTCATCTTTTGGTGGTGCGATATGCCCATAGACATTCAGGGAGTTCGTCTGGCCATTTTCTTTTCTTACTGGTGGGGGATTTCTTGTGGCGTTGAGGATCATCTTGGTGGATGATTTGGCCCGCCTATTGCCTTGAGGATATCTTAGCGTAGACATGTGCTGTGCTGCTTGATGCTATATTTTTGGAAGAACTTCGCTAAATCTTTGCCCATGAATTACGGGCCGTTGTCGGTGACTATGGATTAAGGGATGCCAAATCGGCAAATGATGTTCCTCCATATGAAGCGCTCTATGTCCGTCTGAATCGTGGTCGTCATGGGCTCTGCTTCTACCTATTTGGTGAAGTAGTCGGTTGCCACGATCATCATGCATTTGCCCCCAGTAGTCTGGCTGGTGATTAGCTGGGAATCAGAATGACTTGAAAGCTTTTTCACCGCCAAGTCTTTTGTCATTCGAAGGCCTGCTAGTGAGGCTTCGTACTCTGCTTCATTGTTGGATGCTTTGCAACCTAGAATGATCACCTGCGCGGGCATCGAACCGCCTGGGGTGACAAGGACCACGTCTGCTCCTGAACCTTTGTAGTTGAATGCGCCGTCGACATGCAAATGCTAGAAGTCTCCATTGGGTGAAGCAGACGCAGCTAGAGTGTGCTCGACTACTTCTGGGGTATCGTTGGGCCGCTCTGTTACGTCACCTAGGCTCGGCATGAAGGCACAGTAGGGAGCTGTGGAGATGGGGCCATGTCACAAGCAACAGGAGATGCTCAACTGCCAGTATTGGGCCACTCTTGAGTTGAATTATTGAGCAAGGGTCGGCTAGGGTCGTGTGGTGTGTAGCAAGATGTGGTAATCAACTGCCGGTACATGTTGCTCCTATGTAGAATCTTTTAAGGTGATGAGGACAAAACTTGCTTCCGAGTGTGTCCTTCCAGTGTTCGTCTACCCTTGGCGTGTTTTTTGGGCCGAGTTGTTGCGTTCGTCAGAAAACTTTACATCTGCCAGGGTCTACGCCTTTATCGTCGCGCGTCTGGATTGGGCGGAATAGTACATCATGAAGATGACTGTATGCGTTTGAAAGTAAAACTTAAGCTTCCGGGTTGTAACAACTATCGCCAAAGTTAGTTTTTGAATTTCTGTTAACATCAATTAGAGCTTTTAAACTGTGGAATACAACTGATAGCATCGAGGAGAGCTTTTAAATTATGGAATACAGTCGGGCCCCCAACTCTTCTTGTATGATGGTAGAGCTTATTGTCGTCCAGTCAGACTTTGAATCTCCTTCAAAGTGGTGGGGGACTTCATATTCAAGATCGCTCGGATTTGCCTTGAATAGGCATCGGCGAACTTCGTCCCAAAGTGCATGCTTTTCTGCCAGAGCGAAAGAGTCTGCTAGAGTTAGATTTTCTTTCATTATCAGTTTTCCGAAAAGTGGGTGGTTTACTGGAAGTCCTTTTTGGAAGGCTGCTCTAGTTATCAAGTCGTTGCATCCGACTATCTTTGCCTTCTCTGCTTTGAACCTCTTCACATAGTCACGAAGTGACTCTTTTGGGTTCTTCCTCAATTTGCCTTTGTTGAGGTAGTGGAGCTCTCAGCTACCTCTAACCGTGACTTGCTGGTCTAAGCTGCTATTCCATGTGTTTGGCTCGTCTATGCCCCTGATGCGGTGCGTGTAGCGCATTCCTAGCAGGCAAGCGAGTTCTTCGCAGGCTTCCGGTTGAACTTAAGCCGAATTGAGTGACTGCTTCTCTCCGTCCGTCGTGCTGCCTACTCTGATGTGAGGTGGCTGATGTTCCTTGTGAGCTTAGCCGCTAATGAATATTTCGCCTGGAAAGTTGCTCATGTTGACTATCGGAGTGTGACCCCAACTGTGAATGTATGCTCGTCTGTGGGCCTAATCGAGAGTGCACGCTCCTCCGCGCTCTAAGACGTGAGTATACACTATCTCGGGGCCCCCAATCGAGAGTGTACACTGCCTGAACGCTTGGTTCGTGGCTGGTCGGGTGGCTGCTTGTCGGGACGCTGCTAGAGAGGTTATTTGTCTGCCCTTGTCCTACTTCAATACACCTTGTCTGGGGCACGCTGCATCTTGGTGCGCTGCAAGAGTTGGTTCACCAAGGTCGTCTGCTGTGCGAGGGCACTCGTCAACTCTATGACTTGTCGAGACAAGTGATGTTCTCCATTTGGGTTGGAATAACTTGGAATGAATGCGTCTTCTTGAGCTGTGGAAGTGTGAGGTGAGATTTGAGTTGGGAAATGCCAAATCCACAGAAAAATATGGTGAAAATACTCCTGGTTCGATCGTCAGTCTGGAAATTTGGAGCCGGGATAATTGAACTAATCTTGGATCGATTTGGGCTACTTAGAAGGCCACAGGAGCAAACTGGGCCGCGGAAGCAGGTTGGGCCACTGAAGCAGGCTGTGTCATTAGAGTGGATTACTCGACGGGAGCAGGCTGGGCCGCGAGAGTGGGCTGGTCGGCGGGAGCAAACTGGGCCGCGAGAGTGGGCTGCTCGGCAGGAGTAGGCTGCTTAGAGTGTGATGCACATGGGTGCAAGGCTTGGGCTCGGCTTGGCAACACGTTGGGCTTGGAGTGACATGGCTTGGGCCGTGGCCTTGGTGCCGTGAGCCTTGGATGGCATGGCTCGGGCCGTGGTAGCGGTGTCATGGACCTCACCGCGGGTAGTGGTGACCGTGGTGGCCACCGCGGTGGTTGCCATGGTGGAGCCCCGTAGCGATGGTGCCGCTCCTATGATCACATTTAGCCTTGTGGATCCCGATCACAAGGAGAGGTTCACCATGATGGAGGTCGTGGTCCCATTTCTTGAATATTGAAATTTTCTAAATTTCTTGCAATTGTATTTCTCTTTTACGTTTTATCAAAGAATCTTTGCAAATAAAAAATTCTAATAATAAGAACGTACGAAAAATCTACAAATGGACAAGAAAATAGAAAAACCTTTTGATGCGAGAGTCTTCTACGAGTGTGTGACTCTTTTCTCAATGAAAGCACCAAATTGTGGATGCAAATTTCTTCCTCCTTGATCTTGGACAAAATAGCACTTACAAAATAACTAACACCTTTGGTTAAGGCCAAAAGCCTCACGCGCCCACGATGAATGGGGGGGGCTTTGGTCGAAGAACCTCTGATGCCAAAGTTCGAATTTAGAGAGCTTTTTGGGAGTTTTGCAAGAGTGTTGGAACCAACTTTTTAGAGAAAATGGAGTCCTATTTATAGAGCATGACCGACCCTCTTTGGAAGAAAGAGTGGCCGGCCCTAGGGTATTTTTGGGGGTGTAATGGATGATTTAATTGGTGATTAATGGATTAATTAGGAATTAATCCATTAATTAGTCAATTAACCTCCACTTAAATGGAATGTTATGTAGGTTATAAAATAATTACTTAAGATGAGGATGGATGAGAATATCTTTGAATTTGTTACCTATTTTGGACACTTTTGACTTGATTGATGAATGATTGTCCGCTGCTCGCGCATAGGAATCCCGGTATGCCTCAAGGGTATTTTTGTCCTCTTTTACCTAAAAACCCACGTGTCGCCTTATGATTATTTTTGGCTCCACAGCTGGTGTTCGTTTTTCCTTTGCTTATTACATTGTTGCAGATTGCTGGTGCAGTTGGCGGTCCAAATCCACACTCGACATTCTCGCAGCAAGGCCGTGAATTGCACAGCCGATCAAAATTTTGCTTCTTTATTAGGTACAATGCACCAGTCTTTCAGTACCCTAGTACCTATCTCTTCCTCTTTTTCTTTTTTCTTTTGTGTGTGTGTGTGTGTGTGTTCTTGAACGAAAAGGTGTTTATGTCAGTCCTAATTTTTGTATATCTTGTGCAGTTAGCTGACAGCCTGACTTTAATTATGCATCCTGCCATGAGAGGCCATAACAGTACTATTGGTGCGAAGAGTGGCCGCAGTAGAATAAGCCAGTCATCCCCTAGAGCAGTACCGCCCTCGGTTAATATTTGTCACTCAAGAAGAGGGTATTCTTTAGCATCAGCAACAACATCAAGTTGGCCATCATCAAAATTCATGAACAGCAATATTGATGATCTACCGGACTCTTTATTGGTTGAAATCTTTTGTCGACTTCCTTCCTATAAGTCTATTTCACAATGCAAGTGCGTTTCCAAGCGTTGGTGCACTCTCATTTCGGATACTCATTTTATGGGCCGTTTTCTATACCTCCAAATGGACCGTAACCAAAAGCCAATAACTACTGCAATAAATACAAAAGGGGAGGAATTCCTTAGAAGAATGTCCCCGTCCTCTCAACCGTTGAATCAGCTTTTCCAAAGACTTGTGAGTTTCCATGGTTTGAAACAAGAGCCAGTTATGGTAGGTACATATAATGACTTAGTTCTGTGCTGCGCAAGCGAGTTTAACCAGCGCGATTACTACATCTGCAATCCATATACAATCCAGTGGGTTCCTCTTCCTCCCCCACCACAAGTGTGCGAGTTTGTACTAGTGGGATTCATCTGTGATCTTCCCTACCATAACAACAAGGAAGATTATCAGCCAGGAGATATGATCCAGCTTAATGCGGATTATAGGTGCAGGGTTGTGAGATTAATGGATCCTGATGATGCCGATGACGAGGACAAGGACATAATAGATTTCTGCAACTTCAAATTCATCGACATGAGAGATTTCTGCATAGTCAAAGTGCAGATCTTCTCTTCTGAGACTGGTGAATGGAAGGAGACAACTGTAAGATCCGAGAGAACTGTAACATCCGTGTACAACTTTACTTTGGAAATGATGAGTGTCTGTACTGGCGTTGCTTCCAAACGAATGCTGTATTGGATGGGCAATGACGATGACATTCTTATTCAGTTGGATCCGTTCATGATTGACAAGAGTGCTAGTGCTACTTTATCTACCTGTTATAGACACCGTATCAGGAATGAGTGGGACGCTCTTCCAATGAGGTGCATAGCAGCGTATGATGGGGGTGTGCGGATGTGCAACTAGGACTATGTTTCCGGCAATCTGTCTATTTGTGAGTTGAAGGAAGAAGAAGAAGAAGAAGATCCGAGGGTGAGTATCCATTGAGGATCAAAGAGTTTGTTTGTGAAACTTAAGAAGAGGGTTTATTTGGTGGATGAAACAAGGGTTGTGATAGGTCCATAGACAGAGATTGAGGGGGTATTTTTCGACCAAAATAACGAGGATACCTTGTATATGATAGTAGATACGAAGAAGTTCCATGTTTGGATAAAAGATATTATCAGGTGCAACATTGTAACCGGAGAGGTGTCAAAGATTGTTGGAAACAGAAAATTTAATTGTTTCAGATTCTTCCCGTGATCCCATGGTGGCCGACTCCAGTCCCTCGACTAGCGCAAGGTGCAATATCCGAATAGCGCAGAGGTGTCAAAGATTGCATTGCTACAAACAGAAAAGTAATTTTTTTCAAATTCTTCCGGGCCGTTTGAAAGCTTATGTTTCCTTCTTGTTTGATGGGTTCGATGATGAAGTTTGCTACGCAGTGGACTCAAACAAGTTAAGCTGGAGATGCATAGGAAATTGGCCGGCGGAATGGGGGTTGGCATTGGCATGAATGTAGAGATTTATGCTTGTGGTTCGGGGCAAGAAATCAACTTGGCGAAAAGCTCAATTTTTTTTGGGTCCAAGACTCCAAAACGGAACAAGGGTAAAATTGAGGAAGTCTTAGGAATTCAAAGCAAGATTGGATTCGGGAAGTATCTTGGTCTTCAGGCTGATTTTGGGCACTCCAAGAAAGCTGTTTTTGTGGAGGTCAGGGACAAGATTGAAGGCCGTATGGCAGGTTGGGCTGAACAGTTTCTTTCTCAAGCGGGGAAGGAGATACTTATTAAAGTTGTAGCTATGGCACTGCCAAACTACGCTATGAGCTGCTTCAAACTCCCAATTGGGGTTTGTAGGGATATTGAAAAAGCCATCAGAAACTATTGGTGGAGATGAAGTGATCAGCGCAAGGGAGTTAATTGGATTGCGTGGGACCGATTATTGAAGAAAAAGAATGTTGGCGGCCTGGGATTCAAGGACATCCAATGTTTCAACCTTGCTTTCCTGGCTAAGATTGGATGGCGGCTAGTCCAAAATCCGACGTCTCTCCTTGCTCTTGTGTTACGAGAGAAATACTTCCAAGGGAAAAGCTTTACTGAAGCTTCTAGGGGGAAGAATACCTCGTGGGGCTGGAAAGGGATCTTTGAAGCTCGGAAAGTTTTATTGCAAGGTTTAAGATGGCGGGTGGGAAACGGCGAAAGCTTCAGGATTAGGGAGGAACCCTGGTTTCCTAAACCTACTTCGTTCAAAGTTATTCCGAGAAATTCTCTTGCGGCAGCTAAAGTCTGCGATCTAATTGATTCGAACCTTATGACTTGGAAGGTGGATATTTTCTCTGATGGCTTTGATCAAGAGGATGTGATTCCTATCCTGAGCATTCCTTTAAGCCATTCTCGGCACTGTGATAGATTGGTTTGGCACCACACTCTGGATGGTGAATATTCTGTTAAAACTGGCTATGGCGCTGCTCTGTACCTCATGGAAAACGCTGACTTGGGGAAAAAAGGCCGTGGAGGACCCAGTGACGCGTCCTCGCATCTGAAATCATGGAAGCAGGTCTGGTCTTTGATGGTACCCAACAAGATTAAGGTCTTCATCTGGAGATGCTGCAACAACGCCTTGGCTGTTAGACGGAACCTCAAACGACGACACATGCGGGTTGATAACGTTTGTGGGGTCTGCAATAAGGTTAATGAATCTGAAAACCACCTCTTCTTCCACTGTGATTTCAGTTATTCATTTTGGTTCGGTTCCCATCTTCATTTTAACTCCTTAATTCTGGAAGGATCTGATTTCCTGGAGAGCTGGGAAAATTTTTGTAACCAGGTTAAGGACAAAGAAAATGCTAGTGAATTATGTCAGGAATTTGCTTTTGGCCTGTGGAGACTATGGAAAAATAGAAACGAGATCGTCTTTAAGGGGATCTACCGACAGCCTGCTGAGGTCCTGGAGATGTGGAGGAAGAACACCTATGAATACAAGGCTGCCCTGACTATGGTTTGTACTGAGGACTGCCTTTCTGCCACTGAGCCTAATCAATCTCCTCAAAGCTCTTGTGAACAGTGGCAGAAACCAAGTTTTGGTACTATCAAAATCAACACTGATGCTGCCTGGTGCAAGTATACCTTGCGCTCCAGGTTGGGATGGCTGGGGCGCGACTTTGCTGGTATTCTCCAAGCTGCTGGAGGCTCCGGAGGTGTCTACTCGCATAGTGCAGCGTCTGCTGAAGCCTCTGCTATCCGTGAGGCACTAAAAATGTGTATTGACCATGAGTTTCAGCAGGTGATTATTGAGTCTGACGCTAAGACTATTATCCGGATGATTAGGAAGGAAGTGGCTCCTGATTTCAGTATTGAATGCATTCTTGGTGACATCGAGGTTATGGCGGGTAGGCTGAAAGCTGTGGCTTTCAACTATGTGCCTAGAGTCTGTAATCACTCGGCTCCCTTGGTGGCCAAATTTGTGTTTAAGGAGGGTAGAACTTTTAATTGGGACTGTATTGGGCCAGATTTTCTGTTTAATTCCCTGGCTAAGGATGTAAACCTTTCTATTCGTCTTTAATATATTTCTATCTTTGGGAAGAAAAAAAAAGCCGTCGTCTTGTTAACTCATTATGCTTTATTTTATTTTCTTTGCTTCAATTTCAATAACTCATTCCGCTGTATTGCACTTTCGCCCATATGATTTTGTCATTGTTAAGTGACCATTTTGACTTTTAATGTACATCTCTAGTCTAATTAGAATTTCAAAATAAGTAAGACCTCATTTGGAAATGTATTTAAAATGGCTGAAAGCGTTTTGATGAAAATATTTTTAGAACAAATTTTTAATAAAAATGCAAGTATTTTTAGAATCCAAAAACATTTTAATTAAAAACACTTCCAGTCATTTTAAAAATATTTTCAAATAAGCACTGAGTTAGTTAAATGACTAGAGAAGGTGGTTTTTATTTCTATTTTTTATACAAAAATCTCATTCTACACTTTAAACTTTCTATATTTGGAAAAGAAAAAAAACAATCACAATTAAGTCACATTAATATTTTATTGAGAGATAAAAATAGAGAGGAAGGAAGAGAGGGAAGGGAAGGAGAGAGGAGTGATTTAGAAGGAGAGAAAATCTTAATCCAAGTTAAGAGTGGTATGGTGGGTGGTGGCGTGGACTTGACTCAATTACTCTCTATTTGGTTTATTCCTTTTCAAAATCCGTTATTCCACCGTAACTTCCTTCTTCCTCTTCCCCTCTTCCTGTTGCCGACGAACACAGAAAAGCTGGAGAGAGAAAGATAGGTAAAGGGAGATCGCGTTGGACTGGTCTTGCTCACAAGTAAAAATGGCTTCCACGGAGGGTATAGTACCAATAACCAGGGCTTTTCTCGCTTCCTACTACGACACATACCAATTCCCCCCTCTCTCAAACGACGTCGCTCGCCTCTCATCCGAGATTCGATCCTTCACCGCTGATTTGCTCCGCCACTCTCCGGCGGCTCAAGGTCTTCGTAATTTCAAAACCCTTTCGAAAATTTTACATATTTTTGCTAAAGTGATCAACTTTTTCCAATTTGTTGCTTTGCAATCTCTAAAATTCAATATCTTGCATAAGGAATAAATCGAATGGGTTTGATTTTTAGGCGAGGAGAGATTGTTAGTGAGTGAATTGGAGAGTGAACCTCCCCATAAAGTCGACGAAAACATGTGGAAGAATCGAGAGCATATGGAAGAGATACTATTTTTGCTTGAAAAACCCCATTGGCCTCAAACAGTAAGTCTAAGCTAAGTTAATGTAAGCCGTTTTTGCTGCGAAAGATGCTGCCTTTTCGTTGTGTTTTGATTCGTGTTTCTTTCGGCAGCTTCGAAAGCAGTCCAGTCCTGATGATGCTGAACTTGCTACTGTAATTGATCGCCTCCACCAGAAATTTCAAACCAGTTTGAAGACATTGGAGACTTTCCAAGCGAAAAATTCCGAACGTGTGTTCAACACGGGTAGTTCCCTCTCACTTGCCCGTGTTGTGTTTCGATGAGTTATTCATGAATTTTCTATGGTCGTAATTGAATTTCTGAATGTGCTGTCTGCAGTTATGACTTACATTCCCCAGGATTTTCGGGGAAGGCTCATCAGACTACAGCGGGAGCGTTCAGAGAGGAATAAGCAAGCAGAGGTTGAAGCTTTGGTTAGTTCTGGAGCAACTATACGTGAACGTTATGCTCTCTTGTGGAACCAACAAATGGAGAGGTAAGCCTCCTTTCGTTTGCCAATCAAGTGAAAAGCAACACGTGCTCCACCTCACATTCTACTCGGCCCAAAAACTTTTCAGGAGGAGACTGTTAGCGCAGCTTGGTTCTGCAACTGGTGTCTACAAGACGCTTGTCAAGTACTTGGTGGGGGTTCCACAGGTATGATCCTCTCGGCCTTTGCTTGCCACATTATTGGCTGGATTTGCCTACTGCACCTTATGCTTTGTATGGACCCGTATATCCACTGCTGGTTTGTTCATTTTCATGGTTAATATTCTTAATGGTGTGATCAATAATTAACAGTTTGAGTTGCCTGTCTACCTAGATTTCTTGTTTTGCCTTAGTATGTATTAGTGAGAGCGTAGTTATTTGATGGAACTTCAGTTTATATATTTGTAGATGAATTTAAGTATATTTTACTGATTCCATGTTATAGATTGTCGATCATTGGTAACTGTTCCTGCACTTCCTTTTTGATGCAGGTTTTACTTGATTTTATTCGCCAAATAAATGATGATGATGGGTAAGTTTTATTGGGGGAGTAGTTTGATTGCATTTCCTATAGTAATGAATGTCTTATACTCTTATTGTATCCTTCATTAATAGGCCCATGGAAGAGCAAAGACAACGTTATGGACCACCCTTATACAGCCTTACAACTATGGCCCTTCTTATACGACTCTTTATTTCGTTGTCTTGGGGGCGATTTGAGACTAGAAAATTGTGAGAATCTTTTTACCTTCGGTTGTTATGTTCAAGATGTAATTCTATTGTTTTTAACGGTGACACTTTCATTTGTTTTATGAATTGAGAAGAAGCAAGCAAGAGTTAGCTGTCTTGGAAGAAGTTGTTGATGTCTACACCACTGAATTTGTAAGGTTTATTACGTTCATCAGGTATTACTCCTTTTTCTGTTTTGGATTGGGTAACTTTAATTCCATATGTCATCCTGACGATAATGATTATTATCTCCGTCATTGTATTAATCACTTGCATATTGGTTTTGAGGTTTTAATTTGGGAGATTTTATTGGCACTCCAAAAAAGTTAATGTGCACTCCAAACTTTCTATATTTATAAACTGAGGGTGGTGCTATTACACACCCCTTTTTACTTCCCACACCCCCTCTTAATTTCCAGCCGTCAGATCGAATGAATTGGAGAAGATCAAATGGACAGAAATTAACAAGTGTGTGGGAGGTAAAAACGGGTGTGTGGATAGCAACACCCTAAACAAAAATACACTTGTGAGGAGTGCACAATTACTTTTTTGGAGCGCCAGTAACATCGCCCTTTCAATTTATATACCCCTTCCTTTTGCTAAGGGTTTGATTTGACTATCCTTTTGATCTGTAAACACCTGTAGAAGTAAGAAATTGCTAATCATGGTTGCTTGCTTGTGTATTATAGGCATGATAGTACTCACACACTTACACATCCAAAATAAAAGCAGTGTTGTCATATTGGGCTGCAAGCCTGTTTTTCCTTTGTCCTGCTGCTAGGTTGCGCTTATTCCTATATCAATTTACGTATGCATTTTTTTCAGTGAGGTCTTTGCAAATTCCCCCTTTTTTATCCCAGCAGAGGTTGCGGGCGCATTACAAGGAAGGTGGGGCAATGAGACTCTAGTTTAGTTCTTTTTTACTTGTTTAAATTATCTTCTGTCATTTTGAATTAAAACTTTTGTTAATTTCTTCTGTATAGGAATAACGATGATTACCAAGAGACCAGTGTTCCAGCTGGGAAAATTCATGAGGTTTGTTTATTTATATCTTCTCGTGATACTTGTTCTTTTTCCTCATGACGTCGTGCTTAGTGTTCACATGCATGGGGGTGTAATTCTATTGATTTATTTCTTAACAATTGTTGCCGTTTAACTAATACCCAGCCGGTAATTAATGTGGCTTCATTACTCTTATAGGTTTCATTGGCTGTGGACGCAATAAATTCATATATTGCTTGGGATTTCTCGCTTGTACAAGGGAAGATAAACTTGGTATTGTTCTAAAGCATTGTTGGGATTTCTCGTTTGCTGCTTTATGCAAAATTTATGACAACGTACATCCCATACTGATATTTATGTTTGGTGGTCAGGATATTGGATTTAGTGTTGAGTATACAAATCCTTCTGGGCAAAAATCTGTAAGTTTAACGATGACGTGTCAGTTATTAATTACTATGTTCACTTCATTCTTTTCCTCTTCAACCCTTGTTTCGTTGTTTCTTTTCACTCTCTTGTTGCTCTTTCTAACTTATTTGTTTTCTTGTAATAACATTGGGGGCATTGCTGCTTTTACCACAGCTCATTTTACCTTACCGACGTTTCGAGTCTGACCAAGTAAGTTTTGCTATTTCTGGCTATTTGTGGTGTTAGAACACCATTTTTCATATTAATGTCCTGGCTTCAACATATATGTTCTTTTACAGGGAAACTTCTGCACATGCGAGGCGGGAAACTACAAACTGATTTGGGACAATTCCTATTCAAGTTTTTTTAAGAAGGTGCGCAGACATGTTTCTGTATCTTGTAGATGTTCTGTTTTTGTTTTGCCTCGCCGCTTTACATATTATTCTTGCCTGAAAACAAGCGGGCCTTAGATGCTGCTTGAAAACTTCACTTTGAAGTTTGAACCGTTAAGTTGCGTTGGATCATATCTCGTTGTCAACAGAGTTGGCCTCTTTTGTTTATATTCTGTTACGTTTCTTTTCAATAATCCTATGCAACTACATTCAGTGGCTGCTAAGTCTCCATCTCTAACAAAGTAGCTAAAGTAGGTCAGACGACTTTATTCTCAACTTTGAGAGATCGAAAGCAAAATCTGATCTTTTTTCAAACTTTATTATGAATTGGTCGCGTTTGGACTCTACATGTTTCATTGTTATCTTTTGGTGCCCTTTTGTGTGTGCCGATGTTCAATATCGGTATTTTCCTACATTTATATCTTTTCATTTGCTGGAATATAGGTGCTGCGCTACAAGGTAGATTGCATACCGCCAGTCACAGAGCCGGTTGAACCCGCGACTGAAGCTGAAGAATGACTGGTTTAGCGTCTGCGCAGATTGAAGAGTGGATACTTTATCTTCACGCCAGATTGGTGCTATTCGTGATTTCTGTCAGCATTGAATTGTACCATGTTATTCATTTCGTTTTTTTACGTTGCGTTCTCCTGAGGTTTGGATATCCAGATTGGTTTCCTTCATCTGGAGGGCGTGCGATGGTTGAAGGTACAGAATGTTGTATTATAAATCTTTTGTATATTACCTATTTACGCGGCTATCAGCCCGAAAATTTGATTCAGCAGCCAACCATTTATTATTTGTACACTAACTAAGCAAGTTTAAAAGTCGAAAAAAGCATTGAAATCCAGCAGTTCAACATGACCAAAACTATGCTACAATCAACAAATTACAGTTCATGTGAAGGCGCATACTCGCTTTGCCGAGTCAAGGGTGTTTGATAGAAGCATGGCAATTGTCATGGGTCCAACTCCTCCAGGCACTGGGGTGATGGCTGATGCCACCCGCACAGCTTCTTCGTAGCAAACATCTCCGGTGAGACGGTAACCATACTCACAGCTTTGGTCCTGCCAATACGTATATGTCAATTAACATACGGAAAGTAAGTAATAAAGCAGCAGTCATTTTGTTTTGCCAAATTCAAACTTTTAATTAAAAAAAGGTGCAAGAAAACTGGATGCTGCTATGGCGTTGCCATTAGTTGATCAATATAACAGAAGCTTAATCAACATTATCCAATCGTGGTATCTATTCGATTCTCTAACGTTATAACTTAACGGATGGAGGAGTCTGGTATTTACCTCAACTGGAGTAGTTCCAATGTCGATAACAACTGCTCCAGGCTTCAGCCAATTTCCACGGACCAGATTAGGCACTCCAGCAGCTGCGACCACAATGTCGGCTTCACAGGTGATATGTTCTGGGTTCTTTGTGAACGCATGTACAATGCTGACTGTTGCATGGTGCCTCTGCACACAATTTGAAGAAAATTATACCTGTACATTAGCGATCTATGGATTGTTTACTATTAATTTCATTTTTGAAAGAATATAATATCACCTGCAGGAGCAGTGATGCTGGAAGTCCGACAATGTTACTTCTCCCAATCACAGTAGCTTTCTTCCCCGCGATTTCCACACCGGACCTGAGCAACAACTCAATGCAACCCTTGGGAGTGCAGGGAATGAACAAAGGCTCCCTTCCTCTCATAGCTAGATTTCCCATATTAATCGGGTGGAAGCCATCGACATCTTTCTCTGGACTCAGCACATCCAAAACTCTTCCCTCATCCAAATGCTGTCCCAGACAGTTTGTTGTAAGTCATCCATACAACAGCAGCAAGTTCTGACATGTAATGCATCAAAACCTCAACTATTTAGTTGCCAACTTGCCACACGTGATCTAAGAGTAATAACTATCCACTAGGGTGCTCAAGGGTCAAGTCTCAAGTTCGGCGGGTGGTTGTACTCTTCCAATGAATTCAACTTTGTCAACAAGGGATCTCACAAGCTTGAAACCAAACGTACGGGCCTGCAATCCCAAAGTGACCGAAACTTTGAAATTGTTGGATTAGCACAATCCAGACACCATTTTGCTTGAAATGTGCTGTGGTTTTTAAGGGAACTGAATTCTAAAATGGGGAAGCTTCCAATCGGTGGGTGATTGTGTGATGGATTTAGGCTTTAAAGCCTATCCCACCCAGTTTTTGAGTCAAGCAAGATCCCCAATAAAGGGGCATCCCCTTGAGTGTTGTAGTTTCAGGTAAAGTACTTATTAGTAATAGCTAACAAGTAAGTTTGTTTTATCATTCTTAATAAAATGATCGTTCTAGTTAATCACCTATGTTTAAGATTCAAATTATCTCGGAATTGGAGAATCATGACCATCTACTACATTTTCATTGGGGAAATGAATTATTTGTAGAGAAAATACAACATAACATATATAACTTCAATTTTAGTCTAGCTCTATATGCATCCTTTACTCTCAGAACAGCATATTGCACAAAATAAAGCTTAAAGAAGTATTGGCACAGATTAAGAAATTACTTGTGGTAGAACAGATTAAGAAATTACTTGTGGTAGAGGAAGTTGTACGAGAATACCATGAACTGAGGGATCCACATCGAAACAAGATAAAGCACCAAGAAGTTGATCTTTTGTACACTCTTCAGGTAGCTGAGTAACCATTGATTTGATTCCAACTTCTTCACAAGCCATCACCTTGTTTCGGACGTAAGTCTGCGAGTCCCTTCTGTGGCCCACCACAATTACAGCCAATCCAGGAACCATTCCAATGCTCTCCTTCATCCTCCTCACCTCACTGCCTATCCTTGATCTAATTTCATCCGCTATCGATTTCCCATCAATCACAGCAGCTTTCTGCTCGTTTGCTGAGGTGGGCATGAAAACGAAGATTGAAATCATTAATGCATTATACTATAACGAAATACCACAAATCAAAGTTCCAAAATTTTGGATTTTCTGGGACAATCAAGTACCACTCCATTTACTCAAAATATTGAAACCTTCAATACATAACACCATTACAAAGGAAACCTTCTTTGTGCTTCTTTACGCATATCAGTATTGTCGAAAATGTACAGATAACATGTCAGGTAGCTTTTGTTGGCGACAATGATATGGACACATTAACGAACGAACATCAAATACAACTTAATTTACCCAAAAGAAATATCGAAACTCTAACACATAATACTGTGATGAACTAACACAAATCAAAATTTTAGGAACTGGGTTTTCTACAAACCATCAAATACCACTTAATTTACTTAAAATATCGAAATATTAACACATTAAACACTACAACAAATGAAATGGAAGCAGATAAACAGAGGAAAGCTAACCAGCAGAGATGGGAAAGCAGGAAGCTTACAGAAACTCAAAGGGGAAGAAAACCCAGATTGGGCAGTGGCGGGAGCCCAATCGTCAGGTATGTCTAAGGAGACGAGAGGAGGAGAGATGATAATCGGGTGGCCGTCGTCGTTTCTCAAGGTGGTCTGAGCTCCGCTGCAGCCTCTGCTTCCCGCCGGAACTCTGGTTCTGAGTCCGTTCCCCCATGGCAATGCCACTCGTGGCATCATTGCTCTGCTTTTGCTCTACTGTTCCTAATTGTTCTCTACCCCCTTTGGCTGCTACTTCATTTGCGTCTTTCTCCTCTCGACTCTCCTTTCTTTGCGCATCACCATTTGCACACACAGAGATTTTGCTTATCTGCAAAAAGGCAGAAGGCCCAAATGCCTTGTTAATATCTTTAAGGCCCAATGGATTGGACCAACCAAGCCAACTGAGCAAGCCCATTCTACCTGCTCTTACTCATATTCCACATAGAAAAGTGGACCCACAAAAGGCCGAAGCTTTGGATTTGGATCCCGTCCAGATCCAAATTGTGGGGATCCTGAGGATCCTCACATTTTAACTGTTTATCGTACATCATGCAGCTATAAATCATTCTGAATTTTTTTATTTAAGATTAAACTCAAATAGTATCTAACGAAAACTGATTACACGATGTACAATGAATGACTATGATGTGAGAATCCCTAAGATCTTTATCCGCTTTGACATTCCCTCAGAATTTTACTCCTACATTATTGTTCCATGGAGAAAAGTGGGTCCAGCCGTCCATACGCTTGTTTATGATCAATCCATTACAAACATATTGAGCCCACTAAGTTTGAAGAAAATTTTGTATTAGTCTATGTTAACGTTTTAGAGACACGGATCAGATTTCATAGCTAATCGTATTGATATTGTCGCTACTTAATCATTTTTGCAATCTATAGGTGGCGTTTTTATGGAAATAACATCAATGCAATTAGATAGTGGCCGAGCCACTAAGGGATCATAATAGTCCTTGACCCATACTGCCTTTGATTTTCTTCTTGCTACTATAACAGATGTTGCTACTGCATATCAGTCTAATACTCTTAAAATTCAAGTGTATTCTCAATCCAAACTCTTTTCGTTCCAGGCCAAATCTCATTTTTCTCTCCATCACTCTTATTGTGGTGCAGTCTTCACTTCTCCTCCTTATTCTATCAACTTTTCTTTGGCTTTAACTTATATATATTTTTTTAAATTATTGTTTACTCTTGACCTCATTCGAGTTTCTAGATTTGTGCAATAGTTTTAGTTCTCTCTATCAAATTTAGGTCTTTCCATTTTTATGCAAATTACTTTTTATGTAAATTACTCCAATCTCTCATGTTCTGAGTTCAATTATCTATGTATGTGTGGCCCTCCCACACATAAAAACTTGGCTCCGCCACTACAAGTAAAAATAACTATGCATTGTAATTTGTTTTGTAAGATGACTATATGGGAATTTGTACTTTATTTGACGGTCCAAAAAACTATGTCATCCATACGTCCACACAAATAACTTAGCAGAACTCTTCTAGTCTTCTGTATTGCATCTAACCACGTATGTAGGCTAGTTTTAACAACTCAATTAGTTGTATGTGTACAAAAGACGTTGTCGTTGAGGTTAACAGAAGAATTTCTCCTAATATACTAGAAATAAATATCTTAACACTTTCCAGCATAATTCATTCAACAGATTGAGATGAGATCGTTTCCCTTTTTGCAAATCATAGTTACACACATGTTTTCAACTGTAATTAACACGTAATAGTAGGAATAATTACTTGCAAAGAAGGGAGCCAAGTATTTTCCTTTCACTGTTTAACTTAAACATCTGGTATAAGTACTTTTTCTTTCTTTTGGGTTCTAAATCAAATACTTTTCCCTAATATATGTATATATACAGTGGCGGAGTCAGCACGAGCCATTGGTTTGTCCATGACCTCAACAACTTCAAAAACTCCATGTATATATATTTGTATGTGTATTGTATTTGACCTCTATAAACAGCTAGGAAAAACTAAATTACAACATTCTCTTCCTACTTCTTCTATTTTTTCTATCATCCTTGTCTTCCCTTTCTCTATTCTTGTGTACAATTCTTTTGTGCCCACCTCGATGAAATGCCACAAGGCTTGACAGTCCTCAACATCTCTCCACAATTTCCTATAGCCACCCTCAACAAGTCTCTACAAGTCATAGTGTTGTTGGCATAAGCCCTCGGTAGATGTTGGCAAGAATCGACAAGTTCCTAACATGCTCTCGACAAAATGATACACTTAAATTTTTTGGTCAAAATTATCCCCATTATTTGAAAATCCTAGCTCCGCTACTGTATATACTTATAGTTGAAATTAATTTATGATCTACACGTTTTAGGATGACATGCTTGTTTCAACATTTCAAATCTTCCAAGGAAATAAAGAAGTAACAAAAATACAAAGACAAATGTAAAACAAGAAGACGAACAAAAAACCAGCAGTAAAACAAACTCTGTATGTGCATGGGTAGACATGAGAATCTCCCCTTTAGGGAAGCATGGAGATATTATCGTGGAATCACTCAAATGTAATTTTCTTTCCAACTCATCTCTCTTTTCATAATATAGCAAAAAATAGATTATATTTGCATGGATCAGCGCGTATATGCCCACGTCAAATCAATCAAGTCGACTCCTCGACAGATGATAAAAGATATGTTCTTATCAAATTCATACATAAGAGAGAGAAAGAGGGAGGGAGAGAGGGACACAGAGAGAGAGAGAGTGGACATATTGAAAGTTTTTGTAGGTGATTTATGAATATTGCTACTATATGATGAACAGCCAGCGGCAAGTTTTGGCCTATGCTTTGAGCCACATTCTAAATTTGATGTTAAAGTTTAAATGGATGCCTTTGTTGTGTTGTTAAGGCTCGAATGTTTTGGTACAATTGGTGCGTCTTCTTCCTATCAAATGCAGATTATCGCCTTCTGCATCAATATGTTTTAACCTATATAATTTGTTCATATTGTTCTATACATCATCAATCCATGTGACTTGCCTCAGTTTTGATCAATCGCTTTGATAATATTAACATGACAATATGACGTTGCCTGCACTGCCCACTCCACACCGCTCCCTTTCACAAATTTTTTAATGATGTTTTATCGTGTGATGAAAGAGATAGATACAAAATTGTGTGTAATCTGTTGCATGAGATAATTACTTTCCTGTTCCACATAGGTATTGGAAATCATATATATTATGTATTATTATACACACATATTTATGTAAGCAATGATGGTTTGTGTGGGAGAAAAAAAATTAAGCATCAAGTAATGAGCCACTTAATTTCCATGTATCCTAATTTCTTAAACTTGTGAGAGTGGCAACATAACACCCACTACCATGCATGGCACGTGAAGAAAGATGAGGAATGTGAAACTTGGTGCCAGATGTAGGGGAATTTGGCATCGAGAAAGACTTTGATGCCTATACAATGGCACCTTAACCCACCAGCACTTGGGAGAGAGGGATATGAGATTATTTTGCATTTTATTGCAAACTTTATGAACAAGCAAATTTGAGCGTCAAATCGTTTTCTTGCAAATATCAACCTTTTTCTTTATTGATGGCAGGCAAAGATGATGTTGTAGGGTTTCTCAACAAGGCTACTAAATTATTGGAGGACGTGAAACTTTGTGCTCAAACAATTAAAACAAGAAATATTATATTTTAAACTAATTTAAACAAAAATAAAAATTCGAACTCAAATACATAAATGATCACATCCGGTCTACGGAATATAATCGTACGCCTGAGGAATGAGAACTAACTAAACCGAGATTAACCTGTGGTTGAAACATGAAACATGAAATATTCAAATTTGACGGCCTCCATATGTTTCTAGGGTTTTGAATGGAAGTCGTCATTGGTCAACACGTTACTTTTTGGGCCAAACATGTCTTTTCAAAGGCCAAGAGTGATAATTGGGTACTTATTGGCATCAAAAGTTGGATGGGATGTTTGATGTGGTTTAAGTTACAGCGTTCATACATACAAAAGCTGAATGCATGGAAGTCTTACACCGTGGGGTAAAGATTATGGCACATCACTGTTACCTCCAAAAAAAGGTTTTTGTTGTCACCTTTGTAATTATATGTAATCAATCTTACACATGTAATCACTATACCGTTCACCTCTTTACAGATGTAATCAATTTTCTTAACGACAAGAAAATTTAGACATAAAAAAACTAACATATTTGTTCGTCTGTATCATAGAAGGTATCAGTTTTATATACCCAAATAATATTGCATTTTCTAATGCGTACTGTGAAATTAGCTAGCTAGTTACATAGTATATTATCACACTGTCATTGACACCAATAGCGAATAGGATACTTGTGTTGAGAGTTGTTCCACATCGGTAAGGGACAAAATTTGCTATGTGCTTATATGATCTTGGGTTTGGGCTACTCCTCATATTGTCAATTGGTTTTATGGTGGACCCTCAATTTCATCAAGGTAACAGAGCAGGTTGTTCTCGTGTGAAGCCAAACGGCCACACGCGCTCCACGTCACCCAATTGTTGTTTACGTGTAGGCTTGAAAATCCGCCACAAGTGCGGGGGCGTGTTGAGAGTTGTCCCACATCGGTGAGGGACAAGATTTGCTATGTGCTTATATGATTTTGGGCTACTCCTCATATTGCCAATTGGTTTTATGGTCGACTCTCAATTTCATCAACTTGTAGCGCACACTAACCTATAGTGTGTTCTAAAAAAAGTTAGACACAAAATTAGCATAATTGTTCGTTTGTATTACAGAAGGTATCAGTTTCGTACACCCAAATAACATTGCATTTTCTACTATGTATTGTGAATTTTAGCTATCAGAGAAGTTATCAATTTCGTACACCCAACTAACATTGCATTTTCTAATATGTATTTTGAAATTTAGCTAGCTAATTGCATGGTACATTAGCACACTAGCACCGACACAATAGCGAATAGGTTACTTGTTGCACACAGTAACCTATAGTGCGTTCTAAAAAGAGAGTGAATCAAAATCTTATTATAAAAAACTATTTCTGAATATAGTGACATTTTTCGAAGCTCGACTGGACCAAATATAATCCCTGCACTGATTGCGGTCTGGGGATTGAGTTTGTAACCGTGAGTTCGAATTATTTGAAAGGTGAAGATGCTAAGTTAGACCAAAAACACCAACACCTGTCAGAATATTCCACATCGTCCATGTCTCAACGGACCCAAACCAAATGGAATTCTGAGGCCCTATCTCTATCTATCTGTCCTCCAAATACAGAGAAAAGAGCTAGCATAGTAGGTGTGCCATGTCATCATCATGAATGTCATACTCGTATCAAACAAATGTAATTTCTGTAAAAATCTTCCTACAATAGCATTTTCCAGATTTTGTTTGTCAACTTGCTGGGTTTGATCTTTCCAGTTTTAAAATATGAACACTAATAAGCTGTTCATAGAAGAAAGAAAAGGCATTTGTCAATAATTTTCAGAAGGACTAGAGTCTTACGGTGTCATACTATTACAACATTAAATTATATTTGAGGATGTGAATAAATGTCTCACATTGGAAGTCTACTAAATCCTGTTGCTTCTAAAGAATTGGAGTACTTATCAACTTGTTGATGAATTTTACGTTGGAATCTCAAGTTCATTATATCAGAGCCTGGTTACTCTATGACAGATGATATCCTCTAATTTCTTGCGAATGTTTCCTGATTCACCGAGATTCTCCATAATCTCTGATTTTCCTGTATCATTAAAACATTCCCTTTTTGTATTCATTGAATAGTATTATACTTGTAAATTAAGCAATTGTCCTCTAAATAATCCAATGATAATTCACCATTCAGATCATACGCTAAACAGCCACACGTATTATACATTACCCCTTTTGTAATGTGACTATTGTCCATGTACGTTAGATTTAAAATTAGCCGATAAATTTTATATTGGAATCTAATTTTTTTATAATATCAGATCCAGGTTGACCTACATATAAGTCAAACGGCCGCACGTGGAACATAGTCGTTCAATTTGTGTTGGCCATGTACATTAGGTTTAAAATTAGCCACACACAACGTGGTGAGGATGTGAAAAGATGCTCCACATTGGAGGGGATAGAACAAGAACAACGAGAGGAAAAGGAAAAAGAGGTGCAGAAAAGAACAAGAACACAGAAACTTAGATAACGAGACATGCATGCATGGTGAATGGTGATTGATGAGTAAATTAAAAGAACAATAGAAAGTGGGAAAAAGGTAAAACAAAAAGCTGATGAGTTGGGATTCATTCAGAATTGTGTGAAAAGGACCAATGTGGTCGAGATCTTCACATCTCAAAAACTGAAGGGAATGCTCGTGAGTGATGTGTCTCTCTTTCACGTGTTCTTAGGTTGTGACTGTGTCAGCAACGTCAGAAATGTAGAAACAGAAGAAAAGGAAGAGAGAAAGAGTTCGAGAGGACGACGGTCCAAAAGACAAATAACTTTTTACATGCAATGCCTTGCATCTATCTATCTAATTACTGTTCGAACTCCATCTTTTATTAATTAGATAGTTATTTACAGTAAATTATTTAATCTTTTGATCTCTTTCTCTAATTATGTATTAGGGATTCAAACAAGTCAGCCTACTTTTTGGTGATAGAACGTGCTGCTTTTTGTTCGTATCTGTTTTTGGTTCTCTAGCTGCCAGTTCTCGAGACATATTTCACTGTAAAAGTGGTTCCATAATTATACAATGTCATACTAAGCGGCTGCTTCTAAACTTTTAAGATCCGTATGGATCTGGAATTGGTTTTGTATGAAACCCTTCTACTTATAACAGTTTGGAAGCGTTTTTTAAAGAAGTACATGGACTTGTCTTAAAAACGTTTTTTAAAGAAGTACATGGACATGTCTTAGAAGTGATTTTGGTCATCATAAAGGGTTTTTCTCAAACAATCTCTTAAGCTTATTCAAGAAATTATTTATTCAACAAAATGCTAAACATTATTTTGTACTTGCACCAATTATTTTTTTACGTCCATGATATAATAAGAAATAACAAAAAACTATTATGAACTTTCCTAGTTTAAGTGTGATTGTGTAAATCCTAGATTAGATTTGATTCTATTTATTCTTTCCTATATGGACATGTATTCCTTGGGGATGAAGGATTTCTTCTCTCTCTTATTACTATAAATAAAGGTATTGCGCAGGGGGAATAATACATCCTCAACACACACATTCCCTTACGATTCTACAAACACATCTCTCCTCTCTCTCTCTCTCTTCCCTTGATAAAATAGGCTACAACAAGTTATCAGCATGCTCCTACCGCTGCGCTTAGGAATCTGACGTTGAAGATTTTTTTTCGGCATCAAACTAGTTCACCATATCATCACGCAATCAGGTTCTTCCAAAACAATAGTTTTTATCTCAATATTTTTGCAACCCTGATAGCATGAACATTCACCATAATGCATGACCCAACTTTACGTTTTTCGAATTTTAGATTCTACATAAATTGTGTAGGCATTATATTCATAATTTTTGAATTATGTGAATTTGATATTGCCATGAATTGCATCAAATATATGTACATGCATTAAACTATTGAATTGAATTGAATATGCTTGAATAAGCATTGAATTGAAAAGAAAAAAAAACTAAAATCGAAAACCCTAAGGGTTCTTCGAACCCGTGACCTCTAACACCACTGGGCTCACACGAGCCCACCTTGGGCTATGAAGCACTGGAGCAAAACCCTTTCCCATCTAAGAATATGCCTTTTGGCATCGAACCCTAACACTTGGCACCGCCCGTAATCGGCCACGGCTTCACCGCTGTCGTTCCTAAGAAATCACGACATGTAGTCGTGTTTAGGACCTCACCATCATTGGAGACGATGAAATTTTCGTAGAAATCCTATGGATATTGAAGAAATTTTTCGACGGACTCTTCGAATCCTCACCATTCTCGGATTTCCCCGACGTAGAAACCTAGATTTCCGTCCATGATTTGGGTTACCGGTTGAACCCATAAGCTTCACCGTGCCGTGACCCCCGAGGAAAGTCGTCTGAAGTGACACT
This sequence comes from Malus fusca, assembly GCA_035220775.1. Lineage (NCBI taxonomy): Eukaryota > Viridiplantae > Streptophyta > Magnoliopsida > Rosales > Rosaceae > Malus > Malus fusca. Next base: position 26,046,338 of record CM069062.1, read on the forward strand.
GGTGTTTCTCCCAGTTTAGTTTCGACACCCAGCACCGCTGGGCTGTCTCGAATACCTTTGACCCGAGCCTAAGTGGGCCTCGGATCCTCGGCTCGCATCAACGCCCGTTGGGCTTGTTGCTGCGATTTGTTGTCCCGACCCATATCCAACCACCCATTGGGTTTCTATTGGACCCATCCCAATGCTGGTACACGGTATCCCCCGATGTCGCGTCACACTTGATCACGCCCCTGTCTGGGCCCGGCTTCCTTTGCAACCGGTTTTGTTACTATTGGGCCTGCAGCCTACCTGCTCTTTAGGCCTGATCCATCCGAGCCTATCCCAGGCCATTCTTGGGTCTGGGCCACACGACTCGTGTTTACTCAGCTCACCTATGGGCTTTGGTCCAATTTTTTAGGCCCAAGTTTAATTGCCTAATTATTTTAGGCCCAAATAGGTTTTACATTTTTTCACCCACACTTTAAGTTTGGCCCGAAGTCCAAATAATTAATTCAATTATGATTCTAGACCTGAAGTTCTATTTGCATATTTTCTTGTTGCATTTTTCTGTGTATATATTTGTGTTTGTCTGTAGGAACATATGAATCTGAAGTTCATAATTATTTCGAAACCTGAAATTTCTAAAAACATGCCTTGTTTGAAAACCTGAAGTTTTCCTTAAAAATATCACCCATGAAAACCCAAAGATTTTTCATGCCAATTTTAACCAATACATGTCTATTAGAACCTGAATGTTCTACTCATATGTGAATGGATTGATTTTCTTTCTCCATTGCACTAACCACATCTTGTCCATCTTTTGTGATAGGAACATGTCGAATTTGAACAAACTTGACTTCACCGCTTTGGAGGTCTTTGGAATGAACTACCTCAAGTGGGTCCAAGATGTGAAACTCCACCTCACTGCAAAGAATTTGTGTCCCGCCATTGAAGATGAGACGGACAACCCTGTTGGCGAAGCTGAGAAAGCCACTGCTATGATCTTCATCTGAAGACATATATACAACGCACTGCAAACTGAGTATCTTGCTGATGAGGATCCACGAGCACTATAGGTCGCTTTGGCTGATCGTTTTGATCACCAAAAGGACATCTTATTGCCTGAAGCAAGACATGACTGGCAGCATTTGTGCTTCCAAGACTTTAAGTATGTGAATGAATATAATTATGAAGTTTGTCGAATACGATCACTTCTCAAGTTTTGTAATGAAACTTTGACTGAAAATGATCTCTTGGAGAATACCTATTCGACCTTCTCAGCTACTAATATTGTCCTGCATCAACAATATAGAGCTTAGAAGTTCACTAAGTTCTCGGATTTGATCTCTGTTTTACTTCTCGCTAAAAAGAAGAATCAGTTATTGATGAAAAATCATCAAGCTCGACCTACTGGGGCGACTGTTGTGCCTGAAGCACATTATAGCACAAACCAATGCCCGAAACGCCAAAAGAGGCGTGGTAGGGGCGGCCAGAAGCCACCCCGTCAAGGTCAATAGAGTCAAGGCCCATCTAATGGAGGAAATAAAGCCCCGAAGCGCCCTAACCTCGCTCCCAAGGCCCTAAACTTCAAGAATAAGGGCAAAACACCTGAAACCATGGATGCATACATGTGTTATCGATGTGGTTCAAAGAACCATTGGTCTCGTGTTTGCCGAGCTTCTCAGAAGGTTGTAGCTGAATATCATTCTCATCGTAAGAAGTTTGAATCAAACTTTGTGCAAGTGGACGAACCAGATAGTACCAAAATTGAGGTTTCTGACTTTCAGGATACCGCACCTATGGAAGATTAGAATCTTAGACATAAACTATATTTTTTTAGTTGAAATAAGACCATGGGGCCGAATTCCACAGTAGTGGTCGAACCCCCTTATGTTTTTTTGGTTAAATTTGAACAATTTTCCTTTATGTTTGGATTATTTGTTGGTGATTTTGTTTTTGGATATTAAGTTTTAATTAATTTCCGTCATTGAATACTTAAATTATTTTGAATGGATATTTGTTTTAAGAACTTTTATGCATGTGACCAATTCAAATTAATTTTCATTCTAAGTATGACTAGTGATGAAGTTAGTTGTCTGGTAGATAATCCAACCATGCACACCGTTTTGCGTGAACGCATCTATTTCACTAACTTCGTACCTAAGAATGTACCTCTGACAACCCTCTCAGGTCCATTCAACCTGATCGAAGGATACGGTAAGGGAAGTATAATGTTGTCCAATGGTACAATTTTGACCATTGATGAGGCAATTTATTCTCCACATTCCGGAAGAACGTTGTTGAGCTTTAAAGACATTAGAGATAACAATTACCACGCTAAAACCCACGTAGAAAATGAAGTTGAATTTCTGTGCATAACTTCCTACGAATATGGCCAGAAGCGTATTCTAGAGAAGATTGAGCGTATCCCGAGTGGTATGTATACTATGACCATACGCCCCATAGAAAGCCACTATGTGGCCGGCCCTACCTCTAGGACCGCGCACGAAATTACAATTTGGCATGAGCGTTTGGGACATCTTGGACAAATAGCGATGTGCCTTATCCTCAAATCATCACACGGGCATCCACTAACTCGAAGTTTAGGTTCGATTCAAGGAATCGCATGTCAAACATGTTTTATAGGAAAACTTATTACTAAGCCTTCTTATGACAAAATTCATTGGAATCCTCCTATTTTTCTACAACGGATTAAGGGGTACATTTTTGGACCGATTCACCCTCCATGCAGACCATTTAGATATTTTATGGTTTTGGTTGACACTTCCACATGTTGGTCACACGTGTGCTTGTTGTCCACAAGGAACGCTGCATTCTCCAAACTGTTGGCTCAGGTTATCAAGCTCAGGGCTCACCACCCTGATTATTCGATCAAATATATTCGATTGGATAATGCTGGAGAATTCATATCTAAAACTTTTGATGATTATTACATGGTGATTGGGGTTGAAGTTGAACATCCAGTACCCCATGTTCACATCCAGAACGGCCTGGCAGAGGCATTCATTAAGCGTATACAAATGATTACTCGATCGTTGGTCATACGTACCAAGCTCCCGATCACTGTTTGGGGCCATGCAATGTTGCATGCAGCCATGTTGGTCCGCTTAAGGCCTGTTGTGACCTAACCATATATCGTCCTTCAGTTGGTTACCGGATACGAACCCGACATATCGCATCTGCTTGCTTTTTGTTGTGCGATCTATGTGCCGATGTCGCCGCCCTTACGTATAAAAATGGAGCCTCAGCGAATGATGGGAATCTATGTTGGATATGATTCTCCTTCGATTATTCGTTACTTAGAACCTTTACCAACGATCTGTTTACCTTTCGTTTTGTGGATTGTCACTTGTATGAGATAGTTTTCCCATCGTTAGGGGGAGATAAGAACGTCAACGTCCTTGAAGAACGACACGAATTATCGTGGATGACTCCCACTTTGTCTCATTTAGATCCTCACACTGCTCAGTCTGAAACTGAAGTGCTGCGCATATTAGATCTCCAAAGCATGCCAGATGTTTTCACCAATCTAGTGGGAGTGACAAGATCACATATTCCAGCTGCGAATATGCCTGCAAAGATGGATATACCAAATGTACGACTAACTTCCTTTCTGGAGGCACGAGACGCCAACTTTGGTGATCCATGTACATTAGCTGCTAGCTAATCATCTGCTCTTACACACAAGCGTGGAAAACCTCTTGGTTCAAAAGATTCACACCCCCGGAAGAGAAAACCCATGGCACAAGCTTTTGAAGAGCCTACCGTGAATCCGACTGTCACCTACTAATTCTATCCAACTCATGAGGAAATTCTAGATTACGGAAGTGTCTTTGAAAAGATGAATCCTCCTCCCGAGAATCGTAAGATTTCGGTCTATTATGCTAGCTTAGATGATGTGTGGTGTAGAAATGAAATGATCGTCGACGATGCATTAGCATATACAGCAGCTATTGAGATTTATGTTGAGCGATGACATTGAACTCCGATCCGTTGATGAATGTTGACGTAAAACCGATTGGTGAAACTGGAAACAAGCAATCCAAGTCGAACTCGATTCGCTTGCGAAACGTAAGGTGTTTGGACTTGTAGCTCATACTCCTCCATATGTGAAGCCCGTTGGCTACAAGTGAGTTTTCGTTCGGAAGCGTAATGAGAAGAACAAAATTATGCGTTACAAAGCTCGTCTTGTTGCGCAAGGCTTCTCACAATGCCCTGGGACTGAAAATGATGAAATTTATTAACCCGTTATGGATGTGATTACTTTTCGCTACCTTATCAGTTTGGTAGTTTCCGAAAGACTGAGTATGCAGCTGATGGACGTAGTAACTGCGTATCTCTATGGGGATCTTGATACATAAATTTATATGAAAGTTCCCGAATGACTTACATTGACTGGATCAAATATTTCCAAACCCAGGAACATGCTTTCAATTCGGCTGAGGCGTTCACTCTACGGTTTGAAGCAATTTGGAAGAATGTGGTATAACTGTCTGAGGAGTATTTGACTAGTCAGGGATATGTGAACAATGAATTATGCCCTTGTGTGTTCATTAAGTAGTCACATTCTGATTTTGCGATAGTTGCAGTATATGTCGATGACATGAACCTCATCGGAACTCCTGAAGAACTTGCAAGAACTGCCGCGCACTTGAAGTCGGAATTTGAGATGAAAGATCTAGGAAAGACTTGATATTGTCTCGGTCTCGAGATAGAATCTTAGTACATCAAACAAACTACACCCAGAAAGTGTTGCGCCGCTTTAACAAGGATTAAGCGAAGCCTTCGAGTACTCCTATGGTCGTTCGATCGCTAGATGCAAAACGAGATCCTTTTTGTCCGAATGACGATGATGAAGAAATTTTAGAGCATGAAGTTCCTTATCTAAGTACGATAGGTGCTTTATTGTACTTAGCTCAATGCACTAGACCCGACATCTCTTTCACTGTTAATCTTTTGGCAAGATACAGTAATGCACAAATACGCAGACATTGGACTGGTGTTATAGACATTTTCCGTTACCTTAAGGGTACTATGGATTTGGGCTTGTTCTATCCCTACGGATCCTCGAGTGATGTCGCACCCCTCCCACCTGCTTCTCGAGTCGATTATCGCATTGTTGGTTATGCCGAAGCAAGATACTTGTCTGATCTGCAGAAGCCGCGTTCTCAAACGGGTTATGTCTTTACCGTTTGAGGCACCGTAATCTCTTGGAGTTCAACTAAACAAACCTTAGTTGCCACTTCATCTATGCTGAAATTCTCACCTTACATGAAGCAACTCGAGAATGTTTTTAGTTGAGAGCAGTTGTGGGACATATTCAAAGCTCCTGCGATCTTTACCCCGTCGTGGATGTCCCAACGATGATCTATGAAGACAACGCAACATGCATCGAACAGCTCAAGAAGGGTTACATCAAAGGAGACAACACCAAGCACATTGTGCCGAAGTTCTTCTTCTCACATCAACAACAAGAGCATCAGAAGATTGAAGTCACGCAAATCCGTTCACAAGACAATCTGGCCGACCTCTTCACCAAATCACTATCAAAGGCGATGTTTTAGAAGCTTGTTCAAGGAATTGGTATGCGTAAACTTTCTAAGTTGTAACATTGCTAGTTCTCTTTGGAATTATGTCAAACTCAGGGGGAGTATCCTGAAGTATTTGCTTGGTCTTAATGTACTCTTTTTCCCTATGTTAGAAGCATTTTTCCCATTGGATTTTTGCTACCTAACTAGGTTTTAACGAGGCACACACCTTGGGTTGATCATATCCATGATGATGTCCCGTAGACGTTTCTTTTAACTTTGCTTTTCTCACGCATTTTTCCTTAGACTATGGATTTTGTCCCTACTCGGGTTTTTACCATAGCCTTAGGGTTTTTTAGTGAGACTTACTTCCTTATGCAAGTTCCTACCGTATTGAGAATAGCGTTGTTCCTAGAATCAGTGTTGACGAGTCGACTTCCTCAACTTCTGCATGATGCTAAATCTACCTTGAGTATTTACACACTCAAGGGGGAGTGTTATGAACTTTCCTAGTTTAAGTATGATTGTGTAAATTATAGATTAGATTTGATTCTAGTTATTCTTTCCTATATGGACTTGTATTCCTTGGGGATGAAGGATTTCTTCTCCCTTTTATTAATATAAATAAAGGCACTGCTTAGGGGGAATAACATATCCTCAACACACATATTCCCATACGATTCTACAAACACATCTCTCATCTCTCTCTTCCTTTGCCGCCGGCCCCCTTCCCCTTGTCAGATAAAATAGATTACAACAAAAACAAACTTTTATTACCTAGTAACTAAAACTTGGTTTAATAAATATATGCATAATATAATTGTGAATAATGTTTTCAAATTTTAGTACTGATTTTATATAATAGGACGTATAAAAAAATTAAGCAAATTCATAACATCAACATGTCACGTGTTAAACCAACTAATAATTTTCCTCAATTCTCTATCGATGTTCCAGTTTGTCCAACCCCCTTTGCTTATTGTACTTCATAAACCTAGCTAGAAAAGTTCCTACTTAAAATTGTTTGTTGTTGATTCATAGAATTTCGTGTTAATGATCATAACCGTTCATATTATAAATCACTCTATAAAAATTATTTTTGCAAAAAATCAATTAAATCTAAGATTGTTTATTCATCGAACTGATAAATGAACGGAATTGGTAAAAGTATTACGAATGTTTATGTATTTGCTACAATACATTGACTAAATGATCTTAATTTTAATTCATATTTTGCACAAATTATATATCTTTACATAGTGATTCATAACATGAACAGTTCTGATCATAAACACAAAACTCTTTAATTTGAACACGAAAAATTTTGAATAAGAATTCTTTCTCATTCTTGAGTAGCCAAACATTATTCAAAAGTTAATTAGCTAACACTAATCTCCAAATCTAGGGCAACAACACATAGCCGGTGGTAGAGTCAAACAAGGCAACATAGTTTTTTACTGATAGGCTTTTTGTTGGCTGTAAAAGTAAGTAAAAAGTTAAGTAGTAAAATATACAGAAGAGATAGATACTATACAAATAAAATAAGAGCAAGAAGAAAAAGTTGATGGGTGGTAATGCAGATGAAAGCAAAATGTCAAACACTAGGCTTCAATTTTCAGGAACTGAGGTTTGACAGCTACTCAGCCTACTCTTCTCTCTCTGGGTCGGTCACGAGGCTTCAATATTATTATTGCATGGCCACAGCTTTTAGATTTTACCCTCTTCTTTATATTCTATTTATTTCTAGAGAAATTTTTTTGACCGGTGGAAATTCTTGTTTTGTAATGTATTATTTCATGTGTTAGATTATAAGTAATTAATAATGTAGCTACATCTTATTTTTAGTGTATATTAGTAAAAAATAAATACATACATTATAAATTGAATGAAACAGCAACATTGCATATAGACAGCGGCGGGTTCATGAAATATTATTTGGAGAGTTAGTAAGAACAGTGCGCGTAACTCGCAATATTTTTAATAACATGCAAATTGGTATTTCATCGAATTTTGGTAGACCTGATCATTTTCTAGGTCATATTGCACGCTTGTCAACATATGCCAACAATTTTCGAGCTAGCATGTCGATTAATGTCAGCTTTTGAGGAAGCATGTCAACAGATGCTAAGGTATGCCAAGTGAGCCTATTGACAAGTGCCCATAGCGATGCATACAAAAGTACGAGGCTAGTAGCTATCCAACCAGTGCCAATAGAGGTAATTTGTTGAGCAGTTAAAGGACAACTTTCAAGGGCATCTCAAATTTTTAAAGGGCAGCACCCAGCTATTTCATAGAGAATTTCTGAGCTTGAGAGGGTCAGTTGCCCCACCTTGCCACAAGGTGGATCCACCCCTGAACATAGTAGTACTAGTATTTCAAGTACATTGAAAGACTTCTCCTTTCTGTCTTTCTATGTGAGAGATAATTTTCACACATCCATTTTAGTTCCTAACACACATCTCTCTGTTTTTGGCCATTGAAAAAAATCAAGCAAAAACAACAGCCAAAATTAAACAGGAGTGTTTGAGGCTAAAAATTGTGTGTTTTTTTATTATTTCCTTTCTATATGACATAGAGCAGTTGGAAAAGGGCCTAAATGCAATTTAAATAAGCTAGTTTACAATATCAACGCAGCTATTTTCCTTGCCATTCACGAAGCTGCAATACAAAAATATTACTTTAGGGTTTGGTCTTGGAACGAGCATGAGATGTTCTGCTTGGTAATGTAATCACTAATTAAGTAATTAATAGCTAATTAGCTTTAGCATAGCAACGTTTTCCCATGTCAATATTGGTATTGAAGACTTTGAAAACAATGAAAAAGTTGGCCTTCTTAGTCAAATACATATCAAATCTTAATTAGTAGATAATTAGCTTATACTTACTGGAATTACGCGTCCTTTTCTTCGACCAAAAAGTAAATTCCAAAACAATTATCAATTGATTAGCAAACTGCATTGTAATTAAACAACGACGAATTAAGACACTACATTTGGCGGAAGAAACAACAAACATTTCATGCATGGATTAAATGCAGGGAATATGATTGCTCACCACTTGCAAGTGATGGTAATGCTCATTACCTTGTTTGCTTACCACTCTGAAATGATGGTAATGCCCACTACCTTATTTATTATCGTGAGTTGAGTTTAAATTTCGAGATCTGTGTAGTGGATATATATAAATCTCAAAATTTAAACTTATCTAATGGTAAGAGAATTGCTAAGGAGACTCTCAAAAATACGACTCTCCATAGACTATCTCAAAAGTGTGACATTCCATGGACTATCTGTCATTTCATGTTTTTGACACAATATTTTGGTGCAAAAATTAACATTAAACATTGATGTGGTAGATAGTCCATGAAAAGTCTAGAGAATCTCCTTAACATTTCTTCTAAGAGTTATAAGTAGAATGGTGAGCATTACCATCACTTAAGTGTGCCGAACAAAAATACACCCAAAAATGCAAGCTAGCTATATCCAGAATCCAAGATGCAGATATCACAATCTTTCATGCTGTCATATTGACATTCTTGGAGTAAATCCTTGTAATTCACTTGCGTTATCGTCGACTTTCTCGTGCATTTTTGTCACAATGAAATTTGGCAACATGCAAATAGGATGGTTTGTCATGACTCATGCATCATGTTCATGTCATAGTGATGTGAAAAAATATATATTGCAAATTAATTAGTTTCCATTTTCAGCTTCTAGTCTGGGTACTTTTTTTTGTCAAAGTTCAATATCAAAAGCTTAATTAAGTAGTGAGTAATAATGAAAATCTTCATGCATGTTAGGGTGAGGAACTTCAAATTCCAAGGAACTTAAACAGGAATAGATCACAAAAAATTAGATAGGTGGATTATAAATGCAGCCTCATGAACATTACAACGACATATGAGGAATTTATACACCTTTGTAAATTGTAAATGTTCATATGGTGCATTTTTAATTTCTTCTATTTTAATTTTTTGTGATTTATCTCTTCCTCATTATGCCTATATTCCTTGGAATTTGAAAGTTCCTCACCCAAACATGCCCTTAAATAATTTCACTAGTAGGAAAAACTATTTGCGCAACAAATGTTTGGGTGACAAAGCAAAATTCGTCACGCAAGTGCATTTTGCGCAACGAAACAATAGCTTCGTCACGCAAGAATGGTGCTAATTTGCGCGACGCACACCTTTGTCGCGCAATACAATTTGCACAACGAAAAAAAGATACTTGTCGTGCAAAAGTCCAATAAGTTTTTGAGTCAGAGCATTCAGTGCATGTGAATCCGAGGAATCAATACTGTATTTAGTGCAGATGTTTGTGCGACAAGGGCTTCGTCGCGCAAAGTCCCTAACCTTCCTATAAATATGCGCTTTTGCTCTCCTTGTTCTTCACAATTCTGTTCATGCTCAAATGAAGGATAAAAATTGGGAGCAATGCATGCCCCCCGAGCCCTATGATATGAGGCAATATGTGGAGTTTGCACATGCAATTGGTGTAGCAATGCGTAATAATTGTCTTACTACTGAGTGGCGTTCTTGTAAGTATGCGCCCAAGAATTTGAAGAAGGCGGTGATGGATCAAATATTAGTAAGTGTGACAAATGTTGAAAATAATTAATTTTGTGATATTTTTTGTTATATGTTGTAATTAATTATTTGCATATACGTGTAACAATGTAACTATACTCTTGATGATACGAACGAAGAGTTGATGAAGTTGATGGAGGAGGCGTTGAAGCGGGGTTACAAGCAATGGCGTTATGACGTGGAGAGGAATGGAGGACCATCGAAACAATAGTTTTAAATTTATGTTTTTGATGACAATATTTAATTTTAAGGTTTTTTTTATAGGTTATGCATTTGGACTTAATTAGGCTTTAATCATGTTTTGTTGTTTAAATAATTGAATGGATTAATTCAATTTATTTAAGTTTTTAATTATTTTTAAAATAAATATTATAATTTAATATTTGTTTGTAATTATGAAGTTTACGTAAATATAGATACTAAAGATCTATGTTTACATAAACTTTATATTACAATCAATTATGTTCGTTGCTAAAAATTTTGCGCGATAAACATTTCGTTGCGCAAAGGGCGCAAAAAATGCGGTTAACTATACCGCCGTATTTCGAATCTATATGTTTTGAGCGACGAAACATTGGTCGCGTATGGTGGTAAAACCTTGCGCAAGGCTTCATTGTGCAAAAGTCATTCAGTTTTTTGGTCAGAGCATTCAGTGCGTGCGAATCAGCGGAATAACGTTTTCCCACGAAAACCTTGTGTGACACAGGCTTTGTCACGTAAAGTCCATTCAGTTTTTTGAGTCAGAGCATTCAGTTCATGTGAATCAAAGGAATCAATACCGTATTTAGTGCAGATGTTTGCATGACAAAGGCTTGGTCATGCAAAGTCCCTAACCTTTCTATAAATATGCGCTTCTGCTCTCCTTATTCTTCATAATTCATTTTGAAAACGCTTTAAAATTTTGCAGATTATAATCAACTTGTTCTTTGGTTGTTGGTACGATGGTCGACTGTGGTGTCCGTTCCTCAAGGACAATGGATGGTGAAGTTTCTGGAAAAGGTTTGCTTTGTAAATTTTGCATTTTGTATAAAGTTTTTATTTAGCTTCAGTATTATGAATATATATTTTGTTGATAGACAAGAAAAAGCTACGGTACAAGTCCGACACATGTATGGTGGGAGCCGTTATCGAATCACTGCTGACGAATTAATAAGGGTTGTGAAGTCAAATATGCCCGCTAGCTTTTGGTCCGACGTTGGAGTATTGGTGCATGACAAATATGTTGCGGATTGGGAGTCTTGGAGAGCCATCCCCGAGGAGCTGAAGATGCACTTGATTGATGAGTTAGCTGTATGTGTTAAGTTATTAGTGAAATAATAATTATGTTTGTTAAATTTAGTATAATAGTGAGATTTTAATTTATTAATTTTCGCATGACATCCTCATTGGGACATTGACAAAAGTAACCCAAATCTGATGAAGGATGTCGACAACATCTTCAAGTCTTGTTTCCGAGAGTGGAAGTTTGATAATCAACATGTGGCAGAACTACAGCGAGAACCATAACTACCAGCATAAGAGTAGAATAGTGTTTTTAATTTTATTGCTTATTTAATAATGAGATCTGAATTCTAAGTTTTTTTATTATGAACGGTTTAATTAAATATGTACTTAATGTTTATTTTGAATAAAATTAATGCATTTTAATAAATATTTATATTAATTAATTATGCACAAATGGTTTAATGAAATAAGTTCTTGCTTATTAAGTATTTATGTGGTTTGAAAAAAAAAAAATTGAAGACTAAATGGAAAAATTCAAAATCTTTTTTTCAAAAAACGAAATTTAAAAAAAAAAAAAAAAAAAAAGGGGAATGCGCGACGAACTATGGTTCATCGCGCAAAGTGTTATTAAACACATGACAAAGCATAGTTGGATGGCACCAAAAGTGGAAGCACCATGTTTTGCGTGACAGTGCTTTCATCGCACAAAGTCTTTTCACTTTACTGAATTTAACCAGAATGCAGGAAAGCAGAAGCTGCAAAACAATTGCAGCAGCTGCCTTTCTGCTGGAATTTCTAGCCGTTCTAGCTATGTTGCCGTTAATCTCGGAGGTATATTTTCTGAACTAACTTATTTAATTTCCATTCATTTAAATTGTTTTGTATGTAGTTTATAATTATTGTGAATTTATGTATTTGTATGCAAACATTTTTGTATGGATGTACAAAAAATGGTTTGCAATGTTCATATGAACTTAGTTTCTCATTTGAGAATTAGTTGGATTTCGTGAATGGATGCGAAAGCATAACTGTGGTTCAATTAATTATTGAATTGTCCCAAAATTTTGGACAATTTGAGACTGCACGGTTACATGTTGTATTTTGCGGTTCACACATTAGAGTTGAACGCGAGAAATTTGGTAGCATCTCTTTGCGTTCTTCGGGTGCATCGTTGTTTGTTGTATCTACGTCGTGCACTTGAAGAACTACAGGGAAATGCTGTTGAAATTTTCCCACGATCAAACTCTAATGTGTTGGAACCGTAAATTACAACACGTAAATGTGCATTCTCGAATAAGATAGGACCCATAACAGAGGCATAGGGTGGCATGTCATAATTGAAGTTGTTGTAACCCTTGTAAATTTTTTATGTTTGCAGGTGATATGGACAAATAGTGGATACATAATCCTAACATATGTGCTGATGATTATTTGGATAGAATAAATCAGTTCATTGATTTTGCAATTGCAAACAACCGAGGTTCAACTCAAATTCGGTGTCCTTGTAGAAAGTGTAACAACTCAATGATTGAATATTTTGAAAATGTTCAATACCATTTAGTCAGAAATGGAATGATGGAGACCTATACTACGTGAAATCATCATGTAGAACAAATACAACATACTTCATCCTCACACATTACCTAAGCAGTGAAGACAGTTGAATCTGTTGTGGACCTAAATGAACAAATTATAGACATTATCAATGACGCTTTTCCAAATGCTAGTTCGAATATGAATGAGGAAGTAGAAGATGACGTCACTCCCACCATGGACAGTGAAGCATTTGAAAAATATGAAAAACTATTAAAAAGTGTCAAGCAATAATTATACCCCGGTTGCGAAGGATTTTCAGAGTTCATGGCCATTGTTGAGTTGATGCATGGCAAGATAAAGTTTCGTATGTCGAACCAGTGTTTTGATTACTTTTTGGGAGGTTTTTAAGAGGTTGCTTTCAAAGGACAATTGTCTGCCTAAAGATCATAAAAGTGCAAAGAATGTGTTGAGTGAGCTTGGATTGGGATATGAAAAAAATTCACGCGTGCAAAAATAATTGCGTTTTTTTCTACAAAGAGAATAAATCGTTGGATAAATGCACTATATGTAATGAGTCGCAGTTTAAAATGACATGTTAGAATAGAACAACGAAGATTCCACAAAAAGTTATGCTTTATTTCCCATTAAAGCCCAGGTTGCAACGATTGTATATGTCAACGCAACTGCAAGCGACATGAGTTGGCATAAGGACAGACGAGTGGATGACGATGTTATGAGAAATCCCGCATATGGAGAAGCATGGAAAGAGTTTGATCGGTTGTACCCCGATTTTGCACGTGAGCCCCGAAACATTAGATTGTGACTAGTGACAGACGGGTTTAATCCATTCGGTGTGCTAAACCAAAACCACAACACTTGGCTAATCTTTGCAATTCCGTATAATTTGCCGCCTTTGACGTGCATGAAAAAAGAATATATGATGACGACATTGTTGATAACCGAAGTTCTAGGCACGTCTATTAATATTTTTTTATAACCGTTGGTCGATGAACTAAAAGAATTATGGGAAAACAGTGTTCCCACGTACGATAAATCTATCAGGAAGATGTTCACTTTGAGAGTAGTAATGATGTGGACTATAAATGTTTTTCCCGCGTACGGTATGATGTCTGGGTGGAGCACTAAGAGTTATTTGTCATGCCTAGTTTGCAAAAAGAACACCACGTCTAGTTGGCACGCGAGAAAAGTTTGTTACCTAGGGCATCGTAAATAGTTACCGTGGGACCACGAGTGGAGTTAGAACGAGATAGCCTTCTTCAACAGCATAGAGATTCGACTAAGACCCAGAGAATGGTCTAAAGAAGAAATTTTGGCTCAGGTGAATAGTTTGGATTTTGCTCCGTTAGGCAAATCTGTAAATAGGACAAGACCAGACACACATCTAAACTGGACACAAAAACGAGGTTGTTCGAGCTCTTGTAATGATCTAAATTAAAATTGAGACACAACATTGATGTAATGCATGATGAGAAAAATGTGTTTGATACACTGGTTGGAACTATACTAGACATCGAGGGAAAAACAAAGGACACAATAAAAGCTCGGATCGACCAGGTTTATGGATGACGAGGGATGGAGACATAGCCAGAAAGAAGCTTGCATCGTTTTCGGTGAAACCGGATAAGAGGAAAGAGCTTTTGCAGTTTCTATTTTCTATACAATTCCAGATTGGTATGCTTCAAACATCGGCCGTTGCCCAAACGTGGATGGAGGCAAATTTTCAGGCCTCAAGAGTCATGATTGTCATGTGACACTTTAACGCCTTTTCCTAGTGGGAATTCGACACCTCTTGCCCGAAGATGTAGTGAAGCCGATTATGTTGTTGGCGAGATATTTTTCTCAATTAATTGCAAGATCTTTGCCCAATTCTGATGTTAAACAGTTGCATGATGATATTATTGAAGTGTTATGCAAGTTTGAACAAATATTTCCTCCAGCTTTCTTCATAAGCATGATCCACGTCATGAATCACTTACCGGAGGAGGCATTTCTAGCCGGACTCGTCAACTATTGATGGATGTATCCGATAGAAAGGTATTTAATCACCATAAATACTTTAGTTCGTGATGTATGTACGATTTGACTAATTTTACACGTTATTTTGTTTATTGATGCAGACTATTGGGTGAATTAAAAAATAGTGTATGAAACAAGGCAAAGCCCGAAGGATCAATCGTGAAGGCATTGGTCACATTTGAGTCGGTTACATTTTGTGTAATGTACCTACAAGACGTTGAGACTACGTTCAATCGACAGCAACACAATAATGATGGTGGTGTGAGAAGTGAAAAACTTTCTGTTTTTGCTCAAATTGCACGACCCTTTGGTGAACCAATTAGAGGATAGTCGTTTAACAAAATGGACATGGAGGTAGCACATTGGTTTGTACTTAACAATTATGATGAGACAATTACCTACCTAGAGCATGAAGAGTTGATGAAGTGGGAACATCTTTCACATTTATATGCCAAGAAGCACCGTGAATTGTTTCCTCGTTCGTTTCATGAAAATGTAAGTTGTTTGTGTTTTGGGTTATTTGCATAATTGTAAATGGTCAACTAACATGTCAACTTTTTATCATTAATTTAGGTGAAGAAATTGAAGGACATGAATTCGCCCACTTACACTGAAGAATTGTACAACTTGGTTATTGGGCCCCTAAGCCCATAATTGTACTCCGGTTATCATGTAAATGGCATCAAGTTTTTGGCAGCTGATCGCGATGACAAGTTGTGTACCCAAAATAGAGGGTACATGTCCTGGGTGCGGGCGACATTACAGACATTGATTTCTATAGAAAACTTACAAGCGTTGTGCAATTGCTTTACAAAGACCATTGTCAAGTTATCTTGTTTAAGTGTCGCTGGTTTGATACAAACCCACGTAGGGTTGGAGGTGTTAAGCGAGACGATGGTTTGCTAACAGTCAACACTAACAAATGTTTGTATAACGATGACACCAACATGTTGGTAACGATGGCCATACAAATTTTCTATATAGATGACCCTAAGTGCTGAAGGGGGTGGAAAATAGTTTAGAAGATTGAGCACATATGGCTGTATGATATTCCAGACCGAGATATTGCTAACGATGACGATTATGGTGACGTTGCTGACCAACAACTAGAGACTTCAATGGAACTTGGTGCAAAGTACACTGCGGGATATGACTATTGTACAAGAACCGTATCAGGTAGCCAGAGGTTCTGAAATCAAAATACCGATCAACTCCATTATGATTGACCTCGGAGATCTAATGCGATACAATGCAGCTGAGCACGTGAACGATGATATTGACATGCTTACAGACGAGGAGAAATGGGAGTCTGAATCTGACAAAAGTGATGATATTTATTCTAGTTTAGACGAGGATTAATGAAAATTTGTGATGTAAATGTAATGATATTTATTGAATGGTATTTATTTTGTATACAAACAAAAGTTTCCTTTAAAATTTGTAAAAAATTAATTAAACAAAAAAAAAAATTTATTTCTTTAAACAAAAAAAAAATTAATTTACAAATATGCGCGATGACATTTTGGAAATATTTGTCGCGCAAATATTTAAAAAATCACTTTTGTATTTAAAAATTGGTCATGAGACGAAAATTAGAACACCCTTGTCGCACAAACATGTAAAAATTTGATTTTTTTGGCGAAAATTGGGCGCATTTTTATTTCGGCGCCTTCCCTCTTTTCTTTATCTCTCTCTCATTCTCTGCATGCGAAGCTTAATCTTTTTTTTCTCTCTCTCTCTCTCTTGATTCTGTTCGAATCTCACTCTGCTCTCTATCTCTCTCGATTTTGTTCGAATCTCACTCTGCTCTCTCTCTCTCTCTCGATTCTCTCAATCTCTCGCTCTCATCACTCACTATCTCAGTCTCTCATTTTCTCCATCTCTCTTTGTTTCTCTGTCTCTCTGTCACTCTCCCTCTCTCATTCGCCCACTCCGACGCCACACCATCTCACCGCCGCCGTAACAGTACTAGGTAAGCACCCAATATTCCTTAATTCACTCTCCCTTAATTCAATTATTTATTAGTGCAATTTTCATTTTTTCTGTTGAATTGTTTTAATTAGAACATTTAGGGATTTTTCATTTTTTCTGTTGAATTGTTTTAATTAGAACATTTAGGGATTTAGGGTTCCAATTAGGAATCTTGGGTTAGGGATTTAGGGTTCGAATTGGGAATCTTGGGTTAGGGTCTTCGAATTGAGAATATTGGGTTATGGTTTTCGAATTGAGAATATTGGGTGATGGTTTTCAAATTGGGCAGGATGCAAGGTAAATCTAGTTGCTTTATATGGAAGTAGGTCTAATATGTAAAAATATATGGAGTTTATATATATGTACATGATATAGCTTCAAGTTCAGACCTTTCTCTTGTTAATGGTATTAATCGATTAGTAGTTCCATATATGTCATTTAGATTATACATGAATAAGCACTCAGTGAATTTAATCACACCTTCCCTTTGTTATACACGAAACTACCATCTACAGCCTTGAAATTTAGATATTTAGGAACGTCAGTGTGAATTAGGACATCAATCAAAGCTCCGTTGGCCATCATGAATTGTCAAAAAATGCACAGAGGTTGTAAAGAATCAAATTATCAGAACAACATGTAGAACAAACCGAAAATAAACCTAGTACTTTTAAGCGATCACTTGTCAGAAATATCAACATTTAAATGTCAATGTGAATCAAGACACGAACCAAACCTCCATTGGCCATCTCTTGTTAATGGTAAATCTAGTCGCTTTATATGGAAATAGGTCTAATATGTAAAAATATATGGAGTTTATATATGTACATGATATAGCGTCAAGTTTAGACATTTCTCTTGTTAATGATTTTGATTGTTTGATTTGTAAAGTTTGACAGGCTTCCCTACATTGTTGGGGGGTAGAGTTTTGCATTGTCTTGCAAACTATTTTCTAATACAGGGTTTATTGACTGCATGCTTCCTTGTTTTGGAAGAGCTCATTAGTTCAACTGACCGACAAGGTGAACCTTTTTTGAGGTTGAATGTAGTGCGTCCATATATCTGCATGTTTTTTCCTTTTAACTTTTCTTTTTCAAGTTTATCACGCTGATGCTTGTGCCCGTGGTAAGTTTTGCATAAGACATGTATATAGGTTATACATATAGGTTTGCACATTTAATATTTAGGCATGTGGGATACTGTAGATGTTCTTATTGTGCATGAATATATATTTTGTGTGTGTATGGGTAATTTGATAATTTGCTTCAAGGTTAGGATATTTTTTATTATATCCAAACCAGATTAATTAGTTACTACTAATCATTATTGACTTCTTATGGTAAATATCTGGTATTCATGATTTCTGCCACTTTTCTTAGCCATAATATGTTCGCTCTAGCTTCCTGGCTGTTAATAGGTCAGAATAGTCAAAGTGTTAACGCCCATGTTATTCCTTCCCTCCTCCAAGTACAAAAGGAATTTAGGGGAATTTGGTGTTTTACTTTGGTTTTGGATCTTTGTCCCAAAAAATAGATAAACTTAAATTATCTCTCTCTCTCTGTGTGTGTATATATATCAAGGAAAATGTTTATATATTTGACTATTCTTTGTCTATTACTGATCTATTGGCGGGTCAGCTACTTAGGATTCATTGCTTATGTTTTTTTTATAAACATTTGATAGCTTTTATATGAAAAACATAAACAAAAACATGTTGGTGTTGATGGATTATGTATATTATGTGCCATGTAATATACTCTAATAAATTGACTAAAAGTAGTGGAATGTAACTTTTTTATTTATTGTTTTTGTAGATGTCGAACTTAATTTCAAACTGCCAGGCAGCTAGTAGGGTCAGTCAGATACCTTCTTCAGCAGGCAGTGCTGATGCCACCTCCCCACCTGATATGGACACGATGGGTGTCCCTCCGATCACGTCTTTCAGTCCAACGGTGTCTACGGGTGAGGCTTCCTCTGTCCATAGAGAGAGGTCCCAAACAGGTAATGCATCTTTCTCATAGTACAATCGAAATTTTGAAAGTTTTTTTGGTTGTTGTGAAAATCGAACTTTTAAATTATTTGGTTTTTTGGGTAGGTTCATAAAAAGTCATTAGTTACAAAATACTGTCAAGGAGGATACTGAAATCTGTTGGTGGATGACAAAAGAAGATCCCCAATCTTCTTTAGAAAAAGTTGGTTGATAAATTCTTTGGTTACACTCTTAAAAAGTCATCTTTCTTATTCTTTTATTTTCTCATTAGTGAAAATCTTTACTATATTTTTCAAGTTACGAATATAGTGTGTTAAAATTTCAAAGAGACGAGACTACTCATATCGATATTGTTCTTAACTGACTTAATTACATGTGCAATAAAATATGTGTGTAGTTTCTTCACAGATTCACGGTCAATGATGGAATTAGAAGTGAAAACACTTGATACAAGTTGTAAAATTTTGTTTTAAAGTCCCCAATTGGTATAAAGTGTTTGAATTGTTGGGTGGATGTGTTGTTTTTGTTGTTACATTGTCTGCAGGTTTTAGGAAATGTTATAGTTTTAAGGGAGGTTTTGCAGGATTTTTGGTAGAAAATAGAATTCGTCTAATATTTACTTTGTTTATTTGGTTGTTCAAAAAAAAAAAACAAAAACCAGGGGCCCATGCAGACTTTTGAATACGTCACAGACTACTCGCACCACGACCGAGAAGATCACCATTACATGGGATCCTCGACATCATGCGGCTGCAACAAAGGGGCATCATAATGCGTTGGCCAGCAACATTGGCGAGGTTATTAGGAATCATTGCCCCCTCATGTGGGAGTCATGGAAAGTTGTCCCACCTGAAGTCAAGGAAGCTGTTCTTCATGAATTATCGATAAGTATTTTCAACCTCAAATACTAAATTTTTATTAAAGTATACAAATATTATAAATTCTAACTACTATATATTTGTTGAGTTTTGTAGCATCACTATGAGCTCACGAACCTCGATGCCAATCAAAACTAGTACATCAACGACCTTTGCGCCGATAGGTTCACTCAATGGAAGAGCGACCTCCACAAGCATTATGAGAAATATGACGGTCAGGAGGTTGCTCTAGCAGTTGGGTGCCCTATACAGTTGGTGGACCGTCGGGATGAATGGCAGTGGCTATGCGGCCATTTTCAAGACAAGAAATACCTCGTAAGTATAATATATATTTCAATAATATTTAATCAAAAATTTTATATTTTTTAATAATATTTTAATTTTTTTTCATTAATTTTTATAAATATCTAAACTAATACGTTTTTTTTATTCAGCAAAAAAAAGTGAAGGCAAACTCGATCAATCGGTTGAAGAAGAAACTTCTACACCGCTCTGGCGCATGACGCATCTCTTATAGGTTGGAGGAGCGACGTAAGGTAACCGTATATTTATTTTAAGTTTTGATTCTTTTTACTCTCTATTACACAATTGGTAATCTATGTGTTAATATTTTTTTTTATTCAGGGGGGTCAAAGTTTTCTAAGATTGACATGTTCAAAGAGGTGTACGTTCGGCCCGGGGATGAGCTGACGAAGCAGCTTCATGCAAGTTATTTCAATTTTTTAATATTCAATTAGTATTAATATTAATTACATGTATATTAAAATTACTTTGTTTGTTTTCATGTTTCTAGTCCACCATGGTGGAGAAGGGCCAGACCGTTCTGGAGGATGTGGCTTCCCAGCTTCCCCCATAGACCCTGACCGATGAGATGTTCCCTCTGAGGATGCGGGTTTACAGATCATGACGGACACAATCGATTAGACCCTTGGTCGTAGGCAGGGGAATGTTCACTGGGGGCTTGGGAAAGTCCGCCTTCTGCACCCGTCTGCCTCATCCTTAAGGCAGAGAACAGAAGAGGTCGAATCACTGACATCTGAAGTGGTGGACTTAAAGGAGCAGACTGCCGCCCAGCAGTCTCAGCTTGCGGCCCAAAACTATTTGATGAACCAAATTCGTCTCATCCTTCAAATCTCTGACATTTGGTTCCCCGACATTGAACTACCTCCAGCAACGACCTCCCAGCACCCACCCCCTCCCCCCGCCGCCGCCGTAGCAGCTGCGACCTCCCAAGCCCCCGCCGCAGCAGTTACGACCTCCCAACCCCCCAACGCAGCAGCAACACCACCAGCAAGCGATTGTGACGTGGATGACTACATATTCTAGTTTTTGTTTTTAATTGTTTTCAAATTTTAAAATATTTCTTTTCGTTGTATGTATACTTTCAATAATTTTTTTAATTCAATATTCTTCTTTACATTTTTTATTTTTAATTTCATTAAATTAACTTATACATAAAACAATATTATCAACATTTAAAAGGAAAAAATTAAAAATTAAAATATTAAAAAAAATTAATTTTAAAATCTTACTACAACGACCTTATGTTCGTCGCGCAAGGGTTTGGGGGTCGAACCCCAGTTTTGTCGCTCAAAGTATCACGCGCAACGAACACTCATTCGCCGCTCTTCATTTCGCGCAACAACCACCAAATCCGTCACGCAACATTCATTTCGCATGACGAAGCACTTTCTCCGTCACGTAATGTCTGACGTCACGAGCTTTGTGCGACATCCTCTTCGTCGCCCAATGTTTTCGGCGACCGTATTTGCCTTTGCGTGACGGCTATCCCTTCGTCGTCAAGCAGTTATGCTTAGTTTGTTTATGATGGCTAGGGTTCTTAAGGTTTCTCATCAATATGTGTTTTTTCGTTTGGAAAATTGATAGGATGTGTAGAAGGATAAAGTCTTTTTCAAAAAATATAGAAAGACATTTTTGAGTTGCCATTAACTTATCCATAATAAGTTACAACAAATTTTAGTATTGCACTACTACAATATAGGCTATCACCGGCGAAACAAAAACCGACAATAAAGGAAAATACCACATAACCTTAGCTGCGATTTTTTTTCTTGAGCTATCATCTGCGTTGGTAATTTTATATCTTGATTTACCACAAACCAAGCACACGGTCAAATCCGAAGTATCTTTCCAATAGATCATGCAATCATTGGGACATGCATCAATTTTCACATACGACAGACCCAAGTCATTTATAAGTTTTTTTGCCTTGTAACAGGTTTCAGGCAAACAATCCCCTTCAGGCAACATTCTTTTAATTAACTCCAGTAAAGTGGTGAAGATCTCATCTGGCATTCCCGTTAAACACTTAATCTGATACAGTCTTACAACTGCTTCCAATTTCTTAAACTGCTTACAACCTGGCCACAAATCTTGATCTGCCTCTTCAAGCAACCTAAAAAAGTCTCCACCTCTTCTGGACGCCCTTCCCTAATGGGGGGTTCAGTAGACGGTCCAACACCTTCTTCTGTTAATGGTTGGACAAATACATCATTAAGAAAATCATGCATGCCAATCACCTCATCTCCTGTTTCTTCTTCTCCAATTGCCATATTTTGCTCTCCAATGTTTTGCTCGCCATGATGTCGCCACCAAGCGTTTTTATAATCTTTATCCATATCATACAATATGAGATGTTCAACAATAGTGTTCCTAACAAAAGTGTATCGATTACAACATATTTTGCAAGGACATCTAAACTTATCAGGTCCAACACCATTTGCAACTGCTTGATCCAAAAACAAATTAATTCCAGCTGTATACGCTTCAAAGTTTCGAGGTATCGTCAACCAACTCTTGTCCATGCTTTACCACTTTACGATGGCAAAATAGTACGTTCACACTAAGATGCCTACAATCTTTCAATCCCTATCATGTAGGCATAACTATTAGAATTTTCAATTTCTATCTTTCAACCCTCGAACTCTATCACAATTGCAATCTTTTAATTTTCAACACCTATTATAGTGAAAACAAATTAAAATAACAACAAAAATTTATCAAAATTATGCTTATCTAATCCATTCTAATAAATACCAACCAAAAGTTATCAAAATAACAGCAAAAACAAATTAAAATAACAATTACAGTACAAAACAAATTAATTTAACATAATATATTCTTATATTACTAAATATTATAAGTTTATGTTATATTTAATATTGTTAATTTAACATAAATGCTAATAAATATTATTCATTTCCATTTTCTCATAACAATTCAAGTGACAAAATTAATTAATTCGACTAAATATAAATTAATTTAACAAAAATAATAGAAATTTATCTAAGTACTTAAATTAGAATTTTTAAATAAATAAACTTGTATTTTATACAATTAAAGAATTTAGTGATAGAAACCTGAATTATGGAAGAATTCCGTCGTCGTTGAATTCTTTACGTACTCAAGCAGCTCAAATAAATTCCCTACAAAAATGAATTGTAAATAAAAATTAAACATCATAGGAGAAAATAAAAATATTAAAAGCAAAAAACACTTACCGTTGTGAAGAAGTAACAAACGAAATTGGAAGAACAAATAAGAAAGGTCTAAGTGAAAAAACAAGGGGAGGGTTTGTAAGAGAGGAAGAGCAAACAAGAAAAATGGAAGAGAGGATGAAAGAGAACACGGGAGGGTATATAAAGACCCTCAATCCGTAGCTACAACCGACACTAAGTTTTAAAATATTTTAAAAAACTAAAATCTATGTCGCTCAGAACCGACGCAGGCTTTAAATTATTTAAAAACAATAATTTGTGTCGCTTAAAAGCAACACTAATACTTTATGTCGCTAAAAAGCGACGCTATTATTTAAAATTATTAAAATATATGTCGGTTCTAAGCGACATTAAATGTGTACGTCGGTTTAAAAGCAACGTAAACATTTTATGACGCTAAAAAGCGACAGTAAATCCGACGTCATCTTCAGTTAGTGTCGCAACTGTCTTATCCGCCACTATATTAAATTAAACCGACACTACCCATTGACACTATAAGGCCCTTTTGTAGTAGTGTTGAACTCCCTATGTTGTGATCATATCTGTGTGAGCCAAACATGAGATGTCCTCCAACCGAGCGGAGATTTGGTGCCACAAGAGAACTGGTCATGTTATAGGTATTGAATGAAAATGTTTATTGTTCGAGAGCATGGTACTAAGTGAAAAAATTCTTCTCTGAATGTACTTCAAGTAAACATGTCTTGAATGGCTATATAACACGATTACCTAAAGTTTAACATGATTATTTACAAAGTTCGAATTGAGTTGCACAAAGCAATTTTCACACTCGCAATTTAACATTTGATACTTTTATTATGAACATCAAAAAATTGTAAACTATTCAATTCGAAGTCTCAAAATCTAAACCGAGAGTCCCAAAATCATGATCCATACAAAAGAGGAAATTGTAGCAAGGGTCTCTTAACTAAAAATTCGTGAACATTGGTCGCTTAACTCATCAAAACGTGCAGTTATGATCCTTTTCATCAACTCCATTAGAAGTTCAGTCAAAATGAGTCACGTGCCACGCACATGAGGCTAAATCAAGGGGCAAATATAAAAAACCAAATGAGAAAAAGTGTAGAAATTGTCTCTCAACTCTAACCCAATTGTAGCAATGGTCATTCCAGCATGACTCGTTTTGGCGGAATTTTGATAGAGTTGAAAAAAATGACCATAGCTGCATGTTTTGATGAGTTAATGACCAATGATCATAAATTTTTAGTTTATTGATCATTGCTCTAATTAGGTTAAAATTGAAGGGTCATTGCTATAATTTTCTCGATACAAAGTATAGTGCATTGTAATAATCATATAGTCCACTACTTTGGTCAAGTTCATTTTCTCAACTGTCATGATATAGTTTGACGAATAAATAATGAAGGAGCAATTTCCTATATATACAATCAAATTTAAGAGTGGTTGCTGCACCCATGAGTACTACCAGTCCCCCAAAATATGTAACAATTTCATCGAAAATAAATGCTCTGATCCAATATTCCAACCTGATGAAAGAAAGAGGTTGGCACTTTTAATTTGTGGCAGGTAAATTAAATGGAAGATAATAGATTTGGTAAGTTCATTAACTTGTAGTGCATGCTAGGGGTTTTGTCTTCTCCCTGTGGAGAGTAGCAATAACGATGGACTGATATCCCACAGACATCAATTTGCATCGAGAGATATCATCGTAATGGTCGTTCCGAGTTCTGAATGCCAATGAAAACGTCAAACGCTTTACGACGAGCCATAGAGTCACTCAGCCACAGCCCACGCCCTTCCATTCTTTCCCTCGATCTTCTTGTATATATGTGTTAAATATAATTTCATTTGTTTGTTTCCATCGCTAGTTAGCTAGCTTGACTCCCATTAATCGTTACGGGTACGTTTGAGATTACTTTCATAAAGGTCAAAATCCGGTTTATGATACAAATTTTTTTATTAAGTATTATGGGTTATAAAAGTGTTTTTTCAAGAAGCGCTTAGGGTCTTTTTCAAAAAAAAAGAAGCACTTAGGGTTTGTGTTGTAATTGTTTCTTGAAATGGTATAAGTGCTTTTTGACAATCAGAAACGTTTATGATTACATTGACAAAAAAAATTAGGGTTTGTGTGAAACTGCTTAATTTTGAAACGTATAAAAGAATTTTCTGACAACTGATGAAATCATTTTTTATCACGTTTGAGTGAAGAACTTAAGGCATGCTTGAGACTGCTTCTGAAAGGCTAAAAGTTTTTTTTTTACCATTGAAAGTGCTTATGACAACGTTTGACAAAGAACTTGAAAGCGCTTCTAAAAAGCATTTGAAGATGCACTTTCAAGTCCTTTTCTAGAAAGCATTTGCGATTCTTATAAAAAGATTTCAATTCTTAAAGCCTTATGAGCATAAGTGCTTTCTAAATAATCAATCTCAAACGAGCCTTATTAGTCTGGAGCTGTGATTATAGTTTTCCTCAACATGCTTCGAAGTTCGAAGTATATTAGTAGCACTTGTAGCATAAGCATTGATAAACAAAAAATCCTTCCTACAGAAGCAGTCAACGACTAAAGAAAGCCCATTGTCCCATGAATAGTATAAAATACCAATTTCAAAATGCGCTTATAAGCATAAGTACTTCTAATATAAAATTCTCAATTTTTTTAAGAGTATTGTTATGTAGATTAAATTTGTAAACTAAATTTATAAACCAAATGATGTGTAATCAATAGAAACAAGCACATTAATCAACACTTACGTAATAATCTAATCATCAACTTTCATATAATTTAATTTACAAGATTTTGTCAATAGATTTAGTTTCCATAACATTACCTTTTTATTTTAACATGCTTCAAAGAAAAACATTTATGAGCGTTGTATTTCTTGCACAAGTAGTTCCAAACCAACTCTAATGATTAAAGGGTAATACTAGGGAGACCAAAATTTTAAACCAAATTTGCAAACCAAATTATGTGTTACCAATAAGAAATAAGCATGTTAATCAATACTTAAGTATAATCCAATCATCAACATCCACATCATTTAGTTTACATAATTTGGTTTACAAAATTTGGTTTTGAAATTTGGTCACCGTAGTATTATCCATTATTTAATCCGTCAGACACAAATTAGAAAGTTAAAACAAAATCCAAAGAAGGGTTTAATTAAGGGAATTTTAACGAAAATCTCGCGGTACTGTTCACTTTAATGAAAAACCACATTTTTACACTAAAAAGTCAATCCTGATACTATTCACTTTACTCTTTATTTTGTCCTTATCGTTAAACCTCAAAGTTTTCAAGTCATTTTCATTAGTTTTCTTTTCATTAATGGATAGTGTTAAGGAGACTAAATTTCTAAATCAAATGTGTAACCAAATATTATGATTATTGATGATTGAATTATTATTAAGTATTGATCAACGTGCTACATGTCATTTGGTTGGAAATTTAATTTAATAATTTGGCTCACCTAGCATTAACCATAATTAAATTCATCCATCCACAAATAGACGTTTAGCTAATTGCCATTAATCCCATTCTCCCAGCACGAGCAACCTTCTCGCCACCCTCTCCCTCCCCTTTTTCTTCTCGGTTCTGAAAAAATCCCAGATGCATCCAAGCGACATAGCTTCGGCGTACTTACATTATTTAAACTAGCTTACCACTTGGAACCTCGTGTTTTGCTTTGAAATACTTCGAGCTAGAGAGAGAAAGACACACCCTGAGAGATTTAAGAGAGAGAAGAAGAAGGAATCCCAAAGCCGCTGTCCCAATCTTTACACCGTTATCTGTTTGGGACATTGCAATCCCCCTCCTTCTTCCCATTGCCAAGATCCCATTTTTATTACCAATCCAATCCATGAAGAAACCCAAACATCAAACACCTTCTCCTCCCTTTGTCCCAGTACTATTTAGTCCCGTTAGGTCGTCCTCCAGGATCTCCAGTAATCTTCCCAATGGCTGCTTGTGCTCTCCTCGGTGACAATGTTGGCGACCACATCAGCGGCAATGGCAGCAATAACAACAACAGCAGTAGCCACGGCGGCGGTGGAGGAAGCCCTTCTTGTGCTATGAACAACAGCACTACCAACTCCAACAGCAGCAGCGTCGAGCAGCAGCCAACCAAGATGGTGAGAAAGCGCATGGCGTCCGAGATCGAAGTCCAAACCACCCCGACAAGCAGAACCGCCGGTTCGGACTATTTCCGGCTCTCCCGCCGCGGGGTTATTAATAATAGTCCGCCAGTCCAGCCGGTATATCCAAACCCAAATCAAAATCCAAACCCCAGTAAAGTGAATAGTAGTATGTTTTATCCCAACTACTCCACTATGCTGTTACCCGTACCATCTTCCACAAATTTGACCGCATTGACGTCAGCAGGTGGGGCTTTATTGTCACCTGCTTCTCCTTCTCCTTCCCCTTCTCCTTCTCCTTCTTCCGCTGCAGCAGCTGGCAGCTGGGGTCCTATCGATCCATTGTCGTTTCATCGCCCTCTTCCGATTCAGCCGACGACGACGTCCACCCAGATCACTACCACTCCGGCCGTTTGTGGGTTTTCTGGTCTGCCCTTGTTCCCACCAGAAAAGACTCCTCCTTCGAATCCTAATACCGCTGCTTCTACTATTTCCGCCATGGAAGACGGCTCCTCTGCCGCCACGGCATGGATAGACGGGATCATAAAGGACCTCATCCACAGCTCCACCAACGTCTCCATCCCCCAGCTCATTCACAATGTTAGGGAGATTATCTTCCCTTGCAACCCCAGCCTCGCGGCGCTCCTCGAGTACAGACTCCGGTCCATATCCGAGCCGCCGCCTCCTCTGCCTCTTCCAGTCCCGAGCTTTAATCCGACCCCAATCCCGGACATGAGGAGGAGACAACAAGGTGGTCCTGGCCCTGGGTCTCTTAAGCTCAATCTGGACTCTGGTGCCCTACATGACGTCGCAATCTTCAACACATCAACGGCGGATAACAATGACTTGTACTTGCAGTCGTGGTCTGGAGGTGGCGGAGGTGGCGGAGGGGTTGGGCTGTCCCTACCCCAACCCAACCCTACTCCTGTCCCTATGACCTGCAACCAAACAAACCCACATCACCAAAGCCCTTCCTTTAATCAGACAATTCATCAAACACAAGACAAACAATTAGAAAACTCGTCATCCTCTTCCCCTGCGGCGGAGTCCACCACCCCAACCGCTGCACCCGCACCCACAACCGCCACAGCCCCGCCGCAACCAACAACCTCAGCAGTCTCCCTACTCAGAGAGAAAAAAGAAGAGATGCGGCAGCAAAAGCGAGACGAGGAAGGCCTACACCTCCTCACCCTCCTCCTCCAATGCGCGGAGGCCGTCTCCGCAGACAACTACGACGAAGCAACCAAAATGCTCCTCGAAATTTCCGAGCTCTCCACCCCATTCGGCACCTCCGCCCAGCGCGTAGCGGCCTACTTCTCCGAAGCCATGTCAGCCCGCCTCGTCAGCTCCTGCCTCGGCATCTACGCCTCCCTCCCTCACTCCTCCGCCCCCATCACCTACACCCAAAAAATGGTCTCCGCCTTCCAAGTCTTCAACGGCATCAGCCCCTTCGTCAAGTTTTCCCACTTCACCGCCAATCAGGCGATCCAGGAGGCGTTCGAGCGGGAGGACAGGGTCCACATCGTCGATCTCGACATTATGCAGGGCCTCCAATGGCCCGGGCTGTTCCACATCCTGGCCTCCAGACCCGGTGGTCCTCCATACGTCAGGCTCACCGGGCTCGGGACATCAATGGAGGCCCTGGAGGCCACGGGCAAGCGGTTGTCCGATTTCGCAGACAAGCTAGGGCTTCCGTTCGAGTTCTTCCCCGTGGCGGAGAAAGTTGGGAACTTGGATCCGGAGAGGCTGAATATCAGCAAGAGAGAGGCTGTGGCGGTGCACTGGCTGCAGCATTCACTTTACGATGTCACGGGTTCCGATTCCAACACGCTCTGGCTTTTGCAGAGGTAACGTCTCTTCAATCCAGTCCAATCCAATCCGATTGATTTCTTGCCTTTCCACTTTTCTGGTTAAATATATGATGAAAATTCGAACTGGGTTTCTTTTGGGTTGCACTTTTTGGTGTCTTTGATCGATGTTGGTGATCAAAGTATCGAACTTTAATAAGCACTAGCTAGCGCTGACTAATTGTTAAACAAATAATGTTATTGGGTTTAGATCAATTGCAACTTTCATGCGCTTTTCAAATCTAGTAACTGCAAAAAGCTGCACCTTCATAGTGGGAAAGAAGCAAAAATTAAAGATTTGATATTTTTTCCTTTTAACAAAGTGATATTTTGAGATTCTAAACTTTCATTTTCTCTGCACTGTTCGGTTTATTTCTGGTTTTTAGATTGAAAAAGTGGAAGTAGATTTAGAAAGAATTAAACAAAAGCGTGCTTCAAGAGAATAATTATTGTATTCTGATCTGTGGACGAGATTCAAACTTGGAAACATTTATGATCCTAGATTGAAAAACTCAAAAAAGACTTCAGAAGTAGAATTAAACAAGAGTGTGCGTCGTGTTCGGAAATAATTTCCACATTTTAATTCACTGGCAAGATTCAAACTTAGGTCCAAGGGTCGGACTAATGTCTCATGGCTGCATATTTTATTAGATATTTCAGCACATGTTTATATATGAATTGTTTTTTTATTTTTCTGTTACTATTGATTCAGATTGGCGCCAAAAGTGGTAACGGTGGTCGAGCAAGACCTGAGCCACGCGGGCTCGTTCTTGGGCCGGTTTGTAGAGGCCATACACTACTACTCTGCCCTGTTTGATTCCTTGGGAGCGAGCTACAGCGAAGAGAGCGAGGAGAGGCACGTGGTGGAGCAGCAGCTGCTCTCCAGAGAGATTCGTAACGTTTTAGCAGTGGGCGGGCCGTCGAGGAGCGGAGAGGTGAAGTTCCACAATTGGAGGGAGAAGTTTCAGCAGAGCGGGTTCAGGGGCATTTCCCTGGCGGGAAATGCGGCAACTCAGGCCACCTTGCTGCTCGGGATGTTCCCTTCCGACGGGTACACTCTGGTGGAGGACAATGGGACTCTCAAGCTTGGGTGGAAGGATCTCTGCTTGCTCACCGCTTCCGCATGGCGGCCGCCGTTTCATGCCGCCGCCAATCCGAACCTTCACTACTGAGATGCTTTTGTCCATGTATGTATGCATATGATGTTTGGTGAGGGTGCAGGGTTCTAGGCGGTTGATGAGTATGAATGTATTATCTTGTTATGCTTAATTACCATCATTACCCCACTTTAATCTTTTTTTAATTGAAATCGATTTTGTGTTTTGGAAGAATCTTGGGTTTTAGGGTCTATAGCCTTCGGGCCTGACTCGGGGTACTATGGGATTTGGGTAGGGAGAGACTAGGCCTTCTACCTTCATGCCACGTTACTAAGTCTGAAAATTCTCTCCCATACATTTTTTGCTATCAGTGAGCGGTTGAGATTTAACTAAGTGAGCTGTGGTTAAATCTCAACCGTCAGGCTGTTGCCAAAACCCTACATTGTTGCCTCGCGTTTTAGTCTAGTCTATCTCAGTCCTGGTGTGGCTTGATGATCCTCTAGGACCAACTCGTGCTTCTTAAGTTGTCAAAATGCATATGCTACTATCTTACCACATTTTATTAACACGCAACCCAAACCCTATCATGGGACATCATTAAAAATGCAAAATTTCGAGTAGTATCATTCTCATGTTTAACGTATATTTCATTTACTAAACACACAAAGGTTGAAATAAATAAGCGAACCCTGTCGAAGGTGTAACTAAACATGCTAGACCTGAGATCTGGAGAGGAAGATGAAGACGACGACAACACAATTTTGATAATGATTAAATTGATTTGTTCAGAGAACAACAAAATACAATTTATAAAGGAATTAGTCCCCTGATATCACCTAAAAAAAAAAAAAATTGAAAACAATTAAATAAAATAAAAATACAATATGGTAATTGAATCACATTGGACAAACAAATAATAGCTACCACCCTTTCCTGCGTGTACACAATTATTTGCACAGCTTTCCTCTTAAGCATACAACTTCCCCTTCAAATCACTTCCACCGGAATTGTCCATCGGATCACCTTTCGTTCTCCTACTGCGGTAACCTCAGAAGCTTCAGCTGCCATCCCGGGAGCTTCGTCCTTCTGCTCTTTCCAGAAAGAAAAATAAAATTTTATGAGTCTTTTATTTACCAAAAGAATTAACTTGATGTGTGTGAAACTCGGGGCGGGTATCACTTCCTCCCCTTGGAAGCTTTGATAACAAAATTCTCAGCACCCGAAAAATAAGGCATCCATTGGTTAGTGCTTCTGGACCCGTGTTTCATATAACCTCTGGTAGTGAACACGGACAATCAGTTCATCATGAATTCACATTGCAGTCGCTCAAGAACTGATCTTCTCGGTTCAGAAAAATCTTCCAGTAACCTTTGTATTTTGGGATCCCTAACTCAAGCCAAGGTTTCATCTTCCCGTTATAGTGCAACACTGCGGCTTTCTTTATCGGATAAACATCTATGTTATAGTCATGACCTAGCCCAGAGAGAGCCCATGAACCATCAAGAGGATAAATCAAGCCCCGAAAGGTAAGCAAACTTGCATGCAGAGCAGCGGCTTCATTTCCCCCCTCTTGCGTCATCACCTGCTCATGCAAACATGTCAGAAAATGCGAATGACAATGATGGTTTTGAATGACAATAACATTTCACCACAGACGATGAAACCCAAAGGGGTCAAGCATTCAATCCTAACTCTAAAAGTTAATGTTTTTTCCCCCTCTTTGTTAAACATTGATTTAAAAAATTGCAATGAATATAGGTATTAGGTGAACTTAAGATGTCACTGACCTCCGTTACAAACTTTTTGTAAGTTTCAGTGAGATCGAGCTTTCTCCACTTAACCAGATCAATCACATTCAATCCAGACATCCAAGCGCATGAATTTTTATCGAAACTGTTCTTGCCAAGAACGCTCTTCAGCAGACTTAACTTCACTGAGCACAACTGCACAGCAGCATTAACTTTCCCTTCCATGTTGAGGCTCCATAGTGCAGACAAGTCCTGCTGGACAACAACATCATCATCCAGAACCACAACTTTCTCCAAATTCTGGAATATATCAGGGAGAAGATAGTGCGAGTGAGAAAAAGTAGATAAGTATTCCGTTCTGGATTGGGCATCCATGCTATAGGAAACACGGAACTCCAAAGGCAGTGAAAGATATAGTTTGCGGTTGTCTAGATTAAGCTGCTCAATGTTTAACACCTCAACCGTGGCTTCCTTGTAAGTATTTCTGAAAAACCAGAGTTTCATTGCAAAGTAATTCTCTTGATCCGTGAGCACGTGAAAAACCAGTTTCCCACTATCCTGAAACATAAAAAAATTCGTTAATCGGAGTCATCACAAGAAATGAAGCTAACTAGCAGCAAAATATGTACGGAAGAAAGAATAAATACATACTTTTGCATGCATTACTGTTGAGTTGATTACAACTGAGGATGCAAGTACGTTAGTGGAGAATATGACATAGTGCTGGAATGCACGATTAACGTATTTGTCAGCCAGAGAGGAGTCGGTATCGTCAAGAGGAGATCTGAAATATTCCACAGTCAGTCTCATTGACAGGCAATGGTGGCTCTTTGGCATAGTTTGGACAGCAAGTTGGTAGAGAAAGACACTTTGTTTCATGTGGAAGTTAGCTTCATCCTCAGTCATATCATATATTTGTCTCAGTTTCTTGTCAACATTATTACAATCCAAGCGGAATGTTTTGGCTTTGGCTATTGAAGCTTGCAACCTCTGTAGCTTCTTCTCAATCCTGATGAAACAATTGGCACTGTGCTTAGTTCAGTGGAGAAGCTGGAAACATTGTCAATAGCCCAAGATGAAAGAAATCTATGAAAACCACTATAGGACTGCCCTAGAATAAGATTAAAAATATAAAACAGCAGCATAATCTTGTAAGAAAGAAGGAATGAATTATGAGAACTTATGCATTTTCAAGGTGGATTTGACAACCAAATTCAACCAGCAGATCTTAAAACGTCAATTGTAAGTACAAAACCTTTTTTGTTGTCATTGAATGAGCGGAAAATGGGAATATAAACGAATAGTTTCCATGACTTACTGTGGGGGAAGATCAACATCTGTAGTACTTTCACTAAGAACACGCTCCACCTCCTGAATATTTTGTCTCAACTCACGAGACAACTTTTCCTGTGATGGAAGTTTCGCGATACTAGGAAAATATGCTCGAGCCACAAATAGTTGATCCTTCAATCTCTTCACCATAGCATCCTTCATGTCTTCTCTATGTTGTTCACGCCAAAGGCAGTAGCTCCCAAACTTCAACTCGCATGATTTTCCACTTTGATCCACACCACCTTTCGCATAATCAATGATTTGAGGTGAGTTACCAGCTTTAGAGTTCTGCCAAAAAGATCCAAATTAAACAGAGCAGAAGGCAATAGCTATACAAGAACAGAATCTGTTAGCATGTTAATCAGATTCCAAGGAAAAAAGATGGCTAATTCATGCATACATTTTCAATGGGAAGTGAGTGCGGACCATCATGAGGTGGAGCTGAAACTCCTGCAGTTACTAAAAACAAAATTCGAGTTAGAATCTATTACGTGGCAAGTAAAAAGGATAGACAAACCTTAGAAGGCATTGAACATTAACAGGCCTTTTGATTGTTCATTGTTGTGGACGACACTGGCTTGTTCGTTGTTGTGAACGACACTGGTTTGTTCATTGTTGTGAACCACACTGGCTTGTTCATTGTTGTGAACAGCACTGATATTTTTGGTTTCATTTTCAGCTTTATGTGAAATATTCTTTAGTATATCCTGGCACAAAACAAATAAAGGTAGAGAAATCAATCAGGTCATTGAAGACTTTGAGATGCCTGAATCACATCACTCAAATTATTGACCGTGTTTGTAGACCAAATGAATAAAATATTGCTGCAATGGTTCCTATAGGCCTTAAATGCCAAACACGAGAGTCAAAAAATTAATTCTCATATCATGGACTAGTGAATGGCTGCCTTAACCCAAACCACAAGAACCTGGATAGGCGGGTGTTCCTAAGATACAAATTCTGTTAATTAGGCAGCAACTATGAAAGACTGGGAAGACCCGCGAAATAAATAGAACCACAGATGGAGAAACTAGTGTGGTAAATTATAAAGATATTTCTTCACTGTGGATCTTTAATTTTCTCATCTCAAAGACAGATTAAATGCCAAGACTTACAGAAAAAAATTTGTATGTGCCCATAATTAGTTTTCAGATTCTCCGAAGGTACACATATCCTACAGTTAGAAACATAGAATATAGGGCCACGGATTTCCCCATCAAGTACAATTCACAAAAACCAATCAAAAGCTTATGATCTTTGGTAACTGAACAAAACAGGTGTACTTGTCCTAATTCGAAAGGAAGTGTCTATTGGTTACTATAGTGTTTATTCCTCAAGCTCCTGAACTAAAAAGTCTAAAACACATCCTGAAGAACTCTTAGACGTGTTAGAATAATTCAAAGCCCACTGGCACATTAATCCAGTTATTGGATCTAGCCAACGCCTATACATAGAGAAAGAAAAATCAAAACCTGCTAATTGCATGTGACTCGTAAATTTGTTGTTATGAATTAAAATGTAGAAGTACTCCGATGTTTCAAAGCTTATTTTCTATTATTGCTGTATTTTCCCATAGTTTTAACACTTTTTAGAGGACCACACCAACACTTAAAAGTTCTTAGATGACCCGGGTGGATGAGGAAGTTGATGAATACCGTATGTAAATTCTTTCCGTCCCCTTACACATTAATAGTTAAGATTTTCCAGCATCACAACTCTTAAATAGATAAACAAATTCCTAGCAGAATTTATCTCAACGAGACACAATGTCTAATTTTGAAGAATTTTAACACATAAACATTGCCCTTATCAATAATATCATACATTTCAGTAGCATTTGTCTGGAAGCTAAGTGATGATTCATCTCCAAGCCTGTTTCCCTATAACTAACTAAGCATTGTATCAAACGAAAAGCAGTGGCACCATCAAAAACCTAACACCAGAGTAGTAAGCAACGAACCTTTGAAAGGGTTGGTGTGAAATTTTTCACGAAATCATCTACATGCTTCGAACCACCCCCCTGCAAGAAACCAAATAATCAGTAATTTATCTTCACCAATGTGTTTCTACCCGTGAATTAGATTTACAAAGCTGGCTAGTACAGTTTACCACTGACAGATTAGAAGCATTTATGATGATTTTTGTACCATATCCTCCAATCTGACACCGATTCGAAAATTCGAAAAAGAAAAATAAAACAGATCAACACCAAGAATGTAGGATACAGAAAACAATTCCAAATTAACAAAACAAAGTTCTACTTCTTACTGAAGGCGAATTTCGTTGTTCTGGTACATATCCTGCATATAATGAACAAAAAGAACAAATCAAGACTTGAGAGAGATCCAAAACTACCATTGCAAAAGCAAAATCGGATCTGAGAGAAACAGATCTAGAGAGAGAGAGAGAGAGAGAGAGTTACCGGGAGGGTGAAAGCCATTGTGAAGGCCGAGAAGGAAGATAAGAGGAACGAGCATGGAAAGAAAAACCAGACCCAACACTCCAATCACCAACCCCTTCCATCGCCGCTTCCCGGAATAACTACCACCCGCAACCCCGCCCTTCATTGCTCCGCCAGCCCCTCCTAATCCGATTTCATTGCCGCGATTAAGCACCAAATCCACCACAATCAACCACAATTAACACTAATCCTTCTCCTTCTTCTTCTTCTTCTTCCCTTCCTCCTCCTCCGGTTGTTGTTGCAGTGTCAATATCAAATGCGAAGTCCCACTCGCACTCGCACTCCCAAACGCCGTCGCGGTCGCCGTCGCATCAACAAGTGAAATGCGGTGTTTCCTCTGTGGCATGAATCATTATTTCTAATGATTTGATTGGTTGTTTCTGAGCTCACTGTCTCTCTCACTTGGATTCCGAATCAACGGCTGGATGGGATGGGATTCGACTGGATTGGACAGTCCGGCACGGATTGGATTTTCCTACTTTTAGCACAACAAACTGTGATCTTGTTCTTCCTTTTTTTCTGAAAAGAAAAAGAGAAGAACAGAAGAACTTACCGTGGTCTCGGGCTTTTTGGTGGGATTAAATTTTTTTTCCCTTGCGGTTAATATTTATTTATTTTTTGTTTGTTATTATTTTTTGGGTCAGATCCAATTCTCTAACGTATGTGAGGATATCACTCGTCACTACTCCTATTCCTTTTTATAAAGCAAAAAGTAGGAGCAATATCCCATGTGTATATATACAGACCCGTAGAGTTATTATTTTAGATTTGTGTTTCTAAAAGAAAACATAGGCTATCTACAATAATGGAGGGTTAAACGTAGTGCTTAACTATGTTTTAGCCCATCAAATTTTACGACTATTTTAGGGCTAAATTTTTCTATCTCCAACTATGCAAGGCTATATTTTATTTCTTTGATATTATATTACTTTACAAACTTATGGCTCGTTTGTATGTACTTTTAAAATAACTGAAAGCACTTTTAGAGAAAATATTTTTAGGTTCCAAAAGCACTTGAAGTGTTTTCTGTAAGAAACACCAGTAATGTGCTTCTAAGAAGCACTTTAAGTGTTTTTTCAGGATTTACTTGCATCTTTACTAAAGATTGGTTCTAAAAAAAATTTCACAAAAAGTGTTTTCAGTCATTTTAAAAGCACATTCAAACGAGCTCTTAGTCTATCTTGAGGCTGCATGTTGCATTCGATGACGCCAAACTTAGTCTGATTCTTTTAGCCTTATTCTCTTTAGCCCTTTGATTTGCGACTAATTTTGTCAAATTTACATCTAACTGTAGCCTTAGCCCTTGACTGGAGATGACCTACATAGAACGAGTCCATCGCCACCGCAACATTTTAGTCCAGTGTTATGCTTAAGTTTATCTACACATGACTCGTCAGAATGAAATGAAAATGACAATAAATTTGTTCCATACAAGTTGTTCTTGTGTATTTGGTACAGGTAAACCTGTTTTCTACCCAATAAACTATGTAGAGTACACTTATACATTTTATTTATTACATACTTTTTTTATTGTTTCAGTTCTATTTATGTTTGGTAGTTAACTATGGTATTTGAATTTCAGAAATGGCACCAAAATACAAAAATAGAGGCAGTTGCTTGCCCGATGATCTATTAATTTTCTCGATTTGTTAAACTAGTCTTGTCATTTAATTTTTTTTGTCCATAAAACAGTTCTTTTATTCTGGTAAAAATTAAATAGTGTTCCTTGATTTGGATGATGAAATAAGTCTTTATCATTACCTACTTTTTTATCAGATTTTGCCTTATATTTGAAATCTAACAATAGGGGGTAAAATTAATTTTAGAGAGAAAAAGATGGAAGGATTGCTAGTAGATAATTAAATAAATGTTAGAATTGGGTAATTAAGGTATGAAAAAATTGTTATGGCTCATTTGAGAGTGTTTTTAAAATAACGGTTGAAAACGTTTGTAATGAAAATATTTTTAGGTCTCAAAAGCACTTGAAACGCTACCTTGCAGGAAACGCTTTAAGTGTTTTTCTAGGATTCACTTGCATTTTTATTAAAAATGATTTCAAAACATTTTCATCAAAAAAACTTTTAACTGTTTTAAAAGCTTCCAAACAAACGCTTAATTGTTGATGTACGCTTGCTCATATTTTCATCTTCTTTTTTTTTTTTGTGAAAATGTGATTATTGAGTAACACTCACCCACTTTTGCGACCATTGAGTTTTACACCATTTGTAAGCAGTTTCACCATTTATTAATTTACGTAAGTCTTTTTATTGAATATTTAATCTTGTGAAGCAAGTGGCTCTTTACTATAGCGTGGAAAGATGTTGAGCCCTTGCATGACGACGTAAGTTCAAACTTCATCGGTAGTTATTCTAACAAAATTTATGTTATTCTAACAAAATTTATCGTTTGACCAAAAAAAAAAAAACATAAAAATCAACCAATAAATATTTGTGACCACGATCAGATCCGTTTTGACAGTCGGAACATCTCTTAAATGTCTTACATAAATTTTAAAAAGCTACGTCTGCAGCGAAAATGATAGCCAAACGTAAATTTTACAATAAATTTTGGATAATCGTAAACCCGATTACAAATCGTGAGTGTTAGCTCAAACTTTCAGTAAAAATTCAACTGTTGAGTTTTCAAACAATATTTTTCCTGGAAGAAATGTTAGAAATCACGTTTAAAGAAGTCTTGCATCAAATCCAAAAGATCTAAGACACAGTGTAAAAATATTACATGCCTATTTGTCAGTTGAAATCAATAACGCTACATATTCTTTCGCTACATTTATGTGTAGAAACTGAGAATCTAGAGAGAGATTTCAGTTATAGAGAGAGAGAGAGAGAATTGTAGAGAGAGAGAGTCAAATAAGATTGTGATTTTGTTAACATCAAAAGATCATTACACAAGGTATTTATACATAAATATCATATCACAGCCATATGTGCCAACTAAGTATAATGTACAACTAACCACTAACCATGCTAAGCTTAATAGCTAAGCAAACATCTAATCTGGTACATTGTTGTTGTGAGAGGTTGTACTCTCAACACACCCCCTCAAGCTAAAGGTAGGAGACCGAACTGAGAGCTTGTGAGTAAGATCTGCAAATCTATCAGCAACTAAAGACTTGGTAAAGATATCAGCAATTTGAAGAGCTGAAGCAACATGAGACACACCAATATGACCAAGTAAAACTTTCTCCTG
This sequence comes from Malus fusca, assembly GCA_035220775.1. Classification (NCBI taxonomy): domain Eukaryota; kingdom Viridiplantae; phylum Streptophyta; class Magnoliopsida; order Rosales; family Rosaceae; genus Malus; species Malus fusca. The sequence continues at coordinate 26,085,411 of CM069062.1, forward strand.
AATGTAGTGATAATCAATTTCAACATGTTTTGTCCTAGCATGGAAAACAGGATTGAATGCAAGCGTAATTGCACTTTTGTTGTCACAGTATATGGTAGGAGTCTTTAACAAAGGAAAGGAGATATCCTGCAGAATTTTGCACACCCAGGTTATTTCAGCAGCAGTTTGAGCAAGAGACCTATCTTCTGCTTCGGTTGACGATCTAGCTACTGTTGCTTGTTTCTTAGCACTCCAAGAGATGAGATTATGGCCTAGAAAAACACAATAACCACTGGTGGATCTTCTATCCACAGGACAACCAGCCCAATCTGCATCAGACCAAGCCATGAGGCATTGAGTGCCTGTAGTGAACCAAAGACTAGAATCAACAATGCCCTTGAGATATCTCAAAATACGCTTGACTGCCGGAAGATGAATAGTTCTTTGAGAATGCATATGTTGACAAACTTGATTGACAGCAAAGGCTAAATCAGGCCTTGTCCATGTAAGATAATGTAAAGCACCAACTGTGGACCGATAAGAAGTAGGATCAGATAAGAGAGTGCCTAAGTGATCAAGTTTTGAGGCAGACACATGTGTTGCACAAGGTTTAACTCCAAGCATGTCTTTTTCTTGAGTAAATCTAAAGCATACTTAGATTGGTGCATAAACAGACCCTTGGATGACCTTTGAACTTCAATGCCTAAGAAATAATGAATATCTCCCAGATCCTTAATAGGAAACATTGCTTGAAGCTTGGAGATGATGGATTGACACTCAGTGGTTGAACTTCTAGTGATGATTATATCATCAACATAGACCAAGATGAAAGTAATGAAAATATCTCTTTTGATAAAGAGACTTGTATCAGAGTAGGAGGAACTGAAACCCAAAGAGACAATAACATTGTAGAAGGCTTCATACCAAGCTTGAGGAGCTTGTTTAAGACCATATAGTGATTTCTTAAGCTTGCAAACATGATGAGGTTTGGAAGGATCCACAAAACCAGGAGGCTGGATCATGTACACATCTTCCTTCAAATGACCATGCAGAAAAACATTACTTACATCCAATTGATGTACAAACCAATTATAGTTGACTGTAATAAATAGTAGAATCTTGATAGTAGTAGGTTTTGCAACAGGACTAAAAGTTTCTGAGAAATCCAAACCTTCATGTTGATGAAACCCTTTGGCAACAAGTCTTGCCTTGTACCTTTCAATGGTACCATCTGGTTTGTGTTTAACTTTGAAAACCCATTTGCAACCTACAAGGTTGTAATTGGAGTTGTGTGGAACCAAATCCCAAGTTCCAGTCGATTGCAAGGCTTGAAATTCAGATTGCATAGCTTCCATCCAGTGAGCATGCTTGGAGAAATGTAGATGGAGTAGAGGGTAACTTTGTGAGAGGATTAACAGTGGATGGAAAGTGATGTTTAGTTGCAGTAAACACCTTGGGTTTATGAATGTCTGCCTTTGCTCTTGTAACCATTGGATGAGTATTGACAAGAGCTAGAGGTTGTGAAGAATATGGTTGAGAAACAACTGAGGTAGATAAGATAGGATGAGAGGACTCTGTGTTAGGAGAAGTTCTTGATGAGGAACTCGATGTCTCTAAGGGAGTTGCAGATGTAGGGGGCTTTGTAGGATACAACACAGGCAGTGGAAAAGACATAGGAGCAATAGTGCGATGATGTGAACATGTATTCTGAACTGAGATCTGAGAAGTGAGATGTTGATAAGGAAACACAAATTCATCAAATACCACATGTCTCGAAATATAGAGCATATTAGTGACCGGATCCAAGCATCTATAACCACTGTGATTCAAACTATAACCCAGAAATACACATTGTTTACTTTTAACATCTAACTTGTCACTTGCATACAGTTTTAGCCATGGATAGCAAGCACAGCCAAAAGTCTTTAAGGTATGATACTTGGGAGAGGCATGAAATAGAAGTTCCCAAAGACTTATCACAGAAGACTGATGAAGTAATCGATTAATAAGATATATAGCAGTTTGGAAAGCTTCAACCTAAAACTTTGCAGGTAAACCACTGTGAGATAATAGGGTTCCACCCATTTTGCTCAAGAGTGTGAGGACAACTCAACTGATGGGTGATACCTTGATCATTAAGGAAGCTTTGTAATGAGTTATTCAGAAATTCACCCCCTGAATCAAATCTTATGCATTGAACTTTGAGCTCAAGTAAAGTTTGAACCTTTAAGATAAAAGTCTTGAGAGTGGAGAAGACATCAGACTTGAAGTATAGAGGATAGAGCCATCTATATTTAGTAAAGTCATCCATTATTATTATGTGAAACTTGTATCCAATACATGAGGATGTGGGAGAGGGACCCCATACATCAGTGTGAAGTAATTGAAGTGGCCTAGTGGATGTACAAGGTACATCGGTAAATGGTAGTCTAGAAGCTTTGCCTAATTAACAAGCTGCGCACATAGACAATTTATCAACATAACCAATTACATGCAGATGATTTTTATTCACCACAGAACTTAAAGTGCCACTAGAAGGATGTCCAAGGCGTTGATGCCAAATCTGGAAATCAGCCTTGGCAATCATCAGAGCAGTTGGTGAGATTGCAACCCCAGAAACACCATTTGAAGCATTCCTGTAGAAGGGGTATAACCCTCATTCACTAGGGCCCTGGAAAAGCATCTTCGTAGTTCTTAGGTCATTGACATAGAATCCAAAAGGATAAAATGTCAAAGAACACTAATTGTCATATACAAACTTGTAAACAGAGAGCAAATTATGAGATGCCTGAGGAACTAAAAGCACATCATTCAATCTAAAAGTAGCATTATTTGTGTGAATGAGAACAGATCCAGTATGAGAAATGCACAGACCTTTTCCATCACCAACAAACAGTTGATCATTGCCAGAGTATGGAATTGTAAAATTGAGTGCAGAAGGGTCAAGTGTGACATGATGAGATGCACCACTATCAGTAAGCCAATAGCTAGGAGGGGCAGAGGCATTCATAGCAGACATTGCAGTATGAGCTTGTGCATTCGAGTTCGAGGAAAATTGAGAGAAACGATTGCATGTAGGAGCCCAGTGACCATATTGAAGACATAACTGACATTTAACAGAGCGCCCGGAGGAGTTGGATTGACCGAATGTCTGACAAGAAGGGCCAGCACCAAGAATACCACTAGAGTTGTTGTGATTCTAGTTGTTAGGTATGTTTCCCCCAAAATTACGATTCTGATTGTACCAATGTCGATTTGGAAAACGACCATGAGAATTACCTCTTTTCAACTGAGCACCAAAGGTGTTAGATTGTGCCGCATAAGCATGAAATGGTGCATCGGAGGAGGATGAAGCTTTGGTTTTGCGTTTTTGGAGTAAGATCTCTTTGCTCAATAGAAGGCTATGAAGTTCATCGACCGTCACAGACTCATTGCGAGTCTCAATAGAGTCAACAAATGACTCATAGTCATCATGAAGACCAGATAAAATGTATGTAACGAGGTCAGATTCAAAAATTGGTTCACCAGCAGTAGCAAGTTTATCAGAGATATCTTTAATCGAATTAAGATAATCAGTCATGGAAGAGTCACCTTTCTGAATCATTTGGATCTTCGATCGAAGGTTGTGAACATATGTGCGTGAAGCACCAGAGAACCGCCGCTCAAGAGACTGCCAAAATGAGCGAGAGTCTTCCATTCCAATAGTCAAAGGAAAAAGATCTTTGGAGAGCGTTGAGTTAATCCGGATCATCAGAATTTGATCATGCTCACACCAGGTCTCATAGAGAGGATTGAGAACACGAGATCCAGAGGAATTGAGAACAAATTCAGGAGGGCAGAGATCCTTACCATTGATGAGGCCAAGAAGCTTGAAATGCTTCAGTACAGAAATGAAGAGACGACGCCAAGTGATGTAGTTATGACGATTAAGCTTCGTCGGAATCATTCCAGCAACATTTGCAATGGAAATCGATCCAATTGACATGATCGAAGGATTAGAGATCTCGCTAGGAGGGAGATTCACTGGGGAATTAAGTGAAGAAGGAGAATTGGAGGAGTTCGCAGCAGTTGCCTTAACCTAATTTGGTGAATTGAGGACGAAAAGAAAGAAATCCATGATGCAGCGACCTGTGTGGGAGATAGGAAAAATTCAAGAAACGCAAGAAAGTTTCAAGAAAGAGAGGGAAGTGGAGGATCGAAGTCGATTAGACAATGGTGATGATACCATGTAGAAACTGAGAATCTAGAGAGAGATTTCAGTTATAGAGAGAGAGAGTAAAATAAGATTGTGATTTCATTAACATCAACAGATCATTACACAAGGTATTTATACATAAATATCATATCTCAGCCATATGTGCCAGCTAAGCATAATGTACAACTAATCACTAACCATGCTAAGCTTAATAGCTAAGCAAACATATAATCTGGTACATTGTTGCTGTGAGAGGTTGTACTCTCAACATTATGTATATATGGATACAGAAAATTACAATTACGAAAGAAGAAAGTAATTAACACAAAACTCCGTTGCACTCCATAATTACTACTTGGGTTCAATTTTCGCTGAAACAGCGCATCCACCGCTGTAATCAAAGGAGTCGGTGCTGTCATTGAATTCCTTTTTCGGCAAGCCAACGTTGTAGGGATGTTTCGGAGCACCTTTTGATGCTGCAAACTCCGTGGCTGATGAAGATGCTGATGTTGAGTTTGTGTTCATCCCATCGTTCTGCAGAATGGTTTCGATAGCCCTTACAAGTTCACTCATCGTGGGACGATCTGCAGCTGATTCTTCGACGCATTGCATGGCTAGCTCCAAGAACCTACCAAACCCAATAAGAGGTCCTGAGTTTCGAATGTTTCGATCTGTTAACTCCCTCAAACCGTAATGCTCCTCGTCATTCTTGTCCATCACCAATCGTACCTCGCGGACAATGTATTTTCCCTTCTCGATTGGCTGCCTAGCAGTTATCAGTTCAAGCATAACGACTCCAAAGCTGTATACATCGCTCTTCTCGGTCAATTGTTGAGTCATGTAGTACTCAGGATCCAGATAGCCCTGAAAGTGTAGACAGTAACTTACAATACAAGAAATGTTGAAACTGGAAAACACGATTTTCCTGCTTAGTGCTTACCATAGAAGATCACATTTTAGGTAGTTATAAATGATAACGTTCGAAATGCTTAATTGTAAACTTACTAGTGTTCCTTTGACATGAGTCGAGACATGTTCTTCTCCGCTGTCATTGACCAGCATCGACAGGCCAAAATCTGCAACCTTCGCCGTTAAATGTTCATCTAATAGAATATTGGTGGACTTCACATCTCTGTGAATTATAGGAGGATTTGCAAGCTCATGTAGGTAAGCCAGTCCTCTTGCCGAGCCAAGAGTGATTTGGAGTCTCCTCTTCCAATTGAGATGAATACCAGATCTCCCTGCAACTCGTATTAGAACAAATCTTATCATTACATGTTAAATCAATGGTACTAAATGAAGCACATAAAACTAAAAATATGAAATAGCGAAAAGTAAAATCTAAAACTGACCTGACAAGCTTTCCCTAAGTGTTCCATTAGGCATATACTCGTAAACTAGCATCTGCTCTCCTTGTTCGAAACAGAATCCCAAAAGACCAACAACATTTTTGTGATGAACGCGAGAGAGCAACTCAATTTCAGTCGTGAACTCGACGCCTCCCTGTATTGATCCTTGCCGAGCTCTTTTGATTGCTATCACTTGTCCATCAGAAAGCATGCCCCTGTAAACCTATGGATAGCCAACCGAAAAGTACAGAAAAAAAATATTTTAGCTTCAAGCACAATTTCATAGATGTTACTGAATGAGTTGTATATATACCTTCCCGTAGCCGCCATATCCTATCTCATTACTGTCAGAGAAATTATTGGTGCACTTCTTAAGCTCATCATACGAAAACCATCTTGCTCCCTTTAACTGTGGTGCACCGCCACTATCATTTCCGCTTGGCACCCAAGAAGCTGGAAGATAGAGGAGAGTAGTGAATATAAGCTGAACAGTATCTAGTATTAGTGACAGAATTTCAGTCTAGAAATTATCCACAACAGCTATGATTTCTTACCGAAAGGTCTGCTTAAACCAATGGCTCTTTCCGCACGTTTCCTTTGCCTGATGGCGTAAATTCCTACTACCACGAGGCCCACAACAAGAACGAGACAACTAACTGATATCCCAACAATAACACCAGTGCTCATAAGGCTTTTATGTGTGTCTGAAACAATTCGGGTTTTTTACTGTCATTTTAATTGATCTTCTAATGCAGGGAAGGTGTATATGAACACTGTGATTTAAAATTACCTGGGAAATTATATTGAGCTGGAATAAAAACGAAGGGTCCAAACCCGTCTGGCGGCATGTAAGGCTGACTGCTCATATCAAAACCAATCCTGATAATCTCAGACCTATTAAAATATGTTCCTGTAGGTGGAAAGAGAGCCACATGTACTTTAAGATGGTCATCGTTGTCGAAGAAAGGGTTATCAAGTGACACTGAACCGGGAGTGAGGTGAAGTTTCTCCCATAGGCTCCTTTCTAGGGATTGATACAGAGCCACATTTGTCAATTCCCTGAAAGTGGGCGCTCGGAAATCCAGTGTTCCTTCAAAAGGATATCCACATTGACAACTCTGAGGGCTTGGCTGCTGACCCCCGGGGCATGTAATGGATGGACAATCCGTGCTAGTAGCATACGGTTTTGTATTTGATTGTGGAGGCTGACAGTACGGACTCGAGCTAGATTCATTGCACAATGGGTTCCCAACAAGTCTGCAATATGAAAAAGTCACAACTAAGAATGATTGTCCCAGTAAAATACAGAACATCATAGAAAATTAAGATCGAGGCCCGTGAACTGTCTTACATTAATGTATTTGTGTAATGATAACCCAGAGTGATTCTCTGAATCTGATTGTTCTGCAGATCAACAAGCTTCAGTTGCGGACTGATGTTATCACCCATGTTAAATGTGTCGTTAAACGCATTGTTTTTCAGTTTCCTGTCGAATAACAGAAAAGATGAATGGCCAGTTTACTGAAATTGCAGCACGTAGATGAATTATTCCGTTATTCTCCTTATACTTACACTTGCTGCAATGACTGTATGCTGAACATCTTCTCTGGCACAGTCCCTTGAAGTGCTACATTTTCTAAAACGCTGGCATCATAACAGTAAATAATTTAAAAATGATATCACAATAAATTTTTCACTGTCCTTTTCCAAGACATTTTCATGTAACCTCCACCAGACTTAGGCCCCGTTTGGGATTGAGGTGATTTTAAAAAAAGCCACTGTGAAAAAAAGCTGAGGGTCATTTTTGTGTTTGGTAAACTGAAAAAAAAGGGCTTATTTTGGAAGCTGCTGTGAGAATAAGCTGAAAATCAAAGGAAAAGCTGAAGCTGCTATTTGCTGCTTTTAAAAAAAGCCAGTTTTTTCAAAGCACACGGAGCTACAGTGCTCCTTTAATGAAAAGACACACTATCATCCTGCTTTTTTTTCCAAAAGCACTTTCACAAAAAAGTTTACCAAACACTCTACTGGCTTTATTTCACAGCCGCTTATTCTCACAGCACAGCCGCTTATTCTCACAGCAGCTTTTTTTCAAAGCACAGCAATACCAAACCAGCCCTTACATAGTGGTGAGCGAGAGCAAGGTTGAGATCCAACCCGGAGCTTCTGATGGATCAAACGAGTTGTAACTAAGGTCTCTGAAGTAAAATCATTAGGATTTATCAGTACAACACAAGAACAACCCGGAAAACTGAAACTGCAAATGACAGCTCCATGCCATGTACTCACACATAATTGAGGGCATTCAATCCAGTTAGGTCGGGTAAAGAGCCGTTCAAATTGTTGTGCGCGATATTTCTGGAAGAGAATATAAAAACCGTGTAAAAGCTGATTAACCATCACACCAAAGTATTTTCTTGGAGAGTTTGTACTCACAATTTACTGAGCTTTATTAGGTTGGAGATATTTGAGGAGACTGATCCCGTCAGAGCATTTCTATCAAGCCGACTGTTGCAGAAAAGAACGGTTTTAGTCTAATAAGTGTCAAGAAGCAGATACGCTTAAATGTGGAGGAAAAAGAAAATTCAAGATGGCTTTTTACTCACAGAACCTCGAGAGTCTGAACGGAAAATATTGTTGATGGAATAGTCCCATTGAATCTATTTCCATCAAACAATCTGCAAATAAAGAATGACAAGCAGTTTAAGTATAGAACATAAACTGATAGACAGAAATTAGAAACTGATCGTTCGGATCAACTTACACATGGATCAGTATCATCTTGGAGCTGAAAAGTCTGGGTGGAATGGTACCTGAAAGCTGGTTTTGGTTCAAATGGCTGCAAATTCATATAATCTGTTTAATGTTTACGCAATAAGCAGTGGCATAATCCTTACTAGAATTTCATTTTCTTTTCAGAATGGAGAGAGTTTCAAAACGGAAAATACTCACAAATGTTGAGCCTTAAACAGTTGGTCTAAGCCGGGGGTAGTGCCGCTTGAAACTGGGAGAGGTCCAGTCAACTGATTGTCTGCCAGGTCCAGCCAATAGAGGTGTGAGAGATTACCCAAAGAAGCAGGTATACTACCGGTGAAGTTATTCGTATTCAAAGCCCTGAGAAAAACCAAAGTTATATGAACTTGGGAAAAGAAAAACATCATATTGGTTTGCACTAACAGTATGAATAATTAGTCCAATTCTTACAAGAAGATTAGCTCTCCAAGTTTCCCCAATTCACTTGGAATAATTCCACTGAAGCTGCAACCAGCTAGGATCCTAAAAGATGGAAACAGTCTCGTATAATTATCCGATATAAAAACTCATGTTCCATAAAGTTCAAAAGGTGCAGATGTGAAAAATAGCTTGGTAAATTGTTCTTACAGGAAGTTTAGATTGCTCAGTTCCCCTAATCGTGGAGAGAGAGAACCGGTGAGGCCTTTGTTGAATGAAAGATCCCTGCAATGTTATCGTTTCAGCTTCGTTACAAAAAGAATTCCATCCCTAATCAAGATTGAGCTAAACAAAATAACTGACACTGAGAAAATAAACATGTTTTATGCATATTTTTATAATTAGACATCAAATTTGTTGTGTGTTGCTCTGTTCATAATATGAAAGGAGGAACAATCACACTCACAAGGATCTTAACTCAGAGAGCCCCGCAATGTCACTTTCAATTTCCCCTTTCACGTTCATTCCTGATAATCCCCTGCACAGTGAACATCAGAAGAGGTTCTGGTTCAAAATCTGATTAAGAAAGTAAGCGAGAATGCTCGTAATTACAACGATCACATCAGAATGCGAAGATGAACAACACTCACAATGCAGTCACCCTCGAACCATTGCAAGTGATGCCTTCCCAGCGCTCCCCACATGGATCGTTTGACTTGTCCCAGCTGGGTGGAACGTTGCTCCATCTCTGCCTCAAGGATTGGAGTGCACTAGCTGGATCAACACACTTATAAATCAATCAACTACCCTTAATAGGAACAATGAGGGTTTAGAACGAAATTTAACCAAAACTTCAAAATAATTCACATTAGACCGAAACTAAATGGACTAATCGCTTGGTACACACACGAAAGAATCTACACCAAGGATGCATAATACTGGTATCCCAAACCAATCACACTGTGTCATCCATTTTTAATTTCCCATATAATAATAGATGTTTGATTTGGAATATCGTCACGGAGAATAGGAAGATGAACATGATATCACAAAAAACCTCTCAAGTGAACGGATATGAAGGTAGCTTTGAAATTGTAGACCAAAAGTAGAAACTACACAAAACCCAATTTTCCCATGAATTAAGAGATCAATATACATACATATACATACATATATATATATATATATATATTTTGGTATTTAAGACTATACATACCATCATCTAGGTGTGTAGAAGAAGAGATCACATGAATTCCAGAGAAGCAGAAAGCCAGAAAGAGCAGCAGCAGCCGCATGGTTGCCTTGGGAAATTTGTGTGTGAATCTGTGAGGCCGATCAGCTAGTAAGCAGAAGCCAAAAAGCACATTTTTACAAAATTCTACTTCGTTGAAATGTCAATAAAAACACTTTTCAAACGTATCTTCTTCCACTACATACCAACTACTACACCATTTGGATGGTTGGAATTTTATTTAATGAACAAAATTAAGAGTCCCAGGCATGCATGTACATGCTTCTCACCAAGCAACTAAAAAAGTGCTTTTTTGGAAGCTCTGCTTATTTCTAAGCAATGAAGCTGGATTTCCTGAGTTGGGTTCTTTCAACTGTCTCCAAAAAAACACCATGCAGCCTACAAACCTCCCACTTTATTTAATTAATTTAATCACTTTATTTAATTAATTTAATTTAATCTAATTATATGCTAATTGACTATGATTACGACAGAGAGTGATGAGATGATGGTTGTTTTTTTTGCTCTGGAAGACTAACTGGAAAGATACGATGATTTTGGTTGGTGGGTCCCAAAACTCTGACATGAAATACAAGGCGACGGGCTCCTCCTCCTTCGGCTGGGACCGATTCCTGGTTTCATCCTTGTTCTTGTTGAATAAAATAATGAACACGGTTTGGTCGTTTCCTAAGGAAATATCTAATATGTTCAGAACAAATCAAAATTAAATAACGATATATCGATCACATAATAAGGACATAACAATCAAATATCGATAGTCAACAATTGTAATTTAAGAAAAAATCATTTTGACCAATTAAAATTAATAGACAATACATGTGGTTATTCTTCCTCCTTCAGCGCCATGACATGATAAAATTTTGTCGTATTATTATTGGAATTGTTCATTTGTTTGGACATCATTTAGTCATTCATATATGTCAAACCAATCGGCAGTCATGATAACAAGTAACATCCTTATTATGAACCATCAATTTGTGTGATTCATATGAATGACTAAATGATTTCTAAATCAAATAATTTTTTTAAAGATGTTCATTTGGAAGAAAAATAACTCTTAATATGTAAGGAGTCAAACAATTTTTTTTTTTATATACGTAGTAATTGTTTATAGAGTCATTCTTTCTTAAGTGCATCACCCGTCTTAAATGAGAAGAACTTACATGCAATTAGTTTGGTAAATTGATTGTATTCATGTCTAGGTTGACACTAAAATATACGAGGACACATTATAGGCTTAAAAGATATTGAACAAGTTATAACACATGACCACATATTATTAACAAAGATGCCGCCAATAGTGTCCTTGCAAGCAAGTTTCTCTTCAACAATTGTAATTTAAGAAAAAATCATTTTGACCAATTAAAATTAATAGACAATACATGTGGTTATTCTTCCTCCTCCAGCGCCATGACATGATATAATTTTGTCGTATCATTATCGGAATTGTTCATTCTTTTTAGGATTTTATCACAAATGATCCCTGAAATTGACCTACTCCATCAAGATGGTCCTTGAAATTGAAAATCAATCAATGTAGTCCCTGAAAATGGATGACGCAAATCAATATGGTCATTCTGTTAGAATTTTGTCAATATTTCTGTTATGTGCTGATGTGGCACATAAATAGGTCCCACGAATCTAATTAAATATTACCATGTGGATTAAAAATGTTTAAATAATTTTTTTTTTAGTTTTATATAATTAAAAATGAAAAAAAATCGAAAAAAAAACAAGATGAACCGTTCATCTTGTTCTTTGCCTCCCACTGGAGCAACCACCCAAGTCCCCACCCCACCCCGTCGCACATGTAATCGCAGCCAAACAGATGACCCAGCGCCTCAAAGAAACCTCCCTCTTCCAACTCCCCAACCTCCCCACCTCCATTTCATGCGTCCAAAACTACCAGTCCAAGCTCTCCTCCCTCTCCCTCCTTCCCAATATTGTCAATTGCTGTTTTGACCCTTTCCAGTTTATCATCACTGCGGTTTCATGTACGACTGGGTGGGGTGGGCTGTTGAGGTTGCTCAGATGGGAGGGGAATCTTCTTATTTTTTTCCTTTTATATTTTTTTAAGACTTGAAAATTTAAAAAAAAAAAATTAAAAACAGAATAAGATGTTTCCTCTGTGCACCCGGCAATCCCACACTGAGTGACAACAAGACGTTGGTCTTGACCTGCAACACCTCATTCGGAAACGCGTTGTCGAGCACTGAAACCAGGCAGGAGTAGAAGCCCCTGGTGATTTCAGAATTGTTGTCAGCTGCGAATCTCAGCTTGCCCTCCTCGTCCATCTCGGCCTGCAGCCACACCCGGGTCGTGTAACCCATGACCCGCTTCCAATCAACCAGACCCAAATCATCAAACGACAACAAGAGAGTTGCATAGTGCAACAGGCGTTTAACCCTGTTGATTGGCTCGGGGAGTTTAACGCCGCCGTTCGAGCCTTTCTTGCACTCGTCGTCATCGTCGCAAATGTAATCGAAGCTAAACACAACCCCACCAGGAAGTGCTGAACTTGGAAGTGAGTGACTTGTTAGGCTTGAAAGAAGTGGAGGGGGAGGAGGAGAAGACTCTGAGCACCATGGCTGTTGCAGAGCAAGCATTTTTTTTATTTTTTATTTTTAGTTTTTTATTAAAAAAATAAAATAAAAAAACTTTTTTATTACTTAAATATTTTTTATTCACAAAATAATATTTTATTAAATTTGTGGGATCCATTTAAGTGCCACATCATCACTTAACAAAGTTTTTGACGGACTGGTGATGGAAGGACCACTTTGATTTGCAACATCTATTTTCAAGGACTACATTGATCGATTTTCAATTTCAGAGACCATTTTGATGAGATGGGTCAATTTCAGGGATCATTTGTGATAAAACCCCTTCTTTTTATCACCATCTAACAACCATCTCTACAAAAATTCATTTGTTGGACACCATTTAGTCATCCATATATGCCAGTCCAATCGACAGTCATGATACTAAGTAACATCCTTATTATGAACCATCTATTTGTGTGATTCATATGAATGACTAAAGGAGTTCTAAATCAAATAATTTTTTTAAAGATGTTCATTTGGAAGAAAAATAACTCTTTATATGTAAGGAGTCAAATAATATTTTTTTATATACATAGTAATTGTTTATAGAGTCATTCTTTCTTAAGTGCATCGCCCGTCTTAAATGAGAAGAACTTACATGCAATCATGGTCTAAAATATCGATGATATCGGAAATATCGGTAGTCCAAAAACACGGAAATTTCGATGGAAATATTAGGATATTATCGATATCGATAAAATTTGAATAAAAACCACGGAAATTGTAAGAAAAACTTGGAAATTTTTATTGAAACTTTGCAGGATGTTTATTTAGTCAATTATCTATTAGTTTATCACAAAAAATTGGAAGGAAATACATTGCATGATGGATTTAACTGATTTAACTTGATTATATAGCGAGCTGGCAAACAATGTGAGTGTAGAAAATATGTAGTAATTAATGAAATAAGCTTAAACACACCATAATCATTTATATATAATGAATTAGTACAATATTTTACACTTTATACATTGCATGGTAAGATACATGAGTGACTTAGTACCACATAGAGTTCCTATGAGATTCAAAATTTTCATTATCTTCATCATCTCTATGTGTAGAGTAAGTGTATTGTGAAGAGTAGTCAGCAACCATGACAATGACTTTCAAGAACCAAAACCCAAAAGTCAATAGGAAACCGAATACTTCGGTATTTTTCGGGATTACTAAACAAATGGGATTTGGAAACCAATCCCATATCGAAAATTTCGGTATTTTTTGGGATGTGATTCCTGAACTTCGGGATGGTTTTGGTTTGGGATTTTTCGGTTTGGGTTTGGGACTTTTTCGGTTTGGTTTGGGATTTTCGGGAATTTTTTCCAGCCCTACATGTAAGTGACCAAATAAAAAATAGAAAAATTAAAAACCACATGCCATTGACTAAGTAATTAATTGACACAATTTAAAATATAATACCACAAAAAATTTGGAATATGTGCAAATTTGTTTCTTGCAAAAAGAATTCAAAACAAAACCATATATATAAATATTTTAGCATATTTTCACAAAAACATAAGTGATATGGTGGTCAAGATGTTGAAGGAGTCAAATGGGAGGGGTTCGAATCCCTCTATGCTCAAGATTGAGATTTTTTAGAAATTTTCAAGTATTTTTGGGTTTCATCTAAAAAAACGATAATATCAGCGATATTTTGCCGATATTATCGATATTTTGGTCCATGCATGCAATCAATCTGGTAAACTGAATTTTATTTGTGTGTGATTCTGTGAGGCCGATCAGCTAGTAAGCAGAAGCCAAAAAGCACATTTGCAGAAAATTCTACTTCCTTGAAATGTCAATAAAAACAGTTTTCAAACATATCTTCTTCCACTACATACTAACTACTACACCACTTGGATGGTTGGAATTTTATTTAATGAACAAAATTAAGAGTCCCAGGCATGCATGTACATGCTTCCCACCAAGCAACCAAAAAAGTGCTTTTTTGGAAGCACTGCTTATTTCTAAGCAATGAAGCTGGATTTCCTGAGTTGGGTTCTTTCAACTGTCTCCAAAAAAACACCATGCAGGCTACAAACCTCCCACTTTATTTAATTAATTTAATCACTTTATTTAATTAATTTAATTTAATCTAATCATATGCTAATGGACTATGATTACGACAGAGAGTGATGAGGAGATGGTTGTTTTTTGCTCTGGACTAACTGGAAAGATAAGATGATTTTGGTTGGTGGGTCCCCAAAAGCTGACATGAAATACAAGGCGACGGGCTACTCCTCCTTCGGCTGGGACCGATTCCTGGTTTCATCCTTGTTCTTATTGAATTAAATAATGAACACGGTTTGGTCGTTTCCTAAGGAAATATCTAATATGTTCAGAACAAGTCAAAATTAAATAACGATATATCGATCACATAATAAGGACATAACAATCAAATATCGATAATCAACAACTGTAATTTAAGAAAAAATCATTTTGACCAATTAAAATTAATAGACAATACATGTGGTTATTCTTCATCCTTCAGCGCCATGACATGATATAATTTTGTCGTATCATTATTGGAATTCTTCATTCTTTTTATCACCATCTAACAACCATCTCTACAAAAATTCATTCGTTTGGACACCATTTAGTCATCCATATATGCCAGACCAATCAACAGTCATGATAACAAGTAACATCCTTATTATGAACCATCAATTTGTGTGATTCATATGAATGACTAAAGGACTTCTAAATCAAATAATCTTTTTAAAGATGTTCGTTTGGAAGAAAAATAACTCTTTATATGTAAGGAGTCAAACAATTTTTTTTTATATACATAGTAATTGTTTATAGAGTCATTCTTTCTTAAGTGCATTGCCCGTCTTAAATGAGAAGAACTTACATGCAATCAGTTTGGTAAACTGATTGTATTCGTGTCTAGGTCGACACTAAAATATACGAGGACGCAATATAGGCTTAAAAGATATTGAACAAGTTATAATACATGACCACACGTTATTAACAAAGATGCCGCCGATAGCGTCCTTGCAAGCAAGTTTCTCTTGTATATTAGAAATACATGGCAATAAAACAACATACTAGTTAAACCCTAATTTATCTGTAACTGGGAACCAGCTTTCGTAAGAAATGGATATGAGGAGTAACGAGTAAGGACGACCTATGGTATGTCTGTAACTAGTGTCATTGTCTCCACTAGGTGGTGGTGACGGTTGAGGCCATTTTTATGAAGCTAGGGTCTTCTTCTCCTTTTGTTTTCTTAGCATTAAAGATCTTATTGAAACAGACGATTTCATTGTCTCCACTAGGCGGTGGTGACGGATGAGGCCATTTTTATGAAGGTAGGGTCTTCTTCTCCTTTTGTTTTCTTAGCATTAAAGATCTTATTGAAACAGACAATTTCTAGATTGCCACTATGTCTACAACAACAATAAAGCTTTATTTTATTAAGTGGAGTTGGCTTTATGAATTCTATAACGTTATTGCGCTCGGTTTTGCGCCAAGTATTCCATTAGTTTCAAATACTCCATGTATTTTCTTAAAGTTTCTTTTCAAGTCTTCCTCTACTCTTTTTTCCCTAAGCCTATATTTCATAATCTCATTTTCTAATTAGAGTATCTGTATGTCTTCGTTTCACACGGTCAAACCACCTTAACCGAGACTCTCAAAAATAAAATATCCAAATTCACTACAACAAAGAAAATTCTTTCTTTTGGTGAGTCAAAATCCAAATACATAAACCAAGTACAAATTGCCGTCTAACACGGCACCAATAAGAACAACTCCAACTATAAGGGTTTTCGTTCACAAATAAAATTCAACATCATTTGGATAAACAGCACTATGAAGGCAACCGGCGACATCTTCAGTTTGGATAAACAACACCGAAGCCTTAGAACTAGCTGACCGATAACCACCTTCAATTTAGATAGATAGCACTGTTTTGAGGCCGACTGGTTATTTATCCAAGTCTTGGCCAATAGGGATTTCCGAGTCTTTGTTGGTAGAGGTCATCTCATCAACCTTCTCGGCGAAGTGAGGTGTTACAAGGATACATGGCTAGGCACATTGAAACCGAGTGTTGTTTATGATTGGATACTCGCAAGTAAGTTTCAGAGTTCGGCATTTCGACGGGCGAACCATATTTATGATCAAGACATACATTTCTTTCGATTATTTGTGTCCATATAGTTTGGTACCAGTTCAACGTGCTTATACTCTCACGAATATAAGCACTGCGACCGAACCCAGTGTCAACGATTTGTGAACTTCGCAGAACTAGCAGCCTTGTCTTCAGGCTTTAAAACCCAAAGGCCGACACGTGTTCCTTCCTCGGCCACAATCGCAAGATCGAGAAGTCAACAGCACGCTCAACACAACATCAACATATTTTACTTCCCGGCCAAATTCGGCTGACGAGTTGGAACGCCCTGCACACAACCAAATGACGTAGTTAGCTTATTAATTACTCAACATGCGCGCCACGTAGGCATGATAGTTTTTAGGGTCAATATTTTGGCATGCCGATGAGATCTAGTGCTAAAACTACGAAGTTCATGACCATTGAAACACGGTCAGTAAAAAAGAAAACAATCATGGTAAAGTCGACGACTAATCTTCCAGTCCAAAACCTAGGACAAGATGGCTTGTTACAGGCACAGAATCATCCTGCTGTTGTGACACCTGAAGCCACGAGTGTGACACGCCGAGAAAATGAAGTTAATCTCGGCGGTCAGACTCGTAATACAGAATTCCCCACCAAAGTGACAAAAGACATTTTTGTTGAATGACTAGTGGATGATTATGACGAGGACGGTGTTAAGGCCTCTGATCTACCAACCAGATCGTTTCTTCGACGATGACTTGAAGAACAATCCTGGCTGTTTGAGCAAATGTTTAGCCGAGAGGTAAAGAGTATACTTGAATAGATGAGTGATAATAGCGTTGTGCACAACAGAATGCTCGAAGCTCTGGTTAACGAAGTCCACGAAAGTGGACCTGCCGATTGATTCAGACAACCTCTTCTAAAGAATAATCCCCTACCAGCGATATAAGCTGAGACAATATCTGCTCGGCTCAAAATGATTGACTTAGAGAAAAGTGGTGGATCGAGCTGCAGATCAGATAAATTTGACCAAAGAGCAGAAACGACATATGTTGACATGGTCGAAGTCCAGATGATGATTGGATTCGACTTTAAAAAAGGGGCTAAAGTTTCCAAAGTTCATTCACCCATATCCAGCCTTTGTAGAAAGGTTCGAGTATCCCAAGAGATTCAAAATTCCGGTCTTTAGCATTTTCGTTGGGGAATCATCCTTATCCTCATTGGAACACGTGGCCCAGTTCACCGCTCAATGTGGAGATGTCAACAATGACTTTCATAAATTACGACTTTTCAATTTTTTGTTGACCGGCTCAACATTCGCATGGTATATCAATCTCTCGCCCAACTCCATCCAAAGCTGGGAGGAATTAGTCGAGAAATTTCATAAGCAATTATATCGGCCAAGGATGGAAATGTCAGTCTCTTCTTTGGCCAGGATGGCTCAATCATCCGACAAGTCACCAATGGAATACCTTATGAGGTTTACGTCGGCCAAAAACTGGTGCCGAGTACCTCTCCCTGAAGTTGAGTTCTTCAGGATCGCCTTAAATGGCCTAGAGATGGAGTACAAAAAGAAATTCTTCAGGGAAAACTTCCCAAGATATGTACGAATTGGCTCAACATTATCGAACAATATGATTATTTGCTTCGAGATGAGAAGATCTCGAAGTCCCCATCCCGATGAACGATCTACAAGAACCCTACGGTCAGTTATGCATCGGTCAAAGGCGAAGAGTCCTAATATGCTAGTATAGACGCGGGCTAGATAGTAATCGACAAACCATACATATGCAAAACATTGACTCATGCTAACTATGCCAAAACCCAATCGGCCTCTGAGGAAGCTGTCGTCAAAACGTCAAAAGTCTATACTTTTGACATCACCAAGGTCGATGCCATCTTCGACCAGTTATTGCTAGCGAAAATTGTCTAGCTTTAGCCACATCATAATATTCCCAAGGCCGAAGATTTAAAAGGTAAGACATGTTGCAAATACCACAACTTGAATAAGCATACGACAAATAATTGTGTCGTATTTCACGATGTCATTCAGAGCTGGATCGACAATGGTAAGCTCAAGTTTCCTGAGAAACAAATGGTCGTTGACGACGATCTTTTCCTTACGACAACAGTGAGCATGATAGATGCTCACCTACCCAAAGATAAGAGGAATGGAAAAGCCGAGTTCATCCCGACGCAATACGTACTTAGGCAGAATGCTCAACTACGATTGAAGGTCAATCTATCCTCGGATGAGCCACCCAGTTACTTTTCAAACCCAGTCTATGCTTAGTCAATGTCAGACTCCAGCACAAAGAAAACTGACGGGCCGATGGTTTTATGCAGCTGGTGCAAATCAAGCGTCATCATAACTAAGCCGAATTAACAACCACTTCGGGCTGAAGTACAGCAATCGGCGCTTGCAGCTACGGCGGTGTCTGGAAATGTGCTCGGTCCAAGCCAACACTAGAAAGTTTTCGATAGGCTCAATCTTAAATAACGGGATGACAAGCCGTCTTCGGCTAGACGGTGACTTAATTTTGACGCGCCATTTTACAATGATGATTATTATGTGCATAACTCTAGCAGCTCGTGTTCATCCGCGAACCAGCGAACCTTCAAGCCACTTGAGCCACGCGACCAACTTTGGTATAGCTATAATTCCCCTACCGGTGTGTATACTACATTGTCCAAATCAAAAAACGTCGGCGCCAAAGAATAAACCATGTGGCTTGCCGACAAGTAGCCCAGGCTACCCCGGCTACCAAATGGCAGCCGAAAGAAATGGTGGATAACGAAGATGATAGATAACCTCCGGCAATCATGGATGAGCTACTTCAAGGAAAGAAGGAGATCGATCGTGATTTTGCAACCACAATTGAAGAATCCAAGAAGCGAATCAAACTTCTTCTTCGGCCTAGGGAGATGAAAGCTCACCTTGAGCACTTCTGAAAGGAAGCCGAAATTAAACTTCCTCCATTACCCCCACAAGAACTATTAATTAAATTCTGACGGAATCTCCATCTGCCATTTCTCAGTGAAGATTTGGAATACATTCGGGAGTTTCATAAGAAATATTCGGCCAATGATTTGTACGGCCTACGAAAAGCATGGCAAGAGGCTCCTGATCTGGCTTTAACATGCTGAACAGATCATCCAGAAGACCACAGATCCAGGAATGAAAGCTAGGTTCCAACATATACGCGAGGCCCGAGTTCTCAGCTTTGAGGTGGAACCTTATACTGATATTGATATTACCGAGCTTCATTTCTCTCTTGAGGATCTCTAGTATTGACGATATAATTTTGAAGTTTTCTCGGCCATGTCCCTCCTTGGCCTTACAACCAATGAAAAAGAACACATGGCGCGATTAGATGCTTACCTAGAAACGAGGGACGTCTGTATCGCATATCATGAATGGACTCGCAAGGCTTCACAAGAGCAAAACCAAGTCCTAACGCCGAGCGAGCCTGAGATCGACATTCAGAATGACACAGCTCCAACGAACATGCTGCAGGAACATATTCTCATGACAACCGAATAAGATCAAGAGAGTAATGTCCACGAGCAAGATACCTCGCCCGAAAATCCAGAGGACGAAAATCACGACTCGATGGGCCTTTTGGTCATCGACAACATAGAAATCAGCATGGTCCATGTCTTACCTGCTGAGTTCCAGCCAACCATATCTCAACCAAATTTTCTGGACAGCGATGTGGTTGTCGAGGAGGCCACACAAGTCGATTTTGTGGCCACCGAAGAGATTGAACAAGTAAGCAATGAGGATAAACTTAGAAAAGCTTTCGCAGAAATTTTTCCCCATTCTTCATTCGTTAATCTCCATCATCTGAAGCCGTTGTATGTCACGGCCCATATTGAAGGATACCCGGCTTCCAAGATTTTTGTCAATTGTGGAGTAACGGTCAATATCATGCATGTTTCTGTCATGAAAACACTACGTCGCTTCAACGACGAACTCATTCCATCAAGGGTAACCATGAGTAGCTTTGTCGGTGATAAATCTCAGACCAAGAGAGTACTTCCTTTAGAGGTGAATATCACAGGTTGAAATCACATGATCGCGTTTTTTATAATCAATTCAAAGACTGAGTACAATGCATTGCTTGGTCGTGAGTGGATCCACCAAACTAGCAGTATCCATTCATCATTATATCAAGTCATCATCTTCTGGGATAGTAAATTGGTCGTAGTTTATCCAACTGATAATCAGCCGTTCAAAGCCAATATGATTCAAGCTTGCTATTACGATGATCACGTCGGCTACATCATCCTGCAAGGTTTTAACGACGAATGGTGGCCGACTCGGATTTCAGTTCAAAAATTCATCGAGGTTGGTGCCGAGATTGTTCACCAAGATTCGGCGAGACTTGGGTTGGCCAACATAATTGACGATCCTGATGTCTGATACTAAACATGATAGACGCCAGGCTGCAGTTTCATCTATCATGGAATGCCTGCTGGCCCATTGGTATACTATTTCCAAGCAACCAAATTTCGGCATGAACTTAGTCAAGTTCTTCACCAAATGAGACAACTGTCCAATCTTGTCACTTGATAAAGTCCAAGCTGCCCTAGCCGAGCTCGAAGACATTCTGCCCCAAGTCAAAGATCCATTGGATGAAATAAATGTTGGAACGGCTACTGACCCTCGGCCTTTATTTATTAGTGTTTTATTACCCCAAACTATGAAAACCGAGTTTTGTAAATTAATCGAAGAATTTAAAGATTGTTTTGCTTAGAGTTACCATGAGATGTCTGGTTTAGATCGAACACTCATTGAGCACGAAAGGCTAGTCGTAAACCTTTCCGCCAACCCACCCCCCCCCCGACGATTCTCGATCGAAGCTTAGCTCGACATAAAAGACAAACTTGTTCGACTTTTCAAAGCCGGTTTTATTCGAACAGCTCGATACATCAAATGGTTGGTGATTATTGTCCCAGTTTTAAAGAAAAGCGGTGCTTTACATATTTGCACTGATTTTCACAATTTGAACTTGGCAACCCCTAAAGACAAATATACAATGCCAATTTTAGACTTGTTAATCGACACTGCAGTAAACCATGATATGTTATCTTTTATGGATACGAATGAGTCGTCATACCTTTCGAACTTAAGAACTCCAGTGCCACATATCAACTCGCTATGAATACTATTTTTCATGACCTGATTGACACAATCATTGAGGTATATATCGATAATGTCATGGTCGACGCACAACCGATCACATTTAGATGACCTTCAGCAAGGTTTCTTTCGTATGCTCCAGCATAACCTTAAAATGAATCCTGCCAAATGTGCCTTTGGTGTATCGGCAGGCAATTTCCTAGGTTTCCTTGTACATCATCGTGGCATCGAGATGGATAATAATAAAGCTCGAGCGATCATTGATGCTCCACCCCCGACAACCAAGAAGCAATTACAATCCTTACTTAGCAAAATCAATTTCCTCTGCCGTTTCATTTCTAATTCGGTAGGGAAAATGAAGGCTTTCTCCACGCTCTTGAAACTTAAGGATTCTGACAAATTCGAATGGCGCGAAGAGCATCAGGATGCTTTCACGCAAATCAAGGCCTCATTCACTACTCCGCATATCCTTGTGCCACCTAGACGGGGTAAACCCCTTAAGTTGTATATCTCAGCTGCTGAGGAATCTATCGAATGTCTCTTTGCACAAGATAACGACATTAGGCGAGAGTATGCCATTTTTTATCTTAGCTGAAATCTTAACTCGGCAGAGATAAATTATTCAGCCGTCGAGAAACTCTGTTTAGCTTTGTTCTTCGATGCGTCTAAGCTCCGGCATTACATGCTCCCTTCTGTTACTTAGGTCATCGCCAAGACATATGTTATTCGCTACATGCTCACTCGACTGATAGTAAAAGGCCGAATTGGGAAATGGACAATGGTACTGTCCGAATTCAGTTTGCAGTACGTGCCTTAGAAAGTTGTTAAAAGACAAGCATTGGTCGATTTCTTAGCTCAACATCCTTCTCCATACGGTTTCGGGGGCAACGACGTCGAACTTGGCATGGTGGAAACACGTGATAATTATTGGACGATGTATTTTGATGGCTCTAGTACCTCACCTTGACTGCCGTTGGAATCATCATCCAGTCTCCTGATCACTACCAGTGGTACGTTTCTCTCAAGTTGGATTTCGACTGTACAAATAATCAAGCCGAATACGAAGCCCTTATCATCGGCCTTAACGTCCTTCATGACTTGAGGGCAGCCTATTTGCTCGTCCTTGGTGATTCAGAACTTATGATTAACCAACTCAATGAGACTTTTCGTTGCATGAGTTGTACTCTAGCGCCTTATGACATGGTTGCCAGTTATTTAGTCGAATCGTTTGCAGGCATTATATTCAAGCACATCTCACAAGCTCGAAATACTAATGTAGACGAATTGGCTCAAATAGCCTCTAGAGCACAACTCTTGGGGGGTGAACTAGGTCGGGTCATACTAGTAGTGCGATGTCCACACCCGACCTTGGTTAATCTGCAAGTTCTCAAAAATCACCACTTGATCCGTACATGAGTTATATCCATACCTTCGTTGTTGGAACACGAGGATCCTATAGATATTTGTGCGGTCGAGACATTACCAGACAACTGGAGAAAGTCAATTATGCAGTATCTTGATAATCTCATGGTAACCATGATCGCAAAACAAGGGTACATGCCACAAATTACGTAATGTATCAAAATAAGCTATACCAAAAAAGTGAAGATGGTTTGTTGTTATTGTGCCTCGGCCTGGAAGAGGCCGCCCAAGCTATTACAAAGGTACACGAAGGGATATGCGAGGCTCATCAATCTGGACACAAAACACGATGGTTGCTCCGTTGACACGGCTATTTTTGGCCGAGTATGTTGAAAGATTGCATCTAATACACGTGAGGTTGTGTACAATGTCAAATCCATGGGCCCGTACAGAGAGTACCGGTCGAATTACTTCACTCGGTCACCAAACCATGGCCGTTCAAAGGATGGGCCATGGATGTAATCGGAAGAATTACGCAGTCTTCCGAATCAGCAAAGCATGCATGGATACTCGTTGTGACGGACTACTTCACCAAGTGGGTCGAAGCGAAGTCATACGCCGAGTTAACTTCTAAAGAGGTTTGTAATTTTGTAGAAGAAAACATCGTGACAAGATTTGGCGTACCGGAAACAATTATAACGGACAACGACACAATTTTTACAGCCGACAAGTTTAAAGAATATGCGGTGAGTTTGAAAATTCGGCTCGATCATCCACGCCGTATTATCCACAAGAAAACGGACAGGCCGAAGCAAGTAATAAAGTTTTAATCGGTATCCTTGAGAAAATGATAAAAGAAAAGCCTAGTATGTGGCATTTAAAGTTAAATGAGGCATTATGGGCATACCGAACTTCACTCCGATCAACAACAGGGACGACCCCATATGCGTTGAATTATGGACACGACGCGATGCTACAGGTCAAGTTAAGCATAAACTCGTTACGAGTTATCGAACAAAGCAGTTTTTCAGTACCGAGTATAGTTAGGCCATGAGGCAAGAGTTGGGGGACTTGGAGAAAGCTCGACTCGATGCCTATAACTTACAAGTGGTGCAGAAAAAGATCGCCAAACAAGCTTATAATCGATGAATTAGGCAAAATACGTTCGGCGAAGGTGAATTAGTATGGCAAACAGTGTTACCAATGGGGATTAAAGACCCTAGATTTGGGAAATGGTTGCCGAATTGGGAAGGACCACTCGTCGTCCACAAAATTCTCGGCAAAAGGGCATACCACCTCAAGGATCGAGCTGGTTGGATTCATGAACTACCGATCAATGAAAAATTCTTAAAGAAATATTATCCCGTCACTTGGGAAATTTTTTTTTAATTTATTAATTTTTTTTTGCCACGTAGCACAAATTTGGATGCCACGTCAGCTCTTAACGGATCAATGGATTGAAAATGTAACAGATGTTGTTGATGCACAAAATCGGGTCGATCTTGGACCAACGTAAATCCGACCGTGAATCACACAAACGCACAAGAACACAAAGATATATCGTGGTTCACCTTAAGTTGAGGCTACGTCCACACTAGTGTTGATTCCGTTTCACTATGTAAATTAATGTTGAATATACATGGAGGCTATAGAGGCAGTGTTTGCTCTATTTGCTATTCTGTTTGCTCTCCCGTTTCCCCTCTGTATGTTTCCATTTCCCCTCTAAGTGAGTGTGAGGGAGCCCTTTTATAGAATAAGTGTTTCCTCTCCTCTTACATGAATCATGGGCTAAGTAATGAAGCCCAAATACTGAGGCCCAATATATGGTATAACAGGAGTCCCCCAAGTCTTCAATCAAGAGAGTCTTTTGGCTGGAGACTTCAAATCCAATCTATGTATGGGCCGAAGTGACTAGATATCGTCCAGAACTAGTACTCGACATGAGACGGTGTTTAACGTGAAGCAATACTTAGCTAGAGGTAGCACATGTTGTGAGGCTGCTCGGCTAGAAGCAATGTTCGCGGCAAGGCGGTTGCTCTGCTGGAGGTGGTACTCGTTGTGAGGCGGCTCGGCTTGTGGCGTTCTTCATTGCGAGTATGCACTCGACGTCAGCGTGAACTCATTATGAGTTAATTCTCGACATGACTCGGATCCGCTTGTTGGGTTTGTATGTGGGTCTATGTGTCGGTTGAATCTTTTGGTTGGAAAGTTCAAACCCAATCCATGTGCGGGCCTAAGTGACTAGATGTTGTCCTGAACCAGTACTCGACATGAGGCAATGCTCAACGTAAAGTAATACTCAGCTAGAGGTATCACACGTTGCGAGGCTGCTTGGCTAGAGGCAATGCTCGTGGAGAGGCGGTTGCTCGGTTGGAGGCGGTGCTCGCTGCAAAGTGGCTCGGCTCGTGGTGTTCCTCATTGCGAGTATGCACTCAACGTCAGCGTGCACTAAGTATGAGTTAACTCTCGACATGACCCGAGTCTGCTCATCGGGTTCGCATATTGGGTCTATGTGTCGGGTCCGCGGATCGGGTCTACAAGTCGGGTCTTTGAGTCGGGGCCATCCATAGGGTCCGTGAGTTGGGTCCACAAATTGGGTCCATCAGTCGGGGTTCGAGCTCAAGGGTGTCCAATCTCGTAAATGCCCGAACTAATAGGTGTCCAAGCTCGCGGGTGTCCAAGCACATAGGTGTCCAAATGAGCAAGTGTTCGAGCAAGTGGTGTCCGGTCAGACAAGAGATTACTGTTCATACTAAATCTTTGTCACCCTAAGAATGTGGCTCATCAGTCTATAGGTTGGTAGGCTTATTTAATCAGTGACAATGTTGATCAATAGAGCTAGTTGCTCAATAATTCCTGACAATAAATGACAGTATAAGTATGAACGTATAATGAGTAAATCAAATTGATATAGTTTGGCAAGGTAAAATATTGTACCATGTGCCTACTACAAATAAATAATTTATTAAGTTGTGTGGTAAATGATTTGTATCATATATGACATTGTTAAGGACATCACATATCACTAGGTAATGAATAATATATATATATATGTTATATATTTTCATGCAAGTAATGAAGATATCCAATTTGGTTAGACCATGCCATGAGTTATAGTAATTGTGAGGTGATAAAATAATAAAAATAAAGGTATGTGGTGTAGCGGGTGTAAAGAATAAAGAGGGTTTTGGGTGGATGTGATCAGTAGTCATGTATGGCAATAATTATACTAAAATATTTAAATAATGAATATAGTGTTCATGAATGATTAAAGCTGGCAAGATTAAGTTGTGTGTCAAACAAGTGGTCTTGTAATAAACATTAAATATTAATAGACAAAGATATTGAGAAAACATAATGATGGGTTTCTTTCAGGCATGGCCGACAATATCAAAGGGGAATAATAGTATTTAAGGTATGAAAGTGAAATGTTTTAAAGATATTGTATAAGGTTGTAATAGACCTCCAAGCTGAGGTGGTAAAATGTAATTTACCCCAAAAATATCTACTTCCATTTGGATGGCAAAGAATCCTTTCATCCCAAACCAAACGTTGCTGGCCTACATCTGTGCTGTGAACACCTAAACCAGTATTAGCATTGCTACTGCCAGCAACAGTGAGTTCGACACTTGACCAAAAGTACTTGAGTTTGACCTAATTTTATGTTATGGATCTTGTAAAATAAATGCAATTGTTTTTTGGTACATCAAGTGAGATTCTGTCTAAGGTTTTATCCAGACAATTTGTGTCGCTTTCAACTTGTGCGGTTAAGCGGAAGATAATATCGATGCAACACTAAGAGACATGTTATCCTAGAGGCTTCTGTTTGGGGCTAGCTTCGGTCAGCTTATCCTTGACGCCCCCGAAGAACGAGAAGAACTTTCTTGCACCGGTTGCATGAGTATGTTCATCTGTATGCCCTTTAGGACTATTGGACTTTTAATGCGCATAATGACATTGATTAGTACATTTGCGCATGGGTTTCTTGAGGTTGTGAGTTCATAGCGTGGAATAAGTGGTACGGTACCACACTACTATTTGTTAGAGTTCTGTCAAATGATCAAAACCAGTAGAAAAATAATTTCTACACACGTTTTTCTCCAATATACTCCTATTTATTTTAGTTACTTCGCTTTTTTTAACTAAATAATGTATTTTTAGTTAAATAGTTAAATAGTTAAATAGTTGTTAGAATATCTCCAATCCAAGGGTGTGCTCTCAAATTTTAGCCCCGTATTTTCAATTATTTCACCTATACGTATGAGGTTAGGCAATTTTTTTCCTCGAACAGTAAGAGACCTATAATTTCCACCCCCAACTTTATAATTTGTTAAACTTTTGTATTTAGTTAATTTTTTTTGTTAATAATTTTGGAATTAGTTTTTGTACAATCCATGTTGTTTTATTTTTGCAAACATTTTGACGTGAAAAAATTCAAATTCTGAAGAAAAAAAATTGTTGAGAAAATTGAAATTTTAATGGATCAATGAACACATGGATGTGTATTTATAGAGTTTTGGACTAGTTTTGGTGTTGAATATGATTTGGGTAATAAATAATGTTATTTTGACAGTTAGATTTAAATTTTAGCCGTTTGATATTTTTATTACAGTTAAAATTGATTAAATTGAATTTGAGCCTTTGAATTAAAAAGGATACAGCTGGCGAGCCACACTGGAACATAACTCATGAGGCGCTACAACCATTGGATTCGAATGGCTCGCCAATCTGGACCGTAAAACCCGTGTTTATCGTGCACTCGCCCGCGGAGAATCCCTCTGTCATCTTGCTGTTGTTGCATAGGATCCGTGTGGCCTTGTTTCACGTGATGGAGCAGAGTTGCGTGGGGCCATTGGCCCACAAGAAACCTTATCCATCTTGGGGGATAGGAGAACCAAATACCCACCCCCATACTCAAAATACACATATTAGAAATGATTAGCAAAGTGTCTGCGCGATGCTGTGGGTGTTCAAAATGTTTTGATAATATGTACATACAGAAAACAGAATTTATTGAAGCTATATTTATATACCTAAAGTAGAGATTGGCAGTGTTCATAGTTATCAAAAAGATTGGCAGTGTCCAATTGCTCACTATGAAAGCTATATACATGTACAGAAGTTCATAGTATCAAAATCGTTCAAATACGAAAATATACATATGTCCATATCAGAAGCTTGGCACTGCACATCTACTCTGTGTTTATGATTTTTCCTGGTCAATCTTTTGGTCTTTGCTTGTTTGGGAATGACCATCTTTTTCTTGGTCATCATGTTCTTTTTTGCTTTGTCCATAATTTTTCTCTTGCTATATATTAAGCATTGGAATCGGTAAGAATTCAATATAAAAAACTAAGGGCTTGTTTGGTATTCTATTTGAAATTTTTTATAATTTCTCAAAACATTTCTTAAGAATTTTTCTTGAAAACAGTTTTCTTTAAGACTCAAAAACTTATTTGGTATGTGATTTAAAAAATTTAAATCTTACAGCTTAAACTGGACAAAGAGATAAAAAAAGACGGGGTCAAGAGAGATAGAAGAGAGAGGAGGAAATACAGTAAGAGATGATTGGAGGAAAAAGAAATAAGTGAGAGGATCAGAGGAGATAGAGTGGAAGAGGAGTGAGAGAAATAATTGAGAGAATGAAGAGAGCGGATTGAATGAGAAACGAAAAAGGTAAAAAAAATAAAAGAGAAGATGGAGAGAGAGAGAGAGATTTGGAGTGAGAGGCAAGGAGGGAGAAAAAAGAAAAGAGTGAGTTTTAAGTTTAAAAACTCTTAAAACTTATTTTTTGTGTTTTTAGATAATAGACTATATTTTTGAGTTAGTCTTGAATTCAGTTTTGAAAATAGTCCTACCAAACAAGTTTTTAAGGCCTAATACTTGAAAATTGTTTTTGAGTTTAAAAAGTTGGATTTAAGTAGAGTATCAAACAAACTCTAAAATTTTCAATTGATTTAACCAATGAATTGATGGAGGAGCGAAAAAGAGAAACAAAAAATAGGGCCATTATTCAATTATATGGAGAATTACTTGATATGTACAAAAGATTTGAAAATTAAACTAACATTTAAATAAAATAAAATAAAAAACAGATGAGATGGAGTGGAAATCACATAGCAACATTAAGCTTAAATTTGTAGTGCTCATTTGTAGTGTTATCTGCAATTAGTCTTATCAGGAGCTTCTGCACTGGTTGATGTCTCGGTGTTTTCCTTAGCTGCGTGTACATTGTAGACTTGGGTAGATGAGAAGCAGAAGGAAATAAAAATATAAGTTAAAGTTACAACTTAACTATCTATGTTGATTCATGTCCAACACATAATAAGAATAGCGAATCATTTTCCATCTCGTGCACTGGTTTGTCATTGTCACTCGAATTCACAAATTCTTTTACTCCGAATTTCTTAGTTATGACCAGGGAAAGAATGTTTAAGCAAAAATATGTTTCTATGTTTTCCCACTAAACTACCTGTTAAACCAAATCCAAATGTAAAAAATAATAATAATAAATACCTTCGTCAAACCTCTTGGGCTTCAAGTCCACCAACTCCACCCCAATACTCACTCGTACCCCAGAAATTCTTGCACCTTCAGTAGCCTAGATCATCATGTATCAGTATTCGGAAAAGAAAATAAATGCAATTTATTAAAACAAAGAATTTGGGATCAACAAAGTTTGTCCAAACTTACAGCGAGGCAAAAAAACAGCAACTGAGGATAAGTTTTTGTTTTGCTACATTGAGAGGGGCACCCAAACCTGATATTAAAAAATAAAATATTCAGTATAGTGCAAATGATTCAATATGTAGTATCAGTTTAGGATGCATATTCAAAACTCTAAAGCATTGAGTAGGACACCAAACTTGTCGGTATGGCACAACTGAGGATGCAAACTTTGTCCAACTGAGCAAGGGGCTTGATTTTGGAAAGACGGCCAGAATGAACAACAATGTATTCACTCGAAGTAAATGTAAGATCCAACATCGCCCAGGGGTGAGGATCTTGTAAGCCTTATATGTATATTCTCATCTCTACCTAACACGAGGTCTTTTGGAAGCTCACTAGCTTCGGGTTCTATCGGAACTCCAAAGTTAAGCAAGTTTGCACAAGAGCAATCCCATGATGGGTGACCCACTAGGAAGTTCTCGTGTGAGTTTCCAGAAACAAAACCATGAGGGCATGGTCGGGGCCCAAAGCAAACAATATCGTGCTACGGTAGAGTCAAGCCCGGGATGTGGTGGGGGCCCATGCCGGGATGTGACAATTTGGTATTAGAGGCAATCCCTGGCTAGAAGTGTGTCTACGAGGATGTCGGTCCCCTAAGGGGGTGGATTGTAAGATCCCACATTGCCCAGGAGTAAGGATCTTGTAAGCCTTATATGTATATTCTCATCTCTACCTAGCACGAGGCATTTTGGGAGCTCACTGGCTTCGGATTCCATCGGAACTCTGAAGTTAAGCAAGTTCACACGAGAGCAATCCCATGATGGGTGACCCACTAGAAAGTTCTTGTATGAGTTCCTAGAAACAAAACCGTAAGGGCGTGGTCGGGGCCGGGGCCTAAAGCAGACAATATCGTGCTACGGTGGAGTCGAGTCCAGGATGTGGTAGGGGCCCGGGCCGGGATGTGACAGTAAATGTGCCTGGAAAACTATACTCATAGTTTACAAATCTGCAATTCTCAAAGGTTAATCATATAAAATCATATATGTGTGTGTGTGTGTATTATGTATATTGTATGTATGTAGTAGCTATTATTGCTGACCTTGGCAGAAGTAGAGTTTAGTGTGATAAACTGAGGTATATTTGACCTTTACCCTTATTTCCATGGCCTTAGGTGGAGCAACCTTCACCCTCTCCATCACCAACGGCTTCCTTGTCTCTCATTCAACCACTGTCGCAAAATCTACAACACAGAAATCCCAAATTGAGGAGTATTAAATCCCTATCCTCAAATATCCTTCGAAAGACATGCAAAATGAAGAACAATGAACCTAGGGACAAAAAAGCTGATTGGTGTTCATAAAAAAGATATTTTAGTTTTAATTAACTTGTATTTGAGAAGAGGTTCAGAACTCTCTTCAATTTATTTTGGTTCTGGTTTGGCTTTTGGCCTAGCCTCCATTGTTGCCATTGACAGAAGACGGGCTCTTAGGAATGGAAGTGGACATGAATGGAGCTTGATATGATCTAATTATGAAAACATATACTAATTGTTTATACCATACTTAGGGCCTCCGTATTTAGATCTCGTACAAATACTCGAGGGACTTGAATGTAATTATGTAATAAAGGAAGGGGCAAATATGTAATAAGTGAGGAGTCCTTATTCTATAAAAGGACCCATCACCCTCACAATTAGAGGAGGCTCATTCTCACCCTCAGAGGCCAATTCATAGGCCCTCTCACCCCCTCTCAAAGCTCTCACTCTCAGAGCTCTCTCTCCCTCAAATAAATACATAATCAGTGTGGACGTAGCCCAAACCTTGGGGTGAACCACGATACATCTTGTGTTATTTACATTACTTGCAGATTCACGGTCGGATTTACGTTGTACCAAGACTCCAGTTTTGTGCATCAACATTTGGCGCCGTCTGTGGGAAACGATACGAAAAGTTGTGTCTTTCATTTTTTCACCTCCGCAGTGATTCTGCAAAACCCACAAGAGACACAAACACACTCTCTCTCTCATCACTCGGTTTTGTCCTCTGTAACATCAAGGGAAAAAAAAAACCCAACTGAGAAATAAGGAGATACATGGAGGAGGAGGAGGGAGAAGAAAATACAAGATCCAAAACCCAAATCCGAAAAAAGTCCACTACTCCAGTAATTCACGACAACAATTTGCGGGGCTTCGCTTTTGGCTGCGTGTGATATCTTCCATGTCAGTGTCGCATTGTGAGAGTGGGAACACAGGGTTGCATGCGGGTGGTTGCGCGTCTGCAAAGTCGTACTCGCTTCTGGGCTCGGCGACGGAGCCATGGCGGTTAAGAAGGTGTGCGCATCGTTCTCAAAGAGCTTGATCGACGAGGTGCAGAGATGAGGCTGTATGAAGCAGACGGGGGTGAGCCTCCGAGCTCAAGAGCCTCCCTTACGGCTTGTCTGAGAAACCTGCCGTTTTGAAGAGTAACTGCGAGCGAATTGCTTGCGGTTGATTGTTCTTGTTGCAGCCTGCTACGTGTTCGAGATTTGAAGAAGGGAGGAACATGAAATTTGAGACCACCGACAAATTTGAGGTCCGATCGTCGAGACCAACGACAAATCTAAAGATCTGTGTGTCTTAGGCAGAGACTTGGACACGCTCTACCTCTGCATACATCTCTTTGCCCAACCTACCAGCCTCGGACACTCCTTCACCATGCACAGGTTTCCACGGGTCTCCAGTGCATAGAACCAGCTATAGAAAGGGATAAGTGCCACGTCCACTAGGCCAAAACTCTTACCCCCAAAGTAGGTCTTGTCCCCTAGCTCGTTTTCCAGCAGCTGAAAACACTCTATGAGTTCCTTCTTTGCTGCCTCTTGGACTTCACCTGTGGTTACCCACACCAACTTCCCTGTTGAATAAATCTACGACGACGAAAACCCGTCAGCCCATAACCTTGCATAGGCTATAGGGTAAGGATCAGAAAGCAGCAGCATCAGCAGCCCCCTCATGTTTGTGGTTAAAGCTACAGAAGGCGCCGTGGGTTATTCGTTGGCCAGTTACTACACATCCCTCGATCAGCAACGGGCCTAGATCCAACATATACAAGCATCGCAAATCGCAGCCATTCTTTTCCTCTTCGTGATCGGGTTTCGCGTCGTCCACCTCCTCGAGCTTCTCTTCGGGGTCATTGACGTTCCTCGAACGCTTCTCCTCCCCCACGCACATCTCCATGACCCAGGACCCAGAAGGATCTCGATTGGATTTAGCAGAGCCGCCTCGCAGTACTACCTCCTGCGCTCCAGTAAAACCCTCAGTGACCTACCTGCACGGTGACCTCAACCTCACAATCGTCGAAGCCCGCCAGCTCCCCAATATGGACATAGCCTCCGAGCACTTCCGCCGCTGCTTCACCACGCTGCTGGTTGGGCCGACAAGGATGGAAAAGATGATGAGGTTACTGTTATGGTGGAGTCCATGTTCAACCACTGATGCACCAAAGCTGCCGCATCTACCAGTGGAAAACAGGAAGAAGATAAGTTTTTTTTTTTACAATATTTCTGTTATTATTCTCCTTTGTGTTGTCTGCCACGCCAAAAGGAATAAGATAAAAAGAAAGAAAAACAAAGAAAAAGAAAATGGAGGCTCTCCTCGAGAGCACATGGGAGACAATGCAATAGAAAAAGAAAAAGTGGTGCAGTCATGGAGGGGTCATGTGCTCACAAAGAAGAAAAGCAAAAGCCCTGACAGAAACAATGCTATTGGCAAATTTAGATCAAAATCCACTACGCCAACGCAAACAAAAAAAAAGAAAAAAAAGAAAAAGAAAGTGAAAAGAGAAAGCAAAAAGGAAGCACATGGGGACACTGCAAAAGCAAGGAAAAAACACCCCACAAGAATGATGTAACTTATTTTTCGTATCTTTCGGAAACATCTGTATAAATCCCATCAAAGGGTAATATGTATAAACCCCATCAGAGGGTAATAAAAAAAAAAAAAAAAAGGGCAAAGCCCAAAATAAATGGGCTGGCATGTTGTGGAGGGCGAAAGCCCATAAGCCCAAAATAACACCAACTAGGTGATCAAAAGTACGCCCAGTACTCCAAAATTATTTGGCAACCTGCCACTATTACCACCAACCAGGTGATCAAAAGTACGCCTAGTACTGCAAAATTATTCGGCAACCTGCCGCTATTACCACCAACCAGGTGATGAAATGTACAACCTGTACTCTAATATCATTTGGCAACTAGCCATTCATGCCACCAACCAGGTGATGAAATGTACAACCTGTACTCTAAAATCATTTGGCAACTAGCCATTCATGCCACCAACCCGGTGATGAAATGTACAACTCCTACTCTAATATCATTTGGCAACTTGCCACTCATACCACCAACCAGGTGAAGAAGGAACTCATCTTCATGAGCATGAGCACTCATGTCAATCATACATAAACATTCATGAGCATCACTCATATCAATCATACATAAACATTCATGAGCATCACTCATGTCAACATTCATGAGCATCACTCATGACAACATCCATGAGCATCACTCATGTCAATCAACATATACATTCATGAGCATCACTCATGTCAATCAGCTTCAAAAGCTTCATTTACAAACATCTAGCTTCAAAAGCTTCATTTACAGAGCTCTAGCTTCAAAAGCTTCATTTACAAAAGCTCTAGCTTCAAAAGCTTCATTTACAGAGCTCTAGCTTCAAAAGCTTCATTTGCAAAAGCTCTAGCTTCAAAGCTTCACTTGCAAAGCTTCACCTACAAAGCTTCAGTGCAAGGTATACAAATACCACCTCCGAACAACCGCCACTTCGACCCATACATGGATTCAATTTGAAGTCTCCAGCCAACAGACTCTATTGACCAAAGACTTGGGGGACTACATTATGTACCATATATTGGGCCTCAACTGGGCTTCATGAAAAATACAAAATACTTGGGGAACTCTAGCCCATCACTTATGTATTGAGGAGCGAGCCCTTATTTTATAAAAGAGACTCCCTCACTTTCATTAGAGAGAACTCATGAAAAATACTTGGGGGACTTAGCCCATCACTTATGTATTGAGGAGCGAGCCCTTATTTTATAAAAGGGACTCCCTCACCTTCATTAAAGAGCATCGCCTCCAGCTGAGCAACCGCCTCGCCGCGAGCATCACTTCTAACCCATTATTCATGTACTGAGGAGCGAGCCCTTATTTTATAAAAGGGACTCCCTCACCATCATTAGAAAGCATCACCGCCTGCTGAGCAACCGCCTCGCCGCGAGCATCAACTTTAGCCCATCATTTATGTATTGAGGAGCGAGCCCTTATTCTATAAAAGGGACCTTCTCACCTTCAAGCGCCACAAGCCGAGCCAACCAAGGCAACATAAGCCACAAGACAAGCAACCACGCAACATGTGCTACTTATAGTTGAGCATCATTTCACTTTGAGCACCGCCTCATATCGAGCATCAGTTCAAGACAACATCTTGTTACTTCGGCCCACACATGGACTAAGTTTCAAGTCTCCAGCCAAAAGACTCTCTTGACTGAAGACTTGGGGGACTACTGTTTATACCATACTTAGGGCCTCCGTATTTAGATCTCGTACAAATACTCGGGGGACTTGAATGTAATTATGTAATAAAGGAAGGGGCAAATATGTAATAAGTGAGGAGTCCTTATTCTATAAAAGGACCCATCACCCTCACAATTAGAGGAGGCTCATTCTCACCCTCAGAGGCCAATTCATAGGCCCTCTCACCCCCTCTCAAAGCTCTCACTCTCAGAGCTCTCTCTCCCTCAAATAAATACATAATCAGTGTGGACGTAGCCCAAACCTTGGGGTGAACCACGATACATCTTGTGTTATTTACATTACTTGCAGATTCACGGTCGGATTTACGTTGTACCAAGACTCCAGTTTTGTGCATCAACACTAATCAAGGATAAAATTTAAGGTGCATGGACGAACTTATCCAATGAAATTATCTAAATATGTTGAGAAGAATATCATTTTTTACATATTTTCTCGACAACCAAACAACATATTTTGTCACCGATGCTCAGCCGGAAACAATTCATCGGAATTTGAAGATCGAAACCCTAAAACCTTAACACTTGAGATCGATTCGATTAAATGTGAGAGAATTTGTAGAATTTTATATGTTAGCTTGATGGTTTGAGTTTGTTTTCTTATTTTAAGCAAAGAAAACTTCAATCAAATGCCAAATAAAAACTTCAGTATATCACTTGATGACAAATCGGTGAGAGAGCTTTTAGGTAAAAGGGTCGGAGATGGTTTGAAGTTGGAATATGCTGATGCTGAGGTGAGTCAAGATGACGTTGCAGTCCGATTGTTGGCCGACGACCAAGATTTCTTCATGGGTTTTCCGTCCAGATGGGTTTGTAGTGCGGCTGCGGTTGAGATTTGTTGACGATGAAGCGGTCAGCGAGAGAGAAATAGCGATTCTGAGAGAAATTGAAAAAATGGATTTGTTGGTTTGAGGTTGTTTGAGATAATTGTGAGTGACTAAGGAGATAAAGCGGCATGAAGCGGTGAACAAGAGCGAGAGGGGGGAGTAGGCAGGAAGTGTCAATGGAACGGGATCCCACGTGTTCAGGAACGCTGCTGCACTTGACAGCATGACAAAATGGCAAAGTTTAAAAAACCGAAAAAACCGGGGGGTAAAATCGAAAATCCACTGTAGCTCTACAGTGATTTCCCTAACAATTTTAGTATATACTAGCAACGGTGTCCGCGCGATGCTACGAGTTTTAAAACTGTATAAAATATGTAGAAAGTTCTAAATACATACAATATGCAATACTATTTACATGTAGGAATCTATTTACAACCATATGGATTGGCGGTTCTATTGTCATTGTTCTAATATTTGCATCTTTTACAAATTGAACTCTTAACTGTCCTTTAACAGTACAAATTTTTTTGTATGTAATTTTGTTTACATACAAAAAATAATATTTGATGTGTATATACATACTATTTACAGACAAAAGTTTGATAGATAGTCCCTATTTATATCCTCATGAAATATGCAGATAATCAACCTATTTTTCCCAATCATAACCAAACTGTGTTGTTGCAGTAGACTTTAAGTCGTCAATGGAATGAAATACTTGAAGTCGAAGATAAACGAATGTAGAAATCTTCAAGCCCTAAACAGAGTGGCCCTGCTTTTTGCAACAAAACAATACTTTTATTACAGGAAATTACAAGAAAAACTTTTAAAACTGGAAATAAAATTAAGTCAAATGATTAGGGTACAAGAATTTTCCTTGACCATACATACACAAATAAAATTTAAATTAAAAAAAAAGAAAAAAAAAGAGGCAATCTCAAATACACAGAGATTGAAAATTCAGTAAACAATTTATTAAGCATATATAGGTTAACCAAACAGATAATCTTATTCAATCACACCATTTTAATTTATCAAATTGATTATTTAATACTGTCATGCTAAAAAATTGTTCTGACAATACCCTCTCATCCAGTACGATAAACCAAAAATTCTTCAATCTCTTGCATGTCCATTTCAGTTCTTAAAACCGCCGAAAGAAAAAATTAAAGTTTCTTTCTTACCGAAATCCACCAATTTGAATCAAATCCACCAAAGAAGCATACATTCAAAATTCAAATAAAGACTAAAATTCAAAATTCTTTCTCCCCCTAAACAAAATTCTATACATGCATTTAATAATCTTAATTTCCTGGAAGCAAGTTGGATAATGTGTAAACGTAGACATTATAATGCTCAGAAAATAGGCCATCTTTTACAGCGATAAACGGTAAGCTTAAGAAATTAAATTACCATTTCACTCGAAGAAGTATAAAGTTCGAAAAGGGTAAGTAAATAGACACACAAAGATATATATATTGGGAGTTTTAACGAAAAGCTCACGGTACTGTTCACTTTAACGAAAAACCACATTTTTACACTAAAAAGTCAAACATGCTACTATTCACTATACCCTTTATTTTGTCCTTATCATTAAAACTCAAAGTTTTCAAGCCCTTTTCATTAGTTTTCCTATATATATTTGATGCACAGTCCACTCTGGTCGGCAATGGATGTACATCACCTGAAAAGCCTAGCAAATTTTTGTAATGGGGCTTGAAAATTGAAGTTTAAATAGTAAGTTAACAACTTAAAACACTAACTGGGATTGTAGCATAGCTTGTAATTTCTGCAATATAAATAATGACAAAAAAGATTAAATTCTTGAGAAGCACTTGAAGAAAACAAAAAATTTAGTGAATAAAAAAGTCATTAGCAACCCCCATGGTTGTTGTTAAGATACATATATTTACAAATATATACTTTATCTCATCTCAAAGAGAACTGCAAACAACCACACTCAATCGCCAGATGAAAAGAAATTGAACAAATTAGGATTCGGTTGGTAATAAATTGAAATGGGTTGAATATTATAACAAAATGATTAAAGAAAACACATAATTTATGTCTTTTGAGGGAAATCAAATTACCTAACTGAAATTTGTTGGAAATCAAAGGCTTTAACCTCGTATTGGAAATCAAAGGCTTTAACCTCGTATTGGAAATCAAAGCAGAAATATGTAAAAGAGCGGTGACATACCTGTGGAACTCTTGAGCATGGA
Organism: Malus fusca; assembly: GCA_035220775.1. Lineage (NCBI taxonomy): Eukaryota > Viridiplantae > Streptophyta > Magnoliopsida > Rosales > Rosaceae > Malus > Malus fusca. Next base: position 26,123,837 of record CM069062.1, read on the forward strand.
AAGGCTCTGGTTTCTTGCAAAACAACGGAAAATGAAATAAGAAACCCGCCAGAAAACTCGACAATAGATTGGTTAAAAAACACTTTAAAATACTCTTTGTAACACTTGGTGATGATAAACACCATTTGTTTCCGGATGAAATTAAGCATCCAAAAAATAAATAAATAACAAATCAACTTTACATAAAAGTTTATATTACCCGCCCCAAATCAACTGGAGAACTCATACTAGAATTTCTACCTTCCAATTTATCGTAACCTTTTCCATATCAGAACATTCAAAATTTTCAACAGAACATGGATTCTATAATGTTGGTTAAGATTATCTACACTACACACATGCAGATTAAGGCAAATTATCTATATACTAAGGGCTGATTTGGTATTGCTGTGCTTTGAAAAAAAGCTGTTGTGAGAATAAGCGGCTGTGTTGTGAGAATAAGTGGCTGTGAAATAAATCAGCAGAGTGTTTGGTAAACTTTTTTGTAAAAGTGCTTTTGGAAAAAAAAAGTAGTCTGATAGTGGGTCTTTTCATTAAAGGAGCACTGTAGCTCCGTGTACTTTGAAAAAAAACCCGTTTTCCAAAGCTGCAAATAGCAGCTTCAGTTTTTTCCTTTGATTTCAGCTTATTCTCATATCAACTTCCAAAATAAGCCTTTTTTTTTTCAGTTTACCAAACACCTAAAACCCTCACAGCTTTTTTTCATGAGTGTTTTTTTTTTAAGCACCTCACTCCCAAACCACCCCTAAAACCCAGTGGAAGTTAACTGTTCATTAACAGTGTGCGTACTGTTTTGCCCCTCGGTTGCTGAGCAATTTTTTTCGGTCTTCTGGATTGTGCAGTGATTTGGCAATTCTGCCCCTCTTATATCTGCTACTGCGTGTTGGTGCCGCGTGTTGATCATCAGGGTGATTTGGTCTGTGGTGTGCACGTGTTGGCCACCGTGGTTGCCTCTTCGTCGTTCTTCACACCGAAGTCGCTGGAAGGGTTTGCAGTTACCATCGTTTTTTCTGCTTCTTTCTTTCCCTCTCTCTCTCTTCAATCCGATCTCATCGCTTAGGAGTCTGGTTGTTCTGTTTGTTTCTGCCGTCTTCCGCAAACGAATCGGGTCGTTTTAGGTGCGTTTCTTCATCTGTTATTTTACTTTTTGTTTGGTTATCAAGAAAATTTTCAAATTCATTTTTGTTACATTCAAGTCTTGGTCTTTCGCGTTGACTGATTTTTTATTTTTGGGTTTTTTGCGTGTGGCTGTTTGATCCGATTATGTTGTTTATTTCAGGAAAGATTGGTGTTGCAATTTTAGGGTTTTTGTTGCCGTGTGTTTGCAAGCCCTTTTCCAATTAAGGTATGTAATTCATGTTCCTTCTCTTCAAATTTTCTCATTTAAATCTTTCATCTAAAAATCATTCCAACTAACTAAAAATCATTCCCCCCCCCTCTTTTGAATGAATTAAACATGTTATTTCAAAATTAGTGTGGTGTATTGAAATTGCAATAAAAAAAAATGTTGACTCTTTTTCATGGCAACTTATTTTTTTATCATGTTAAACATGTTATTTCAAAATTATATAACTGATCCAACCCCATTTTTCATGCAGCTCAAACTATAGTCTGAATGTAGCTGAAGCTTGCAATGCAATTAAAAAAGTTTCTAAAAAGAACTATCACATGTATAATAGAGGCCCATGCGATTCACAGCTTCACAGAAAATAATTATACAGTTGACCAAGAGAAGAAAGAAATAAAATATTTCATACAATATCTGCAGAGGGAATACTTACAAATATTTTATGAAATATTTGTAATATTTTATTTCTTTCTTCTCTTGGTCAACTGTATAATTATTTTCTATGAAGCTGTGAATCGCCTGGGCCTCTATTATACATGTGATAGTTCTTTTTAAAAACTTTTTTAATTGCATTGCAAGCTTCAGCTACATTCAGACTATAGTTTGAGCTCGATGCTGTGCATGAAAAATGGGGTTGGATCAGTTATATAATTTTGAAATAACATGTTTAACATGATAAAAAAATAAGTTGCCATGAAAAAGAGTCAACATTTTTTTTATTGCAATTTCAATACACCACACTAATTTTGAAATAACATGTTTAATTCATTCAAAAGAAGGGGGGGGAATGATTTTTAGTTAGTTTATATAATTTTTTATACAGAGCTTTAAAATGCCTTGCTTGATTCATTCAAAAGTAGGCAAAAAAAGGGGATTTTCTAGTCAAATTATCCTGTTTTAGTTCAATAGTTTAGGCCACATGGACAAAAGTTAAATTGATCTTCAAATGACATGCTTGATTCATTCAGACTATAGTTTTCTCACATTTGTATTTGTAATTTGAGGCTTAATATATGTGTGTGGTCGATGAGATGTTTGGTTACGGTTTTTATTTTTATTTATTTGCACTGAGTGTGAATACAAGCTGGATGGATGAAGTGGAAGAGTGCATCCGGCGTGTTGTGTGACCGCCATATGCCACTGAAGCTCAAGAGAAAATTTTATAGGACGACAATAAGGCCGGCGATGCTGAATGGCACAGAATGTTGAGCGGTGAAGCATCAACACATACATAAAATGTAGCGGAGATGAGGATGTTTCGTTGGATGTGTGGGCACACGAGAAAGGATAAGATTAGGAATGAGGATATCCGAGGTAAAGTAGGAGTAGCCGAAATTGAAGGAAATCTGAGAGAAAATCGGTTACGGTGGTTTGGACATGTGCAAAGAAGGCCTACTGACGCTCCGGTTAGAAGATGCGACTACGGGATAGAGGTTCAGGGCCGAAGGGGTAGATGAAGACCTATGAAAACTTTGGAAGAGATTTTAAGAAAAGACTTAGAGTACTTGGATCTAACGGAGGACATGACACATGACCGAGCATAATGGTGTTCTAGGATTCATATAGCCGACCCCACTTAGTGGGAAAAGACTTTGTTGTTGTTGTTGTTGTTGCACTGAGTGTGAATATTGTTGATAATATTGGTATTTGCAGTTTATAGTCGGTGGATTCAGCTTGACTGTTTATTCTTTTGTTTGTGAATTGGTCATTGTTGATCGATATTGCTCTTTGTTTCTTACTGTTTTGGTCTTTGTTGATTTCTCAGTTTTAATTTTTTGTTTTCTTATTATGTCCAAAATTTATATTGTAGTTCTCTGTTTTCTATTTTGTTAATTAGAATTATATTCATGAAATTGAATTCTTTTTTTCAGTGTTTTAATATGGTTTGCAGTGATTTGCTTGAAAGTTTTATAAAAATTGGTTTCCATCATTTCAAAAAGACCTATAAATGCCTTAACAACTCATGCTATAGAGCAGCAAAAAGATTTTGTCGATGGCCAACACAATGTCCTACCTGAATTTAGCCATCAGCGTAAAAGAGTGTGTAGAATATAAGTTGCATAGAAAACTGTGTCAACACCGTTTCATCCAAAAGTAGTCCCTTTGTTCATCAAAATTCACAAAGTGAATATCAATGTGGCACTAGCATGTGTCGTGGTCAACAAGATGTTTCCTCTGCAATTTCCAGTGAATCAGAGGATATAATTTCCGTTCGAAAAACTTCTCGCTTTGCTAATAAAAGAGGAAAAAACGTTGTTAGTGCATTAGATCATGCGACAAACATCGTTGAAAAAACTGATCATAACCAGAATGACAATTTTATCAATAGAGGTCAAGCGTTTTTTCAGAGAAATAGAGCAGGTATATTATATTAACACTCCACAAATTATAAAATAAACCTCACATACTTAATACATCTCACATTTACTTTTTCACTTAAAAATTATCTTAATACACCCCCACATACTTCTCCATAATACCCCCACACTCTACATTCTCAATATACATCTTATATTTTCTACATACACCCCACATTTCTCAAATCTTATAACACTCATTTTTAATTTTCATGGATTGAATCTACACATTTGAACGTTTCGTTTGCCGAATGATTTCAAATCATCTGAGAGCCATTGATATTTAATACTATATGAACAGATGCAACTCAATTTCATGCGTGTGGCTATCTAACATTCAATTGAAATAGATTCATATAGTTGCTACCCCTTTTCTCAAGGGTGGCCGCAGAAAATGTTGCCTTTCTTAATCGCTAAACTTTTCTCTTGGGGATGATAAGGTGGGTTTTCCCAGACATATGTTTTCATTCATACATTGAAGAACTAGGTCTCCATTTTTTTTTTTTTTTTTTTTGTCGAAAAGAACTAGGTCTCCATCTTTCTAATACAAATAACATAAAAGAACCAACAAATTTGATGGGGATTGGCACCAAATGATTCCACTAGACCTTCAAAATTACCTTCTCTCAATACATGTGGAAGGTATATCGATTTCGTGTTCCATTAATCAAAAATAATTTTTCTTAATCAACATGTATGTAGTTTCATTGGTTAGGGTTTCGTTCAACAATGAAGGGTGAGAGAGGTTTTGATAGTTGAAGAAGAGAAATAATACGCTAAAGGTGATTTGGGGTGTATTTAGATTTTTTTTTTTAAAAACCTAATAAGGTCAAAATTGTCATTACATAGTGGAGTAAATAAGTTATTTAATATTAAATTTTAATGTGGGGTGCATTCAACATTTTGTAGGGTGCTAATATAAAAAACCTTAATTTATTGTAAATTATGATTTTGACACTGCCTTAATAATATTATACTTATCATTTGTTCCTTTTTGTTTTGTTTTTGTGCATATCCTATCGTGTAGGAGTTCTTAAAGAATATGTCGACTTAGGAGATAAAAGTTATAAATGCATTTATTGTGGTGCTCATTTTTGGCTAAAAGAGTCTCTGAAACAAAAGTGCAAAAATGATCAGCCTATTTTTACTCTTTGTTGCCAACAAGGAAAAATTAAGTTTCCAAATCCAAAATCGCCACCAGCTTTTTTAGATTACTTTCTTGATCCAACTAAAGGTAAAAAATGTTCATCATTTAGAGAAAATATTAGAGCTTACAACTCTATGTTTTCATTTACTTCAATGGGAGCAAAAGTTGATCACTCAATTAACAATGGTTCAGGTCCTTATATTTTCAAAATTAGCGGTCAAGTTTGTCATTTAATGGGATCTCTTTTACCTGCTAATAATGAGTCTCCAAAATTTGCTCAATTGTATGTCTATGATACATATAATGAGGTTGAAAATCGTCTTAGAGCTTTCCAACAATTGTAGAAGGTTTGATTAGAATGTTTGATGAATTAAATGAATTGGTAAAAAAATTTCGAACAGCGAGAGATAAATTTGAAAATGATGGCCTTTGTTCTGTGAAAATGACATTGTTAGGAAGACAAGTAAATGATGGAAAACAATATGAGGAACCTACAAGTGATGAAATAGGTGGTTTGATAGTTGGAGATATAGAACTCTTTGATTCCAATAGAGATATTATTATTGAGTCTAAAAGTGAAGAATTAAAACGTGTTACAAAATTGAATCCTAAATTTATGTCTCTACAATATCCTATTCTTTTTCCATATGGTGAAGATGGTTATAGGCCAGATTTAAAGTGGAGTGAAAATTCTAAAGGTAAAAAAAATAAGAGACAAAGAGTGCCCATGAGAGCTTTTATCGCTTATCAAATTCAAGAACGAGAACTACCATTACCTGCATTGTTAAGAGGAGGTAAACTTTTTCAACAATATTTGGTGGATTCTTTTGCAACACTTGAAGAAGATAGATTAGATTACATTAGAAAAAATCAAAAGAATTTGAGAAGTGAAGTTTATAAAGGAATATATGATGCATTCTCAAAAGGTGATAATGATGAAAATAATTTAGGACAGAAAATTGTGTTACCTACTTCATATACAGGAAGTCCTAGATACATGAGCAATATTTATCAAGATGCTATGGCTATTTGTAGAGAATATGGACATACTGATTTGTTCATAACATTTACCTGTAATGTTAAATGGCCAGAGATAACAAGAGAATTTGAGAACAAACCTGGATTTAAACATGAAGATAGACCTTATATAATTTCTAGAGTGTTTAAAATGAAACTTGATCACATGCTTGATTTTATCAAATCTGGAAAGCCTTTTGGACCAGTTGAAGGACGTAAGTTTCTAAAACTTATTCTTCCATTTATTTCAATATTTTTGTGGGTTTTATTATTGTTGTGATATTTACTTTTTTTGTTTTGTTTTGTTTTGTTTTTGTTTCTTTCTCACAAGCAGATGTTTGCACAATTGAATTTCAAAAAAGAGGTTTGCCTCATTCTCATATGTTAATATGGCTTAAATCAAACATCAAATGATTTTCTGCATCAGATATAGACTCCATTATTTCAGCTGAATTGCCAGACAAAACTGTTGATCCCCAACTGTATGAAATAGTTAGTCAATTTATGGTTCATGGTCACTGTGGTGACATTAATCCAAAATCTCCTTACATGAGGGAAAATAAATGCTCTAAACATTTTCCCAAACCGTATAAAAGCGAAACAATTTTTGAGACAAATGGTTTTCCGGTGTACATGCGTCGTGAAGATGATGAAAATTTTGTGATTAAAAATGGAATAAAAGTTGATAATAGTTTTGTTGTTCCTTACAATGCAAAGTTGTTATTAAAATACAATGCACATATAAATGTTGAGTTATGTTGTCAATCCATGCTTATAAAATATTTTTTTTAATATATAAATAAAGGTTCAGATAGAGCGCGATTAGTCCTCCAAGAAAATTCAGATGATGAGATATTAGCATATCTTAATTGCAGATACATATCGCCTTATGAGGCTGTTTGGAGATTATTTCAATATTCTATACATCATAGAGAACATTCAGTTGAACGATTGCCTGTTCATTTACCATTAGAACAAAATATTGTTTTCAGCGGTGATCAACCATTGCAATCAATCATTAATCAAAAAGCTTTTGAACACACTATGTTAACAAGTTGGTTCGAGGCAAACAAAACTTTCAGTGAAGCGCGTGAACTAACTTATCCACAAATTCCTACAAAATTTTTGTATGATGCACGAAACAAAACTTGGAAATTGAGAAAGCATAAAGGATCGATTGGTAGAATAGCATATGTGCATCCAGCATCTGGAGAATTATATTATTTAAGAATGCTTTTAAATTTGAAAAAAGGTGCAATGAGTTTTGATGATATAAAAACTGTTGATGGTGTTGTACATTCTTCATACCATTCTACATGTAAATCGCTAGGACTATTAGGTGATGATAAAGAATGGACTGAAGTTTTATCAAATGCTGTGAATATAGCATCATCTGCTCAATTGAGACAATTGTTTGTCACAATAATTTTATTTTGTGATATAGCCAGTCCTCAAATTCTTTTTGATAATCATTGGCAACACATGTATGATGACATTTTGTACAAATTGCGTCAGACTTTTGGAATTCTAGATATGATTGTGCCAGAAAATGAATTGAAAAATTATGTGTTGTTTGAATTAGAATTACTTTTTAATAATGCATCTACCTCTTTGAAAAAATATCATTTACCCATGCCTGATGCAGAAAAAATGTTGGAAATAAAAAACAGACTTTTGAGAGAAGAATTAAATTATGATTGTGAAGAACTTAACAAAAGACACATTGTTTTAAAGTCACAACTTAATGAATGTCAAAAACATGTTTATGATTCTGTTATCAATGCTGTAAATACAAAAATAGGAGGTCTATTTTTTGTTTATGATCATGGAGGTACTGGAAAAACGTTTTTGTGGGATACAATAACAAGTAAACTTAGATCTGAAGGAAAATTGTGTTAGCTGTGGCATCCATCAGGAATAGCATCGTTATTATTACCAGGTGGTAGAACAGCTCACTCCAGGTTTAAAATTCCATTGGTCATTACTGAGTCCTCAATTTGTCCAATAAAGAAAAATACATATCTTGCTGGATTAATTGGAAAAACAGATTTAATTATATGGGATGAGGCACCTATGAATCATAAATATTGTTTTGAAGCGTTGGATAAATCACTTTCAGATGTTTTATCAAACTCACATACTTTAGGTAACAATGTTCTATTTGGTGGCAAAACTCTTTTATTAGGTGGTGATTTTCGACAAATATTACCTGTTATTCCTGGTGGAACTAGAGAAGATATAGTAAATGCTTTCTTAAATAGTTCTTATTTATGGCCGCATTTCAAAATTTTTCATTTGAAAGAAAATATGAGATTGTCAAAAAACGGATTAAGCATGGAAGAAAAAGATAAAATAAGTTCTTTTGCAAATTGGATTTTAAAAATAGGTGATGGACAAATTAACAACACAAGTGATACGAATGATACAAACGATAGAGATAAATCTTTAATTGAGATACCTGAAGATTTGATAGTTAATTGTTCTACAAATTCTATACATTCAATTTTTTCTGCAACTTACCCCAATTTTGATAACTCTTTTAACAATTTTGCATATTTAAGAGAAAGAGCTATTATAACACCTCGAAATGCAACTGTTACAGAAGTGAATAATTATATAATTGATTTATTGCCTGGAGAACAATGCACATTTTTGAGTTATGATTCTTTATGTTCTTCAAATGCAAATGTTGAAAATCTTGAAATAATGTATCCCACTGAATTTTTAAATAAACTTGAGTTCAATGGTTTACCTACACATAATTTGGTTTTAAAAATAGGAATGCCTATTATGTTGCTATGAAATTTAAACCAATTTTTGGGTTTGTGTAATGGAACTAGATTAGTTATTACTCAATTGTTTAATAGAATCATATAAGCTAAAATTCTTGTTGGAATAAATATTGGTCATAAAGTTTTTATACCGAGGATTACTCTTATAGCTACAGAAAACAAGTGGCCATTCATTTTTAAAAGACGTCAATTTCCAATTAGACCATGTTATGCAATGACAATAAACAAAAGCCAAGGACAATCTCTCAAACAAGTTGGTTTATATCTTCCAGAACCTGTTTTTACACACGGTCAATTATATGTTGCATTATCTAGAGTAACATCAAGAGAAGGTTTAAAATTTTTAATAGAAAATGTAGAAAATAATCTTAAAAACTATACTGTAAATATTGTTTTTAAAGATGTCTTGCAAAATTTACATGAAAATTCTTAATTTCATTGTCCTTGATAATTCCTTTTACAAAATTTTGTTTATGTGCATACTTTTATTGGTTATTGCATTGTCTATAAATCCAAATCACAAAATATACAGATTATTTTGATAAACATAAAATCTTTTATGTATATTGTTAAAATTCTTTGTTACAAGGTGTTAAATATTTATTTTTCAAGAGATTTTATCATTGTTTCCATAATTTATAAAACCGTGGTCCTCAAGCTTTGTTGATAAAAAGTTTTGATGCATTATACGATTGCTCCAAAATTATTCACATTTACAAAATAAGGTGATTAAAATTTTCCTCTTCATCGCCCAATACTTTCTTTCTTTAGTTTTTTTTTTTCCTCCTTTTAAAACTTATGACCATTTGTATAAGGTGTGCTAAACATTTATACTGCTTAATATAATTTTTTTTTTGTGTTATTCAAGCAGTATGTCCATCTTACAACTCTTGGTTGTTTGTCATAGTTATATATTTTCTCATCTGTAAAAAAAATTAGCAAACAATAGCCTTTTTGTTCTTTTCAAACTACTGCTGATTATATCTTTGCTGTTACATATTCCTTAGATTTGAGTATTCAAAACTTATTCTTGCTTGCATATGGTTCACTTAACATATTATCTCTTTTTTGATGCAGTTATGAAGCTTTTTCTCAATATTCTCGTGATGTCATGTCTACAACGCCAGGTTAAATAATTTGACCAGTTTGTCCAACTCACTATATCATTTTTCTTCATCACTTAATTTTCAAGTTAAAATTTGCCTACTTTAGCCAATCAAGCGCACATTATGGAGCCATTTGTTGCAACTACAGTGTTTGGAGAAATCATTATGGAGCAAATTCATAAGATTAGTGGGTATTTTTCTTAACCCCTCTGTGTTGTTTTATGAGTTTTATGTGTTTATAAAATATGATAAAAATAGCTTTAAGAATACCGATTGTCTAGGAGCTTTCATGAGACCTATATTTTTTTTTATCACATGGTTATAAAAATTCTGATTATGTTTGAATTTTTATCCGGTTTCATGTCCTAGGGAGTTCATGGTTGATTTGTCATTTCTATTTTCACACTTTACTAGATACACTTTCACCCAGTTTAGTCCTTCAATTTACAGTTTCCTTTTTATATTTAACATCAGTACTTTTTGTCTTCATTAAATTAGTCATATTCTAATAAATAAATTTGTATCATTCATGATTTGGTATCAACTAATTTATTAAATGTCTTATTCACCAATTTCAGGATAAGGAACACAAATTTCTAACTCAACCGCAAACCTGCAACTTCAACAAACGTATTTCACCAAGATTTATAAACAAAAAGTCAGTGGTATGTCCAGTCTATTAAAACTTTAACTTTGCTTCTATGATGTTTTGCATTTACACAAACTTTTTGCTAAATTCTTTTCAAGATAATTACTTGTTACCAATATATATATATATATATATAAACCATCTTCTTTTTATCTGATGTAAGTAGATAGCTAATTTCTTATTTACACATTGCTGCATAAAATTGATTATTCTATATTCTATTCAGTATTCATTTCTTCTTAATCATAAATTTAATTTGTTTTTGTAGGTTCACCTTTTTCCAAAAGAAAGTTAATCTAAAAATTGAATTGCGGTATAACTTGGCAATGATGGAAATGATGGAAATGATGGAATGATGGAAATGATGGAAAGTTAATCTCAATAGAAGAAGGTATTTGTCTACAAATTGGTAACAGTCAATTCCTCTGAGAAGGAAAGATAGAAATGATGATCGTTTCTCCAAATTATCCAAGTTAAAATAACTTAGCAATTTATGCCTCTCTATTATACAGAAACACCAAACCAAACGTATTTGATCCATCTCTGTACACTGTCTCCTTCCATATTTACAAAACAATTCATACAAAATTGACTTTTAATTAACAATGTTATTATTCACTTTTGATGTATCAGGTTTCTGTAGAAGATAACTCAAGCATGTTATCAGCCTAGATTTATACTTATTACTTTCATGCAATATTTGATTATATGCCATGAACAAACAAATATTTTCCACACTTTACAAATGCCTATTTTCACGCATGAACAAATTAACATTGATTACATTTTTTTAACCTTTCCTAACTCATTGTCTACTACATTTGTCGACAACTTGCCTTAGTTAGCTATATTTTTACTTTGATCCAACAATACAATCTATCAACCTCCTTTCTCCTTATTTTTATTCCCAGATATCATGTGCGAATACAACCATAACACATGTTTCATTCCTTAGATCATCATTAATCAGTTAGAAACTAGAATACTTCTATCAACCTCCTTTCTCCTTTCTCCTTATTTACTGTTCTTTTGCAGCATAATCAGTTTCTGTGTGTACTACAGTTTTCAATCATCATTTATTAATTATAAGGTACACCATTCTAACACTATATTTTATTTGCTTTGATAAAATTATTTCTCAGCTATTCTGATTATTAACAATAACTATATTATTTTTTCCTGAGTTGCATATTAATTATCATAACACTCTCCTACATGTTAACTATCAAGTTACAAACTTAACAACCCTTCACAAACTAAGTCATCAATTTTTCACACCCTACAGAACAACTTTAACTATTGAATTACATCTACATTGTTTCTTACAATTCCTCCGTATCTATAAAACTTTTTACAAATCTCATACATACACTTTATAAACCCGCAGCAACGCGCGGGCACAATTGCTAGTTATATCATATTATATATTCTAAAACTCAGTTGAATACGACACTGTTCAGAAATAGTAAAAGGATGGAAATGCCCCTCTGTTTTTACTCTGTTTCTCTTGCTGTTTCCACATCTGTACAGTTGAATGACTGTTTTACCCATTCACTCTACGCGTCCATCATCCAGTCACCCTCGATTTGGGCTGGGTCTTCTGGAATTTTCTGTTTGTTTCCTAATTTTGCGTGTTGTGTTTTGTAGAAAAGATGTTGGATGCATGTTTTGGTTGGTTTCGGTCAGAAGTGGCATAAAAAAAAAAGTGAGATATATTGGCCAGTACAGAAAAGAAGTGATAGGTTATGATGTGACAACTGTTCATAAACAGTAGCCTTCCTCCTTTTTTAATTTTTTTTGGCACAACTAACAATAAAAATTTATATCTTCTTCATTTTTAAACCTATGTATATCTGTTGGGAAAACAAAAAAATATTAAAAAATTGTGATTAAAACAGGGCCATTTTGTGGCACAACTAATAATAAAAATTTATACTTTCTTTATTTTTTCAACCCAGGTATAGCAGGTGAGAAGACAGAAAAAAACATTAAAAAATGTGATACACAGTGAATTTAACGGGCCTCTCTCATACCACGTGTTGGTCATCGTGAGATTTGCTTCTCACCCTATACCCACCCTGCTTTTTGTTCCGTTTCCCATACCCATTTCTGCTTTTATATTGTGGAAGGACGAGATTGTCCCATCCACGTGTTGATGATCACCGTGGATGACCAGTGTGTGGACGTTTTTGCCCCTCCATTTTTCCTCTGTCTCGCTTGCTATTTCCACATTTGTACACTCGAATGACTGTTTTGCCCATTCACTCCACGCGTCCGTCATCGAGTCACCCTCTATTTGGGTTGCGTCTTCTGGATTTTTCTGTTTGTTTCCGCCGGTCTCTCACACATCTCAGTTCTATTGGTCTGCAACTCACCCTTTCTCGCTATCCCTTTTTGCCACCGCTCCGATTCCACCTGTGTTGGCAGCCTTCAAACTATAGAAATCATCATTGATCAAGCTTCTATTTCAACTGTGGCCTGTTAATTTTTGTCTTCATCTGGCTGATTCCAGCTGTGTTCGCACCCTTCAAAACCTAAATACCAAAATTCAGATCAGTTTTCTGAAGCTTGGGTTTGATTTTGTTCCGCTTCGTTCTGCTCCTCGCCTTCCTGTTTATTTGCCAAGAAATATTGAATGTACCCATAACTTGCCTTCCTCTTTCGGTTTCCAACTTTAAATTTTAAGGTATGAGGGGTTTCGAACAGGGATTCTAATGAATGAAGAGAGCGTTCTCAATTTTTCAAAATTTTCATGAATTTATTGGTTTTTTTTAAATCATGATCTGTTATTGTAATCTGAAATTTTTTGATCTGGGTTTGCCTTTTTTATTACTTTTGCTAATTGGATCTGATTGTTTTGGTTTTATTGTTAAAATCACTCGGCCACTATAGCTTTTTTTGGAATTTTTGTTGTTCATTTTACTTGGATTTAGAGATTTTTTTTTCTCTTTTATTTAATTTTTTTCACTTCTGCTGAAATTACATTTGGTTCAATTTTGTCAATTTCTGTTTGTGTCTGTAGAGAATTTTAGCGTTGTTTTTGTGATTATTATATGATGATTGGCTGACAAATTGTGGTTTTCCAAATTTTGGTTTTGCAGTATTTAACAGATAGGCAACTAGCTTTGAGATATAAGGAGAGGAAACTAAGGTATCCAAATTACCTAGAAACAGAGGTCTAACGGTTTCAGACCCAAGAACAGAAGCAACTCTGTGTGCATCACCCACCCAAGAACAGAAGCAGCTCTGTGGGCATCACCTTGGAAACTGTGGGTGGCATCTGTGCAGCCATCAAATCGTTTATAAACAACCAGAAGACTATCCAAAACAGGCTTTTATCTGAGGTACTGGTCAGTACTTGCCAATATTGATCTTCTTTGTTAATATGAACTTTTTGCTATAAATTTAATTTCAAATTTTGCTTTTGGCTTGATATGCTAGAAAATATATACATTTGAGAATATTGAGAACTTACAGATGTTGTAGCTACTGAATTTTGTCAACGGTCTGTTCATTCAGATTCATATTGGGATGTTCATGCTTTCAATAATTAATTAATGGCATTAGTGATTTATGAGCACTCAAGCAGGCAAAAAACTTTGCTTCTCAACAAAATTGGGATAGCTTCTAAAAATGGCTATTGGGAATCAAAACCTGTTTCAAATTAGTTTATCACTAATCATGTAGGATATTTCCACTGTGTTACACACCATGGTTATGATAAATTAATACAAATCATGTAGTGTGATATTTCCATAACTACTTATGTTGTTGATCATACTCAAAGATGGCTTTTCAGTGATATCATATATGCTAAAACTCAACCCCCCTGGTCACTGTGGATGACCAGTGGGCGGACTGTTTTGCCCCTCCGTTTTATATCGATTTCCCTTGCTGCCCCCCGCGTCCTCATCGTGCAACTTTTCGTTGGATTTTCTTCCTCCTATAGTGTTATACACGTGTTGCTCATCGTGGAAGGGAAGAAACATGGAAAAGCGGGCTCTTCCATTTGCTTCCACAGATTTCTCGAGCTCTCTCTCAAGCTCCGAATCGCTGGCCTCCGCAAGAAGGTATTTGTCTCTCACTTTTTTTTTTCAATTCGAATTTTGTTCGAATGAATGTTGGATCTGTTGCCTTCGGGAAGAAATTTTAACCTAGAAAAGCTTGATTTTCAGGAAATCGCCAATTCGAAAGCTTGGTTTCCTGGTGAGTTCTACGACATATTTGTTGAAATTTTTGTGATTTTAATTTTAAAAATCTGGGTTTTTTTGTTCAATGGTTTGCTCCATCTTCTTAGCTTTCTCACTAGAGATCTCTGCCATGGCTGCTCCACCAAACTTGCGTCCGCTCTTTCGAACCAGGTACAACTTCTTTCATTTTCTTTTGTTTCTGGGAAAATTTAGGGCTTGAAAATGTGTAGAATTGTAGAAGTTAAAGCCTGTCTCAATCTCTATGTTGGTCTATACACAATGAAATTGAATTTTGTGTTTCAGCATACCCTTACTGGAATTTTATGATTTGGGATAGTGGTGATTTGAAACCGTTAACTGGGATGAGAATTAGAGTGATTTGAAAACGGAGAGCAAGGAATTGCAGGTGGGTAGTGATAAATGATAATGGTGGGAATACCATGATGATAACACAAATTCACTATTTTGCACAGAGTTTTGAAAGTTGATTTCTTTTCTTTTTTCATTTTGATTTTTGATTTTTGTATTTTTGAACAGGTGGTGTTCTGGTTTGTCATTCCTTCTCATCACTTCTACAAGAGGTTAGTTTTCTTTTCTGCATTTAAAGAGTGTTTAAAGAAAAATTGTGTGTAATTGATTTTCTGCTATAATGTTTTGAAATTCCTTATTTTACTTGAATGTATTAGTGCTTGCTTTTGCTTTCACCCAGGTATCAAATTCGGTTTTGTTTGTATGGTAACATGGATTTCTCAGGTTACGTAGGAGAGGATGGAGGTGAGAAATACAATTGGGAAAGATATGCTGAGAGGTTTACAAAACACCTTTGAAGCTATCGGTGAGGATTCTTCTGTTTAAAAGTAGGAATTTTTTAATTTTTCGTGGAATCGATGTTTTTTTTTTACTGAGTTTATAAAGGATTGCTTGGACAAGTACAGGGTGTTTGGGATTCAAATTTATACACTGCTATAAGATCAATTTGTAATCCCGCAGCAACGCGCGGGCATTACTAGCTAGTCATATATACTAAAACCCGTAAGGGCTGGGTACTGTGGATGACCAGTGGGCAGACGGTTTTGCCCCTGGCTTTTTCCTCCGGCTGTTCTTCTCTTTGGTTTTTTGGGGTGCGAAGTTTCGCGATACTAGGAAAATATGCTCGAGCCACAAATAGTTGATCCTTCAATCTCTTCACCATAGCATCCTTCATGTCTTCTCTATGTTGTTCACGCCAAAGGCAGTAGCTCCCAAACTTCAACTCGCATGATTTTCCACTTTGATCCACACCACCTTTCGCATAATCAATGATTTGAGGTGAGTTACCAGCTTTAGAGTTCTGCCACAAAGATCCAAATTAAACAGAGCACAAGGCAATAGCTATACAAGAACAGAATCTGTTAGCATGTTAATCAGATTCCAAGGAAAAAAGATGGCTGATTCATGCATACATTTTCAATGGGAATTGAGTGCGGACCATCATGAGGTGGAGCTGAAACTCCTTGAAGGCATTGAACATTAGAAGGATAGACAAACCTTAGAAGGCATTGAACATTAACAGGCCTTTTGATTGTTCATTGCTGTGGACGACACTGGCTTATTCGTTGTTGAGAACGACACTGGCTTGTTCATTGTTGTGAACCACACTGGCTTGCAGAAAAAAATTGTATGTGCCCATAATTAGTTTTCAGATTCTCCGGAGGTACACATATCCTACAGTTAGAAACATAGAATATAGGGCCACGGATTTCCCCATCAAGTACAATTCACAAGAACCAATCAAAAGCTTATGATCTTTGGTAACTGAACAAACCAGTTATACTTGAGAGATTATTTTGTATTATTGCTGTATTTTCCCATAGTTTTAACACTTTTTAGGGGACCACGCCAACACTTAAAAATTCTTAGATGACCCGGGTGGATGAGGAAGTTGATGAATACCGTATGTAAATTCTTTCCGGCCCCTTGCACATTAATAGTTAAGACTTACCAGCATCACAACTCTTAAATAGATAAACAAATTCCTAGCAGAATTTATCTCAACGAGACACAATGTCTAATTTTGAAGAATTTTAACACGTAAACATTGCCCTTATCAATAAATATCATACATTTCAGTAGCATTTGTCTGGAAGCTAAGTGATGATTCATCCACAAGCCTATTTCCCTAGAACTAACTAAGCATTGTATCAAACGAAAAGCAGAGGCACCGTCAAAAACCTAACACCAGAGCAGTAGGCAACAAACCTTAAATTTTTCACGAAATCATCTACATGCTTCGAACCACCCCCCTGCAAGAAACCAAATAATCAGTCATTTATCTTCACCAATGTGTTTCTACCCGTGAATTCGATTTACAAAGCTGGCTAGTACAGTTTACCACTGACAGATTAGAAGCATTTATGATGATTTTTGTACCATATCCTCCAATCTGACACCGATTCGAAAATTCCAAAAAGAAAAACAAAACAGATCAACACCAAGAATGTGGGATACAGAAAACAATTCCAAATTAACAAAACAAAGTTCTACTTCTTACTGAAGGCGAATTTCGTTGTTCTGGTACATATCCTGCATATTATGAACAAATAGAACAAATCGAGATTTGAAAGAGATCCAAAACTACCATTGCAAAAGCAAAATCGGATCTGAGAGAAACAGATCTAGAGAGAGAGAGAGAGAGTGTAACCGGGAGGGTGAAAGCCATTGTGAAGGCAGAGAAGGAAGAGAAGAGGAACGAACATGGAAAGAAAAACCAGACCCAACACATCAATCACCAACCCCTTCCACCGCCGCTTCCCGGAATAACTACCGCCCGCAACCCCGCCCTTCATTGCTCCGTCAGCCCCTCCTAATCTAATCTCATTGCCGCGATTAAGCACCAAATCCACCACAATTAACACTAACCCTTCTCCATCTTCTTCTTCTTCTTCTTCTTCTTCTCCGGTTGTTGTTGCAGTGTCAATATCAAATGCCAAGTCCCACTCGCACTCGTACTCCCAAACGCCGTCGCATCAACAAGTGAAACGCGGTGCTTCCTCTGTGGCATGAATCATCATTTCTAATGATTTGATTGGTTGTTTCTGAGCTCACTTCGATTCCGAATCAAAGGCTGGATGGGATAGGATGGGATTGGACTGGATTGGACAGTCCGGCACGGATTGGATTTTCCTACTTTTAGCACAACAAACTGTGATCTTGTTCTTCTTTTTTTTTTCTGAAAAGAAAAAGAGAAGAAAAGAAGAGCTTACCGTTGTCTTGGGCTTTTTGGTGGGATTAAATTTTTTATCCCTTGCAGTTAATATTTATTTATTTTTTGTTTGTTATTAATTTTTGTGTCAGATCCAATTCTTTAACGTTTGTGAGGATGTCACTCGTCTTAGACCATCTTTAATAGTTGGGCTAAAAGCCAAATATTTTAATCCGAAAAAATTAACTTTTAGTCCAAAAATATTTTTTTTGCTCCAACCGTTCTGACCTAAAATTTTAGCCCGGAATTATTAAAGAATGAATTTAGGCGATTTTTTTCTTAAATTAAATTAAAAAAATTATATGTAAACTATAGTAAATTAATTTTATGAACATTTTAATCTAAAAAAAATTAAATTCCGATAAATATTGAAAAATCACTAAATTTTTCACAAAGCAAGCTTCAACTTTCACCAATCTTTCAACCCTGGGCTAAGTTTCAATTCACCAAATTTTCAATTCACCAACCGTTCAACACCAAACTTTCAACTTTTACCAACCGTTCAACTTTCATCAATCATCCTCTATATAAACATATGTCCAATATTTGTTGATCACACAACCTTTCAACCTTCAATCATCATCTATATTCACCAATCTTTCAACTTTCAAAGAGTTTTTGTTTCCTAAAAATCCTCAATATCTCATCAATGGGTGATAGAAGAAGGCGTAGCATGACAATGCAAATGACACAATACCAAGCAAGGATCGAGATTGAGGATGCAGAATTGTTCAACGCCGAAGTTGAACTTGTCAACTCGTTTATGCAATTTGAGCACCATGGCGAATCTAGCCATCGTGGTTCTGTCACGGAGCACCATGGCGAATACAACCGATAATACATAAACCACATAAACTTAATACAACCGATAATTCATAAACCACATAATTAATAAACTACATAAACTTAATACAAACGACAATTAATAAACTTAATTAATAAAGCACATAATTCATACACTACATAAACTTCATAATCATATCCACCATCTTCACTTGGTGATGGACTTCGTTGAAATCTTGGGATATAGGGTTCAGAGGATTCATCATCTTGAAACATACTACTTGAGGCAGACTTTTGCAAAATTTCCTTTTACTTACCATGTAAGAACTTCTTCCTCTCTGGAGTGTATTTGCTGAGGTCCTCCATCATGAATTCAATTTCAAACCTATCATGCTCCCTATCTGAGATTTCCTTCATTTGCAAACGCATTCGGGCCGTTTTTCTTTGCAAGCACTATGGGTTTCGTTCAATTTTGCAATTTCGGTACCAAAGTGTCCACTCATCGAATCTTGAGACTTCCCTTTTCTCTTTGCTTCCTTTTTCTTATTTCTTCCCGGGGGCCTTGCAAAAGAAGGAGATGGGGTCATTTCATCGACACCTTCATCTCCAACATTTGTCTGTGCGGCTTCACGTTGAAATAATCTTCCCCATTGTTGGTCCGCATCGGTTCCCCACCTCGAACAATCCTTGAGGACGCCCCAAGCATGTTGCAACTTAAAAACTTGATTTTTTGGTGTTACTCTTATCTTGTAAATTTCAATTGCTTTGTCACCCTATGCAAAAAATACACAAAAATAATTAGTTGCAAAATAATATTATGTACATGACAAATAAAATAATAAGAACAAAACTCATAATTTCTGTGGCGCTCCTTCCACTAGCCATGCCAACCACGGCTCTCTTCAAGCTTCCCTTCCATAAAGTGCATGCTTCGTTGATAGTCTTCCACCGATCATAAACACCACCATCATCCTGTCCGCCGCCATTGCAGTTTTCTTGAAACTTTGCACTGATTTTATCCCACAAAACCTTCTTATTTTGATTTGTGCCAACTGCACCATCTTCGCTAACAGAAACTCATGGCAAACATAAAACAACATCTTCCTCACAGGTCCAATTACGACCTCTAATATGCTCTCTTGCCATGTTGAACAATTTGGAAATGGAAAGAAATGGTAGAAAGATAAATTGGAAGAATTGAAGGAGAAAATTGAGTTTTGTGTGGATGTGTTGAACAAATACATAGGTATTTATAGAGTTTTTGGGTGAATTTTGAGTTAAATAGTTTTTAAAATTATTTTAGCCGTTGGATTTAAATTTGGGCTGTTAGATCTTTTTTTTTACCGTTAGATTTGATTATATTTGATCTCAGCCGTTGGATTCAATGTATTTTAAAATAACGTATTTAAAAAAATTAAATTTGAATATGGACCATTGGATCAACCAACAGTCCGTTAAACCAAGCCCTTGGATTCAAATTATAGTCGTTGGGATTTTTGGGTGGCCGACAAACGGCTGACAGCGGGGCCCACCCATGTCGGGAAAGGTTTGCAAGTGCACCGTGTGGGGCGCGTTGGAGCGTGACCGGGCTGAGACTGGCCTAATTGCCAGCGAGTCCAATAGCACCAGGGGGAATTTTGGGGGGTATTTAGCCCAACTTTAACATTTGGCATTTAGCCCAAGTTTTTAGCATGGGTTGGAGATTGTTTGGGTGGGGGGGGGGGGGGAATTTGGGGGTAATTTAGCATTTAGCCCACCATTGGAGATGATCTAACGTTTGTGAGGATATCACTCGTCATTGGACTCCTCTTCCTTTTTATAAAGCCAAAAATAGGATCAATATCCCCTTTATATATGTGTGTGTGTATATATATACAGACGCGTAGCGATATTATTTTACATTTGTGTTTATAAAACGAACATAGGCTATCTACAATAA
This sequence comes from Malus fusca, assembly GCA_035220775.1. Classification (NCBI taxonomy): domain Eukaryota; kingdom Viridiplantae; phylum Streptophyta; class Magnoliopsida; order Rosales; family Rosaceae; genus Malus; species Malus fusca. The sequence continues at coordinate 26,144,406 of CM069062.1, forward strand.
TGGAAGGCTAAACATAGTGCTTAACTATGTTTTAGCCCATCAAATTTTAAGACTATTTTAGGGTTACATTTTTTATTTACAACTATGCAAGGCTATAATTGATTTCTCTTGATATTATCTTACTTTACAAACTTAGTCTACTTTGAGGCTGCATGTTGCATTCGATGTGGCCAAACTTAGTCTGATTCTTTTAGCCTTATTCTCTTTAGCCCTTTGATTAGCTACTAATTTTGTCAATTTTAGAGCTTAATGTTGCCTTAGCCCTTTGACTAGAGATGACCTCGTAAAATGAGTTCTTTGTCACCTTAGTGTTTTAGTCCAGTGTTATGCTTAAGTTTCCCTACATATGACTCGTCATAATGAAATGCAAAATGAGGATGAATTTTTGTTCCATACAAGTTGTTCTCGTGTATTTGGTACGGGTATATCTGTTTACTACCCAATAAACTATAGATTATACACTTATACATTATTTATTATAAACTTTTTTATTGTTTCAGTTCTATTTATGTTTGGTAGTTAACTATGGTATTTGAATTTCAGAAATGCCACCACATTACAAAAATAGAGGCAGTTGCTTGCCCGATGATCTATTAATTTTCTCGATTTGTTAAACTAGTCTTTGTCATTTATTTATTTTTTGTCGATAATACAAACCTTTTATTTTGGTAAAAATAAAATAGTGTTCCTTTTTTTTGTTTTGTCAAAAGAGTGAATAATATTAAATACAAATCAAAATGTTACATTAGACACCAGAGTATTAAACAGCCACTCTGGCTCGAAATCATCCCAAGAATGAACACCCCCCCCCCCACACACACGCGTGACATAAAATGCCACCAGATCCGCAGCCTCATTACAGGCACGAGGAGTATAAATAAACTCAACAGAACATAATTGTTGCTTAATAGCATTAATATCCCACAAAATACCTTCCATGGTTGCCTCTGGTTGCAAATTTCTATGAAGCATGTCAACAAGGACCTTTGAATCGGTTTCCAATTGAACAGATCCAAAGCCCCTTTCCACACAAGCCAATACAACCAACCTAAGTGCTTCCGCTTCCGCCATGATGCTCGAACCACACAGTACCTTCCCTACACCGCCTGCACATTTGAAAATGCCCACAAAATCCCTCGCTACCCACCCATATCCTCCCACAGCAGAACGATTACACCAAGCTCCATCACAATTAATTTTTATTGTTCCAAACAGCGGCTTTACTCACCCATCAGAACTCACCATTCTCCCTTGCTGCCCACAGACTGGGCACTACACCAGCTCTCCATCACTTCCCACTATCTCTTCCCATTGTTGCCAAAGTAAATGCATTGCAACATTGGGCTCTACCTCAATCTTCTCAAACACCACACTATTACGACACTTCCATATTCTCCATAAACCACAAACCACCCATCGCAAAAGCACACAAACCTCTACCTTTTTACCATACTTCGCACACAACTAATTCCAACACTCCAGAAAATCATCTCCCACCACCATAGTCACATCTAATTGGACCGGAGATCCAAACCAAAAAACACGAGCAAATAGGCATCTAAAAAAGAGATGTACCTGTGTTTCCTCCTCACATTCATAGAAAGGACAACTAGTGTCCAAGCGGATCCCCCACCGTTGCAAATTGGTACGGACTGCAAGAATATTCCGACATCCTTTCCAAACAAAATGGCACAGCTTGGAAGGGACCTTCAATCTCCATAGAGCCTTCCACACCGCATTCTTGCTATCGTCCTTACTGGATTGCTTCACTCATTTCCGTCCAAGTTCTCCATTTTGATTCATCTCCTGAGATACCAAATACCTTGACTTCACTGAATATACCCCATTTCGAGTATAGTGCCAAATGATACGATCAGAACACCTAAACTGGCTCAACAACATACTCAGAATAATATGTGCTTCGTCTTCATTAAAACACCTCTTAATTACCTCCCATTTCCATGTACCTCCAATTGGACACCATATCGGCAACCATCTTAGGCATCTTCGTATGTCTTGAAATAGGCCGGAACATCCTCGGTGTGGGCAACCAAGGATCCATCACAACCTGAATACTTCTCCCATCACCAACCCTCCATTGTATACCGGCCTTCAATATTTTCCTCCCCTGCAAAATCCCTTTCCATCACCATGAGGTTCCCCGTCCCACCAAAGCTTCAAGAAACGACGAATTAGGGTAATATTTGGCTTGGAGTACTTTAGTCAATAGCGAATCCGGATTGCATATAAGATGCCACCCCACCTTAGCCAACATTGCTAAATTAAATTCAACAATCTCCTTAAAGCCGAGACCTCCATAAGCCTTCCTTTTTGCAACTTTATGCTAAGCAATCCAATGGACACCCTTTTTCGTCTTCTGATCCCTCCACCAAAATCGTGCTATAATTTGCTCAATCTCCTTTGCCAACTGGATAGTGTTCCTTTATTTGGATGATAAAATAAGTCTTTATCATTACCTACGTTTTTATCAGATTTTGCCTTATATTTGAAATCCAACAATAGGGGTAAAAGTTAATTTTAGAGAGAAAAGGATGGAAGGATTGCTAGTAGATAATTAAATACATGTTAGAATCGGGTAATTAAGGCATGGAAAGATTGTTGGGCTCGTGTGGGAGTAGGGGTGGGTTCAAAAAACCGAAAACCGAAAAAAACCGAAAACCAAACCGAACCGAAACCGAAGAAACCGAACCGAACGAAAAAACCAAACCGAATTGAAAAAACCGAACCGAACCGAATTCTTTTGGTTCGGTTTGGTTTTAGTGATCTAGAAACCGAACCAAACCGAATTAATTAAATTAATTTTTTTATTTAATTATTTGTTTTGCTATTATTTTCTAAACCCAATTTGTAAGTTAAAATGTGCTAAAATGTGCCAAACTTTAAGCTCAAAATATTAAAAAAATGCCTATAAAAACTCTAAACCCTAACCTATTATTTCTCCCCCATATAAGGTTCCGGAACCAAACCTCCTCTTGAAGTACCTACATCCATCTCCATAGCACTGTCTACTTCTGCCCCAGCTTTCTTTTCCAAATCTACTCTCATATAACATGTAACAGAATCCATAAACATTTATTTCGGGTAGATTACTTGGGTAATTTGTGATGGAAAAGAATTCAACACACACTAAATAAATCCACCCACGTATTACTTTTACTAATCAAGTTGTCAACATGCAGTTACAAGCAAACAACCCTGATCTTTGAACAACATCATACAATTTAACTTTTCTAAGTCATTTGTACGATTTTTGTGTTGTGAGGTTGTTAGTTTGGACTTTGGAAGACTTGATTGATGATTTTAGTTCAACTTTAAATGTTTATTTTCATTGTCTTTGATTCTAGTTAGAATGCTTATGTTATGATTGTGTTGGATATGTTAAAATTTAAAATTTCAATGTTTTTCATTTTTTGAAAAGAAAAAAAAACAAAAAACCGAAACCGAACCGGAAAAAACCGAACCGAAAAAAAACCAAACCGAAAAAAAATGAACCGAACCGAAATTTCGATTTGGTTTCGGTTTTGGCAAAAAACCGAACCGATTTAAACCGCACTGAAAATGCTTTCGACTATTTTAAAAGCTTCCAAACAAACGCTTAATTTTTGATGTATGCTTGCTCATATTTTCATTTTTTTTTTGTGAAAATGTGATTATTGAGTAACACTCACCCACTTTTGCGACCATTGAGTTTTACACCATTTGTAAGCAGTTTCACCATTTATTATTTTACATAAGTATTTTTATTGAATATTTAATCTTGTGAAGCAAATGGTCCTTTACTAAAGCGTGGAAATGTGTTGAATCCTTGCATGACGGCGTGAGTTTAAATTCCGTTGGTGGCTAATCTAACAAAATTTATTGTTTGACAAAAAAAAAAAAAAAGTAAAAATCAACCAAAAATATTTGTGACCACGATCAAATCCGTTTTGACAGTCGGAACATCTCTGAAATGTCCTACATAAATTTTTAATCGCAAATCCGATTACAAATCGTGAGTGTTAGCTCACCCTTCAGTAAAAATTCAACTGTTGAGTTTTCAAACAATCTTTTTCCTGGAAGCAAAGTAGTTGCGGCCGTCCAACAACTAAACTAATTCAACCGTTTTGGTGTATTTCGGGAAAAGAAGCCAAGTCATATAGATATAGCTACCAAATTCAGAAGTTGATCAAAAGTGAAGAAAAAAATGTTGGCCGCATAAAAGAGCCTTATCTTTGAAAGACATGTCTGAAGATTCAACGACGCCGGAAAACTTCACGTTCCCTAGGGCTGCGGTTGCAGCGTTCAGGTTGGGATTCATCGATGCGGGATACAGTGGAGACTGGTCGAGGATTGGAGCCATCTCAAAAGAGAGTGAGGAGTTGCTCAAGGTTGCTGCATTTCTAGTTGTTCCCTTATGTTTGTTTCTCATTTTTTTCTTTCTCCAAAGAAGTTGAGGATTGAATTTTTAAGATGGGATTGTGTATTTGTGTATAGTTAGAAGTGTGGAATGAAATGATTCCCTGAATTTCAATTCTGCTAAAATTGCTTTTTTTTGGAACAGCGTTGAAATTTTATTAAATTCAAGTGTTTTTTGAAAAATAGTTTGAAGTGTTTCTTATCATAAGTACTTTTTAAGTTTTTCCACCTCGAAGAGACTTTTTTTATAGGGAGCAATTCTGCTAATAAGGCTACAAGTGTAAACATGTCGAAATTTCTATTATATATATTCAAATGATTTATTTAAGTGCTTTCTAAAAAAGCACTCAGGTGCTGCTTCTCCTCGAAGAAATGTTAGAAAGCACGTTTAAAGAAGTCTTGCATCAAATCCAAAAGATCTAAGACACAATATAAAAATATTACATGCCTATTTGTCAGTTGAAATCAAGAACGCTACGTATTCTTTTGCTACATTTTTGTATATATGGATACAGAAAATTACAATTACGAAAGAAGAAATTAATTGACACAAAACTTCGTTGCACTTCATAATTACTACTTGGGTTTGATTTTCGCTGAAACAGCGTATCCACCGCTGTAATCAAAGGAGCCGGTGCTGTCATTGAATTCCTTTTTCGGCAAGCCATCGTTGTAGGGATGTTTCGGAGCACCTTTTGATGCTGCAAACTCTGTGGCTGATGAAGATGCTGTTGAGTTTGTGTTCATCCCATCGTTCTGCAGAATGGTTTCGATAGCCTTCACAACTTCACTCATCGTGGGACGATCTGCAGCTGATTCTTCGACGCATTGCATGGCTAGCTCCAAGAACCTCCCAAACCCAATAAGAGTTCCTGAGTTTCGAATGTTTCGATCTATTAACTCCCTCAAACCGTAATGCTCTTCGTCATTCTTGTCCATCACCACCTGTACCTCGCGGACAATGTATTTTCCCTTCTCGATTGGCTGCCTAGCAGTTATCAGTTCAAGCATAACGACTCCAAAGCTGTATACATCGCTCTTCTCGGTCAATTGTTGAGTCATGTAGTACTCAGGATCCAGATAGCCCTGAAAGTGTAGACAGTAACTAACAATACAAGAAATGTTGAAACTGGAAAACACGATTTTCCTGCTTAGTGCTTACCCTAGCAGATCACATTTTAGGTAGTTATAAATGATAACATTCGAAATGCTTAATTGTAAACTTACCATTGTTCCTTTGACCTGAGTCGATACATGTCCTTTTCCACTGTCATTGACCAGCTTCGACAGGCCAAAATCTGCAACCTTCGCCGTTAAATGTTCATCTAATAGAATATTGGTGGACTTCACATCTCTGTGAATTATAGGAGGATTTGCAAGCTCATGTAGGTAAGCCAATCCTCTTGCCGAGCCAAGAGTGATTCGGAGTCGCCTCTTCCAATCGAGATGAATACCAGATCTCCCTGCAACTCATATGAAAACAAAGCTTATCATTACGTGTTAAATCAATGGTACTAAATGAAACACATCAAACTAAAAATATGAATGAGAAGTAAAATCTAGAACTGACCTGACAAGCTCTCCCTAAGTGTTCCATTAGGCATAAACTCGTAAACCAGCATCTGCTCTCCTTGTTCGAAACAGAATCCCAAAAGACCAACGACATTTTTGTGATGAACGCGAGAGAGCAACTCAACTTCAGTCTTGAACTCGAGGCCTCCCTGCATTGATCCTTGCTGAGCTCTTTTGATTGCTATCACTTGTCCATCAGAAAGCATGCCCCTGTAAACCTATGGATAGCCAACCGAAAAGTATAGAAAAAAAATCTTTTAGCTTCAAGCACAATTTCGTAGCTGTTACTGAATGAGTTGAATATATAACCTTCCCGTAGCCGCCAGATCCTATCTCAGTACTCTCAGAGAAATTATTGGTGCACCTCTTAAGCTCTTCATACGAAAACCATCTTGCTCCCTTTAACTGTGGTGCTCCGCCACTATCATTTCCGCTTGGCGCCCAAGAAGCTGGAAGATAGAGGAGAGTAGTGAGTATAAGCTGACCAGTACCTAGTATTAATGACAGAATTTCAGTCTAAAAATCATCCACAACAGGAATGGTTACTCACCGAAAGGTCTGCTTAAACCAATGGCTCTTTCCGCACGTTTCTTTTGCCTAATGGCATAAATTCCTACTACCACGAGGCCCACAACAAGAACGAGACAACTAACTGATATCCCAACAATAACACCAGTGCTCAAAGAGCTTTTATGTGTGTCTGAAACAATTCGGGTTTTTTACTGTCAGTTTAATTGATCTTCTAATGCAGGGAAAGTGTATAAGAACACTGTGATTTAAAATTACCTGGGAAATTATATTGAGCTGGAATAAAAACGAAGGGTCCAAACCCGTCTGGCGGCATGTAAGGCTGATTGCTCATATCAAAACCAATCCTGATAATCTCAGACCTATTAAAATATGTTCCAGTAGGTGGAAAGATAGCCACATGTACTTTAAGATGGTCATTGTTGTCGAAGAAAGGGTTATCAAGTGACACTGAACCGGGAGTGAGGTGAAGTTTCTCCCATAGGCTCCTTTCTAGGGATTGATACAGAGCCACATTTGTCAATTCCCTGAAAGTGGGCGCTCGGAAATCCAGTGTTCCTTCAAAAGGATATCCACATTGACAACTTTGAGGGCTTGGCCGCTGACCCCCGGGGCATGTAATGGATGAACAAGCCGTGCTAGTAGGATACGTTTTTGTATTTGATTGTGGAGGCTGACAGTACGGACTCGAGCTAGATTCATTGCAGAATGGGTTCCCAACAAGTCTGCAATATGTAAAAGTCACAACTAAGAATGATTGTCCATGAAAATACAGAACATCATAGAAAATTAAGATCAAGGCCCATGAACTGTCTTACATTAATGTATGTTTGTACTCATAACCCGGTGTTATTTTCTGAATCTTATTGTTCTGCAGATCAACAAGCGTCAGTTGCGGACCGATGCTATCACCCATGTTAAATGTGTCGTTAAACGCATTGTTTTTCAGTTTCCTGTCGAATAACAGAAAAGATGAATGGCCAGTTTACTGAAATTGCAGCACGTAGATGAATTATTCCGTTATTCTCCTTATACTTACACTTGCTGCAATGACGGTATGCTGAACATCTGCTCTGGCACAGTCCCTTGAAGTGTTACATTTTCTAAAACACTGGCATCATAACAGTAAATAATTTAAAAATGATATCACAATAAATTTTTCACTGTCCTTTTCCAAGACATTTTCATGTAACCTCCACCAGACTTACATAGTGGTGAGCGAGAGCAAGGTTGAGATCCAACCCGGAGCTTCTGATGGATCAAACGAGTTGTAACTAAGGTCTCTGAAGTAAAATCATTAGGATTTATCAGTACAACACAAGAACAGCCCGGAAAACTGAAACTGCAAATGACAGCTCCATGCTATGTACTCACACATAATTGAGGGCATTCAATCCAGTTAGGTCGGGTAAAGAGCCGTCCAACTTGTTGTGCGCGATATTTCTGGAAGAGAATATAAAAACCTTGTAAAAGCTGATTAACCATCACTAAGATTATGGTAAAAGCACACCAAAGTATTTTCTTGGAGAGTTTGTACTCACAATTTACTGAGCTTTATTAGGTTGGAGATATTTGAGGAGACTGATCCCGTCAGATCATTTCTATCAAGCCGACTGTTGCAGAAAAGAACGGTTTTAGTCTAATAAGTGTCAAGAAGCAGATACGCTTAAATGTGGAAGAAAAAGAAAATTCAAGATGGCTTTTTACTCACAGAACCTCGAGAGTCTGAACGGAAAATATTGTTGATGGAATAGTCCCATTGAATCTATTTCCATCAAACAATCTGCAAATAAAGAATGACAAGCAGTTTAAGTATAGAACATAAACTGATAGACAGAAATTAGAAACTGATCGTTCGGATCAACTTACACATGGATCAGTATCATCTTGGAGCTGAAAAGTCTGGGTGGAATGGTACCTGAAAGCTGGTTCTGGTTCAAATGGCTGCAAATTCATATAATCTGTTTAATGTTTACGCAATAAGCAGTGGCATAATCCTTAATAGAATTTCATTTTCTTTTCAGAATGGAGAGAGTTTCAAAACGGAAAATACTCACAAATGTTTAGCCTTAAACAGTTGGTCTAAGCCGGGGGTAGTGCCGCTTGAAACTGGGAGAGGTCCAGTCAACTGATTGTCTGCCAGGTCCAGCCAATAGAGGTTGGAGAGATTACCCAAAGAAGCAGGTATACTACCGGTGAAGTTATTCGTATTCAAAGCCCTGAGAAAAACCAAAGTTATATAAACTTGGGAAAAGAAAAACATCATATTGGTTTGCACTAACAGTATGAATAATTAGTCCAATTCTTACAAGAAGGTTAGCTTTCCAAGTTTCCCCAATTCACTTGGAATAATTCCACTGAAGCTGCAACCAGCTAGGATCCTAAAAGATGGAAACAATCTTGTATAATTATCCGATATAAAAACTCATGTTCCATAAATGTTCAAAAGGTGCAGATGTGAAAAATTGCTTGGTAAATTGTTCTTACAGGATGTTTAGATTGCTCAGAACCCCTAATCGTGGAGAGAGAGAACCGGTGAGGCCTTTGTTGAATGATAGATCCCTGCAACATTAACGTTTCAGCTTCGTTACAAAAAGAATTCCATCCCGACTCTCATGAAATGGTAGAACTCTCTTAGTTATAGGGATGACAACGGTTCGGTTTAAGGACGGAAATGCTATATCCATCCCCATAACCACGAAAATTAACCATATTCATAACTGCAAATTAACCATCGGGGATTATCCATAACCATATCCACCGGTTAATAGATTTTCAATCGATTATCGGTTATATCCATCTTCGTCAAAAAAAAAAATATATATATATATTCATCCAATTGATGCACTATAAATTTTAGTAGATACTAATTCCATCATTAAATAGCAATATCCAAGTATGTTGATGCACAAAATCAGTGAGAACTTTGGTACAACAGAAAGTGTTAAATTTGTGACATTCGCTAGATTGCTCTAGTCACTAGTGTGGATAAGTATGTAAATGGATAGAGACAGGGAAGCAAACACAAGATGTACGTGGTTCACCCAGATTGGCTACGTCCACGGAGTAGAGGAGTTCTCATTAATTGTGATGGGTTTACACAAGTACATAGGTTCAAGCTCACCTTTAGTGAGTACTAGTGAATGATTTAGTACAAATGACATTAGGCAATATTGTGGGAGAATGATCTCCTTTTATAGAAGTGAGTTTCTAGCTTTGTTCTGACATTGACATGTGTCGTGTTGTGATTGGCTTTCGATGTTGACACGTGTCGCGCTATGATTGGATTATGATGTCGACACGTGTCGCGCTGTGATTGGCCTCCTGGTTGGAGGGAAACTCATCTAGGCCATTGACTGTATAACGTTGACCGGTGCTTGGTAATTTCGGGATTGGTCAAGTATGGTACAAACAAATTACAAAAAACATAACAATATATTTGAAGCTGTTTATGATAAGCCAATATGATAAATTGGTCCAATAAAAAAAAAAGGACAAAAGCAAATACGAAAGGAAGACAAAACAAATTGATTTAATGAATTAATTTCTTGATAGTGAGACTCTTGAAGAGAGATGAATCTGATAAACTTGGAACATTTCATAATTGATATATAAAATGATTCAATGAATTAATTTGGTTAAGTATAACAGTAAGAGTATTGAATTGATAAGGTTGTTGGTATGCCCCATGCATGATGTTTGGTGTATAATAAAGATATTATAGGGTTTGATGCATGCATAATGAATTAGTATAGAGAGGGTTCGGTGAGTTGAATAAAATTATATTATATATCAAATATATATACACACACACACACAATATATTCGGTTCGGATTCGGGGACGAATATGAATTGGGGACTCCTATAACCATATCCAAAACCATAACCGAATAAAGTTCACGGTTTTTCCCCATATCCATACCATACCCAAATTTTTATATCAAATCCAATCCATTCGAACGGTTATCCACGGTTATCGGGTTTAACGGTTAAAATTGCCATCCCTACTTAGTTACACTTAGGGCCTCACGCGTTGAGAATTAAAGAATTTTGAACGCGCCTCACGCTCTGAGAACCAAAAACCCAGAAATAACCTGTTCGTGCTTTTTTCTGGGTGAAGTCCTCGAGGATGGGTGGAGAATCAGTTTCTTCACCGATTGAATTTGGAGCTAATGGTGCTGATTCTTCCCGATCTGGTAAGAGAATTCATGGGATTGATGGACCGAATTTGGATGCTCAACGTGACATGATTGATCTGCACTTGGAGCCTAATGTGAGTTTCAAAGACAAGCTTATGAAATCAACTCGGTGACTTGACTCGGTTGCTGTCCCTGATTTTTAGTGTGATCCTGATCTCGTTGACGGGGATGTTTCCTTCTCTTGTGAGGTGAAAGGGCCTATCGTTAGACCATCTCCAACCGAAGGCTGGCCAGATGGCTCGTTTCAGCCTTCTGGCCCTCCAAGATATTAATATTTTAATAAACAGTATAGGGCATATTTGCCTCCATCTCCAATCGAGGGTCAAAGGGCCATAGAGCTTGTTTTAGCACTGTCACAAAAAATCGTCTTCAACCGAAGGCCAAAGAGCCATATGACCAAACATAATTTATTATTTAAATTTAAAAACTACAACAACTTAAATTTAAAAACTACAACTTAAATTTAAAAACAGCATTAACTTAAATTTTTTAAATTCATAAAAAAAAAATTTGGCCCAAAAAAAAAAATTGAATCTAACGGTAACTAGCCGTTGCATATGAAAATTTGGCCTAGCATTTCTGTTTGATATAACCAACAGCAATATTTTTATATTGTTGTTGGTTATATCCGACAGGAATACTCAAATTTCTGGCCCAGCCTGGGGCTGGCTGGTTGGCCATTTGGCCTAACCCTCGGTTGAAGACGGTTTTCGGGCATTTTTTTGGCCCTTAGGCCCTTTGGACCCTTCGGTTGGAGATGGTCTTACGTTCTCTGAAAAAGCTGTGAAGAAATTTGGTAAGGATTGGCATGATGATCTGGTCATCAAACTTCTTGGGCGATTGCGCACTTATAATTTTTTGTTGAACATGCTAAGGCAAAAATGGCAATTAAAATGAGGTATGCAGCTTATTGACATTGATCATGATTTTTATATTGTTAAATTTGATTTGGAAGAGGATAAGGAGTTTGTTTTAACTGGTGGACCTTGGATAATTGCGGGTCAGTATTTGATGATTCAAAAATGGAGACTAGGATTTGTGCCTGCAACTGAGGTTATTACTCATATGGCTATATGGTTTAGGATACTGGGTGTTCCAATTGAGTATTTTAATGTTTGGGCAATGAGGAAGATAGGTTGTGTGCTGGGAAAACTGTTGAAGATTGATGTAAACACCAATCCTCAATACAGGGGCAAATTTGCTAGAATTTGTGTTGAGATTGATGTGACTGAGCCTCTTGAAGCATTTATTCAAATTAATAAAGGAAGGTACGATTTGGAGTACGAGGGTATGCCAGAAATTTGTTTCAGATGTGGTTGCTATGGGCATAAGAGGGATAGCTGTCCTTGGAGCGTTGATCCTATGGCGGAAAAGGTTGATGGTGGTGAAAATGAGAGTAATAGTATGAATATCGATGAGCCTATAGTAAAGTCTGCTCAAAGTAGCGATGATGTTTCTACTATTCATGGTACATGGATGCAAGTTAAGCCTAGAGGTAGACCTCGGAAGATAAATAATGGACATGGAGGTGTGGATGTTTCTTTTAATGGGTAGGGGTCAAGGTTCAGTGCGCTTAATGGGGAAGATAAAAGTCTGAATGAAGGCAATGTGGGAAGTGGCATAGATGGTGAGAAAGGTGAGGGTATATTGAAAGGAAAATTTGGGTGGCTAGGAAGAAGAAGGAAACTGGTGATTGGGATGCACTTGCTGAAATCTCTAACTTTGGTCGTAAGCCAAATGCTCCTTCCCGACTGAGCACTGATAATTTGGGGCAGCTAAGACAACCTTTGGTGAAAAGGTCAAGTTCTATTTCGATTAGTAATGTTGAGGCTCAGTCGTTCAAATTTAATTTTAATGCCTTCAAGACTGATATGTACTATGGTTCAAATATGTTGAAGGGAACATGTATTTTTGGTCACCAACCATCCAATGCAAGTGGCAGCGGTGTTGAGTTAGCTACGTGTGATCTGGATCCAGGTGAAGAGATGATGAATACTGATCATGCTATTCCAGGTTCAATTATTCAACGATCTTGTTCATCCGAGGATTCTTATTCAGCTAATTCTGATGAGATGTGTGCCTCCCATATTGAGGCAACCCTTATGGGTTGCTAGGCTTTATGCTTTGATTTTATTTATCTCCTCCATGTTTATGATGAACATTGTAGTACGGAACTCTAGAGGTGCTGGTTGCACCAAGTTTAAAGATAATGTTGGATTGGAGAGTTAATTAATATTCACCAAATGGAGATTTTGGTTATCTGTGAACCCATGATTAGTGGTCAGAAAGCTATTTCAGTAGTGAAATCTCTTGGTTTTCCGTGCTTTGAGATTGTGGATGCTGTTGGCTTCTCTGGTGGATTGTGGATGTTGTGGAAGGATTCTAGATTAAAGGTGGAAGTTATCGGTACCATAGACCAAGCTATTTCTGTTGCTGTGAGAGGTGTTGGTCAGAACCATTGGATTTTCACAGATGTCTATGCTAGCCCTTGTGTTACTAAAAGAGAGATATTTTGGGATTATTTGGATTTTGTAACCGATTGTCATCAATTGCCTTGGTCAATTGTTGGGGATTTTAATATGTTGTGTGTGGAAGATAAACTTGGTGGTGCTCTATTATGCTGATTAAAAGGCTTCAAATCCTGGGTGGATAGGAATTATATGATTGATTTGGGTTTTATTGGTCCTAAATTTACTTGGACTAATAAAAAAGTTTTAGAAAGAATTGATCAAGGGATTTGTAATATGAGTTGGAGGAGCCTTTTCTCTAAAGCTTATGTTCACTATTTCCCGCGAACCAAGTTAGATCACTGCCCAATTAAGATATGCTTAAATTCTCATCATTCATTTTCTCCTAAGCATAGTCCTTTTCGTTTTGAAGCTATGTGGTTGAGGCATGAAAATTTCAAGGAGTTTGTTGATGGTTATTGGCGTAATGGTGGAGGTTCGGTTGTTGATAAAACTTGTGCTCTTGTTGAACTGCTTAAGAAGTGGAATATTCAAGTCTTTGGTCATCTGAAATAGAGAAAGCGCAGACTTCTAGCAAGAATTGATGGGATTCAAAACGCTTTGTGTCATGGGCCTAATAAATCTCTTTCTAAATTGGAGGATGAGTTGATTTCTGAATATAATGTAGTTCTGAATGAGGAGGCTATATATTGGCATCAAAAGTCTCGGTTAAGGTGGCTTCAAGAATGTGATCGTAATACAAACTTTTTTCATCTCACTACTATTGTAAGGAGGAGAAGAAATAGAATTGAGGGGCTCATTAACAATCAAGGTGCTTGGATATCGGAGTCTTCTGATCTGAAAAAGTTAGCAGTGGAGTACTTTCAAACTATTTTTTCGCATGGGCAAAAGTCTAGCAAATGGAATCTCTTCCTAATCTTTTTCCTGATATACATAATGATGATCATGAAGCTCTTATCAAAGATATCGATATGGTTGAAGTCAAGGAAAGCCTTTTTAATATTGGAGGCCTTAAAGCTCTAGGTATTAAGGGTTTTCCTGCTTGCTTTTATCAAAGTCAGTGGAATATATGTGCTAATGATATCTTTGAAATGGTATGGAATGCTTTTCAGTCAAGGAGATTGCATGCGAGGTTAAACAGTGTGCTGATAACTTTGGTCCCTAAAATTGATAATCCTCAACAGATGTTGAATTTTAGACTTATTAGTCTTTGTTGCACTCTTTATAAAGTACTCTTTAAAATCATTGTTGCTAGAATCAGACCTCTTTTGACTCATCTGATTAGTCATAATCAGGCTAGTTTTGTTCCTGGTAGACAAATTTTTGACAATATCCTTATTGCTCAAGAATTCTTCACAAGTTCAGAATTTGAAAAGGCCAAAAAGGATTTTTAGCTTGGAAAATTGATCTCTCTAAGGCTTATGACAGACTTAATTGGAAGTTTATTGAGTATGTATTGAATGAGGTTGGGTTGCCTTCAAATTTGGTTCAACTTATGATGGAATGTGTATCCACCGTTAAGTACCAAATTTGTTTCAATGGTGAATTAACAGATTGTTTTACTCCTCAAAACAGTATTCGGCAAGGGGATCCTTTGTCCCTTTATTTGTTTGTGCTATGTATTGAGATACTCTCTCATTTAATTTCTGCAACTATGAACAGAGGAAGGTGGAAACCTGTTAAGGCTTCTCAATCTGGACCTGGGGTCTCTCATCTCTTTTTCGCTGATGATTTAATTTTGTTTTCTGAAGCTACTCCAAAGCAAGCAAGATTAATGAAAAGGTTCCTTGAAAAATTTTGCAAAGCTTCTGGTCAAGCTGTTAACTTTGAAAAATATGTTCTTTATTGTTCTCCAAACACGTCCAAGGTTGTTGTTAATAGTATTAGTGCAATTTATGGTTCTCCTGTCTCTTAGAGTCTTGGGAATTATTCAGGAATGCCTCTATTTCAAACTAGAGTTTCAAAGGCTACTTATTCGGGCGTTATTGATAAAGTTCAGAAGAGGTTGGCAACTTGGAAGAGCAAGGTATTGTCCATGGTTGGAAGAATTACCTTAATTCAAGATGTTACCTCGTCCATACTAGTTTATGCCATGCAAATGACCAAGCTTCCTGCTAGTGTGTGTGAAGAGTTAGACAAGTTGAACATGGATTTTTTGTGGGGGGGATACCGATCAAAAGAAAAAAGTTCATCTATGCCAATGGAGTATGGTTTGCAGACCTAAAAGTAAGGGTGGTTTGGGGATTAAGAGAGCTTGTGTAATGAATCATGCTCTTTTGGCCAAGTTAGGGTAGAGGATTCATGCTAAGGACTTTGGTCTTTGGTCTCAAATTTATTAGGCCAAGTATTTGAAAAGGTTATTCTATTTTAGACCCCAAAATTCATGAAAGAACCGAGTGTTCTTATTCTTGGAAAGGAATTCTGTATGGAGCTAATCTTCTTAAAAAGGGCATGACTTGGAGAATTGGCAATGGTGAGAGTGTGAAATTTTGGAAGGATTCATCGGTCTTAAATGTCCCTTTAATTGAAACTATTGATGTTGCTAATATCTCCAATATTGATTGTGCTGTCTCTGAGTTTTTAAGTAATGGTTGGTGGGATCTTGAAAAGCTCAGAGATGTGTTGCCCAAGGATATGGTTGAAAAGTTATATGTCGGCATGCAGGTACTACTGGTGTAGGTATGGATAAAATTATTTGGAGATGTGTTTCAAATGGAGTTTTCACCGTTAAATTAGCTTATAATCTCTTCTTTGATGGAGAGGATTTGCCTGATTCTTGCTGGGATTTTATTTGGAAAATTAATGTTCCACCTAAGCTAAAAGTTTTTCTTTGGTTGATGAGTAAAGGGAGATTGCTTTCTAATGAGCAGCGAGTTAGAAGACAAATAACTTCTAATTCTTCTTGTATGATTTGTTGTAACAACCCGTCCCAGATTTATTTATGAATTTTACGGAACGAATGGGTATTTCTGTAATTTTACGAAAAAGGGGATATTTTATTTGGGATTGCCTTAAAACCTTAAAGGGTGAGCCGGGTGGGACCCTTTTTCTTTTTGGTTTCCCGGTCTCCCTTCCCCTATGGCTACCAAGTCCTCTTTCTTTCTCCACCTTCTTCTCTGTTCTCTTCCTGGCTCTCTCTTCACTCTCTCCCCCGAAACTCTCCCTCGACCTCACCCTTCTCTCCTCACCGGCGAACTCACACACACACAAACATACATACACACGGGCAGTTACCATCACACCACCGTCACCACCAATCGGACCCTCTTGTCTCTCCGACAAGGTAAGTCGAACTTACCTCTAAATCTTCCTAAATCGGGTTAAGAAAAGTGATTAGGTAGCTTTTGAGACGTTTTGGGATGTTTTTGGACGCAGGAATACCCGGGGAAAACTCTTTCTAGTTTTCCGGCGAAGGTTCGTGAATCTCAGGCCATTTGCTGGCCAATCCCGACCTCGACACGTCTCATCTTGGTACTACTCGAATCCTCACTCTTTTATCTTCATTTTGGTATATTATATGGTGACCTTTAGTTGAGTCTCGGGCCTTTGAGCCATGGAGCAAGCCCAATTGGATAACCCAAAACCCATCTAACCTTTCAACCCAACCCCGTGGCTTGTTGACCCAGCCCATTAGACCGGCTGTTGACCTGATGGAATATTTCGTGGAATATTCCTGTGTTGACTTTTTGTTGACTTTTTCGAAATTTACCCAGGACCCTTCTTAGGGTAATTTAACGTCCTGAATCCGTTTCTGACGTTCGTTTTTCCAAATTCAATTGTATAGTATAGTTGTATTAATTGGGACCCTGTATGTGCTTAGGGGCAATTGTTATGGCGTTTTCGTCTTCGCTAGTTTGCGTAGCACTTCGGCGGTAAAGTATCTGTGAGTGGACCCATTCTAAAATGAATGTTTTAATAGTAGAAATGCATATATGAAAAGCATGATTTAATGATTACGTTTTATGAAATGTTTTATGAGATATTATGCTATACTGAGAATATTTTGGAATACCATATTTTATTGAACTAGTGTTCTTTGTAGTTTATCTGATGGATGACGATATACTACTTACGAACATGTATTTACACACCCTCTTTATAGTATATATGATGGATGACTATATACTATGAAGTGGCTTTGAGTTATATGATATATGTTTTTTTAGAATATTATGTTCAATGTTTTGTGTGTATCTAGTGGTCACTGTTCTGCCTACGGGCGATGATTTGTTGTTGGCTACGGGCCAAGAGAAATAATTTCTAGCTTTGGTCCTAGAGACATGGAGCTGGCTGTAATACCTTGAAAAATTTTAAATATATGTTTATGAGGAAAAATTTATCAAAAAGGGGAAAAGATGAAAGTACCCTTAGTTGGCTAAATTGAATTTTTCGAGGACATATTTTATCCTCGTATATTTTATCATATTTCTTGACATATCTGGATATAGGACGATTCCACCAGCGTGTAGGCAAAAACCGTTTGTGAAATGGAGTTATAACGAAGAAGTTATTAACGATTGCAGTTGAGGACAAAATAGTCATGTTACCATTTATTTTGGAAGGCTCCAGAAAATCTGGAGCAATGGGAGTGTCACGTGAAAGGCAGTGAGAGGGTGGAGAGCACGGGACCAATCAGGGAAGAAGGAAATGAGGGAAATGAGAGAATGAAATAGGGGGAAAGAACTGGGTCTTCCTTCAACCCGTTTTCTCCATATTTTTCGATGGTTTTCCATCAGATTTCCCACGAATTGGAACTAGCCACCACTCCCAATCATCATCTAGCCCTTCCATCTTCCATTTCCATCCAAATTTAGAAGAAAATTGGTTGTAAATGGGTGAAGAACGTCGGTGGGTGCGACGGGTTCCTGAGATGATTCCTCAAATCTTGAAGCTATTTCTTGCAATTACCACCACTAAAACACTTTTCTAGTGGCCAGGAACAAAGCCCAAACATTGGTTGGGGTGGTGGAGCACCGAAGGTAACGAATCGAAACCACCAATTTCTAGGGTTTCCGACTGGTTCGAGTGAAATTGAGGTGTTTCCATGCCGAATTGCACTTTGGCCTAGGTATGAAAGTTGTTCCTCTCATTGAACTCTACTTGCTTGTGAAGTTTGGAAATTTTTAGAGTTCGTCGGAATTAGGGGTTTCCTTTCGTCGAAAACCACCACGTGCGGCGATGCATGGCCAGTGGGCCGATGCTGCCAATTTCGATATTCTGAAATCATATTTGATATGCATTTGGTGTGATTCACTTGTTTGAACGTAGTTAGTGATTGTTAGTCACTTGAATGATTTTCGGAAATGAGTTAGAAATTGAATTGGTGAACTACGAATGACTCGATCCCTTCATAGGGTACGTAGACAGTCTAATGAGAAGGTTAGATGCAGCCATAATAAAATAATTGAGATTAATCTTTTATTGAAAATTGGCTAAGAAAAGGAATTCGGGCATATCTTAGTAATTAGCTTCCGAAGTAAATTTTGGGTCGTTACATAGGCATTGGGTCGGGAGACAATAATCTCTGGCTTCGGGCACAGAGACATGGTTGTTGGCTGACGGTCGGGAGATATTGTTATTGGATACCACTATTTAGCACACTATATACAAGATATGTTTTATGAAATGTTTTATGGCATGCTAGGGTTTTTGGAAACCTATCACATATTATGCTATTAGTTTTCATAAAACTTTGGGGGTTAGTATGTTGTTAACTGTTTCAGTGTTATTATATATATATATATATATATATATATATCAACTTGGACCACTCATGTTTGTTTTGCGCCCCCTCAGGATTTAGAATCGAGGCGTACAATCCTGGCATCAAGGCACTTCCGCATCGGCATCTTCGAGTCCTCTCGGTGTAGGACCCACTACCTTATCCATTCAATTTTATTTTATTTGTTTTAGTGTTCTAGTTAGTCGTATGCTTTGAACACGTTCCTTAAATGTATATTCATTACCTTTAAATTTCTATTATTTTATTCATATTTTTGGTTCTCATGCATTTTAATATGGCTTCGTCACTTTTGGGTGTCGGCCAGCACGTGCATACCTTGGTGTTCGGGGAATATCAGGGTCGGGCGTGTCACTTATTATGGACCAATTGAATCTATTGCTCATATTTTTAAAGATTGTTCCAAGGTTGTGTGTATTTGAGAAAGTATGGGAGTTCTAAGGCAATTGAGGAATGCCCAAAATCTTGAGTTTAAGGCTTGGCTGCTGGCAAATCTGAAAGTAAGTTAAAAAAGGACTAATGAGGGTGCTTGGTGTACTCTTTTCCTTTTTATTTGCTGGTATATTTGTAAATGGAGAAACAAGCAAATTTTTTATGTCAATTTTGTCATGCCTATGGATCCAAAAACAATCATCGTGAGAGATGTGGCTGAATGGTTGAAGGCTTGTGTGAAGTCTTCCGTTAATCCTGTCAAGAGGCAAATTTCACTCTCTTGGGATCATCCTGATGTAGGTTGGTGTAAGCTAAATGTGGATAGATCTAGAAGGACAAATTCTAGTCGAATTAGGGCTGGTGGCGTACTAAGAGATCATAATGGCAACTGGTTAGGTGGCTTTGCTGTGAATTTGGGACAAAGGCAAGTTTGTGATGCTGAATTATGGAGTTTATACATTGGTTTACAGCTTACTATTGATAAGGGTGCTACTGATCTTCATATTGAGATAGATTCCAAGGCTATTGTTATGTTGTTGAAGCAAACCCAAGTTGATAATTTCCATCCCTTGGAGACAATTATGCATAGCTGCAGATTAATGATGAGACAATTAAGGAGGTGTGAATTGAATCACATTTACAGAGAAAAGAATATTGTGGCGAATCAGTTGGCTAGCTGGAGTTATAATATGGATATTGGTGTTCTTGTTTTTTATAAGCCTCCTATTTGGATTAGATCAGCTCTCATTGATGATGATGCTGGAGTCCCTTTGACTCGTTTTGCTGTTGTTTTGTAGTTCTCTTTGGGTTGTAATCTCCCTTCTTGACAAAAAAAAAAAAAAAAAAGAATTCCATCCCTAATCAAGATTGAGCTAAACAAAATAACTGACACTGCAAAAATAAAACATTTTTTATGCATATTTTTATAATTAGACATCAAATTTGTTATGTTGCTCAGTTGATAATTTACTTCAAACATAATGCTGGTATGAAAGAGGAACAATCACACTCACAAGGATCTTAACTCAGAAAGCTCCGCGATGTCGCTTTCAATTTTCCCTTTCACGTTCATTCCTGATAATCCCCTGCACAGTGAACATTAGAAGAGGTTCTGGTTCAAAATCCGATTAAGAAATTAAGCAAGAATGCCCATAATTACAACGATCACATTAGAATTCGAAGATGAACAACACTCACAATGCAGTCACCCTCGAACCGTTGCAAGTGATGCCATCCCAACGCTCCCCACATGGATCGTTTGACTTGCCCCAGCTGGGTGGAACATTGATCCATGTCTGCCTCAAGGATTGGAGTGCATTAGCTGGATCAACACACATTTAAATCAATCAACTACCCTTAATAGGAACAATGAGGGTTTAGAACGAAATTTAACCAAAACTTCAAAATAATTCACATTAGACCAAAATTAAATGGACTAATCGCTAATTACATTGTAACGACTCGTCTCAGAAATTATGTAATGGGAGGGAAATTTCATAATTTCACTATGGGTGAGATATTTTATTTTAAATTGGGGTTGATGATTGGTCTTAATTAGAGAGCCACTTGGGGCCCACTCTTACAAATTTGTCCCCCGACCCATTATTCCCTCTCTTTTTTTTTCTTCCCGACCCGTGACCTAAGACCCAACCTAAAACCAACCCAAACCTTGGGCCTTTGTGACCCAAACCCAAATTTGTATCAAACCCAACCCAGGTTCAACCCAATAACCTAACCCTTGGGCCATGCAATCGGCCCAAACCCAAAGCCCAATCTACTACCCATTAGCTTAGGCCCTAACCCACTAACCTAACCCTAACCTAAGTCCAAAACCCTAAACCCTAACTAGTTCCAACCTAACCCATTTGACCCGAACCTGTTTGACTGACCCATTTGACCGTTGACTTCCGATCACCGCTGACCGTTGACTAGTCAATGTTGACTTTTGGGTTGACTTTTTCGGGTTTCGTCCAAGACCCCTCATAGACTAAATTCGACGTCCTGAATTCGTTTTCGATGTCCGTTTTCACAAATTAAATCATTTTAGTATAGTTTTATTAATTGCTACCCTTATTTGCTTAGGTGCAATTGTTAGTGGTGTTTCCATCCACGCTTGTTTGCACAGCTCTTCGCCAACGGTGTAAGGTAAGTGGACCCCTTCCAAAATGCATGTTTTAATTTTTAGAAATGCATACATGAAAAGCATGGTTTAATGGCTATATTTTATGAAATGTCTATGAGTAAATTAGTTTCATGCTTTACGAATTACCATGCTTTATCGATTTTATGTTCTTCGTAGTATATATGATTGATGACTATATACTACGAATAGGTTTTACGATATGACGTTTTAGCTACTGAGCTCCGATTAAAATAGATATTAGAAATATTATGTTAATGTCCTTATGTACTTAGTGGTTATTCGAATGTTACTGCTTATGGGCAAACAATACTTATATGATTGGCTACGGCCGGGTGTGGGTTGGATACATATGATATATATATATATATATATATATATATATATGATTGGCTACGGCCGAGTGTGGGTTGGATACATATGATTTGCTTCGGCCCGGCGTTTGGTTTGTGCCTACAGGTGGGAGATATATGATTGGCTTCGGCCGAGCATGTGTAGGGCCTACGGGTGGAAGATATTTATATTGGCTTCGGCCAGGAGATGTAGTGCCTACAAGCGAATGATACTGCCTACGGGCGAATGATCTACCTACGAGCGCGTGATGTAGAACCTTCAGATGACTGAAGAAGTGTTCTATATGCCTTCGAGCGAATGAAATATTATATATATGTATATGCCTTATATATATACCACTACTAAGCACACTATATATAATATATGTTTTATGAATGTTTTTATGGCATGCTAGGGTTTTGGAAAACCTATTATATATTATGTTATTGAGTTTTCATAAACTTTGGGGGTTAGTACGTTGTTGAATAACTATTTTTGTACTACTTATATATCAACTAGGTCCACTCATGTTTTGTTTTGTGCCATCTCAAGACTTAGAATCAAGGCATACAATCCTTGCGTCAAGGCATTCCCGCATCGACATCTTCAAGTCCTCTCAGTGTAGGACCCATCTCTTTGCTCATTCAATTTTATATTATTCTTTTTTAGTGTTTATGATTACTTGTATGCTCTGAACACGTTCCTCAATTGCATAAGCATTGTAATTAAATTTATCATTTTTATTTATGTTCGTTACTTCACATGCATGTTAGTATGACTTTGTCACCTTTGGGTGTCGGCCAGCACATGCCTACCTCGAGTATTTGGAGGATATCGGGGTCGGGTGTGTCAACACACACGAAAGAATCTACACCAAGGTGATATCCCAAACCAATCACATTGTGTCACTGTTTTTACTTTCCCATATAATAACAGATGATTGATTTGGAATATTGTCACGGAGAATAAGAAGATGAACATGATATCACAAAAAACCTATCAAGTCAACGGATATGATGCTAGCTTTGAAATTGTAGACCAAAAGTAGAAACTACACAAAACCCAATTTTCCCATGAATTAAGAGATCTATATATATATATATATATATATATATATATATATATATGTATATGTATTGATATTTAAGACTATTACATACCATCATCTGGGTGTGTAGAAGAAGAGACCACATGAATTCCAGAGAAGCAGAAAGCCAGAAAGAGCAGCAGTAGCCGCATGGTTGCCTTGGGAAATTTGTGTGTGAATCTGTGAGACCGATCAGCTAGTAAGCAGAAGCCAAAAAGCACATTTGTACAAAATTTTACTTCCTTGAAATGTAAAAAAAAAACACTTTTCAAACATATCTTCTTCCACTATACCAACTACTACACCACTTGGACGGTTGGAATTTTATTTAATGAAGAAAATTAAGAGTCCCACGCATGCATGTACATGCCAAATCTCCATGTTCCCACCAAGCAACCAAAAAAGTGCTTTTTTTTTTTTGGAAGCTCTGCTTATTTCTGAGCAATGAAGCTGGATTTCCTGAGTTGGGTTATTTCAACTGTCTCCAAAAAAATACCCTGCAGGCTACAATATCTAGAGAGAGAGAAACTAGAGAGAGAGAGAGAGAGAGAAAGGTTTAGGGCTGGCTTTTTTCAGCTTCTTTTAAATGATTAAGCCTTGTCTTAGAAGCCAAAGCAATTTGATTAAACCCACAAACCAAAATCATCTGATCTTTCCAGTTAGTCCGGAACAAAAAACAACCATCATCCTCATCACTCTCTATCCGTAATCATAGTCCATTAGCATAGAATTAGATTAAATTAAACTAATTAAATAAAGTGATTAAATTAATTAAATAAAGTGGGAGGTTTTACCGTTTCCTCCGCCTGCCCGCGCGATTTGAGAGAACAAAACGCATAATACAAATACAGTGAAGGCAGCAATATGAACAAGCAAAGCAGGTTTCTTTTGAATATATGACCAAATGGGACTCTCAATTAAATTATGAAAATTAATTAAGATTACAACTTGCAAATTAAAGGCGACGGGCTTCTCCTCCTTCGGCTGGGACCGATTCGTGGTTTCATCCATTTTCTTGTTGAATGAAATAATGAACACGGTTTGGTCGTTTTCTAAGGAAATATCTTATATGTTCAGAACTAATCAAAATTAGATAACGATATATCGATCACATAATAAGGACAATCAACAAATATCGACAATCAACAATTTTTTAAGCTTCCTTGTTATAGGTTTTGCTGAAAGAGGTTTTGAATTGTTGTTATGAATTCTTTATTGGCCTGGGTTTGGCCTCATGTTCCCCTGACATATTGTATTTTTCTTGTTTATCAATAAATTCTCCTCAAAGTCTCTTCCCATGATAGCAATGCTGGAGTGGGACGGACTTTGCGGCCATTTAATAAAAAAAATAAAAAAAAAATAAAAAAAGAGAAGAACTTACATGCAATCAGTTTGGTAAATTGATTGTATTCGTGTCTAGGTCGACACACTAAAACATACGAGGACGCATTATAGGCTTAAAAGATATTGAACAAGTTATAACACATGACCACACGTTATTAACAGAGATGCTGCCAATAGTCCTTGCAAGCAAGTTTCTCTCGTATTTTAGAAATACATGGCATTAAAACAACATATAAGTTAAACCCTAATTTATCTGCAACTAGGAACCAGTTTTCGTAAGAAATGGATAAGAGGAGTAAGGAGTAAGGACGACCTATGGTGTGTCTGTAACTAATGTCATTGCCTCCACTTGGTGGTGGTGACGGTTGAGGCCATTTTTATGAAGGTAGGGTCTTCTTCTCCTTTTGTTTTCTTAGCATTTAAGCATATTTAATCAAAGACTAGATCCCCATGATTGTTGAATAAAAATTTACATCTTATTCAAACAGACGATTCCTAGAGTGTGACTGTGTCTACAACAACAATAAAGCCTTATTTCATTAAGTGGGGTTGGCTATATAAATCTTAGAACATTATTGCGCTCGGTTTTGAGTCAAGTCTTCCACTAGCTCCAAATACTCGATGTGTTTCTTAAAGTTTCCTTCCAAGTCTTTCTCTACTCCTTTTGCCCTAAGCTTCTGTCTCATAATCGTATTTTCTAACCGGAACATCTATATATGCCTTCGTTTCACATGATCAAACCACCTTAACCAAGACTGTCTAATAAATAAAATATGGGAAATTTTATATAGACCCGTTTATCCTCTTTCTACACCCAACTTATTATTTTTTATTTTGAAATTCCAAATGTGCCCAATAATTCTCTTTCTAAACCCAACAAGCACAAAAAAAAAAAAAAAAAAAAAAAAATTAGCAATAGGCAACTCCATCCACCCTATCTCTTCAAACCTCAACCACCCAATTTCTAACCTCCCCAACTCCCCACCGCCACCTCCCTTACCACCCACAACAATTTGGAAATTAGAACATTATTCCCAACAACCCACAATTAAAAAACCCAAAAGAAACATGTAAATATATATATATATATATATATATTTATTTTTTTTCGAAAAATTAATGGTATTATTAACATATGGTCCAACACAATTAGATTCAACACGTCGACAATTTCGGCATAATTCAAATATGTTAGAAGGACTGCATGGAAGAGAGAGCTATTGTGTGGCCGGCAAAAGGTTGGGAAATGGACATTGATGGCTGAGATCTTTGGGGTTTCATTGTGGGTGATAAGAAGATGGCAGTGGGGGGGTTGGGGAGGGGTAGAAATTGGGGGTGGTTAGGGTTTGGAGTGATGGCATGGCCCGGGTTTTCTAGTGTTGGAATTTTATATTTTATTTTTTTGTTCTTTTTCATTATGGGTGTAGAAAGAAAATTGTTGGGCAGATTCGGAATTTCAAGATTAAAAACTATAAGTTAAGTGTAGAAAGAGGATAAATGGGTCTGAATAAAATTTCCCATAAAATATCCAAATTCACTTCAACAAAGAAAATTCTTTCTTTTAGTGAGGCAGATTCCAAATACACAAACCAAGGACAAATTGCCGTCTAACACCCACCAATAAGAACAACTCCAACCATAGAGTTTTTCGTTCACAAAGAAAATTCAAGCTAAGGGAATAAAAAATGCAACATTTTGGAAGAGATTTGGAGCTCGAATAGTGAAAAGTATTTAACTTTGTGATTGAAACTTGGAGTTTAATTCTCCCCTTTCCTACGCATGCGTTGTTCACACACCTAAAAAAGTAGCAGAGGCCATCAATCATGGACAATTATTGTACGTATGTACCTGTTTGGACCCAAAATTACATCATCAGCTCGTACAATCAAGGCCATTGAGTGAGCATAGCTCCCAACCGTCGGATGGAAAAGTGAAGAAAATTTTGTTATTGTTAAAGGATAATATTATGGTTTTTATCATAATAATTATCTTTTAATATGAATTATCTTGGCATATTCTTAAACGAGATAGATAAGATTCCAATTATATTTCCAAGCAAGCAGTACAATTCAAATGGACTTGGGATTCTTGTTATTGGATTGGAGCAGCATGGTACATTTAGATGAGGTTTGAATAGTCAGGATGCATGGTTTTGGGATAATAATGAAATCAAGATAATGATGCAGATTGGAATGTCATTGGTGCATGGGAATTTGGACGACAAAGATCCACGTAAACTGCGATTTAGGCATTTAAATATTAAAACCAATCTTTGGATTAGATTGGTGCTCTGCAAAGATGAGAGTACCACGACATTGACCCAAGAAATCTTGATTTTGACTAAGGCTAAGGGATATTATCAAGGTAGTTTTGGTGACGAGATAAGAAGCCTAGGTGGGCTAGGCTTCTGATGAGATGTGATAAGCCTAGATAGGCTTTTATTTTGTTTGAAAAGTCACGAACAGTAATCTGAAGGATCTGCCTTGGTCTCTGACATGGATCAATTTGAGTTCCGCGAGTTAGAGTTGCAGTTGGACTCTACAAAATTATCTGGTCGTGCCAAGTAGAAGATATGAATGCTATAAATACAAGGTGCGTTGCAACAAATGAGTCCCTTCAAATCAACACACAAATTGCCCTGCGCAAAGCTTTTTGACACCTTGAGATTTTATTTTCTTCCCATTTCTTTATGTCAACACATCTTCAATTTGGATAAACAGCACTGTGAAGGCAACCGGTGACATCTTCAGTTTGGATAAGCAGCACTAGAGCCGTAGAATCAGCCGATCGAGGAGCACACCTTCAGTTTGGATAAATAGCACTACTTTGAGGCCGACTGGTTATTCATCCAAGTCTCGGTCGATAAGGGTTTTCGAGTCCTTGTTGGTAAAGGTCATTTAATTAACCTTCTCGGCGAAGTGAGGTGTTACAGGTTACTGGGCTCGGCACATTGAACACCGAGTTTTATGATTGGAAGTACATTTTAGAGTTCGGCGTTCTGACGGCCGAACCACATTTACCATCAAGACATACATCTCCTTCGAGTACTTGTGTCCGTATAGTTTGGTGCCAGTTCGGCGTGCTTATACTCTTACGAATATAATCACCGTGCTTAAACCCGACACCGATGATTTGTGAACTTCGCAGAACTAGCAGCCTTATCTTTAGGCTCTAGAACCCGAAGGCCAAGATGTGCTCCTTGGCTGCAGTCGCAAGATCGAGAAGTCAGCAGTGTGCTCAACGCAACATCAATATATTTTACTCCCCGACCGAGCTCTGCCATTGAGTTGGCACGCCCCACACATAACCGAATGACATAGTCAGCTCATTAGTTTCTCGGCCTGCGCGCCACGTAGGCTTGATAGTTTTTAGGGTCAACATTTTGGCACGCCTGATGGGACATAGTGCTAAAACTACGAAGTTCCCATGATATATGTGAAATCCCGTCCCCAGAATTTCACTATTCATTATGTATCTTGTAATTTAAGTTTGTATTTCACGTTTACGTTATTTTTATTACTTAATTTTAATTCTGTAAATTTTGGGAATTAAATCGAATAGTTATCGGGTTTGAATTTTTGAAATCAATCTTTATCTTCTGTTGACTTTTCGAAGTTTAACTAGTGTTTTTAAATAGATCTCGAACCCACGAACGCATAGGCGAAAACCGTTTGTGAGTCCGAGTTATAACGGTATAGTTACGGACGTTTGAAGTTGTGTTGCTTTGAAAAAAAAAAAAAGAGAGAGAAAGAAAGAAAGCCACGGGTGTGGCGAGTGAAGAAAAAAAAAAGAGGGAAATGATTCCCCCCCCCCAAAATTTCTGTCAACCCATGCACCCAAAAGAAAAAAAAAAGGTTTCGACCTGGCCAATTTCAGGCCAAAATCCTTTCACTTTTCAGGCCTTTTGCACCCATTCACCACCTGCAACTTATTCCACAACCTCTGATCTACCTTATTTGCTCAAATTAAAGGGTTTTTAAGGCCAAATTCGGGTAGAACTCCCAGGGGTTCTCAACGGCGATTCGTCGTTCCGGTGAGTATCACCATTCACCATCACCTTGATCAACTTCTCTTGGACCCAAGAACAAGACCCAATCGTAGGGGCGTTGGAACACCAAGGAAGCTGAATTGAAGAACCCCCACCTTAGGGTTTTCGACGGGTGCGAGCCAATCTGAGGGTCTTCCCGGCCAAATTGGACTTGACCACAGGTATAAAGTTTACTCTACTTGTTGAGATCTTTATTCCTGTAAAATTTGAGAATTTTTGGAAAAAGTCGAATTTCCCGGTGTGTGACATCCGATTTATGAAATGCTGATGGTTAACATTATGTATGTATAGTCTTATTTGAAAATTAACCTTTTATCATGTTGCATTTGTTGCTTTAAAGTTAGTGAATGCATTAATGTAATGTTGATGATGGGGAATCGACAATTATATTGTCCCATAATGTGAAATTGTTTCTCTTCATATTTGGTACAATTTTGCTAGAGTTGTTAGTTTACATTTAGTCAGACGTGGTCCAGATTTTATCCTTGTGATGACAGTGAATAGCCATTGTTGATGAGCATATTGATTCCATCTCATTGGTTTAGCATTATCAGACATTTCTGCTTATGTCTGAAGTTGAACGAATCCTTATATGTATGTATAAATTAATGAAGGGATGAATTTGTTTCCTTATTTACCGTATACATATATCTATGTATGCATATTCAAGGGAACCTACTTATATCCCTGGATATATATATGCACCAATTGCCAAGGCTTTTATATACAGGTTCATCTATATTTGTAAGTAGCATCTTCACTTATTTTCTCTAAGTGTTTTCATTCAAATGTTACATTTATTTTGATCATGTTAATTCAAGTTAACCAAAGTAGTACTTGGATCTCATAGTGTGAATTTGTAGTTCCAAGTAATCTAATTAAGACTAGAGTCGGAAGTGATGCATTTAGTAATTGCATATACTTGAGAATAGGAGTTGATCGAGGTGATGGATGCTTGTAGTAATAATTCGAAACAATGCTTTGAAACCTAGATGGGAAATACAGAAATGGATGGTGTATGTGCTCATGTTGTAAATCATAAGTGTAGAGGTAGGAGGTAAGTTGTGTTGGATATATGTCAACAATCCGTAATAAAATAAATATGCTAATAATACATACGAATAAATATATTCCAGAGACTCAACAAGATGCAATATTAATTAAGCAGAGTAATAAAAGATCGAGGCTTGCGTACCGCAATGTCCTTGAAACAGAAATTTCACCCCTACTCAGTGCTTGTAGTTCTACGAACGTCTGCTTCACCAGGATTCAACGATCTGAGTCAGAAATTCCAGCACCGGAATATTGACTTATGGCGAATATTAATGTGGTTCTCTCAGAAATGATGTTTATGATTGTAGGAGAAGATTTATGATTTTTTCTGTGTTCTAAATGCCATGCAGATGGATGTATATATACTGTGATTATACCTGTTCGCAATAGGTATAAGGAAGGGATGCATTTGTTGGGAGACATCTGCTGAAAATGGTGTTTTTGTTTCTGCGTTCTCACACTTCAGACTTCATCTGAAAAGATGAGTCTGTTGGTAAAAATAATTAATTATTTTAAATTCAAAATTAAAAATAATTAATTAATTTAATTATTAGAGCCCAAGAGCCCCAAGGCCCATCTTTTGACAATTAAATATATAATTAATTATAATTAATTATATATTAATTACCAATTAATTAGTACACCCTAAAGCCCAACCCCAAGGGTGAGCCCAATTTTAGTCTCCAGGCCTATTACTCCAATAACTTTCTATAAATGACAAAGCCTTATAAAGTGATAAAATCTTTTGGGAATGGTCAATGTGGGACAAAGAAATTTCTACTCAAACTACTCAATTTCCAACAAGTTGTGTGTTGGTTTGATAGCACCATATAGCATTGGTACATCGATGACCCTGCTTGGTTAATCCGCGTTGGGGGGTCACTACCTACTTGGTTACTTTCTTAGGGGTGGCTCTGCTTGGTTAATCCGCTTTGGGGGGCCACTTCCTATTTGGTTACTTGCGTAGGCTTCGGCCGAACAACGTCTCTCTAGCTCTATTTTGAGTGTATCCGTGAATTTTGGCTTCGAGAACTTTGAGTTTGATTTAGAAAAGTCGTTGGATGTCTATGTGACTCATTCGGAGTTTGCAAAGGTTTGGTATTAATTTCTTATGAATGATTTATATTCAAAGTTTATAAACTGTGATTGATGGTTGGTTTCATCATTATTATTACATACTTTGTATTATTGTCGCTCACACGAGCTTCGCAGCTTATCCGGGTTGTTGGTTGCTCGATGCACCATTTCCATGATGTAGGCACTTATTTCACATAAGACAGGTCTGGGTAAATTATGAGAAACCGTTTAATATTTTGATTCCGTTAAGTAGTCAAGAATCCTTGCTCTTGCTCATTTCCATAAGGTTGTCTTAGAATCCTAGATTCGAGTGAATGGGAATTACCCACGATGGATCTTGTGAATACAAATTAGAATTACCATGTTATTATCCATAACCCAAGTAGGGAATTATGTAGAGTTCTTTAATTAAATTCGTGAAATGATATGCTATCTCACTGATTGATTAACGTGATTAAATATTAATATTGTGCTTCGTGATTCCTTGATATGTTACAAGCTATGGATTGAGATATAATGTTGGAAGCATAGTGATTGGTATGATGTAGTGAAATGTGATTTGACTTGTGCATTGGAAATGGTTGTGACATGTGATTGAAATGCATATTGAATTGCTTGGGAGATGTGAGGTCTAGTAATGGACCGATAACCCATTGTGATGGGGATTTGTTGCTTGATATTGTTTCGTTTCGTTGAGTCTTTGTGAATTGAGTAACTTGAATCATGTCTTATTCTTTCGAGCCATTGTTATGCTTCCTGGACTTCTGTTTAATTCTGGTAAGTAGTCCGGAACTGAGTTCTGATTGGATTTCGTTGAGTGATGGTCCAGAATCCCTTCTACTTCGCAATTCCGTTGAGTGATGGTCCAGAATTGTATTCTGATTGGATTCTGTTGAGTGATGGTCCGGAATCGTATCCTGATTGGATTCCGTTGAGTGATGGTCCGGAATTCCCTTTGGTGCCTTGATTTTGTTGGGTGGTCCAAAATTCCCTTTTTAAGAGATGCAGTCTTCGGTCGAGCTGTGGCGCTCTAGCCCGCATTTTGACGTTTTGTATGTGTTATTGATGATGTGATGGTTGGCATTATTGATGGATGTGATTATGGAATGATGTTGGTTATGGTAATTATGATTAGACTCGTTGAACTTTATGACTAGTGAATATGATTGTGCTCCGTCGTTTGTCCCTTGTAATGTTGCATGTTATGCATTGTGATTTATTGTTGAGACATAGCTATTTAATTGATGAATATTCGAGTGTAGTGAAATGACGAACTACGAATGGCTTGATCCCTAATGAGGGTACGTAGGTAGTCTAACGAGGAGGTTAGATGTAGCCATAAAGTATACGAAAAACTACTATGCGATTCGATTCTCGAGTTGTGCTTTGTACATATCCTGGATGCGGGGTATGTTAGAGATACGGGTATTGGTGTCGTCACGTATCGATCCTGAACGTATGTTGGGATCGGGGTGTGGCAATATATCAAGACCTCAATCAGGCTCCATTGGACGAGATTTGTCGCCTATTAAAGAAAAACTTCGAGAAGCAAGAAAACTCATTGAGAAGTGCTATAGAAAATTTTTCGATGTGAGTAGCAATCTTGAAAAAGAAAGGCAAGAGGCCGGAGGGCAATTTTTCGCTCCAGCCACAATCAAAATTCGGCCCAAGAAGATTGTCAAGACGGTCGAAGAAAAACCTAGGCCACTTGTTTTTTTGGTCGAGACTGAAAGTGTGGTAGGCCTAGAAGAAAAGTTTCAAGTTTCTAAGTCAAAAATCGACTCAGTAAATGATTCGTCTGAGTAGTGTTCCAATGACGAACAAGACCGATACACGGCTTCAGACCATAAAACTACATCAATTGATATCGTAATTGGAGACATGGTCTTAGAAGCCGAAACCATGACAGTCGATATGGTTATTGGTGATAAGGCCAATATAGAAAAATCATGTTCGGCTAAGTTGTTCCAGTTAAAAGTCGAAATTGGTGAAATTATTATGCTCGTGGGGCTTAATAATTTTTCAGCAAATTCAACGGCTGAGAATCAAGAATTTTTCGCCAAGTCAAAGGTATTTGGAGATGATTCTTTATTCGGTTTAGATCGAAATCAAATTGAAAACGTCAATACCAAAATATCTCGGCTTGGAATAAAGCACCGCTGGCCTCCTCCTTATGGATTGGCCATTTTTATTTCCGTTTGCTAAAAAAAAAAAAGGTAGTGATATAAATAAATTATTTTCTCAACCATTCGGCTTTTCAGTCGATACGTAAAAAAATAAGGGGGCAACAAGCATCCTAGTTATGGGGTCGATGCGGTAACCTATATCTATTCAGAGGAATCTCAAGAGCTTACAAATGGATTAGTATTTATATATCGCACTGTTCGTTGTGTTGTATCTTTGCTCAGTGCAGAAACCTAGACGTTCTCGACATTGGATGTTGTGAGGTGATCCACCATGGGAATTTGCTATCGGTGTTTCAAAAGCACTTGGTGGCTTTTTTCCAACACAGCCATTCAGTAGCATCGCGACGGTTAAAATTATATTTTTACCCTCGCTGAGGGTGAGCATATATAAAATGCTGCTTGTTGAGACATGATACTCGGTGCGGAAGAGAATTTTTGTTTGCTTGGTTGAAATCCTCTATGAAGGATCTACTAACCTATATATATTTCTTGCGGGCCCGAAGCCAACACAGATGTGAAATGAAAAAAAAAAAAAGGCATTATTAATGACGGACAAAGATTGTCTGCCGTCCCACTTACTGTGCCATCCCGTGTCCTTCTGTTTGTGTGGTCACGGTTAAACCACGTCAACATTTTATATTACTATTCATTTTTATCTTATTATCTCTATAAAAAACAATATAAAATGTTAACGTGGCTTAACTATGACCACACAAAACAGGAGGGCACCGAAAATAGGAGGGCAGACAATCCTTGTCCATTAATGACAGCTCTTCGACTGGTGTACTTGTGTATTCGGCTGGTGTATAGGGACAAAGATTGTCTGCCCTCCTAGTTGTGGTGCCCTTCCATGCCCTCCTATTTTGTGCGGCCACGGTTAAATCACGTTAATATTTTATATTTTTATTGTTTTTTGTCTTATTATCTCATTAAAAAATTAATATAAAATGTTGACGTGGCTTAACCGTGACCGCACAAAATAGGAGGGCATGGAAGGGCACCAAAACTAGGAGCGCAGACAATCCTTGTCCGGTGTATAGTCACACGACTGGTGTACTTGCCGACTCGGCCAGACTACTAGTGAAATTAGTGCAGCAGCAATTTTTGTGTGTCGAACTGATCGGTGGTGGCTCGAGATGAAATTGGAGTAATTTAACTGTTATTTTGTGGTCGAGAATTCAGCTAGTTATTGATGTGACTGCAACTGGCTGTGGAGACACTTCAAGCAGTTTGTTTTGTTGGTTCTCGGCAGTTACAGCTTAGTTTTTTAGCACGATGGTGCTGAAATGAAAATAATGCTAGTGAGATAGAAGGCACTAGGCTGGGACCCACAATGAGGATGGAGGCATAGAAAATGACCCACTTTTGGTGGCCATTCTGTGCACTGTGACCGGCAATTACGTATGGCCGTGAAGCATGCCACCTTGCCCAAGAATATTAGACCAAGTCCAAGAGCATTAAAACTCCAGAAGCTGTAAACAAAAACCCAGAGTAGCTTTCCGCCGAGTGATGGTTATTCAGTGATGGTTTTGATGTTGTTACCTCGGCCATATGTTTTTGCAGTCATTCAAAGATATTCGGTCGTTGGTCTATTGTTTTGCTCCTTAATTCGAGGAGTTCATTCGATGATTTCTTCAGTTCGACGAATCATTTCGATCCATGCCATATCATGTTCGACGGCCTTGACACCATTTCACCCATGCTAGCTTGGTGGGGATATTTGGTAAAAGACATGGTTTATCCAAATTTCGTCAACAACATCAAAAATTGCTTTTGGTCTGAAAGCTTCGACCAAGGATTTGGGATACTGAACCATAGATTTTGGTTCATGGAGAGACCAAGTATGCGTTTTGCCGAATCAATATGTATTTGGTGGAGTTATTTGGCAGCTGCAGAAGTTCAAATGCAAGCGTAAATTTCCTTAACCATTCGGCTTACAGGCCGAAGCTCAAGGAAATTGGGGGGCTATGTTTGAACCCAAATTTATATCATCGGCCCATGCAATCAAGACCGTTGAATGAGCATAGCTCCCAATCGTCGGATGGAAAAGTGAAGAAAATTTTGTTATTGTTAAAGGATAATTTTATGGTTTTTATCATAATAATTATCTTTTAATATGAATTATGTTGACATATTTTTAAACGGGATAAATAAGATGTAAATTATATTTCCAAGCAAGCAATACAATTCAAATGGACTTTAGGATTCTTGTTATCGGATTGGAGCAGCATGGTACACTAAGATGAGGTTTGAATATTCCATGGTTTTGGGATAATGATGAAGTCAAGATAATGATGCATATTGGAATGTCATTGGTGCATGAGAATTTGGACGACAGAGTTCCACGTAAACTGCGATTTAGGCATTTAAATATTAAAACCAATCTTTGGATTAGATGTGCTCTGCAAAGATGAAAGGAGCACGACATTGACCCAAGAAATCTTGATTTTGACTAAGGCTGATGGATATTATCAAGGTAGTTCTGGTGATGAGATAAGAAGTCTAGGTGGGCTAAGCTTCTGATAAGATGTGATAAGTCTAGATAGGCTTTTATTTTGTTTGAAAAGTCACGAACAGTAATCTAATGGATATGCCTTGGCCTTTAACACGAATCAATTTCAGTTCCGCAAGTTAGAACCCGAAGGTCGAGACGTGCTCCTTCCTCGGCCGCAATCGCAAGATAGAGAAGTCAGCAGCGCGCTCAACACAACATCAACATATTTTACTCCCCGGCCAAGCTCGGCCATCGAGTTGGCACGCTTCGCACATAACCGAATGACGTAGCTAGCTCATTAGTTACTCGACCTGCGCGCCACGTAGGCTTAGTAGTTTTAAGGGTCAACAATACCATATCTATTTTTTTTTTTTTTTAATGGACTAGCTAGTGGCTTTACCACTATAGTCCATCTTTCGAGAGCAAACTCATAGAGGCATTTCAAACTCTCATTAGCTACCGTCTTGTGATTCATCAACGCCAGGCTTTTCAGACTCAGAGGCATTTCGGGTGCAAACAGTTGTGGCGCATTTAGTTAAGAGTATCACTCTTTCTTTTTAAGGTTTAATATTCTATTCTTGGTGAGCTGAGTCACCAGCTTTAGAGTTCTGCCACAAAGATCCAAATTAAACAGAGCAGAAGGCAATAGCTACACAAGAACAGAATCTGTTAGCATGTTAATCAGATTCCAAGGAAAAAAGATAGCTGATTCATGCATACATTTTCAATGGGAAGTGAGTACGGATCATCATGAGGTGGAGCTGAAACTCCTGCAGTTACTGAAAACAAGCCTTTTGATTGTTCATTGTTGTGGACGACACTGGCTTGTTCATCGTTGTGAACGACACTGGCTTGTTCATCGTTGTGAACAACATTGGCTTGTTCATTGTTGCGAACGGCACTGACATTTTTGGTTTCATTTTCAGCTTTATGTGAAGTAGCTTCACATGAAATATTGTTTAGTATATCCTGGCACAAAACAAATAACGGTAGAGAAATCAATCAGGTCGTTGAAGACTTGAGATGCCTGAATCACATCACTCAAATTTATGATGATTTTTGTACCATATCCTCCAATCTGACACCGATTCGAAAATTCCAAAAAGAAAAATAAAACAGATCAACGCCAAGAATGTGGGATACAGAAAACAATTCCAAATTAACAAAACAAAGTTCTACTTCTTACTGAAGCCGAATTTCGTTGTTCTGGTACATATCCTGCATATTATGAACAAATAGAACAAATCGAGATTTGAGAGAGGTCCAAAACTACCATTGAAAAAGCAAAATCGGATCTGAGAGAAACAGATCTAGAGAGAGAGAGAGAGAGAGAGTTACCGGGAGGGTGAAAGCCATTGTGAAGGCCGAGAAGGAAGAGAAGAGGAACGAGCATGGAAAGAAAAACCAGACCCAACACTCCAATCACCAACCCCTTCCATCGCCGCTTCCCGGAATAACTACCGCCCGCAACCCCGCCCTTCATTGCTCCGCCAGCCCCTCCTAATCCGATTTCATTGCCGCGATTAAGCACCGAATCCACCACAATCAACCACAATTAACACTAATCCTCCTTCTTCTTCTTCTTCCTCCTCCTCCTCCTCCGGTTTTTGTTGCAGTGTCAATATCAAATGCGAAGTCCCACTCGCACTCCCAAACGCCGTCGCGGTCGCCGTCGCATCAACAAGTGAAACGCGGTGCTTCCTCTGTGGCATGAGTCATTATTTCTAATGATTTGATTGGTTGTTTCTGAGCTCACTGTCTCTCTCACTTCGATTCCGAATCAAAGGCTGGATGGGATGGGATGGGATTGGACTGGATTGACAGTCCAGCACGGATTGGATTTTCCTACTTTTAGCACAACAAACTGTGATCTTGTTCTTCCTTTTTTTCTGAGAAGAAAAAGAGAAGAAAAGAAGAGCTTACCGTGGTCTCGGGCTTTTTGGTGGGATTAAATTTTTTATCCCTTTGCGGTTAATATTTAGAGTAAATTATAGCAATGGTTCTTCAATTTTAATCAAATTTGAGTAATGGTCTATTAACTAAAAATCAATTATCATTGGTCCCTCAACTTATCAAAATGTGTAGCTATAGTCCTTTTCATCAATTTCGTCAAAATTTTGTCAAAATAAGTTATGTTGGAATAACCATTTATATAATTAGGTCCCCCAACTCATCAAAGTATGTAATTATGGTCCTTTTCGTCAACTACGTCAAAATTTTTGTCAAAACGAGTTATGTTGGAAAGACCATTGCTATAATTGGGATAAAGTTAAGAGATCATTTCTCCAGTTGAATTAAAGTTGAGGGACCAATGGTAACTGATTTTTTGTTGAAGAACCATAGATGCACGTTTTGATGAGTTGAGGGACCAATGGTAATAGATTTTTAGTTGAGGGATCATTGCTCCAATTGAGTTAAAGTTAAGGAACCATAGCTACAATTTACTCTAATATTTATTTATTTTTTGTTTGTTAATATTTTTTGGGTCAGATCCAATTCTTTTAGCCTTATTCTCTTTAGCCCTTTGATTTGCAACTAATTTTGTCAATTTTAGAGCTTAATGTTGCCTTAGCCCTTCGACTATACATGACCTACATAAAACGAGTTCATCGTCACTGTAGCGTTTTAGTCTAGTGTTATGCTTAAGTTTCCCTACACATGACTCCTTAGAATGAAATGCAAAATGAGGATGAATTTTTGTTCCATACAAGTTGTTATCGTGTATTTGGTACGGGTATATCTGTTTACTACCCAATAAACTATAGATTATACATTTATACATTATTTATTATATACTTTTTTATTGTTTCAGTTCTATTTATGTTTGGTAGTTAACTATGGTATCTGAATTTCAGAAATGGCACCAAATTACAAAAATAGGGGCAGTTGTTTGCCCGATGATCTATTAATTTTCTCCATTTGTTAAACTAGTCCTTGTCATTTATTATTTTATTTTTTTTTGTTGATAAAACAGACCTTTTATTCTGGTAAAAATAAAATAGTGTTCCTTTTTGTTTTTGTCAAAAGAGTGAATAATATTAAATACGAATCAAAATGTTTACATCAGACGCCAAAGTATTAAACAACCACTCTAACTCGAAATCATCCCAAGAATGAACACCCCCCACCCACATGACATCAAATGCCATAAGATGTGCAGCCTCATTATAGGCACGAGGAGTATAAATAAACTCAATAGAACATAATTGTTGCTTAATAGCAGTAATATCCCACAAAATACCTTCCATGGTTGCCTCTGGTTGCAAATTTCCATGAAGCATGTCAACAAGGACCTTTGAATCGGTTTCCAATTGTACAGATCCAAAGCCCCTTTCCACACAAGCCAATACAACCAACCTAAGTGCTTCCGCTTCCGCCATGATGCTTGAACCACACAGTACCTTCCCCACACCGCCCGCACCTTTGAAAATGCCCACAAAATCCCCCGCTACCCACCCATATTATCCCACACCAGAACGATTACACCAAGCTCCATCACAATTAATTTTTATTGTTCCAAATGGCGTCTTTACCCACCCATCAGAACCCACCCCTCTTCCTTGTTGCCCACGGACTGGGCACTGCACCAGCTCCCCATCACTTCCCACTATCTCCTCCCATTGCTGCCAAAGTAAATCCATTGCAACATTGGGCTCTACCTCAATCTTCTCAAACACCACACTATTACGACACTTCCATATTCTCTACAGACCACAAACCATCCATCTCAAAAGCGCACAAACCTTTACCTCTTCACCATACTTCGCACACAACCAATTCCAACACTCTAGAAAATTGTCTCCCACCACCGTAGTCACATCTAATTGGAGCGGAGAACCAAACCAAAAAACACAAGCAAATGGGCATCTAAAAAAGAGATGTACCTGTGTTTCCTCCTCACATTCACAGAAAGGACAACTAGTGTCCAAGCGGATCCCCCGCCGTTGCAAATTGATACGGACTGCAAGAATATTCCGACATCCTCTCCAAACAAAATGGCACAGCTTGGAAGGGACCTTCAATCTCCATAGAGCCTTCCACACCGCATCCTTGCTATCGTTCCTACTGGATTGCCCCACTCATTTCCGTCCAAGTTCTCCATTTCGATTCATCTCCTGAGCTACCAAATACCTTGACTTCACCGAATATACCCCATTTCGAGTATAGTGCCAAATGATACGATCAGAACACCCAAACTGGCTCAGCGGCATACTCAGAATAATATGTGCTTCGTCTTCATTAAAACACCTCTTAATTACCTCCCGTTTCCATGTACCTCCAATGGACACCATATTGGCAACCCTCTTAGGCATCTCCGTATGTCTTGAAATAGGCCGGAACGTCCTTGGTTTGGGCAACCAAGGATCCTTCACAACCTGAATACTTCTCCCATCACCAACGCTCCATTGTATACCGGCCTTCAATATTTTCCTCCTCAGCAAAATCCCCTTCCATCCCCATGAGGTTCCCCGTCCCACCGAAGCTTCAAGAAACGATGAATTAGGGTAATATTTGGCTTGAAGTACTTTAGCCAATAGCGAATCCAGATTGCATATAAGACGCCACCCCACCTTAGCCAACATTGCTAAATTAAATTCAACAATCTCCTTAAAGCCGAGACCTCCAGAAGCCTTCCTTTTTGCAACTTTATGCCAAGCAATCCAATGGACACCCTTTTTCGCCTTCTGATCCCTCCACCAAAGTCATGCTATAATTTGCTCAATCTCCTTTGCCAACTGGATAGTGTTCCTTTATTTGGATGATAAAATAAGTCTTTATCATTACCTATGCTTTTATTAGATTTTACATTATATTTGAAATCGAACAATAGGGGTAAAGGTTAATTTTAGAGAGAAAAGGATGGAAGGATTGCTAGTAGATAATTAAATACATGCGGGTAATTAAGGTATGGAAAGATTGTTGGGCTCGTGTGGGAGTGCTTTTAAAATAACGGCTGAAAGCGCTTGTAAAGAAAATGTTTTTAGGTTTCAAAAACACTTAAAGTGCTTCCTTACAGGAAACACTTCAAGTATTTTTCTAAAATTCACTTGTATTTTTATTAAAGATGATTTCAAAAGCATTTTCACCGAAAATGCTTTCGACTATTTTAAAAGCTTCCAAACGAATGCTTAATTATTGATGTATGCTTGCTCATATTTTCATTTTTTTTTTTTTGGTGAAAATGTGATTATTGAGTAACACTCATCCACTTTTGCGACCATTGAGTTTTACACCATTTGTAAGCAATTTCACCATTTATTAATTTACATAAGTATTTTTATTGAATATTTAATCTTGTGAAGCAAGTGGTCCTTTACTATAGCGTGGAAATGTGTTGAATTCTTGCATGACGGCGTGAGTTTAAATTCCGTCGGTGGCTAATCTAACAAAATTTATCGTTTGACAAAAAAAAAAAACCGTAAAAATCAACCAAAATTATTTGTGACCACGATCAGATCCGTTTTGACAGTCGGAACATCTCTGAAATGTCCTACATAAATTTTTAATCGCAAATCCGATTACAAATCGTGAGAGTTAGCTCAAACTTCAGTAAAAATTCAACTGTTGAGTTTTCAAACAATCTTTTTCCTGGAAGCAAAGTAGTTGCGGCCGTCCAACAACGAAACTAAGTCAACCGTTTTGGTGTATTTCGGGAAAAGAAGCCAAGTCATATAGATATAGCTACCAAATTCAGAAGTTGATCAAAAGTGAAGAAAAAAATGTTGGTCGCAGAAAAGAGCCTTGTCTTTGAAAGACATGTCTGAAGATTCAATGACGCAAGAAAACTTCACGTTCCCGCTGAGGGTCAGGGTTTAAAACACGGTTCTTCCTAGGGCTGCGGTTGCAGCGTTCGGGTTGGGATTCATCGATGCGGGATACAGTGGAGACTGGTCGAGGATTGGAGCCATCTCAAAAGAGAGTGAGGAGTTGCTCAAGGTTGCTGCATTTCTAGTTCTTCCCTTATGTTTGCTTCTCATTTTTTTCTTTCTCCAAAGAAGTTGAGGATTGAATTTTTAAGATGGGATTGTGTATTTGTGTATAGTTAGAAGTATGGAATGAAATGATTCTCTGAATTTCAATGCTGCTAAAAGTGCTTTTATTAGAACAACGTTGAAATTTTATTAAATTCAAGTGCTTTTTGAAAAAATAGTTCGAAGTGTTTCTTATCATAAGTACTTTTAAGTTTTTCTACCTTGAAGAGAGACTTTTATTTTAGGGAGCAATTCTGCTAATAAGGCTACAAGTGTAAACATGTCGAAATTTCTATTATATATTCAAATGATTTATTTAAGTGCTTTCTAAAAAAGCACTCAGGTGCTGCTTCTCCAACCGCACTTAATTTTAAGTATTTATGCCAAATGTGGTCACTAGTTAGAAATGTTATCGATTGTCAGAAAGCACGTTTAAAGAAGTCTTGCATCAAATCCGAAAGAACTAAGAAACAATGTAAAAATATTACATGCCTATTTGTCAGTTGAAATCAAGAACGCTACGTTGCACTCCATAATTACAATGGATACAGAAAATTACAATTACGAAAGAAGAAATTAATTAACACAAAACTCCGTTGCACTCTATAATTACTACTTGGGTTCGATTTTCGCTGAAACAGCGTATCCACCGCTGTAATCAAAGGAGCCGGTGCTGTCATTGAATTCCTTTTTCGGCAAGCCATCGTTGTAGGGATGTTTCGGAGCACCTTTTGATGCTGCAAACTCTGTGGCTGATGAAGATGCTGATGTTGAGTTTGTGTTCATCCCATCGTTCTGCAGAATGGTTTCGATAGCCTTCACAACTTCACTCATCGTGGGACGATCTGCAGCTGATTCTTCGACGCATTGCATGGCTAGCTCCAAGAACCTCCCAAACCCAATAAGAGTTCCTGAGTTTCGAATGTTTCGATCTATTAACTCCCTCAAACCGTAATGCTCTTCGTCATTCTTGTTCATCACCAATCGTACCTCGCGGACAATGTATTTTCCCTTCTCAATTGGCTGCCTAGCAGTTATCAGTTCAAGCATAACGACTCCAAAGCTGTATACATCGCTCTTCTCAGTCAATTGTTGAGTCATGTAGTACTCAGGATCCAGATAGCCCTGAAAGTGTAGACAGTAACTTATAATACAAGAAATGTTGAAACTGGAAAACACGATTTTCCTGCTTAGTGCTTACCCTAGCAGATCACATTTAGGTAGTTATAAATGATAACATTCGAAATGCTTAATTGTAAACTTACCATTGTTCCTTTGACCTGAGTCGAGACATGTCCTTTTCCGCTGTCATTGACCAGCTTCGAGAGGCCAAAATCTGCAACCTTCGCCGTTAAATGTTCATCTAATAGAATATTGGTGGACTTCACATCTCTGTGAATTATAGGAGGATTTGCAAGCTCATGTAGGTAAGCCAGTCCTCTTGCCGAGCCAAGAGTGATTCGGAGTCTCCTCTTCCAATCGAGGTGAATACCAGATCTCCCTGCAACTCATATTAAAACAAAGCTTATCATTACATGTTAAATCAATGGTACTAAATGAAGCACTTAAAACTAAAAATATGAAATAGCGAAAAGTAAAATCTAGAACTGACCTGACAAGCTTTCCCTAAGTGTTCCATTAGGCATAAACTCGTAAACCAGCATCTGCTCTCCTTGTTCGAAACAGAATCCCAAAAGACCAACGACATTTTTGTGATGAACGCGAGAGAGCAACTCAATTTCAGTCTTGAACTCGAGGCCTCCCTGCATTGATCCTTGCTGAGCTCTTTTGATTGCTATCACTTGTCCATCAGAAAGCATGCCCCTGTAAACCTATGGATAGCCAACCGAAAAGTATAGAAAAAAAAATCTTTTAGCTTCTAACACAATTTCATAGATGTTACTGAATGAGTTGTATATATACCTTCCCGTAGCCGCCAGATCCTATCTCATTACTGTCAGAGAAATTATTGGTGCACTTCTTAAGCTCATCATACGAAAACCATCTTGCTCCCTTTAACTGTGGTGCACCGCCACTATCATTTCCGCTTGGCACCCAAGAAGCTGGAAGATAGAGC
Source organism: Malus fusca (assembly GCA_035220775.1). Taxonomy (NCBI): domain Eukaryota; kingdom Viridiplantae; phylum Streptophyta; class Magnoliopsida; order Rosales; family Rosaceae; genus Malus; species Malus fusca. The sequence continues at coordinate 26,187,573 of CM069062.1, forward strand.
AGAGTAATGAATATAAGCTGAACAGTATCTAGTATTAGTGACAGAATTTCAGTCTAGAAATTCTCCACAACAGGAATGATTACTTACCGAAAGGTCTGCTTAAACCAATGGCTCTTTCTGCACGTTTCTTTTGCCTAATGGCGTAAATTCCTACTACCACGAGGCCCACAACAAGAACGAGACAACTAACTGATATCCCAACAATAACACCAGTGCTCATAGAGCTTTTATGCGTGTCTGAAACAATTCGGGTTTGTTACTGTCAGTTTAATTGATCATCTAATGCAGGGAAAGTGTATATGAACACTGTGATTTAAAATTACCTGGGAAATTATATTGAGCTGCAATAAAAATGAAGGGTCCAAACTCCTTTGGCGGCTTGTAAGTCTGATTGCTCATATCAAAACCAATCCTGATAATCTCAGACCTATTAAAATATGTTCCTGTGGGTGGAAAGAGAGCCACTTGTACTTTAAGATGGTCATCTATGTCGAAGAAAGGGTTATCAAGTGACACTGAACCGGGAGTGAGGTCAAGTTTCTCCCATAGGCTCCTTTCTAGGGATTGATACAGAGTCACATTTTCCAATTCGCTGAAAGAGGGCGCTCGGAAATCCAGTGTTCCTTCAAAAGGATATCCACATTGACAACTCAGAGGGCTTGGCTGCTGACCCCCAGAGCATGTAATGGATGGACAAGCCGTGCTAGTAGCATACGTTTTTGTATTTGATTGTGGAGGCTGACAGTACGGACTCGAGCTAGATTCATTGCAGAATGGGTTCCCAACAAGTCTGCAATATGTAAAAGTCACAACTAAGAATGATTGTCCCATGAAAATACAGAACATCATAGAAAATTAAGATCGAGGCCCATGAACTGTCTTACATTAATGTATGTTTGTACTCATAACCCAGTGTTATTTTCTGAATCTTATTGTTCTGCAGATCAACAAGCGTCAGTTGCGGACTGATGCTATCACCCATGTTAAATGTGTCGTTAAACGCATTGTTTTTCAGTTTCCTGTCGAATAACAGAAAAGATGAATGGCCAGTTTACTGAAATTGCAGCACGTAGATGAATTATACCGTTATTCTCCTTATACTTACACTTGCTGCAATGACTGTATGCTGAACATCTTCTCTGGCACAGTCCCTTGAAGTGCTACATTTTCTAAAACGCTGGCATCATAACAGTAAATAATTTCAAAATGATATCACAATAAATTTTTCACTGTCCTTTTCCAAGACTCATCAATATATACCAAGACATTTTCATGTAACCTCCATCAGACTTACATAGTGGTGAGCGAGGGCAAGGTTGAGATCCAACGCGGAGCTTCTGATGGATCAAACGAGTTGTTACTAAGGTCTCTGAAGTAAAATCATTAGGATTTATTAGTAAAACACAAGAACAACCCGGAAAATTGAAACTGCAAATGACAGCTCCATGCCCTGTACTCACACATAATTGAGGGCATTCAATCCAGTTAGGTCGGGTAAAGAGCCGTTCAAATTGTTGTACGCGAAATTTCTGGAAGAGAATATAAAAACCGTGTAATAGCTGATTAACCATCACTAAGGTTATGGTAAAAACGCACCGAAGTATTTTCTTGGAGAGTTTGTACTCACAATTCACTGAGATATATTAGGTTGGAGATATCTGAGGAGACTGGTCCCGTCAGAGCATTTCTATCAAGCCGACTGTTGCAGAAAAGAACGGTTTTAGTCTAATAAGTGTCAAGAAGCAGATACGCTTAAATGTGGAAGAAAAAGAAAATTCAAGATGGCTTTTTACTCACAGAACCTCGAGAGTCTGAACGGAAAATATTGTTGATGGAATAGTCCCATTGAATCTATTTCCATCAAACAATCTGCAAATAAAGAATGACAAGCAGTTTAAGTATAGAACATGAACTGATAGACAGAAATTAGAAACTGATCGTTCGGATCAACTTACACATGGATCAGTATCATCTTGGAGCTGAAAAGTCTGGGTGGAATGGTACCTGAAAGCTGGTTCTGGTTCAAATGGCTGCAAATTCATATAATCTGTTTAATGTTTACGCAATAAGCAGTGGCATAATCCTTACTAGAATTTCATTTTCTTTTCAGAATGGAGAGAGTTTCAAAACGGAAAATACTCACAAATGTTTAGCATTAAACAGTTGGTCTAAGCCGGGGGTAGTGCCGCTTGAAACTGGGAGAGGTCCAGTCAACTGATTGTCTGCCAGGTCCAGCCAATAGAGGTTGGAGAGATTACCCAAAGAAGCAGGTATACTACCGGTGAAGTTATTCGTATTCAAAGCCCTGAGAAAAACCAAAGTTATATGAACTTGGGAAAAGAAAAACATCATATTGGTTTGCACTAACAGTATGAATAATTAGTCCAATTCTTACAAGAAGGTTAGCCCTCCAAGTTTCCCCAATTCACTTGGAATAATTCCACTGAAGCTGCAACCAGCTAGGATCCTAAAAGATGGAAACAGTCTCGTATAATTATCCGATATAAAAACTCATGTTCCATAAAGTTCAAAAGGTGCAGATGTGAAAAATTGCTTGGTAAATTGTTCTTACAGGATGCTTAGATTGCTCAGATCCCCTAATCGTGGAGAGAGAGAACCGGTGAGGCCTTTGTTGAATGAAAGATCCCTGCAATGTTATCGTTTCAGCTTCGTTACAAAAAGAATTCCATCCCTAATCAAGATTGAGCTAAACAAAATAACTGACACTGCGAAAATAAACATGTTTAATGCATATTTTTATAATTAGACATCAAATTTGTTGTGTGTTGCTCAGTTCATAATATACTGCAAACATAATGCTGGTATGAAAGGAGGAACAATCACACTCACAAGGATCTCAACTCAGAGAGCCCCGCGATGTCGCCTTCAATTTTCCCTTCCACGTTCATTCCTGATAATCCCCTGCACAGTGAACATCAGAAGAGGTTCTGGTTCAAAATCCGATTAAGAAAGCAAGCGAGAATGCTCGTAATTACAACGATCACATCAGAATTCGAAGATGAACAACACTCACAATGCAGTCACCCTCGAACCGCTGCAAGTGATGCCTTCCCAGCGCTCCCCACATGGATCGTTTGACTTGTCCCAGCTGGGTGGAACGTTGTTCCATGTCTGCCTCAAGGATTGGAGTGCACTAGCTGGATCAACACACTTATAAATCAATCAACTACCCTTAATAGGAACAATGAGGGTTTATAACGAAATTTAACCAAAACTTCAAAATAATTCACATTAGACCGAAATTCAATGGACTAATCGCTAAGTACACACGAAAGAATCTACACCGAGGATGCATAATACTGGTATCCCAAACCAATCACACTGTGTCATCCGTTTTTACTTTTTCATATAATAATATATGATTGATTTGGAATACGGAGAATAGGAAGATGTACATGATATCACAAAAAACCTCTGAAGTCAACGGATATGCAGGTAGCTTTGAAATTGTAGACCAAAAGTAGAAACTACACAAAACCCAATTTTCCCATGAATTAAGGGATCAATATATATAGACCAAAAGTAGAAACTACACAAAACCCAATTTTCCCATGAATTAAGAGATCAATATATATATATATATATATATATATATATATTTAAGACTATACATACCATCATCTTGGTGTGTAGAAGAAGAGATCACATGAATTCCAGAGAAGCAGAAAGCCAGAAAGAGCAGCAGCAGCCGCATGGTTGCCTTGGGAAATTTGTGTGTGAATTTTTGAGGCCGATCAGCTAGTAAGCAGAAGCCAAAATGCACATTTGTACAAAATTTTACTTCCTCGAAATGTCAAAAAAGCACTTTTTCAAACATATCTTCTTCCACTACATACCAACTACTACACCACTTGGATGGTTGGAATTTTATTTAATGAAGAAAATTAAGAGTCCCACGCATGCATGTACATGCTAAATCTCCATTTTCCCACCAAGCAACCAAAAAAGTGCTTTTTTTTTTGGAAGCTCTGCTTATTTCTGAGCAATGAAGATGGATTTCCTGAGTTGGGTTCTTTCAACTGTCTCCAAAAAAATACCCTGCAGGCTACAATATCTAGAGAGAGAGAGAAAGGTTTAGGGCTGGCTTTTTTCAGCTTCTTTTAAATGATTAAGCCTTGTCTTAGAAGCCGAAGCAATTTGATTAAACCCACAAGGAGGCAGATTGTTTGCCCTCATGTTTCTTATTTGTGCGATCACGGTTAAGTCATTTCAAAATTTTATATTCTTATTGTGTTTTGTCTTATTATCTTTATAAAAAAAATTAATATAAAATATTAACGTGGCTTAACCGTGACCTCACAAAATAGAAAGGGATGGGAAGGGCACCCAAACAAGAAAACAGACAATCTACCTCTTTCCAGTTAGTCCGGAACAAAAAACAACCATCATCCTCATCAGTCTCTGTCGTAATCATAGTCCATTAGCATATAATTATATTTAATTAAATAAAGTGATTAAATTAATTAAATAAAGTGGGAGGTTTTACCGTTTCCTCCGCCCGCCTGCGCAATTTGAGAGGACAAAACTCATAATACAAATACAGTGAAGGCAACAATATGAACAAGCAAAGCAGGTATCTTTTGAATAATATATGACCAAAAGGGTCTCTCAATTAAATTATGAAAATTAATTCAGATTACAACTTGCAAATTAAATTTAAATTTAATTAAGATTACAACTGGCAAATTAAACTATGCGATTCAATGTCCACAGTTTGGCTTTAGGTGGAGGTGGGTCCCAAAACGCTGACATGAAATTCAAGGCGACGGGCTCCTCCTCCTTCGGCTGGGACCGATTCCTGGTTTCCTCCATTTTCTTGTTGAATGAAATAATGAACACTGTTTGGTCGTTTTCTAAGTAAATATCTAACATGTTCGGAACTAATCAAAATTAAATAACGATATATCGGTCACATAATAAGCACATAACAATCAAATATCGATAATCAACAGTTGTAATTTAAAAAATAAGTTTGACCAATTAAAATTAATAGACAATACATGTAGTTATTCTTCCTCCGTCAAACATGACATGATATAATTTTGTCGTATTATTACCGGAATTGTTCATTCTTTTTATCGTCATCTAACAATCATCTCTACAAAAATTCATTCATTTGGACACTATTTATAAATTATATATGCCAAACCAACTAGCAATCATGATAACAAGTAACATCTTTATTATGAACCATTAATTTGTGTGATTCATATGAATGACTAAAGGGTTTCTAAATCAAATAATTTTTTTAAAGAAAAACTAATGAAAATGACTTTAAAAATTTGAGTTTTAATCAAAATGACAAAAAGGTGTTGTAAGTGAATAGTACCAAGAGTGACATTTTAGAGTAAAAATGTCATTTTCGTTAAAAGTGAACAATACCGAGAGTGTTTCATTAAAACTTTTTTTTTTTAAAAGATGTTCATTTGAAAGAAAAATAACTCTTTATATGTAAAGAGTCAAACAATATTATATATATATATATATAGTAATTGTTTGCAGAGTCATTCTTTCTTAAGTGCATTGCCTGTCTTGAACGAAAAAAACTCACATGCAGTCAGTTTGGTAAACTGATTGTATTCATGTCTAGGTCGACACACTAAAATATATGAGGACGCATTATAGGCTTAAAAGATTTTGAATAAGTTATAACACATGATCACACGTTATTAACAGAGATGCCGCCAATAGTATCCTTACAAGCAAGTTTCTCTCGTATATTAGAAATACATGGCATTAAAACAACATATAAGTTAAACCCTAATTTATCTGCAACTAGGAACCAGTTTTCGTAAGAAATGGATAAGAGGAGTAAGGAGTAAGACGACCTATGGTGTGTCTGTAACTAATGTCATTGCCTCCACTAGGTGGTGGTGAGCGTGACGGTTGAGGCCATTTTTATGGGAGGCAGATTGTCTGCCCTCCTATTTGGATGCTCTTCTCATCCTCTTCTATTTTGTGCGGTCACGGTTAAACCACGTCAACATTTTATATTTTTTTTTATAGAGATAATAAGACAAAAAGTAATAAGAATATAAAATGTTGACGTGGCTTAACCGTGACCGCACAAATAGGAGGGGATGGGAAGGGCACCCAAACAGGAAGGCAGACAATTTGCCTCCATTTTTATGAAGGTAGGGTCTTCTTGTGCTTTTGTTCTCTAAGCATTCAAGCATATTTAATCAAAGACGAGATCCCCATGATTGTCGAATAAAAATTTACATCTTATTGAAACAGACGATTTCTAGACTGCGATTGTGTCTACAACAACAATAAAGCCTTATTTCAGCAAGTGGTGTCGGCTATATGAATCCTAAAATGTTATTGCGTTCGGTTTTGCGTTAAGTCTTCTGTTAACTTCAAATACTCCATATCTTTTCTTAAAGTTTCTTTCCAAGTCTTCCTCTACTCTTTTTGCCCTAAGCCTTTAGTCATAATCGCATTTTCTAACCAGAGCATGTGTATATGCATTTGTTTTTCATGGTCAAACCATCTTAACCGAGATTGTCTAATAAATAAAATATCCAAATTCACTACAACAAAGAAAATTCTTTCTTTTAGTGAGTCAAAGTCCAAATACACAGACCAAGTACAAATTGCCGTCTAACACCCACCAATAAGAACAACTCCAACTATAGGGTTTTTTGTTCACAAAGAAAATTCAAGCTAGAGAATAAAAAACGCAACATTTTGGAAGAGATTTGGATCTCGAATAGTGAAAAGTATTTAACTTTGTGATTGAAACTAGGAGTTTGATTCTCCCCTCTCCTACGTTTGCGTTGTTCACACACCTAAATAAGTAGCAGAAGCCATCAACCATGAACAATTATTGTATGAATGTATCTTATCCATTTTTTTTTTATAAAGCGGACTAGCTAGTGGCTTCACCACTATAGTTCATATTTCGGGGACAGACTCATAGAGGCATTTCAGACTCTCATTGGCTACTGTGTTGTGATTCACCAACATCAAGAATCAAAACTAGAATCTGTTGTATGGAATACGAACTTAGAATTCGTCAACAACCACTAGACACCTCTAGTGGTTGTAACGTATAATATTGAGTTGATCTAATTGCCTTATGCTGAATTGAGATAGTTTGAGACTAAACATTTAACTGTGGCTAAGTTGAAGGCAATATCACAAACAGTTGTGGCTCATTTAGGTATCGTTTGGTATGCATACGGGACGGGACGGGACGGAATGGGACGGGACAGACGGGATGAAATGGAGAGGGAGCAAAGATGCCCTCGGATGGAAACAAGGAGGAAGAAGAAGGAGACGGAGAGATTATAATTTTGTGTTCCACAGATGTGGAACGAGTCGTTCCAGGGGGTGAGGCGGAACGAAAATTCATCTCGTGGAACAGCGCGTTCCACCCGTTTTAGGCGCACTAAACGTGGGACAGAACGCCTCGTCCTACTCCATTCCGTCCCGTCTCACGTACCAAACGGTACCTAAGTTAAGAGTATCACTCTTGCTTTGAAAGTTTAAGATTCTATTCTTGATTTGTAAAAAAAAAAAAAAAAAAAAAAAAAAAAAAAAAAACCAAAAACATGTAATATAGCGATATAACGTAAGAGCCTGGAAGACGTCGCCCCCAAACGAGTCTCATATTCATCCGTAAGCCTTCTAGACTTTAGGTCTATGCCTAATGCTTTGTGGTGTTAAACTTTGAATTCGGATCATCCTTTTTGTGAGCATCCCAAAAATATGTGAATCGTGTCCGTTTATCGTACATCATACGGTCATAAATCATGTTAAATATTTTTATTTAAAATTAAACACAAACACTAGTACCTAATAAAAACTGACCACACGATTCACAAATCTTCACCAAAGGGATTCACTAAACTTTTAAGTCTACGACCAATAACAAAGACTGCAACAGAGACATTGGTGACTAAGTCGTACATATACACAGTACTATTTTATTAAGGTCTTGTGTCAAATGATCAAAATCACAATTAACTCAGCTCGAACAATGCCAACGACTTATAGTTGTTGATGTTGTGCGGAAGCGTCAACCAAGTGTGAGTGAAAAATAAACCACAATAACTGACAAAAGATAAATGGAACAATACCAACAAGAACACCAAGATTTATACTGGTTCGGCAATGCCTACATCCAGTTTGGAGACGACGGAGTATTCCACTATAATCAATGAGAACATACAATAGTGTTTATCACTCAATTTCCCAAAGACCCGAATAACCCAAGCTCTCACACTTACAATAGGAAGAGAAAACCAAAAATACAAAGCAAGACAATTTGAGAAAATTCTTCTCTATGCCGAATGGCTTCTTGCTATTTTTCTTTCTTCCTTGTTTCTACCTCTTGTCTCTACATCTAGGGATGCACCTTGCTTCTTCTTTTATAGCCAAAGAAAAGCTTCTCAAAGACATCAATGGCCAAAGGCCTAACATCAAGTCAAAAAGAGTTAGGCACAATTGCATGAGAGTTAGGCACAATTGCATGTTTGTCTCCCATTACCACAAAGTAGCCCAAAGAATTGGACTTTGACTACATGTTTGAGTCAATAATCAACAATCTCCACCTTGGCTCAAACCCTCTAAGTAGAATTCCAAATAGTCATCTCCCAATCCCCCATGGGGCAATCAACAAATTTTACAAATGCCAATCAAGTCTAAGCAGTGCTTAAACTTGTGCAACGAAACTGACTTTGTTAACATATCCGCAGGATTGTCAGCGGTCCCAATCTTCTGTAGAAGAATATCTCCCTCGTCAATAATCTCACGAACAAAATGAAACCTCACGTCAATGTGTTTCGTACGTGCATGATGAACTTGATTCTTTGCTAAATGAATAGCACTCTGACTGTCGCAATGAACATCCACATGATCTTGTTGAACCCCTAAGTCATCAAGCAACCCTTGAAGCCAGATGGCTTCCTTTATAGCTTCTGTTACAGCCATGTATTCAGCCTCAGTAGTCGACAAAGCAACTGTAGATTGCAGAATCGACCTCCAACTTACTGGACCTCCAGCAATAGTGAATACAAAACCAGTAGTGGACCTACGCTTGTCCAAATCACCTGCGTAATCAGAATCCACATATCCAACAACACATTTACCAGTAACTTTATCCTGCTGGAACAATAAACCAACATCCACAGTACCCAGAATATACCGTAGAATCCATTTCACAGCTTGCCAATGCCCTTTTCCTGGATTATGCATATATCTACTGACAATACTAACAGCTTGTGAAATATCAGGCCTAGTACACACCATAGCATACATCAAACTACCAACAACATTTGCATAAGGAATTTGAGCCATGTACTGACTCTCTTCAACAGTTTTAGGAGACATAGAAGCGCTAAGTTTGAAATGAGAGGCAAGAGGTGTACTAACCGGTTTTGAATTTTCATTCATCCTGAAACGTTGTAGTACCTTCTTCAAATACTGCTTCTGACACAGACTAATCTTGCCATTCGCTCTATCTCTTTCAATTTCCATACCTAGTATCTTCCGAGCTTCTCCCAAGTCCTTCATCTCAAATTCATTACTTAGTTGAGTCTTCAACCTTTCAATCTCCACTTTGCTCTTACATGCTATAAGCATATCATCAACATATAAAAGCAAATAAATGAAGGTTCCATCTTGTAGTTTGCGAAAGTATACACAATGGTCATAGTGACTTCTTGTGTACTTTTGCCCGATCATAAATCGATCAAATCGCTTGTACCATTGTCTTGGAGACTGCTTCAAGCCATACAATGATTTTTCCAATTTGCAAACCCAATTTTCCTTTCCAGCAACCTTAAAACCTTCTGGCTGAGACATATAAATCTCTTCCTCCAAATCACCATGTAAGAACGCAGTCTTGACATCAAGTTGGGCCAACTCAAGGTCAAACTGCACAACCAAAGCCAACATAATACGAATAGAAGAATGTTTTACTACAGGAGAAAATACCTCATTGTAGTCAATGCCTTCCTTCTGAGCGTAGCCTTTAGCTACCAATCTGGCTTTGAATCTTACATTGTCTTTTCCCAAAGATTCCATCTTTTTGGCATACACCCATTTACAACCAATTGCTTTCTTCCCCTTTGGTAACTGAACCAGCTTCCAAGTCTTATTTTTATGAAGAGATTTCATCTCCTCATCCATAGATTTCTTCCACAACTCGCACTCTGAACTCATGACAACTTCTTTGTAGGCGGATGGAATATCATCTTCAATAACGGGAAGTGCATATGCCACAATATCAGTAAATCGAGCGGGCTTTCGAATTTCCCTTCTCGATCTTCTGGTTGCAATATAGTCTTGTTGCTGTGGAGGCTCTTGGGTAGGTGCCTCCTCTTCATCATCCTCGTCCTCATCATCAGAATTAACTGTAGGACTAATGTTTGTAACATCAGACCTTACTGGAACAACTGGAGTCTTCAGTAACTCCACCTGCTTTGAGCTACTCATGGTCTCGGTCGCTTCAGTTTCACCTTCATGCTTGTTCTGATTAACCATAGCAGCCTCATCGAAAGTCACATCTCTGCTTACAACAAATTTCTTCTCATCTGGACACCAAAGTCGGTATCCCTTCACGCCAGTGCTAAAGCCCATAAATAGAGCTTTCTTTGCTCTTGGATCCAACTTGCTTTCTCTGACATAATAGTAAGCAGGACAACCAAATATGTGTAAAAACTTGTAATCAGTACAAGGTTTACCAGACCATACCTCCATGGGTGTTTTGCCCTCATTCGCAGCAGCTGGCAATCGATTAATGAGATGGCTTGCATAAGTGAGTGCCTCAGCCCAAAATGCCTTGCCTAATCCAGCATTAGACAACATACACCGAACTTTCTCAAGCAAAGTACGGTTCATGCGCTCCGCCACCCCATTCTGTTGCGGTGTCTCCCTAACCGTGAAGTGCCTCACAATACCCTCATCTTGACAAACTTTCAAGAAAGGATCAGACTTATATTCACCCCCATTGTCTGATCTGAGAGTCTTGATCTTTCGACCGTTTTGCGTTTCAATCATCTTTTTCCACTTCAGGAATATCTTCAAGACTTCATCTTTACGCTTCATGGTGTACACCCATATTCTTCTAGAGAAGTCATCAACAAAGGAGACAAAATAATGGCTACCTCCCCAAGATGCATTCTTGGAAAGTCCCCAAACATCAGTGTGAACATAATCAAGAATGCCTTTAGTGTGGTGAATAGCAGTGCCAAATTTTACTCTAGTTTGCTTACCCAACACACAATGCTCACAGAATTCCAATTTGCATGCCTTTGCACCTTTCAATAAGCCTTGCTTCACCAATCCTTGCAACGCTTTTTCACCAGCATGCCCAAGACGCATATGCCATAACCTCGTGGTGTCTGTGCTATCTGCGTCAGCAGCTTCGGTGACAGCTGCTCCACCAATAACTGTACTCCCCTGCAAGAAATACAAGTTATTTCGTCTTGTACCTTTCATTACCACCAGTGCCCCGTGCACAGCTTTAAGAACTCCACCCTTCATGGTGATCTTGAGACCCTTGGATTCCAATGCACCCAGTGAGATGAGATTTTTCTTCATATCTGGTACATACCGAACATCACTTAATTCTCTGACTGTTCCATCATGCATTTTCAAACAGATTTTGCCTATCCCTTGTGTTTTGCAGGTATTATCATTACCCATCAAAACAACTCCACCATCGAGCTCCTCGAAACTAGAAAACCATTCCCGAATGGGACATATATGATAAGTGCAACCTGAATCCAAAATCCACTCATTGGAGTGACCATCAGTAGATGAACTAGCCAAAGCAAACTCGAAATCATCATCTCCATATTTTGCAATATTTGCTTCAGAACCCGCTTTCTCCTTCTCTTTGTTCTTCAATTTGGGGCAGTCTTTCTTCCAATGACCCTTTTGGCGACAAAAGGCACATTCATCTTTAGCAGGAAACTTCCCTCGTGACTTTGAACGAGATTTTCCCCGCTTCCCAGATTTTCTTTCCTCTGTTCGACCCCTTGCAACAAGTGCCTCGGTTTGTGAATTGTGAGTCTTCAGTTCCTTCTTACGACACTCATGATTCACCAATGCCGCAGACACCTCATCAAGTTTCACCTCGGATTTTCCATACAACAGAGTAGTTGTCAAATGATCATAATCATCAGGCAATGAATTTAACAAACATAGTGCCTTGTCCTCGTCAGGAATTTTCACATCAAGGTTTGCTAAATCAGCAAGTATTTTATTATAATCATTGAGGTGTTCATGCATAGAAATACCTGGACTATACTGAAATCGGAAGAGTCGCTTCTTCAAGAAGAGACGATTTTCTGCGCTCTTGGTCATATACTTCTCCTCCAATTTCGTCCATAACTCCTTAGCAGAAGTTTCCTTCATATACGGGTATTTCAACTCCTTATCAAGGAACGATCGAATAGCAGCACAAGCATGAAGATTAATTCGCGTCCACTGCTTGTCATCAATATCTTCTGGTTTATCTTCCAGAACCATATCCAACTCTTGTTGATACAACACATCCATAACTTCACATTGCCACATACCAAAATTATTAGAGCCATTGAATTTATCAACCTCTAACCTTGTAGTAGCAATTGGATGTCTATTGGATGTAGGTGCCGACGAAGACGATGCCGACTCCTTCCCCTTCCCAAATTCATCTTGATCTCCAGCCATCTACTCGGCACTATTCACGGGACTGTAGCGCCAACAAATTTTTTCACTCCCACGAAAAACCCTAGTCGAAAAAACTGGGCTCTGATACCACTTGTTGTGCGGAAGCGTCAACCAAGTGTGAGTGAAAAATAAACCACAATAACTGACAAAAGATAAATGGAACAATACCAACAAGAACACCAAGATTTATACTGGTTCGGCAATGCCTACATCCAGTTTGGAGACGACGGAGTATTCCACTATAATCAATGAGAACATACAATAGTGTTTATCACTCAATTTCCCAAAGACCCGAATAACCCAAGCTCTCACACTTACAATAGGAAGAGAAAACCAAAAATACAAAGCAAGACAATTTGAGAAAATTCTTCTCTATGCCGAATGGCTTCTTGCTATTTTTCTTTCTTCCTTGTTTCTACCTCTTGTCTCTACATCTAGGGATGCACCTTGCTTCTTCTTTTATAGCCAAAGAAAAGCTTCTCAAAGACATCAATGGCCAAAGGCCTAACATCAAGTCAAAAAGAGTTAGGCACAATTGCATGAGAGTTAGGCACAATTGCATGTTTGTCTCCCATTACCACAAAGTAGCCCAAAGAATTGGACTTTGACTACATGTTTGAGTCAATAATCAACAGTTGACTCTTTGGCGTCCAAATTTGGACAAAGGTTCATTCTGTTAAATGATTAAGTTTTGTGTAAAATAATAAGTTTTGAGTCTCAGCATTTATAAGTTCACGAAACAGGAAGCTATTAGTTCCAAACCGAGCCACCAAACGGACGTATTCACTCCTCTAATTGAGATTTTGAGTTTGATTCACCACCCTAAAAGCCATTTATCTATATTATTATTAAGAGAACCTTCCTTGTCAATTTTTTGCTCTTTTTTTCTTATTTTGCCCTCACTTTTAATACACAATACTTACGTAATGAGGGCAAAATAGTAATTTTGTATCTTTTGAGAAAATGACAATCATATCCCTATTTGTCCTATTTTACCCTCACTTTTGATACACAATATTTACATAAGGAGGACAAAACAGTAATTATGTAATATTAAGATAAAATATGCACTTATTAAGAGAAATTATCCCACTATCATTTTTTCATACTCTTTTTAAAATTTAAAAAACTAATCACACTTCTTAATAAAAAAAACAAAAAAAAAAATGAAATTGTTCACACACAGAGTGTGTGCTCATCGGCTAGTGTAATTAAACTCAACATCCCAAGTTTAATTCCAACACATCTCTCTCTCTCTCTCTCCATACGGTTGGTATGGAGGAAGACTTACATCGAATAAGTTTACTACTATTCTGCATCATGTTATAATAATACATTGTCATGTATAAGACTTTTTTTCTTCCATATATGTGAGAATGTTTTATTGGACCGGAACGTCCAAATAGCTAGTAGCTGGCTATAAAATTGTAGGAGAATTTTAGAGTAATTGTTTTATATTCTTCCCTCGAGGAAGATTGACATAAGTACAAGATACATGAAATCCCTAATCAAGGAGGAAATCCCTATCCATAAAGAAATTACAAATTTACAATAAATATGAAAAACGTTGACTCACGCCACCACTCGTTTCATGTAAATTACTCTCGTAATAATGAGCATGTTGCAATAACTATACTTCTTATCCAAGTGAGGAGTGACACTTGATACTTTCCTGATCTTGCAACTAAATTGATGTTTGGACAAGAGAGACAATTGACACAAAAATATCTACTTCCATTTGGGGATGGCAAAGAATCCGTTCATCCCAAACCAAACGTTGCTGGCCTACATCTGTGTTGTGAACACGTAAACAAGTATTAGCATTGCTACTGCCAGCAATAGTGAGTACGACACTTGAGGCTAGACATTTTTTTTGCTTGACCTATAATTTTCACCCTCAACTTTATAATTTGTTAATATTTTATATTTAGTTGATTTTTTTTGTTAATAATTTTGGAATTAGTTTTTGTATAATCTATGTCGTTTTATTTTTGCAAACATTTTGATGTAAAAAAAAAATTCAAATTCTGAACAAAAAAAAAATTGTTGAGAAAATTGAAAGTTTAATAGATTAATGAACATATGGATGTGTATTTATAGAGTTTTAGTGTTGGATATGATTTGGTTAATAAATAATGTTATTTGAGTAATGATATCCATGTTTTTATACCACATTTCTATACCATTTTAGGTGGCATCTGATGTGGACAGCCACATCATTTGAGAAATTTGCAAAACCCAAGGAAATGAAGGAGAAAGATTCCTCGTATACCACAATCATCATTTAATTAACTAGTTTTTCTTATTAGTTTATTAAATAATGAACTAAATTTAAAAATCTGATTAATTCAAATGATGTGGCTGTTCACATCAAATGCCACCTAGAGTGGTATGAAAATGTGGTACAAAAATATAGTATTAATATCATTGCTCATGTTTTTATACCACATTTTTATACCATTTTAGGTGGCATCTGATGTGGACAGCCACATCATTTGAAAAATTTGCAAAACCCAAGGAAATGAAGGAGAAAGATTCCTCGTATACCACAATCATCATTTAATTAACTATTTTTTCTTAATTATTAGTTTATTAAATAATGAACTAAATTTAAAAATCTGATTAATTCAAATGATGTGGTTGTTCACATCAAATGCCACCTAAAGTGGTATGAAAATATGGTACAAAAATAGAGTATTAATATCATTACTCATGTTATTTTGACAGTTGCATTTAAATTTGAGCCATTTCATCTTTTTATTACAGTTAAAATTGATCAAATTGAATTTGAAAAGGATATAGTTGGCGTGCCACACTGGATCAAAACTCATGAGGCGCTAAACCATTGGATTCGAATGGCGCGCCAATCTGGACTGTAAAACCCATATTTGTCGTGCACTCGCCCGCAGACAATCTCTCTGTCATCTTGTTGCTGTTGCGTAGGATCCTTGTGGTCTTGTTTCACGTGATGGAGGGTATGAAAATATGGTACAAAAATAGAGTATTAATATCATTACTCATGTTATTTTGACAGTTGCATTTAAATTTGAGCCATTTCATCTTTTTATAACAGTTAAAATTGATCAAATTGAATTTGAAAAGGATATAGTTGGCGTGCCACACTGGATCAAAACTCATGAGGCGCTAAACCATTGGATTCGAATGGCGCGCCAATCTGGACTGTAAAACCCATATTTGTCGTGCACTCGCCCGCAGACAATCTCTCTGTCATCTTGTTGCTGTTGCGTAGGATCCTTGTGGTCTTGTTTCACGTGATGGAGCGGAGTTGCGTGGGGCCCTTGGCCCATAAGAAACCTTATCCATCTTGGGGGATAGGAGAACCAAATACCCACCCCATACTCAAAAATCAAAATACACCTATTACAAATGATTTGGACCCAAAAATTTGGGGTTTTTTTTGTTTCCACCCTCCCGTTGGAGGCAACATTAGAGAGAGAAAAATCGGTAAAAATCGAAAATGCATCAGAAGGCACAAACATAACTACTTTATATTAAACGCTATTTCTCGAAGAAAAAAAAAAGAAAATACAATCAACTCCTAATTAAACCATAAATATCTCAGCTCTACCTGTGTTGACATTTGAGTAGAAACAACAACTAAAATATGCTTTTGACCTTTTCAAAATGTTAGCAGTTGGCCAGATGCATTTCATGTGGAATGGAACTTTTCAAAGTACGATTTTAGAGAGAATCTTTTTAGATAGAATCTTAGGGATTTGTGAATCGTGTCTGTTTATCGTACATCGTACGGTCAGTTTTTATTAGATATTTTTTATATTTAATTTTAAAAATATATATTTAAAATGATTTCTGATCTCACGATATACGATAAACAGACCCGATTCACAGATCTCCAGGATCCTCACAAAAAGGATTCGACAAGGATCCAGATTCTTTGTAACGTGTTGTATGTGTAAAGAACACATGGAAGATAAGGAGGAGAGAAGAGACTTGAATATATAATTCCCCATTCCACAGGTTGGTCGAAAGCTCTCGTTTTTTTATTCAGTGACGTTTTAATTTAATTTAAATTACAGAATAAAGAATCGAATGGAGTGCAGATGGTAGCGCATTGTTCTAGCCAACTCTATGGCGAAAGATCTCTTATTTTAACCCCTTAAGATTTTGTAGCTTGATGGGGAGGCTGACAGAAAGTAAGATTTGGGGCACCCGAACCGCTGCATACCGGGTTGCCGAAAAGTCTGCAACATGTAAAAGTGTCAACCAAAAGTGATTGTGAGCGGAAAATGCATACACAATATCATAGAAATCAAAAGAGATCAAGAACCATGAACTGTCTCACATTAGTTCATTTTTGTATTCATAACCAAGAGTTACTTTGGAAATTTGATTGTACTGCAGATCAACAAGCTGCGGTTGTTTGCTGATGTTATCTCCCATGTTCAACGTATCATTAAACGAGTTGTTTTTCAGTTTCCTGTCAAGAGTTAGGAGAATATGAATGATCAGTTTCGAAAGAAATGATTATCAAACGGCCCTATAATTACAGTTAAAACTTGGTACATGTTTTCGTCGAGTGTTCTCCCTAAAACTTACACTTGCTGTAATTCTGGAAGGCCGAAAAGCTTCTCTGGTAGAGTCCCTTGAAGTGATCCAAATTCTATTATCCTGTTGCCATGATATAGTAGAGATTTCCACCAAAAGATTTCAATAAGTTTCCGAAGTTTCGTATTCGAAGACTTGTGAAGAGATACAATGAAAATCTTATGCAAACCTCTAAGGACTTACAAAGTGGTGAGTGTGGGTATGGTTGTGAACCAAAGCGGGGCTTCGGAAGCGTCGAACTAGTTGTTGCTAAGGTCCCTGAAAGTAAAATTGTTACGATTTTCAGTTCAACAGTTGAAAATCTTGCAGGAATGTCGAAGCTTCAAACTGGAAACAGCAGCTCCCCGTAATCTACTCACACATAATTGAGGAGATTCATTCCACTTAAGTCCGGTAAAGGGCCTGTCAAGGAGTTGCTGGCTAAATTTCTGGAAGAGAATGTGAATCATATGAAATGTGATTCACAACTGTAAGCGCTTTTCGGCTTAGGGTGTCAAAGTTGGGCTTAAACATGACCAAAAAGATTATGGTTAAAAAAGAACATTGCAGATTACAAGATTGATGCTTACAATTCATAGACATTTGTAAAGTTTTTAAGATTCGATGGAACAATTCCCGTCAGAAAATTTCCATTAAGCCGACTGTTACAAACAGGAAAGTTTTGATTCCGAATATGTCAAGAAACAGATACTTGTATGTGGAAGAAGAACAAATTGAAGACAGTTTTTTACTTACAGAACTTCAAGAGTGTGAAGAAGTCCTAATGTCATTGGAATAAAACCGCTAAACATATTTTCGTCTAACAATCTGTGGTTGAAGAATGACAAGCGGTTAGATGAATGAAAATACCGAACAAAAAACAAGTAAATGTGATGGACTTACAAGTCTATCAGTATCATCTCAGAGCTGAAAAGTTGGGGCGGAATGGAACCTGAAAGCTTGTTCTCGTTCAAATGGCTGCGCATTCATCAAACCAGTGTAATGCTTATGCAATATGCAGTGGTAGAATATCCATATTAAAACGTTTCATTATTTCACAGTTGAGAAGAACTAGGAATTGGATGGATACTCACAAGTGTTTAGCCTTAAGCAGGAGGTCTAAGCCTGGGGAAGTGGTGGTCGAAATAGGGATAGGTCCGCTCAACTGATTTTTTGCCAGGTCCATCCAGTAGAGGTTTGAGAGTTTACCCAAAGGAGACCAGTGAGGTTATTTGAATTCAGAGCTCTGAGAAGGACCAAAGATTTACAAAAAGATAGGAAAAGAAACATAACCAAGAATGCTACTGTGACAGTATTTCGGGCTGGTTTGGTATTGCTGTGCTTTGAAAAAAAGCTGTTGTGAGAATAAGCGGCTGTGCTGTGAGAATAAGCGGCTATGAAATAAATCAGCAGAGTGTTTGGTAAACTTTTTTGTAAAAGTGCTTTTGGAAAAAAAATCAGTCTAATAGTGGGTCTTTTCATTAAAGAAGCACTGTAGCTCTGTGTGCTTTGAAAAAAAACCAGTTTTCCAAAGCTGCAAATAGCAGCTTCAGCTTTTTCCTTTGATTTTAGCTTATTCTCACAGCAGCTTCCAAAATAAGCCCTTTTTTTCAGTTTACCAAACACCTAAAACCCTCACAGCTTTTTTTCATGGGTGCTTTTTTTTTAAGCACCTCACTCCCAAACTAGGTCTTCAAGTTCATCATCATTGTCATGCGCGCATTTTAACTTTCTCACATAATAGACAATGCATAACTAGATCAGACTACCGTCATCACAGCGAACTTTTTAATAGTTCCAATTCTTACAAGTAGGTTAGCTCTGCAAGATTGCCTAATTCATCTGGAATATTACCATTGAAGCTGCAGCCAGCTAGGACCCTAAAATGATCGCAAGAGTCATCAGTTTTTCATATTCAATATAAAAAAAATTATGTGCATGTTCAAACGTTCTAAATACGAAGATTGCTCGCTCATTTGGTCTTACAGGACATTTAACTTCTTCAGATTACCTAGTCGCGGAGAGAGCGAACCGGTGAGGCCAGGGTTGAATGAAAGGTCCCTGCGCAATGTTAGCGTTTCAGCTTCAAACGTAATGCTGTTGCAAAAACAGGACTAATCATACTCACAAGGATCTTAATTCAGTGACTCCCCCATTGTCACCAGTAAGTTCCCCTTTCAGGCCGGTGCTTGACAATGCCCTACGCATAAATGTGAAAATATGTTTAGTAAAGTGATCGTTGCTATCAAACCTCAACGAAAGATGCAACCTCAACGAAAGATCAAGAGTACTGACAGTGCAGACACCCTTGAACCGTTGCAGGTGACTCCATCCCAGCGCAAACCGCAGGGATCGTTCGACTTGTCCCAGCTGGGAGGTGTATTTTGCCATGCTCCCTTCAAGGATTGGAGTACAGCAGCTGCAACAATACACGTATAAATCGATCAATCGCTACCTTAACGGAGTTACATAACATTTGCAGCATGCTCATTTTGCACTAGGCTTAACTCGGAGATAAATATACGAACACATTTAACATTGATGCTTAAGACAACACAATACCATCATTAGGGTCTGTAACGGAGACGATCACATGAATCCCTGCAGAGTAGACTATAGCCAGAAAAAGCAGCATTCGCACAGTTGCCATGGTCAGGACTGCTATACTCAAAAGCCCTTTTGTCAAAAGCACTCAGCAACAATTCACTTCCCTTCACTTCACCCTTCCTCTATGCATTCATGGCATGTTACATGCATGTATATATAAACAAAGTTAGTTTACAGTAATTAATTAAGATTAATGCTCATTAATTTCTGAGCAAGGAAGTCAATTCAATTGATATAAACAAAGTGGACCGTTGTTACTTTTACCGTTTCAACAGGCCGCCTGCGCATTACAGTAAGCAAAATGCCTTAAATATTGCCTTAATATTGCATTGGTGGATCCAGTGGATGTAATTTCTAGATGTTTAGGGGTATTTGCACAATTGAGTATATTCGGCAGACTTCGAAGACTCTTAAGTTCAACATTTGAAAAAATCTACTTTATCGCTTAGACGAGAGTTGTAGATACAAAGAGATATATTCTCGGTTTTACAACAGACTTTCCCTCGCCCCTCCGTTCAGTAACTGATTGACTCCCACTCTTCCAATTGCTGCATAAAAATTGCATAGAAGTTTCTAACCTTCATCCCAAAATTATTTTTGCCAACTTTCACATTTGTCTTTCATACCGAAACAGATTATATTTGTTGAGAAGTGTAAAATTGTATGGATGCGATCCTTCTAGATAGACATTATCGAATAGCACCTTTTGATGAGATATATGAACAAGAGGCTTCGAGAAAACTAGTGTTTTATGAATTATATGAAGCCAGTAAGCAAACAATGAATCCCCATGGGTATTTGAACCTGAGTATCCAGGAAAAAGTTGAATATTTGATGGAAAAATGGGAGATCCTTTTGAACAACCTGTTATAATAGGAAAGTCTTATATCTTGAAATTAATTCATCAAGTTGATGATAAAATACATGGACGTTCTAGTGGACATTATGCACTTGGTACAAAACAACCCGTTATGAGGAAGGGCCAAGCAAGGGGGACAACGGGTAGGAGAAATGGAAGTTTTGACTCTAGAGGAATTTGGTATTGCTCATATTTTACAAGAGATGCTTACTTATAAATCTGATCATATTAGAGCTCACCAAGAAGTACTTGGTAGTGTAATCATTGGAGGAACAATACCTAAACCTGAGGATTTGTAGTTAACAAAGTATGTTGTCTTCGACTATCTGTAGTTTTTTTTCTTTCTCTAATGGTGCACTCATCCACATCGAATCACAAATGGGTTCACTTGACCCCTTAACAAAGGATAGATTGGGAATTTTAACAAAAAGCTCCCGGTACTGTTTACTTTAACGAAAAACCACATTTTTACACTAAAAAGTCAATTTTGGTATTATGCACTTTATCCTTTATTTTGTCTTTATCGTTATAACTCAAAATTTTCAAGCCTTCTCATTAGTTTTCCTTAGATTCTAGGGTTGAGTAGTGGTATATGAAAGTTTTCTCATAGGTTACGTTGAGTGGTAAAAAGGTAAATATATTACCAGAAGAAACAAACAGCCTTACAAACTGTACAAGCAAAGGTCCAAAGACAAAATTACACAAACAAGCAAAATGGACTTAGCAAACGTCTGTGCGCCACATTACTCCCACGCTTAATTGGAAGTCGAGTGTTGCAAAACCAAGGTAGAAGGGGCACTAACCACCACAGGATGAATAATCGGGCACGAATTCTACATGGTTTGTCATAAGTTAGATTTATACGAATCACATAATAGTAGTTAAGGAGAGACTGAAATACATGTGTGAACCTTTTAGTAACACATATCACATGAAACGGAAATACCAAATTGACAGTGTCATAACTTATCATGCAACGACATGTGTTTTAATATTTGCCAACATGATCCTCTCCGGAATTTTTTGGTGATGATCCTAAGAATTCGTGAATCATGTCCATTCATCGTACATCGTACGGTCAGTTTTTGTCATGTTATGTTTGTGTTTAATTTTAAATAAAAATATTTAAAATGATTTCTAACGGTCACGTTATGTTTGTGTTTAATTTTAAATAAAAATATTTAAAATAATTTATAACCGAACGATGTACGATGAACGGACATAATTTACGAATATTCGAAATCTTCACAAAAATAATCTGACGAGGATCCTAATTCTAATATTTAATATTACATGATAGGTTTAAACTGAATTGGAACGTTCTCGAACAAATTGGAAGCAGAGACCAGACACTCAAAATCCGACGGCTCGAAGACACATACCGATACAAACGCAAAGAGAAAAACAATGGCAGGCACACTGCTATCTCGGGCCATTCATCTTTTCGCCTCTACTACCACCAAGTCCAATCCTTTTTACTCCGCCGTCTCCTCCCGCCTCATAGCCATAGCCGCCGCCAGCCACTCCAACAAAACCATCTCAGAAAACCATCACGGGAGTTCACTTCTTCCATTTTCACTTAACCCTTTTCGTTTCCATAACACCCTTAGAGGACGGAGCCATAGCTGCTCCTGCTGCGATTCCACCACAGAAAACCACCTTCGCCATAGCCGCGACGGCGAACCCAGCACCAAAATCAACACCAAGGTTAACTTCTCCCTCCCTTCCGACGATGAAGACGATGACCAAACTACGCCAACCGCCTCCGCGAAAGAGATCGACAAGTCGAAGCTCCCTCCACCGTACGACCCTTTCAGCAAGAAGCCGGCCGTCGAGGACCCGGAGGACCCAAAGGACTTGCAAGAAGTCTTCCACAAAATGCGGAGCGACGGCCTCACCAACAATGCAGTCAAGATGTTCGACGCATTGTCTAAAGATGGATTGACCCACGAGGCCTTGGAGCTCTTTGCTCAGATTAAGGACAAGGGTCATATGCCTGACGTCGTTTCTCACACCACCGTCATTGAGGCCTACGCCAATGCCGGAAAGACGAAGGAGGCTTTGAAGGTGTATTTGCGGATGTTGGCCTCGGGGGTTGCCCCGAACGCCTACACTTACAGTGTGCTGATCAAGGCGCTTGCAGCCGACCCTGGCAATTTTCTTGGGGATGCTAAGAAGTATTTGCTGGATATGATGGGGAAAGGAAAGCGGCCCAATGCCGGTACGTATATGGCTGTGTTCGAGGGGTTTGCAAGGCAGGAGAAGGCGGAGGAGGGGAGGTTGTTACTGGAAGAGATGAAAGGCAAGGGGTTTGTGCCGGACGAGAAGGCGGTGAGGGAGGTTCTTAAGAGCAAAAGAGGACCTGTAGTTAGAACCGTCATCAACATTCTGTTTGGCAAGTAGATCGATTTTGCTCATTTCATTTGCTCTCTGTTCATCGTCGTTGAAAATTGAAATGTTTAGCATTTGAAATGAAATCCGAGTTTCATTCGAGCGATATTCTAATTTAATGAACACCTACATTTAATGATTATAATGTCAAAACAAAATACATGAGTGGGAGAGAGAGCAGTTCAAACATTATTCCTATAACTAAGTATAGTTCAATTCGTTTCTTGTAAGACTCTGGAGGAGCATCTCCCAATCTCATTGACATTGCACAGCCCACAAACACAAAACAGTAGAAAGCAATGCCTGTCGGTGGTGGCAGCAGCTTCTAACCCGCCATTGGTGCTGAAAAACTGACGTTTAAACATGCACGGAACCCACCAATGGTGATGGAAAACTGATGTTTAAGGAAGCATGTCTAGAATCCTTGTTTGGTAGGGCAATCCGATGCCCTGTGGCCAGACTGCCCACAATTGAAGCAGGAACCTCCAAAGCTTCTGGAACTGCAAATTCAGATACCATTTTAGTGTTAACTGATGTGTTGCGAATGCTATTTCTAATGCGAGAAAGGATGAGAAAGTAAAAAGATAATATACCTGTCTCGGGATGGTGACCTGCTTGATCGTTGGCCTCCAATAAGCCAATCGTCATCGATGCTTCTTGGACTCCGGGGTCTGCTGTTGCTAGATCCATAACTTCGGCCACTACTCCTAAATGAATCATCGGCACCACCATCACTACCCCAACCCCTGGAGCTTCTGAAACCACCTGATGATCCTTGACGATCCCTAGAACCTCCTCCCCGGCCTCCTCCACGGCCTCCTCCCCGGCCTCCTCTGCTTGAAAACCTGCCGTAGTAGTCACTCACCGGCCCATCATCTTGCAAGGCTGGCAACTGCCAACACAAAATAGTACATGCACACGACACCAATGTTAGTAGCTTTTCATGCAAAAGCTGCTGTTGTGAGAAAATGACGAAAAGCAAAAGTAAACCTTGGATATCTTGGAAACAGTGTTTCCAGGAGGTATTTGCCTAGTCAGCAACTCTTTGGCAATCTCCTCTGGAAGATCAAAGACTGCTCCTTGAATCTGATATTATCACCATCAAAATTCAAAATTTGTTTTAATGAATTGAATTGATGCACTAATCAAAATAAACATGAGATGTTGTAGATACAAACCCGTTCATCTGCAATTATATGTATTTTTCCAACTTCATCAGCAGCCGTAGAATAAACATCTGAAAGAAACCCAGTGACAGATCTAGCAGACAGGAACCCTCTGGCAAAAGATGGATCTCGGATAAGTTGCAATGTCGTCCATCCCTGCATATAATTTTACAGTTCGATTAATATACCGATACCAGAACTGCGCTGAGATTACACATGCCCCAAAAAACTGGAAAATAAGATGCACTTCACATTCTACAGTATTTAATATTGAGAAGGTTACTTGAGTGTGTGATTATTTGATTTCAAAATGAACCATACAGGATATCTAGAGTAAGAAAATAAGTGAACATTTGAAAACATCTTACTGCTCCACCAAATTTCAAGAAAATAAACTACTATACAGAAAATTAAGCGTTTATTGACTTCAATTATTACCGCCTCATGAGTGATAAGGGACTTGGATGATGGAGGTCGAGAAAATCCACTCAGCTGTGCTAGTGCAGCAGCAAGAGCACTTGTTCCCTGTTCATCAATTAATCTCTGTGCTGTTGGTGTGAAAAACTGTACAGATTCAGGATGCACTCCACTAAGAGTAGCAACCACATGCTGCGCAGATGACTCCAAAACCTCCTCAATAGTTGGTGGACTAGCAAACTCAAACTTGCACCCCACATCACGCTCAAGCGTTTTAATTGTTCTCCTCTGGTTGTTAGTAAACATCAGAACGGCAGTACCTTCTTTCCCTGCGCGTCCAGTACGCCCAGAGCGATGCACAAATGTCTCTGAATCATTGGGAAGCTCGTAGTGGATAACCTGGAAGGAAAAATAAAATATTGCAGCCAAAGGCTTATCAAGGTGTTGGCAATTGATATATTAAGAAAACATCTAAATCTATTTCTGGCATACAGAGTGGTAATAGTTTCACATACACATATACAAGGATACATAAAACTATACTAAAAATTTGATTAGGAATCATAAGAAGCTCCCAAGCTTACCAAATCAACATTGGGAATATCAAGTCCACGGGATGCAACATCAGTGGCAACGAGCACAGTGAATTTCCCTTGCCGAAAACCATTTAATGTTCTCTCTCTTTGATGCTGTGATATATCTCCATGCAATGCCTCGGAAGCTATGCTACTTGTTAATGACATTGAGACTTCATCAGCATCTCGTTTTGTTTGTGTAAATACAATGGTCTTCCCGCCCTTTGCGTACACCTGAAGATATGACATTCTTCAGAGTTGTGTAGAAAATGTTTCCTTTTTGAAGTAATTTAGAGCTATGCAGATTCATATTATAATCAGCATCACCATCTTTATCATAAACTAAACAACTTTCAAAGGAAAACACCACAACAACATTAAAGATCATATTAAAAAGAGAGACAACTCTACTCGATACCTACATATCATACGTATGAGCCAAAACAAGAGTCAGTAATGAGTTCCAACTCTTACCGTTATAAGATCACTAAGAATGGTCTTCTTTGAAGCTGAAGTGGTTGATAAAGCATAAAGTTTGATCCCTTCTGCAAGCTTCTCGTCTTGGTCGCCAACCTTTGGGAAAAAAGAAAGTAGAAAAGGAATTATGTAAGACTCGCTTTCCACTCTACAAACATACAAGATGCAAAATTTATTAATTAGCTTTTCCTGTATTACAATTTTGACATCTACCGCATTGCTTTAAACAACTACAACTTCCATCAGCTTTAAGTGTTCAATATCCAGTAAACATATTTTAGGCATCACTCTATGCCACATTATAATGACAGATATACAAATAATGAAAGTTTTAGACTTAACAGAAGAAAGAAAGAAAAGAACAACGACATTTACCAAATCAATTGTCATTGGATTGTCCAAATATTTCCGTGATAGTTTTTTCACCCAACCAGGCATGGTTGCAGAAAAAAGCATGCTCTGCCTCTGAGCTGGAAGCTTTTGCAGAATCACTTCCACATCCTCCTCAAATCCAACAGCAAGCATTGAATCAGCTTCATCAAGTACCAAATATTGAACTTCGCCCAATTTGAGGGTGTTGCCGTTTATCAGGTCAATAATCCGACCAGGAGTTCCAACAACTACATCAACTCCACGGGAGAGAGCACTTTGTTGAGTTATGTAGGAAACTCCCCCATAGACACAAACGGTGTTAAGATAAGGTGCAGATTCTTTCATCTCCTTTTCGACTTGCTTTGCCAACTCCCGAGTAGGTGCAAGCACCAAAACTCTTGGCAGATAACCAGTCCGCCTACAAAAACAGAAATTTATCACATATTTTTCAAAAGAACATGTCTTTAGATATAATGTGAATAATAAGCTTCACAAATGGTACCTATGAGAGCCTCTCTGTTCATCATCTTCTGTGAGACGCTTGAGTATTGGGATTCCGAAGGCTAATGTCTTTCCGGTCCCTGTCTTGGCGCGCGCAATGATATCTCGACCTTCAAGTGCAGGAACTAGAACAGCTCTCTAAACATTTTCAGCAGAGAAAGCTATCAGTAAACCACTACATACACCTACATACATATATATACATATATAGGGTTCGGGGTTTAGTGTTTAGATTATAAGGGCATCTTTTAAACTGTTTAATCTGAAGAAAGCTTACATTTTTATCATACCACACATAATTTTACGGATAATGCTCAAAAGGGTTCCAAGAAAAACTAAATTACAATCAATTCATGGTATAATTAGCACTAAATTCCAAAGAAATAGATAAGAGAAGCAAAACCACAGAGAGAAATGAAGCACCTGAATTGGGAAAAGGCTCGATATGCCACGTCTCTCAAGGCTATCAAGAAGCCGCTGAGGCAAACCCAGCTTGGAAAGGGCGAGCTCATCATCGTCACTGGCAGCAGAACCCGGCTCGGTTTCCGACTCGTACTCCAAGTCCGAGTCGAGGCCGTCCTTCGAAAAGTCACCGAGTCCTTTAAACGCCTCTTCACTGAGCACCGAGTTCGGAGTCGCAATTGCCGAACAAACGACACCGGACCCCTGCCTGACCAACCCACTCTTTCCTCTCAAAACACTGTTGAAGTGCGCCCTCTCCGGGAACGCAAGCGAAAGAGTAGCACTACTCGTCGTTGTCGCCGCCGGCGCAGCTCTTCTGTACAGCTCGCTGCACGGAGTCTGGGAATATACAGAGGAAACTCCGATGATAGAAGACATTTCTGTAATTGCAGCAGAAATGGTATAACAACTCTCTTCGCTCTGCTTCTTCCTTCTTCCTTCTTCCTTCTTCCTTCTTCTTGCACGCAAGGTGTTTGCTGAAATTCCTCAGAGAAGAAGATAGAGGATAACGAGGGAGGGAGGCTCGGAAGATATCGATATTAGGTCTGGAGGATTGAGAGCGGAGAGGAAAGCGGCCGCTGTGGGTTTATATAGACAAGGGACAGAGGAGTGAGGGTGAGAGTGTGAGGGAGATAAGGCCGCAGTCCAGCCCTTTGGAGAATGTATGGCCTCCCAAACCTCCACCTCGGTTAATATTTTCTCCCCGAAAAGCGGATATTTCTTGTCGGGTCGGAATTCAAACTGCGGATCGGCCCGGGTTTCCTTTTTACCCGGCCGATATTGCATTTTGCCTTTTTATCCAAGTCGTTAATCCATCATGAGAAATGTTAACAAACTCTTGTAAAGTGATATTCTCTATGAATTTTCTATTAAATCATATTTTTATCAAATTATTTTATAATATTAGTATAAAAGTTAACGTTAAATTGTAAGTAGATAAAAACTCATGTAGAATTTCATTTTAAGAGAGTCATCTTAGCATTTCTCATATTATACAAAACTATGATAATGTAGGGTTTGTTTGAAAAGTATTTTTAAAATACCTATTAGTATAAAAGTTAACGTTAAATTGTAAGTGGATAAAAATTCATGTAGAATTCCATTTTAAGAGAGTCATCTTAGCATTTCTCATATTATACAAAACTATGATAATGTAGGGTTTGTTTGAAAAGTATTTTTAAAATACCTGCAAGTGTTTTAGATGAAAATATTTTCTAATCAATTCTTAATAAAAATGTAAGTAAGTTTAAAAAAATATATATTTAAAGTATTTTTCGCAAAAAATTCATAACAAATGTTTGAAACACTTCAAATATTTTTTAAACTAAAAAATAATTTCTTTAAAAATGATTTTAAAGAAACTTCTAAACTAGCCCGTATTGCAGTCAATCTCTAAAATTCATATGGTTAATTGAAAAAAATATAATTTGTTTAAGTGATAATTGTTATCGAATAAAAGATTGAAAAAAGATGGGGGATTTATCAAATTTCATTTCATAAAATTTTCACGGTGGATTCCCATTTTTGTCGATTAATTGTAAATACAGCGGGAGTGGAAGCCGCCTTCGTTAGATTCCAGCCAGTAAAGCATTTCGTGTGGGAAGCCATTTGCTCGAATTGCTTCTTCATCTTCCTTTGATCTATCGGACCAGCCTTTCGCATCTGGTTCGCAGATCTCCCTCGAAATTGACCTACACGCCTCACCGCCCGATTTCTAAATTCTTGGAACTCTTGAAAGGTAATGTTTTGCTTCGAGCTTTCGCTTTCAATTTCGTCTACCCCAATTAATTTCCATTCAATTGAATTGATCTGTTTGCAATTCTCATTTTTTTGGAATTTTTTTTTTAAATTTTTGAGATATTTTTTTCAACGGTTGCAGGCGTTTCAAGCAATTTCAAATAGAGTGTGAGGGTTAGGGTTTACGAATTCCCCTTCCCTTCCCTCACTTCGATGGAATTCTTCAACTTGTAGCAAGCAAAGCTGTTGCCTTAGAGGGAGAATAGACACTGCTGGTGTTGCTCAGGTTTTGATCATTCGATGGCCCTTTGTTTTTGTCCATTCAATTGAATACACACTGCTGCTGATGCAAAATGTGTATGTTTTGCTAATACTTTTGAGTTTTTATTGCAATTAATGTGCAAAGGGGCTTGATTGGATTACAAGTTTTCGGAATGGCGGAGTCGACCCCAATCTACCTGAGCATTATTGCTTTTTTCTGTACCGTTGGAGCCATGGCTTTGGCCATTATGCACATCTACAGGCACCTCATGAATTACACTGAACCGACTTATCAGAGATACATTGTCCGCATCATCTTCATGGTCCCGGTGAGTACTTAATTTGAAGAAAAAACCAACTCTGAAATGCTACGTAAATGCATTGCCACATGAAGAATTGGGTTTGGTTAGTTGTTTTTACCTTTTAGGATTTGTTCAATGTATTTGAAAAGAAATTATATGAGAATATACTGAAAATGGTTTACGTGCTTTGTATTATCTGGCCATTTGATTTTCCAATCTGATAGTGTGATTGCATGCTTTCTTTCCTGATTAAGCCTGTTCTGGTCGTGCACACTATAGAATGGACAAAGTAAGGCCAGAAGAACAAAAAGTTTTGAAATTTGAAGATTGTGATAGAATCAGTGGAACGCTTGCATTCTTTGTTACTGTAATCTGTATTGATAGAAATTTCGCTTGTTTGGGTATTGGTTGAACATCAAGATATGCATTTCTTCGCGTTTGTTTTGTACGTAACCAATATGAAATTTGTTTTCCTTTACAGGTATATGCATTGATGTCGTTCTTATCCCTTGTTAATCCTGTGGGTTCAATCTACTTTAATTCCATTAGAGAAGTGTAAGTATGTCTTCATTTATTCAAATGTTTCACTGCACATATAATTGATAAGAATACTTTGTTTATCTTCTGGCCTTCTTTGCCTTTGTTTCCCATTTTAGATAAGAACATAGAAAGGGATAAAGTAAAGGAGGAAATTGTTTCCACCATTTTCCCCTTAAATTCCAGGTATAAGGGCAAACCTCTTGTCGAGAGAGAATCCTGTGAACCCAAGGGAAAATGTTCCTCCCATTTGTTTCTCTCTCTCTTTCTCACCCTCTTACTCGCTCATTCTCATCTGTTTATTACCCTCTAGGGCTCAAGTGTCAGTTTGTCTGATTATTGCAGGCACTATATTGTTTTATTCTCATGCTATTTTTTTTCCCATTCTCTTTCAGCTATGAAGCTTGGGTCATTTATAATTTTTTATCGCTGTGCTTGGCATGGGTTGGCGGCCCAGGATCTGTTGTTGTAAGTCTAAGCGGTAGGGTTCTAAAGCCTTCCGTGGTTCTGATGACATGTTGCCTCCCTCCCATACCCCTGGATGGGTGAGTACAATCTATGCTTAATCTACCAAGATGTTATCTGCAAGCCAGGAATTTGTGTTGTAAAAAGAATCACAAAATTCTGAATTACACGGGAACATCTTTGTCTATTTCAGTTATCTGGGTACTATTTCAAAATGTTTGTCGGTTTTCATTTGACTTGTGAATACCTTGTTTAAATTTACATGCATAAAATCAGGCTTCTCTACATAATAGGAAGATTCCGTGCATGACTAAGGAGATTTCTGGACAATATTGAGATTTTGTTATATAACAATATGTCATCGTATTATACGTATGAGATGATTGTTTGATAAACTCACATATATGAAACTGTTAATGCAGGCGCTTTATACGTAGGTGCAAACAAGGATGTTTGCAGTTTGTGATCCTGAAGCCTGTATTAGCTGTTGTTACACTCATACTTTATGCAAAGGGGAAATATGCAGATGGAAATTTCAGTCCAACACAGTCATACCTGTATCTCACTATTATCTACACCATCTCATACACAACAGCTCTCTATGCTCTGGCATTGTTTTACTTTGCCTGCAGAGATCTACTCCAGCCTTTCAATCCAGTTCCAAAGTTTATTATAATCAAATCTGTGGTTTTCCTCACTTATTGGCAGGTAAACGTTTTTCTCACTGTATTAGTCACAGTAATCTACTTATTGTTCAGTGTCTTGTGTATTTGCAATTTGCACTTGGTTGTTGATCACATTCTTATGCATGAAGAGCAGAAGATGATTTCTTCTAAAAGCAGTTTTTGAGTATGGATGGCATCTATTGCCACATTAATTTAAACAAACTATATGGGGCCAAACTTCCTTTAGGTTCACCAAAGGCTGCTTGAAAATGTGGAACTGTGAAATAGGTGCACATTAGTAGCAGGATGTGGATAAAAGTTGGTGCATATAACGTTGGATTATTCATATGATACTAACTTGTAACTGTGTATAAACATGTACCAAAGAAATAACTTTGTCGTTTATTCCTATTATTTCATAGAACAGAGTATTTTACATTCTTTGTCTGTTTCCCTTTCCTTTTTTTGTTGATAGTGAAGTCTAATTTTTTAACTTATTCAATGTTTCTGATTCTTATTGTCTGCCATTTAGGGTGTGTTGGTCTTCCTTGCTGCGAAATCTGGGTTAATAAAGAATGCAGAGAATGCTGCTCGGTACCAAGATTTCATAATATGTGTTGAGATGCTTATTGCTGCTATTGGTCATTTATATGCATTCCCTTACAAGGAGTATGCTGGTGCAAATATTGGCGGGCCTCGAGGTCTGACTGGAAGCCTCTCACATGCCGTAAAGTTGAATGACTTCTACCATGATACAGTCCACCAGGTGAGCGTTTCAAATTATTTTTTTCTGATATCCCCTTGCATAAGAGTTGTCTTTTAGCTTTGCTCAACTTTTCTGATGAGAATATTGAACTGTGTGCAGTTTGCCCCTACTTACCATGATTATGTACTCTACAACCCTAGTGAGGGTGACGAGGGAAAGAGGAAGTACCGGTCACGCACCTTTGTGCCAACCGGCCCAGAGATGGATACTGTCAGAAGAAACAAGAACATGTTTGGGAACAAGATAGATGACATACAGCTTTCAAGTCTTTCATCTTCTAGCTCAAGCACTCCGGATAGTTCTGGTCCAGTACTCGAGTCTGCGAGTTCAGATGCAATGAAGTCTTCCCTTCTTGTTGATACCTCAAATTCTGCATCAGTGCCGTATGACATGTCACTCATCGACTTAGACTTGAACAGTTACCCCGCGAAGGTTCCTTCAGCAAATGAAGGTGGCACTAGGTGACAACGATAATCTGTGGTAGACACGTATGAAGAATATTCTTACAAGGAAAACAGTTTTGAAATGGAAAGCTTCATTTGCTTAATAGTGTGGTGAAATTGGTGCTGGGTATACTCCCTTTTTCTCTCTGTGGTTTGATGCACTTTCGTCACTAATATCTTGCTTCCCACTGAGATTGTTTTCAATGTCTTGTTTTGTAGATATGGAAAATCTAATTGTCATACTTGCTAGGTCACAATAGGAAAATCGATTTGGTTTTTTTCGCATTTTTCGTTGCACAATGAAAGAGTTCTGTTGTCTGTTGGATGTCTTGGACTTGACATTGAAATATTATTCTGAACTGTAACATGGTACATGGTTCATGTTTATTCATTTTTTTACCTTCTTTCCGAGCAAATCCAACTTTATATTCCACCTCTCTTGATGTCTTAGAAGAAGAGTATTTATGTTGGACGAAAGGTTTGAAAAATCTTGTTGGGTAAATTGTAGCTATAGTTCCTTAATTTTAACTCAATTGGAGCAATAGTCCCTTAACTAAAAATCCGTTACCATTGGTCCCTCAACTCATCAAAACGTGTAGCTATGGTCCCTCAATTAAAAATATATTACCATTGGTTCCTCAACTTTAATTCAATTGGAGAAATGATTCCTTAATTTTAACCCAATTGTAGTAATGATCCTTCCAACATAACTCGTTTTGACAAAATTTTTGACGAAGTTGACGAAAAAGATCATAATTACACTTTGATGAGTTGATGGACCCTAATTATATAAATGGTTATTTCTACATAATTTATTTTGACAAATTTTTGACAAAATTGATGAAAATGACTATAGTTACACATTTTGAAAAGTTAAGGGACCAATGATAATGAATTTTTAGTTGAGGGACCATTGCTCCAATTTCATTAAAGTTGAAGAACCATTGCTACAATTTACTCAAATCTGTTGGATGCAGACCCATATAAACGCTTGTGCATTGAAAGATTGATTGAGGTGCTTATTCATGTACTTTGATGAGACAATGATGATGTTAGACTAATGTTAGTCTGGCAACAACTCCATGACTATCGGGTTTCTTTCGCTGCGAACGAAAGCGACGTGCTTCTGGATATATACTTTATAGATGGCTCTTGATTTGGTTTTTGCTGGATTGGTTTTGAATTTTGTCTTAAGTTTGCTGAGGTGGAACAGAAATTGTTTTTGATGACTTGTACAAGTAAAGTCCTCCCAATGACTCTTGGTGCATCTGATTTGAACTTTGAGGTGGTGTGATTGACAAGGGAGTTGCAAAAGAAGACTGTCTGAATCGCATGATCTACTTGTAAGTGCTGAACTTGTCAAGGTAGATAATGCAAAATGTATTGAGTTTGTTGAGACTAAAATGCTTAATCTCTCTTCGCTAATTGGTATTTGGGGAGTTGATCTATGTTCTAGAATCTAATTGGTATTTGGGCAGTTTTCTTATCTTACGCAAGTTACCTAAGCACCCTGGCTTATCAGTAATACCACTATGTTGCTGCTGTTTTAAGTCAAAACAACTCGAGGATTTCCAAAATACTTAAACAAACAATAGAATCTGATCGGAGTCTAATTGATGACTCGATTGAAACATTTTTTTAATCGGTGAAATCGAACATGAGACCTCAGGTGTAGATGCTAATGTTTTTAATTACTTGAACTACAAGCATATTGTGATGTGCGGTCAATGTGGGGTTTTGTTGATGGCCGTTCATTTTTCATTTTTCATGCAGTAAGAGTAGTTCGTATGGTTTTGATCAATTAAACTAACTCATAGGGCAGTGATTTACTTAGACACAACGAATTAAACCTAAGTAGAATCCCATCAAACATAAGCTACAATTCTATGATTGATCCTAGACTAACCTAAGAAGTTAAAAAGGATGTTCATGTAGGGTAAAAACATAAAATAAAAGTGGAAGAAACAAAGTCCAAGAAGAAAAGGCCGAGGGAAAAGCAAGACACAAAAGGCATGTGACCGTCCATCTAAAATGACCACTATCCACGTGTTAAAGCAAGATTACTATATTACAGAGAAATTTTTAGTTATGACGGGAACACGAATGATACATCACGTGTTTTTATGTAAGTGTTGAAAAATTTTAAATTTTAAATTATTAACCTTTTAACATACATAACCAACTATTTATATAAAGACACGTGATGTATCATCTCGTGTGACGGTTACACTGAAAAATCTCTATATAACACATGAGAGAGAGAGGAGGGGACTATAATTTTAGATAGAGAAGAAGAAGCAATGAGTCAGTACTTCGCTGTAGGTAAGTTTCTCTCCTAGCTTCTGCAAGCGCTCATGTGGCGGCGCAGTCGTCGCTTGCCTATTGCCTTCCTAAGCAAACGGCAAACCCAACTTATGACTTAACCCACTCAAGGTTCGTCGAATTTATACAATCTTAAGAGTCTCCCGCTAAACCGAACCTTTACTCTTCATCTTCAACCTCCAGATTTCATACCCCAAAAGGAAAAGACGACAAAGCCCTCTCCTCTCCCTCTCTCTCTCTCTCTCTCTCTCTCTCTCTCTCTCTCTCTCTCTCTCTCTCTGCGTCTCTGTTGTTTCTCTCCGGCTGAGTTCTCCTCCATGGCCGGCCTGTGGGGACAGAGCTTTCACCACGTGGGAACCGACCCGTCAATCAGCAGAAGCACCTCATTGGCTAGGAGTACTAGCAGTGGGTCCTACTACAACAGCTACATGGAGCAGGGAAGCAGCAACTACACGTTGATGGAGAAGAGGCAGCTTTTTCTCAGAAGCTACCAGTTCAGCAGGAAGAAGAGCCTGACGGAGAAGATAAAAGGGTCTTTTTGCAAAGTCAAGAGGGCGATAAGCCTGCGGCTGAGGTCGGCAAGGAAGCTCCGGAAATTGGTTTCTTTCAAGCTCAGATATGGCGTTTCTTACCGGAGAAGAAGACTCTGCCTTCTGCTGAATAATTACCGGCATACCCGCAAACGCGATAAGTCCTATTGCTTGTGGTAGGGAGTACTCGAAACTCGAGTCAATGTCTAATTCTTCTCTCTCCCTCTGTTTTCGGGTTTCTTGTACTCATTTTGTATCCATCTGCACTCGAAATTGAATATTTTCGGACTTTTTTTCTGCACCGACTGGGTCTGAATGAGCGCATGAGGCTAAAAGAGGAGTGCTAAAATTACTTAAGTCTTACAATTTCTTTTGTTTATATGTAATTTCAAAGAAAAAACAGTGGTGCTTAAACTTGAAAGCATTAGAATTTGTGGTATTAGATTCACACCCCACAATTGATCTTGCTTCCAAGAGTCTGAAAAAAAAAAAAAAGAGTTATATACATGATGAATTCCTGTTCCATTTATTTTGTGATACTAGTTGTTAATTTTAGTTAGGGTTTTTGCTCTCTACTCTTAAGGGTTTTGTTTTTAGGAAAACTAATGAAAATGGCTTGAAAACTTTGAGTTTTAATAATAAGGACAAAATAAAGGGTAAAATGAATAGTATCAGGTTTGACTTTTTAGTGTAAAAATGTGGTTTTTCGTTAAAGTGAATAGTACCGTGGGATTTTCGTTAAAACTCCTTATTTTGGAAGGGGGAGGAGAGAGATTTAGGAAAATGGTGAGTTATAGTATTTTTGGGTGATTTATATTTGTCTTAAAACTTGTCTATAGTGTGGTTAAACTGTATTTTTATATAGTTGAAATTGTTGATATTAGAGTTGTCGATTATCGATTGGTAAGATTGTCGATATATCACCATCACTAAAAAAATAAAAAATAAAAATAAAAAACTGTGTTTCTAATTGTTATGAGAATCCCGAAATAATAATTTGCATGATGAGATTGAGAATCTCAAAGTATAATGTAATGGAGGCCACCATCCGGCTTAGGGTTTGGTTTCTAGGTTACGCAGAGTTTGGGGTCGATTTTTGGAAGAGGTAAATGGAAACCGATGTGGAAATCTATCAAGTTCAAAGTTTGAGTACTTTGAGTCTCAAGGGAGCTGCAAACCCAAAGAAAAGTCAAGCAGTTCAAAGATCCAAGTTTGAATGTAAGAGATGAAGCAAAAAGTCAGTATTGTGGAACTGTGACTTTTGCACTTTGCATGCTGTTACAGTTGAAATTGATCACACAACTATATTGCTGTTACTTCTCTTCCTTTTTTTCTCTCTCTTAGTGGTTCGCTTTGATGGCAGGATTTTCTCTAGTGCGGGATAAATCTTGCACTACAATTACGGGTTGTGAGTAGCTGGTCGATCTTCCGCTCATATCTCGCGTTGGAGAACTTGTGTTAAGTAGCACTACAGGTCTACAATACAGTTTTGATTCATGGGGCATTGGTATTTCCGTCCGTCACCAAAAGTTATAGGTAGGATAATGAGACCAAATAAAAGAGTCAATAAAAACTACATGCCACTGAATTAAGTGTTCTATAAGTTAGACTGGCCGTCTTATTAAATTTCACCTTATCTGATTTAACTCTTTTTTACTACTACACATGTGGGTTAGGGGGGTCCTGCGTCTCTCCCTTGCACCATCGTTTAAGTCTTGTTTTATAAATCAGAGTAGTTTAGAACATAATAATGTTAGAGAGATCATATTTTGTAGACCGCATGATATAATGGTTGATAGTTAAATTTATTTTTTAAATCAGTACAAATAAAATCTAACCATCAGCCATGTAGTTTACAAAATATGTTCTAAACCCGTTTACTTTAAATCTAGTATTTTACTCCATTATAAATTAGGGGTGTGCTATCCACACACCCCTTTTTACTTCTCCAACACCCCTTGTTAATTTTTGTCCTTCTATCTTCTTTAATTCATTTGATCCGACGGTCGAAAATTAAAAAGATGTAAGAGAAGTAAAAAGAGATGTGTGGATATCACACCCCATAAATTACTACCAAAATAAAGTGGGATGGTGGAGCAAGCAGAAGGCTCTCGTCATTTATATAAATATAATCACATGCCTAATGGCTTCATATGGAATCAACGTCAAGGGATAGGTGGAAATCTATGCATATAAAAATGAAGGGGCAAGATTAATCAATATTTAGGTACATTCTGCAGTATCGGGACAGATGTATAAAAGGGTTTTCTTTGCTAAAGTACTCATCTTTAATTCAACTTTTTAATGGAATGGCTGGGAAGGAGGAAGAATAATCTTTCATTTCATGTGCTGACAGAGACAGATCCAATTACTTGGGATGAAAATTTAAGAGCGAGAGAAGAGAAACTTGGATAAGATAGTTTTCACATACGATGAGGATTTTCTGTTAAAATCGGACGCTACCAAAATACAAAATAGCATAATATGACAGTATGGTCGGATCAATCACGTAACCAAATTGCCTTACTCAAGTTTTCATGAACAACTCATCATCAAGATGTATGTAGTCAGTTGACATTTCACAAAAATTAGGCAAGAAAAGTATGCGTGGCTGTACAGATACAGCATTAGAGATGTTTAATCTAGTGTAAATTAATAGAATTTGATTAATTATTTCATACATTTGTCTAAAATTTACGGAAAAAAGGTGAATAACGTTTTGTTGCATGTGTTTGCTGATCAAGAAAAAATGGTTCCTTGAGAAATGGAGGATGAAATGGCAATCGCTGGATAAGAAACATGTACGATATATATTATACTAATGTTTTGGCTTCAAAAGTCAACCAGATTTAAAGAACTGACTGCATGGCAACGGTGACACAGAACTTTTTGGGTACTTTGAAGTATTGGATATTCAAGTATTTTAATTGTTAAACTTTTATTTTAAAATATAAAAATTAAATTTAACGGTTAAAACATCTTACTTTGGAGCACCTAAATTTTTTTACGCATATACTTGCTAATAAAAATAAATAAAATGAGATCGTGTTGAAAACTTTGTTTATAATTATTCTAGATTGGATCTAACCAAACTGCAATGGTAAGAGGAAAACTTTGTTTAACATTTGCCATGGGGCAGATTTTGTAGTAATCATAGGGGTAGGCTATAATTTTCTGTTTTTCATATATTATGTGCGAATGACTGACTAGACTTTCTTGAGTATTTTGGAATATCCAATATTTTGAGTGCTTTAATTGTTAAATCTTTATTTTAAAATTAACACTAAGTTTTTAGTTTTTCAAAAACACGCACGTCCCGTTGCAACGGTAACCACAGTTTAAGGTTGGTTCCATCCTTGAGATAATTGAATAGATTAATTCAGGCTATCAACCTAAAAGCTAGAACATGATAGAAATTAGAAAGCTTTCACTTTGGGGTGAATAGTTTTTGCCAAGTGCCTAATTGTTTGCTCATCTAAAATGTGCGCAACTAAAATTCGAGGAAAGAAGTGTTTGATTGGTTTCAAGGATCATGTGATTAGATGCTGAGGCAGAACTTATCACTTTTCTTTGTGCTTTCTTAGAGCACTTTCACCTATTTTGCCTATGCAAGAGCAGGCCAACAACAGTTAATATTCACTATGAAAAGTAATTGTCTTTGTGCAACTCTAGCCGTTTATCATTGCCATGATGATTACCATTCATATATATAGCTAGTCTTATCCTCTACATGTCGTTATCGCCTTAGATTTCGGCTGAGATTTTAAACCATTTTCATCGCATCAAGTGTCAATATCCATTAATAATATCCAATCAAATTTTTTGTAAGATTTTCGACCATTCACGTTGCCCCCACATGTCCTTATTCAATCTTTTAATTTCCCCATATTTCTTCATAAAAACCCTTCAACCCACCAAATGTACACACACCAATCACCTCTATCCTCCGTACTCATCTCCATTCATAGATTTTTTAAAAGGAAAACTAATGAAAAGAGCTTGAAAACTTTGAGTTTTAATGATAAGGACAAAATAAAGGGTAAAGTGAATAGTACCAGGATTGACTTTTTAGTGTTAAAATGTGGTTTTTCGTTAAAGTGAATAGTACCAGGATTGACTTTTTAGTGTTAAAATGTGGTTTTTCGTTAAAGTGAACAGTACCAGGTGCTTTTCGTTAAAGTTCCATTTAAAATGGAGTTTTAACAAAACACTCCTGGTGTAGTTCACTTTTAACGTTAATGACATTTTTACTCTAAAAAGTCATTCCTGGTACTATTCACTTACAACACATTTTTGTCATTTTGATTAAAACTCAAAGTTTTCAATCCATTTTTATTAGTTTTTCTTTTTTTTTAAAAGATAGTTCTTTCAACAATATCTAACATGAGGAGATTGCTAAAGAGCCAAGAGCAAGAAATTGGATTCGCCAGAGGACCGAGGGAGAGGTCGTGGAGAAGTGTTCGGAGGATGGTTATAGTCCTTGCTGCAGATCCTTCCCTTAAACTATCTTGTGATAATTTCAGATAATCATAAAATTCTTAGGATCCTTCCCTTAATTTCTGTCAAATTTGAGCCAAGGAATTGATGGCCCAACCAAATTTTGGGATGTTCATACAACCTGAACCAGCCTCTCTCAGTAGGCGCAAAATGCAATAGGATCC
Organism: Malus fusca; assembly: GCA_035220775.1. NCBI lineage: Eukaryota > Viridiplantae > Streptophyta > Magnoliopsida > Rosales > Rosaceae > Malus > Malus fusca. The sequence continues at coordinate 26,227,342 of CM069062.1, forward strand.
AGGTTTCCAAGCCAGCCCAAAATAAAGTGCGCATAAATGCTAAATAACCTTCATAGAGCTCGTTTAGAAATGTTTTTAAAATGATTGAAAATGCTTGTAAAGAAATTGATTTTGGAAGAAGCAATATATATGTGCTTCTTGTAGGAAGTACTTAAAGTGTTTTCCAGAATTCACTTGGATTTTTACTAAGAATTGGTTTAAAAAATATTTTCACCAAAAGCGTTTTCAATAATTTTAAAAGCACTTCTAAACGAGTTTTTAATTAAAGAAAAGCTGCCAATTCCCACCCACTTATTTTCTTCAATTTTGGACTGATTAGACCAACAGATCATAGCCTTGACTAGATTATGGACTCATTAGTGTAAGATAATTAAACAAAACATCTAAATCAGCTTTTACTTAAATATCACAACTGCAAACCTCACTTTATTTGGCAAATGATTGGTTTTGATTTGCAACCCTAACATGGACATCAATCATTTGCACATGCCACTAATATTCCCAATTCTTCTGCTGCATTAATAAACTCAAGGGAGCAAGAGAGAGCTGCACTGAGGTGGTTATGTATTTGGTGGTAGCCATGTGTTTAAATGCAGAGTATACTGAGCTAGAATATGAATGGCAACCAATGTGTCATAGGGAATCTCAATGTTGCAGTGTATTCAACCTCAACCTCTTTCTATTTTTATTTGTTGACTAACCGACCAGTGCCGACTCACAACTAAATCTGATTCAACGTTAATATTGTCTCCAACTTAATCGTGGAGTTCAAATATTTAGGGTGAGACTATGCACAGTGGTCCCATTGAGGTGGAAGTTCATGATTTATGACGATCTACACAAACCAGTGTGGACTTATTAATGAGTTTGATTGAGTACTGATATAATTCCCAACTTAACCTCAGATCCAATACCAAGTGCGTAACTGCGCCTATTGAACCCAAGTGCGTAACTGCGCCTATAGTTTGACTCATTACTGAATCTAATTCAACACTGGTATTATCTATAACTTAACTGTCCAAGTTGAATGTTATTGTGAAATTACACCCAATGAACCAATCAAAGTGTAAATCCATGATTTGTATCGAGCCCCACAACCCCAACAACCACTAAATGTTTAAAAAGACATTAAAACAAGATTCTGTATCTCCATTTAACCCCCACTAGCTCTTCCCCTTTATATAAGGCACACGAGTACTAGAAATCCTATAACAATCTCACCCTTTTATACATATACATCGCTCTATCTTCCTTGTCCCTCTCAGTGCTGATGGGTTTCCAAGACATTGTTGGGGGAAGGCTGGGATGCAACTATGAAAAGCTAACCAAGAGCAATGAGAAGGTGGGAAGGCCAGGAAGGCAACAATGGGTGAAGAAAATGAATGGAAGGCTAAAGGGTTTTCGGTTATCGCGTTCTCGGAAGCTTACTCTGAAGATTTTTTCTGTGGTTGTATGGACAAGCAGGCTTGCAAGGATATGCAGTGACACTGTGAACAGAATGAAGGTTGATGGAGCTTATCCAACTATTATCTTCTCCACTCAATGGGGGCTTCCAGTTCTATCTCATCCTTCTGTTAGGAGCTGCAGCATCAAATATTGCAGCCCTAATATTGCATCAATTAGGAACTGTATCAAATAGCATGATGCCTTCATTGATGTTATTTTATATCTCTATCTCAATTTATAAAAAATTTCTTATTTGTTTCTCACATAATTAAACTTCTACCCTCCAATTAAGTAAACAGAATTTGCCGTAGCTGAATTGAGCATTGTGCACAATTGTCCTACAAATCTTCCATTTGATGTGGAGGAATTTTTGCGTAATCTTTTGTTGCCTCGAATTGAATTGGACTGGATAACTCACTATATTAATTAAGATAAGTTGAAGGAAGAAACGAAGAAATTTTGTCCAACTTGAAGGTAGAAGATGAATTACTTATGAAGGAAACTAATCGTTTTTAATCTCCACAAAATGGTAAGCTTAGAAGAATACGTTTCTTTCACGTCTGTTTTTCCACTTCCAACTTTATGTTACACATGAAGAATAGGTATCAGGGAATTTCCGGGTAATTTTGTTTATAATCAGTAAAATGTTACAATATTCCCAATATATAAATAACATTTATGCTAATGAGATTATCAACATATTTTCATAAGAATTACACAACTGAAAATATATAAAAAGCACCAATATAACAATTACAGATAAAGGCAAAGGTGGACTTTGAATATGACAGGAACAGACTATATATATGTTAAAAGAAGATGACACATGCAACCTAATTGGCCCCTTTAATTATGTGATCTCTTTCTTATAGTTATTACAATTTTAGGTGGCACTTATGGAGATAGCATACGAGAGAGATGAACTTCCATGCACCTATACGATGTCATGGTTTTCTAAACTAATTACGCATTGTTTTGTAAAAAAGTTAAAACAAGAAGTAAATTTCAGATACGACATATACAGCATCCCAAGCATATGTAAGCTTCTCTCCTACTTCTAATGCACAAGACTACAATCAGCACTGGAATTTGGAGGGAGTCCAGTCCACCAAAGCTACCTGCTTTTAGGTGCAAAGCCAGGGATGAACAGAAAATAACTCTTTGAGGCTGAAATTTGGGATGAGAAAGTGCCTTGCCACGTCCAACTTTGATCCCATCTTATTCTGCCCCTTCTTCACCAGCCGCCATAGTCGCGGCGGCGTAAGGCTTTCCTCACACGTCTCCGGCTCCTCCTTAATAGTTGCTAGCTTGCTCTTGAGTATTTCCTCTATGTCCTTACAGGAGTCTGTCCGGAAATATTTCCGACTCATGCACGGCACTGCCCGCCACATTTTTCGATATGCCCTCCTCATTTCAAGTCGAGTTCATCACCTATAACCCTCCGTTTGGACGAGGAAAGTAAACTTGGACCATAAACAATGCTCTTCTCCTCGCCTATATATAAAGAGAGAAACAGATGTAGGGTGTGATAAGAGGGAGGGAAGGTTTAAGAAAGTGGGTTAGGGTTGCAGTATTAGTTGGAAAGCTAGGAAATGGAAAGGGGAGGGAGCAAAAGGTATAACCTTCCCTCTCTTTACAGCGATGATTCAATCACACTGGTCAGCTTTTGTTTGATAATCTTTTTAAACCTGCCAAGCTTTTATTCTTTTTGAATCATCATGAAATATGTTTTCCACTTTTGAAGTTTATACATATCTGGGCAAAAGGATCGATGCATGGGGTCTCGACATGTCTGTTACGTACAACTTTCATGGTTTCCTGGAATTATCATACTGTTAACTGATGTTGCCCCTTGCAAATAATAATGATAGAGAGTAGAGACTCTTATATCTCTATTAGCCCTCATGCTAGTATGCTCGTTCCCTTGCATCAGAGATCGAATTGTATATCTCAATGCTAGTTGACCATGATAGTTTGCTCATTACCTTATATAGAGGTCAAATTTTCTTCTTTATAAATTAGAGTAGTTTAACATATCGCGTTTGAAATGTATACACACTCCACTGCAGGAAAATTAATAAGTAGTTCATAATAAAATTGCTTTATTAATTCAAGGATGTGCTGTTCTCGATTAATATTGTTTTAGAAAATTGAGAAGCCCTTTGCCATGATTTCATTGACCATGATTTGCAGGTGAGAATGGCTCCATGTTTTTCCCTATCCCTCCAGTTTAGACTCTTTTTTCCCTGATATTCCTCTTCCAGTTTTTATTTTATTTCAGCTTTACTCCTTATTGTTTTTCTTATTAATTATAATTTCATGTCAGACTCCAAGTCATCTAGTGATTAAAGATCTCCACATCACTCTTAATCAGAACTCTTAGATGTTATAAAATCTAAAAATTTAAATAAAGTGCAAAAACGTTTGTTAAAATATTTGTCCTTTGATTGAAGTCATGGTTTATCCTTTGATTGCATAATTTCCATACCAAAGTGGACTCACATAATTTTCATACCAATCTTCCATCCTATAAAATACACCATGTTATTGAGGACACACGATTTCAAGCACTCATCTAATTTTGTCCAACTGTTATGCCTCAAGGCTGACCAAAAGTCTTTTATAGTCCTGCACTAAAAAAAAGAGAAATGTTAAGGAGACACTTTTAAAATGAAACTTTCTATAAATTCTCTTTTACCTTGTAGTTTAACATTAATTTTCATGCCAACATCATAAAACATTGTGCCAAAAACATGAGGCGACAGACAGTCCATAGAACGTCCCACTTTTGAGAGCGAGTCTCCTTAGCATTTCTTCTAAAAAAAACATAGGGAGGATCCAAATCTAGCTCACTAGAGGCTCGCCAATTTAAGGCTAATTTGACAAGTGTTTTTAAATAACTGAAAGCATTTTTAAATAACTGAAAGCGGTTACCAAGAAATTTGGCAATCCCCATACGTGTTTGGGAAAAGATGGATCCTCGCCGGATCCTCTTTGTGAGGATCCCAGGGATCCTTTAATCCTGTCATTTCATCGTATATCATGAGGTCATAAATTATTTTAAATTATATTATTTAAAATTGAACACAAACAACACCTGACGAAAACTAATCGCACGATGTACGATGAACGAACATGATTAAAGGATCCCCGAAATCCTCACAAAAAGGATCCGAGGATCCTATCTCGCTTGGGACATTAATCAATATAAAAATTAAAAACTAATCACGCTCAAAAGTCTGTCATGATATGTTTCACGCAATTGATTGTCACCATTAATTCATATTGGGTAAATTACATTTTACCCCCTTAGATTTGGGGTCGATTTCTGACACACCCCGACCCTGAAAGTCCACTAGGACTCCGAATCGAGCTGTGTTGGCCGACACCTGGAGGGTGACGAAGCCATAGAATGTGATAATGTGTAAAATGTGAATACATTTTAAACTTAAAAGTGCCTATATACACAATTACGCGGTGAGCGGGTAAGGGCCCGTTTCACGCGTGATACAGAGTATAAGTAAAGTACAGTAAGGTAAGATAATGATTATACCATCATAAGGAGCCACTTGAACTGGGAGTGCCACGAGTCCTCGTCGATACGGAAGCTTGCTACTAGAACCTGGAGGGTGCAAAAATAGAAAGAGTGAGTGGTCAAAACAAAGATTTTTAAAATCATTTCCATTATCAAAGGTAGTAACTCCTCGCCGTAAAACCTGTATAGTTTCCAGCATATCATACTACGTAGAAGTATGAAATCAAAAGTATACTAACAGTAAACCCAGAAGTATACCACTACCCAGCATCTTATTAGCAATGTAAATAATCATGTGCTTAATAAACCATACTAACACGCAGTCGGAATCACCTATGGTGACCTGTACAACTGTACCCATATCTCATCAATCAATGCTAGCATATAAGTCGGAGTCACCTCTAGTGACCTGTACGACTTATCTATATCTTATCACATATCTCATCAATCAATGCTAGCATATAAGTCGGAGTCACCTCTAGTAACATGTACGACTTATCCATAACTCATCACATATCTCATCAGTCAATGCTAGCATATAAATCGGAGTCACCTCTAGTAACCTATACGACTTATCCATAACTCATCACATACCTCATCAGTCAATGCTAGCATATAAGTCGGAGTAATCTCTAGTGACCTGTACGACTTATCCATAGCTCAATAACTATACATGCACATGAGTCGGAACCACCTAAAGTGGTCTGTACGACAGGACTGGTGTAATTAAATACGCTCAAGTGCTACGATCACGTGAAGACTGTGTGAATAATCGCGGGTCACCTACGAGTCGGAACCACCTATAGTGGTCTGTACGACAGGACTGTGCACCTACCTTGGATCCAAGGTGAGCGTAAGGTGCAAGAGGTGAACATAACGTGAAGGATTGTGCCCTGGCCACGGGTGGGAGCACTAACACCGGGGTGCAGGTTTATGAGCTCTAATATATCTCAACACAATCATGCTCACTACCATCACTATCATCAACATGTACTCACCTGAAGCTTACCTGGGCGTCCGTGGTGTCATTTAGCACTTCAAAACATTCACAATAATTAGGTTCAGTTATTATACATATGAATATGTCATGATGCAATCTAAACTCAAACATTTCATAATATTCCCAAAATATATAATACGACGTAAAAATTACAATCAATAACGCCTACTCCCAAACTGTTTACTTTTTAGAGTAATCATCGGTGATAAGCCCAACTAGACACTAGTCTAATCAACTATCATTACTTACGTTTCCTTACTTCAATTTCTTGATTCTTCATACATTGTTTTATAACCAACAATTAACCACTAAAACATAAGGTTAAATCTCACATTTTGCACCAATCTCCCTCACATTGCTCAATTCCCCAAACAAGGCTATTGTCTCAATTATTTAGTCTCATTTATTTTATTTTATGGCTGCATCTAACGTCTTGTCAGACTGCCTACGTACCCTAAACAAGGATAAAGCATTTCGTAGTTCACAATAATTATTTGTAGGTGACATGCACAAATCAATTTAGAAACGTTTGTGCAACTATCAATTATATACATATGATAAGAAGGAAAAGATCCACTCACCTGGAGTCCACGCTAAGATTCACTTACACGCACATCGAGGCGTCCCGAACGATTGACGCCTATAACAATTATCAATTCACATCTCAGAATTCTTATCAATAAAATACGTAATTCATATAAGGCACATCCACAAGGACATTCTAAAATAGTTTGAGGCTCATTGACCACAAGTCAACCGTCGATTAAAGATCGACGGTATGGTCTAAAACGCTGTATAACTCGATCCGGAAGATCTGCATATCAGATTTCCAATCTGAAACTTCCAAAGATACACATTATACTTCTAGAATAACATACTAAAATTTCACTACGATCCAACGGTCGGATCTCCGCCAATTGTCCAAATTCAAGTGGTGGTTAACGTTTTATTTTATTAACTTACGAAGCCAATTCGGAAAGATTTGTGCATCAGATTCCCCATCCATAAGTTCCTGCATTCTTCAAATATTACGTATTACAATGTATCAAGGTTTGGTGACGATCCAACGGTCAGATCGTCGATTCATATAAATACTTATTAATGTATCATAGAGAGCTTAGGTTCCAATGATCAACCTACGTCATTCAATATCAAAACTGAATTCCCGACATTTAACATAGCCTAAAAATATCATTGGCGGCCCACTGGCCATGCACCGCCGCACACCCCGTCGTGGGTGGCGGTCGGCCGCCCCGACTTGCCGGAAAATCCAACTATTTCCAAAAATTACCAAATTTCACAGAAATGAAGATCTCAATGAGTAGAGCAAGTTTTATACCTGTGGCCAAGTCCAATTTGGCCAGAAAATGCCTCAATTTTTGCTAAACCGTACGAAACCCTAGAATTAGGTGTGATTCGATTCGACCTCCAAACTTGCTCTGACGCCTCCACCACTGCTTGGGCTTTGTTCCTGGGTTCTAGGGGAATGTTTTGGTAGTGGTAACTAAAGGAAAACGTTTCACAATTGATGGATGATGCGAATTTAAGTTAACGCACAAATTAAACCTTATTTGTGACAATTGTAGTAATGATGTAAGTAGGGATCGTTCTAACCGGGGATTAACTAGGGATGCTAACCAAAGTAAAATTAAATTAAAAACGTAAAAACAAAATTTAAAACACTAAACTAGACTCAAAACACTTAACTAGAATCACTCAAAATAAAACTAACAAATAAACTAAAACAAATCAAAAGACTCAAAATAATTCAAGACTCTAGAAAACACAAACTAAATTGATTTCTAACAAATCTAGCACTTTAAAATAAATGGAGGATTGAGTTTTGATGAAAAGTAAATTAAACTTAAATAAATTACAGAATTGACAAAAACATGAAATTAAGGTGAATGGATGGGCGACGGACTGGCTAGAGGATTCTTCTCCACACATGACACATATGCAACCTAAATTGATTTTCAGTTGTTCTTTCAATAAATTGTAAATCTCAACGCCCCAGATTAATTAGGTACGCTTAAATTAACCCTCAGATTTTCCTAATGTCATTGAATTGGATGATTGCATACAACAACTCAAAGCATTCCCCACAAGTTCCCTACATGAATTGCATAATAGAGATACAAGCAAGAATCATTAAGTTCTATGAAAATCATAAGCATTGACGAAGCACTTGTAACTATGAATTGCATGAAACTTATGCCAAGAATTTACTTAACACGATTGTGGATAGCAGCCTCCACTACTCTTGAATATAAGTTCATAACGATTAGGTGAAATTCACTTATATTCTAGCATCAAATTCATGCATGTAAATTAAGTATGCATTCTTAATCGACATACACAAATAAGTTATCAATCAAACAGTTAAGCAAATTAAATTCACAACTCAGAAATCACAACTGAAGGTAATCAATTCATATTACAAATATATCCATGGCTTTGAATTAACCTCTAGCCAAACAGAAATTAATTACACATGTTTAATATAATTGAAAAGCAAATTAAATTAAACATGAGTTTAAGAAAAATAAAACCAATTGAGGATGCGCAAGGATCTGTGCTTCTGTCTAAGTGCCTGAGCAGCTTTCTTTCTTTCGTTTGCTACTGCCTTCTCCGCATCTCTGACTTCTCGCAGCTTCTCTTCTTTTCTTTGCTGCCCGTGAAGAGCAGCTCCCCAAGTCAGCACTGTCGTCCTCACCCTTCAGTCATCTCTCTCCTCTCGCTGCCCCAAGTCAGCGCATCTGTCCGTCCCGAGTCTCTGTCTTCCTCTCTCCAGTCCCGACCTGCCCGTCTCTCCTGCTTGACCTCTGTCACTGTCGTGCTCTCCCAGCTGCCAGCACGTCAGTCCTCCCTGCTCTCTCACGTCTCCTCGCTGCCTCAAGGCAGCCCCCCCGCGCGCACGTCCTCACAGTTCCGTGTTCTCCCCCAGCTGCCAAAGGCAGCCTACTCCCCGAGGCTATCTTCTCTCGCTGCCCGTGGAGAGCAGCTCCCTGCTCCCTGCTGACCTTCTTCTGCCCGAGGCCCTAGGGCCTGTCCTACTCCGCTCTAACCTCTCTATTCTTTCTTATTCCTGTTCTTCTCTTTTTTTTTCCTTTTTTTTCCGCTGCCTCCCCACGTTAGTCTTTCCTCTTTCCCCGTCTGTCAACCCTCTCTTTTCCATCATGCACCCCCACGTTCTCCGTTTCCACCAACTTATCCCCTGTATGCTGCCAGCTGCAAAGGCAGCTTTGGTTTCCTTTTTATTTCTTTATTCCCACGGTTTTCCTGGTTGGTTTCGTCTTTCCAGCTGCCAAGGGCAGCTTTCCTTATTATTTCAATGTCAGCCGTGCTCCCGCATGCACAGTCCCTTCCCACTTTGCCTTCATAGCATCCTAGTAAATTTGCATCAATTGATAAAAACATAATTCTCCTTTATTCTCTGTGCATGTGATCTATCATGCAAGCATGTACGCACAAACATATATTAACGGTGACACCCTTGGAACAAACAAAATTATGCTCACGCCACTCCTATTATTATTTTCTGCTTTCAAACAAAAGGGACAGTGACAATGCAGTTAACAAATTTATTAACCAGATAGAGTGGGTAAGGTTGTTTTAGCGAATTTATTACTTAAAACCTCACTAGTGCTATTTTTATTTTCTCAGCTAGATAAATTCTATAAAACACAAAAACAAAGTAAATAGCACAAAAATATGAGGAAATAACTAAGAAAAGACAAGAGAATTTGATGTAAAATATATATAAATATGAGCTTATCAATGGATTTCGAGCAATGTTCCTCGCAGCACCCATGAGGTGTTCTTCTTGAAATCTCCACCATTTCATGCAAATTTTGGCTAGAATCGAATGTTGGGATATGGTGATGAGGTTTGGTGGTGTTAATGGGCTTCAATTTCGCCGGAGAACCGACGGAAATGGCATCGGAAAGCATAAAGAAACGGGTCGAAGGTTGGGTTCCCGGTTTCAGGGATTCGGTGTCCATCCCTTCTTCCTCCTTTCTCTCCTGGAACTCATCTCTCCTCATCCCATTGGGCAGTTCTTTCATCTTCTTCTCCTGATTGGGCAAAAGCCCTTTCTTTCCTTTCCTTCAATTGGGCAGCAGCCCTCCCTTTGTTCTCTTCTCCGGTTCTCCCTCTTCTTCCTCCCCATGGACCCCTTAATAATAAATATAATAATAAAGATGATATGAAATAAATGAAATAATAATTAACAATCCTTACCAATATACTTTTGGAATACAGTACGGTAATAGTTCATACGCATCACGAACTAGCGATCAACGAAAATCAATACCCTCGCCACTAGGGTACTCTCGTAAATTCTCATTTTAAAATTATAAAATAATAAAATTTGGGATGGGTTGTCACAATTTCAATTCCTTACAACATATTTAAAACATTTCAATTTCATACATTTACTTATCATTTTATTTCAATTTCATACATCCATTAGAAAATCCGTTAAGTAAACCGTTAAGTGATGACGTGGCAAATATGAGATCCACATTTGTGTTGATGTGGCTGCCAAATTTATGCCACATGGCAACAATAATTTTTTAATGCATTTAAAAATAATTAATTAAAGAAAAGTACCAAAAAACAAAAAAACAAAGCAAAACCCTTCTTCGTTGACCTCCACCGTTTCCTTCCCTTCTCCGAATCAGCTGCTAGAATCGACCATACATCCAGCGCTCCCATTTCTGTACGAACCAACCTTGCAAATCAGCTACTCCACTTCTCCGTTCACTCCTCTTTGATTCAATTATACATCTTCCATTTGTGCTAAAGAAGCCCTCTCTTCGTACTCCTCTCGCATCGAATCACTCAACAAACCCGATCTGGTTTCTCTTTGACAATTTTTACAGCTGCCAGCTCCCTCATCTTCTCTCCTCCGCCACCGAAACCCTAACCCATTAATCACCAGCTTTCAACTTTCTTGTCTCATGTGACAAGGTGTCGCCTTTCATGTCCGACGAGGTGGGGTTTTGGGATGTTGATTTTTGTGTTTGTTGCTTTTGATTTCAGTAATTTTTTTTGTATAATTTTGAAATTGATTGCTGTGTTTGGAATGGTGAAAAGCTATGGTTGCACCTTTGGGAAAATCCAAAGACTATTAAGCAGTACCTATTATTTGCAAATAAAATGAAGATCTGGAGTTGGAGAAGGAAAGGAGGCAATGGAGGTCCACGGAGAAGAAGGGCCCTTTTTTTCGATTCCCACCTTGACCCATCTCGCCCCTCTGAGCATTCTCGATTCTAACCCCATTAGCACCACTGTGGTCCGATTAGAGCCTTGCACCACCGCTGTGGCGATGTGAGGAATGCCGAGGAGATTAGAGAGCCGGCTGGTGTATGTGCCTTTTCCGACGCCCGGCGAGCCAAGGAAGACCCACTGCAGCTGCGGTCCTTGGGATCCTTGCCGGCGAGATTGGGTGTGGACCCCAAGCGTGGGTTGTAAGGCGAGGCGCCGTGAGATGTGGTCTCAGTGGTGGCGCCTAAGTACAGGCACCGGCTTTTGCGGGAGACGAAGGAGAATGAAGGCTTTGATAGGCGAGTTAGGGCTTGAGGGGGTTGCAGGGGAGGTGGGGGTGGGGTGGGGTGGGGGGTTGCGGGGGAGGTGGGGGTGGGGTGGGATGGGATGGGAGGGGAGGTGAAGAGAGTGGAGGAGAGGGAGGTGGTCGGGGGAATGGATTTCTGGGTTTCAGTTTTTTTTTGTTTTAAAGGGTAAATTATTATAATATTTTTAATGTATAAATTTTTTTTTGCCCCGTGACACAAATTTGATAGTCACGTCAGTTCTTAATGGATCAATGGATGGAAAATGTAACAGATGTATTATATTGAAATAAAATAGTATTTGAGGTATGAAAGTGAAATATTTTGAAGATATTGTATGAGGTTGCAATAGATCTCAAACCTGAGATGGTAAAGTGTAATTTATCTTTTCATATTTTATAAAATAATGATAGACTTAAAAGTGTATACTCCTTCGGATATCTCTTACCTCCATATCAAAACTTTTGGTAAGCTAATTGATTCAATCATAGTAGGAGAATGAAAGCTCAAGTTGCAATGTAAGTTATTATCTTCTGACAACACTCACATAAAAAACTAGAAACCGAGAGGATTAATTTGAGAGTAAAAGGCTTGAACTGGAAGAAAGGTTGTTCTATAAAATGTAGCATAAAGGTAGAAGACAAGTACACTCATCTCACGTTACAAAAAGACTTTAAAGCTTTGCAGCCTACATTTTTCAAAATTCTTTTATAATTCGACACCTTTGCAAGTGCATTTATGTTTACAGCTTTGCTACATTGCATGTGGTATCGATTTCTAGTATTAAAACTTCATTTCAAAGCACTTCAACCACTACCAAGAGCTTGCTTGATTGCTTGTATTTCTCATTTCTATTCAAGTTATTACTTTGTTGTTGAATATTTGATAAGTATTTAACTCCATTTCTTTTCTATTGATTAATTTTTATATAGTTTGTCATATATTCTATAGTTATATTTATATGAGAATTGCAGACTGAGTTGAATCAAAGGTCCAATCAGTTTATGGTTATCATTTAACATACACAAAGAAAATATTTGAAGTCCTTTAATTAACAAGGGATAGAAAAGAACGTAACATAGATTCTTAACCCTCTATGACACATTTTCTTGATTAAAAGCTCAATTTACTTGTGGCTTAAGTTTACAGTCTAACAATAACATCATTTAATCTCTTACCGTATTATCCAAGGACACGTCTGGCATAACTCATTTACAAAAGCTTGTTGCCTACTCAAGGCCGTTTAATTTCTTTCTTATACACTAATAAATGCAAGCCACGTCCGAAATGAACACGATACCATATCTCAAAGCACATTTCGTAAAACATGTGAATCGAAAAAGACTAAAAGAGTATAAATGAATACAAAAACAGGTCCAAAATGAGCGTAAAAAGACTTTTTCTTTTTCTCTATTAATTTAATTATAAAGAAATCCCTTCCTTCTAATCCACCAAGTCTGGAGATTCAGATCGTTGAAATTTGATCCAACGGCTAACATTATTATAACTTTTAAAGTGGGCCCCTGTTTGTGGCCGTTGGATCAAATTTCAACGGCCTAGATCTCAAAACTTGGTGGATTAGGAGGAAGGGATCCGAAGAGGATCCCCTTCCAATTTAATTGAAGCTTTAGAAGACTTGAGAAGGATTAGGCTTTTAGCTTAAAACTAAACTAATCAATGTCATATAAAACATGTAATACCAGTACGAAAAAATTTTAATGTGTCAAAAACATACAACAAATGATATAATAGAGTAGTTGAATACTTTGAATTTTTTTTCAATCAGTGTGTCGGATTGTGTTACTAAAAATTTCTCCCCATACTGATCCCCCCAGTTGCCTCCAAATGCCATTAACCCACCAGAAAACCACCACGTGTCCTCTTGCTTTAAGATGAATTATGTGGTCATAATTTGGAATGGCAGATATGTAAAGAACGTTTTAAAATTTTGAAATACGCTATTTGAGAGTTCTTGTGGGTCGGGACTTGAGAACCGAATTTTATTCCTACAACATTGGCGGAGAAATCTCTAACTTCTGTCCGTTCTTCAAGAAAATCTGAAAATCCTATTCGAATTCTCATCTGGGTAGTCGCCATTTCCTCTTCGGGTCCAACCCTTTTGATCGATTTTCAAAACTTTGATGAAATTATTGGTACTTTTTGGAGTTTGTTTTTGGTGAAAAGCATCGAAATTGATACACAAAATTGATGTCTTTGGTTGAAAAGGAGATATCAAGCGTTGTCGGCGGCAGTGGCGGTGGTTGTGTGGTGGGCGATGATGGCGACGATGATGACGAAGAATGCGGCGGCAGTGGTAGTGGTAGTGGTAGTGGTGGGTCCAACGGAAGATGCAGATGCAGTGAGGAGAAGGCAAAGAAGCAGAGAGGGTTTAGTGCTGGTGGGTTGTCGAGAAATTTCGGAAGGGCCAAGCAGGTGGTCCTTCATCCGTTTGGAAGATCCAAAAAGCAGCTTCCCAGAAAAGCTAGGGGTTCTGCTTCTGGAGCTTCTTCTTTGGCGTCTTCTTGTGCTTTTTCTTCAGGTAAGATGTTTGGAGGAGGTGGCGGTAACGGCGGTGGTAATAAAAGTTGTTACTTTTGTTTCAGGCAACCCCCAACTTTGGACTCTCCAATGGGTTCTCAAACCAGCGACCCTGAGCACCCAAATTTCACCTTTGGGATGTTGAGAGCTTTTGTGGAGAGCAATGAATTTTATTCCAAAGATTGCAATCCCCACTTAGATATTGATGTTTCCCCATATTAAATGGATTGAATTTGAAGGATATTATTATCAATTTCTGCACTTTTTTGGTGTTTTTGTTGTGTGGAAGTGATGGTCATTGACAATTTTCTCGAAACGAATTGAAGGGGTTGTGGAATTTTGGTGTTGATGACAAGGGTGATTGGATTTTTTGAAATTAAAAGCTTTTAATCTTGTTGTCATGATAGTTTACGCGCATTTTGGGCGGTTTTGATAGTGCACATTGGTTTTAAGAATATATGCTTTAGGACAGCTTCAAGACAGTAGATGGAGAAGTCAAGCTTTGATTTGATTTCAAGAACATATTCTTCTCATTCTATGCTATGATTCATAAATCTAAGCCCTTCGTACATATGAGAAACCGCATTCATCTTGCTCTCTTCCTGAAGCTAATTCTGGGTGCAAGGAGGAGGTGCTGCACGACGGTATCAGGGTGCACATTTGAAGGACGAGGAGTGTATTTTTGATCAACTGTAGGAATGGAAAAGGTTGAAACCTATGAATTCTTTGAATTTGTAATTTTTCATTCGTACATTGTGTTTTTATGTGGTATTTTTTTCCTGATATTGTGTGTAGATTGTAGAATGTAAAGTTTAAAACTTTGTCAATTCAATGACTGAGTCCGTGGGTGCCTCATTGACAGGCGTCTTGGATGAGATATTGCGGTTATGCTAATGAGAATCTACGGTATGCTTTTCTCTGCCTTTATTCTGTTTTCACTGGACTTTGCTCATCTGAGAGGACTTCATGGATTCTGTTTTGGGAATCTCTTTTTTCCGGTGTAATGATGAGGTGTTGAGCCAGATGTTTTAGAACTTCAAATTAGGCTAGGTAGCTGCCATTTTGTAGTAGATGATTGTTTGGAAAAGAAACCAGTATAATCTCTGTTTTTGCCTCTTAATTATCTTGTAGATAGATCATGCATTTTATGCTGAAAATCATGAAAGTACATATTTTAACTGATCTGTAGACTTGTACTCAGTGGTCTCGTTTGTTGCCTAACATTGGATTGGATTTGTTTAACTCATAATTAAAGGTATATATGAAGGTAGAGGAGGTAGATGATTTTTCATTTTGAGGGGATTAGATTCGACGGGATAAGATCCCTTCATGAGTAATCCATTTTCATCATTCAAAGTTGGACAAAACTTCATTATTTCTTCCTTCAACTTCAATAGAGTGAGTTATCTAATTCAATCCTAGGCACCAAACGAGCCCTGAATTTTTGGCACTATCAGGGTTCAAACCCTGGACGTAGCCTACTCCTACCCATCTCCTTGTTAATGGACAGATCGAAATTTGCTCCGACAAAGACTTTCACCATAAGGGAATTTGAATCCTACAATCTTTGCATGTGTCTCATAAAAATATTATCTTCCGTAAACTCTTGAAGTGTATTGAAGTTTGGTTATAAGTAGTATAGCAGGATGAAGCTTTCTAATCAGTTAGAATTTACAACACCAGAAGTTTAGAGCCAATTATATTAGCAATGATCCATTTTGTTTCTTAGAAACACAAGCTGATGCATTACAAATCTCTCTGGTTTCCAAGAAAGCATGCTGAAATAAGAGAAGGCTCCATATCTTTAACACTGTTTGTAAAGGCACACCTTTCACTAAAAATCCTTGCCGTAGTAGGGCGTCTTTTGCGATAAAGACCTTCATATGAGGAGTCCGATGTGGATGTGAAATGTAGCCTCGTTTGATGCTTGGTGGCCATTGTTTATGCAAACATAGACTGACATCGGAGATGTATTTGCTTCTCAGGCAGGAGCAGCGTTTGGATACGAGTTTGATGCATCACTAGATTTTCAGTCCTTTAAGAGAGTAAGACTAAGTTGTGTTTTCTGGGGTTGGTTTTGATGGATGAGCTATATCGACTTGTTTTATTGGAAGAACACGAATGTCGAGTACATACATGGCCAGCATCAAGAAACTACCTCCAATACTCTTTCTGTCGGAGGTGGAAATGACGTCGGCTCTTCAAGATGACCGCTCCCCGATCTCAATGCGACATATGGTAGCGATACAATCTTCTGGATCTGTGGTTGCTGATATGATTACTCCATTAACGCATATGATTGTCAAGCATCACAAAATGGAACCTCTAAACGTAGACGTTTGGAAGATGAGACAAGTAGGTGCTCATGATCATGTAAACTGTACAAATGGAGGACTGATGATAGACAAATTGCTCTGTTCCAAGGCATGATAGTTATAAGCTATTGGTTTGATTGCCGGCGGACTATCAACTTGTAGGTTAAAGGCAGGGGTCTGATAGTCAAGGGGTATGATCAAATGAACGTGCGTCTAGTGTTTTAATCTCAAACCTTGATATCAAATTCAAAGGTGAGTGATCATGAATTCTTAGTCATCAGATGACCATGAGAATGAGTCTCGTGTTTTTAAACTCTTGCGCTCCCATCTCAACAACAATAACCTATTCACGTTGCAAAGAACTTGTAGCTCTGGTGGTTGAGCGCATTTACATTCACCCAAGGTTTCAATTTCGATTCTTCCCTATATCGCTTGTGTAAAAACACACCTATCTACATCCAGAGACAATTACCAACCAAGAGGGAAGCAACACAATCCATCATGTTCAAATGTTTATTACCAATAAAGGCTCAAGTGCAAACAAAAGTAGAAAAAGAGAAAATGGTCCGCACCTTTTTTTTCCATTTTTAGGTCGGTGAAAAAGTTCGGCACTCAAAAATATCTGGGAAGACTTGAACAAAGATGGGCCCGAAATGTGATCAAAGTCCGACCCGATTCTGTGCCCGGCCCATTCACCATCTCACAGAATCTGCCGAAACAGCTCCAAACTTGATTTACTGCATCTGGCAGATGATGCCAAAGGATAAGGAAGACGGCAAAAGGGGATGGGCCCCACACGATTATGGGCCAAATCTAGTGGTTGCCCCTCTAGTGCCGGTTACCAGGGGATTTGACCCTCGAGCAGAGGGAGGGGCCAACACCCAAAGAGACTCACATGCACGTACTGGGACGCTGCGCCTGTCTGTCGTGAAAAAGTTAGCGGTCATCTCATTATGAGCATGTTTGAAAATACATTTAAAATGATGGAACGTTTTTTGTAAAAATGTTTCGAAACTAATCATTGGTAAAGATATAAGTGAATTATGGAAAAACATTTGAATTGTTTCTAGTGAGAAGTACATAACTAGTGTTTTTGTACAGGAAACACTTCGAGTGCTTTTGGAACTAAAAATATTTTCTCTAAAAATACTTTCAGTAATTTTAAAAGTACTTTTAAACAAGCCTTATATCATTAGGTCGAAGTGCTACGCATAATTATTGGAATATACACAGGAGAGTAACAATTAGATAACACAGTTAGATTTACTATTCACATAAGATAAACGTGATCTTATTTAAACATTTTTATTATGTTATTGGCCTAAGACGCTATTAAAAGAAGACTTTACTCTCTCCAAGATGCTTAAAAGTCATTTGATGCACAATGTAGAGTTACTGTAAAATATAACATTCGACGAGCATATCAGATGGTTGCAAGTCTGCAACACACTAACTAGGATCTTGTATTCGGCAAATCTACGTACTCTATCTGTGGTCTCCCGTTTGTAAGAGAGAGATCTTATACAGCGATACATACGCAAAAAATTTCCCAAACTTTTTTTTGTCAATAATTTTCCCAAGCTTGAAAAGGACTTATATATATATATATATATATCTCTCTCTCTCTCTCAAGATGCTATTGTGACATCTCAAGTCCAGTATTTATGGTTGGGGGCATGTACTTCTCTTTTCACGATTTGAAGCACCATGACACATTATGCTGACCCTCGAGTAGATGGACTGAGCAACACACAAGGAGCAAACTTACACACACTTGTCAGGGCGCCACATTGGAGTAATTATATATCATGTGAAAAATATGAAACACATTTTAATATGTTATTAGCATGAAATGTTATCGTGTTTGCAACGAGTCATTTTCAATGCACAACTTAGAGTCGGTAAAAATATGGGAGTTGATGTGATCCTTAGTGGTCGCACATTTGTTAGAGCAGGGACCATGTGATTCAACATACCTAAGAATTTGTCCAGACTATGCGAAATGTCTTGCCTACAGCTCTCAAGACGCTAATGTGACAACGCAAATCAATAATACATGTTACGTGTTTCAAATGAACAACGTAAAATTGTATAATTAACTAAACATTAATCAAATCAAAGTATTACACATATTTTTAAATAGCTATTGTAACATACAGTACGTGTTCCGACTCAATAATACCGAGTGGACATCCAATCCATCACCAATAAGACTTATCCAAAATCCGCCGATAGGGTTCGGCACGTGATCCCCATTAGTCCCCCTACTCGTTCTTTTGTTTTTATCCATCCCATTGAAAAAAAAAAGGTTCCAAACGCAAAGGCCATGCCTTTAATTATTATTTTTTCCTTATCCCAAATCCAAGAAAATCCCAAGCTCTCGCTCTCTCTCTCTCTCTCTCCCCTCTCTGGAAGGAAGCCTAATTTTCCCATTAGTTTATGAAGCAATCATGAAGCAGATTAACTACGCCATTGACAATATTAATACAACCTTTATATTCTGCCCAATGGGTTGCTTTCTCTTCCCAAATTTCAGCTGGGAACCGCCAGATTTCCATGAATATTTTAATTGGAAGAGGAAGTGAGAGATGGTGATCGTTGCTATTTATGGCTGTCATCAACTAACTCCATTTACCCATTTGGAAAGGTAACCCAAAATACTCATCCAATCACTCCCCATCCCCACACCAAGTTTGGTAGCTTTTTCGAGCTGCAGAAACTCCATCTTGGATCCATTGTTTTGTGTTTTTGGAGTGGACCCAATCTCCTAATTTTTGCTTTTCTCTGTAAAACTGTACTATTTTTGTTATTATTTTATTAAAGGCGGTTCCTTTGTGCACTAACAGTCGAGTCCTGCTGCTGGGATTGGAGTCCCAGTCCACGGACAGATGGGGATGGGACTGAAAGTGGGAGACTTTAGTGGGCATTTTTTAAATTCAGTAACTGTTTTTTAGTAATCCCAAGTTTTTGTTTGCCGATTTGGGTTTTCTATAAGTTGGGTTTGCATCTGAGAGACTTAGTTGAGTTCTGCTTGCTTGTACTGCAGCTGAAGAAAGGTTAGGCTGTTTTCATTTCTTTTTATTTGTTTTTAGCAGCAAATATGTAGTTCTGATCACTTTTAGGAAGTTGGGTGTTTTTCCTTTTGATCTAGAATTGTTGTTGACTCTAGTCTTTGATTTTTTTTTTAATTTTATATACAAACGATATTCTACTTTAAATTAATCTAACTCGAACTCAAGATCATAGGGATTTAACTCATATTCTTGATTTAGTTACTTTGGCTTCGTTAATTACTAGTTGTTTCAATCTTTTTCTTACCTGGGTTTGGTTTAATTAAGTAATTGGTTTTTAGTTATTTGTTCAAGATATCAGATCAACTTGAAGTTGAGTAATTGTTCTACTTTCACTGAAGTTTCTGTTGTAATTAGTTTCACTTGTTTCTGTTAGTTTTTGTAAATGCTAAAGATGTTTGTGTTTTTACTGTTTTGGTTAGAAATAGTTGTTTTCTTTGTGATAAGTTTTCATATGTTAAAATGTTGATGTAGTCCTGTAAAAATACTGGTATTTTCAGCATCATTAAGCTTATTAGTAGAACAATCCTGAGCTTTGCTACTGATTTTTTACTTCTAGTATTACAATGATCCGAACGGCGATTGCTATGATGAAAATAAACTCAATGATAACCACAACCAGATTAATTTTATTTTCCGTTCGCAGTTTGTGTGAGAATGTCTTCTTCAAGGCCTAGCAACTCGTCCAGCAATTCAGGGCGGTCTAGACACAGTGCTAGAATTATTGCTCAGACAACTGTTGATGCAAAGCTGCATGCGGATTTTGAGGAGTCGGGTAGTTCCTTTGACTACTCGAGCTCAGTGCGCGTTGGCAGTTCAGTTGGCGGGGATCAACAGCCTAGGTCCGACAAAGTGACCACTGCTTATCTCCATCACGTACAGAAAGGCAAGACGATCCAACCGTTTGGATGCTTGCTAGCCTTAGATGAGAAGACTTTCAAGGTCATTGCTTACAGTGCGAATGCCCCTGAAATGCTGACTACGGTCAGCCATGCAGTCCCAAGTGTCGGGGACTCCCCTGTTCTTGGCATAGGAACAGATATTAGAACAATTTTCACTGCACCTAGTGCCTCTGCACTGCATAAGGCCCTAGGATTTGGAGAGGTTTCTCTCTTAAATCCCATCTTAGTCCATTGCAAGACCTCTGGCAAGCCTTTCTATGCAATAACCCATCGAGTAACGGGCAGTTTGATCATTGACTTTGAGCCGGTGAAGCCTTACGAAGTCCCTATGACTGCTGCCGGGGCCCTGCAATCGTACAAGCTTGCGGCCAAAGCAATTGCCAGATTGCAGTCTTTGCCTAGTGGGAGCATGGAGAGGCTTTGTGATACAATGGTACAAGAGGTTTTTGAACTCACTGGTTATGACAGGGTGATGGCCTATAAATTTCATGATGATGATCATGGAGAAGTGGTCTCTGAGCTTACGAAGCCTGGCCTGGAGCCATATCTAGGTTTGCATTATCCATCCACTGACATCCCACAGGCTTCACGGTTCCTATTTATGAAGAATAAGGTCCGCATGATTGTCGATTGTTGTGCGAAACATGTGAAGGTTTTTCAAGATGAGAAGCTTCCGCTGGATCTCACATTGTGCGGTTCAACCCTGAGAGCCCCACACAGTTGCCATTTAGAATACATGAAGAATATGAATTCCATTGCATCTCTTGTTATGGCAGTAGTTGTTAATGAGGGGGATGACGAGGTTACCGATCCTGATTCTGTTCCACCTCAAAAAAAAAAGAGACTTTGGGGTTTGGTAGTATGCCATAATACAAGTCCAAGATTTGTTCCTTTCCCTCTCAGGTATGCCTGTGAGTTTTTAACTCAAGTGTTTGCCATCCATGTCAATAAGGAAATAGAGTTGGAAGAACAGATGGTTGAGAAGAACATCTTGCGCACTCAAACGCTGTTGTGTGATATGCTGTTACGAGATGCACCCTTGGGTATTATGTCGCAGAGCCCTAATATTATGGATCTAGTGAAATGTGATGGAGCTGCCCTATTGTACAAGAACAAGGTATGGAGACTTGGAATGACTCCGAGTGACTTCCAGCTTCATGACATAGCTTCATGGCTCTCCGAGTACCATATGGATTCTACGGGTTTGAGTACAGATAGCTTGTATGATGCAGGATTCCCCGGGGCTCTAGCTCTTGGTGATGTAGTATGTGGAATGGCAGCTGTGTGGTTAACTTCCAAGGACATTCTCTTTTGGTTTCGATCCCACACTGCTGCAGAAATTCGATGGGGTGGTGCAAAACATGAAGCCGGTGAGAAAGATGATGGTTGCAAAATGCACCCTAGATCATCATTCAAGGCTTTCCTTGAAGTTGTCAAGACGAGGAGCTTGCCTTGGAAGGACTATGAAATGGATGCAATTCATTCTTTGCAGCTTATTCTGAGGAATGCATTCAAAGATGCCGGAACCACCTTGGAAGCAAACACCAAAGCAATCAATGTAAGGCTTAGTGACCTAAAACTTGAAGGGATGCAAGAACTGGAAGCTGTGACGAGTGAGATGGTCCGTTTGATTGAAACAGCGACGGTTCCCATTTTGGCTGTTGATGTTCATGGGCTGGTTAATGGGTGGAATACAAAAATTGGCGAGTTAACTGGTCTTCCTGTTGATAAGGCAATCGGAAAGCATTTGCTCTCACTCGTGGAAGATTCTTCGACTGACACGGTGAAAAAGATGTTGTACTCGGCATTGCATGGTATGTCACTCATTACTCTATTTGACATTTTAGGCATTTTAGATTTTCAAATATTACTAGAAATAGCCATATGCTTGTATGGCTGTGGACGATGTTTTCAATTGTAGTCTTCTGTTTGTATTAAACTCGTCCTCTTTTTTCTCTTCTGATCAGGCAAAGAGGAACAAAACATCCAATTCGAGATAAAAACACATGGTTCTAGGGCTGACCTTGGTCCCATCAGCTTGGTTGTGAATGCTTGTGCAAGCAGAGACATTCGGGAAAATGTTGTGGGGGTGTGTTTTGTGGCACAAGATATCACTGGTCAGAAGAATGTGATGGACAGATTCACCCGGATTGAGGGTGATTACAAAGCAATTGTACAAAACCCTAACCCCTTGATCCCCCCAATATTTGGTACGGATGAATTTGGCTGGTGTTCTGAGTGGAATTCAGCAATGACGAAGTTAACAGGATGGAAACGAGAGGAGGTAATGGATAAAATGCTTCTGGGAGAGGTTTTTGGGATCCACATGGCATGTTGTCCTCTCAAAAGCCAGGAATCTTTTGTAAATCTTGGTGTTGTCCTTAACCATGCCATGACAGGTCAGGTGTCCGAAAAGGTTCCCTTTGGTTTCTGTGCTCGCAATGGCAAGTACATAGAATGCCTGCTGTGTGTGAGTAAGAAATTGGACAGCGAAGGCTCGGTCACTGGGGTCTTTTGCTTCTTGCAGCTTGCTAGCCCAGAGCTGCAACAAGCACTTCACATCCAGCGCTTATCAGAACAAACTGCAGTGAAGAGATCGAAAGAATTGTCTTATATTAGAAGGCAGATCCGGAATCCTTTAGCCGGTATAATTTTTTCTTGGAAAATGATGGAGGATACTGAGTTGGGAGAAGAACAACAACTGCTTCTGCATACGAGCGCCCAGTGCCAGAACCAGCTCAACAAAATACTGGATGACTCGGATCTTGATACCATCATTGACGGGTATGATAAAGTCCAGTCGTTAAACACTGATTTTTTTGCACCTCGCTGTTTATCTTTCGTCTACATTTTTTACCTCATGTGAAGACAGTTCCCTCATAAAATTCTTGACTGCATTCATCTTTATCAAGTCCTCAGCTACAAGGAATGAGATAATTAGTTTAGGTTACATAGAATGGTAGATTAAATATGAACTTGTTCTTTTCTGTAGATGCTATTGGTTTTGTTTATTTTGACTGGTTGTTATGTTTCTGTGTTTTTCTGATCCCTCAACAGCTACTTGGACCTGGAAATGGTTGAGTTCACATTGCATGACGTACTGAATGCCGCTGTCAGTCAAGTCATGATGAAGATCAATGCCAAGAGCATCCGTGTTGTCCAAGATGCAGCGGAAGAGATCATGACTCAGACTTTATATGGGGATAGTCTTAGGCTTCAACAAGTCGTAGCTGATTTCTTAGCCGTATCAATTAGTTTTGTGCCAACTGGAGGCCAGCTTACTATCGAAGCTAATTTGACCGAAGATCAGTTAGGACAGTCCGTTCATCTCGTGCATTTGGAGCTCAGGTACAGCTTGGCAATTGAATTCATAACAGTGATGTCTAATAGATATTGAATACTTACTATGGATTTCATGTATAATTCGGTTGCTTGGATTACAAGTTAAGCAATTCGCACGAGATGCTGATTTGATATTTTGGATCAGGATTACACACGCCGGTGGTGGGATTCCAGAAGCATTGCTGAACCAGATGTTTGGAAATGACGGAGACATATCTGAGGAGGGCATTAGCCTGCTCGTCAGCAGCAAACTGGTGAAGCTCATGAATGGAGACGTTCGTTATCTTAGGGAAGAAGGCAAGTCAACCTTCATGATATCCGTGGAACTCGCGGCTGCATACAAGATGAAGCCCTAAGACAAATTTCAACAGCAAAAGACACAGATCCTCAAGTGTACATACAGCCAGCCTAAAGGCGCGAGAGTTGAACGTTGTATCTTTGACATGCCTTGTAGTTTCAAATAACATCCTTTTTCCGTTGGACCATTTGTATCGGTTTAACCTGTAAATGCGCATGTCTGTCTCGTGTTCTTTAAGTGGTCTTTGGCTTGTGACGGATTTTGCAGAACTTGAGAGCAATGTGTGAAGAATAATTGAAAGAGAAAATGGTGAAAGATTTTGCAATTTCTGCTGAGGATGAAGTTTGTAATTGTCCGTAATTTAATGTTTTTGGCTTTGTTTTAGCTTAAGTAATAAAGGGACTTTGGTCACGGCTCATCTTGGATTCGATGTCCGAAGCTGGTAAACATCACGATGGTGGCAGAAAAAAACTGAAATGTTTTGGTGAGTCTTCCAAACCTCTAGAAAAGTGGACTGCTCGTTCAAATGATTAGATTGTTTTTATTGATCTCAACAAGTGACAATATTTAAAAGGAAAATTAATGAAAAGGGCTTGAAAACTTTGAGTTTTAATGATAAGAAAAAAATAAAGGGTAAAGTGAATAGTACCATATTTGACTTTTTAGTGTAAAAATGTGGTTTTTCGTTAAAGTGAACAGTACCGCGGGCTTTTTGTTAAAACTCCCATATTTAAATGGTGGAAAAATTGGGAAAATCTAGTATTGAAGGAAACAAATTTGCTTAAATCCCAAGCATGTAGCACTATAGTCCACTCATAAAGTAAGAATTAATTCCATTTTAAACTTACAGTAGGCGTAATCACATTAGTTGAAATAAATGTGCTCTTCATATTTGACCATTCATTTTAAATAGAGCTATCTATGGCTTCACTTCTCCTTCGTCTATTTTCACTCTTATTTTCTCTTTATTAAAATGAAAAACGAGCAAAAAAAAAGGTATGGAAAAACAAAAATATGAGTGTAGATATCACCGCCTTCCTAAACCCTAAAACATCTCTCTACCACCCACCCACTATTATAATCTTTACCTTCACTCACAATGCCAACAACAAATATTACCAGCTTCAGCAACAGTTTCAATTATGGAAAGCGATTTCTACAAATCGCGTAACGTGGAGCACGTGTTGTTGTTAGAGTTCACGTTCATAAGTGTGACAATTTGCTCTGATTCCTAAAAAAAGTTAAGTTTCCACCGTAAGACCAATTGATAATATGAAAAGTAACTCAATTACTTCTAAGCATATGTTAGGTTTGCCACAATACGTACCAAAGGCTTCAACATTCACCTACTCCCTTGCTATAAATACTCATCCTACCAATCATTTCCTATTCATTCACACATCCAAACTTTTCTCTTCCTCTTTGGCACTAACCTGCATTTTCTTTCTAATTAGCACCACCACCAACAGTGGCGGAGCCGGAATTCTGAATGAGGAGGGGCCTTTCACAAATATGTATATATGTGTGTGTGTGTGTGTAAAAAGTTGGAATTCATAACATGTTGACATATGCAATTTGTGTAATTCTCACAAAACTGAAAAAATTCTCTTAAATTCAATACTAAGAAGAAAAAAAATGTAAAAACCCAGACAACCAAGTAAGAGGTAGGTTGTGGAAGGCTAAAGAAAATACAAAGAAGTAGAAAAAGAAGGAAAAGGGGGAGAGGTATGCAAATAAAAAAGGTGGGTTGCTTTAGAAAATTATAGGG
Organism: Malus fusca; assembly: GCA_035220775.1. NCBI lineage: Eukaryota > Viridiplantae > Streptophyta > Magnoliopsida > Rosales > Rosaceae > Malus > Malus fusca. Next base: position 26,253,133 of record CM069062.1, read on the forward strand.
TGTATATTACTGTTAGGTGAGAGAATCGAACCAGAAGTGGGGTTGCTTTTTCCATTTAAAATTGCACATCTCTTTTAAAACTCCCTTGCCAAACTTATCGTTTCATTAGACAGCCGAAAAGATTTAAAATCAAAACAGCTTAACGACGTCGTTTGCTTCATCTTCTTTCATGAGGTTCACACCTCAGATGAAGTCAGGATGGGTCAGGGATTACCCTAGTCCCTTGGTGGCTCCGCCCCTGACCACCAATGGCGGCTGTCATTGCTCTCTTTCTTGTGGCTTTTGCCACCGTCTTAGGCAGCTCTGCCGCTGATCCCGACATGCTTCAGGACATTTGCGTCGCCGACCTCACCGCCGGTAACTTCCTCTTCTTCTTCATCAATTCTTCATCTATATTTCCAGTGTGTCAGTATTCTAGTGCTAAAAGTGAACACAGGAATTCATGTCAAAAGAACAGAAGAAAAAGAAAAACAAAGCTAAAGTTGCCACTTTTTTTGTCCCCTCAATTCTTTCAAATTACAAGTTAACCCTGTTCATTAGCAACTTTTCATGTTCTAATGATTTCAAGAGAGGAAAATTAATGAAAATGACTTGAAAACTTTGAGTTTTAACGATAAGGACAAAATAAAGGGTAAAATGAATAGTATCAGGATTGACTTTTTAGTGTAACAATGTGATTTTTCGTTAAAATAAACAGTACCAGGATCTTTTCGTTAAAGTTATCTTTCAGGAGAGATTTGGAATTTTCTTTATTATTTTCTGTAACTTGCTGTGTTAATATTCTTAGCTTTTCTTTTATTTATAATTCTTTTGCTGGTTATTCACTTTATTGTGTTTATGTCTGGTAATCATGTCCCTAAGGTACCGTTTGATATGCAGACAAGACGGAACATGATGGAACGAGACAAAACGGAATGGGACGGAACGAAGATTTCATGCTATGTTTGATACGCGCATGATGGAATGAGGTGGTTGTTCCATTCTGCGTTTGTTAAGCACATGGCAAATGGAATCAAAAGATTAAATAACTAACTTACCCTTATTCTGTCTGTTATATGATGCAATGTTTATGAGATATGCTTATCTATGATATATTGTTTACCAAAAATATGACTTTAACCCCTCAAATTCAATTTTTTCCATATAAAACCCGACATAATTTTTTTACTAAAAAAAACTCAATGACTAGAATCCACCTGAGTGAATTCATTAATTACATATTACTTTACACATTTTACAATTTTTAGATGCCTAAAATACCCATATTGCATATTTGATGTGCACAATTAATTCTATGCAGATTGTAAGGAGAGAGTTAATGATTTTGCAAAAAGAAAAATAAGACATTAATGTTAAAAAATTCATTGCATATTAATATCAAATATGAGAATTGTTGGCTTAATTCTATGTATCTGGCATTATGAGTTCATATATATATATATATATATATATTTACAAAAAATAAAAACCTAATATATGTAATAATACATAAAAAAAAGTAATTTACCTACCATGTACAAAAATGTTATTTGATTCAAAATGTGTATAAATATATATATATATATACACACACATACATATGTGTGTGTGTGTGTGTATTTATATAATTAGACCATATTAATTTACCTACCTACTATTTGAAATGTTCATTTCCAATTATGTAAAATATTGTATACCAACAACAAAATATTGCATAAACTTAGGAATTGGATCATGCTTTTGATTTTATCTTTTACCTACAAACAATCATATACATATTACTTTATATATTTTTACCAAAAAATGTCCCTAATAGGCTAATATATGTAATAATACATGAAAAATAATTTACCTACCTTGTATACAAAAATGTTATTTGATTCAAAATATATAATCTAGGTTTTCTCAAAAAAAAAAAAAAAAAAAAAAAATATATATATATATATATATATAAATCTAGGTGTAGTATGTGTGTGTGTACACATACTACACCTAGATTTAAGTGTCGGATGATGGTGGCGGTTAACGAGTCATTATGTCGGATAAAAGATATCCGACACATAATTTAGTTAGTGTCGGATAAAAGCAACTTTCTGTCGTATATAACCGACAGAAATTTCTGTCGGATATTTACTGTCGCATAAAACCGACACAAAATATTCATAACCGTCAGGAATCTTGAATATTTTTTTAAAATATTTTTTTATATATTTTGGCGGTTTGGAAGTTCATGGTGTCGGTTATAAACCGACAGAAAATTACTACTTTATTATTTTAGCATTCTAGCCGTTATTATTTGAATTTTCTGTCGGTTAAAACCGACAGAACTTTAATAGTTTATTATTTTTATTCTCTCCATCTTCAACCCGCAATGTTGATCTTCAAAAGTTTTTCAATTTCAGATTTCATTCTCTTCTTCATCTTCAACCTTCAATCTTCAATCATTTTCTACTCTTCATCATCAATCTTTTTGTTTTCTTCATCTCATCTCACAGTAAGTTTTTCATTTCTTTTACTTTCATACTTTTTATTTATTTCTTCATCAAGCACTTCACCTTATTCTTCTCTTCATCTCATAGTAAGTTTTTCATTTTCTTTTGCTTCCATACTTTTATCTTCTATTTGTTTCTTCATCAAGCACTTCATGGCTTATTTTTATTTTATGATTTGATTTTGCAGGAGCTTTATTTAGGTGGTTGACTACATAAAGAGTAGATCGACGATAGAATTATTCAATAGTTCAGGTTTTATTACTGAACTTCTTTGATGTTTAAATTGTTTGTTTAACTAGTAAGATAAATTAGGAATATTTGTGTTCCATTACCTTGTTTGATTATTTATTTAGAGATTTTAATTTAATTCGTAATATAAATTAGGAATATTTGTGTTCCATTACTTTATTTGATTTACTTAAATTGTTATAAAGAAATTGAGATAAATATTATTTGTAAATATTTATGTTAAATTGACAGTATTTAATATAGCATAAATTGGTAATATTTAGTAATATAGGTATATATTATGTTAACTAATTAAATATTTCACTCTAATTGCTATGAGGATATACAAAACTTAAATTTAATAAATAATAAAGAGTGTAGATAAACATATTTTTGTTAACCTTTTATTGCTTTTTTAATTTGTTTTACTGTGATAGGTGTTGGAAATTAAATTGCAATTGTGATAGTTCGAGGTTGAAATATAGGGATTGGAATTTCTAATAGTTATGCCTACATGATAGGGATTGAAAGATTGTAGGCATCTTAGTTTCAACGTAATATTTGCTCCCGTACAGTAGTAAAACATGGAAAAGAGTTGGTTGACAATATCGCGAAATTTGGAAGCGTATACAAATGGAATTAATTTGTTTTTGGATCAAGCAGTTGCGAATGGTCTTGGCCCCGATAAGTTTAAATGTCCTTGCAAAAGATGTTGTAATCGATATACTTTTGTTCGAAAAACTATTGTCGAACATCTTGTGTTGTATGATATGGATAAAGATTACAAAAATGCTTCGTGGCGACATCATGGGGAATCTTTCATGGGAGAGCAAAATATTGGGATTGGAGAAGAAGGTTTTGGGCCATCTATTGAAACAGGAGATCAGTTGACTGGTATTCATGATGTTCTTAATGATGTATTTGTCCAACCATTAACGGAAGAAGGTATTGGGCCGTCTACTGAGCCCATTTCTAGGGAAGGGCGTCCGAAAGAGGTCGAGACTTTTTTTAAGTTGCTTGAAGAGGCAGATCAGGATTTGTGGCCAGGTTGTAAGGAATTTAAAAAATTGGAGGCAGTTGTAAGATTGTATCAGATTAAGTGTTTAGCAAGAATGCCGGACGGGATCTTCACCACGTTACTCGAGTTAATTAAAAAAATGTTGCCTGATGGAGATTGTTTGCCTGAATCTTGTTATAAGGCAAAAAAACTTATAAATGACTTGGGTCTGACGTATGTGAAGATTGATGCGTGTCCCAATAATTGCATGATTTATTGGAAAGAAACTACAGAGTTGACCGCATGCTCAGTTTGTGGTGAATCAAGATATAAAAATGTCAATGAAGAGGATGGCTCTAGAAAAAAAATCGCAGCTAAGGTTATGTGGTATTTTCCTTTAAAACCACGATTGCAGCGGTTGTATACGTCGAAGCATACGGCTGAGCATATGAGGTGGCACGCAACTGAATGTCATAAGGATGGGTTTATGAGACATCCTTCAGATTCTCCAGCATGGAAGCATTTGGATAATTTATATCCGGAGTTTGGATCAGAAATTCGAAATGTCCGATTGGGGTTGGCCAGTGATGGATTTAATCCCTTTGGAAAAATGAGGCAAGACCATAGCACATGGCCTGTGGTGCTTTCAGTTTACAATTTACCTCCCTGGATGTGTATGAAGCAACCGAATTTGTTGTTGTCTCTGTTAATACCAGGACCACGCAGCCCCGGTAAAGAGATTGATGTGTACATGCGTCCATTGATTGATGAGTTGAATGAGTTATGGGAGGTGGGCATTCCTACTTATGATGCGTATTCCAACCAAAATTTTACGATGAAGGCTGCCGTCTTATGGACTATAAGTGATTTTCCGGCTTATGGAATGTTATCAGGATGGAGTACACATGGATATAAAGCATGTCCACATTGCATGCATGATAGAGAATCTATTTACTTGCCGGCGAGTCGTAAGATTTGCTATTTAGGGCATCGACGCTTTCTTCCTGCTGATCATAGGTTTCGAAGGCAAACCACGACTTTTAATGGTCGACGAGAGCATCGTAGTGCACCAAGGCAGTGGACTGGTTTACAATGTCTTGAAGAACTTTGTACTTTGAGATTTACTTTTGGAAAACCAAAGAAAGATACTTCAGTTGGGCAACGTAGAAAACGAACTGAGAGCAGTACAAGTAGTAAGAGTCAGTGGAAGAAGAAATCTATTTTTTATGAACTACCTTATTGGAGGCATCTGTTGATTAGACACAATCTTGATGTTATGCATATTGAAAAAAATATATGTGACAATATAGTGGGAACATTGTTAGATATGGATAAAAAGTCTAAGGATGGATTGGCTGCACGTGCATATCTTGAAATCTTGAACATAAGACATGGACAACATCCACGTAGGGAAGGAAATAGAACATTTCGACCTCCAGCATTGTTCACGTTGAAAAGAGAAGAAAAAACTGCATTTTGTGAAGTGTTGTCTACTATTCGGGTTCCCGATGGTTATTCATCAAATTTGTCACGATGTGTGCATGTGAATGAACGAAAAATACATGGATTGAAAAGCCACGATTGCCATGTTTTAATGCAGCAGTTACTTCCGCTTGCAATACGTGCGGTTTTGCCTAAATCTGTTACTATGATATTATTAGAGTTGAGTGCAATTTTCAGACAATTGTGTAGCAAAAAGGAGTCTGAGGAAGGTTTCAAGCAATTGAATTCAAGAATTGCCTTGACATTATGTCAATTGGAGAAGATATTCCCGCCTGCATTTTTTGATGTAACGATGCACCTCCCAGTTCACTTGGCAGATGAAGCAGCTATTGCAGGGCCTGTTCCATATAGATGGATGTATCCAATTGAACGGTAATTATCAAATCTTTATAAAATTTGTTAATTTATAATGATAATTTTATTAGTAATTATAATAATTTGTGTTTTGTATTATAATTATAGGTATTTGCAAACACTGAAGCGTTATGTTCGTAATATGGGTCATCCTGAATGTTCTATTGCTGAAGCATATTTGGTGGATGAATGCTTGTCCTTTTGTTCCTTGTATCTTAGAGATGTCGAGTCTCGTCGCACTCGTAGAGGTCGAAATGAAGATGGTATTGGACGTGGAGTATCTGGTGGGTTATCAATTTTTCACTCCAAAGGATGTTATATGGGTTCAGGAGAAAATGTGGAGCTTGAGTTAAATGTTCTTGATCAATGCCACAGATACATTCTAAATAATTGTGATGAGGTCACCCTATTTAGAAGGTAAGAACATCTAGTCATACGTCTTAATGTTTTATCAATTTTCTTTATTTTGAAAAATTAGATAAGCATATTTGAACCTAATTGGCTAGGCAACATGAGGAATTCTTGAAAAATCAACATCGTCGAGCAAGGCTGACAATGCGACAAATCAAGGAACTAAGCAAGAAGGAATTTCCAGAATGGTTCAGGCAACATGTGAGTTAATATAACAGTCACATTATTATTTTTTTTATATTTTAATTATGATGTGTTTATATTTGTCGTGTCAACTTATATGCTTTTACTTACTACAGATTAATTCAAGATGTCATGCTAATGACAACTTGATGTCTGAAGACTTGCGTTGGCTAGCCAATTATCCTAGTAGGGTTCTGACAAAATATAAAAGTCACATTATTCATGGGTTCAGATTTCGTACAAAATCTGTGGACGATAAACATAAGAATCAAAATTGTGGTGTCTTTGTACCTGCAAATGTCCCTGGTGCAATTGGGCAAGTGAATTGTTATGGCAGAGTCATAGACATGTTTGAGGTTAGATATTGTGGCCCTACCGAAGCAGGAGACAGGGGTCGAGCTGTGATGTTGTTTAAGTGCGAATGGGTTAATAGTGAAAGTCCAAGAGGTATGAAGACCGATCAATATGGATTTACTTTAGTAAACTTCAATCGATTGGGATTTAAAGAGGATCATTTCATATTAGCTTCACAAGCATTACAAGCATTTTATGTGGAGGACACAATTGAAAAAGATTGGCATGTTGTTGTTCGAACGCAACCGAGAGATTTATTTGACGTATTGGAGGATAATGATGCTCTTGATGATTATGCCATACCTGATTTGGATGATCGTTTACTTGACAACGAAAATTTGCAAACAAGGGTTGGCGTGGAAGAGACTCCTTTTCACGAAGTATTACCGTTGCCTACCCAGTTCCCTGATTTTGTCAATGCCGCCGATGACCTAACAGAAGATGAAATGGAATAGTTTTATAATTTACTTTATGCTTTTTAAGTAATAATTAGACTATATTTAAATTTGTGTGGTGATTTTTATTTAAAATATTTTAGTTTATGTGGTAAAATTTAAAATGTTATTGAAAAACACAAGGTTTCTTTTTTTTTGTTTTTTGTGTGGTGATTTTCATTTAAAATGTTTTAGTTTATGTGGTAAAATTTAAAATGTTATTGAAAAACACATATTTTTTTTTTTACTCACGTCCCTGTCGGATATAACCGACAGTGAAAGAAAAAAAAAATTTGGGCGGGATTTTTCCCGCGCCTTTGACTCAAAAAAATTAAAGGCGCACAAACATGGACGGAGAAAAAAATTGTGGCGGTTTTTGGAGTTTTGTGTCGGTTAATACCGACACTAATCTGACCTTCTTCAATGCGTTCTCTGACATTTATATATCTACCATCTGTCTTTCATAAATGCGCCGTCTAACACAGTCTGTCGGATTTTTATTTACTGGCGGATGTAACCGACACAATGTTGAAAATATCTGTTGGATTGAAATTTTCTGGAGGTTATAACCGCCAAAATTTGTTAACCTCATTTATTTCTCATTTTTACTTGGGCCGACTTCGTTGTCCCGTTTTCACCTCTCCTCCCCATTTTCACTCTGCTCCTGTTCTTCTTCCCTTTCTTACCTTTTTTACTCCTACCCATTTTTACTCCGTTCCTCTTCTCCTTCCCATTTTTACTCCTCTTCCCTGTTGCATGGAGGAACAAAGTGACCGTAGGACCCGCGGAGCTGCTATTCCAAAGTGGAAAGAGAGACAACTTTGTCTATTTGATTCGACAGGGAAATGTGTTAGTGAAAATGCCGCTGAGTTTTCGAAATTGGTAGCTTCAGAGGTTAAGGATCCAAGATTTATTCCATTGAAGAAGGATTGGAGGTTGGTACCTGAAGATGTTAAGGATGTTTTGTGGGAAAGAATTAAGGTATATGTTTTCGTTTGTACTTCTATATATAGTTCAACCCTATATTTTGGATTTGTTGTAACTTGTTTGTTTTTATTAATGTAGGGGTATATCATTTTTCTAGATGAAGACTTGGATAGAATTCCAATGATTCGCAATATGACCCTCCATGTTGCGGATCATGCTTACAAGGAGTACCGTAACAATTTGAAAGCAGAGTATTACACCAAAAGACGAGAGGAAGATCGCGTAGAACCTCCCCCTGGTGTGGATGGTGGTCAGTGGGCTGAGATGTTAGCGTATTGGGATGATCCAAAAACAAAGGTAAAAAGTTGTTATCAGTTTTTTGGTGTTGAAATGTTGTCTTGTAATTTTTTTTTTTTTGAACTCTCAGGAGGTGGCAGAAAAAAACAAGTACAATCGGGAGTTAAAAACGATGAACCACACGACTGGTTCAAAAACGTTTGCTCGGGTCCGCGAGGAACTTGTAAGATTTGCTATTTTGTTATATATGTTGTGTATTTAATTTTTGTATATAAACTGGGGTTAATATGTATTTTGATGTTCTCTTTTCACGGATTTAAAGAAGAGAAAGCATGGGAAGGAGCCGGATCCAATATCATTTTTTCGAGCAACTCATACCCGGAAAGACGACTCATGGGTTGATGACTCCTCGCAACAGAGAGGGGTGAGTGATTATTGCATTAATAAAAATTAGAATCTCTTTTTTATTTCAAATTAGAATCTCTTTTTTATTTCAAATTTGTTTATCTTTCTGTTGGATCTGTTTTTAAGATTCTAATTTATTTTTCGATAATAACTTTTTATTATTTTGTTTTAATATTGTATTGAAAAACATCAATGGAGAGTCAAGTTCAGTCTGTTGTCGAGTCTGGGGAAGAGGACACGTCGGAGGTACGAACACAGATTTATGTTGAGCAGATGGGTTCTGAGACAAGAAATAGAGTACGAGGCTATGGTCACGGGGTGATACCAGAGATGGTGTCATATGCAAGCTCTTCAGGTTCCAGGTCATCCAGGAGTTCATCCAAAGGTGCATTTGCCAAGGTGGTAGCTGAGAACAATGAATTGAGGAGGAGGGGGGAAGAAGCCGCCAGAAAGTTGGCAGAGGCAACGGTTGAGCTTGAGAAAACAAAGACTTCGCAGCAGCAGGCATTCCAGCAGCAGCAGGCAATGAATCAGCAGATGTTGATGAATCAACATCAAATAATGTTGTGGCTTCACAGCATTCGGCCACCACCCAGCCCTCAGGCCTCACAGCATTCGGCCCCAATGCAGCCACCTGCACCTGTATATCCCATGCAGCATATGCCTTCTCAGCCCCAGTATCCAATGCCAGTATATCGACCGCATATGGCTTCTCCATGTGGCGCACATATTTCTCAAGGTGGTTTCAATGGTGGATTATCATCGGGTTTCTTATCTGGGTTGATGATGGGTAATTTTGATGGGGATGTGATGGGGTATTTGGAAGCTCATGGGTTGGCAGGAGGTTTTGGATCACAGGGAGCATCGGCTGAAGGCGTTGGTTCGCAAGGAGGGTCGGCAGAAGGCTCTGGAGCGCAGGGTGGTTTGGGGGAAGGCTCGGGGTCTCTTGAATAGTTTGTTGGTTTTCGGTTATGTCTGACACTTTTGTCTACTTTGGCAAATGTTTTTTGTGTAGTTATGTAATATGGCGGATGCAGATGACCGTAGTTTAGGTTATTTTATATTTGATGGCTACTTTATGTGTTATGGCGGATTCAAATGACATTATCGAACGTTATATTTGAATGCATATTACGTTTTGTTATGAGCTTTTGCTTATTTTATTAATCTACTGAATTTTATTTTTTATTTATTCACCTATTTTTATTTTTTATTCATTCAGAAAAAAATAAAATAAAAAAGAGTTGCGTAAATTTCATTAATTAAGAATATTTTTCTGTCGGTTGTGACCGACGGTAAATTGTATATTTTTAATTTTAAAAAATGTGAATCCGACAGTAATTATTGTCGGTTTTTACCGACAGAAATTAATAATATCCGACAGTAATTTATGAATTATTGTCGAATATATCCGTCAGAATGGCTGTCGGTTTTGATGAAATTTCTGTCGGAAAATTCATTTCCTGACGCTAGCAATTCTGACGGTTAGTATATCCGCCACTGCACCTATTTTCTGTCGGATTTTGTATAATATCCGACAGTAAGAGCTGTTTTTTGTCGGTTATAATAACGACATTATTAAACGGTTTTGTAGTAGTGTGTGTGTATATATATATATATATATATATATATATTAATTGGAACAAATTAATTTACCTACCTACAAATTAATTTCCAATAATTTACCTACAAAAAATTATACCCCGTGTGTAATATAATATATTTTTTTCACTAATACATGGAGAATAATTTTCCCATAACAAGAAGAAAGATAATTTGATGTATTATATTGAAAAATATTATGTCATACCTATATTTATACAACAATAAAACATGCCTAATATATGCAACAATACATGAAAAATAATTTACCTACAAGTTAGAGAAGCGTTATTTGATTCAAAATATATAATACGGATTTAGTATAATTTTTTTTAATAATTGGAACAAATTAATTTACTTCCCAATTAATGCAAAATATATATATCACAAAAAAGGTAAATTTTTGGTCTGATATGGATACAATTAATGCAATACAACAGTTTATATATTTTATTTCACTTTTTCTACAACTTTTAATTTGGAATAAATTTAGGGATTTGGGAAAGTGGCATGGGTGTAAATAAATTGTATTGGTAGGTCAATAGTGTTTCGATGTGGCTGCTGATTTTAAATTTGGGCTTTTATTAGACGTTTATATGTAGATGAGTTTTTATCTAGAAATCATGAATTATAAGGGCCAAAATCTAAAGCACCCTATTTTTTACACTAGCGAATATCAATACTTTTTTGTCGTTTTATTAATTCATTTTATTAATTGTTTATTATTTACACGCTTTTTTATTCGACTCTCTCTCCCTCCCCTGTCTCTCTACTTTCTCTTCTTCCATATGCTTCTTGTTCTTCGCATGCCCAAACTGCTCCTAGTAAAAATCAAACTTGGTAAATCAAACCCATACTTTCTCTTCATTTCATTTTCTTTCTCTTCAATTCAAACTCATATTTCTCTTCTTTTAATTTCTTTTTCTTCAAATCAAACACAGAAAAATCCCAAATTGTTTTTTTTTTCAATTTACAGAGGCTTCGTCGGATCGTCAGATCTACAAATTCATTTCAATCAATTTCTGCAACATAGTCATCGTCCTCCATGTAGCGTTGTCGTCGTCGTCCTCCCTAGGCTTACGATGACGGCCTGGCTATGGTTACGGCGTCGAAGAAGAAGGTGGAGCGCATATGGATTGAATAGGCGGCGGTGGAGGAGCTTCGACATCATCAACGAAGGCCTTGGTCTCCTCTTTGCGCTTTTTGTCATCGGCGAAAGAGGCCTGACGATATTTGCTATGTGAGTCTTGGGCATCGCTGGCGACGGTCTTGTCGTGGGACTAGCAGGGATGAGGGAGGAGGCGAGAGGAAGCTGGGTTTGCTGGGATTGGGTTAGCCATAGTTGGGTTGTTGGGTTTGTGGTGGAGGAGGAGGAGGCTACAAGAAAGAGGGAGGGTAGACGAGAGGGAGGTTATGTGAAAGAGAAGGAGGGTGGACAATGGAATTAATGAAAAAAAGTAGGGGTATTGTTGTCCAAAAAATTATAATTTTGTGTTCCATGGGCTGGAACAAGTCGCTTCAGGGGGAAGGTGAAACAAAAAAAATGACTAAAATTTGTTTCACGGGACAGCACGTCCCAGACAATTTGGCGCACCAAACGTGAGATGAGTGCGTTCTGTCTCATCCCACATACTAAACGGTACCTAATTGTCCCCAATATTTAAACACATTCAGCCATTAAACATATACTTGAAGTTGATTAAGTAAACCCAATTCATGATTTCTGGAAAAAATTAAGAAAAATTTATGATTTGATTACCCGACTCTCGTAAAGCGAAGAGCCTTAATGGCTTGGGGTCGCCCTTTGATTAGCTTAATTTTCTCTCACTTTATTATTGTTGAGCCTACTAATCATGTTTCTGCAAGGAGGTTGTAGCTCGGTTGGTTTAAGACCATCCTCACTTGCACCCGAGGTTCCGAGTAATAAGAACCCTAATTAGCCCCCAACAAACAAGCACATTGATCCACTAATACACTAGAACCTGATTAAAAATAAACCCAATTCATGATTCATGATTTCAGGAAATTAAGTATCAGTTTTAGTACAATTTCTTGCTTAATCCAAGTGAATTGTGGTACATAACACAGCGGTGAAAGTCAATGGATTCATCTGCAAGGACGCAGCAAATGCAACAGCAGAGGACTTTTTCTTCACCGGACTAGCCAAACCAGGCCTCACCAATAACACATTCGGCTCCTTGGTGACTTTAGCCAATGTCGAAAAAATCCCCGGCCTCAACACCCTCGGCGTTTCGCTTGCCAGAATCGACTATGCCCCGGCGGAATTAACCCACCCCACACTCACCCAAGAGCCACAGAAATTGTTTACGTTCTTGAAGGAGAATTGGACGTTGGGTTTATTACCACAGCAAACAAGCTCATCAGAAAAACTATTAAGCAAGGTGAAGTCTTTGTGTTCCCCAAAGGGTTGGTTCACTTCCAAAACAACAATGGGAAGAGCCCGGCTTCCATGATTGCCGCCTTCAACTCTCAGCTGCAGGGCAGAGTGAACATCGCCCTCACATTGTTCGCTGCCACGCCGGAGGTGCCGGAGAATGTGCTGACCAAGAAGTTCCAGGTGGGAACCAAGCAGGTTGACAAAATCAAGTCTAAGCTAGCACCCAAGGCCTAGAGAGCCGCTTTTTCTTTGTGTTTTTATAATTTGATGTACTGGGGTGATGATCATTGTATTTTCTCTCTTTGATTAGTCCAAACTAGCATTTGAGTCCGTGCGATGCCGCGGGTTGTAAAATTATGTTATATGTATAAAATATATTGAAATCTATTTACATCCATAGCAGAATCTAAAAGCCATCAAAAATGTTTTTGGAGATCACAAAATATAAATGTTTGTGTAAATGTAGAAAATCTTAAATGCATTTGGGCACACATAGAATGCTATAACCAAAATAATGTAAAGTAGCTCAAACATATTTTTCCATGTACATTATGAACCGCTTATTATAAAAAATACTGTAGCAACCTTTATACAATAAATTCATAACTTTGATGTCTAATAGATATTGAATACTTACTATGGATTTCATGTATAATTCGGTTGCTTGGATTACAAGTTAACCAATCATCACGAGATGCTGATTTGATATTTTGGATCAGGATCACACACGCTGGTGGTGGGATTCCAGAAGAATTGCTGAACCAGATGTTTGGAAATGACGGAGACATATCCGTGGAACTCGCGGCTGCATACAAGATGAAGCCCTAAGACAAATTTCAACGGCAAACGACACAGATCCTCAAGTGTACATACAGCCAGCCTAAAGGCGCGAAAGTTGAACGTTGCATCTTTGACACGCCTTGTAGTTTCAAATAACATCCTTTTTCCGTTGGACCATTTGTATCGGTTTAACCTGTAAATGCGCATGTCTGTCCCGTGTTCTTTAAGTGATCTTTGGCTTGTGACGGATTTTGCAGAACTTGAGAGCAATGTGTGAAGAATAATTGAAAGAGAAAATGGTGAAAGATTTTGCAATTTCTGCTGAGGATGAAGTTTGTAATTGTCCGTAATTTGATGTTTTTTACTTTGTTTTAGCTTAAGTAATAAAGGGACTTTGGTCACGGCTCATCTTGGATTTGATGTCTGGAGCTGGTGAATATCACGATGGTGGCATAAAAAAACTGAAATGTTTCTGTAAGTCTTCCAAACCTCTAAAAAAATGGATTGCCGTGGTTTTATCACTAGCTAATCCCATTTTTAAAGAAAAATAAAATAAAAAGACATTGGTCGTTCAAATGATTAGATTGTTTTTATTGATCTCATCAGGTGACAATATTTAAATGGTGGAAAAATTGGGAAAAATTTGTGTTGAAGGAAACAAATTTGCTTAAATCCCAAGCATGTAGCACTATAGTCCACTCATAAAGTAAGAATTAATTCCATTTTTCACTTACAGACATAAGCGTAATCACATTAGTTGAAATAAACGTGTTCTTCTATATGTGCCAATATCCGACCATTCATTTTAAATAGAGTTATCTTTGGCTTCACTTCGCTTTCGTCTATTTTCACACTCTCATTTTCCCTTTATTAAAATAAAAACGAGCAAAAAGAGAAGTAGAAAAAAGAAAAAAAAAATGTGAGTGGATAGCACCGGCTTCCCAAACCTTCCCTCTCCCACCCACTTTTATAATTGCGGAAGGAAGATTCTGCGACGGCCCATCAGTTTTGAGTTTTAGGGTTTTAGTGTGCCCACCGAATCGGTTCTGTCTGGATTCGCACATCGTCGTCCTCGTTCGTTGTTTCTCTCTTCATCTCATCTCCTTCGTTCAATTCTAATCCAGCAATCAAGCAACTAGTCCAGGAGCAAAATCTACACCTTGGGTTTTGACGATGGAGGTTAAGGTTGTTTCGTTCCCCGCCGAGAACCCTCCGCTCGCGGAGCTCGTCGCGGCCAAGCTCGCCGGGATTTCTCTCCCAACCGACGCCTCTCTCCCTCCTGATTCCCCTTATTCTTTTCAGTTCTCCAATGGGTAAACCCTAAACCCTATTACTTTTCTCCGATGGTTATTTTTTATATCTGTCATTTCTTTTTCTTTTTTTTGCGAAGGGTTAAATTAGATGTTGAATGCATCTGTGGATTTAGGTTGAAATTGCATGGAAAAAATGTACTTCTTCGATATATGGGTCGGATTGCGAAATTGTATGGGGAGAATGCATTCGAAGCTGGGAAGATTGATGAGTGGCTTGAGTACGCGCCCGTGCTCTCACAGGGTTCTGCATTTGAGAGTGCTTGTAAGCATTTGGATGAATATTTGGGAAGCAATACTTTTTTCGCCAATCAATCTTTGTCGATCGCGGATATCGCAATCTGGTCCGGTCTTGCAGGTATAGCTTTGCTTCCCTCACTGTTTGTTGGTCGTTGTTTATGATCTTTTTTAGCGTGATTATGAAGAAGTAGAAATTTAAGGACAAGTAACATAAATGCAAGTGCCTTTTGGGTCTTTGGGACTGCTTCTGTAAGAAGCACTTCTGCTCGAGAGCGATTCTGCTAGATGTGCTTTTATTGCAACCATTGTTAATTTTTATCAAAGGAGGTGCTTTCTGAAGGAGCACCTAGCAGGTGTTTTTTCCAGAAAGCGCTTCCATGACCCAGAAGTGCTTTTTAAGTTAATCTATCAAACGTTGGCTGCCAGAAAGGCAATCTCAAACCGGCCCTAATACGTTTTTCTTTGCAGGAACTGGGAAAAGATGGGAGAGTTTGAGGAATTCAAAGAAGTATCCAAACCTTTCTCGGTGGTTCAATTCCCTATTAGCCGGATATGGTGATGCTCTGAATGAAGTCACTGCTACCTTCATCGGCAAGAAAGGCTCAGGAAAGCCAATTGCAGCTAAAGCAAAAGGCAATCAGGTTGATCCGCAGTCAAAGGGTGCAAATGGAGATGCATCTGAGAAAGGTAAAGCAGGAAGCAAACCAACATTTGAAGTAGATCTTCCTGAAGCAGAGGTTGGGAAGGTTCGATTGAGATTTGCGCCAGAACCCAGTGGTTATCTTCACATTGGGCACTCAAAAGCAGCGTTATTGAATCAATATTTTGCTCAACGGTATCAGGGTCAGCTTATTGTGCGGTTTGACGATACAAATCCTGATAAAGAAAGCAATGAGTTTGTGGACAATATTCTCAAGGATATTGAGACTTTGGGTATCAAGTATGAAAAGGTTACCTATACTTCAGATTACTTTCCTCAGTTAATGACAATGGCTGAGAATTTGATTCGCCAGGGTAAAGCATATGTTGATGATACGCCACGTGAGGAGATGAAGAAAGAAAGGATGGATGGCATTGAATCAAAATGTAGAAACAACAGTCTAGAGGAGAATCTTAAATTATGGAATGAGATGATTGCTGGGTCTAAGAGGGGTAGGGAGTGCTGTGTCCGTGGGAAGCTGGATATGCAGGATCCAAACAAATCTGTCCGTGATCCAGTTTATTATCGCTGCAATCCAACACCACATCATCGGATTGGGTCCAAGTACAACTTATACCCAACTTATGATTTTGCTTGTCCATTTGTTGATTCCATAGAAGGTATCACACATGCACTTCGATCTAGTGAGTATCATGATCGCAATGCTCAGTACTATCGAGTTCAAGAGGACATGGGACTGCGAAAAGTTCATATCTATGAATTTAGTAGATTGAACATGGTTTATACGCTTCTCAGCAAGCGCAAGCTATTGTGGTTCGTTCAAAATGAGAAGGTTAGTGGATGGGACGATCCTCGTTTTCCAACTGTCCAAGGAATTGTGCGCAGAGGTCTCAAAGTTGAAGCCTTAATACAATTCATTCTTGAGCAGGTAAGATACTACTCTGTCCTAGTATTATGCATAAAGAAGTTATGAGCTATGCCTATAACATATATATATATATATATATATATATATATATATATATATATATATATATATATAATGCCCGACTAATGCTTCTTATTATGTCCTTAATTGTTTTTCCTTAATCGGTACTAGTTTATGTACATTAGATGAAAATTGAATTTATACACTCTTCTGATTAATTTTAGGGGGCTTCGAAAAATCTGAATCTCATGGAGTGGGACAAACTCTGGACTATTAATAAGAAGATAATTGATCCTGTATGCCCAAGACATACTGCCGTCATCGAAGAGCGTCGCATGTTGTTGACCCTGACCAATGGTCCTGAGAAACCATTTGTCCGCATCATTCCTAGGCATAAGAAGTATGAAGGTGCTGGGGAGAAGGCAACAACATACACAAGGAGGATATGGCTTGACTATGCTGATGCGGAGGCCATCAAAGTAGACGAGGAAGTAACCTTAATGGATTGGGGGAATGCCATAGTTAAGGGAATTGAGAAGGACGAAGACGGAAATCTCAAACTCACAGGGGTCTTGCATCCCGAGGGTTCTGTCAAGACCACAAAATTGAAGCTCACCTGGCTCCCTGAATCAGATGAGCTTGTTAAGCTCTCATTGATGGAGTTTGATCATCTGATAACAAAGAAGAAGGTACGTGCCAATCAACAAATGTGAAGTTTTTTTTTCCTCAGCGTATTACTAATCAATTAGTCTGTCAATTGTAAAACACCTTGAATTTTCTTTTCGTAAGGATGGGAAGGGAACTTGGGGTTGGGGTAGTTTGTTTAACAGCCTGATGCTTAACTCAGTCACAAAGGATGCTTCATATGTGTACCTTTAATTGTAGTGTATGGAAGATTTCATGTTTGAGGGGGGAATATGCGGAGTTTATCTCGAAAATCATATTATAAGATAGAAATATAAGTGATAAAAGACTGATCTGAGCAAAACGTTTTAGCTGATTCTTTTTTTACTTCTATAAGTGATATGTAATATGTACGGGCTGAGTTACATATTTGTTTTTGTAACTTGTGATTGCAGCTCGAAGAAGATGAGAATTTCATCGATGTTGTTAGCCCATGTACCGAAAAGGAGACTGCAGCACTTGGGGATTCCAACATGCGAAATCTCAAGCGTGGGGATATATTGCAGCTCGAGAGGAAAGGATATTTCCGATGCGATGTTCCCTACCTCAGGGCGTCAAAGCCCATTGTTCTATTTGCAATCCCCGACGGCAGGCAGCAGACTGGATTGAAGTAAAACCTTTACCTTTTTATCGTGTTTTCTACATTGCTGTTCTAGACATGTCTTAACTGCATTATGTATTGTTGGTTACATTTCGATTTAGTACTTCTAATTCTTATGGAAATGCAGTTTATCTTTGTGTTTGAACTGGCTGTCGCATTGTTGATTTCCGCACTCTTTTTTAAGTCTTTGAATTGAACGGATCAAAAGAGAATCAAGAGGAGTGCAGAAGGAGAAAATAGGCGTGTGGAAATCATATTCCCACCGAAATATAGTATAGTTAATACATCATCGTAGTTTAAACGTTAATTTAAAATAAATAGGTCCATGCTGAAACGTTACCATGATAATTAAACAATAGTTAGTGTTATTAGCTACAACTAATCATGGTTTTAAGTTTCAACGCTAGAATAAAGTTTAGGCTTATTTTATCATATCCAACCTTTTAAACATATTTAATCATCTTTCTCTGTTCTCATTGTTGTGAAGTCGTTTGTATGTAGTCGTCTTTCTGCCCTTAGAAAACACATTATCCAACCTAATCTCCCCCAACCATGCTGATTATTCTTTCTTAATTATTGCCTCCATGCCCTTCTTTTAATGTTTCTTTTTGGGTTTACCTAATGGTCCCTCCCAAATCACTGGATTCCACGAGTGAATAGAAAGTTGGATTTACCTTGGATCTTATCTAAATCGCCCCATTTATCCTCCTGATTAGAAATTTGGTTTCAAACGGGTTCGAACAAGAGAAGTATGCGAGGTTAACGTGCCTTGGATGATCCACATCTCAAGTTAGGCGCTTATGAGTACATTGACTTTTACCTAAGGTTGGAGGACTGCGTCGAACTTTTTTTTTGAAAAAATTATTATTAAGGCCAGGGAAAGTTCCGAACCTGGAATGCATGGTGAAAATCCAACACCCTATTTTCTAAAATATTAGACCACATACATGCATCGAACTTAAGAGTAACGATTCTAACACTTCGATTTTAGTATCTGGCACTTCAAATTGAGTGTTCATTATTTTTTCTTACCCAAATGCGAGGGTCGTACGCTAAACCGGGAGTATCAAAATCGCTACCCTTGAACGTATAACTCTTGTAAGTAGCAAAGACTTTATTTATGATGTGAGATTTAGGTGAGGTAGGCAGCTGATTTGAAGACTTGAACAAAACATGTAACAAATTTGGACTAATCAAAGAGAGAAAATACAACGATCATCACCCCCCTTCCAACAAATTACAAAACAAACGCAACACAGAACTAAAAAAGCTCTTTAGGCCTTGGGTGCTAGCTTAGACTTGATTTTGTCAACCTCCTTGGTTCCCAACTTGAACGTCTTGGTCAGCACATTATCCGGCACCTCCGGCGTGGCAGCGAACAACGTGAGGGCGATGTTCTGGGTGCCCTGCAGCTGAGAGTTAAAGGCGGCAATCACCGAAGCCGGACTCTTCCCATTGTTGTTCTGGAAGTGAACCAACCCTTTGGGGAACACAAAGACTTCACCTTGCTTAATAGTTTTGCTGATGAACTTGTTTGCTGTGGTAATAAATCCAACGTCCAATGCTCCTTCAAGAACGTAGACAATTTCTGTGGCTCTGGGGTGAGTGTGGGGTGGGTTAATTCCGCCGGGGGCATAGTCGATTCTGGCAAGCGAAACGCCGAGGGTGTTGAGGCCGGGGATTTTTTCGACATTGGCTAAAGTCACCAAGGAGCCGAATGTGTTGTTGGTCAGGCCTGGTTTGGCTAGTCCGGTGAAGAAAAAGTCCTCTGCTGTTGCATTTGCTGCGTTCTTGCAGACGAATCCATTGACTTTCACCGCTGTGTTATTTACCACAATTCACTTGGATTAAGCAAAAAATTGTACTAAAACTGAGACTTAATTTCCTGAAATCATGAATTGGGTTTATTTTTAATCAGGTTCTAGTGTATTAGTGGATCAATGTGCTTGTCTGTTGGGGGCTAATTAGGGTTCTTATTACTCGGAACCTCAGGTGCAAGTGAGGATGGTCTTAAACCAACCGAGCGACAAGCTCAAACATGATTAGTAGGCTCAACAGCAATAAAGTGAGAGAAAATTAAGCTAATCAAAGGACGACCTCGAGTCAACAAGGCTCCCACTGTGCGAGAGCCGGGTAATCAAATCATGGATTTTTCTTAATTTTTTTTTTCCAGAAATCATGAATTGGGTTTACTTAATCAGCTTCAAGTATATGTTTAATGGCTGAATGAGATTAATTATTGGGACGAGGATTCCCATCCGGATTCAAATGGTGGGGATCCTAGGAATTCTCATTTCCTAACCGTTCATCGTATATCGTTTGATCAGAAATTATTTGAATTTTATTATTTAAAATTAAACACAAATAGTACCTGATAAAAACTGACCGCACGATATATGATGAACGGTTAGGATGTGAGGATCCCTAAGATCCCCACCGTTTAGATCCGGATGGGATGCTCATCCTAATTATTGGGGACAATTAAGGACATGATTACCAGACATAAACACAATAAAGTGAATAACCAGCAAAAAAAATTATAAATAAAAGAAAAGCTAAGAATATTAACACAGCAAGTTACAGAAAAGAATAAAGAAAATACCAAATCTCTCCTGAAATCATTAGAACATGAAAAGTTGCCAATGAACAGGGTCAACTTGTAATTTGCAATAATTGAGGGGACAAAGAAAAAGTTGCAACTTTAGGTTTTTTTTCTTTTTCTTCTGTTCTTTTGACATGAATTTCTGTGTTCACTTTTAGCACTAGAATACTGAACCACTGGAATTATAGATGAAGAATTGATGAAGAAGAAGAAGAAGAGGAAGTTACCAGCGGTGAGGTCGGCGACGCAAATGTCCTGAAGCATGTCGGGATCAGCGGCAGAGCTGCCGAAGACGGTGGCAAAAGCCACAAGAAAGAGAGCAAAGACAGCCGCCATTGGTGGTGGTGCTAATTAGAAAGAAAATGCAGGTTAGTGCCAAAGAGGAAGAGAAAAGTTTGGATGTTTGAATGAATACGAAATGATTGGTAGGATGAGTATTTATAGCAAGGGAGTAGGTGAATGTTGAAGCCTTTGGTACGTATTGTGGTAAATATTATAAGAAAACTTAGAGCTGTTTGGTATCGTATTGAAAAGTTTCGCTATTTTTCAAAAATTAATGTTAAGGAGATTAAATTTATAGAAAAATTTGCAAACAAAATAACATGTCAAATTTAATAATTTGCAAACATCGGGGATAGCAAACCTAACATGTGTTTAGAAGTACCTGAGTTACTTCTTATATTGTTAATTGATCTTACGGTGAAAACTTAACTTTTTTTAGGAATCAGAGAAAGTTGTCACACTTGTAAACGTGAACTCTAACGACAACAAGTGCTCCACCTTACGCGATTTGCAGAAATCGCTTTTCATAATTGAAACTGTTGCTGAAGCTGGTAATATTTGTTGTCGATGTTGTGAGTGAAGGTAAAGGCAAAGCATGGGGCATGCCCAGAAAGCTACGTCATGACATACGAGTCCTTGAGGATCTATCTGTTTCTTGAACAAACCGTTGACCCCATTTACGGCGCTTTGCGCCTCCACCGGATCTTACCCTCGTCTTTATTTTTGTTTATTTTTAGTATTTTTGTCTCTATGCATCTGTATTTATTCTACTAGTAATTTAATAAGGCTTAAATGTTAAAATGGTCCTTGTGTTTTAGTCATTGAGTCAATTTAGTCCCTGTGTTTTCAATTTGGCAAATTTGGTCCTTGTGTTTTAGTCATTGAGTCAATTTAGTCCTTGTGTTTTCAATTTGGCTAATTTGGTCCTTGTGTTTATCTCTGTTAGCCAATTAAGGACATTTTATCCAATTTTTGAAAAAAAAATTATAAATTATTATAAACTTATTTATAAAATTATTTATTTGATTTAAAATATTTAAAAATGAAATAAAATTAAAAATTAAAAAATATATATTCTCCTCCCAACTCTCCGACCTCCTCCCTAACATTACCCCCTCTCTTTTCTATGTCACAACCTTAATCATTTTTCAGATTGGAAGTTTTATCTCTTATATGTGTTATTTCTCATTGACTTTCATTTTTTTGTAAAGAGAAAGGGTAATTATATATCATATAATTTTTCTTATGAATTTTTTTAAAAGAGATTGAATGAAATGTCCTTAATTGGCTAACATAGACAAACCCGATGACTAAATTAGCCAAATAAAAAACACGGAGACTAAATTGGCCATATCGCTATAACACAGAGACTATTTTGACATTTAAGCCTTGTATTAAATAAGCACCGGATTATTAAATCAGGCCCATTTATTTTAATGTTAGGGAGGAGGTCGGAGAGTTGGAAGGAGAATATTTTTTTTTAATTTTTAATTTTATTTCATTTTTGAATATTTTAAATCAAATAAATAATTTTATAAATAAGTTTATAATAATTTATAATTTTTTTTTTCAAAAATTGGATAAAATGTCCTTAATTGGCTAACGGAGATAAACACAAGGACCAAATTGGCCAAATTGAAAACACAGTGACTAAATTGACCCAATGACTAAAACACAAGGACCAAATTGGCCAAATTGAAAACACAGGGACTAAATTGACTCAATGACTAAAACACAAAGACCATTTTAACATTTTAACATTTTTTTATGTATTATTTAAGGCTTAAATGTTAAAATGGTCCTTGTGTTTTAGTCATTGAGTCAATTTAGTCCCTGTGTTTTCAATTTGGCAAATTTGGTCCTTGTGTTTTAGTCATTGAGTCAATTTAGTCCTTGTGTTTTCAATTTGGCTAATTTGGTCCTTGTGTTTATCTCTGTTAGCCAATTAAGGACATTTTATCCAATTTTTGAAAAAAAAATTATAAATTATTATAAATTATTTATAAAATTATTTATTTGATTTAAAATAATTAAAAATGAAATAAAATTAAAAATTAAAAAATATATATTCTCCTCCCAACTCTCCGACCTCCTCCCTAACATTACCCTCTCTCTTTTCTATGTCACAACGTTAATCATTTTTCAGATTGGAAGTTTTATCTCTTATATGTGTTATTTCTCATTGACTTTCATTTTTTTGTAAAGAGAAAGGGTAATTATATCTCATATAATTTTTCTTATGAATTTTTTTAAAAGAGATTGAATGAAATGTCCTTAATTGGCTAACATAGACAAACCCGATGACTAAATTAGCCAAATAAAAAACACGGAGACTAAATTGGCCATATGGCTATAACACAGAGACTATTTTGACATTTAAGCCTTGTATTAAATAAGCACCGGATTATTAAATCAGGCCCATTTATTTTAATGTTAGAGAGGAGGTAGGAGAGTTGGGAGGAGAATATTTTTTTTTAATTTTTAATTTTATTTCATTTTTTAATATTTTAAATCAAATAAATAATTTTATAAATAAGTTTATAATAATTTATAATTTTTTTTTTCAAAAATTGGATAAAATGTCCTTAATTGGCTAACGGAGATAAACACAAGGACCAAATTGGCCAAATTGAAAACACAGAGACTAAATTGACCCAATGACTAAAACACAAGGACCAAATTGGCCAAATTGAAAACACAGGGACTAAATTGACTCAATGACTAAAACACAAGGACCATTTTAACATTTAAGCCATTATTTAATACGTTTTTGCCATATTTTGTAATGAGAATTAATTGTTACGTAGCACATATTCTACCTAAATTTTAGAGCGTCTTTAAGGGAGATGTCAAATTTTAAACATCAAAATGATATTTGATGGCTTATGTGGTAATTTGATATTTTGTACAATTTTTTGCTCCACCTGATATGCTAAATAATATGTCATTCTATACTTTTCTTTATCTATTTGTGAGGTCCAATTATTAAGACAACCAATCAAATACTTGAACACACAACAACATTTATTATATATTGCATTAGATCCCTTAGAAAATCATTTAATAAATTTGACAGCAAAATAATTTGTCTTCAATTTACTCAATGCCACGTAAGAAATTGAAAGCTCGGTTGGAGAGAGTCTGTTGCTATTTTTTTACTGTTATTTGTCTACTTGACAGTTTTAACATCTCTTTTAAAGATTCTCTTAGCAACCTAAATATGAGAAGTGAGAGAAATCACGTATAAGAGAGTTTATGGAATACTAAGGTTCACATTGTATTGTCATCTCGAAGCTTTTTATTCATTCAATATGAGCTAACCCTAAATCTTACTTTGTTTTTTTTTATATATAAACTCAATGACATATGTAGTGACACATCATTCAGATGAAAATAATTTGACGATTATGATATTATTGCTTTGAATTTGACCTAAGTTTTTGGTTCCCAATAAGCAAGTTATATTTTTTTTAATACATATGATATTATCTACACTAAAGAGTATGAGAGTTAGCTAAATCTCACAATAGGCTAGTTATATAAATTTTATTCAAATTCACCTTCGATCGAACCTAAGACATCTCACTTATAAGTAAAGAAAAATACGACTAGACCATAGTACTAAGTGGCTGTATTTTTTTTCATTACGTTGTAGTTTTGTTCCAATAGATAATTAAGTAGGAGGGTTTTCAATTCATGGAAGGGGATGGACTTGATCATTTGAGTAAATACCAAGTAAAGGTTACGAGCCACCTCATTCAATTATATTCTATTCTTTAATTGACCATTTAACTTCAATGTGATGAGTCGATAATATTGCCTTCTTTTTGACTTATTGTTTTACACTCGTTCACTTCTTTTACTTTCTCACAACTGATATCGACATATAATATACTTATTAGTAAATATTATATATATATATATATATATGTCCTTTTGATATTTTAACGCATATTTTATTGTAATAAAAAATAAAGCAAATGTTATTTAATTTTTCTTAAATTTCTTTTAAAAAGTAACATGTGTTATTTTTTAATTGGACCAGTCAAAAAATGATTAATAATTGTTCGACCAAAAAAAATTGTCATGAAGTTGAACTTCATTAATTTTGTCATTAGTTGTTCTTAACCTTACAAAAATAAATAATTTGTCCTTTTGTTTTTATATTTCCAATTAAGTTGGTACAACTGAAAATAGAAATTTAACCTAAAAAAAAACATGGATAAGGGGAATCAAGAATATGGACATATATATCTCCCAAGCAAATAGGACAATCCATTTTTTTCTTATAATAATGTCATTACAATATATCATAAATGATAAAAATGTTCTCTTGATCATTTTGTGACCATGATCAAAGAATGCATGGTCACCATCGTTAGATCTGATATCACTAGTTGTATAAATTTAAATGTACTTTCAATATCAAATCCAACGCAACGTAACCATGTAATATTAGTCATCACGTGAATCAGCCAAAGTGACTCTCATAAATAAATTCTAAAACTAAGCGTTTTGGCAAAGGATACAAGTTTATTCTTTAAATAACTTGACTTTGCTAAATTGGTTAGGTTGCAATTGCTAATGGAATACTAGGCAAGAAACGAGCGTAGTATCATTCTAGAAATCATACAACTGACATCACTTAGTGGAATAAAACTTGGTTATTGCTTATGAAGGTTGCAATTGTTGTCTCCTTTGGTTGAGTTGTTAGAAAGTATGGAAAGCTAAGAGTGGCTCTATCCTCCAACCTCCACAGTGGACTTTCAAAAACTCCTTTATTTAATTTAGACTCCATTGTTTTAGGGACAATGTCTACTTTTTTCTTCTCAGAATTTGACATGTTTTGGAGGTTGCTTCCTGCAAATGGCTTTTCTGTTATCTGTCACACTGTTTTCAATTGCACTAGAATGTCGTAACTTTGGTTGGTTGGAGGGTCTCCATCTCCAAGTTCATCATTCATTTTCCTAACCCCATCACTAAACCACCTTTCTTAAGTACTAATCATGCTTTGAGCAGCTGTAAGACGACCAAGTCAGCATCATTAAGCTCCTTACTGGTTACATTTAGAAAATAAGATGGAAGCTTTCAAGAGCATATGCTTGTTTTGGAGAATCTATGTCCTAGTTTTAGCTTCACGTGTTTGAAAATTAGCTGTACACTCCACTGACTTTGAGAATATGTAGTTGGGTTCACATTAAGTAACCAAACCCATTACTAATAACAACTTTGGTTAATTTTGTTTTGGTTATGTTTAGTGCTATTAGGGTTCATAAAAAACGTGATAGTGTTTTATTGATATAAATTTGAGCTCATTGTAGACCTTATTTATTTTTAACGAATATAGTGTGGATTTAGTGGAATGTTGGGTGGTCAAAAAGCAATACTTAAAAAAAATGAGTGTAGTGGAGATGAGAATGCTTTATAGAATGTGTAGGTACACGATAAATGATATGATTAAGAACAAGGATATCTGAGGTAAAGTAGGAATGACTGCAATTGAAGATAACATGGGAGAATATCAGTTAAGATAGTGTGGACACATGAACCGAAAACTTACAGATGCTCCAGTTAGAAGATACAACTATGAAGTAGGGACTCAAGGCAAAAGTGGTAGAGGGAGAACTAGGAAGATTTGAAAAAAACTTTATGAAAAAAATATGGAGTACTTGGTTCTAACGAAGGACTTAGAGCAAAATCGAGCACATTAACGATCTAAGATTTATACAGCCGATGGGACTTGCTTCTTAGTGCAGCTTATCAATTGCAAGCATTTAATTGCGATTAAATCTGTATTTTTATTCACAGATATGATTTATTATACAAGTCAATTGTTAAAATCGCCTTTCCTGATTCTCCAGTCTATACATATCTCGTAGAGTTGACATTGAACTGGATAAGGATGAAGATAATCTGGAACCCTAAAAAGGTATATTTTCCAAGTATTTATTAAAATAAAAGAATATTGAATAAAAAAGGCAACCCCAAAGCCAGTAAGGTGTGGTTTGGAAGTGAGGTGCTTAAAAAAAAAACACCTATGAAAAAAAACTGTAAGGGTTTTAGGTGTTTGGTAAACTGAAAAAAAAATGGCTTATTTTGGAAGCTGCTGTGAGAATAAGCTGAAATCAAAGGAAAAAGCTGAAGCTACTATTTGCAGCTTTGGAAAACTGGCTTTTTTTCAAAGCACACGGAGCTACAATGCTCCTTTAATGAAAAGACCCACTATCAGACTATTTTTTTTTTCAAAAGCACTTTTACAAAAAAGTTTACCAAACACTCTGCTGATTTTTTTCACAGCCGCTTATTCTCACAGCAGTTTTTTTTTAAAGCACAGCAATACCAAACCAGCCCTAAGGCTCTCCACTTTGCGAGGGCCAGGAGAGGAACGTCTGTTATTCGCAGCCTTACTTTTGCTTGAAATGTACAAATTGAAGAACTGGATTTTGAATTATAGCAGAAATCAATTTGGAGATTAGGCCTCATTGTGTGCTCGTTTGATTCAAATAACGAATTAGATTGGTCACCAATAGTCTTTACATGAACACAATCCACCCTTGAAGTGATGAAACCGAACACGATCCCTAACAATTATTTCCCGATCGAAAGCTTGCGAAACAAACTTTGTAAACGAGTGACAATCCCTACAGACTCTCAGGTTCTTTACTATTCGTAAAGGCGTTCCTTCTGGAGTTCTTGCTAGGCCAAAAGCAATTGCCAGCTTCTCGCTGTGACATGAACCGGAAGTTCCCAAACAATCTGTGTCTGTGGAAGTAAGTTCAGACACTGTCATGAGGGAATCCTCCTGCACGTAACCATGCAGAGCAGCTCGATGAACTATTTTCCTCAATTTTTGGTAAATTTCATTAGCATCTGGATGTGACTTGTCGTCCACGACAAATTTGTGAACCTGATCACCAATTTCAATCCAGCTCCAACCAGGAGTGGTCTTTACTCCCTCAGTTTTGATCAATTTTCTCATCTTTACAACACCATCTGCATTTTTCTCTGTAGAATAAATCGAAGCAAGAAGCACATAGTCCCCTGCATTAGCTGACCCTAGCTGGATTAGATTCCTCATGGCAATTTCTCCTATTTCTACATTTTTATGAATCTTGCAAGAGCCAAGCAGAGTCCGCCAAAGGACTGGATCCTCCTGGGCACGCGAAGTCCCAATAACTTGAAGCGCCTTTTCGAGCATCCCAGCTCTGCCAAACAGATCCACCAGGCACCCGTAATGCTTAATTCCAGGCTTGACACTGAACTTGGAGCTCATCACATTGAAGTACTCGACACCCTTGTCAACCAAACCTTGGTGACTGCATCCACATAACAAACCAAGAAATGTGATGGAGTTTGGCTGGACTCCTTCAATCAACATCCGCCCGAAAAATGAGATTGCTTCTTCTCCATGACCATGTACTCCATACCCAACAATCATGGAGTTCCAAGTAAAAACATCTTTCTTTCTCATTCTCTCAAAGACGCAAAGAGCACTATCCAAGTTACCACATTTAGCATACATATCAATAAGCGCATTCCCAACATAAACATTCCCCACAAGCCCCCTTTCATTAGCAATTCTATGCATCTGAACTCCGGTATTCAATGCGCCCAAGTGAGCACAAGACGAAAGCAACCCAACAATCGTAAACCCATCAAGACCCACATTCTCATTTCTCATAAGATTATACGTCTTCAACGCCATATGGTGAAGACCCTTCTGAGAGTAACACGAAATCATAGAATTCCAGGACACCAAGTCTCTTTCAGGCATATTATCAAACACCTTCTCCGCACTCTCAATCAACCCATCTCCCGCATAGGATCTCATAAGATTGGTGCAAACAACGACGTCCTTCTCGTACCCATACCTCACCACAGCTCCATGAACCTCTTCGCACTTCTTCCGGGCCTTCAACTTCTCGCAGGCGTTGAGCACGAAGGAGAAAGTGAATGTATCAGGAGAAGAATCGGAACCAGATGAAAGCATGCGATTGTAGTAAAAAATGGCGCGGAGAGGAGAAGGGCTGTTGGAGAAGCCTCTGATGAGGGAATTCCAATCCTGGGTTTGTGGGTTTTGGAGGTGGTGGTAGAAAAGCAGCTGCGCGTAGGCCAAGCTGCCGGAGACGGAGACGGCGCAGAAGTTGAGCAGCTTGTTTGAAATGGCGCGATCGGGTTGAAGACCGTTGGTGATGACGTGGGCGTGGATTTTTTTGAGCCGTTTGAGGCTGTTGCATCCTTGCAATAGGGATAGGATGGCTTTGGTTTTTGAAGTTTGGCACATTTGACTTAATTTTGGGTTTGGGTGGAAGTGTGTAATGTTTTAGTGGAGGCACATACAGTCTTTTATACAAGCGATATTAGAACGGGAGAATTGAATAAAATATTTGTGTGACGTGAAAAAATCAGTTTGAACATGTAAAGCCTTATGTACTTGGAGTCGAAAAAGTCATGAATCAGAAAGATATCGTTCAGGTATGAGATAACTAGTTTTACCATTTTAGGGTAAGACCTACTTATTTTAAAACATGTACCTTGCATACCCATCCATGGTTAGTAAACATCATCTAAATGTTATTGTCTACTTTGATGGCTTTACAGATCCGGTAAGCCATTACCGGATCGGGAACGAGCAGCAACCACGGCAGGAGACGTTCTGATGAACCGGGACTTCAACATTTCACTGGTTGGACAATTCTGGTTACAAGAATATTGCAAAAAAGGAGACTTATACACCAGGTTTGATCTCCTTAATCTCCAATTAAGGTGGCGTTAAAACACTGCATAATCTCTTCAAAATTTTACATCAAACATCCTCCGAAAACAACCTAAGTCTTGCAATCCTAACATAAGAAAATGAAAGTGCGTCAATCCGTAGCGAGTTTGCTTTACTCAACTCCATCTCGCTTGAAGTTACAACGCAACTTCAACTATTTTTTCTTTCTACCGCCACCAGCCTTTGCCTTTTTGTTCGCAGTTTCTTTAGCCGTGCTTTGTGGTGTTTCCTGCAACAAGGATAAACAAATATCAGAAAAACAAAACTAAAAGAGGATAGAAAGTCCTATTAAAAAGACCAAAAAAGGCAATACAAGATGAGAGTGCAGGAATAAACAAGCGATTTTGCTATAAATTAGAGACAAGGGGCCTTCACACGCACATATTTATGCTAATTACTACAGCTTGAGCTCAAGAAACTAGAACTGTAAGACCCCGGTTACAAGCTTTTTCATAAAGTTCTGCATTCTAGCTGTGGCAAAACGCGATAGCAACAATTCATTTTTCCTACGTTACTGATGACATAAATTAAGTGAGATTGGATTAATCACAGATTGTCAGTGAAGCTTCACCAAGGCTTTCAGCTTCATGTGCCAAAACAGACGCCTTTGGCTAACAGCATCGAGTGCTTGGAACCCAAATGAAGAATTGGCAGACTTATGCTGCCAATGACAGTGGGCCTCGATGGATTACAATCTTGTAGAAAGAACATCTTATGCCTGGTTGCTGGTTTGGGACATTTAAGCACACATTTGCTTCCCTGTCATTCAATGTAGCAAGAAATAATGATAACCTGTTCCGCCATTTTTGTTCTTTTCATGAGTTAGGGAGGAAAAGGCAATCTGACAGAGACAGTTATCAAAATCGAAGAGAGGGGAACTTGTAATGTTTCAGCACACAGAGCTTGCAGCCTTACAAATTTCAGATTAAGATTCAATAAGATGTGCAAAGGAATGAATATCTTAGCATGTAAAGCAACGCATTTAATTCATATCATCAATTCTGTTCAGCAAAGGGAACTTGTAATAACATGAGAGACCACTAGCAAGTTCACAGTAATGACGTGTAAGACCAACAAAGAACTCTTAAGCCTCAAATAAAAACATAAATAAATGCCCAATGAAGATAGATGATACAACCAATTAATGCATAAGAGTGTTGTCTGCCTCAAGCAAAGTTCTAAAAAACGCTAGGCGCTAGTCCGGCGGCGGGCTAAGGCCTATCGCCTAGGTGGCTAGGCGGATTTAAGTAACTCTATTATATTTTGTATAAATAAGCGTCTGCTTATACTTAAAAAATATATATAATTTCATCATAAACTACAAAATGGAATGACATATATATTATGAAGTATTAGAACATAATGAAAACATTGAGAACAAGGATATAATGTTGTTCATTTAAGTATGCAACAAGTCTCTTACAATTTATTGAAAAAAATGCTAAATAAAAGTTATATATTTTCTGTCTAAGTGAGTCATGACCTAAGTGGGTGCCTAGGTAGTCTAGGCGGGCCTCAGCAGGTCTAGGCGCCCTTTCTTAATTTTCAAATGCCTAGGCATTAATCAGGGCGGTGGCCAGCCGTCTAGAACCTAGGCGGCACTAGGTGGGGGCCTCAGCAGGTCTAGGCGCCCTTTCTTAATTTTCAAACACTTAGGCATTAATCAGGGCGGTGGCCAGCCGCCTAGAACCTAGGCGGCACTAGGCGGCACTAGGCGGGGATTTTAGAACAATGGCCTTCAGCCATATATATAGACACGGAGAGATGAAAGATGGAAGCTGAAAACGCTTAATGGAAACATACCTTTCGTTTAATGGGTACAGATGGGTTAGCAGTCGGCTTGAAAAATGATTCAAGTCTGCAAATGATAAAATGAATGATGCCTTAGATCCCAATAAAGAAGGAAATTTATGAATTCATAGCTATTCATGCTTAAATCACTTACCTTCCCTGCGATGACTTGTTCTTGACTGCTTTAATTTTTTCTATTGCCTAATCAACAGAGAAATCGAGATAAATAAAGCTTACAAGATGCTGAAAAAGAAGCATCTTAATCTCAGGGAAAGCACGTAAAATTGCTGAGTAGGAGCACACCTTTGCCACTCTGTCACTGTTAAATCCATTTTCATTCACCAAAAATGCAATCAGTCCCTGTAAAACGAGAAGACGATTTGAGTACTTTGACATGCAAGAATAAAAAAGACACATCATCATATAACAACTGTCAACTGGCAAGTCATTTACTTCTTCATCTGGAGCTGTCCATTTAATCTCAACTTGTTCTTCATCAGATAAAGCAACTGGTTCCTTGAAAAGTCTCCGAGCCTCTTGATAGGGCCACTCCTCTGGTATTTGGTACCTGGAGATAGAAAAACAATAAATGTGCATATAATTACTGCAGAAACAAACCAGGGAAATAGCACAAAGAAGTGCGCCAATAACAAATACAAATTCATTTTCATGCACCATCATATATGTAAAATAAAAGTGCAATAATACAAGATAAACCTTTCTTTGTTTATGTTCTCGAGTATATTCTCAATGGAGCCATGCTGACGGATGAGCTTCAAAGCTGTCTGTCCTCCAATCCCTGCAGCGTAAATTTATAAGGTACTGAGTAATGGACGCATAGCTAAGATTTCAAGGAAACTAGAGAACCGAGTCTCAATATTATATATGACAGAAGATGTGGTCACAAACTGAATTTGAAACTCCTATGTACCTCGAATGCTGTCACAATAATCACATCCGGACAGAATGCACAAGTCAATGAATTGATCCATGGTAAGATTTAGCTCCTCCAACACCTGAAGCAACGCCACAATTAGAACCGTGAATCAAATATTAGGCAATCACGACAGCCTTAAAAATTTGTAAGCACCTTAGCAATATCGAATTCCATGACAGGGATTTTCCTTGAGCTAGGATCCATCAAATGACGAAGAAACCTAGGCGCTCCAAATGTAAGGGAATCCATGTCTTCAGAGGCCACAGCATAAACCTGCAGCAGATAGAAGTTTAATTAATGTCGTATATTTCTAAGGACATTTTCAGGCCAGGAAAGAAATGGCTCCTATTAATTCAACAAATTTCAATGCCATATAACCCCCCTTGGAATGAAGCCTTTTTGCACAAATACGATATACTGTAGAAATTTAAAAAATGAAATACTAAAGTAAATGGCATTCGCGTAAGAATCCTTAAACAACTCGTAACGAACTGGTCACTTGCCTTTCCTGATTTACAAAGTACAGCACACTGTGCCTCTGCTTCTGAGGGAGCCTGTGAAAGTCAAAACATTGTGAATAACATTCATATTTGTTTTCACACTAATTCAAATCTGCAACAGCTTGCTTAAAATATATCATTTCCCACCTCAACTACAGGCACCCCCATGAGCCTTAGAAGTCTTTTGCAGTCATCATTGTGCTGCTTTGTCACCTGTCAATACAAGAACCACATGGACTCCAACATTCTATTTCTCATGTAACATATTTTAAGTGCTGTGATGGTAATTATGGTTGCAGATAATAAGAAAGAAATACACGCAAAGAACCAACCTTTACTGTTCGTTTACTGTACTTCTCAATGTCTTCCTTATTGCCATCCTGCAAAGAGTTGAAGACAATAAAAACGCTGTGAAATGCACTTTACATTGTCTACATTTTACCAATCAAAAAGTCAAAAATAATATACACGCACCTCCACAGCCGCTGCCAAATCATCAGTGGCATCTGCCCTCTTTGAGTACCTGCATCACAAGTTCATTATGTCAAGCATTATTGAACAAGTGCACTGATCAGTAACCATGGTTAAGGAATTAGTCAACAGGAAAGCTACCGCTTTGCCAGCTCTTGTTTCTTCAATTCTGGAGGCTTCCCATCGAAAACATAGCTGAAAAACAAATTTTTAGACAGACACTTGTCAATAAGCTTTTGGGTTAGATAGGACAACAAGAAGGACAATATCAAGACTAACAGACCATACATTAAGGGTAAAGAAACTAATTACAGTGGTTTAATTCCAGCTTCCAGAAGCCTAATCGTCCGTGAAAACATGCCTTGCAGATGACTAAAATGAACCCAGATAAACAAAACCCATGTCATGATTCGCAAAATAAAAGGTTCTTAGCAAACCTGCTTAAGTAACTAAAAGTTTAGAACTTTAGTAAAGGGTACCTAGTAACTTCACCAGCCTCATTGGTGAGCATCTCAGTCCCAGTCCTTCCCACAACAATCTACACAATTCCACTTCAAAATTAAGCTTCTTTAATCTAAATTCATGCAGTTAATACATCAATTAGAGAGAGAGAGAGAGAGAATACCAGGAACTGGTAAATGCTCATGCTGGCATCGATGGCGATCTTTCGGCCGAAATAGCTCTCGAATTTCTGCTCCTTCATGGCCTTCGGGGCATTGTCCGCCAGCAGCTTGGTTAAACCCTAACATCACAACGTTCACAAATCATAAAATCCCATTAGCCAATAAATCCCAGAATTAATTCAATACTATTAATCTGGAAACGAAAAAGTGTACCTTTATACCCATTGCAGAAGAAAAGAGGAGAGAGAAAGAGTGAAATGGAGAGAGAGAGAAGAGAAAGGGTTTTGGCTGGAGGTTAGGGATGAATCTGCTTCCCGCCCTTGTACTCCCAAAGGCCGAAGCTCTAGTGTTTGTTGGGGCTCGTGCAGATGGGCTTACTCTTTTGCACTGGTTAGTCCCTTTCATGGGCTATATTTTGGGCTTTCTATTCCATATTGGAACTTTTTATTATTATTTTAATTACTATATTAGAATCTTTAATGAACCCATTTTTCATGAGGTCGAGAAATTTTTTAGTGTGTCAAAAACTTATTTCTTGTGGTTTTGAAATTTAGTAAGAAAAAGTTTATATATATATATATATCAACGAACTGTTTTTATCTGGTTTGGTTGTTGTTGATGGTGTGGTGATATTGTCTTTTTTGCAAACATTTATATGTGTTTACATTAACAAGTTTATTTCGTTATAGGGAGTACTTCCATATTCCAATTCCTAGTAATAGTATACAGCAAAGCAAGAGAAAACTTCTGGACAAAACAAAAAAGAAAAGGCACCACTTTAGATGACCAAGAGAAAGCTGTTCATTCGCAAACAAGGAAGAATGAAGATGACTAAGAAAAATCTTTGTGAATATTGACCAGATCAGCAGTGCCAACTTTCTAATTACTATGTACGTATAAATGAAAATCTAATTCTCGTAGCTTATCGATCATTTGAACAATGAGCAATTGAGCACTGCTAATCTTTTAATAACTATGAACTTATGCATATAAATTTATTTTCTATAACATGAGTTTGTTGTATGTATATGTTTCTAAAACACTTTAAACACCCGCAATATCGCGCATACATTTTTGCTAGTTATCTCTTAGATAAAGAAGTTGTATGACCACCCAATGAATTTTATCAATTTCTCCTAGAACCCTCTGTTTGAGTGCTTTATTAACTACGTAATATTAATATATTATGCTGCTTGTATAGTACTTTAACTGAGATTTAAGGATATTACTTTAGAGCTTTGGATATCTTTGTTTAATTAGTCTATGATTAAGAAAACAGCTCTTAAATTAACTGCAATATCGATGGTACCGATACAAATATTCTTGCTTCGTCCGTCACAAGAAATGTGAAATTACCTAAGCATGCCAGAGTTCACACTTTTTTCTGATGCTGGTTTCTGTTTTGGACTTGTAAAATGATTGGTGAATAATATTAAAAGAAATGCTAACGAGATTTTCTGCGAATTCTCTGCCACATCGCAGTTACGTGTCAACATTATAAAATATTGTGTTAAAACATGAGATGTCAGAGAGTCTATAAAGAGTCTTACTTTTAGAGTCTCTTTAGCATTTCTCATATATTAATACTTAGTTATTATCAGGCAGATTTGAAACTACAAAGACATGATGAGAACATGAATTTTTGAAGCTTTGGTCCCAGAAAACATGGTGAAATTAATCAAGATCCCTTTGAGCTGCATTGTCAACTACTACTCAAAGAGTATTTGGATAAATGAGAAGACGGTTCACTTCATGTGCTTTCCTTCCCCTTTAAATTTGCAACTCGGTGGATGCTTTCAAATTCTTTGGTTCCAAGGTTTCCTTTTTAGGGTTGTCCTAAGAAAAAAGACTGTTACATGAGAAATTTTTCCTTGCGATTGTTGTATCAACACATAGTGTGTATTAAAAGGGGACCCGAATCAAACATTCGAAGATTCGCCAAAAGACCTTCACATGCTTGTTTCAAGGCCTCCAGGCGATCCTGGTATCACTTGGCCCCAATGTACATCCGTCCTTGCTCACATATCCTAATCATTGAAAAACTTCATGGAGGAATCAACCAAAAAAATGAACATAGAGTTCGTCGAGAGCATACAATTAACTTCATTTATCATAATCCAGACATTAATCAAACCTAATGAAAAACGACATGTTCCCAAATGCAAAATGGACAAAAATTCACAGCAAAAAAAAAAAGAAGGTGAAAGTTCCAAGTTGCATTCCTCCACTTGAGGGACACGCCATGACAAAAAGAGACAGAGAAAGACAGAGGTAGAGAGAAGAGAGGCAGAAACGTAAATTTAGATATATATAGAGAGAGAACAAAGTTGACAACAATAAGGCGATCAATCTGATGCCTTAAACGTTAAATACTAGGCCTCTTTTTGTGCTATATGTTCAAGGGCTCTTGTGTCAAAAAACAAGTACTCTCAACTTTCAACAATGGTAAGTAAGAAAACCCTAAATCTTCTTTCTGTTCATGTCTGTGTTTTTTGTGTTACTCGTGTTAATGTGTTTCACAATGTTCTGCACACCAGGCAGAAGAGAATGCCAAGCCAACCTACAGCTCCCTCGAGCCGGTGGACAAGAAGAAGGGAGGGCTCACTGCCTCCAGCTTCATTTTCGGTAAGTAGCCATTCTCAGAAAAAGGGTGTGTGGAAATCCCTTCTGTGCAGAATTCTATCTGGTTATACTGCTTGCTTTTGTATATATTGGTTTACACTGCATTTTTTTCTTGCCTGTGTAGTGTTGCTGGCGTTGGACAACATGGGATTTGTCGCGAATATGGTCAGCATGGTGCTGTACTTTATGTACGTGATGCATTTTGATCTGGCGCACTCCTCCAACCTTCTCACAAACTTCATGGGATCAACTTTCCTCCTCTCCCTCGTTGGAGGCTTCATATCGGACACATACTTGAGCAGATTCACAACATGCCTGATTTTTGGCGTAATTGAGATACTGGTAAAGAAAAAAAATTCACATGATTTGGTATATTTTCTTCTGGTTCTCCAGTTCTACTTATGTCACAAAAATTTATAAAATTTGTTTCACTTTTAGGCTTTGGTGATGATGACAACGCAAGCTTATTCAAAGCATTTGCACCCAATAAAAACTTGCCTTTCAAATTGTGTCCAAGGCCGTATCGCTGCAATGCTATATTGTTCCCTGTGCTTGTTGGCACTGGGAACAGGTGGCGTGAGGGGAGCGCTGCCGGCACTTGGTGCTGACCAGTTTAACCGGAAAGAGGAATCAAAGTCGCTGGCGACGTTTTTCAATTGGTTTATGCTCAGTACTACAGCTGGAGCAACTATTGGTGTCACGGCCATTGTGTACGTGAGCATGAATGTAGATTGGTACTGGGGTTTCTTTATATCAACTATTGCAGCCGTTATTGGGTTCTCTGTTCTTGCAATGGGTAAGCCTTTCTATCGCCTCCAAGTCCCCGGCGACAGCCCCATCATAAGGATCGTTCAGGTCTGCCTCTCTCTCTCTCTCCCTCTCTCTCTCTCTCTCTCTCTCTCTCTCTCTGTCTGTCTCTGTGTTAAAGGCCTTTCTATCTAGCCAAACTCAATTAGCACAAAAACTTTATTAATTATATTTTAACACATGTCGGAATATTGTGACAGGTTATTGTTGTTGCGATAAAAAATAGGCGTTTACCGCAGCCAGGAAGCTCGCATGAACTGTATGAGATTAGTGAGAAGGAATCAAATTATACGGAAGAAAAAATTGCCCATACACATCAATTCAGGTACCATTACATTAATTTATGATTAGTGAAAGTCACTGAAATTGTCAAATTACCTTTTATGCGCCTCACACGTGACGATTTCCAAAAGAAATTGGTGCCTTATAGGTTATGACACATTGTACTAATTGTTTTTTCTAATGGTATTGAATCAGTTGTCTGGACAAAGCAGCCATACTTGGCGAAGGCTCCAAGCCCGAACCATGGAAGGTTTGCACGGTAACACAAGTGGAAGAAGTGAAGGTCCTGACAAGAATGTTGCCAATTCTCTTCAGCACCATCATAATGAACACTTGTTTGGCACAACTCCAAACATTCTCAGTCCAACAAGGAAGCATCATGGACCTCCACTTGGGCTCCATCAAGGTTCCGGCGCCATCTATCCCCGTCATTCCTCTCCTCTTCATGTCCATCCTCATCCCACTGTATGAGTTCTTCTTCGTGCCTTTCGCGAGAAAGATCACAAAGCACCCAGCAGGCATAACGCAGCTTCAGCGCGTTGGTGTTGGACTAGTCCTCTCCGCAATCTCAATGGCAGTAGCGGGCCTGGTGGAAGTGAAAAGAAAGAACCAAGCCAACAAGGACTTCACAAAGCCGATATCTCTCTTCTGGCTTTCGTTCCAATACGCTATTTTCGGCATTGCTGACATGTTTACCCTAGTAGGGTTACTTGAATTCTTCTACAAGGAAGCTCCAGCAGGGATGAAATCGCTTTCTACTTCATTCACTTTTCTTTCACTTTCTTTTGGGTACTTCTTGAGCTCAGTTTTCGTTGACTTGATCAATGCCGTGACGAAAAGAGTTGCTCCGAGCAAACAAGGATGGCTCTATGGAATAGACCTAAACAAAAACAATTTGCAGCTATTTTACTATTTCTTGGCAATCCTTAGCTGCATCAACTTTGTGAACTATGTATATTGGGCTTCATGGTACAAGTACAAAGCAGATGAGACAGATCTAAAGCTGCAGCTTAAAACTTTGCACCAAACACCTCTCATTCACAATGATACAAGTGTTGTTCAAGAAAGTGGAAGCAAGATTGATGAAGCTGCTGCCTCCACTGAGGAAAATAAAGAAGAAAAGGTGGCAACATGAAGGTCAAAATAAGAGAGAGAGAGAGAGAGACAGAGAAAGAGAGAGAGACAGAGAAAGAGAGAGAGAGAGAGAGAGAGACTGAGAGGCTTTGTTAAACCCAAAAATCACAAAATCCATAGATCATGAAAAACCATTAGCTAATAAATAATATTGCTCTGAATAAAAAGTATCGTACCTTTATGCCCATTACAGTAGGAAAGAGGAGAGAGAAAGAGTGAAATGCCGAGAGGGAAGAGTGAGGGTTTTCGGCTGGAGTTTAGGGATGGACGCCGAAGACTGTACAATGGCGTGGCTGCACCGTGCAGATAGGCTTAGGCTTTGTATTGGGTAGTTTTTTGTATTTGGGCCCTCAAACTTTGGGAGCCTTCTTGATATAAGATTATGGACTGTAATTTGGGCTTTCTACTCCACTGAAAATTTTCTTAATATGTTGGAATTTTAGTGAAACATATTTTTCATAAATTCTGTTTGATCGTATGAATCAAATAAGATGCATGCTTGATTGTATGAAATAAATTTAAAGTGATCTCTGTTTGTTCGTATGTGATAAATATACCTCAACAGTTATATGATACATAGTTATTCTGGTATGAGAAAGAATGTGCTCTCCTTATATTCACTAAAGTTTAAATCTTTATTCTCGAAGTTTAGATTATTTGTTTTAAGTAGAATATTACTTCTATACTTTTTGTTTGGTAAGAGTAGGCAAGGCTTAAGGCTATAATCTTTTAATTTCATAAAATAGAAAAGAAAAACGCATTTAATATTTTTTGAGATTCTTGAGATGCTCAAGGGAAGATCCATAGATGGACCAAGGTTATCCCGGCACGCACCCAATGTCGGTAAAGCACCAATGAAGGTCCTCCGGGGACCCTCCAATGTTTCGACATGGAGACTGGTTTATGCCTATGGTTATTTACTGGTTATGTCCGGGCAATTTGTTTATTGGGTTAAATGACATATAGTTAGGCCAATCAAAATTCTAGTGCATGATGCATCCATGGAGGAGTTGGGAAGTTACAGAAGCTTTCTCGCAAGGAAGAAGATACATGTTGACACTCTTTTTTTTCTTGGTCCTGTGTCAGTCATTTCTTGCTTTATCTTACTAACTTTAAATGAAATGAACTGTTTCACAGACATGACCCTCACCCAATATGGGTTAGAATTCAAATGAACTTATATAGTGAAAAAGCCCAATAAGTTGACCTTTTATTTAGAAAAGCTAATAGAAAAACCTTTTTCTTTTCTTTTCTTTCTCCATAAAGTATAGTAAAGCTATATTTTATGATCTGGCTAAAAACGACGTTGAGGTAAATTTTTGTAATTTACTAAATTGTAATGTTGTTTTATCATGATTTATGAATAAAGAGTGTTATTGTGTAACTCTCAATGTTATTTTCATCCAAATTTTTTAAACGTTTTAGATTAGAACCCCTCAGTTAAAATTCTAAATTCGTCACTATAGAAGCTTTTATTGTAAGAAATAATTTATTAGTTGCGTGATGATTGAGATAAAGATAATATATATATATATATATATATATATATATATATATATATATATGGTACTAGGGCATATTCTCCCCTAACATTGTGTAGCAGATAGCTAGCTACTCTTACTGGAAGCCATTGGGGTTCTCTATGCACCACCCATACCAGTATCACATAATTGAAAGTGAACATATGAACCCCTTTTTGGCACTGGAAAAGAACATGAACCTTAACAGATAAAATCTGACAAAACAAGTACTTACTATGAAGAATGTGGACTGATAAAAAGCTGCAGGAAAAAGGCTACAACTGACGGTAAAATCTTCAGGTAAAAAGAAGAGAAGGCAAAGGGGAAGGAGGTGGAGCATGCTGCATATGCAACAACTTTGCAAAAAAGCATACAAAAATCAAAAGAGGAGTTGATGGAGATAAGAGAAAGAAAGATGATGGAAATAGAAATGTGAGGTGGGGGCAACTCCTGCTTTAATCATGGAAGAGAATATTTCTGGAAAATGCATAGGCACTTAGACAGGAAGCATCATCAGCAACCTCTGTGACTAACTTTTCTTACATCAAAGCCATTTTTGAGCTGAAGGTCCAACTATTTAGGGAGAGTTGTTTTCCTTGTCAAGTTCAAGTTGTTGGAGAATTAAATCAAATTTCAGTTATTGAGTTAGAGGCATGAATAAAGATTAATGAAGATAGAAGCCCTAGAGTTGTAATGTTTGAAACTACCGGTCATAATATTTATTTCTCCAGATGTTTCAGTTACAAAGTTGTTCTTAATTAACTAAATAAATTAAGATGTATTGTAGCAGCTATGAAAGTCATGATCATGTTATTAAACTAAACATGGTAAATACCAAAAATATACATGACAATATTTGAGAATTTCTTCAATATTCATTAATCTCCAAAGTGGAGTATAAATAGGAGTTACAATTGGTATTACATATGTACTTCACCAATGTGAGACAATAAACTACTATTTACCCTTTAACTAATATATAACTCGCAACACTCCCCCTCAAGTTGGTGCAAAGATATCACGCATGCCCAACTTGTCAAGCGAGTTGGAAAACACACTATTAGACACATCCTTAGTAAGAACATCAACAAGTTGATCTTCAGATCCCACAAACGGAAACATAATAATTCCAAGATCCAAATTTTCCTTGATGAAACAATCTCCACATGTTTTGTTCGATCATGTTGCACTGGATTATGAGCAATCTCAATAGCAGCCTTGTTATCACAATGAAGTTTCATAGCACCCTTGGTTTTAAACCCAAGATCTCTCAACAATTTTTTCAACCACAACAACTCACATACACCATGAGACATACCACGAAACTCAGCTTTTGCACTTGACCTAGCCACTACTTTTTGTTTGTTGCTTCTCCAAGTAACTAAATTACCACCCACAAACGTAAAGTATCCAGATGTAGATTGCCGATCAGTGATAGAACTTGCCTAATCTGCATCTGTATACCCTTCGACATTCAAATGACCATTCTTGGAGAAAACCAAGCCTCTGCTAGGAGCCATCTTCAAGTACCTCAAAATACAGGTTTCTGCATCCATATGAGCTTCACTAGGTGAGTGCATAAACTGACTTACCACACTAACCGCATAAGTAATGTCAGGGCGAGTATGAGACAAATAAATTAATATCCCCACAAGCCTTTGATACCGTTCCTTATGAGTAAGAACTTGATCTGGAAATAAGCCCAGCCGATGATTCTGCTCAATCGGAGTATCAACAGGTTTGCAATCTAACATATCTGTTTTAGCTAACAAATCAAGAACATACTTCCGTTGAGACAGAAAAATACCATGCTTGGATCGTGCAACCTAGATTCCAAGAAAATACTTCAATTCACCCAATTCTTTCATCTCAAATTCAGTAGCTAGGTACTTTTGAAGGCGTTGTATCTCCTTCTGATCATCACCTATCAATATCATGTCATCAACATAAATAATCAATGCAGTTAGCTTACCATTTTGTCGCTTTAGAAACAAAGTATGATTTGAATGACTCTGGATATACCCAAACTTTGTCATTAAACTTGTAAACCTCCCAAACCACGTTCTAGGAGATTGTTTCAAACCATACAAAGCATTTCGTAACCTGTATACAACACCTTTTCCAGGAGATGTTCCAATACCAAGTGGGAGATACATATAAACTTCCTCCTTAAGAACACCATGAAGGAAAGTATTCTTAACATCAAATTGCAACATGGGCCAATCCTAGTTTGATGCTAAGGACAGAAGAACATGCACAGTATTAAGTTTGGCAACAGGAGCAAAAGTCTCATGATAGTCCACCTCATAGGTTTAAGTATAACCCTTAGCAACTAATCCGGCTTTATACCGGTCATAAAACCATCTGCTTTGTGCTTAATAGTAAACACTCATCTACATCCAACGACTTTCTTCCCTTTTGGTAAAGGAACCAAATCCCAAGTAGAATTCTTTTCCAAAGCTTCCATCTCAACTTTCATGGCATTAACCCACTTAGGGTAAGACAAATCATCTTGCAATTTTGTTGGAATTGATACAATAGATAGTTGACATATGTAAGATGCATATGGTTTGGACAAACGGTGAGTAGACACATAATTGTTGATAGGATATTTGGCGTTGGCATGCATATCATGCTCATATTGTACTTTAGGTTTTCCACGATTAGTTTGTGGAGACAACTGATAAGTAGAAGAATCGTCAGAATTTACCTCATGTATGCCACCATCTTGTACCAAACTATTAGAAGAATCATCACTGGACGAACCATCATCAGGCAACTCGTTAGACATACCAGCAGCAGGTAATTAATCATCAGAAGGTAATTCGTCAGACATACTAACATGCAACTAGCTGGGCACATCTGATCTGTCATCTGTAGAAATAGTTCCGGGAATGACAGGTGACCGATCACTATCTGTAACCGACTGATCAATATCACGCAACATAATAGGTTATGTTCCCAACTCTGCCTGTAACACATCATTCATATCATCTCTTCGAATCTGCACTTCACTCTCTCTCTCCCCCTGAAATGGAGAGTTGGAAGAGGGCTTCACAAAATATGAAACTTCCTCGTGGAAGGTGACATCCATGGTAATATAAGTTTTTTGAGTCGAAGGATGATAACACTTACAGCCTTTTTTATTGTTAGCATACCCTATAAAGACACATCGGAGAGCACATGCATCAAGTTTACTCCGCTGATGAGAGTAGACATGCACATACGCAATGCACCCAAACACTTTCGGAGGAAGCTTTGATATAGAAACAAGAGAAACATGTTTTTATAGCACATCAAACGGTGTCTGAAAATCAAGAACCCTACTTGGAACACGATTGATCAAATACACAGCAGCCAAAACAGCATGACCCCACAAATGATTAGAAACACATTTATCCAACATCAAGGAGCGAGCAACCTCCATTATTTGACGATTCTTCCGTTCAGACGCATCATTTTATTAGGGTGTAAATGGAGTAGTCGTCTGGTGAATAATACCATGA
Organism: Malus fusca; assembly: GCA_035220775.1. Lineage (NCBI taxonomy): Eukaryota > Viridiplantae > Streptophyta > Magnoliopsida > Rosales > Rosaceae > Malus > Malus fusca. The sequence continues at coordinate 26,296,754 of CM069062.1, forward strand.
TCACAAAAAAAGCATGCCAAAGTGTGATTCACATATTCTCCTCCGTTATCAGACCTGAAGACCTTAACTTTGGTCTGAAACTGAGTAGACACCATTGTACAAAATTCTTGAAGAAGTAACGGAACATCACTCACATTCTTCATCAAGAACACCCAAGTTAACCAAGTACAATCATCAATAAAAGTAACAAACCAACGGAATCCATTAGAAGTAACTTTCATCGGACCCCACACATCAGAATGTATCAAATCAAATGGCAAAGTAGCTTTAGAATCACTTACGGGAAAGGAAGCACGATGACTCTTACCCATGACCATGTTTCACACTTGAACTCTGAATCACTACAAGTGCAAAACAAAGAAGGAAATAGATGCTTCATATAACTGAATGATGGATGTCCCAATCGTCGATGCCACAACCAAATTTGATGTCTGTCATCCACTTTAGCACATAAAACTTGATGATTATTTGAACCGGAAACAACAGTATCCTCCATAGTCAAGATGTACAAACCCCCTATTCTTTTACCACGACCAATTATCTTCTGAGTTTGAATGTCTTGAAAATAACAATACGTAGGGTAGAAGTGAGCAAAACAATATAAGGTATCAAGAAATTTTTCTATCGACAAAAGATTGCACTTAACATCAGGAACAAGTAAAGTACGGACCAGCGATAAGGTCGGAGTCAGAGAGATAGTGCATTCACCCTTCACAGGGGAAAGTGCTCTATTTGCACTAGTAATATACAGATCACGAACATAGTCACATAACTCATCAAACACTTTAGGGTCATTAGTCACATGATCAGTGACCTCAGTATCAATTATCCATTTATTTGTTCCACCAAGATGCATAACAACACTATGATTATATTGTTCCACCAGAACATTGTAGCAATCATTGTTCACGACTGTAGCAAAGCACTATTCACCGTACTGTAACAATAACTATTTATGGCACTGTAGAGGATCACTGTTCACAAAGCAGATCACTGTTTACGTACTGTAGCAAAGCGATGTGCTGTAGCGAGACACTATTCACTTTTTTTTTTTTTTTTTTCAACCAAGGAAATCACGAAAAAGGTAGGCACAAAATTAAAGTACACATGTCACCAAGAGTAAATTGCTCTGATGTCATATTAAACTAAACATGGTAAATACCAAAAATATACATGACAATATTTGGGAATTTCTTCAATATTCATTAATCTCCAAAGTGGAGTATATATAGAAGTTACAATTGGTATTACTTATGTACTTCACCAATGTGAGACAATAAACTACTATTTACGCTTTAACTAATATATAACTCGCAACACATGTATTGTTATCGGTTTTTGATGTGGGAAGAAATCTGAAAGTTTTCACGTTTAAAGCCTCTCCCTTCTTCACTACACAAAGTTTTACTTAAGATTTCTATCCCCCTTCCACATACAAATTGGTATCAGAATTCTGAATCCGAATATATATTTGCAAGGCACTCAATTAAAATGGAATTTTTGATCATGTCATTAAACTGTATGAATCCGAATATTTTCTTAAAGTTAATGAAAATTGAAATGCATTTAGAAATTTCAATCCAAATTTTTTCGAAGTGTTCCAAACTTATTCTAATAAAGAAAATCCCGAAGTATTCCAATTTTTTATAGTTAATTATTTACTAAAATTATATATTTTGTAATCATTTTTGTAACTTATTGTTAGTTTTGGATACGTTACATTTTGCTCATTCTTTTTATATTAACCATACACTTATATATTAAAAAAGATAAACATACTAGTATACAACAAAATTTCTTGGATTTATACATCAACATATAACAAATATTAAGAATGTACAATAGCCACTTAGTACTACGGTCTAGGAGTATTATTCTTCACTTGTAAATGAGATGTCTTAAGTTCGATTCTTGCTAAAGGGGAATTTGAACCATATTATTGATAGCCTATTGTGAAGTTAAGCCCACCCACTTCCCTTAGTGTAGATAATATAGTTTATTCAAAAATAAAATTACAATAAAGTGCATGTAGGAAAAGGTTCGAGGATATTAAAAAATTTCTAATTATATTTCAAAGTTTTTGAGTATTCCAAAATTTTGAATTTTGTTGTAAAATCGACGGTGGGTGCAGTGGAATAAATGGAACAAGACACAAAATTTTACGAGGTTCCTCTACAGTCAGTGTGACTGGAGTACGTCCTCGGGGCTGCAGTGGTGCTTTCATTATAATATAGAATAATAGGAGTACAAAGATAACTCTCTCTATTATCTCCTCCTCATCTTCCTCTTCTTCCTCTCTTTCTCTTCTTTCCTCTCTCTCTCTCTCTCTCTTCCTTTCTTTCTTTTCTTTCCTCTCTTTTCCGTGAACTCACATCTCTTCTTCTCTTCTTCAAATATATAAACAAAAGAAATCACTATTCACTTTACAAATTTTCCACAAATGAATAGTGAAACTACTGTGCATAAATAGTAACAAACTATTCATGTGGGCCATCCACATAATATTTACAACACTCCCCCTTGGATGGCCACAAGTCTTCGATTGACTCATTAAAATCTTGATCTGTCTTGGATGCTCCCCCTGATGAGTATCTCCCCCTGATTTCAAATCATTTAGGTTGATCGTTGATCGTTCTGCTTTAGTCTCTTGGCGGGGAGAGTTGCCGAAAGAGGTGCTTTACTTGTTGTTAACTTTCCACAGGCTTTTTCTTGAACTGGGCTAGAGGGCCTTCTGCTAGACTAGCATTGAAGATCTGAATTTACTCCTTTTATCTGGAGCGGAATTTGATTCAAAAGTGGTGGACACTTGATCTTGAATCGGACTTGTGATTTCTTCAAGGGTCGTCGAGGCTTGATCTTGAATGAAATTGGACCATGAGGAGCTTCACGTGACAAGTGATCTTCGGCTTTGTCAGGGATGAATCAGCACGTGTTTGTTGCACTTGTCTCCACATGCTTCAAGTATCAGTTTCACTTGCCTTACTTGCTCCCCTTACTTAAGTAGTATTTTCCCCCATGCATGTGTGGCATCTTCTCCTGCAGTATTTGCCTTTTGATGCAGGAGTGGAATGCAACCCTTGCATTTGGATGGTCCTTCAGAACATTCCCTCACAATGACTCATCTTGGCAGCTTCAGTGTAAAGAGCCACTATCTGATCTACTGTCATGAGGTATTTGCCGGTGGAATTCATGACCTTGACAGCAGTTGAGGATGAGTACTCGAGAGCAATACTAGGTAAGCAATCAGGAAAGGTTCCAGGCAGTCGGTTCCTTACCGGGAGTTTGAGTGGAGGTTCCGACATATGGCTTTCTTTATCCTTGTCTTTGCAGGTAAGAACAAGGACAAAGGAAAGGACAGGGAGATTGCATGATATGAGATAATCTTGCTCTGGTCCCTGAAGATATGTGATAATCTTGCTCTGGTGTGACATGTTTGAAGAGGTATTCTCGGAGAGGAAGAAAACTGAGTATTTCGAGATGCTATGTTGAAGATGCATTCTCGGAGATGAAGAAGAGTTAGGTATTCTTGCAGAGTTGTAGGTCTGCCTTGTTATGGAGAACAGAGGTCGACATATATAGAGATTTCCCAATAGCAAGTGGTGGTGCTGTGCTTTTACTCTTGTCAGCAACTGTGTTGTAAATAGAACAGTAAGATTTACGCGTTTTCAACTTTGTCAGAGATCTTTGACAAATTTGCACGCGATATCTGAAAAAGCTGGGATTACGTCTGAAAAATGCCAACGAACTTTATTCAGGAAAATCTGGCTTTTGAAATTCGGAGAGCGGTGCCTCTTCGATCTCTGAATGAGTGGCTCTGTTGCCTCTTCTTTTATAGAGACATCGATTGTGTTCAAGAGTATGCTCAGAAAGTTGCTGCCTGAGAAATTTCCCCCTTCTTGCTCTTTTGAAATTTTATTGGACCTCCATTTTCCTTCATCATTTCTGAAAATGACTTGCCCATCTAATATTTGCTTAGATTTGAGTCTTAGGAGTTCTACAGATGAGCAGCATCAAGATAACATATGGCGCCCGTCCTTCTTATCTTCTAATGGTCCTCTTACAGTTGGGGACTCTGTGATGAAGAATAACATAACCGCTACTGTGGTAGCTAGGAATCTTCTCACTCCAAGGGATAACAAGATCCTTTCAGAACGGTCTGATGAGTTGGCCGTTCAAGACTCATTGGCTCTCAGTGTTCAGTGTGCTGGCTATGTTTCCAATATGGGCCAACGCCTACTTGCTCAAACTCGCCAAGTTGAATCATTGATGGCGGAGGTGGCAAGTCTTAAACAAGAGATCGGAGAGCTCAAGCACGAGAATAGGGTGTTACACGTGCTTGCAAATAGTTACTCTACGAGCATGAAAAGAAAGCTCGACCAACTGCAGGAATCCGAAAGTCGGATTCAAAGTGATCACCAGAGGTTTTTTGCTAGATTCCGAAAGCAACTAATGCCTTCATCTTCTGGTGTTTTGCCAAGTACTGGGGTGCCACATGATCAATCTCCAGTGCCTCCCCCTTCTGGGGTACTTCCGAGTACTGAGGCTTCACATGAGCAACCTTTGTGAAGGCTATATCCTCATGTGTATGTACATATCTGTAATTTCTTGGAGATATTAATAGATGAGCTTTATTTCATTCAATGTATTGTGCCAAATACAATAAAGCATATACTTCACTAAGATGTGGTACTTCTTTATCTTTACCCTCACGAAGATAAATGATTATTCTTAGTGTCTTCATCATTTGAGTATTCAACTCATAATCTTCAATCCATATGGTTCTTTTAATATCATAAACATCATGGATAATATTCGTGTTGGTAGATTGTTCGATCTGTAGCTCGAGACAATAATTCTTTCAACACTTTATAATTTTTCTAGACTCTTCAGGAGTCCCAATTTAATATCATCAACTCTTCAAGAGTTATAATTTAATGTCATTGACTCTTGCAAGAGATTTTAGTATGTTGCAACAATATCATAATGATAGTACTCACTAAGGCAATTTATACCATCCATTGGTATTGAGTACATATTTTATGCTTTACCCTTTGGGGGCTTACTTCAAGCAATTTGAATCCTTCAGAGATTTTCTACACTTCATGACACATTTTCCTTTGGAATTTATACAGAGCAATTTGCTCCCATGTATACTTGAGGGATTTACTTATAGAGATATAATGTGGGCGACTCACAACCCTTCGTATATAATTCTCCATTTATATGAACTCGTTTACAAGAACATAATTTCAGGTTTCAATTAGTAACCTTGTGTCATATCATGTGAGTGTATTTTCACTGTATTACAAATGCCCATATGTAACATCTTTGGTTTAACATCTTTTGGCTATTTGTATTATATACACATATATATAGGTCCATTTTTCCTCGTTCTTACAAAATTGTAATGGAATTGCCTTTCTCCATTTTTGGCCAATAATTTTCCTTTTGTCGACGAACAAAAGAACGTGACTCAATATTAACACAGCTCATTGATGAATTTAGTAGCTACTTGTAAAAACCAAAATTACCATTGGTTATCATCAATTTGTGATCCCATATTCTCAAGTGCATGCGCATGCATAAAAACTTTTCATTTCTTTGGATATCCATTGCCTCTTCAAGGGCAGTACACTATCTCTTCCAGGATAGTCATAGTTTAGAGAATGTGGATCATAACCTCCTTTTGAGCATTATAGAGCTTGAATTTTAATCTCCACTTCCAGGAGTTGAGTCATTTAGAACCTATACGTCAATCATGCTTCATGCATGAGACATCATCATTCCCATGTCTGCGGATTGTCCTTTCTGGGACATGTATCCATGCGACGACTGTCATGCTTCTGGCATGCAACAATTATGCTTCAGGAATGTAATAGTTCAGTAGTGCCATATTCTTCTTCTTTCGAATAACTGAACCTTTTGAGTCTAAAAGTCTGCCACGCTTCAGGCGTGCAACAGATAAATCATTTACTATCTCATTATTTTGTCCAACAGGGACATCAATTCTTGTAGGCACTTTCATTGCATCATTCAATTATTCTGATTTCATTTTCTCATTGATTGCTTTGTGAATCAAAATAAAACAAATTCTCTTCGTTCTTCTGGAACGGTCTTTTCTTATCATTCTTCTGGAATGATATTTTCTCATCGTTCTTCTGGAACAATGTTATTTTCTCCCCCTAATGACGGGAAAACTGTCTTATCAAAATGACAGTCCGCAAACCACGCGGTAAACATATCCCCAATCAAGGATTCCAAATATTGAATGATAGATGGTGTTCAACATCAATGCCTAATCCACGATGATGCCTTATTTCAGTACGTTGTGGTAGTGCAATAGGTACATAGATAACACAACCAAAAACTCGTAAATGTATAATGTTTGGCTGGTTCCCAAACCCGAGTTGTACTGAGAAGTATTGATGGTTGGTAACATGTCTCAACCGAATTAATAATGCATCATGTAAAGTTTACATGTCCCCATGTAGAAAACTGGCAATTTCGTTTTCATGAGCAGAGCGTTGGTAATCAATTTCACCCACTTAATAAATGCTTCTGCTAAACCATTTTGAGTATGGACATGAGGAACTTCTGGTCCTTATTTAATAGTCTGTGAACTGAGACTCTTATGTCTTTTATTACAATTAAGTTGAGGCACTGTGGCACTTCAAACTTACGATACTCATCAAGGAATTTCATGTCCTGATCTTCAAGATCAAGGAACTTTATGCCTAATCCTTTTGCATGATGGAACTTCAGGTCCAATTATTTTTATATGATGAGGATCAAGAAACTGCAGGTTCTGATCTGATCAAGGAACTTCAGGTCCTATATATACTCATTGTAACAAAAGGTAAGTACAATAAATAAATTAAAGCAATAGACGGTAATTCCAACCATAATGAATAAATTGCATTTAAGTAAATAAAGCTTGTGACAAGGGCTTTAATTCAGCACCATCAAAACTTAACGCAATAGGCGGTAAAACCGTCCATGGTAAATAAATTGCTTTAAAGTAAATAAAGGTTGTGACAAGGGCTTTGATTCAGCACCATTCACATAAATATCAAAGCTTTAAAGCAAAGGGTAATAATTCTACCCACTGTAAATAAATTGCTTTAAATAAATATAACTTGTGACATGGGCTTTAAACCAACACCATACACATAAATATGCCAAAAACAGAAAATGCAATGATTAAGTCCTCATCTTTTGCTTTTTCTTTTTCTTGGTCTGCCACTTCTTTTGTTTGATTCCTTTTATTTTTATTTTTATTTCACAGTTCTGAAGTCATTTTGGTTACTCAGTAAATAATAGTAACAATAAGTTCCAATTGGTGTTCCTCCTCCGGTGAGTTTCAAAAAAGTCAAAACAGTTCCCATAAGTTTTGGAGTCAAGAGTGTCTGCAACTTATGAGAAGATCAAACCGTTATATTTAGCTCAAATTTTAGTATGATATGGATAAGAGGATACCGAACAACTTTCGTGAAGAAACAATTTCGATCTGAGCTACCGAAATGGAGTTATGGTACTCATAAGGTGGCTGTCCAGTTTTATGCGGAAATTGGAAACTGGTTTGGTATTTCAAACATCTGAGACGATCGCACCGTTAAAGTTTTCTGAAATTTTGATATGTTGTAGATACTGAGCGGACGAACAACTTTGAAGAAGAAAGTATTTCAATCCGAGGTCCGCAAGTTGGAGTTCCGAGGCTGTTTATATGGCTGTCAAATTCTCTACGAATTTTGAGTCTGTACTCTTTTGCTTCTGCAAAAGATGATATACAGTCATACAACAATATATATAGTTGCTTCAAGAAAATCAATTGTACTGAGATTTGAAGATGAAATGAAAAGATTTTCTTATCTGTGAGATTCCAGCTGAAGGAGGTGAACATGATTTGTGGCGTTGTGCTTTCCACTGACATGAGAGCTTCTCGTGCTGATAACGTGTTGTAAAATCGACGGTGGGTGCAGTGGAATAAATGGAACAAGACACAAAATTTTACGAGGTTCCTCTACAGTCAGTGTGACTGGAGTACGTCCTCGGGGCTGCAGTGGTGCTTTCATTATAATATAGAATAATAGGAGTACAAAGATAACTCTCTCTATTATCTCCTCCTCATCTTCCTCTTCTTCCTCTCTTTCTCTTCTTTCCTCTCTCTCTCTCTCTCTCTTCCTTTCTTTCTTTTCTTTCCTCTCTTTTCCGTGAACTCACATCTCTTCTTCTCTTCTTCAAATATATAAACAAAAGAAATCACTATTCACTTTACAAATTTTCCACAAATGAATAGTGAAACTACTGTGCATAAATAGTAACAAACTATTCATGTGGGCCATCCACATAATATTTACAACAAATTTAAAATTTATGGTCTGATTATGAAATTTCGTAATGAAAATTGGAACATTATTTTTGACATGATCCGTTATGAAGTCGTCCTTAGTCCTACCAAATAAAAAGTTAAACTTTCCTTGTTTGGAGCCTAGTAATCAAGGTGCCCTTAAAGTTGAAAGTGACATCAAATTAATTGAACCTTTTCTTTGGTCCTAATTGATTGAACTTTACCTCACCCATGCTACCCATTGATGGGAAATCTACTTGAGAATATCAAGTTCATAATGCACATAGTTGACTGACACTGTACCCATTTTCGTTATAAAATTGATTAATTCTTAATTATCACTTGTTGTCAAATGTATCTCTTACGAAGAATTCTTAACCATCGTCTGTTGTAAAAATGATATAGTCTCCAATTCCAATCAATCCAAATTTATTAGGCCTTTTTATAATATAATTCCCTTTAATTTTGTATTTTTTTTCCTTTTAATGAAGTTTCATTGACTAAAAAATAAAATCATAGACGGTATCTATTTTGTTTTTGTCTACAGAGATTCTATAATATCACTAATTATATTAAATCACAAAATAAAAAGAAATAAACACACAGATATATACATATATATACCCACACACAACTATTTAGAGGGAAATTCTACCCTTGCATGGCCACCCAATGAATCTTGTCAATTTCTCTGAACAGCCTCTGTTTAAGTGCTTTATCAAATGACATTTTTATCTTGGTTGATAGCAACTCTGAAGTATTATTGGACGAAAATGGTGAATGGAAAAGTGGATTAATTAGTATATAAATAGGGACCCATGACCTAAAGAAGCTTTTGATCAAGTTGAGTTGTACACGGGTGTTAGGCCCATATGGCTTGCTTCCTCAAATTTAAAGAAACAGGTATGGGATTGGGAGCATGACCCCATAACCTAAGGGGTCATTAGAAGTCTAGAATGATAGACGTCAATTATATCCGTTGATTAGGGTAGTGTGAAATTTAAGGAATATTGCTTGAGAGTTTTGGATATCTTTTGTAATATAGTGACGGTTCACTTAATTGTATTTGGATAAATGATAAAGCATGTCCGTTGAGTATCAAACAAAATTTAACACGAGTATGTGAGTAGTTAAAAATGTGTGTTTATCATTTCTCTACTACAAAGACTTAAGAAAAAGGAATTTTTTTGAAGCTTTGGTCCCAGAAAACATGATGAAATCAAGATCCTTCTGAGCTGTATTGTCAACTACTACTAAAAAAGTATAATGAGATGAGGGTTCACTTCATGTGCTTCCCTTCCCCTTTAAGTTTGCAACTGGGTCAGATGCTTTCAATTCGGCCCCAGGGTTTCATTTTAGGAGGGTTGCACTAAGAGAGTAGAAGAAGTACATGATAATTTTTTTTTTGTGATTGTCATGTCAACACGTGATATTATCAATTTATCGACACATAATATTACTAGTTTAGTTTTGCAATACACATATACATATAATTAATAGTACCATACCCCAACTCCGTAAAATATTAACCTTATCGTTAACATATATTATAATACATGACTCAATAACATCAAATTACTAAATAAGGTGAAAGAATAATATAAGTTATAAAGTTTGATCATGTGGTGGATAGAAAATATTTTATTAACGGTGCACTGATGCAGTGACAAATTGGCCAATAACAAATTATGGTCATGCCAAATCACCACACCACCGCCGTATTGTAATGAACTGTTCAGTGCATTTGCTTTATTAGGATTTCCTGCTAAATATACTTTAGGTTCTCATATGATACTTGTGAATTTGCTTCAGTAAGATCTCTGTATTAAGGTTAATGAGATGTTCAATAAGTCTGTATTAGGGTTACTTAACAAACTAAAATACAATATATAATGATAATATTACAATAATTGCATCGAGACTTTTTGCATATACTATATTCACTTATTGAATTGTGCAGGTTTCATTTCATATATAATTATCAACTTTTATCTCCTAACTAATTCGTTACAAGTTACAACTCAATATAACAAGTTTGATATCTAATTGTGGCTGATAGACAACATGTGATATTACAAATTGAGTGCTTTTTGTTTGTATAATTTTAATGTTCCTTAACTAATAAGACTGATCAGCGACATATAACCTAATCATTGAAATACTTCGTGGAGAAACCATTTGAGCATAGTTTTCCGAGAACATACATTTAACGGCATTCATATGTTCAAAATCATCATAATCCAGACACTCAATCAAACCTAATGAAACATGACAAAAGGGTAAAGTTCCAAGTTGCATTCCTCCAACACTGAGGGACCATGAGAGAGAGAGAGAGAGAGAGAGAGAGAGAGAGAGAGAGAGCAAAGCTGACAACAAAGGCAATCAATCTGATGCCTTAAATATAAAAAACTAGGCATCTTTGAATGCTATATGTTCAAGGTCTCTTGTACCAAAAACAAACATTCTCAACTTAATTTATTCTCAATTTTCAACCATGGTAAGTCAAAAAGCCCTAAATCTTCTTTCTGTTTATGTCTCTGTTTTTTGTGTTACTCTTGTTAATAGGTTTCACAATGTTCTCCACACCAGGCAGAAGAGAATGCCGAGCCAACCTACAGCTCCCTCGAGCCGACGGACAAGAAAAAGGGAGGATTCACCGCCTCCAGCTTCATTTTCGGTAAGAAACCATTCTCAGAAAAGGGTTGCAGGGAAATCACTTCCCAGCATGCTAGTTATATCCTTGCTTTTGTATATTAATTATGGTTTACAATGCATTTATTCGGGTTGTGTAGTGTTGCTGGCATTGGACAACATGGGATTCGTCGCGAACATGTGCAGCTTGGTGCTGTACTTTCTGTACATGATGCATTTGGATCTGGCGCACTCCGCCAACCTTCTCACAAACTTCATGGGATCAAATTATCTCCTCTCCCTCGTCGGAGGCTTCATTTCTGACACATACTTGAGCAGATTCACAACCTGCCTGATTTTCGGCGCAGTTGAAATACTGGTTACAAAAAAATTTCACATATTTTGTTATTCCTGTTCTAGTTCTACTTATGTCACAAACTTTAATAAATTTTGTTATTCGCACTTAGGCTTTGGCGATGATGACAATTCAAGCTTACTCAAAGAATTTGCACCCAAAAGAAACTTGCCTGACAAAGTGTGTCGAAGGCCGTATCGCTGTCATGCTCTATGCATCCCTGTGCTTGTTAGCTCTGGGAACAGGTGGCGTGAGGGGAGCGCTGCCCGCACTTGGTGCTGATCAGTTTAACCGGAAAGAGGAAGCAAAATCACTCGCAACATTTTTCAACTGGCTTTTGCTTAGTACTACAGTTGGATCAATTATTGGCGTCACAGCCATTGTGACTGTTAGCACTGAAGTAGCTTGGTACTGGGGTTTCTTTATATGCACGGCTGGAGCATTTATCGGGTTCGCTGTTCTTGCGATGGGAAAACCTTTCTATCGCCTGCAAATCCCCGGCCACAGCCCCATCATTAGAGTTATTCAGGTCTGCCTTTCTCTCTTATCAAACTCTTTGCGCACAAACTTAGATTATTTTACTAGTTAATATTAACTAGTGTAATGTGGCGAAATGACGTGACAGGTTATTGTTGTCGCGATAAAAAATAGAAGTTTACTGCAGCCAGGGAGCTCTCATGAATTGTATGAGATCAGTGAAAATGACCCAAAGTATATTGAAGAGAAAATTGCACATACAGATCAATTCAGGTAACATTACATTAATTTTTTGTTAAAGTTCGCCAATAATTTGCAATAATTCAAACAAGGCTTACCAGATGGTATGTTCCCATCTTGGCATGCCAAGATTCTTCAAAATTGACAATAAAACAAAAGAAAAACATATGACTAAGGAGGAAATTGATAATACAACGAAAACTTCACATCAAAGTTTCTGTGCATGTGATAGGGTTTTGCTTTTTGAAGTGAACTTTTTGGACCATGATATCTGTTTATTTATTTGAGGGGTAGACAGGATGTGATGTTTTTGGAAGCTTTTAATCATTTTTTTGTTGACTTCATTAGATAGCAATTTACAACTATGTAGATCACTTCATTTTTTTTTCTTCTAGAAAATGGGTGTGGCATTGTAGCTTACAATTCTGGACAAGATTTCACAAAGATGATCGATAAAAAAAAAAGAATTTTAATGAAAAGCTTTTGATACTGTTTACTTTAATGAAAAATCATATTTTTACACTAAAAAGTCAATCATGATACTATTCACTTTACCTTTTATTTTGTCTTTATCGTTAAAATTCAAAGTTTTCAAGTCCCTTTAATTAATTTTTTTTTTTAAAGTGCTAAAAAACACGAGAAAAATCATATTTTTACACTAAAAAGTCAATCATGATACTATTCACTTTACCTTTTATTTTGTCTTTATCGTTAAAATTCAAAGTTTTCGAGTCCCTTTAATTAATTTTTTTTTTTTTTAAAGTGCTAAAAAACACGAGAACTTTCGTTCATGTATTTCCAATTGCACTGAATTTAGTTTTTGGAAGTATGCAGATTGTTCCATTCAAGAAATTCGTCAACTTATGTTAATTTTTTGTAAGAAACATCTGTCAAATTACCCCCGCCTCCAACCCATGTGTCCCGCACTTGACAATTTCATTCGTGATATTAGCAAAAGTCGAAGGATGTCCTTAAATTTAAATAGTTTATAAAGTTTCACTTGCGTTCCTTTATTTACAATTACTTCGAGTTTGGTACAAACTAAGAGATCAGATTGTTGCAATTGAAAATATAAAATAAAAATAGATCTCCGTGATAACTACGTGGATTAAAAACGAATTTTGACCGTAACTAGGTTATTAGCGTCTTTTTTTACTACATAGTATTGTACCTGTAGTTTCACAAAGTTCAAACTTTCATTCATGTATTTTCAATTGCTCCGCATTTCCTGTAGTTTGTAGATTTTTCCACCCAAAAACATCCCTCAACTTTTGTTGATTTCGTATACAAAGTCAGTCAAATTTACCCTTTCATGTGCCCCGCACTGAAATTTGTCAAATTTACCTTTATGTGTGGCTCAAGTGACGATTTCGTGCAAGAAATTAGTGCCTTTGGTTATGACAGAGTAGTGAGTACTAATTAATTACTGCCTAATGGTATTGAATCAGTTGTCTAGACAAAGCTGCCATACTTGGCAAAGACTCCAAGCCCCAACCCTGGAAAGTTTGCACCGTTACACAAGTGGAAGAAGTGAAGGTCCTAACAAGAATGCTGCCAATTTTCTTCAGCACCATCATCATGAACACTTGTTTAGCACAGCTCCAAACATTTTCAGTCCAACAAGGAAGCATCATGGACCGCCACTTAGGCCGCATTGAGGTTCCGGCACCATCAATCCCCGTCATCCCTCTCCTCTTCATGTCCATCCTCATCCCGCTCTACGAGTTCTTCTTCATCCCCTTTGCGCGAAAAATCACAAAGCACCCGTCAGGCATCACGCAGCTTCAGCGCGTCGGCGTTGGACTAGTCCTCTGCGCAATCTCAATGGCAGTAGCCGGCATAGTAGAAGTAAAGAGAAAGAACCAAGCCAACAAGGACTTCACAAAGCCGATATCTCTCTTCTGGCTTTCTTTCCAATACGCTATTTTTGGTATTGCTGACATGTTTACCCTAGTAGGGTTACTTGAATTCTTCTACAAGGAAGCTCCTGTGGGCATGAAATCGCTCTCCACCTCGTTCACTTTTCTATCACTTTCTTTAGGGTACTTCTTGAGCTCGATTTTCGTTGACGTGATCAATGTTGTGACCAGTAGGATTACTCCGAGCAAACAAGGATGGCTGCATGGCAAAGACCTAAACAAAAACAATTTGCAGCTATTTTACTTTTTCTTGGCAATCCTTAGCTGCATCAACTTTGTGAACTATGTCTACTGGGCTTCATGGTACAAGTACAAAGCAGACGAGGCAGATCCAAAGCTGCAGCTTAAAGCTTTGCAACAGACACCTGCCATTCACAATGATTCAAGTGTTGTTCAAGAAAGTGGAAGCAAGACTAATGAAGCTGCTGCCTCCACTGAGGAAAATAGAGAAGAAAAGGTGGCAACTTTATGAAGCCCAATATAAAAGGAAAAAAACAGAAACGAAAGGGAGAGATAGATCATATATAATTAACCAAGGGGAGGAATTATAATGATAATTAATGGGTTTATTTTCTCTATTTTTATCTTATTTTTGTGTGTGTGTGTGTGTTTTTTTTTTTTGGAATTGTAAGATATAGTGTGCTTGGGACATTGAATGTGTGGATTTTCTGTTTAATAAGTTTTTCTACCACCTTTTCATGAATAAAGAAAAGTGAATTTGTCTTGCAAAACTATCTTGGCCATTTTGCATATGTTAGTATACTGGTCCAAACAAATAAAGGCACTTAAGATTTGTTTAGAAGTGCATTATAATAATTAAAAAAACTTTCAAATTATTAAAAAACTTTCTGATAATGTTTGGTGATAATGCTCTGGCCCATTCTCACTTAACTTCGGAGTTCCTACGGAACCCGAAGCCAGTGAGCTCTCAAAAGGCCACGTGCTATATGGAGGTGAGTATGTACATATAAGGCATAGAGGATCCACTCCCCTGGGCAATGCGGGATCTAACAATCCACCCCACTTAGGGGCCCGACATCCTCGTCAGCACACTTCTGGTCAGGGATTAGCTCTGATACCAAATTGTCACATCCCAACCCGGGCTCGACTCCGCCGTAGCACGATATTGTCTGCTTTGGGCCCTGACCACGCCCTCACGGTTTTGCTTATGGGGACTCACGCAAGCAAAACTTTCCAGTGGGTCACCCATCATGAGAATGCTCTAGCCCATTATCGCTTAACTTCGGAGTTCCTACAGAACCCGAAGTCAGTGAGCTCCCAAAAAGCCTCGTGCTATATGGAGGTGAGCATGTCCATATAAGGCATAGATGATCCACTACCCTGGGCGCCAATCCCTAGCCGGAAGTATGCCGACAAGGACGTTGGGCCCCTAAGGGGGGTGGATTGTTAGATCTCACATCGCCCAGGGGAGTGGATCCTCTATGCCTTATATGTACCTCACTTCCTTTAGCACGAGACCTTTTGGGAGCTCACTGGCTTCGGGTTCCGTAGGAACTCCGAAGTTAAGCGAGAAATGGGTTAAAGCATTCCTAGGATGGGTGACCCATTGGGAAGTTCTGCTCACGTGAGTTCCCAGAAACAAAACCGTGAGGGGCGTGGTCGGGACCCAAAGCAAACAATTTTGTGCTACGACGGAGTCGAGCCCAGGATGTGGTGGACCCCGGGTCGGGATGTGACATCTTAGGTTCAAATTTCGTAGATGGCGAATTCGATACCAAATTAGGTTGCCCATTGTATGGTTTAGCCGAACTCCTCCTCCTCTTAGTGTAAAATATATTGTTGTGCTAAAAAAAATGGCAATTCAAGTGTTTTTGTTTTGCTATGTATACTTCTTTGAGGGCGAGCCTTGGCGCAACATAAGTGTTGCTTTTTTGTGACCGAAACGGGTTTGAGTCGTAGAAACAATATCTTTGCAAAGTAAAGGTAAGACTTCATACAATAGACGTTCTTCCCCACCTCTCTTCCTTCCTCTTCAATCCTCGCAAGGCGGAAAACCATGTTGGCTTGGGATCGCCTTTTTATGCATACTTCTCTTAAAAACCCCTTCAAACGAGTTGTAGTAGTAATTCCTGCATTCAATCCAAATTGCATAGTCGTATTTGAATTTGACTATTACGTTACGTAGACTATGTTTTGAGTTAATTAGAAGCACAGTACAAGAGAGATGAGGAATTCTGAAATTCCTCCATCCAATATTTTGTTGCTCATTTCTAAGTGTTCCTAAATTCATTGGCACATCCATGACGTCCACGTGCCTTAGGTAGAATTTGTGCCCGGCTACTGCTCTACAGCTCAAATGATTAAGCCCAATGTCAGCTCAACCTGCATACAAAATAAGACCCAAAAATGATGCCCTTAGCTTCTAAAATTGAATCTATACTAAAAGAGAAAAACGCCTGAATCACTGTTCATAAGCACAGTGGATTTCCGATTTTGCCCCCGCCTATTTTGCTGTTATTTCAATTTTGCCAGTTTGCTTTGCTGTCAAACGGAGAGCAAAATGGGACACGTGGGTTTTCGCTACTTCTTTCCTCTGTCTCCTCGACTCATTGTTCATCTTTTCCACCGCTTCAATCTTGCTCTCATGGTTTTATTCCCCTTTAATTTTCTTCTCTCGCGGTTTCGTTTAACTTGGTCAGACGACACTGCTGTGAGAAACACCTGTTTGTGGATGAGATAGTCTACCAAAAGAGTAGGGAGGGCAACCCAGAAGGATGAATTAGAGGTAAATTGTACTAAAGTAGGTTACCCTCTTCATCTCCTCAAATAAATTTGATTATCTATCAATTTCCTTGAAATTATTTTTGGTTTCAAATTTATATCGATTGCTATGGTTTTGGAAGGGTGTATGGATTTGGGTATTTTCATATTATTTTGGGAGTTGGCCCACTTGAGGTAGAGCTTTTGTAGACAGATTTGGGTTGCAGGCCAGAGTGTTGGCTAATCCGAATTGTTGAAGAGGATTTGGGGATTGATATCTGAAGGGGATGAGTCTCTTCATTTTCCATTGCTCTCAACCTCCGACTGCAGAAGGAGCTCAAGTTCCTCCTCACCGACCCTCCACCTACCTCCATTGCTGCAAGCAAAGACTGTAACAAAAATCACAGACGCATAAGACGAAGAGAGAGAGCGAAAGCATGTCTAAACGTCAGGCCGACCTCGATCTCCTTCTTTCTTTTCAAGACGGGGTTTTGGAAACCCCTCTTGGTTCTCCTTCCCATTCGCCAAGTATATATAAACCTCCCTAATTATTTGGGTTGCTCATTTTCTCTATCAATCTTGAAAAATCGACATGGGTATCTCTCAAGTCGAAAAGTTAATGGGTATCTCCCAAATCGTTGAAATGTTTGTTTACTGGGTATCTCTCAATTTCAGACTTACTGGGATAGTTTAGTTCTTGATTTCATGACTTTCTACATGATTTAGATATCTTCTAATTTCTTGGTTTTGAATTAAATATACGTTCTTAAGTATATTTAAGTTACATGTTGCTAACCCAGTTAATTTTTTATGTTCTATTTGCCTTCTCTATAACAGGTCTTGGAAATTGATAAAGAACAAATGGTTGATTTACTGAGAAAAATAATAAATGAACAAAAACTAAAGGTATGAACCTCAGAGTGTTGTTTTTGGTAATTAGTTCTTGAATAATATGTAGTAACAATCTTAGTCGTTGAGTTGCATGTATGCAAATTTAGCCCTTTGTTTGAAATTTGGATTGTATGATTCAAATTTTATTGTATTTTGTTCAATTTCCAGCTTCGAACTCAGAGAAAGAGGTGGCTGTCATCGTTCAAATTCAATTTGAAATCGTATTTCTGAGCATGTTGTTTTATCACTGATCAGGTAAGGCTCAATTCTTTCGAATTTGTCTTAATTATGGATTGCATCTGTTGAAGAATATTTGAGGCTAAGCTTAATACTAATCAATGTAGCTTCAAATTATTTTATTTTCAGTCTTCAAATTAAGACTAAAGATTTAACATCCTGCAAGGTTCTTTGAATCATGTTGGTATTGGTTTTTGGCATTGAATTTTAGTTTTGAATGTGACTTTTATGAAAGAGAATAAAACTGGCCATTCCATCATTAATAATTTGTATCAAACTCGCCATTTCATAAAACTCGAACCTCAGAACTGTATGAAAAAGAATAAAACTATACCATACCATTTTATTTATGTTTGATTACATTAGTTATTATTACTAATAGTTATGTTTTTTCCATTTTTCATTTTAACGTCCCTAAACTTTCTTCTACGTTCCCTTTCTTACATGGTTTTATTTAAGACAAAGTTATACATCCCAACGCAAAGGGAGAGAGGAGGCAAAGGTTGGCATTGTTGATAACGTAAGTGAGTTTGAAAATAGGATTTCTAATGGTTTGCTAGCTGTAAAGTTATTTCTTCGTCTCCCATAAGGTTCAACTTTTTATATACACATTCACGCTTTCTCCATTTCTCTTTTCAACTACTGAAGCAAAGAGATATTTTATGTCTACCAAATTCATAAAATCAATAATGTTTTACACAATTCTTTCAAACGGTTAATTGTTGTGCTATATCAAATTAGTCGGAGAGTTGAAGATAGAAAATTTAATCGTGTCAGTAATTCATCGTGTTCAATTTTTATGCTTTGCCATTCTTATCCATTTTATTACTTCTTTTGATGTAATCTGAGTTATATATTTTTTTTCATCTTCATCAGGCACTTCTCTTTGGAAAGAAGCATGTTTGGTATTCAATCCACCATTTAAATGGGAAAGAGAAAGTTCCCCCGTCACATGGTTAAAGCCGTAGAGGTAAATAATTCTTTTTTCTTGGATCAAGTTTTTGGTACTTTACCTTATGTCTAATGGCTTTTGCTGCTGTTTGTTTGCGTTAACTAATATTTTTGAATCCCTGGTAGTATTTTTATATTCTTTTGGAAAGAAATAATGTTATTGCATCCTGTGTTTTTTTCTCAAATAAATCCATGCTTTGTTAATTGTTAGCTTTTCTTTGGTCACTAAAATATGCCACCTTAATTAATTAAGGTCTCTTGCTGCTGTTTTTGTGATAATATTACCATCTTTATTTCATCTTCTTTTTTTTTCATTACACTTTGACTTCATGTTACTTTTTACAATTGGTCCTTACTTGACTGAGCCATAGTAAATTGTCCATAATTCACCTATATACACTCTCGACTTTGATGATTACTCAAATGAAATTTGTGATTAATTTTATTGAATTGTTTTTATTTTATTTAATTTGTAATTTTTTTTAAAATATGCAGGGGGAGTTGAAAGTCAAGAGGAGGGGCTAAGCACATATTAAGTTTCTGATTGTTTGATTTCAAATGCTGATTGTCTTTCTCTTTTCCTTTTCCTTTTGTTTATAAAGAATCAAACTGTTTTAGTTGCTAACAGTGTGGATCAAGTTGTGGTAAAAAGGTCCTCCGCTTATATCATGATTTAATATATGAACAATTTAGATATTCCGTTAATTGACATTTCAATTGAATTTTACTTTCATATAATTTGCTTCACATAATGTAAAAACTATTTTAATGGTTTCAATAGGACGATATAGAACAACTATATTCATTTTCTTGATTTTTTTTTTTTTTTGCAGCTCATGAAATACTTTTCTCGAGCCTTGAACAAATAAGAAAGTGAAACACATAAGTTCTATATTACATGTTAGTTTTAATCCATTACTAAAAATCTTTATTTTTTTTCCAGGAAATAAACTTTATTAAGATAAAGAGGAATGAACAATAACATGAAAAGCTGAGAATGAACAGTCAAATACCGAGTTGAATCCACTGCTACCACCCAACAAATCCAAGTGCTGAAATTTCAATTATTGTTCTTCGGGGAGGTAAAGCTGATATCTTTCTATACAATATGTTGGATTTTTTATTTGCAGTATTTTTTTTTTCTCTGTTGGAAACATTGGTATTTCTGTTAGTTGTTGATGGGTAGCTTGAATTTTGTTCAAGTCGTAGTAATTTCCGTACAAGTTTACATTTTTGTGTGGAATTGGTGCTACTTTTGGTGTTTATGTGGTGTTATTTTGATTGGTTGTTGCAACTTGGTTCCTTTGATTTTGTTATGGTGAAATTGTTTCCCTCTCTTTGCTTGATAAAATCATGTGTTTTGGATTATGGCGCTTATTTTGGTTCTTATCTATGACTGTTGGTGATATAACATTATAAGCTTTAGGTAGGAGGTTATGTATTCTTAAAGATAACCAAGTACATCCTAATAGCTGCATCCCTTGGTTTATGATTTTGTTGCTCGATTACTAAGGTTTATTTTTCGGTGCTCTTTGCTTGGTTCTCACATTTGAATCATCTCACCAAATCATTATATAGATTTCCGCTTGAAATTTTAGCTTTGGAATAGGTAGGTAGCGATCTCTGCTTGACTTTGTCAATTGAGTCACATCACCTAATCATTGGAGACTTCTTTTCCTTTGATCGGAAAAATCATTGGAGAGTAGTATTTCCTATTGAAATTAACTTTGGAATGTAGTGCTGCTCTGCATTTGTAATAGGTGAAAACTGACGAGTGCCAAGTATGATTGTGTAAACTTGGATAAGTTTTAGAGTTATGTCATACCACATATCGAATGAGTAGTATGTGCTGGCGAATTTATTATGTTAAAAGCTTAAAATTTTCCATTCTAGCCTAATTGAATTTTCTTCTATTTTGAATTCGATATAAATGCTTAAGACCACTCCAGTTTCATGTGTTTCGTCTAAATTATGATTATTATTATGACTTTCTACATGATTTAGCTATCTTCTAATTTCTTGCTTTTAAATTTATTATACTTTCTTAACTAAATTTAAGTTACGTGTTGGTAGCCCCATTGACATTTATACTCCATTTGCCTTCTCCATAACAGGCCTTGGACATTGGTAAAGAACAAATGGTTGATTTGCTGAGGAAGTATGAATCACTAGAACTAAAGACATGAGCCTCAGAGTGTTGTAATATATTGTACAAACATGTATCTTTTGTTTTTTATTGATTATAAAGATGTAAATATGTTTTGATATAGAAGTAAATATATTTTAATATATTTTATACGTTTAACATGGTTTTAGACCCGCGGCATCGCGCGGGCTAAGTTGCTTGTTTGACCTAAATGAAATTAGCTCATCAAGTTTCTCAAACATGGCCTCAACCAGATTTTTTTTTCCTTTTCCATATGGCGTATTTTATAGTCTACTCTACAAGCAGGGAGATTCAAACTCATATGAAACGGACAAGCAAATTATCCTAACTAACTAACATAACTCACGTCTACAAACTATAGCTTTAAACTAAAACGTAAGATTCACAATTCCACCTTTCTGCCTTATTAGGTCAAACCCACGTTAGTACAGTGGTGTGGAGCTTTCAAGCTTTTCCTGTTTTTCTTTTTACTGGCTTCGACTAGGACTGTAGGACATGTCCATTTTGTGTGTCCAACAAAAATGCATGCCAAAAGATAATCTGCAAGCATTCCAGTCTTTGCATTATGTTACAATTTATTCACGGAACATTTAAGAATCACTTCATTTTAAGTTTTCAGTTTTTGATTGTTTGGTAACTATTAGTTTTCAAAAAAATGAAAATGGTAAACCAAAAACTGAAACCAAATTTTGAAAATTAAAAGATGAAAACGAAATAATTATCAAATGCCTCTTAAACTAGTGTTACTATGATATTGTTTCTTGCGGATTTTTTTTTGTAAGGACCAGCTCATATCACGGTCTAGATCCTTAGTCGTTGAATTCTTAACCAATGACAATAACTAAGATCCAACGACTAAGAACTCTAGACTATGAAATGAGCAGGTTCATATTCTAAACTTTTATGGTTCTTGCTTGGATGATGAGTTCCACAATGATACTATCATGCTAATTGTGTGGTTAATTAGTGAAAGTAGGCTAATTAATGTGGAATTTTGGAGTTGCAAAAATAAGTGTGCAGACCAAACCCCGATTTGTTGGTGGAATACAATATGTGAGTAACAGCAGTGCGTGACAGAACTTGATGGGTTGTGCCATCAAGCTTCAAAAGATGCATGTGATCATGGGACCAAGACAAAGAGCTCAGCTAGCTCACATGCCACCACCTCTTTTCATTAATTTGGTGGTTTTCCAAATTAACTGGATTCATCATTTAATTATTGTGTCTCTTACACGTGACTGCACCACACTTTTTTTTTTTTTGGTCATAAAAGACTAGCACACTTATGTGGTTTAAATTAGATCCATAATGTGAAAGCATTCGCCTAATTGGATCGCTTGTGATATAGAAAAATGAAGCATGGTAGATTTTGTAGCAATTGAATCGATCATGGGATGAAATATAAAGCAAACTCTATCTAACGTTTTTTTCTTATTGAAAGGTTGATAATAGATTACGCGAATCGAATTACGTATAAGGTTTAGTTATCGAACTAAAATAGTAGAAACCTCACTCTCTAAACCTGTATAATGTGGAAAGAAAAAACTTAGACCCCGGGATTTAGCCATGAATTAAAAGTAAGCTACTTCCTTTTGGTCATAACGATTAGAAAATGCTAACTCCCTGATAGAACTACCCCCTATCTCCAAATTTTATTAAATAAAGAAAAAAACGAAAATAAAAGAATGCAAGTAGGGGGATGAAGCCAAAATCCTCAAAGAGAAAAACAAAGAAACATCAACGAAAAAGAAAAACAAGATGAAACTCAAGGTCATGAGCATAGACAGCAACTGCGAAATCTAAAATTATGTACATTGAATCCATGCGAATTGAATCTAAATTTTCTTTTAGTTAATTATGTATATATAAATAGCTAAACTAATTAACCATGTACGAACTAATCATGTTTTAATCGATCGTACACACACATATATATACAAAGGATATTAGAGGTGGAAAAGTACATACACATGATTAACAAACCTTTTCCATTAAGAGAACATATTAAACATAAGGAACAAAGGGGAGGGATCTTGGATGTGTCGCTCATAAGACGGGTTTATAATGAAAGTTACTATTATATAATGCATATCAGTACTGGAGCCCAACAAAATGCATTGAGATCCAATAATTCTTTGACTATCTCAAGACATGTAATATGCAAAATATTTAAGGAAAACTAAAGAAAAGTTAAAAAAAAAATTAGTTTTAATGGAAAATGACAAATAAAGGTGTAGTGAATAGTACCAGGGAAAAGTAAAAATGTGATTTTTCGTTAAAAATAAACAGTGTCCGGATTGTTTTGTTAAAACTCCCAAATATTTAAGGTCTATTTGGGATTGCTTTTTCTTAGAAAACATATAAGTTGTTTTGACTCATAGACGTGATTTTTTTTAAAGAAGTAAATATGAGATACTGTTGTAGGAGGCATTTTCAAGTATTTATTTAATTAGCAATTGAATTTATAGTTAAACTCTCAACGTGTTTTCTAGATCCTAAACTGACTTTTAATCTTACAACTGCCCTCTTATTAGTCCTAACTAAGCTTCAACCGGCAACAGATCTTTTATCTCTGGCGAGCTTTTGTATGCTTCTCTCTTTATGCGAATGGAGGATTTTTACGCTGCTGCTGCCCAAAACGCAAAAACAGAATAATATATTTTTTGTTTTGGGTGCTTTAATCATCTCCCAAGATATACTTGACTATATATAATATATATAAGCCCAAGGGCCTTCCCACCAAGGTATTAAATATCGGTAATATCGGAAATATCGGTAGTCCGAAAACACGGAAATATCGATGGAAATATCGGGATAATATCGATATCGATAAAAATTACATGGAAACCACGGAAATTGTAAGAAAAACTTGGAAATTTTTATTGAAACTTTGCAGGATGTTTATTTAGTCAATTATCTATTAGTTTATCACAAAAAAATTGGAAGGAAATGCATTGCATGATGGATTTAACATTATTAAGTTGATTATATAGCGATCTGACAAACATTGTGAGTGTAGAAATATGTAGTAATTAATGAAAGAAGTCTAAACACACCATAATCATTTATATATAATGAATTAGTACAATATTTTACACTTTAGTACCACATAGAGTTCCTATGAGGTTCAAATTTTTCACTATCTTCATCATCTCTATGTGTAGAGTGAGTGTATTGTGAAGAGTAGTTATCAAATGATAAATCCCCAAAATAGTTTTGCATGTAATTGTTAACATGCCACCCATATGGATCCGAGATTGGTTGAGGTTGTCCATAAGCAAAATCATTTGAAGATTGAGTCTGTGATTGTTTCCATGAGTCGCTCGATTCCATCCCAACAGGAATGGGATATGAAGGGTAGGGAAATGGTTGGTTATGAGTATAACCATAGTTACTACTTCCCACTCCAACAGAGTCCGAAGTTCTAGATAACGAGTCATCTTCTTGACTTGACAAAATCCTCTTGCCTCTTTCTCTACAAGTATAGTCATTCCATATGGCACCAATTCATGGTCCTGCCCACCTACTGCCATGGTCATCATCCTGTGTTGCATGCGTGAAGTTTGCCTCACCAGTGAAGGGGGTCATAAATCCGGGAGGTGGTCCATAATAGTTTCCATATCCACCACCACCACCTCCAGCTCCACTGTATCCTTCATCATTCCCACCTCCGGTGGTAGGTGAGTCTCCTGATCTTGTACTAGAGTTATCATTAGTATCAGCACGATGTTGTGGTTGTGTAGGATTGGAAGAAGGTGGAATTCCAGTGTTTCTTGGTCTTGGGTGTAAAAGTTCTTCCAAAGAGTCAGCGCTGCTAGATCCCACCTCCTCCTCTAATACTCTTTCTACATTTATCCATTCATTACGTGCTTCTTCAGCAACTCTGGGAGCTGGGTTGCCTTCATCATCATCTAAATGAAGAGGTCTAATCCATTGATAAAGTTGGTTACCCTCTGTATCATCATCTTCACCAACAATATCAAACACATCTAGTGGGTCACCACGGTTGACATGATCTATTTCTACTTCCTTATCTCGAATTTGAAGCTTCATGTTGTAGTAGCAATAAACTAATTTTTCCAACCTACTATGAGCCAACCTATTTCTTTGCTTTGTGTGTATGAGTGCAAATGTGCTCCAATTTCTTTCACAAGCAGATGAGGAAGTTGTTTGTGATAATACTTTGATTGCTAACTTTCTCACAGTTGGTGCATTGGTCCCATACATGATCCACAATTCGGCTACAATGAAAAACAATGTTGATAAGCCTAATAACTCGAACAAATTCTATTATAAACTTATAGTGAAATATGTTTACACTCACTAGGAGACATTGTTGTTCGAGCAGCAATTGATGTTGGTTCTCCAAAAGTTCTTCTTGCATCTTTAAACTATGTTAGCTGAATTCAATAAATCGTGTTAGTTTAATCCAACAAAGTAATTATTATAATTTAAGTAATTGTGTACCTCATTTCCAAATTGGCCAACTGTTGGTGATGCAGGGTCTAATTTAGAGTATACATTATGTACAGCACGTATAAGGGTACCATCATCTCCAACACCGGGTCTGTATTGGTATCGAGGATTCAAATAATATGTTGTTCAAAGAAACACATACTCTAATAAGAGAAATAATACTTATGCAACTAAAAAAATGAATTGCAAATTATGACATAATTTATACCTGCTGCATGCAAATCGTGGTATAATGTTTTATACCATCGATCTTCAATTATCTTTATGACCCACCTTGCACCATGTTTTCTTTCCAATTCATCATTCACTACACGCATCAACTCATATACTGCCCCCATAGTAGGATACACTTCTGTGTCAACGATCCGTAAAACTTTGTAAAGAGGTTCAAACACTTGGCACACATGTTCTGATTGAGTCCAAAAAGCATGATCAAGCACTATACTTTCCACCATACGACCTGTATTTGAGCGGCTGAAATTGTGGTTGGCCCAATCGTCACTAGTGAATAGTTGCTTCAACCCTGCTTTCTTCTTAAGTAGGCTGTCTAATGCAATATAGTTGATGGCGAATCGAGTGGTAGCTGGACGAATAATTTCTCCTTTGCAAAATTCACGCATCTTTGCCAACAACCAACCGTGATTGTAAATATAATTTGTGATCGTTCTAGCTCTTTTGACCACAGTAGCAACATTCTCTCTTTTCCCTATTGCCTCAAACATGAGATCAATACAATGTGCTGCACATGATGTCCAAAACACATTATGATGCTTCATTAACTTTTTTCCAGCTTTGACAAATGCAGAACCGTTGTCGGTCACGACTTGGACAACATTATGCTCTCCCATCTCCATGATTACACCCCTCAATAATTTGTAAATATACTTGTAGTTCTTTATATGGTCTGAAGCATCAACAGACTTAAAAAAAAATTGTCTTTCCCTTGGAGTATACCATGAAGTTTATGATAGACAATCTGGTCGGGCCAGTCCATCCGTCACACATAATTGTGCAACCATTAGTTTCCCACTTTGACCTCAACTTGTTAACATACTCGCCAATGTCTTTATACTCCATATCCAAATATTTGTTTCTTATCTCATAGGGAGTGGGAGGTTGTACTCCAACACCGGCCTGTTGACATCCCACTACCATATTTTTGAAATGATGTGATGATGCTTTCTCAGCAGGGACATTTTCATAGATAAAGAACTTGCTAATTAGACGCCCAATTCCCTCATTCACATTACCTCCAGTGAAATAACTCCAAACACTCTTTTGACGTGCTTTGGATGACTTATATAAACTTGGGGCTATTGGTGGTGTTGGTTGTGATTCTCTAAGACTGCCTCCCCGTCTCAGTTGTGCACCACCACTTGTCCCGGAACCTTGTGCTCTATTAGAAATTTTATGAAGGTGTTCTCTTTCCCATGCTGACTGTTTGGAGGCACGTAATGCTTGTTTCAAACTGCGTCGTTCTTCAGGTCCCATGTCATCATCACATTCGTCCTCATCGTCATCATCATCACTGTCAACCGCTTGGCCAATGACTTCTCCTCGTAGCCCAGCTCGAATATTTTCCATTCCATGTGTTATCTTTTCCTTCTGCTGTTTTTTATTTTTTAATAATGTGCTGATGAATGCCTTCACTTCTGGGGGGACATTATCGCATCGTTGGACATTTTTTGCTGGATCTAATCCACTAAGATGGTACTTAAGTTGTGTCACCCCGCCACTCTTCATTACCCGACCACAATATTTGCAAATTGTGCCATGTTTGTTTCAGTCTATTGGGTCTCCATGTTCCCAAGCTGGATCACGTTTAGTAACTCCACTGGACATCTTAAACTTACCTATATTTATTTTTCATGAAAATTAGACAATTATTTTTTGATAAAATAAGAGAACCTAAATAATAAAGTTATTCTACAGAAGAATTAAATACGAAGTAAAGAAAATGATTGTAAAAATTTAAGTAATTATACAAATAATATGGAATAATAAAACCTAATATTAATGAATAATAATCCAATTTGATAAAAAAAAAATCCTAATATAAAACATGGTGATGAATAATAATCCAATTTGATAATAATCCAATTTAATGAATAATCCAATTTGATAATAATCCAATTTAATGAATAATAATCCAATTTGATATAAAAAAACCTAATATTAATGAATAATAATCCAATTTGATAATAAAACCTAATATTAATGAATAATAATCCAATTTGATAAAAAAATAATCCTAATATAAAACATGGTGATGAATAATAATCCAATTTAATAATAATCCAATTTAATGAATAATCCAATTTGATAATAATCCAATTTAATGATTAATCCAATTTAATGAAGAATAATCCAATTTGATAATAAAACCTAATATTAATGAATAATAATCCAATTTGATAATAAAAAAAACCCTAATATTAATGAATAATAATCCAATTTGATAATAAAACCTAATATTAATAAAATAATAAATAAAATTAAACATATTAAAATTATCCTAGGGAATAATTATACAACATTACTTAATTACTTAAAAAATTAACATGTAATTGTTAACATTACTTAATTACTTACAAAAAGTAACATGCAAGTATTAATTACTTAAAAAAATTAACATACGAGTCCACACAAATTTATTTGTTGTTGTATAAATTACAATAATATAAATATAAGTTTGTAAAACTTACCTTAAATATGGAACCCTTTATGTTCAAGCTTTGGAATGGATTTGGAATGACTTTGAAAATGGTAAGGGAAGAAGAAGAAACGAAAATGCTTTGAATGCCTCCGATACTCCACATCTGATAAGGTGAAAGAATATAATAGACAATGGCACACTGTTCTGCATGTGAAAGAATATCACGGACTCACAGTGGCACACGGTTTCATTATAAAAGCAGTATTATTTGATGTCCATGGTCTGAAATTGCAGAAAGTTATTGACATATTGTGAAATCAGTCAGGCCGCGTGAGTCAGATCTCAGATGAGATGACCCAACCATACACACACACAGACATGACACCACACACTCACACAACACACGCACACGCACACGTACACTCACCTCACACGCATACAGTCTCTCTCTCAGACTCTCGAACCTTCTCTCTTCTCTGACTCTGAGCTCCATTTTCCCCCTTCTCCATTCTCCCACAACAAGCACAGATCTCCCACGTCTCTCGATCATTCTCCCCCCCCCACACACACACGCACAGAGACCCAAGGTCTCTCGATCCTTCTCCCACTCCCACACACACGCACAGAGACCCACATCGGCAGATCGGCTTCTGCTTCTCCCTCGTCGCCGCCGTCTCTCTCCTTTCTCTTTGCACCGAGGGTCCGAGACCCACATACACACACGCACACCCATCATCATCAGCAACCTTGTCTTTCTCCCTTTCATTCTCGTCTCTGCAACTCGGCGAACTCCGGCGAGGCCGTGGGTGTCGACTCACTTTCCGAACACCTCCGACCGTTTCACGGCAAACTTCATATATAAAAACGTTCATCTCGTCTTCTATTTCATTTTCATACCTAGATCGGAGTCTAGGGTCCTGTTTTACAGTCAGCCGGAGCTTCTACAGCTCCGGCGTTCTTCTCCGAGTATTCCCATTCCGATATTATCGATAATTTCAATAATTTCGCGATATTATCCCGAAAACCATTTGGATAGTGAAAAAAATTTCGGTTCCCCTAAAAACCGATAATATCGGCGATATATCGCCGATATTATCGGCATTTCGGACCATGCTTCCCACCACTTTAATCCTTGTCTAATTAACTACAATGCACAAAGGTCTATAAAGCCTAATACCAAATCAGATTTGAGCGATGGGGAATTGTGGCATGATTTATTTGTATTCAAACTCCAACAAGGACAATCACACTCAGGGGTGGATCCATTCATGGACCTGGGTGCTTTCGGGACTACTCGGAAGTCCGAATAAGCGCTTGTAAGGACTTTCGCTTCGAGGATCACCCAATGGTTTGGGCATGTGGTGAAAGAGAGAAAATCACCATGGATGTGCAGATGCAGACGCTGTGCTACAAAAAATTTTATTTTTTTATTTTGAACAAATGATATGATCTAACTAAAAAGGTGGGGGAGTGGGCTAAATCTCACAATGTGCTAACAATAATATGGTTTAAATTCACATTTGGCGAGAATCGAACCTAAGACCTCTCACTTACAAGTGAAAAGGAATACCATTAGACTATAGTATTAAGTGGCGTGATACAAAAGCTTGAACTAAGAAGAAAGATCTAATTTTGGATTAAGAGGAACACAGAGAAGACCACCATGATTCTACTGTTCTCGGACCTTGGTTGCAACAAAGAAGAAAGGCTTTTTTGTATAATATTTAATAAACGTATTAAAATCTGTCTAGTCCACCTAAGCCCTGTCTAGACCCCGTCTAGATGCATAGGTGCTAAGACCCAATTCAGTCCAATCAGTGCCTACACTACATATCTTGATTAGGACCACTCAATGTTGGAATCTCAAGGATCTCACCTAAAAATCTGTTCACCTTTACATGTCACGAAGAGCACACACCACACACAAGTACAATATCCTTCTGTCCATGAAAATTCATCCTAATGAAGCAATGAATTCAAAACATAGTTGACAAAAGAAAACACGAGTCCACAAAACCTAGATTACGCAACGTGTGAATGTATGTACTCGTACGTGGTGTCTATTAATGGATGACCAATTCGTTAAGTAAACGCAGAGCATGGTTAGTTGACCTAATCTTAAAAACGCAAAGTACGGTTCGTTGTTACCACACAAAAAAAACAAAAAAAAAGCATTGTTGACCTAATCTTAATTAGCATCAGCTACGGTAATTAAATTGTGACGTCTCCTCCACCTCATAATTAAGCATTGGGAAGAACGTTGACGTCTCCTCCACCTCATAATTAAGCATTCTCTAGTCTCTATAATTTGTTCATTTCGAACATTCCAAGCTTTTCGTTGGATTCTAGTGCTGGCTTTATATTACAATGCTTTACCCCATTCACACTACAATCTACATCAATCTTCCCTATTATTTCTTCCCAAAGTTTACGTCGAGATGAAATCTTCTGCACACATTTTGCACGTGATTTATCTGTGGCTTCTATTATTGATTAATTCATGATAAGCCTATAACAACAAATTAAGACTGATTAAATTTATTAGCATATGTAAATTATGACAGAGACACAAAGAAATTGTACACAAAATGGATATAGAAGATTTGAACAACCTTACCTTGAGTTAACCACTTAAGTTCATCCTAGTTATCCGAAAGAATCATCATATCAGACATATAGTTCTTTATATCTATAGGACTATAGTCACTCTATGAATGAAGTGTTGAATGTGCAGCATATGATGTAACATATATCAGTGTGTATGTATACAATATACGTGTAGTAGATAAGAGGATTCCGGTTTATACATAGTATACACCCACCCATGGGCCATGCCATGCATATTAAAAAATCCCTCTTTATTTACTGTTCTCCCGTTTCTGTTAAATATGTAATGCTTACAATTCACAGTGCTATTTTCCAAAAGTGTATGATGTGCTTGAAGCTTATGTTATTCTTTTATGGCTAAAATTCAGGAGAGAGATGGGTAGGTGAATAATCTTAGGAACAAACCGTACAAGTAAATGTTGCTGTCACAGTTAGAGAAATTTCACACACCTTTTGGTCGTGGAGATTATACATTCTAACCAGGACATAATTATTTTATTTCATTCTTTCTTATCACGTGATAGAGTAACGTAATAAGAAATTACAAGAATACGATATACTCACAGTTACATGATAAGAGTTAATTAAGTGAACATAACCTTTTTTTGAGGTAATTAATAAGAATTTATTAAGAAACCATTAAGAACGTACATAGGACATGCATGTTGATACGACCAAAAGGTCATACACGCAAAAAAAACATCATACAATTTCACATTTACAAACTCATCATGAATACAATTACATCCTCAACTACCACGGGCATGGAGACACATATCTAACCAACATGAAAGATAACAACCTTGCGAGTCGTAGAATCAACGTAACAACATTACGAGAAACAGACCGCACCGGCTCTGATGATCTTGCAATTGTCAGAAAAGAAGTACTGATATGAGTTATCTCCAGAAAACGTCGAGCTTCCTCCTCATAGTCTTTTGCCATGCTCAAAAACCAACATTAACTCTAAACAATATATGTTGCTTAAAGATCTAAGTGTAATCTATCAGTTATAGCCATCACAAAAACTCTCCTTTGTGGAGCCAAAAATAATCACAAAGCGACACGTGGATTTTTGGGTGAAGATGACAAATTTACCCTCGAGGCATACCGGGTCTCCTACACGCGAGCAGTGGAGAATCATCTATCAACCAAATCAGGAGTACCCAAAATAGGTAACAAGTTCAAATTTGTCTCATCCATCCTCATTCCATAACCTCCAAAAACATTTCTTTTATTATGATAATTAGCCAATTAATATATTTATACCTAATTAATATATTAATTGCTAATTGAATCACCAAATAACACCCAATTCCCTATATATATGACCCTATTTCTTCTAAAAAGCTAAGTTGATACTCTTGCAAAACTCCCAAAAATCCTCTAAACACTTTTTCTCTTTAAATTCTAACTTTGGCATCGGAGGTTCTTCGACCAAAGCCCCCCCCATTCATCGTGGGCGCGTGAGGTTCTTGGCCTTGACCAAATGTGTTGATTGTTTTGTAGGTGCAATTTTGTCCAAGAAGAAGAAGGCGGAAATTTGCATCCACAAATTGGTGCTTTCATTGAGACTTGAGTCCCACACTCGTAGAATACTCTCGCATCTAAGGTTTTCTATTTTCTTGTTCATTTGTAGATTTCTCGTACGTTCTTATTATTATAATTTTTTATTTGCAAAAATTCTTTGATAAAATGTAAAAGAGAAGTACAATGGCTAGAAATTTAGAGAATTTAACAAATGAAAATTTCAACATTCAAGAGAGGGGACCACGGCGATCCACGAGGCTAAATGTGACAATAGGTGGAGCGACACCACCACCACGAGTTTCCACCACAGGAACCACCGCGATGGCCACCCGCGGCGAGGTCCATGGTGTCACCACCACGGCCCGAGCCGTGCTATCCAAGACGGCTCAAGGCACTAGGCCACGACCCAAGCCATGTCACTCCACGCCTAACGTAAGCCCAACGCGTTGCCAGCCGAGCCCAAGCCTCGCACCCGCGTGCGTCATACACCAAGCAGCCTACTCTTGTGGCCCAGCCTGCTCCCGGGGCCCAGTCTGCTCCCGTGGCCTAGCCTGTTCCAGTGGCATTCCAAACAGCCCAAATCGGCCCAAGATTATCTCAACCATCTGAACTAATCATCGAGCCGGGGGCATTCTCACCACATTTCTCAGTGGATTTGACATTTCCCAACTCAAATCTCGCGCCCAGAGTCTACCACATTTCCACTGCTTAAGGAGGCACATTCTTTCCAAGCTCTTCCAATCCAAATGGTGAACAACACTTGTCTCGACAAGTCATAGAGTTGACAAGCGCCCTAGCACAGCAAACAACCTTGGTGAATTAGCTCTTGCAGCGCACCAAGAAGCAACGTGCCCCAAACGAGGTGTCCCAAAGTAGGACAAGGGCAGATGAAGAACCTCTCTAGCAACATCCCGGCAAACAGCCACTCGACCATCCATGAACCGAGCGTTTGGGCAGAGTACACTCCCGATTGGGCCCCCGAGATAGCGTGTATTCTCGTCTTAGAGTGCGGAGAAGCATGCACTATCGACTAGGCCCACAGACGAGCATACACTCACGGTTGAGGACGCACTCCGATAATCAACATGAACAGCCTTCCAAGCAAAGTATTCATTCACGGCTAGGCCGCAAGGAGTATCATCCACATTACATCGGAGCAGGCAGTACTGCAGACGGAAAGAAGCATTCACTCAATCCGGCTCAAGTTCAACCAGCAGCCTGTGAGTTACACGCTCGCCTGCTAGGAACATACCACATCCACCGCAGCCACGGCATAGACGAGCCGAACATATGGAATAACAGCTTAGACCAGCACATCACGATCGGGGGCAGTTGAGATCTCTGCCACCCCCAACAAAGGAAAATTCAGGAAGAAGTAGAAAGGCTCTTGACCAAGCGATTGCGCAATTTCTCGCGCCAACTAAGCCTCAAAAGGGTTTACTCTCCAGTGCGAGATGATAAACTAATTGCTCTCCAGTGCGAGAGGGTAAACCAATTCCCCGACACCCAAAAGGGTATGCTCTCCAGTGCGAGAGGATAAACTAATTGCTCTCCAGTGCGAGAGGGTAAACCAATTCCCCGACACCCAAAAGGGTCTGCTCTCCAGTGCGAGATGATAAACTAATTGCTCTCCAGTGCGAGAGGGTAAACCAATTCCCCGACACCCATATGGGTTTGCTCTCCAGTGCGAGAGGATAAACTAATTGCTCTCTAGTGCGATAGGGTAAACTAATTGCTCTCCAGTGCGAGAGGGTAAACTAAATCCCTGACACCCATCTGGGTAAGCTCTCCAATGCAAGAAGGCCACATAGTTCAAAAGATCGAATGCTTGAAGATCAACTAAGCAACAAATGTTGAAAAATCAAACTCAAGCAGTTTCCTCATTTTCAGCAGGCAGCCCAGACGTGGTAGCCCAAACAATTGCCTATCCCACACCACTTCCTCGCCCTATGCCGGATCAATCCTTGGCTTCAATCAAGCCGAGTTGCTCAAGCAATGGCCTCTGCCACATCACCTCATTGGCCCATGCTAAGACGACTCCTGGCCCTGGCCAGCTGACGTGTCGCACCACCCTGGCGACTGCCCCGTGGCAGCACCACCCAAAAAGAAGACAAGAAGAATTAAGTTTTTTATTACATTGGTGCGGCACGGAGAAGACGAAGAAAGCAACGAAAGACGATCCTTTGCACGGGCAAGATGTAGAAGATTGCTAGAGGAGGGGGAACAAATATTCTCTAAGCTCTCTCTCTTTTGTAGGGTAGAATAAATCACTCTCCAAAGTTGATTTAATAACCCACTTAAGGTGGACTTAAATAGGCTTTGAGAGAAATTTATTTCCTTTTCCTAGAAGGATCTAATTTCATATTAAATAGGGAATCTACATCAAAACAGGAAGTAGTCCTAAGTTTCCTAGAGCAAGAAGATCTCTACACCTGCTGCACTTTCCTACAAGCAGCCCAGCAAGTGTGGGGGCATTTGTAGAGCCAAAAATAATCACAAAGCGACACGTGGATTTTTGGGTGAAGATGACAAATTTACCCTCGAGGCATACCGGGTCTCCTACACTCGAGTAGTGGAGAATCATCCATCAACCAAATCAGGAGTACCCAAAATAGGTAACAAGTTCAAATTTGTCTCATCCATCCTCATTCCATAACCTCCAAAAACCTCCCAAAACATTTCTTTTATTATGATAATTAGCCAATTAATATATTTATACCTAATTAATATATTAATTGCTAATTGAATTACCAAATAACACATCATTCCCTATATATATGACCTTATTTCTTCTAAAAAGCTAAGTTGATACTCTTGCAAAACTCCCAAAAATCCTCTAAACACTTTTTCTCTCTAAATTCTAACTTTGACATCGGAGGTTCTTCAGCCAAAGCCCCCCCATTCATCGTGGGCGCGTGAGGTTCTTGGCCTTGACCAAAGGTGTTGATTGTTTTGTAGGTGCAATTTTGTCCAAGAAGAAGAAGGCGGAAATTTGCATTCACATCCTTCACATAACAAGAGAGCTACAAGAATCACGAAAGCTCTTCTAACAAGAGAGGGACCACAATCATGAAAGCTCTTCTTGACACAACGAAAGAACAACCACAACTAGAAAAGAAACGCGAAAGAAAATAGAAGAAAAGGACCAAAAGAGTTGCTGCTGACCCTAAAACCAATAGCCAGAGTCAGCGGCTGAGGGATTTTTCCTTTATATTTTTTCTCTAGATAGCAGCTAGGGTTGTAGAGAAGAGAATATAAATTGGGTTAACTTAAGGATTAAATTTTGCCTGACAAGGAAATTAATCACAGCCGAAATTATGGATTAATTTATACATGTGCTGTTTTAGGTCTGTTTTCCATTTATCAGTGGACAGGAGTCAATATATTCAGCGAAAAACACTGCACATGCAAAATTTGAACTCCCAAAACTACACTATTTGCGAATAAAAGATCAACTACAATAATTTTTACCAAAAAAAAAGATCAACTACAATAATTTTTACCAAAAAAAAAGATCAACTACAATAATGACCATGGTAGGTCCACTCGATATGGACCGTCGGATCAAGGTGGTGATATGATTGTTTTTAGTGTTAAAACACATAAACAGCTGTATGCATCCCAAGCAAACAAATCCCCCACACCCACAATAAAGTCATAACCATTTTCAGTGTTTCACCATCACCACCCCTACCACCACCTTCCTTCTGCTCTCCAACCCAGAGGAGAGACTAGAGAGTCAACCACTTTTAGTTTATGTAATGTCACGGTTGTCACCGTCACGGCCGCTGGTCTTCTGAAAAGTAATTCGCAGACCCGCAAGTAAACGGGTTGTTGGAATCCAAGTCAAAATAGGAGAAACCCGGTTCAAGGAGCGGGTTTTGTCAGAAGAAGATGAGAATGACGTACATAGAGCAAGTTTACATGACATTGTATTATTGAACTTAAATGTCATACGGTGATAAACCAGTTCCATGCAAGTTACTTCTAAAGAACAAAGCACGATGCAATGTAGTTTATGCTCGATTGCTATTCTCTCGGGTTGTTCTCTCGTTCTGACACGAAGATGTGTGATTCCAGTAGTGGTGATGATGTTGAAGTATAGTTTGGAACATATATTTATAATTTCTCACACATCCCTATTAATTTTCGATCGTCAAATCGAATAGATTGAAAATGACCAACTAAAAATTGACAAAAGTGTGTGTAAGTAAAAATGAGCATGCGAATAGCTTTATCCATATAGAAATAGTTCTTTTACATAACAAGGGAGACACTTCGAGTGCCGAAAACAAAGCGATTTAATTCATTGCACATAGGTTTACATAGAGCGTTATTTTTACAATTATGTGATGTGACTATCCATTTTATAAAAGATATATTTATTTTATTAATATTATACTTTAAGTGCATAAAATGTCAAACCCATCGTAAATTCATTGTAACACCGACACTAATAACATTATATGAAAGCTTAATTTTCTTGAAAAATAAAAGCACAACCTAATTTTCTCAATCTTTTGTTCTCACTCAAATCAACGGCTGACATTGTCCGTGACTGCTTGTCCCTGAGGTCCCGTATCTCTAGCATTGCTCTCCTAAATTACGTAATTAAGATTCGAAACGTGCCTGTGGTGCAATTAAACCTTTAAAAGCCCCCCAAACACTCTTCTCTCTCACACTCTCTAGATTTACTGAGTTTTATCAGCTCCCAAGCTGAAGAAATCTTCCATGAAATGGTATAGCACTTACTGAAGCCAGTCACTACCCATTTGGGCCATTTCTCCAAATACCAAGGCAAATCAAAGTTTGCATTTTTTATTCAATTTATTTTCCAAGAATTTTTTTAAGTAAAGTTTATATTTTTCAAAACTTGGGTGGTGGCAGGAGATTTGAATCACTGAACCAGAGAGAGAGAGAGGAAAGATGAAGCTTTTCTGGGTTAGCATTGCAATTTCACTTGCTTTCAGCAAATGGGTTGCTGGGTTTATGGAGTACGGATACAATGAAACAGAGATTGCATTGTTGGAGGGCTACGGGGAGGCCAAGGTCGGAGCTAACTTGCTGATGGTTGGACTAACCCTCATTCGAGGAGCTGGAGCTAAACGAGCAGGTAAAATCTCCACTCCTATGATATATTGTTACAAGACGATATTCTAAACTACTCTGATTTACGGGGATTGGGAATCGAACTCTGTTGAACGGGGACGGGCATGGGCGAACTGGGCTAACCCACATCTGCGTTTTTCATTTTTTTTTTATTCGAAACATTTTGCATATTGCTTGATTAGATAAAGTTAGTACCTTTTTCCTGTTTTTCTCTGTACTTCTTTCGGAGAGGTGAGAAAACAGTTTTTGTGCTATATATTGATTGCTTTGTTTTGTCCCTCGATTTATGTATTTATTGTAGCTTGTATTGCAATTTTCCTGGAAACATCTTATTTATTACTTTTTGAAATTCTGTTTTCTGAGTTCTTTAATTCCTTCAGTGGTCTAAGATTCTGAGTGAGATTCCTGCTTGAATGATTAGCATACTGTTTATCATGAAGCTGATGTGATTGGTGTTGAATTTGTTATTTATTTATTTTCCAATTCATATTGTGAATCATTTCTTATTCATTGTTCCTGAATGATAGTGACTTGAGTTTTATATATTTATTTGATATCTGTCTTATTTTTATTTTGGCCTAATTTACCTACTCGAGTTTTCGGGTTTTGCAGTCTGCTTGGATGGAACCTTACCGGGGTATCATTTGCATCGCGGATATGGATCAGGAGCAAATAGTTGGCTCATTCAATTGGAGGTTTGTGATTCTGAGATAAATAAAAAACAATGACATCTTGTAATTATGCAGTATTATCTTCATTTTTTTGTATATCAAAATCCTAAAGATGGTTTCTGAAATACGAACTTCCAAGCGTGTCGTGCATGAAAATGATCAGATGACTAGTTTTAAAATCATCCACAATGTTTTTTAAATACGTAAAACATGTTTTTATCATGTTACCTTTTGGTTGATTGATCTCCAAACAAGCCTCTCAAGTCCTTTGATTTGTTGACAATTTGCGTAGTTTAGGACTTGACTTGAATAAACATCTTGTGGCAGGGGGGAGGATGGTGCAACAACATTAGAACTTGTGTTTACCGAAAAACATCAAGGCGGGGATCATCAAAATACATGGAAAAACAGGTAGCATTTAGTGGAATACTGAGCAATAAAGCCCAAGAAAATCCTGGTTTGTTCCTCAAATTTAATGCTAAATTGTCTAAGATTATACTTGCATCTGCTCGTTTCTAGTTTAGTCGTCTTGACCCTCACCTTATCATGTATGGGGTTGCAGATTTTTTCAACTGGAACAGAGTAAAGGTTCGTTATTGCGATGGTGCTTCTTTTACTGGGGATAGTGAACACAAGGTTAGTAGGATGTTCACAATGTTTACATTTTTCTACCAAATGGCGGTATTGATATCATTTGGCAGCTAAAAATTGGCTTCAAACTGATAAATCCAACATAAATATGGTAGTACTGGATGATAACTTGACTATTTTCATTCATATGTGCACATGAGATGCTAAAATATAGTGATTTTGCTTTTAGGCTAAACAACTGCAATTTAGAGGGGAGCGTATATGGTTGGCTGCAATGGAAGACTTGAAATCAAAGGGCATGCGCTACGCCAAGCAGGTACAATACTTCTTACTTATGATCTATTCTCATGCTATGCCACTTCTTACTGTATATTAACCAATTGTGTTTCAGGCTCTTCTTTCAGGTTGCTCTGCCGGAGGTCTGGCAGCTATTTTGCACTGTGACAAGTTCCGAGGTTTAATGCCTGGATATACGAAGGTGAAGTGCCTGAGTGATGCTGGATTGTTTCTTGATGCGTAAGTACTATCCGGAATGCCCTTCCTCTTTCCAGTGTGAAGGCATGCTCTAGCTTATTAACACAGATTTTAATTGGGAACCTGGATCTTGTAGGCATGACGTTTCTGGTGGACACACACTCAGGAATTTATATAGTGGCATCGTTGGCTTGCAGGTATTGACTCGATCTTAAAGAATTGTAACCCACTAACAATCCATGTTTTATCTTCATTTTTTTTGTGTGCATGTTTTCAATTATGCTTATGGTATTATATTATGCTTATCACAGGGGGTGAAACCAAATCTGCCACATTATTGCACTAATCACCTTGATCCGACTTCGGTAATAATTTCCTTTTCCCTTCCTATATATTTTTTCTAACTTGAAGATAGGTGGTTTGACAAAAACAAAAAAACTTGAAGATAGGTGGAAATGTAGAAAAGTTATGTGCACTGCTATTTAGTATTTACTCTTCAATTACCATCCTTCCTTGCAGTGCTTCTTCCCTCAGAACTTGATCTCCAGCGTCAAAACCCCACTGTTTATACTCAATGCAGCATATGATTCATGGCAGGTAAAGTTTCGTTATTATAGAATTTTAAAATTTGGTTTTACCTGATGTTCCATGCCGCACAGTGTTTGAGAAATGATGGAATGATTCTGCTTGAAAACAGATCCAGTCCAGTTTAGCTCCACCGGCAGCAGATCCTGCCGGCTACTGGCGCGATTGCAGATTAAACCATGCAAAATGTACTTCATCACAGATCAATTTTCTTCAAGGTGATCCCACATTTGAGGAACTACTTTGAATCTTAAGATTTTATAGCATTTTCAGAAACAAATTAACTGAATTTGTACAGCTTGTTATGAACTTTTTTTTTCTTCTTTTAAACAGGATTCAGGAATCAAATGCTAAACGCAGTAAAACAGTTCTCTATGTCTAAACAAAACGGGCTGTTTATAAATTCGTGTTTTGCGCACTGCCAATCCGAGAGGCAGGATACATGGTTTGCTGATGATTCTCCAGTTATTGGAAAGAAGGTGAGCCTCTGATGCAACATAGTATATCCAGTTCTCGTCCAATCATAAAAATCAAGCGATCTTAAATTTTAAATTCTTATGTTTATGTGTGACCGATGATATGCAGGCAATTGCTATAGCAGTTGGAGATTGGTATTTCGACAGAACAAGCGTGAAGGCCGTAGATTGTCCCTACCCATGTGACAATTCGTGCCACAATCTGAATTTCGAAAGAGCTTAGTTTTCCCTTTCGTTGAACGAAATAGCTTTATAGTTCGATTGAAAATTGATATAGATGACAATAAAAAGGAAATCTGCTGAGAAGCGCAAATGCCATCAGCAAGCATTTCGCAACTGATGTAATGTTTTTCGTGCAAGTTCTTCATATCTTTGATTATGTCTCCAACAAACTCAGTTGGTGCGTTAGCAAATTAGTAGTTGAAGAGGTAGAGAGAAGTCTCACTTCTTTAAGGAGTTTGTAATATATTATGTGATGATTTTACTTCTGGGTTCTATTTAGTGTTTTATGTAAGGTGATAGCAACTCTGTATTGCAGCCATTCGATTTTTTTTTCCCATTTCTGGGCAACTTCGGTCGAATTACTCCCACAAGAATTCATCTCCTCTTTTAAATTTTATTTCCATTTATGTTGTGATAAGATGGGACACAGTAAAGTAAGAATTCAACGAACATTCTGATTTAACCAAGAACCAAAGTGCAGTCGAATGTTTTACCAGTTTAGGATTTGAGTTTCGTTTTTATCGCCATATTTCGAAGGCAGAGATTGAGGCAGAGGAGAGCCATGGTGAAGTTCTTGTGCGTCGGCACTTTGGCTAATCCCACCATCAGTATGTTATTTGATTGATGTTTTTCAGGGATTATTTGATAATTGTGATGGTTTTTGTGTTCACCAGTCACTGTCAATCAGCGTCTGTTACATGATTTGGGAAACACTCTTCTATATAGACAACTTACAGACTAAGTTGCGTAAACTCTGAGATAACAAAAACAAAAGAGGGGACGGTTTTCGGACTTAATCGAATGATTACTTTGAAGCATCAACAACATCCCCTGATAGTATCTGTATATATAACCATGCGGAATCCGAAGTAGTCCGGTTTACCATGGTGGATGAGAAAGGCCTTGATTTGTTCATTTCGAAATCGAACACTCCAAGCTTTTGTTAAATTAAGGAAGTTCATACCGGACATTTCTTCTTAGTTTTTCCCATTTCTGGGCAGCTTTAATTGACTTAGTCCTATAAGAATTCATTTCCTCTTTTTTCAGTCCATTTCCTTTTTTTTTCTGATAAGTTGGTAAAAAATTGTTGATGCGACGTCTGGAGCTGCCACATTTGACTAAGCACTAACGTACGTATATTCAAATCCTCTCCAGTTTAATCAGGATTTGACTTTGGTTTTTATATCTAAGTTTCCGAAGGCTTGGCTGGCAGAGAGATTAGAGGAGAGGAGAGCCATGGTGAAGTTCTTGTGGGTTGGCATTGTAACAGCACTTGTTTTCAGAATTTGGGTTGATGGGTTTGTGGAAGAGAAGAATTTTGATGAGACGGTGCCGTCTTTGTTGGAGACATATGGAAGCTCCGAGGCTGCAAATGACATACTCATGGTAGGGCTAACACTCGTCAAAGGAGCTGCTGCCAAAGGAGCAGGTATGCCATATATTGATGTATACTCCAAAACTTTGCAGTTCTTGGTTAATCCTTATTCCGTTTAATTTACCTACTTTGCAGTCTGCTTGGATGGAACAGTACCTGCTTACCATTTGCATCGTGGATATGGATTGGGGGCGAACAGTTGGCTCATTCACCTTCAGGTTTGTGAGATAGATCAGAAAAAAATGACATTTTTTATACGTTTCTATGTCGATATTGGGATAATTATATCGTAAAGATAGTTTGAGGAAAATAGTTTTAGTTATTTTCTTTTGGACTTCATGATTCCTTTTAGTTGATTGATCACCAAGCAACCCTCTGAAGTCCTTGTTGATGCAGGGAGGAGCATGGTGTAACGACACCAAAAGTTGTTCTAACCGCAAGCTTTCACCTTATGGATCATCAGCGCACATGGAACCAGAGATAGCATTTTCTGGAATACTAAGCAATCGCTCTGAAGAAAATCCCGGTTTTCTCCTCAAACTTAATGCTACATTGTTTAAAGCTGATGCATCTGCCTTTTTTTAGCCGTCTTAACCATTATCATGTAAGGGACTGCAGAGTTTTTCAACTGGAATAGAGTAGAGCTCCGCTATTGTGACGGTGCTTCATTTTCTGGGGACAGCGAAAATCAGGTTGGTGGGATGATCTTTCCGTTTACAGTTTCCCACAAAATTATGATAGTGACTATAGTAGTTGAGCTATTGGAACAAAAAATTAACTTCCTTGTATCGGAAGGTACCTTGTGTATTTCTGTTCCCAAGTGCAAATGAGAAGCTAAAATATAGTGATTCTGCTTTTAGGCAGCAAAACTGAAATTTAGAGGACAGCGTATATGGTTAGCTGCAATGGACGATTTGATGTCAAAGGGAATGCGCGACGCGAATCATGTACTACATTTCTCTATGCCAAAGAAATTTTTGTGTTTCCGTGTTAAGCCACTTCTCAAAGCATATTAATCCATCATACCTTAGGCTCTTCTTTCTGGTTGCTCTGCCGGCGGTCTGTCATCAATTTTGCACTGTGATGAATTTCGGGGCTTGTTTCCCACAACTACAAAAGTGAAGTGCCTGAGTGATGCTGGATTTTTTCTTGACGCGTGAGTACTATATCCATAATGTCTTTTCTCTTTGTCAATGTTCCTTGCTAGTTATTAACACTTAAAATTTTATTGGTGATATCCTGTATGGAATCGTAGGGTTGATATTTCTGGTGAACGCACAATGAGGGATTTTTATAGTGGTGTAGTAAGCTTGCAGGGGGTGCAAGAAAATCTGCCGAGATTCTGTACTAGTCACCTCGATCCTACTTCGGTAAACAATTTTTTATTTCCTCTTGCAGTTTTGGATTTGAAGATAGGAGGTAACTTTAAGTAAGTTTTACACTGTTTCTTACTTTGCAGTGCTTCTTCCCCGAGAACTTAATTGTGAACATTACAACCCCGCTATTTATACTCAATTCAGCATATGATTCATGGCAGGTAATTGTTCATTGTAAATTTGAATATGGTGTTAATTATTTGAGAATTACTGGACGGACTTTTTACTGAAAGAATGCATTGAATTGTACTTTCCCACTTGAAATCAGATCAATAACAGTTTAGCTCCACCATCAGCAGATCCGCACGGCGAGTGGAAGAGTTGCAGATATAACCTTGCAAGTTGTTCCGCATCACAGATGAAAATTCTTCAAGGTGAAATCCCACATACGAGGAAGTTTTTCAACTCATAAAACTTGCAACAGCTTGAGAAACAAACTAAACATGTGACTTCTGTGACATTATTTTTCTGTTATATATGGAACAGGATTCAGGAATCAAATGCTGAATGCAGTAAAACAATTCTCAATGCCTAATCAAAATGGGATGTTCATAAATTCGTGTTTGGTGCACTGTCAAACGGAGAAAAGTGCATGGTATGCTAATGAATCTCCAGCTCTTGGAAACAAGGTGAGCCTGTTTAACTACTAACACACACAAATAGAAACAGAAACACATGCATTATATGTAGAGAGAGTTTAAAGATATCTAAAACTTACCATATGTGACGGATTATTGCAGACAATTGCAGAAGCTGTTGGAGATTGGTATTTTGATAGAACAGAGGTTAAGGTTGTTGATGAAACTTGCCGCCATCTGGCTCTCGAATGAGAATTGTTTGACCGATTATTTACATGATCATTGTATTGAGTTGTCTGCACTATAATACTATCCCTTCTGCTTAATGAAATAACTTTGTAATAATTGATATCAATAGAATTCTACTACCAAGTTCAAGAACCAAAAAACAAATGAAAGAATGCGATAAAAGACGGTAAAAACGCTGGCAGATAATTGAACAATATTCTCATTCTTCCATTGTGACAATGGTGAGTAGTGCAGTGATACCAGATTCCTTGTCTGGGCGATGTATTAGTTCCTTGCCTCCAACAGTCAATCTCCTATCATGGTCTGGACACGATTCTCCCTAACTCCGCCGGACACAAATTCAAACGGTGTATATATATGTATGTGTGTGTGTATTATATAAAAACCTTTTCTACTTTGGTAATTGATTAACTAATTAATTAATTGCTATTTGCTTCAGCTGCTTCTCTATTCTGATTAAATTATGCTCCACAGTTCGAAACCAGACAAAGAGAGTTGATAACTTGT
Organism: Malus fusca; assembly: GCA_035220775.1. Classification (NCBI taxonomy): domain Eukaryota; kingdom Viridiplantae; phylum Streptophyta; class Magnoliopsida; order Rosales; family Rosaceae; genus Malus; species Malus fusca. The sequence goes on from CM069062.1 coordinate 26,341,172, forward strand.
GTATTACGTTAATCATCCTACTCCCATGTTACCCTTCCTAATTTGGAACATATCTTAATATGGTGTTTGTATGATTTCCTCTCTCTTTCTCTCTCTCTCTCAGTTCACATTTTGGAGAGAGTTGAAATTAACAATCTTCAATGATTGTGGCAATATATGAGACTTTCTCGAATTATTTGGAATGACTTCTGTGTAAGATTCCTCACCATTGACCCTTTGATTGTCTGCAGGGATGAATAAAGATAATGGCCATTTGCAATTGAATAGCTTTTTCTTGATTTATAGCAGAATGAATAAAGATAATGCCCATTTGCAATTGAATAGCTTTTCCTTGATTTATACCCATGTGCTTCGTTTGAGTTTCGTTTTTATATCTACGTCTTCGAAGACTTGGGTGGCGGAGAGATTGAAGGGAGAGGAGAGCCATGGTGAAGTTCTTGTGGATTGGCATTGTAACAGCACTTGTGTTCAGAACTTGGGTTGATGGGTTTGTGGAAGAGAAGAATCTTGATGAGACGGTGCCATCTTTGTCGGAGACCGATGGAAGCTCCCAGGCTTTTAATGACACACTACTCATGGTAGAGCTAACACTCGTCAAAGAAGCTGCTGCTAAAGGAGCAGGTATGCCATACAATGATGTATGCTCTAAAATTTTTGCAGTTCTTAATTAATCCTTATTCCTTTTAATTTACCTACTCTGCAGTCTGCTTGGATGGAACAGCACCTGCTTATCATTTACATCGTGGATATGGATCGGGAGCGAACAGTTGGCTCATTCACCTTCAGGTTTGTGAGATAGAACAGAAAAAATGACATCTTTTATACGTTTCTATGTCGATATTGGGATTATTATATCATAAAGATAGTTTGAGAAAAATGGCAAGTTCATGTTTCCTTCTACTCATTTTCTTTTGGACTTCATGATTCCTTTTAGTTGATTGATCACCAAGCAGCCCTCTGAAGTCCTTGTTGATGCAGGGAGGAGCATGGTGTAACGACACCAAAAGTTGTTCTAACCGCACAACTTCACTTTTCGGATTGGGATCATCAGCGTACATGGAACCATATATGGCATTTTCTGGAATACTAAGCAATCAATCTGAGGAAAATCCCGGTTTCTCCTCAAACTTAATGCTACATTGTTTAAGGCTGATGCCTGAATCTGCCTTTTTTTCCTTTAGTTTAGCCATCTTAACCATTATCTTGTAAGGGACTGCAGAGTTTTTCAACTGGAATAGAGTAGAGCTCCGCTATTGTGACGGTGCTTCATTTTCTAGGGACAGCGAACGTCAGGTTGGTGGGATGATCTTGCCATTTACATTTTTCCACAAAGTTATGATAGGGGCTGTAGTAGTGCTGCAGATATTGGAAAGAAAATTGACTTCCTTTTAACGGAAGGTACTTTGTGTATTTCTGTTCATAAGTGCAAATGAGAAGCTAAAATATAGTGATTCTGCTTTTAGGAAGCAAAACTGCAATTTAGAGGACAGCGTATATGGTTATCTGCAATGGACGATTTGATGTCAAAGGGAATGCGTGACGCGAAAAATGTACTACATTTCTTCATTCTAAAGAATTTTTTGTGTTGCCATGTTAAGCCACTTCTCAATGCATATTAATCCATCATCCATTAGGCTCTTCTTTGTGGTTGCTCTGCCGGCGGTCTGTCAGCAATTTTGCACTGCGATGAGTTTTGGGGCTTGTTTCCCACAAGTACAAAAGTGAAGTGCCTGAGTGATGCTGGATTTTTTCTTGACGCGTGAGTACTACATCTGTAATGTCTTTTCTCTTTGTCAATGTTCCTTTCTAGTAATTAACACTTCAAATTTTATTGGTGATATCCTGTATGGAATCGTAGGGTTGATATTTCCGGTGAACGCACACTGAGGGATTATTATAGTGGTGTTGTAAGCTTGCAGGGGGTGCAAGAAAATCTGCCGCGATTCTGTACTAGTCACCTCGATCCTACTTCAGTAAACAAGTTGTTTTCCTCTTCGCAGTTTTGGTTTGAAAATAGGTGGTAACATAAAATAAGTTGTACACTACTTACTTTGCAGTGCTTCTTCCCGGAGAACTTAATTGTGAACATTACAACCCCGCTATTTATACTCAATTCAGCATACGATTCGTGGCAGGTAATTGTTCATTTTGAATTAGAGTATGGTCTTTAATTATTTGAGAATTACTGGACGGGCTTTTACTGAAAGAATGCATTGAATTGTACTTTCCCACTTGAAATCAGATCAATAACAGTTTAGTTCCACCATCAGCAGATCCGTGTGGCGAGTGGGAGAGTTGCAGATATAACCTTGCAAGTTGTTCTGCATCACAGATGCAAATTCTGCAAGGTGAAATCCCACATACAAGGATTTGTTTTTTTTTCAACTCTTAAAACTTGTAACAGCTTGAGAAACAAACTAAACATGTAACTTCTGTGACGTTAACTTTCGGTTATATATGTAACAGGATTCAGGAATCAAATGCTGAATGCAGTAAAACAATTCTCAATGCCTAATCAAAATGGGATGTTCATAAATTCGTGTTTGGTGCACTGTCAAACGAAGGAAAGTGCATTGTTTGCTCATGAATTTCCAGCTCTTGGAAACAAGGTGAGCCTGTTTAACTACTAACACACGCAAACACAAACACATGCATTATATGCAGAGAGAGTTTGAAGATATCTAAAACTTTGTATGTGACGGATTACTGCAGACAATTGGAGAAGCTCTTGGAGATTGGTATTTTGATAGATCAGAGGTTAAGGTTGTTGATGAAACTTGCTGCGATCTGGCTCTCAAATGATCATTGTTTGATCAAATTATTTACACGGTCATTGTATTGAGTTGTCTGCACTATAATACTACCCCTTCTGCTTAGTGAAATAATTTTGTAATAATTGAAATCAATAAAATTCTACCATCAAGGTTCAAAGACCAAAAAACAAATGAATGAATTGGATAAAAGACGGTAAAAGCGCTGGCAGATGATTGAACAATATTCTCATTCTTCCATGGTGACAACGGTCAGTAGTGCGGTGATACCGGATTCCTTGTCTGGAAGATGTATGAGTTCCTTGACTCCAGCACAGTCAATCTCCCATCGTGGTCTGGACACAATTTCCCCCACTCTGCCGGACATAATTCAAACGGTTTACGTGGAAGTATGATGATATTTATTGTTGGATGCGCATACATGGCCTTTCTCATCTAGTTCTATGTACACGTTTCAGGGTTGATTTGTATTTTGACATTCATAATTTATATATGTATAGAGAAAATGGGGCCAATTCTTAAGCAGAATCCGTTCATCTGTAGCTGGAGCAGGACTTTTGCAACATTAAGAAGAGACGTACCACAGTAAAGTAGGCACAATCTAATCTCCATTATCCCAGTAAAGTGTGCTTATCAATCAAAACTTTTGTGCTTATCAAAATTACTGTGTTTGTTACATACATGACTTGGGAAACACTTTATTGACTATGTTGTGTAAACTTGCTGGCCAATAAATAAGAGGGCATTTTTTTGGCTTAAATCTAAGAAGTACGTTGAAGTATTAATCACTTCTTCTAATAGTTTTGGCTTACCATGGAGGAGTGGAAAGGCCATAAATTGATCATTTCGAAAACTCCAAGCTTTTGCTAGATTTAAGAAATCAATCCATGCAGCTATTTTATCTTATTTCCCCCATTTGTATAGTAATATGTGGTGTACTACCCCGTGTACCGGTCACACTGAAAAATCTCACTAATATCCCATTTCTGAGCAGCTTTAGTTAATTTACCCCACAACAATTCATTTCCTCTTTTAAAGTTAGGATGGATTAACAATTTAAAAACTCTCACTAATATCCCATGCCAAACTCATCTATTATCTATATATCTTAGAGAACTTCTGTACTGAAGGGTGTTGAGTAAGGTGTTAGTTGCAGGGTGTATAAAGAGCCACTCGATTGTGGAGAAAATGATTAGAGACTAAAGTTCAATGGTTGAATATATTAAAATTGAATAACGACGACTTAAATATTGACAACAGAGCGATCAAATATCAATGACATACTGGAAAATCATTTCAGCAATTGAGATTTGAAAATGATGGTGTTATCCACACATCCATTTTCACCATCCACATACCCATTTTCATCTCTTACACACACTTTGTTAATTTATGTCGTTTGATTTTTTTTCAATTTATTTGACCCGATGGCCAGAAATTGAGAGAGGCATGTGGGAGATAAAATTTGTTGTGTGATAGCACCGCCGTTTGAAAAACATTTTGTTCAATTTTGAGTTGATAGATGAATTTGATGGCTACTAAACAACCCATGCACCAAACCTCCTCACTTAAACTAACGGGATCTGACAGCTCTTGTTCAAATATGTAACTTAAACGTGCATTTATATGTGTACTGGTGAAAAGTCATAATATATATTGTATATACTTATGTACAACTTATGTAGGCTTTTGCCAAATCTTTTTCAAAATGCTAAGGCCCAGTGATATCAAACCCATTTAGCCCAATATGCATGAAAAGTAGTTGCTTGATTAACAGTTTGTTCATTAAAAAATGGTTAATGATACTACGTGCTCATATAATTTGGGCCATCTAACAGGTTGATCCGTGGCTTGCAACATTTGGTTTTCGAATGTAACACACAGTTGGCTTATGCTTTTTGCTTATATAGAAGAAATGTTGATTAACACATACAATTGGACAATAAATAAGAACATTTTTCTTTTGACGGCGAGAGAGAACAGTGTACCAATTTGTAAACTTCATGGTAAATTTTCAAATTTTGAAACCATATAGACCACATTGTTACGCACCCTGAAAATAGCAATAAAACTAAAATGTTGGTAAGGGACTCCAAAAAATGGCATTATACACCCCACTAAAGTGTATTTTTCCTGTATATTTCTATATGTTTAGAATGCGCAGAATAACTTTTTTGGGAGTGCCTGTAACAACTCCCTCAAACTATTCGAAAACATAAAACTAACACACTTTGCTGACACAGATGAGTCTTACTATTGTATGTGGATCTCACCGATATTAGAGAGTGTATCACTGATGCAGCACGAGCGTAGGAGGATTACAAGCGTAATTCCTCGAAGAACAAACTTATGGAATCCAACAGTTCAGAGAGAAAAATCTCAAAAGTATTTTTGATTAATTGTTGAATTGATGAGGTTACATAAACAACCAAATGGCTTATAAGGACACTAATTTAGCTCTGGGGAAACTCAGAGGCCTTAGAAAATTCAAAATACGATTTAATTGGACGAAAGTCGAAATGTTTGATGTTTATTACAGAATTTCAAATGCTCTTTTGGAAGCCTAAACGGTCTCGGATGGCTAAAATTAATCATATATCACGACAATCAATGAGTTGGAACCGCATTGTCGTTCCCTTTCCGAAAAGGTATCAAGGCCCAAATTTGCAAATTCCCGTTGCGTCCTTTAGTCTTCCATCGGTCTAATTCCTCTTCTATCCACTCAACCATTTGTTCTACATAATGTGCCAGTTTTAAAGGGACAAGTAGTATCGCCCTAAAAACCAACTTGCACGTAGGATGTATGTGGTATAATGGATAGCATAATATGTTATGAGAGTTGTTGGAAAACACAGATTAAAACATTCTTCCCTTTTCACCATATCATAAATGAAGGGCACACAAAATTTACTGCATTTTGCGGTGCTGGTAGAACCCTGCAAAAGGTATCCACTCCTGTGATCTAAACTATCACGATATGATAGTTTTAATCTTAATTCCATCCGTTGACAAAGTAGCTAGGGATCAATTGTCGCCGTCCCTGAACAATCATGTTTTCAGAGACTTCTCTTTGTATGTATCTTTTGATTCTCCTCTATCTCTAAATCTTTATATATATAAACCTTTTCTACTATGTTAATTAATTAATTAATCGCTATTTGCTTTATCTGCTTCTCTGTTCTGATTAAATTATGCTCCAAAGTTCGAAACCAGACAAAGAGAGTTGATTTTAATTTGTGTATTATGTTGCATTAGTGATCCTACCCCCATGTTACTCTTCATAATTTGCAACATATTTTAATATTTGCTGGAGAAAGGTCTTGTGTTTGTGTGCAGGAATCTAATTTCCTCCCTCTCTCTCTCTCTCAGTTCACATTTTGGGGAGGGTTGAAATTAACAATCTTCAATGATTGTGGCTAGATATTAGACTTTCTCTCGAATTATTTGGAATGATTTATGTGTAAGATTCCTCATCATTAACCCTTTGATTGTCTGCAGGGATGAATCATGATAATTAATGATTAATTGTGTTGTTCTCCGGGGCCAATTTTTTCGGTGTTTTCTTCTGCTTCAACTCAACATTAAATTATCTATACATTCTACTAAAACGGTGGTGTTATATACAATGGTTAGCTTCAATTTAAAATCAAAATAATATTAAGTAAACTAAAGAAACTCTCCACGATGGGTTTAGGGTTTAAGAAAAAAAGCATATCGACAATTTGCCAGTTGTTACGGACTATATTTTAGAAGTTTATGGCAAAGTAGTTTTAGTGTGTGTGTGTGCGCGCGCTGGATGTCTATAGCAATCATGTGAGGTAATATATGTTGCACTTGCTATGGAGATTTCAGGTACCATATTTGTGAGAGAAACATACATGTCACGGTTTATATCATTTTCTCTTTCTCCTCACTTGATAAGTCTTTTAAAGAGAGATATTGAGAAACAACTATGAAAAGATATTAGGTAGTGCTACCTGATTATGACAGTTTCTCACATTTTGATGGTACTGTATGAGGTTGGTATGAACAAATTAAAAGAAGCCTAAATATTTTTATAAGTAATGCTCTATAAATGACGTGGTCGGTAATCTTAATTGTGCATGACGGCCATGCACTTATATATTGTCATACATGAGAGACTATGCTGGTTTTTCTGTGCAGCAGATTCGTCGATGGAATCTCTGCCAACAAAGAACAACTAATTAATACTCGTATCACTTTTTAAATCTCCTTCTGAACCTCAAAGTGTTTAGGTGAAAAAGAACATTCTATGAACATCGATTCTAATGCAAGAAACAATAACACTTTTTAATTCCCGCCTTGTGTCTAAGTTCTTGATCATCTTGATATTTCCTGTACATTTGCACCAGAACAAAATCTTCTGACAATAATATTTTACTTATACGATCATCATTAGGTTAATCATTTTAATCACATTCCGTTCATCTCAGTTGTTTATAGAAGTATTAGCATATTCGACCAAAAGAAGAAGTACTAATATAATATATTAGAACAAAAAAAAGAAGTAAAGATTCCAATTTATTCAATTAAAACATTTGAGTTTCTCTAAGCATAACATTATAAAATACCAAAGAAATCAAAATTGGCAACTGCATTACTGTAATCCCATCTTCTCCTCTCTCAGCCTTAATGCTTTTTGTTCTTTACCAACAGCCTTTAAATCGTAGGTCCCCAACAGTAGACCAATAATTTGGTTCACATGCATCTCCATATATAATATAAACACATATGTTTATATATATTTATGTAAATATAAATTGATATTTATATATTAATCTGCAAGAGGGCGAATCTTGGGGCAATGAAAAAGTTGTTTCTCTGTAATTAAAAGGTCACAAGTTCAAATTGTAAAAACAATCTCTTTGCATATGTATGATAAATGCTCCCCACACCCTTGCAAAGTAAAGAAACTTGTTAGCTTGTGATCGCTCTATTTATATATTAATCTGCAAAGATAAAAAGAAAACTTGGGCATATTCTACGAGGGAAACCATACAACGATGTCTGTGAGAATGCATGGACAAACAAAATGGAGTCTGTCGTGTATTTCAGAGGAGGAAAGACGTGGCTTTTTGCACTTGAATAGCTTTTCCTTGATTTTACCCATGCCTCTATTATTTTCATCGTTTCTTTTTCCTCAAATGGTATGAAATAGTATATGGAAATTTTCGAAACTAAAATTTTCATTTTTATTTATCAGATTATTAGGCAGAGGCACTGTAAATTGTAACAACAGAAATGGTAGAATAGTCATTAGCCACCAATGTACCAATGATAAAGTGTGTGTGATATGAATGGATGTACATATATGATATATTACCCTTTGTCTTGCTAAATAAGGGAAAGATGCTTGTTGATGAGCAATTCACCTCATGAGTCATGTGGACCATCCTCCACACAGTAGTACTGTTATGAATTTTCTTTTTATGAGTCGAGTCTTTATAGTGCAAAGTCAATTCTTTTACCTTCTATACGAGAGATTTTTGAGTGTCGCTAATTGTATGCAATATGTGTTATGCGACGAGAAGTATAACTGCGTACATGTGGTATATGGTTGATGATCCAACATTTTTTTTCTCATTATATGTATATACAGATCCCACTCAACTCCTCTCCTCCTCAGTACTGCTATTATGAATTTTCGTTTTATGAGTTTGCATAGGGCAGACTGGCAGAATCAATTATTTTGTTTTCTACATGAGAGATTTTTTATGTCATCGATTGTATACAGTTAAATGTTACATGATGTGAGATAAAGAGTCATAACAATATATCAATGATGATTGATATCTTTTCTTTTAGCGTGCCTCATTTTTGTGTGTATGCCCTTATGTATGTGTCTTTCTCTTTACCAAATACATCACATGAGGAGAAAGACATATCATGGATTAAATATACCTGATTTCGTGTTAGTTTTAGCCATGTAAATAGGTTATATTAATGCATATATAATGTTACTCTATGTGCTTTTCATTCCCTATAGCAATATTTACCCTTTGTCTTGCTACATAAGGTAAAGATGCTTGGTAATGATTCATGAAAAGTTGAAAACCCTCCTCCACAGTACCACTACTATAAATTTCCCCCTTGATAATTCTGCAAAGTCAATTCTACCTTCTTCTACACGTTCCACTGCTAAACTCTCTCTCTCAATCTTGAGAATGACTTACACCATACGAGTTCATCATTACAGTGATGTCCTATGTCAATGAAATAAACACATGTACAAAATTTTTTTGTTCATAAATCATTGTTTCATTAGTGGAAAAAGCCACGTGTCAGTATACAAGTGCCATATAAAATCTTTCTCTCCCACTTCCTTTTTTTCTTTGAAGTTTCAGCATCTTGCAGGGACCCAATTCTCTGTTCCTCACATATCGAAGTAGTAAAAGGTTCAGGCCCACTCTAGGGACACAGCACACGGTTTGCTAGCTCTTGTGTATCGATATTTCTGTGTACTGAATTGGAAGTCTATGTTTCTTAAGATAACGTTATAGCCACAGAGACTACGTAGTCTTTTGCCTATTTGCCACCAAGAAAACAATCAGACAATAATTTATGGCTTTTATTGTCTTACAAGTCATTTTTCATATGTTTTCTGACCAGTTCTAGCTAGCAGCTGGATTCTCATCAATATAGTGTTGGAATCCTGCCTCCCTATCTATTTTCCATTTTAATTTGTCTAATTATTTTGAATCTTTCTGTTGTTTTTTTGACGTAGTAAAAGAAAGGCCGTAAATTCATGTTTTCAGCCATCGAGTCTTAGAAGAGGAGAGAAACTTTGTTAGGGCTTTTGATTAGAGCAGCTTTCACTACGAGTAGGATTAGCGTAAAAGGAAGACCGTAATTTCACTTCATGCCTTTAACCATTGAGTCTTTCGACCAATTTTATTTTTTTATTTTTTATTTTAAAGAGATGTTTGATTAGGTCAGCGTTCATGTTGGATATGACCCACATAAAAACGCACTGAACCAAATACAAAAATTATAAACCTTTGTGAGAAGTGTTAACAGATGAATTGTCAGACATTCTTATCTAAGTTTTTTTAAAGCGAGTTTGGAAAGGAGAGGAAGCGGCATAGACACTGTTAAAAACTTAAAGGTGAAAACATCTCCATCTCTAGGAGACAGTGACAAACACTCATTTGAGAAAAAATGGCCTCTTGAATTTTTGAACTTTAGAAAATATAATGTTCTGTATTTTTTTCAAGTCTGAAAAGGATCAAGACAGAAAGTGATGTATGTCATTTGAAAAAAAATAAAAATGAATCCCAGGAAACCAGATATATTTTTGGATGTCTTGCAGATTAAAGAGGTGAAGGCGAAAGAAAGTAATCATCCAGCTTCACACTTGTATTTATGGAAACTTAATTCTATAGATACCCACAGATATATATATATATATATATATATATATATACGTGTGGTGTGTGTGTGTGTGTACGTGTGTGTATAGTTCTTGACTATTTGACATCCTGGTGTGACAAGAACACATGAGATTCCTCGTCACCAGAACATTTTTCTGAAAATTTATAGAAACGCTTTACTTTTATGTTATTTTTAATATCGAGAATTAATTATCCCGTCTCATTCTGCACGCTCGAGAAATTTTGAGAATAGTATACACCAGAGAGGGAAGAAGGCAAACTCGGCCGCACGAAGCGGCTACAAAATTCGTGCACACGGACAAATCAATAATGTATTTTGATTTTTTGCAATTAAATCTACAATGATTGAATCAAGAACAACAATAAGATACATAAGATGGAGGAGAAATATGTAACAAAAGCCCTTATTTCTGTAACTCTTAGCCCTATTAATTTCATGGACAAAGCTAGGAGTTTTTGATGAACGTAAAGCTCAGATATTGGAGAGATCACAAATATTTTAGTAACAATAATAAATTTAAAAAAGGCTGAAAAAATAAATTTGGTATTGGACACTTTACAAAAATAAAAAATCAAAAGAAAATTCTATAGCACACACCTGTAAATTGCAAAACCCAGAAGAACTCTTCCAACTTCCAAACCCTTCTCTCTCACAAACTAAAAGTTAGCTTAGAGTGGGTTGTCCTGCACCTGGTTTGATTTGTTTTGGTTTTTGGTTTTTTGGTTCTAAAGGGTTTGACCAAAAGATACAGCAAGTCTCTGAAGATCCTTTGTGTACATCTCTGAAGCTTGTAAAGCTTGCTGGTGCTGGTGCTGCTGGTTCTGGTGGTGCCAAGATGTTGCACTCAAGCTGTTTGATAAAATGTGTGACTGAGATTCTGGTTTGATTTCTGAGTAAGTAGCAGGCTGAGAGGCTTGGTGGGTTCCCATCAGAAATGAGGTGTTGTGGAGATATTCAGACCATTTGTTCTCTTCTGGGTCGTCGGATTTTACCGCCTCCGGCGGCCACCAAGAAAAGGCTGCAGAGCTGTCGAAGTAGCCGCCGCCGCTGCTGTTGCTGTTGTTGGCATTGGAGTCCCAGGTGGAGGAGTTATCGGATGGGAGGCTGATGGAAGGCTTCACACGTGTGGGAGGAGGAGGAGGGGCGGTGAATATGGCGGAGCTTGATGACATGGACGGTTGCAGGAACTCTGGATTTTGATTGAGGAAGCTGAAAGTGGTGTTTTGATTTACTGCCTGCAGCCCCATATCTGACGACGAACCATAATTGTTTTGGTTATTGTGATGAGGAAAAGAAAAGTATCCCACAAAATCACAAGGCCTGCAACTACTGGGGGAGCCTTCATGTGTCAAACTTTTGCTGCTGCCGCCATTGCTGCTTATGAGTTTGGAGGTGGAAGAAACTTCGACCGGGTTGAACCGGTTTTCGGACGCTGAAGTAGGGTGCCTTGAACTCACTGCCTCAACCAGGCTCAGCTCATTGGATCCCACAGAGGCCTTCTCATTGCTTTTGTAAGTTGGGGAGAGCTTAATATTATTATTGTTGTTAATTTCTTTGCCAATATTTTGATCAAGCACTTCTGAGAGTGGTTTGTGAGTGTTGGGATCAATGCCTCTTTGCCTCAGCTTCTTCTTAATGCAGGAATTCCATAGATTTTTAATCTCATTGTCTGTTCTTCCTGGTAACTGGGCTGCAATCTGAGACCATCTGAGATTGCAGCAGCAAAAAGATTTGATTTTTATAATTGCCCAGAAGATAAATAAGAACAAAAATCTTAAATTTTAAGAAAAAGAAAAAAGAAAAACCCAAGTTATTAAAACTATAAAATATATATTACCTGTTGCCAAGAACTGCATGGAGTTCTATTATCAAATTCTCTTCTTGCTGTGAGAATGGCCCTCTCTTCAAATCAGGCCTCAGGTAATTTATCCACCTTAACCTGCAGCTCTTCCCACACCTCTGCAGACCTGCCAATATATCACACTATATGTCACCTGAAGAAAGACAACTCTTTCTGAACGGGACGATATTCTAAATTACTCTATGGGGCGGGCCATCACAACCGACACAACTTTAGTCCTGTGGTTTTTCCCCCCTTTGGAAAGTGATGAACAAATTGAATGGAGAATTAGAGTGTACCTGCTAGTTTAGGGACTGAGCTCCAGCAGCCATGGCCATGCTTGGTGATGTAATTGAGAAGCTTCTCATCCTCTTCAGGAGACCAGAGGCCTTTCCTTAGCTTCTGCTTGTAGCAACAAGAGTGCCTCCCCATGTGGAGTCCAACACTACACCTGCAATGCTGGCACAAAACTTTACAAAAAAGTGGCTGAGTTTTGATGTGAATTGTCAACAACAGCAAGAGAGGAAGCCTCTGATATATATTCTTTCTAGGAAGTGAGAAAGTGGTGAATTTTGAGGGGAGAGAGAGAGAGAGAGAGAGAGAGGAGAGAGAGAGAGATAAGGGGGTTAAGAAAATGAAATGGCAGCCTGGTAGGGAATCAAATTAATAGGAGAAGGCTCAGAGAAATTAAAGTCACATTCTTGAGGGCGATTGGAGCTTATAGTTTTGAATTAAATTTCATTTTCCTGAGGTAGGTTCCTCTACATTCCACTGCAGGGTCGAAGTCAGCCTCTTGACCCTTTATAGGGGGGGGTCCAACGCTATCCGACGGTCCATATGCATTTGGATGAACCCTAGTAGACGGATAAGATCATAGGAGGAGTACTACTAGCTCAGGGAGATGGAGCTCCAATTATTTGACTTTGATATGTCTCATCAATGTTGAGAGTTTATAAGTCTTTGGCAGCACTACTTGTTGGGCATTTCTTATGAGACATATAACCAGTTCTTGAAAATTCAATTTCAGAAGCGCATGTTACTTGTAAATTTGAGCGTAAATAAGTTGATTAAATAAGCATATTCTATTTTGCATTCAAATTTGAGTTACCCACTTAGATAAAATATCGTTTTCAATTAAAAGAGAAGCGCATGCCAGTTAAGGATTAAGGTGATGTACTGATGTAGATGAATATCAATCCATAAACACATTTGTAAAAATTGAAAATGACAACTCCGTTGTTTGCTGTGAGTTTTAAGTAATACCCTATCTTATCAAACTCTTATCCTAAGATTCTAAACACTAAAGCAGCCACGTGTATTGGAAAAGGGAAATTTTCTGATCAAAAGAAATCTCTAGGACTAGTAATGTTTGCTCATATAGGTTTCTGTAATAAATTGTTGATAATTGCGAACGAAGGTTGGTTCGGTTAGTAAGAACGTGCTTATAGTTAACTTTTAATCCAAGTTTGATCTCTTCTGCCAGTTGGATGCACAATTCATAAAATTTCTACATAAATCTATATCAGTGACAGTTAGTAATTAGGTGTCACGTGTAAGTCCTTCATTCTTGAGGTTGTGGGTATGTCTTGGCGCTGGTGATAAGAGTAGTCAATCTCCCCCTAAGCTTTTTGTTACAAAACAAAAATGTTGATAAATGAATCTATGCGCACTCATTATTTAGAATTATTCTCGTGTTTATTGTTAGACATATTACGTATTTGAATTGTTAATGAAGTAAATTCTCAACAAACAAAAAAAATGTATGACTTAAATTGACAATTTGAAAAGAAAAAAAAACGTTAGGAGAGCGAACTTCTTAATCGTTATTTATCAAAAAATTATGTCGATTAAATGTTTTCTAATTATATAGATGATTAAATACTGAATACTCCATTGATACACTCCTTTGTTGACCAACTTTTCTGTCAGATACTTCTGGTATTATGTTGACCTGCTTTCTTTTCTATTTGCGTTTTGGGTAATTTTGCCCAAATCATGATTACTTCGAAAAGTTTCATAATTGATGTAAAAGAATGAAATATTCCCAAGATAGCAGAGAAATTTCAAAGAAAAATAACACAAATTCTGCCAACTCCTCTGTCGTGCCTCCTTGTTTCCAATATAAACGATATACAACATTAAATTTATCTAAATTACGTGAAGGGAGATTCGAACTCAGATGCAGATGGTAGAGCACACTTTTCATGGCTAAGGGCTGCCTTAATTTTGTTCACATTTCATTTTATCTTCTTGCTGTAAGCAGCAAGTTGTATTACTGTGTGAAATGCTAATTAAAGGTATGACAAATGAAAGAAGTAATCACTAATTAAAGGCAAATTTCTTTAATATAAATTTTACAGTAATGACAATTAGCATAGCTGTCCTTTTTTTTAGTTGATTGTGTATTTTGAAAGCTTAATGAGGACAAATGGAATGAATTATTAAAATTAATTGCAAGGTGAGTTCAATTAAGACGATGTGTTTTCACCTTTCTGTATTAGTTTATCTATATGGAAAAAAAAAACATAATTAAGAAAAAGGCCATAAACTTGTGTTGGCAGAAGCGTCTACTAATTGGACAATATCGATATCATGATAAAGTTACATTATTGAATATTGAAGCAAAAATTATACAGTTGAGGCACTATGGCTGCCATGGCTAAGGGTTTTGAAGGGGTTACATCAGCTCTATAATTAAAGGTTTTGGAGGTTAGAGAAGGTATTGTTGTTGTGGTGAGAACAGGGGTTTTCGAAAATTGTTTTTGAGAGCGATTCACTCCGGATCGTTTCAGTTATTCTTCGTCCAAGTCTTGACACACCACTCCAATAGGGTAATTAGTGATTGAGGACGCAAAAGAATTGTTGAAAGAGGTCAACAGGGGCGGAGCCACCAAGGGACTAGGGTAGTCCCTGGCCCATCCTGACTTCATCTGAGGTGTGAACCTCATGGAAGAAGATGAAGCAAACGACGTCGTTAAGCTGTTTTGATTTTAAATCTTTTCGGCTGTCTAATGAAACGATAAGTTTGGCATGGGAGTTTTAAAAGAGATGTGCAATTTTAAATGGAAAAAGCAACCCCACTTTTGGTTCGATTCTCTCACCTAACAGTAATATACACCCTATAATTTTCTAAAGCAACCCACCTTCTTTATTTGCAGACATCTCCCCATTTTCCTTCTTTTTCTACTTCTTTGTATTTTCTTTAGCCTTCCACAACCTACCTCTTACTTGGTTGTCTGGGGTTTTACATTTTTTTCTTCTTAGTATTGAATTGAAGAGAATTTTTTCAGTTTTGTGAGGATTACACAAATTGCATATGTCAACATGTTATGAATTCAACTTTTTACACACTCATATATATATATATATATATATATATTTGTGAAAGGCCCCTCCTCATTCAGAATTCTGGCTCCGCCACTGGAGGTCACTGGTGGTTGTGATACCCATATTTGTTGTCAAGCTAACTGTGTTGATCATCGCTTTGCTCAATTTTTATTGGATATTGGTGTAGTGGATTGCTTGCTTGAGGAATGATCGGATTTAATTTTTGATATTCTTGTTGTTATATGTAATATTCGGGTGGTAATTTTTCTTCTTTTTTCAATTTTTTTCCTACCAAATTTTTTCCGAGCAAGGTTTTAACGAGGTCACTTACCCAAACTTCTCAAAATATACCGTGGCAAATGTTATGAGCAAAGACCTTAATATGGTATGAATAACTTAATGTTCTTATTTATAAATTGCAATAGTAATTTGATAAGCTAAATAATGTAAAAATCAGAAAAGAAAAGAAAAAGCGAAATTAATGAATATAAGAATGAATATAAATTACAATATTCTATTATTCTGTATTGCAGAGTATATGCAACAAACATCCAAAACTGGTAAATGTTTATAGTTTCCCAAATAAATAAATAAATCTCCTTAATCACATTTTATTAATAATAATAATTTTTTTTCTGTGATAGCCTGTCAACTTGTTCTTGTATTATGAAGCTTCCCTTGACCTTAGCAATGTCTGAATTCAGAACATCCTGCTGGGAAATTGGATATTAAAACCCTACGAGAAGATGCTCGTAATCTCCATGCCTCATCATATATGAACCATATGAGCTGTTTTTATGAAGTCAACTATTGTTGCATGTTTATTCTCTCTCGTTCTTTTTAGGTTGATAAAATCATATATGTTTAATGATAATCTGTCGGCTTTGCTGTCATTTTTATATTTTCGCTTTTGTTTAATCTATGTTTCTGCATATTGAAACTGGTTTTTTAACTAGGTTTACTTCTTTGCTTATATAATATAATATTTTTTGTCGTTTTTATCTTTTTGACCCTCCATTCTAGGGAATGAATCTCTGTCTTCTGCCATCAAATGATTGGAAGGTTTAAAAAATTTCACAGTCCAACACATGTAACTTCAGTTTTTTTGGGGGGAATACTAATTATCCTCTCTTTTATCTTCTCTCTTATATTATTGTCTAATGTTTCATGAACATCAAAATTGTTTTTTTTATATAATAATTCTGAAAAAAATCAACTAAATTAATTAAATGAAAATTTATTAGTTGTTCGATTATATTCATTCCTTAATTAATCAAGTTGAACTAATACTAGTGTGATAATCGGTCAAAGAGTTATTCTCTGTATTTCACAACAGTTAGATGATTAAATGTTTTACGTGTTGGTTGGATTTTTGCATGAAACATCTTTGAAGGATGACCTCGAAGGTAGATAGTTTTGATCATTAAATCATTTTGCCAAATGAGAAACCTTAGGCATGGTAAATTGGTAACTGCAATATTACCTGCAGTTTCTTGGTGCATGCATTTAGTCTAAAGCCTCAAGAAAAACAGGCTAATCTTATTAATTTTGATATCAGTGAAGATAATGTTTACATTACTGTACAATCGTCACAAGGACAAGAGGAACATAAGGTTGTGGCTCTTAAACACTTAAGTAATCATGGCCAGACAAAGCTTGGGACAGATCTAATCCAAAATCACTTCTTGAAATTAATGTGTATTTGTATATTACGAATTGCTGAGCTGGACTTTGGCCACGGAAAAAGGTTGAATTGAGTGAATGAATATATACTCGAGAACTTACAATATGAAGGAAGAAATATAGGTCCCCCAAGTTTATCAGCTTCAAGGAAGAACACATCGAACTGAAATTGCATAAAAAAAGGTTTGTGGGGCTTTGTTAATCACCAATTAGCAAAATATTTAGGCCCATATATTGCCTTTATTATTAACTTAATGGTCCACGATGTACGTTGCCATAATGGAGAGATTATAACCGTTTGAAGGGGAGGAGGATAACATTTGCTCCAGTGTCAGTTTCCAAAAAATAAATAAATAAATAAACATTTGCTCCAGTGTCAGTTGTATACACCATGGTTGGGTAGCGTGGGCTTGTAACTAAGTAGGGTATTAAAGTGATTGGTTGTATCGGTGATGCCTAACCAGGTGAGGTTATGGTGGTCTTAGTCTGTTCACCTTGGGTGAAATCACACAATGTGCGCCCTTAGACCCTCGGGTTAATAGGGTTTTCCATCCACCATGGTTGGGTAGCTAATAAAAAATAAGAAAAAAAAAATTGTATACAATCATATCTATGATCACATAATTAATTTTGGAATGAAAAATATCGACATATATATAAATGTATCTAATTGGTAACATCCGAAATCTCTCTCTCGAAGACCTAATATGGGAGAGAAACTTGTATTGGAAGAATTTACTATGATCATAGTGTCCTCGATCACTTATACAAGGTCATGAAAAGAGTCTTATAAATAACCTTATCTTAGTAGTATGAAATGTCACGATGATATGAACCCCGTATCAGCTAAGTCTGTTTCTACTCATTTGAATGATTTGTGTCTTTTGTAGTATAGTCTTAGTTATATAAAATTGTGTAAATATTTATTTATAAGGGAGACAGTGAATTTTTTATGGGTAAATTACATAGTAGCCCCTCAGGTTTGAGCTCTATTGCAATCTCATACAACATCTTTAAAACATTTCACTTTCATACCTCAAGTACTATTTTATTTCAATTTCATACAACCGTTAGATTTTCCATCCATGGATCTGTTAAATGCTGACGTGGCTGCCACATATATGACACGTGGCTGCCAAATGTCTGTCACGTGGCAAATAAAATAATTTTTTAATTTTTTTTTTAAAAAAAAAAAATCTGCCACTTTTTTTTTTTTTTTTTTTTTTTCTCTTTCTTCTTCTTCTTCTTCTTCTCTTTCTCTTTCTTCTTCTTCTGGGTTCGGACCTTTTTTTTTTTTTTTCTTCTTCTTCTTCTTCTTCTTCTCCCTCCTCCTCCTCTTTCTTCTTCTCTTCTTCTTCTGGGTTCGGTCCCTTTCTTTCTTTTTTTTTTCTTCTCTTTCTCTTTCTTCTTCTTCTCTTTCTCTTTCTTCTTCTTCTGGTTCGGACCTTCTTTTTTTTTTTTTTTTTTTCTTCTTTTTCTTCTTCCTCCTTCTTCTTCTGGGTTCGGTCCTTTTCTTTAAAAAAAAAAAGAGGAGGAGGAGGGAGAAGAAGAAGAAGAAGAAGAAAAAAAAAAAAAAAAAAAAAAAAAAAGAAGGTCCGAACCAAAAGAAGAAGAAAGAGAAAGAGAAGAAGAAGAAGAAGAAAGAGAAGAAGAAGAAAGAGAGAGAAAAAAAAGAAAGGGACCGAACCCAGAAGAAGAAGAAGAGAAGAAGAAAGAGGAGGAGGAGGGAGAAGAAGAAGAAGAAAAAAAAAAGTGGCAGATTTTTTTTTTTAAAAAAAAAATTAAAAAATTATTTTATTTGCCACGTGGCAGACATTTGGCAGCCACGTGTCATATATGTGGCAGCCACGTCAGCATTTAACAGATCCATGGATGGAAAATCTAACGGTTGTATGAAATTGAAATAAAATAGTACTTGAGGTATGAAAGTGAAATGTTTTAAAGATGTTGTATGAGATTGCAATAGAGCTCAAACCTGATGGGCCACTATGTAATTTACCATTTTTTTATTCAAACAGTCATCACAACACCATCATTGTGCTGGGGGCTTTCCCTTAAAATCGAGGCCGTGCATTTTTCTTTTTCCTTTTTCTTCTTTTTGAATGTTACTACTTCTATATAATTAAACTACCTCTTTAACTGTGTCATGGTTTCTACGTTGATTTGAAGTCATTAGCATTCCAGTCAAAAATGTCGACCAAGTAAAAAGATCAATTAACAGTTTATTATACATCAGCATAGTGTCACACAGTATGTCTTGCATCAGATAAGAATTAATGGGTTTGATCTTAGGATTACAACCACGTCGGAGATAAGCATGGGCAAGCGCAAGAGTCCGACTTGTGACAGACGGTGTAAGAGGAGGCCTAAACCCTAATCCGGTGTCACTCCGATGGAGCAAGTCTTGTAATCTAGCTAAACTACTCATGATCAATCACATGACAAATCATACATGTACTGCAGAACTTGGTTATCTTCTACCATTCATTCCTTCATGTACAAAAGATAAATATGTGAGTTCCCTTTACAGAAATCTTCCACTCAGGTTTACATATATTCTGTGGAAACATGGCAGTCTTATCAGATTTTAGTTTTCTGTATCTTAGGCAAAGTGTGATGCATCAAGTGGAAGGTTTTGATAACTAGTAATACTACTTTAATAAAACTCATCATTTAAGTAAGTGTAAAATTATAACATCTAAGTACTAGAAAAGGCACAATGTAAATGAAATTCATGAAGGGAGAGGAGGGAAGATAATTAGAAGATCATAATAATTAGAGTTTTTATCACAAATTGTCCCTAAAATTGACCATCACCATCAAGATGATCCCTGAAATTGAAAATCAATCAATGTAGTCCCTGAAAATAGATGCCACAAATCAATGTGGTCATTCTGTTACAATTTTGGTGGTTTGGTGATGCAAAGAAAGGCGAGGTCTCTCTTGAGATAATGAGGTTATAGCCAAGGTGCATCTATTGTTGGTTGAAAAATATTTCCACACCCCCTCTTAGGCCTTGGTTAAGCCTTGTGCCTTCGAGAATTTATGGAAGGGATCTCTCTTCGAAGTAGGCCCTACTATAAGAAAAAATAATTTCATTGTGCAAAAAGGTATTTAGACAACTTTTTTAATTAATTATTAAACCCACATTAGCACATAACAATTTTTTTTTACAGAATAGTGGTGGAATGATCATATTGATTTGCGACACCTATTTTCAAGAACTATATTGATGGTGTGGGTCATTTTCAGAGACCATTGATGGTGTGGGTCAATTTTAGGGACCATCTTGATGATGTGGGTCAATTCCAGGGACCATTTGTGATAAAAACCCGTAAATCTTGTGGGGCCCATTTATTTGTCACATCAGCACTTAACGGAATTTTTAACAAAATTATGACGGATGAACCATATTGATTTGCGACACCTATTTTCAGGGACTACATTGATTGATTTTTAATTTCAGTGACCATCTTGATGGTGAGGGTCAATTTCAGAGACCATTTGTGATAAAAATCCTAATAAATAATAAATAAATAAATCATTGAAATGGAGGGAGGCACAATCCATATGCCCCTTGAAAGATGCCTCTTTTGCATTATCCTTAAAGCCATCTTTTCATAAGCTAATTCAAAAAACAGACAACTAATTGACAGCAAAATCAAAGAAATAACACTTTTTTTGCTAACTAAATTGCAGAAATTAATTCCAACCCACTCAAATTAAGTCAACATGGGAAAACTTAATTTGGGGTGTAACTGAAGTACATCCCTTATTATTAGCATATGTCACGTGATGAGAAAGAGATTAATATGAAAAAAATATCGTGTGTGATATATACATTAGAATATTTTCAATGAGGGAAAGATTTACTAACAACTGAGGTATGCCCTCATGATAGCATGCACCACACTGAAAAAAGTTGGGTTTCCACCATAAAATCAATTGGCAATATGAGAAGTAGTCCAATTACTTATAATAAGCACATGTAAGGTCCCTCATTTCCCCGATGTGGCATTGATACTCTGAACATGCCCTCATTTCTCCGATGTAGGATCGATGCTCTCGGCACCCCCCATCAGTGTGGCAAATTTCAAGCCTACACATAGAACACAAATCTGGTGATGTAGAGTACGTTTGGTCGTTAGGCTTCACACAAGGGGCAAACTACTCTGATACCATGAAGAACGTTCGGGTTCCACCATAAAACCAATTGCCAATATAAGAAATAATTCAAATTACTTTTAAACACATACACAGTTCCTTCTTTCACCGATGTAGGATTGATACTCTCAACACTTGATGTATATCACTCATCAGGTGAGCACTACATGAACATTGTGACAGCTAGCCAAGTCTTTCACAATGTGAGCATGCAGGCATGCAGACTTGCTTTGCAGTCATCTTATATATCATTTCCCCTTCACATAGTTAGACTCTACCTCACTCAATCTTCTGCCTGCATTATCTTTCCAAGAGTAGAGCTGCTCTTAAGTTGCCCATAATCTAATTAAAACTAAAGTTTGCAAACTATCATAGCAGCCAAACAATAATATTCCGGATTTTTTGGATTTTGGTTGGGTTTTATGTGATTATGCATGTTTGTGCACTAAGATTATGAATAAGATAGATACCCTTTCCACAAACTACCCAAATTGTATGGCTAGAAAGTGCTGCAGCAAAATCATTGTTTTACAAATTCTCGCTTAGATCCTTGCCTATGCGCTAAGCGACTGTCTACTGCCCCGATTAATCTCTACCTATTTGAATATTAAGGGTGCCTAAACCTGCCTAGGGGCCCGTCTAGCCCACCTAAGTACATGCCTAGGTTGTGATTCTTACTTAGATAGAAAATAGATTAAACTTTCGTTTTACATATTTTTTCAATAAATTGTAAGAGACTTGTTTAATATTTGGATGAACACTCAATATATGTTTGTTCCCCCATATTTTCAATATGTCCTAATACTTTATAATCTATATATGTCATTTTGTTTTGCAATTTATGTATCCCAATACAATTATGTATTTTTTTTAAGTATAAGTAGACATTTATTTATATGTTGTACAATAAACTTAATTAAAATTAAAAAATTAAAAAAAAACCGCCTAGGCCCCTGCCTAGATGCCCAGGCGCTAGGCCCATGCCCGTCTTACTAGCACCTAGCATCTTTTAGAACATTGAGCAAAATACAAATATGAAATGTAGGGAAAAAAAAATTGTGGGAAACACACCACATTGTGTTGCTGGGGAGATGGATCTAATGGAGCCTAGAAAAGGTTACATTTGAGATGACCTTAATGTGATCAACTCAATTGGCCCATTAGCGCCAATTGGAAACATAAGCACATGGCTTCTCATAAGAATTAAGTTAAATCACAACTAAAACTTAATTATCTTGTCCGAGGGAGAGTGATGATGATAGGAAAAGCACGAGAGCATCAGCATCATGAATCGTGACGTTCGCTTAATTACCATATATGGAAGCTTAAGATGTTATTAACAATCATTATTATGTAAAAATGCCACTATTAATTCCACAGTGATCCCCATATATATGATAGTTATTTTAATAGGGTTTTAGCATCTTCAGCGACATAAAACCACCTTGAAAAGAGAAGGGAAGGTGCAAATTACAGTGGCAACCCTTTTTTTTTTATTTTGTACAAAGGATACTTCTACAATTTACAATTAACTTGTCCGTAACAATTAATAATGTGTCACAACTTAGTATCAAATTCACTTCAAATACATCGTTTTTGCATTTATATATGTTAAACCTGAGACCTTCTGTAGTCAAGTAGAGACTGCGTACTGCTAAACCAACTATCAGTTGAAAATTACTATGTGAATTGACTTTAATAAGAAGATAAACACTAATTATAAGAAGGGTCTGAAGGTAGCCAATTAAGTTATTAATCCCATCAATTATCAAAAGCTTTGTCTGGTTGAAATGCTCCCCTTGTACCCCATCTTTGAATAATTACATACTTGCTTTTGCTTTATAGTGGGAAATGAAATGATAGTCAACTTTCTTGCCTCATTTACATGATTACTTTTAATTTTGGGGGAAAGCCTCTGCCCCTAATTGAACTGTTTGAGATTCTAATGGGAATGATATCAGAAATTGTCTTCTCAATCAGTGTGCTTCAAAGAACTGATGTCAGACTCTCATTGGGGCTTTCCTTAACAGATTTTGATTAGAGGTGTCGAATCAAATTCATAACAAAAAAGAAAAAAAGAACAAGGAGGACCATGGCAGACACTTCAATCTCTAATCCATCACAGTATAATTAGGGCCTAATTTTAAATCCATCCCTTCCTATAATCTCAATTGCAAACAGTTATTTGAACTTCTATCCCTTATTGTATGTGAATTTTACAATGAAATGGCATATACATATATTAATATCAATAGTTGATAATTATTAACATACGCATGAGTGATTGCAATTGACATACGCGTGAGTGATTGCGATTGACATTCACTTGAATATTTTTTCCCCTCTTTTTGTGCTTGATAATATTTTTTCCCCCTTTAACCACTCTTTACACGTACGATTTACCCATGGCGTTTTCATTAGCAGAGATTACTTAGAACTTGACACTTGATTAGGGTTTGTACATCACATCATACTTTTCTGGGTGGTTTAAACTCGAGATTCTTGAAGAGCACCAGCATTTTTGTAAATTCAATTTTGCTGGAAGCTTCGTTTAGGTAGACACCCATTGCTATGTAGATTAATGAAAAACTTTTTAATACAATCACACTTTCACGTAGTGTTACTAATTTACTCATATTATATTATGCGTAGTCCGTAAAATATCAATTATGGTTTACTCAAATCATCGCACGTAGATTACAAACATCAGATGATAATGTGATCGTTACACCCAAATCTTCCAAGTTTCACAGCCTAAAGAGTGAATCTAGTTATCCAACATACACATTCCGTCAAATAGGTTGCAAGATGACAATTTCAAATGTATTCTAATTAAGTTTAGAGATATTGAGAATACTAATTGGTGATACTATAAATAACTGACTGTTTGGACTTTGCAACATTATCATGTGACAGTATTTCAGTAACTCACAACAATTTTTTAACAGGTGCATTACAGATAAGATCTTAGCTAATGGTAATATAAATTGGGTATATATGCTCTTAGGCCTCGTTTGTTTTAATTAGCTAAGATTAGACTAGCTAGTACTAATATCACATGTTTGGTATGGGCCGTATGGCTCTGGACTAAGTTAAATGAGATTAGCTCGGACTCGTGTGGACTCTGGACCTCGTTAAGTCGTGCAAAATTAGTCCCACGTGAAAGCAAGGGATTGCTAAGAAACCTTACTACACTATCACCACACCCTTTGCGTGAAGTGAACTGGTGAGAGCGAGCTGCTGTTCTTCATCAAAGCTATCTATCATCGAGTGAGCTTCATCCAGAACAAGTCTCCTTTCTCTCTCTCTCTCTCTCTACTAGATCGATATGGAATTGCGGGAGTTTTCTTTTCTTTTCTTTTTTACTTTGTTTAGGGTTCTTTTCTTGGGGAATACTTTAGCAAGTTTTCGTACTTGGTAATACTGGATATAGAGCCTCTCAAACCTAAAAGCCAAGATGAAAACAAGAAGGCTCAAACCCAACTCTGAAGACCATGGGCTTTTATTCAACGAGGCACAGAGTTCTTTGAAAATAGGAAGAAGAGACATCTATATGAACTGAAACTCTGCCACATGACACGATGCCCACAAGTAGCTTTTGGGCTTTTTCTTTTTGCTTTTGGTCAATTGGTGGGCTCAAAATGTCAGTCACATCACATGCTTCACTTTTCCTTTTCTTTAGGGTTAATAAAACTTTACCAACAAGTAAGGTAACATGTTCTTTTAATTTCCATCACATTCATCCACGTAGTAATAATACATTGTTGGGGCTTTTAGATCTAGGTCCAAAAACATAGATGGTTTTTAGGAGTGAGTCCAATTATCTAATTACATGTTTTTATTTGTTTTATACTCATTTTATATTTTTTTTAAATATTAAAAATCAATTAAAATCTTTTAATATTATGCATTTTTCAACTCCAAAAAAATCTAATTAATATCTTACAACAAAAAAAAAACTAATATACTAACATAAATTATCTACAAAACATTCTACCTTAACTCAAGTAACAAATATATGAATATATGTTATACCTGTAAGTGAGATATGAAACCTAACTAAAAGGTAGGAAAAAACATAATATACCTACAAGCAAGACACATTAATTTGTGACACGTTGATTATAAAAAGAATCTGTCATATAGATACATAAAAATAATTAACTTGTGATATAGGTTGATTATAAAATTAAAAATAAAATCTATAAATGGGGTTTAAAGCACGAGGAAGAACAAAAAAATAACAAAAAATAAAAATAAAAATAAATAATCAAAGAGATAATTAGGAAGAAATTTGATTTTTATAATAAATCTTATCATTGAATAGATAATTATTGATAATTAAATAATTAAATTTAAGGAATTGGACTTATTTTAATAAATTGGACTATTCCTACTATTGGCTAAAAAAATTGGACTCATATCAAGTTTTCCCAACCTTCTTTTTAAACAGTGTTCGGGCGGGCACATAAGTGTTTTACGACATTGGTGAAAAGTAACAATGTTTATTCAATTTGTTGCAGGTCTGATTTTCACCGATCCTCCTCTTCCTAATATTTAACAATTTAATCCACTAATGTTATCGTTTGTTAAAAAAAAATAAAAAATAAACTTGTGTTCGAGATGAGGTATTTTGAGGTGTCATTTGGGGTTACATGGGTGTCACAGCCCGTCCTGGAAATGTACATTATTTTATTATCGTGGGTGTGAAAAGACAAAAATGCCCTTGAGCGTTGTGACATCGTGGGGCTATGTGTGGTTGAGGGCCAATGTGTTAAGCCCCTATTATTTTGGACCCAATTGGAAGTAAGAAAATTATTAGTTGTGATGGGTGACTTTAGGACCACACACACACACACCCATAACCTTCTCTCTCTTCCATCCCGTGTTCTCTTTCTATCTCTCAGACTCCCTCTCTCTCTTCTCTCCCGTACGGACTCAAACCAAAAAACACGTTGAATCGTGACAGATCGAGGATTCTAAGACCACCATTGTGTTCGTGAGGAGCATACGAGTCTTGGGGTACACATTTCAGGTGAGAACTCCATCGTTTTCACGTCGAAACCATAACCCCGATTTGAGGTACTATTCATGCTCACGTAAAATGTCGATTTTTATGGAATTTCAAGACCATAGGAAGCTTAAGGAGGCTCGGAGTGCTTCGTTGGAAGGATTTAGACGCCGGGATCGTGTGGACGAAGTTTGGCCGGTTTTCTTGGAATTCTCCGGTGAGATTCCGTGACTTTTAGAACTTTAAATTAGTATGTTCATGTTCTTCATGTTGCTAGCTTTCCAATGGTTCAAATTTCATGAAAAATGGTACAAAAACGAGCGAGAAATAGGCAGTTGCAGGTCTGCCCAGAATCCGGCGTCGGTGACACAGTTCCGGCGTCTGAAGGTTGAAGGTGATGCGCGTGAGGCCGTGCCCTCCCTGGCGCGTAAGGGCGCGTGAGCCACAGGAAAATTATTCTAAAAATATCACGATGTTCGTGAGGTTATGTAGGTCACATTGGTATATTCAAATACCAAAATTGAGCAATGTATGAGAAGTTATTAGCTAGTTTTGTCTATGTGCTTTAAAATAACGTTTTTATAGTTAATTCGCATATAGGTGAGACTTATCCCGAGGACGAGCGTATCCAGGGGCGACTCGGGGGTTACGACCAGTCGACATATCAGTGAGTGGGCTTTTGTTTTCAGTATATATTTATATACTTGATATATTTCCCAGAAATGCATTTTTAAAGAAAGTATGCTTTGAAATAATATGCCAAATGCTTTTATATTTTGAATATGCATTTCATGGTTGCATATATATATATATATATATATATATAAATGTGGTGTTGTGGAGGCATATGTAAGTTTAGGTAAGTTACGTTTGGTTATGTGAATCATCGATGATGTGATATATGATTGAGTAATGTTGAGCTCATAAAACTACACCTAGGGTGATTGTGATTTAGCCAGAAATGTGAAGTACATGCCTGTTTATTTATGGCACCTCCCGCACTATATGCTCATTTTGGATCCAACTTAAGTGCACAGTCTTGTCGTACATACCTTATTTATGGTTCCGACTCGTAAGTGACTAGCGATTTATCGCCCGGCTATTATGAGAGAATAGAATTGAGCATAATTATATTACACCCAATCTTGTCGTACAGACCCCTTAATAGTGGTTCCGACTTATGTGCAGTATATTGCCGTATAGGTCATTGTAGTGACTCCGGCTAGATTTACTTTTGAGCTATGAATTCAGCCGTACAGACTACCTCAGGGGTTCCGGCTAACATATCATATTCCTATGAAATCATTCTTACCTGGATTGTTTACTTTGTCATATTTTGGCATGGCATACATATGAATATGATTATGTGAAGCATGAATTAAATTGTTATGATTTCAGATATATATATATATATATATATATGTGTGTGTGTATGCTTATATCTTGATTCTGAGAAAATTATACATGTTTTACAGCGAGGGGTTAGTTATGTTGATAAATGAAATGATTTGTAAAACATTTGTTTTTGCCCACTCACGTTTTCTGTTTTGCGCCCCTCCAGGTTCTAAGTAAGTTTGATGTTGGTGGCTCAGGATCGTCGGCAGTTCTGACTTATTTGATTAATAGTAGGACATTCTTGGTACTATATAACTAGTGCTTGTCCTACTGGACTGCACCTAGACTTATTATGCTCTGATTATGAGTGTTTACGGTTGTAACTAACTCCTATCACTTCCTGTTAGTAGTGCACTCTAGTAATGTGGTTTTTAATTATTCGTATATTTGCTATCTTTATCGATTCCGCACTGTGCACATGGCTACGTCACTCTCACGTGACGGTCATCATGCCTTGACCTCGGTCGGGGTGTGTCAATGGGACTTAGCTTGCATCATAGAATTAAAGTACCTTATTTGGCAATTCAATTTTCGCAACTCTGGACCCTGACCTGGTGTTTAAACCCGGAAACCTGACACTTTGATTCTCAACCAAGGGAGCCTAATCTTCGGACCATTCATATGTGACCAAGGATTACAAATTTCACGACTTTTCAATCATTTCCATTCAAAATCCTATGATTTTTTAATCCCTCTCTTTTACATTTTTTTTCTTTTACCGTGTACTACTGAGCAGTTCAAAAAATCAATCGTGCATATGTTAGCGAATAGGATCCCACATCAGTCATATGACAAAAAAATATATAATTAGTATATGAGATATTTTACTCCTAGTATCACCGAGGCTTTTTCTAATAAAACTTTGCATGTGATTGGTGGTTAAGTTGGAATAATATCGGTGATGTTGGTGGTGACTTATGTTGGGCCTGAAAAGTTTATCTTGGTAACAGAGCAAGCTATTCTCTCGACACTTCATGGGCCCAAGTTACTAGGCTCGAATTTGCTTCCTTAAGTTAGGACCAGTGATCATCCAGCTAGAGCTTAACCTGAAAACCTCGGCCGTGGGATTACTTACCTGGAGGCGGGGAGTACTACTGTTTGTAGGGAAAGCTTTCGAAAAGTTACGTAGCTCCAGCTTAAGGGTATTAATTGAAGGACTAGGTCTTCGAAAAGATTGGCGTTGACTCCAATGGCCAAATACCGACCGAGATGATTGGGCCTTTGAAAAGATTGGTGTTTTCTCCAGTGACTGAAAATTACTGACCATATTGGCTTTAGCTCTAGTATAGTGACTTGACCAATTCTAGATGTGAGGTGGTTTCCTTTGTGACCCCGTGTGGAGCCACTTGTGAGAGAGCGTGTTAGAGAACAGGATCCCAAAGCGGGCATATGATAAAAAATATATCTTTAATATAAAGGAGTTTTCACCCCTAATCTCACCTAGGGCTTTATGATAAAACCCCAAATTTAACAATAAGTAGTTAAGTTAGAGATGACATTAACAATGTTGGTGATGGAACGGCTTGTACCTAAAAAGTTTATCATCATATAAGAATCTAATGATTTTTGCAACGGTTATATTTCGTATGAAGCTTGTACGTAGCCGAATCCCCGTCTAAGTCCTTTTCCCAAGGTTAAGAAAACGTTTGAACATAAAATAAAAAATAAAATCACAGAAAATATAAATATCATCAACTGGTTCTCCATATCTATAAACAAGTACACCCGTGGATTCCAGCTTCTTGGGATTTATTAAATGGTGCTGTGCATGGCCGCCATGACCCCAACGACATTGACTCAATAATTTTCATTTCGTTAAATGTCAGAAGCTTTTGGTGCTTTTTCACACCCCATGACCCCAACTTTAGTTATCACACGCAAGGAATTTGTATGTAAGTTAGTTAAATGTATTTATCTTGCATTTTGAAGTTTCAAATTCGATTCCCCTTCTTCAATATCGTTGTATCAAAAAAGAAAAAATAATTGCAGTTGTTACTTCATTTATATATGAGTAAAGCTGGGAGATTAAAATTTTAAATAAAATTTTGTAAACTAAACGACATAGAAGTTGATGATTTGATTATTACTTAAGTATTGATAAACATGTTCATTTCTTATTGGTGACACACCAATAAAAAATGAGTAAGTATATTAATCAATAGTTAAGTAATAATCCAATAATTAGCATCTACATATTTAAGTGGATAAACAAAAAAGGGTAAATTACATAGTAGCCCCTCAGGTTTGAGGTCTATTGCAATCTTATACAACATCTTTAAAACATTTCACTTTCATACCTCAAGTACTATTTTATTTCAATTTCATACAACCGTTACATTTTCCATCCATGGATCTGTTAAATGCTGACGTGGCTGCCACATATATGTCATGTGGCTGCCAAATGTCTGTCACGTGGCAAATAAAATAATTTTTAATTTAAAAAAAAAAAACCTGAAATTGGAAGAAGAAAAAAAAAAGGACCGAACCCCTGCAACCCAGAAGAAGAAGGAGGAAGAAGAAGAGAAGAAGAAAGAGGAGGAGGAAGAAGAGGAAGAAGGAAAAAAAAAAAAGAAAGGGACCGAACCCAGAAGAAGAAGGAGGAAGAAGAAGAAGAGAAGAAGAAAGAGGAGGAGGAGGAGGAGGAGGAAGAAGAAGA
Source organism: Malus fusca (assembly GCA_035220775.1). NCBI lineage: Eukaryota > Viridiplantae > Streptophyta > Magnoliopsida > Rosales > Rosaceae > Malus > Malus fusca. The sequence continues at coordinate 26,371,432 of CM069062.1, forward strand.
AGAAGAAGAAGAAAAAAAAAAAAAAAAAAAAAAGGGACCGAACCCCTGCAACCCAGAAGAAGAAGGAGGAAGAAGAAGAAGAGAAGAAGAAAGAGGAGGAGGAGGAGGAAGAAGAAGAAAAAAAAAAAGGACCGAACCCCTGCAACCCAGAAGAAGAAGAGAATAAGAAAGAGGAGGAGGAAGAAGAAGAAAAAAAAAAAAATTGGGACCGAACCCAGAAGAAGAAGAAGAAGAAGAAGAAGAAGAAGAAGAAGAAGAAGAAGAAGAAGAAGAAGAAGAAGAAAGAGGAGGAGGAGGAAGAAGAAGAAGAAAAAAAAAAAAGAAAAAAAAAAAAGGAAGGGACCGAACCAGAAGGAGGAAGCAGAAGAAGAGAAGAAGAAAGAGGAGGAGGAGGATGAAGAAGAAGAAGAAGAAAAAAAAAAAAAAAAAAAAAGAATGATCGAACCCCCTGCAACCCAGAAAAAGAAGGAGGAAGAAGAAGAAAAGAAGGAGGAGGAGGAAGAAGAAGAAGAAGAAGAAAAAAAAAAGGACCGAACCTAGAAGAAGAAGAAGAAGAAAGAGAAAAAAAAAAAGTGGCAGACAGGTTTTTTAAAAAAAAATTAAAAATTTATTTTATTTGCCACGTGGCAGACATTTGGCAGCCACGGGGCATATATGTGGTAGCCACATCAGCATTTAATAGATCCATGGATGAAAAATGTAACGGTTGTATGAAATTGAAATAAAATAGTACTTGAGGTATGAAAGTGAAATGTTTTAAAGATGTTGTATAAGATTGCAATAGACCTCAAACATGAGGGGCTACTATGTAATTTAACCAACAAAAAATAACCAAAGTGGTTTTCTAATCTAATCATTGCTGCTATGGCAAACCATGTGATGTGGCTTTCCCAAAAGTTTTTTTTTTCCCTTTGCTTTTCTTTTGGGATTCATGCATTGCCTTTTTCTCCTTTTTCTTTTGCTTCTGCTTTAATCACTTGATCTTCACTTACTACCAAGCAGAAGCGTTAACTTTTTCTGTTGATCACTCTCATGGCTGCTGAAACTGTTGCATCACTTCAAATTCCTACCACTGATGAGGTTTGTTTCTTCAGTTTTTACTGTGATAATTAAGTGTTTTAGTGATTAAGTATATGAACTTTTTTGGGAATTTAAACTGGGTATAAATGAATGATTTCGTTCATGATTATGTATTTTTTTATCATCTGTATTTTTTTTATCATCAGTACCAACTTGGAGCAACATAGAAGTATACCTTTTTTTCTGGTTAATTCATAGGCGTAAACCTTGTTCTTAGGGTTTTGTAATTTTGGAGGAATCTGTTTTTTACTTGTGTCCATCATATCATTACCTTCTTTTTTTTTTCTGTTTAATTAATGGAAACTGATCAGATAAGATATTAAGAATATGTGGGGTATCGGATGTACTCTATGTAACTTTCATATTTAGGGTTTTGAAAATTTATCCCTACAATGAATAAACTGATGGGTGGTGTATGTTTAAGATGTTCAACAAGTGATATACATACATATGTGTGTGTGTGTGTGTGTGTGTGTGTATTAGTTGTTTTGAATTTGTATACATATCTGGGATTTTATGATTTGAATTGGATATCAAGAGATCTACGTAAAATTACAGATTCTAAAAGAGATTGGAAGCAAAGTTTATTTCTATGTGAAGTTCTCTTTCTGAATGGATTCATTTATTTTCCTTCCGATCATTCTTAACCATTGCAGCAAGTTGAGAAGAAAATAGAAGGCGAAAAGGCTTCTGAACAAGATGGTGTTTCCTTAACGGTTGCAACATCATCTGAGCCTCCAGCTGCAGCAGTTGAGGCTGAGAAGGCTGCTGCTGCTCCTGCGCAAGATGTTCCGCTTGTAGAAGAAATAAAAGTGGAAAATGAAGCCATTCCTGTTTCACAAACACTCGATATCCCAAAGCAAGTGGTTGATACTGTTGAGAGCCTGGCAGAGATTAAGAGCGCAATTAAGTCTGTAGGAAGAGAAGTACCCAAAGAAGTGGCCATAGATAGCATTGAAATAGTTGATGCTCCTGTGCCAGATGTTCCACTCGCAGAAGAAAAAAAGATGGAAAATGAATCCATTCCTGATTCACAAACATTAGATATTCAAAGTGTGGTTGCGTCTTTAGTGAGAGAAGCACCGAAAGAACCATCCATAGATAGCTTTGAAGTAGGGCAAGTGGAGGAACCGAAGATAGTTGATGCTCCTCTATCATCAATTGTAACCATTGAGAATCAAGAGAAGCCTTTGGAAGTCACTTCAGACGAAGGATCCATAGCAACAGTCAAAGACTTGATGTGAAGGACAAACTAGAAGAATCTGAGCACGTAGAGCCTGAAGAGATAGTGCAGGATGAGATGGAAAATGATGAAGGCTCTATAGCTGAAAAGACTGAGCCTACCAGAGTCTTGGAGGAAGGGAAAACTGAAACAACGGACGCACCTAGTCTAGCTGTGGAGGAAGAACCAGAACAGCCCAAACTTGTGGAACAAGAAAAGAAACAGGATGAAGTTGGGCCTGAGGAAAGTGTTGAGGTTGAAAAAGTGAAAGATGAAGGATTTTCAGTCGATAAGGTTGAAGATTCAACAGACGTGGAAGAAGCGAAAAATGATGAAGATAAGAAGCCTATACTAACTGAAAATCTTGGAGCGGCTTCACATAGTCGGGAAGCTCAAATTGAAGTACAAGATGAAGGGGATGCTTCTCTACCTGACGTCACAGAAAAGTTAGCAACTGAAGACGAAAAGAAAGAATTAAGTGCTGTCAATGTGGTTGAGAAGCTAGCAGAAGAGCCAGCTGTGGAGACTGAAAAGGTCGGGGAAGAGAATGTGGAAATCGAAGAAAACGAGAAGAGGAATGTGATTCCTGAGGGTTCAACTCAAATAATTAAAGAAGATGAGAACAAGGAATCAAGTGGCGTTGATGTGGTTGAGAAGCTAGTGAACGAGGCAGATGTGGAACTGGAAAAGGTTGGAGAAAACGAGGTGGAGACTGTAGAGGATGGAAAGAGAGATTTGGTAACTGAGGATTCAATTCAACCAATCATAGAGGAACAAAGGAAAGAATCAAATGGAGGTGATGTGATTGAGAAGCTAGCGGAGCAGGCTGAGGTGAAGTTGGAAAAGGTTGGAGAAGATAATGTGGCAAAGGATGTTGAAACTGAAGATAATGAAGACAGGAATGCAATAGCTGAGGATCCGGCTCCGCTAATTGAAGAGGGTGAAAGGAAAGAATTAGGCAGGTCTGATGTAGTTGGGAAGCTAGCAGAAGAGGCGGCAGTGAAGGTGGCAAGTGTAGGAGAAGAGGTGGTGGCAAAGAATGGCGGAATTGAAGAGAACAAAAAGATAAATGTGGTAACTGAGGATTCAACTCAACCAATTGATGTGGTTGAGAAGGTAGCAGAAGAGGCAGTGGTGGAAACAGAAAACCCTGCAGAAGAGAATGAAACAAAGAATGTGAAATTTGAAGACGACAAAAACAAAACTGTACTTGAAGAGGATGTCAAGAACTCTATTATTTCTCCCACTGAATTTATAGAAAAATCATTTGAGGGAGCCGCGAAAGATGTTGAACCTGTGGTGGAAAGCGAAGCAGCAGAAAAGATAGAAAATGGGACTCCAGCTGAAGTTGAAACCAAGGAGGAGGAGCCGGACGAAGTCACTAGAGCTGTTGAAGTTGATGAACCACTTAACGATTCTGAGCAATATGAATTAGAAGTTAAAGGAAAGGAAACTGTTAAAACGGATGCTGATAAATTGGAGAAAATTACGGACAAAGTTGTGAAACCTGATCCGAATGTAGAGCCTCCTCCCACCAAGGATAGCGATCAGGCAAAACCCCCCAAGGACCAGCCAAAGGAAGTTCCAGCTAAGTCCTCTCAGAAACAGTCGAATAACCTTCTGTCAAAGGTAAAACAGTCACTGGTGAAGGCAAAGAAGGCTATCATCGGGGGGAAATCTCCAAGCTCGCAAACTCCTGCTACTGGAACTAAGGAGGCTATCAAAGTTAAATAACGCGATGGAGCATTAATTTGCATCTTGGCTTGTGTTTTGATGGTAAAAGGATGTGTGCGTTTAGAAGATATAAAGGCTCTGCCATAATCAGTAGCGTAATGTGGTGTGTATATTTGTTAGTTTTCTTCCCCCTTTGATGCTGTTGATTGAATTGTAATTACTGTTTAGAGTTTTCGGCGTTTGATTCTTGTCAGTTTCATCGGGAAGGAAATTTATGAGTGTGAAAATGGAATGCAGATTTATGTTAAAAGTTGCAAATATCAGTATCATCATCTGATCACAATTTTTCTGATCATTGTGTAGTTCGGTTGAAGCGAAAGTAGATTCCATACCAAGACATCTAGAAAACCGGAAACAGCAAAACAGAAATACCCGCTGGGAGCAGGAAAACCGAAAGTGGAACCTTGAAAACCAAGATTTTTCAACAAAAATTCGTCATGTTATCTTTCGAAGCACTAACATTTCTCATTAACCAACATATTTCATCAAAATGGCTTCAGAGAAAGATAGAAAGTACGACAGATATACTTAAAGACATTACTATCATTTCATTAATCAACACATATGTCCGGTATATTCTCAACTCGTAGACATCGCATTACCTCACCGGCTACAAAGTATGTACAAATGCTAGAAGGTACTGCAGAGTCTTCTCAAGGACCAAAATCTGTGCAATATGTAATTGTACTCTCTCCTGAAATTAGAATTCAGATGGTTATTGCCAAGGTTCAAACAACCTCATCGACTCGTACTTTTTCAGTTTTTTGTGTACTTGTAAAATGCATCTACCCAGATCAGAAGCAAGGCAAAAAGGTCCAATCTCGGGATGCTGCAACATGGATATCTCTCCTCCAATGACAGATAGAACTGCTTGTTAACCGAAACCTGAATATACAAGAGGAGATAAGTTCATATTTCTTCCAAAAATGAATTATTACTGTGGTGTGTATGTGAACATTAAAATTTGTGGAGAATACCTTTATACACTCACTAGCTGCTCAACTAAGCACAAGATCATTCTGTTATCTGTTAGCTCTGTTGTTGTTAGCATCAGCCGCTTGAACATTATTTCGCACCAATGCAGTCTGTCCAAATCCCTCATTTGTTGCTTGGCCCTGGAAACACCAAAGAACAACAAAAACTTGATTTAGGCACGAAAATAACGCAACAATCCAAGGTTCTTGACAATTATCATAACGTTATCTCACACACACAAAATCCTGGGATCTTTTCACATATCGTTAATTGATTCAGGTTTGATGCTCTAACATAAACATTAACAAAGAAGCCCAACGGACATGCAGCATCAATTAAACAAAACTCCAAAACTAATATTCATAAATTATATACAAAATCGACTTCATAGTAAATGCACAAACCTGACTAGATGTTGGATTCATAGAGCTATTGGCATTGTTGTTTTGCATCACTTGAGAGTTCATGTTCTGAACCAAATCCTTTGAACCAGAAACTGGAGCTGATTCCACATTTTCCACAGGTCCTCCTGAACTGCCTGCATTTGGTCCTGCAGATGACTTCACAAAGGGACCTCCTGATGAGGGAGCTAAGGGCGCACATTGCATCTGCATAGGAACTCCTTGACTAGGAAGCCCAAACATCTGAAGGTTAGATCCCATCATCCCATTGAAGGCATTGTGCCCTGCCATATGTGAACCAGGGAAATGTGCTCCTTGCATGGGGGGCACCTGAAGCATAGGGTAACTAGAAGATGCACCATTCATGTCGGGCATACCCATCCCAAAACCCATGCCTAATCCCATTCCCATACCCATTCCCATTCCCATTCCTACACCCATGGGTGAGAAATGAGCCATACGGGGTCCATGCATGTGTTGCATTCCCGGTGATAACATCATTGGTGGCATATACATACCAGCTCCCATTGACATAATCTGCATAGATATTGAAATAATAACCGTGTTATACTCGAACATGCAGTTGATTGGACATTAACATCGAGAGATGACTAAGTTAAGGAGTGATAAAGATTATGTTTACCTGTACTTGGAGTTGAAGCGTCTTTAAATACTCAATAGCCTCATCGAGCATTGAAGCTTTGTCCACCTTATATGTCATAATGAAAATTTCAGTCTAACCAAATTACAGAAGATATCAACCAATAGTAGGTTATGTTAAAACTTCCATGATTATCAGTAATATCTATTTTATTAAGCAACCAAGTTCAAACAAAAGTTGAAGTTCGAAAGATTGTAGAGATACATATCAGATTTAATCAATAGACTTTCGTAGACATGAATACTAGTTTATGCAATTGCTTTCACTCCAGCAGTTTTTAATTAGATCTTTGATTTAACACTAAAATTGTAAAACTTCTGAAATCCATTAAACATCACAAGCAAATTTTCGGAAAGATGATAAAATATAACACTTAGAAGAAAAAAAACCAACCTTATTGCAATTCGGTATGAGTTCCTGTAGCGCACGCATCTTCTCATTGATTCTGTCCCTTCGCCTCTGTTCAGAGAAATCCAGAATGAGTACAACTTAATGATCTTAGAGTTTGCAAACAGCATATTGCGAAGGAACTAACATATTCCCTGCTATGAATACCATCAATGAATGGTCTTGCTCACCCTTTCCGATAAATTATGCACTTCTGCTGCTCTGCTTCTCTTGGAACCCTTGCCCCGAGCATGAGCTCCTTTCTTGACACCCACAGATTCATCCTCTACGTCCTGCACAGGAGGAAGTTTCTTAATTTGAGGAAAGGGAAACATTAAGAAAACTCCAAGAAATATTCAATACCAAGTTTTCAACTTACATCACTATGGCATTCAGACTCGTCAGTCTCACGACATTTTCTCTTCAAAGCATGTGTTGGGTCATCTGAACCTCTCTCCACACTATTGCCTGAGCAAACAGAAGAAGCAACAACAGGTTCCAGAGTTTTTTCACCACCCGGAGATACCCTACTAGCACTTTCACAAGGTTTATCATTGGCGTTTATGTCATTCTTAGAGGTTTCTTCTTGGCATGCCCCCTCAGACCGCTTAGCAGTACATGGTTCCTCGAGAGGCTTAGCTTTTGTTGCTGTCAATTCATCACTGGATCTCACTAGAATTGGCTGGCATTGTGAATTTGACTCCTTCGGTGCACCACTGATTGAATCAATTAGCATCGACTCGGGTAGATTGTTCCTAGTTTCAGCTGAAAACTTGTCCTTGTTTTCAATCCTTTCCATGCTTGATGAACCTGAGCCAGCCATCGCACCGTTGTTCTGAACATTAGCTTTTGCAAGAGCAGCTGGCCGTGAAAAATGGGTAAAGTTCATTATGGATGGATTAGTGTTTCTAGGCATTACTGGATCTTGCCTCTTCATTTTCATTCCAGGAAAACCGCCCGTAGATGAAATCTGATTTGAATTCTTGCCAACATCACGATGGGTGGCACTAGTATTATCACCAGCAGTATCCGAAACCCTTGATCTGAAAGATGGATACGATGCTTGAGATTGCTGCGATGATAACGAGTAAAACTGACTAGTACCAGTTCTAGGTCTGCTAACATCAGCACGGCCGATTAAAGCAACCTTTCCCACATTCCTTTGTTGCAAACAAGCATCTTCATGTGCAGAATTGGGATTGGAATCCCTAAGCACCGGACTAGAACTACTCCTCTTATCGATCGAGGCAAGATTGTGATTGGAGGAAGCCTCATTTGCAGTTGCACTAGAAAATTCAGGCAAAAAATCATGACAGTACTCATGATGTAAAGGCTCATCAATGGAATAATTCAACCAAGGCAACATGTCATCATCCTCACTCAAACCCATCTCAGAAGATGGCACCGACAACGGAATTTCATCCAATTCAGAATCCACCACAAACCCAAATTTCCCTGTCTTCCCAATGTTGCTATTTCCTACATCTCTATCTCGATTTTTCGGGGTGTTATAAGACGGTAAGGTATTACAAGATGGATTCTTCCTAGTTCTACTGGACTGACCCTGCATCACAACCTGACCATTTTCCCATACCAACTCAAGAAAATCATTTCTGCATTAAAATCCCACAACAAATCCACAAATTTTCAAATGTTAAATGAGATAGCACCCAAAACACAATACAATTCAATGGCATGAATCAAAAGGGGCAAAACTGCAAAGACTGTAAAATTTGGAACAGAAAACGTACTCAAAATCTTGACTTGAATCAACCCTTCCGGCCATCCGATAAAGCTCGGAAAAAGGCATTGTGAGGAGCTGGAAAATCACTGTTATTCTGAAATGGCACACAGCTTCAAGAACACAGAAATCATTGATCTTACAAAGTTCGATTACGGATTAGTAAACGAGCCATTTGTGCTGAGATCAAGGCACCAGAAATTAAAACATATATGTGTATATATAGAATGCCAAGAAACAAGAGTGATTGAAGACGAAGACGTGAACTCCCAACCAAAAACCCCCAGTATAAGACAATCCCAGTTCAACCTATAGTGGGAAAAAGAAAAGAAATATATATTCCTCACAGTTATATAATTTTACAGAATAAAATCTTACTTTAAATACTAAAGTCTCTATCAACAAGAAAATAAAATATGCAGATTTTAAATTAAAACATAAAAAGTACGCAGTCAAAGTAATTCTTTAATGGGTTCCAAAGATCCCTGAAAACCCTCTAAATTAAGCTACTTTGGTTTTAAAAATTGATTCTTTTCACTTCTTTTAATCATTGGACGAAGAGCCCAGAAAACAGATTAAATTTACTTAAACTAATCAGCAATCTTTAAGCAAAATCTTCACTGCCCAAAACCCAGCTAGAAAGCTAGAAGGAAAGCAGGACACTTGATTTTGGGGAAATCAGAGTTTCTTGGATTAGCCAAATTACACTAATCCAGATGGTAAATCATATAAAGCTCTTAAGAATTAGCAACTGAGCTCGAACAAAGAGAACCCATGATTTCACAGAGTGAGAGATAAGAGAATCCAAGTGGACGTGGAAGCCGGCGAAAGGCTAGCTGAGTTGCGGGGGGGACGGGGTTTGGTAAAAGCTTCAACTTTCAACCACCAGTGCAGCTTGAAGCCATATGTGGATTTAACCATGGTCAAACATCTTATCATGCATTGAAAGCTTCAGCCATTTCACCTCTGAATTTTGATTAAAAAATGATTACCGTACACCCATTTTCTTACGCGTCTTATTTTTGTTCCTCGATTCGTTTCCTCGCATGTCTTTATTTTTTATGTACCATAATTATACTACCTAATGAACATTCTTTAGCTCCATTCAATCGAGATTTGTTCATATTTACTTGGAAATTGCAAATTTATGCATATACTGAAGTGACTTATGAACACGCAAGAGAAAAATTAGGCACATGCATCAAAATAATGTAATGTTTAACAGAAGAGACTTGTGTATGAAAAGCGTCAATATTTTCAAACTCTAATCTTAACTTAAATATCTTTCTTTTTTCAGTCAAAGTTGATTAGATCAAATTTTCTGTATCTATTTTGTATGTAGTCTTTTTATGGTTTCTAATATTGATTGACGCGTGTTAAGTTTATGACAACAAAATTAAGAAGAGTTAAAATTGATTAACACGTATTAATAAATTATCAAAGTTACAAAGAGACCACATACAAAATGGGTGTGAATGATTTGAACTGGTGATGATAGCTGCCACCACTAAGCCATACTCTAGTTGTCAACTTGTGCTTATCAAATCTGATCATGATCTCACTAGTTGCTACCTAAAACATGGTAGTGCTTTGACTTGGATGATCATAACCAAGCATTAATTTTTATAATATCTTGTTAGCATAAAGACAGACACATTTACTATTAAAAAGCATGAACATATTTTTTATTGTTATGGTCCATGACACAATGTAATTAGAGGAGATGATTAAAACTTGTCATTATAAATTTACTAATCGTATTTTCGAAGGTTAGAGGAGATGATTAAAACTTGTCATTATAAATTTACCAATCGAGTTTTCGAAGGTGTGGGTTACTAGGCAGAGAAAAACTTTCATGCACATGTTAAATGAAACATGTGTCTTACATTTGTAAAATCAGGTGAGCAATACAAGGTTATAAATGCGAGACACTCGTTTCATGCAACAGATAAAAGAAAAGTTTATTTTTAATTACGCCCTCTAAAACTTCATTTTAATCTCATTCTGTCCTCTATAATTTAAAAGTCATCAATGTATTCCTTAAATTTTAAAATTCATTCCACTTTGACTTGTGGACTTTCTCCTCCTTGAAATTTATAGGTCGCCTCCTAAAACATATATGGGACCCAACACCCAATAAGACTATGCCACATGTGCAATAAATTTCATTATAAGTCTCCATTATGAGTCAATATTCAACAATAAGATAATATTAAATTTAAAAGAAATTGAAGAGATAAAAATAAATAAAACAGAAATTGATTAGCTTGGCTCACCCAAATCAAACCTACATAAGAAACTAACAGATTTAAGGCAATGTGGAGCGAAATTTTTGAGTTTTATAGAGACTACTTTTCAAGTTTCAGGAGGTAAACTAATATCAAAATTGAGTTCCAGGGGCAAAAGTGAAGCGATTTTTTAGTATATAGAGTAAGGTGACAACTTTTGAGTTACATAGAGCAAAGTGAAATTAAAATCGAGTTCCAAAAACCATATCTAAAAATAAACCTAAAAGAAAATGTTGTCTCGACTAGATGAGGCAAAACAAGGTAATAAAAACATGAAACATCATTATAACTCCATGGTTAAAGACCTAAAGTGTTGTGTGTACTTTGTATGCATTTGTTTATCTGTTTATTTAGTTTTCGTTTTGAGGAAACATGAGGGTTTAAGAGATGGAAGGACAAAGAGGTAAATTACAGAGTCCTCTAACATCAAACGATATGCGCCTACTTTAGTAAAATTAAGCTCTTCGATTCACTTTTTAGTTTTCTATCACTTTCAATTCTTAGTGTATGATTTGGATCTATTTGGTAATCCCTTTCCCGGTGCTTTGAATCCATTTGTTGATGTGCTTTGATCATAAAAGTAGGGCCACAGCTGGTAGATTTTTTTCTTTAAAAAAAAAAAAAAAAAAAATGATAGGTGCATTTGATGTCCTTATACTCTCTACCCAAACAGAGCATATTATCGTATTGTATTTGTTAATCTTATCTTATAAATTTGGATGTGAATTTGGGTTTTGTTGTGGATTTTATGTTTGGATTTATAATGCAAACAACATCATTATTGAGTATGTGTGTGTGTGTCTATATATATATATATATATATATATATATATATATATATATATATGAGGCGGATGTGTGACACCATTTTTTTACATCATTTTTTACACACGTTTTTGTGAGCCCTCTCTATAATGTATCTCAACAATTCGTATCTGAAACCATATCACCATTGGGTTAAGGATTTATGGTTACTTTGTAGAACTTTATGGATCATTTTGTTCATTACAAATGAATGTTTTAATGGTTTTAGATTTGATTCTGAATATAAAAAAAATGATTTTGTATTTGTATAATTTTTTTACAAGGATGATCTATGAATGATGTTCTAAATGATAAACAGTTCGGACCGTTAAAATACATTACGGAGTGGACTCCACAAGAACTTATGTCAAAAATTATGTACAAAATGGTGTCACGAATTCCTATATATACACTAATATACATCCATCGTCATATTTTGTTGGCTGGTGTCCCCTTTTCAAATTTGAACTTAAATAATCACATTAGATTTGAAAGTTAGGGATTAAGGCATAATGCATAAATAATCTATTGACTTGTATATAATTAACGAGTTTTTAAAAAATCTTCTTCCCCGGCACAGCAATGACGTAAAGGTTTGGTCTTTTTTTTGCTAGGAAAACTAATGAAAATGACTTGAAAACTTGGAGTTTTAACGATAAGAACAGAATAAATGATAAAATGAATAGTACTAGGATTGATTTTTTTGTGTAAAAATGTGGTTTTTCGTTAAAATGAACAGTACCGAGACTTTTCGTTAAAGTTCCCTTTTTTGTTTTGGTTGCGATGATTTCCTTTAATTTTCAACTTTAACTACATAAATAATTAAGCAGCCTTTTAATTAGAAGATTAACGAAAGTTTACTTGAATAAAATATTATAGACTTTTAGTTTGTTTCAATCCTCTTATTGTGTAAGAGGAGTGATGATTTTATGAAACCAGATAAAGCTAGGAATACTAACTATTTAGACTAGATTTTATAAATCATACGACATGGTTGTTGATGGTTATATTATTTTGATTAACGTGATTATTTCATATTGGTGACATATCACATATAGTTTGCAAATATGGTCTAAAAATTTGATATACCTAGCATTGCTGTTATGAACTAAATGAATGCGGTGTGTGAACCAACCACAGCGTAGCACGCAAAAATTAAGTTACAGTTTACATTCAAAAAACAAGCCAAATCACCAATCTATGATATAAAAAAGTTACTCGGAAAAAAAGAAAAAACAAACAGGATTGATCTAAAGCTTTAGAGCGCATCATCTTTATCCAAAACAACGAATCGAATTGCTTTTGAAAAAAAAAATTCACCTTGCAGTCTCATCGATCGAGTAGAATCTATATCACAGTTGAATAATGGAGTTATATAGTGCTTCCCTTGATTAAGGCAAACAAAATGGCGAAGCTGCCCTGTAATTTATTGAAGAATAAGGGTTTATACCAAAGACATGATAGCTTTTTTAGTTTTCATGCATGGTGTATTATAAAAGCCAACAATAATTAGGGGACATCCAAATCACAAATTTTATACTCTTGGTTATTTGTAGGACCCCGGCAAAATTGTAATGTTAAAAACATATAAAAGAAGTTCAACAAAGTGATGGACAATCTAAAAGTTACTAAAGCCTATTAAATTAATCACTCATATCGTTCATATTTTGTGAATTTCACAAGCAGCATGACAGTCATAATCAATCCGCTTCCACATCAAAATTTCATATTTTGAAATGAAACTGTATCCAGTATAAAAGATTGTTGAATAAGAAAGTAGCTAGTATTTTATTGTTCAATGAGAAATTAAATTTTTTTTTTTTTAAAAGAGTAATTTAATAGTGATAAGATATGATGTAACATGCAAGATAAAGAAATATGGATAACATAGCGAGCTCATGTCGGTGAGATAATCAGAAGGGCCAATTGATTGGATGTTTTTGTATGTCTTCAATGAAGAGGACGATGTCCTTTAATTTATGCTTTTTTCTTATTGCAGATGACATGAAAATGTTCATCAAACTGTACATGAATGGAAATGTGCGAAGCCAAATGCCAAACCAAAATTCAAAAGATAAGCGTTTGGTACTGCATGTGGACCACTACACTGAAATTTTTTTTAGCGTGCTGAGAATTTATTGTACCGAACAATGTTTTTGATATATTGAAAAATCTCTTATTTACAGTTGTCTCAAGCATGGGTACGTAATGGGTTATGTCCACGTGGACCCTTCTTGACCCAACAATTGGATTTGACGCCATCCATGGGTGGACCCGAATATGACGGAGCATCTTTTTCTCATCCTCTGGTTGATGCATGAACCGTTATTAACTGACAGAAAAGAGTCCTGTGATAGCAAGCTAGGGTTTCTGCTTTTTCAGAGATGAAGGATTTGAGGCCCTCCAAATTCACTAATCAGCAAAGATATTTGGAGGGTGCGGGATATTTAACCAGAAAAAGATACGGACGGTGCGGGAATTCACGTGCACGTATGAAGTTCACGTGACTACTGTTTCCATGTCCATGGAATTTGGCATCCAACATCTAGTGTGTCCAGTGTGTGCGTTTTCATTGCTTGAGCCCACGAGGACTGATTTGAGAAGGATTGCATGGCAAAAGTTTACCATTATATAGCGTTTTATGTCAATATTATAGAATACGTGTTAATTTTTTACACATGTTCTTGTATTATTTGCACAGAATGCAATTATGAAGGTGAGCCGTGCCATACAAATTATTGTCCTCTGGTTTCCATGGCATGCATGTCTTGCTCTCTATTTTCCTGCACGTGTCCCATATTTGAGGATGTATTATTCAAGTGCCCCAGCAAAGTGACAAATCCAGAAATTAATTTGCATCACAGTGATTTTAGTTATGTCATGAATTGATGTGCATAATGTATCACTTCCACTGGTCTAAAATGTGGAACCAAAGTTTGGTTTCTTTGGACCACTTAGTATTACGGTCAAGTGGTATTCATCTTCACTTGTAAGTTGTAAATGAGGTTTTAAGTTCGATTATCGCCAAAAGTAAATTTTAACTATGCACATTATTACTAGTTCATTATGAGGCTAAGCCCACCTCCCTCTCCTTTAATATAGATAATATTGTTTGTTTAAAAAAAATTCTATTTCTTTGGAGCTAGCTGGCAACTATGTAACGTCCTGCAGCTATGAAAGCTGCATACACATTTTTGTGAGCATGGGTTTGAGTTCATTTACAAGTAATGATCCATTTTATGAGAGATAACAAACTAATGTTCAAGTTTACTGCCATAATGTTCAAGTTTACTACCATATTATGGCAGCTTGGTTTTTTATTTTATGAATTAGAGAGCTTTTTTTGTTTTTAATCAGAGTAGTTAAGCTAAGATCCTCTATGAATCTTTAAACCTTACACGTCTGAAGCCTAAGAACTATAACATTTAGAAAATTAAAAAACCGGAGACAAAAATAGTCAAATAAACGTATTTGTAAAGCAGGACTGAATGGAGCTATTACTATTTATTTAAAGCAGGGATTAAACAAATGAAAACCGTACTTAGAGTTAGACATGCAGACAATGATTCATGGGAGAGAAAATAACAAATTTCTGTAGGCTAAACATGTTGGAAATGGCATGCAGATCCCAAGTAAATTTAAGGAAAAAAAGACTGATTCAAAGATTTGTGAAGAAAATACAGCGGGATACAGGACAGGCATACAGGAATGTAAAGATGTGGGAAGAACAGAAGGATAATATAAATAAGGGGTTTTTGAACATTAGTCCTTGCAAAAGATTAAAATTAAAAAAAAAACTTGATGCTAGATTAAATATTCAATTTAATCCCTTGAGTGTACTTTTATCAAAATTTACATTCAATTTTTCTTATTTAATGTGTATTTTTATTTAATCTCTCCATATTAAATTTTAATTTTATTAATATGCACATATTTATTTTTTTTTTAATTAGAAATGAACGTAAATGAGAAAATATTAAAAAAAAATTGTGATACAAAAATATATAGATACATAAGTGTACAGAAATGCTTGTACCAAAATATATAAAATTGACTTTTTTGTACCAAAATATTTGTACATACATGATTGTACCGAAATATATTATAATGAACCTAAATGTATGTACTGAAATGTATTATATTGAATTAATGTATCTAAATGTCAATACCGAAATGTATGTACCAAAATGTACGAACCTAAATGTCAATACCGAAAATGTATGTACCTAAATATCAATACCAAAATGTATGTACCTAAATGTATTTACCGAAATAATAATTGAATTAATGTACCTAAAAGTCAATACTCAAATGTGTGTATCAAAGTGTACGTAACGAAATGCATTATATTGAATCAATGTAACTACATGTTTGTACCGATAGATATACCAAAATATTCAAATGTATTAATGTACCTAAATGAAGAACATACAAAATTGTTATCGGAATATATATTATAAAAATTTTAGTTGCCTAAATATAGACATTAAATATATTATGATGAATGAAATAAAAATTAAATTTAAATGTAATTAATACATTAAAATAAAAATAAAAAGATAAAATAAAACATCAAAATACAACTAATAAATGATATGATTAAATGTGCTAGGGACTAAAATTGGATTTTAATCTTACATATGGTTATAATCTAAAACTCATCTTTTTAAGGATTAAAATGAAGTTTTCTATATAAATAATTGAAAATATGACCCTATTTGGGACTGGGATGATAATTTAAGGCATGCGTTCTTGGCTGTGGAGCCATTTAAAAAAAAAAATTAAAATGGACCCAAAACATGGATCGTGGTTTATCAACACTAGCAGTTTCTGCTGGCCATTGTCTGTCTGCCTTCTCTCTGCAATATGCACATGACCACCAGACCCATCCAACAACCATTTCTGCAGATATATCATTTATGCTTTTATTGTATATTATATGACTCAAAATTTTTTTATTGCAATAGATATTTATGACTGAAAGAAATGCAGAGGTACTGTGCTTCTGCAGGGTATAACGTTGTAAACAACCACCACCGCCTGCATGCTTTTATTTTTTTTCTCTTGTTTTTTAGGATTTTAGTTTTATGTAAGGATCCGTAATTTCTTTTTTTTTTCTTCGCTTTTTTATAATTGAGATGAGAGGAAATGAATACAAAAATGAAGGACTAAGAAAGCTTGGGGAGAGATGTGGAAGAAATAAAGAAGAACGAAGAAAACAAAATCTTAAAAGTGAAAACACCTTATAATATGTAGTTTTTGGTCTTGTATTATCAATTTTTGTGCGTTTTTGCTTAGACTTTTAGTTTACATCCCTCCTTGGTGCTGATAGGACTTTAGTTTACCTCACTCCCACCAAACTTCATCCAGTCATTTTCATATCTAACATTTCGTCTATATGACTTCCTCTTTACATTGAACACAAAAAGTGAAAACTAAAAAAATAGCAAAATGGTTATCAAACAGGCCATAAGATTTATGCAAATTGCTTTCATTTGTGCCTAGGAAATAAGAGAAACACTCATATGATGGGAATATATTGGCTCTCTCCTTCTCACTCACTAGATAATCTCATGTAATGAAGAGTGGTTTAGGTAACTATTTCTTCTTAAATAAGCCTTCATAGTTTGTGCACAACCAAAGAATGTTGGAAATAAAATAGACGAAATAGAGAGAAACTAGACAGAGATTGAGAAGAGAAATCAGAGTATCTTTTTTCTTCTTATTGGACTGCATATTTATAGGCTTAAGGTTTATAGAGAAATTTGTTCATCTTTTAAGATATTACCTATTGGCCTCAAGTGTTTGCAACAAAGAAGTATTATGATAGCATTCTATTCAAGTGGATAAGATTATTGTTAGTAACTTAGTCCTATAGTTTAATCAAATTAATCAATAAGGTTTAGCAAATGTGGGATAAAACCATATCTAATTATATATGTCCTCTTATTTAACTTTTTCGTTTGCACACACACAACTACACAAGGCATACGTTCATAACACTTTAAGTGGGAAACAAGCATAAATAAAGAGAGGAGTAGAGGGCAGCCTTTCTTTTTCTTTCCTTTTTAATAGTGTGATGAGAGCAATCATTTTTCAGGTTTGCCTAGGGCCTAGCTATCTCTTTCTATTATAATATATAGCTTAGCCCATGCTGCTCTCCATGTTTATGTGCGGGGGAGGGGAGGGGACAACTGTTAAATAACATGACGTGTGGGAGGACCAATATAAGCATGACTTTAGAAAAAGATAATTAATTTGGGTAGAAAATGCTTAGTACCGTACAGTTGGCGAATGCACGAGATATTATTTTTCTTCACTGTTCATGTGTGTATATCGGTGTAACTACACGTGATGAGAGAAATAGTTTGTCCGAGTGCATACAAAAGGTGATGTACAAACGATTCTCATTCAAAAACGAACGAGAACACTTTAATCGGTGATAGAAATGTAACAGTCACTTTAACTGTTGACATTTGGCTGTGGTAGGCCTTTTGCTGCTTTTATATGATAGAGTAGATGAGATAGGGTTTCAATCTTTAGAGATATACTAGAATAGTAGTCTTGCAAATGCAACTTGATCAAATGATGTAATATGGCAGATCCTATACAGATAAAAATTAGAGCATCAAATCTCTCAAACTATCCACATTTGCCAACATATATGCAACTTGCTGTGTTACCAATATTTCTTCTATGATTGAATAAATTAATTGAGCATAGGCATGCAGATGCATATAAATGTACGCTTAACAGTAAAATAAACTAAGTTCTAAAAAAAATGTAAAATAAAGTAAAAATTATAATGGATGACTGCCAACAAATTTACCTCCTTATTTGTGCATCTTGTCTTTTGACTGCAGAGATGGTTTCCTTGTTTAGCATTCTGGCACAATTGGCCCAGAATATCAAAGAGGAAATGGTGGGAAGGAATAAATGGAATTCAGTGAGACGACAGCTCTGTGAAGATTCCACAACAATATGGGACATTTCAAATTTGGTACAGGCATGGAAGATTTCATCTGTTCGTATAGCCACATGTACCTAGGTCCAGGTTTGTCCCGCCATTACAAAAACCCTATGATATATCCCCGCGCTAGTACAATAACTTAGGCCACCTTCAACCAAAGGTTGGTCAGGGTTTATCCCTCTGGTCCTCCAAGAAATTAATATTTTAGTGAACAGTGCATGGCCATATTTCTTACCATCTCCAACCGATGGTCAAATGGCCATATGACTCGTTTTAGCCCTGTCACAAAAAATTCATCTCCAACCGAGGGCCAAAGGGTCATAGGGCCAAACATAATTTATTATTTAAAAACTACAACTTAAAGAAGCATGGAGTAGGTGTTTAAGTTTTATGTTGTTAAATGTTTTCAAAAATGTTGTTTAAGTTTCATGTTGTTAAATGTTTTATTTTTATGTTGTATAATCTTTACGTTGTTTAATGTTATTTAATTGTTTAATATTGTTTAATGTTGTTTCATGTTGCTTAATGTTATGTAATGTTTAATTGTTTAGGAAGTTATAGGGAAAAAAAAGAATTTTTACAATTTTTTAAACAAATTTTGTAAAAATAAAAAATAACGGCTAGCTGACGTCAGCTAGCTAGCTGTTGCAATTTGAATTCTGGCCCGGCTGGCTAGCTCATTTGGGCCGACAGGTTGGCCCTTTGGCCCTTTTTTTGTCCAGCGGGGCCCACAAGCCCTTTGGCCTGACCCTCAGTTGGAGACGGTTTTTTGGCTATTTTCGGTCATCTGGCCCTTTGGACCATTCGATTGGAGATGGCCTTACATGTAACCAGATATTATTGTACATGTTGTAGCATATCATATCAATTACGCAGTGCAATATTACATGAGAAAATTTTTTTGTGCGTAATTAGTTTAAGATAACTCATAGTGACCCTACGGTTAAAAGCACAAGGAGAGTTTTATGGTCATAGTTACTATTATTAAGAAAACTCTATTTGTCAACCTTTGGATAAAATGACAATCATATCCCTATTTTCATATTTTTACCCTCACTTTTGATACACAATGTTTACATAAGTAGGACAAAACAGTAATTACGTACCTTTTGAGAAACTGACAATCATATCCCTATTTTTCCTATTTTACGTTATATTAAGAAAAAATATGCACTTACTGAGAGAAACTGTTTCATCATTATTGTCCCATACTCCTTTTTAAAATTTTAAAAACTAATCACATTGTACCTTTTAAGAAAATGACAATCATATCCCTATTTTTCCTATTTTACCCTATATTAAGAAAAATATATTGTCTTATTAAGAGAAACTGTCACATCCCAACCCGAGCTCGACTTCGCCGTAGCACGATATTGTCCTCTTTGGACCTCGACCACACCCTTACAGTTTTGTTTCTGGGAACTCACATGAGAACTTTCCAATGGGTCGCCCATCATGGGATTGCTCTCGTGCGAACTCGCTTAACTTCGAAGTTCCGATGGAACCCGAAGCCAATGAGTTCCCAAAAAGCCTCGTGCTACGTAGAGATGAGAATATACATATAAGGCTCAGAGGATCCACTCCCCTAGGCAATGTGGGATGTAACAATTCACCCTCTCTTAGGGGCCCGACGTCCTCGTTGACACACTTCCGGCCAGGGATTGCCTCTGATACCAAATTGTCACATCTCGGCCCGGGCCCCCACCACATCCCGGGCTCGACTCCGCCGTAGCATGATATTGTCCACTTTGGGCCCAGACCACGCCTCACGGTTTTGTTTCTGGGAACTTACAAAAGAACTTCTGAGTGGGTCACCCATCATATGATTGCTCTCGCGCGAACTCGCTTAACTTCAGAGTTCTGATGGACCCCAAAGCCAGTGAGTTCCCAAAAAGCCTCATGCTAGGTAGAGATGAGAATATACATATAAGGCTTAAAGGATCCACTCCCCTGGACGATGTGGGATGTAACAGAAACTGTCTCATCATCATTGTTCCATATTTTTTTTTTTTAATTTTAAAAACTAATCACACTCTTTAATCAAAAACAAAAAATAAAATGCAATTGTTCACACACCCAAAATATGTGCTCATCTACTAATAGTTACATTATGAAAATGTGAATGCACTAATTCCTAAACAATTGACTACTTTAATATTAATAAGAGTATCTCCATAAGCAAATGAGTAGTAAAATTCTTTCTAATGAGCCACATGGGAAAAATCAAAGTCCAATCGAGTAGTTAATTGAGGAGGCAAACGTGGCCCAACCCTTCAAAGAACCAAAGTAGGCAAAATTGCCTACTTCTGTGTTGGCAAAATTGAACCCTTCAGATCGATTTATAATAAAGTATTCTATATGAGGGGGAGAGGAATATAAAATAAAAAAGAATACTGAATATTAAAGGTGAAAGACAATAATAAAATAAAATTTTACCTGCTTGATTTTCCTATTGCATTATAATGATATATTTTTGTATGAGATAATTGAGTATATAACTTATCACGTCAATCATTATATTACATATTACTTATTATATTTGCCTTTACAATTAGAGATGATATGCGGAAGGTATTGCAGATTTGTGAGGATTCTCACCGGATTCTCTTTGTGAGGATCCCATAATCATTATAGTACATATTACTTATTATATTTGCCTCTACAATTGGAGATGCTCTGCGGAAGGTATTGCAAATTCTTGATGACCCTTGCCAGATCCTCTTTGTGAGGATCCCGCAAATCCTCAAATCACATCCGTTCATTGTATATTGTGCACAGTTAGAAATTATTGTAAATTTTTTTATTTAAAATTGAATATAAACAGTATATGACGAAAATTAATCGCACAACATACGATGAACAAATATGATTAGAAAATCTTCAAACTCTCACAAAGAGAATCTGGCGAGAACCCTTTCTCATTCCAGATTATGCTGGTGATAAACTTTCAGCGGTAGTTCTTGACTTTCGATAAAGATATGCATTTACCAAGAAATCATCACATTCCAATGAAATCTTTATTTGATAATGATGAATCCCATGCTGCATTGTACTATGCTATATATCTAGCTATATTCTGACAGTTGGCTCAACATCACTGACATTAGTAGTTATGGTCTGAAATATATCAGAATACATTCCACCATCATATAATAACGTTCCGGAAGCTAGCTGGAAACCAAATCATTCACCAGAGAAGAACATGATGCAAAAACAGAAGTTTACTAAGCTCCGTATATATCTTATATATCTGTGTGTATATATGTGTGTGTTTAGCTTGGAGGCATTCGGTAAAACACAGTTTAAATAGGTTGGAATGTTCCAGGCACTAAACCCAATTCTATGTCGAGAAGAAAGTGTGAATTGATTAGGGTTTAAAGGGAGCACCTGTGCCACGACTGAATTGACTAGGGTTTAAAAATTAAAATAAAGAAACCAAACATTTTAAGAGTTCAATTGATTTGGTTTGCAAAATAATGTTGTTACCTGTTAAACAAGAGTCCTCATCCCTCTCTCAGATCTTGAAAACTTCCCACCATGTCCACGTCTTCTTCATCTCTCCCTAGTCCTAAGGTCATCTCCAACTGACACGATCAAAGGGCCATAGGCAAAAAAAAAAAGCCGGTTTTGACATGAAAACCGGCTCCAAATGATGGCTAGGCCAAAGGGCTCGTGAACCCCACCCGACCAAAAATTGGAGAATCGGCTAGCGGGCTGGCCAAGAGCAGCCAGCCAGCTAGCCCTATAGCCCAGCCTAAACACATGCTACCTAATGTCAGGTTACTGTTGGATTTGACTTTGTTTTGTTTTTAAGACGAAAATTTTATTTTCTCCCTATAAATACCTAAGTCATTTCTCACATCATTTTCACCATTCTATATTGTCTTGCCTCATTTAATTTCAATTCTTCACCAATTTTTCACATCATTTTCATTATATAAAGATAAGAAATCCGGAGGCTTATTAATTTAGCGACAAATGACACTCAAATATGTCTGAAAACCTTATTTTAATATGGTAGTTTAATTAAAATAATAAATTATTGAGGGGGCTATAAGTTAGAGATGGTTTTTTGTCAAACGGGTTATGTTTTGGCCTATGACCCTTTAGCCTCCTCGGTTGGAGATGGTATAAAATATGATATGACACTGTTCATTTAAAAAAAAAATTTCTTGCAGGGCTATGGGGCTAAACATGGCCCTTTGGCCCCTTTTCAGCTGGAGATAGCCTAACGTTGCTCAATTCCTCAAGCTTTCCAACTCCAACTACCTCATTTGGCTTCGTCAAAATCCTATATTACCAGTAGCTACTAATATCAATCAGGCTCCACGATTGAACTTGTCACTCGATGAACCTACAACACATTTAAGAGCCCGTTTGATAACTATTTTATTTTTTTTATTTTTGACTCTTCCTATTTCTTCTATATCTCTCCCACCAACCTTCTTCACCCCTCCTTTCCCACATATAGTTCCTCTCATCTCAAGCATAAAAAATGAAAACCAAACAAAATGATTATCAAACCCGCCCTAAATATCTTCCCATGTCTAATTACATGATCATGGAATAATTGGAACGGGATGCTGCAAGGTTAGCAGAAGCATGTATCAAGTACAGAAGACTACGAAGCAATCGCCAGTGTATTCTACCTTCACAAATATGTCTTTAATCACCGGAGTATGGGTTCTTCACAATCTTCCAAGACCTAATCGTAAATATTTATTTTTCTAAACCCCACCGCTGTAGAATTGTAAGGAAGAAGCCATCTCTCTGTCTCAGGGTTTCATCAAACACCTTCTCCACCAAATCAACTAATACACGGCCCACAAAAACATGGGTTTCATAAATGAATAGTTTTTTAGAACCCATTTACCAACGGGCCCATATTTGGTGCACCACTGGATTGAGGCCGATCCAATTGGAACAATTGCAATCCAACCAGTTTTTTTATAAAGAAAGTTCACGTTTCACCATTAAATCAATTAATAGTATGGTGAATAGTCAAACTTATTTATAAGTCCATACAAATTTCTTGTTCCCTTCAATGTATGATTTATTCTCAACATGTCCCCTCACATATGGAGAATTTTCAGGGTTTAGGGTTTAGGGTTTTATAAGTCCATACAAATTTCATGTTCCCTTCAATGTAGGATTCATTTTCAACATGTCCCCTCACATATGGAGAATTTTCAAGCCTATCACGTGGACAAATGGGGTGACGTGGAGCACGTGGGGGCATTGGTCTTCACACGTGAGTCAATCTGCTCTGATCCTATAAAAAAAGTTAAGGTTTCACCATAAAATTAATTGGTAATATGCGAAGTGGCCAACTTATTTATAAATCCATGCAAGATTCCGTCTCCCATCAATATAAGATTCATCCTCAACATTTCCTTCCCAATTTTATTGTAACTTGGTACTTTTTTTCCTAATCATTACTATTATTAGGAGAACTCTCACTATCAAATTTATCTTTCTAATTTGTCCCACTCCCACTTATATATATTTATTTTTTTCAAATAAATTCCTTCATTCTCCAAGTTCGGGTTCTTTTACAGTTTAACTTCTACGCATAAATAAAATGTGACATTTTTCTAACTATTAGTTTATAAATAAATTATCAATGTACTTCCTTTAATAAAGTGAAACTTACATTACACTGATTGTATAAAAACTTGTGCTTGTAGCACATACTTGCGGGGCTATATAGTTACTAACAATCAACGTTATGCCATAATCTCTAACTTGAAGGAAAACTTCAATAAGGGCCACGATCAAGGAAGAAAATATCGGTAATATCGGAAATATCGGTAGTCCGAAAATACGGAAATATCGATGGAAATATCGGGATAATATCGATATCGATCAAAATTACATGGAAACCACGGAAATTGTAAGAAAAACTTGGAAATTTTTATTGAAACTTTGCAGGATGTTTATTTAGTCAATTATCTATTAATTTATCACAAAAAATTGGAAGGAAATACATTGCATGATGGATTTAACATTATCAAGTTGATTATATAGCAAGCTGACAAACATTGTGAGTGTAGAAAATATGTAGTAATTAATGACAAAAGTTATTTGGATCATTGGATCAGAGAGCTAGAGACAGGTTTTGAATTATTTGGATCATTGGATGCTTTTTTTCTTTCTCACACGCCACCACACACACAGATAGTCAAAGAGTGAGTCATACTCACACTCCACCACACACGCACTTCGAGACCCCCCACACCACACCACATACGCACACAGAGACTGAGCTCAGTCTCTCTCTCGATCCTTCCTTCTATCTCTTCTCTCTTCTGAGTCTTCTCCCTTCCTTCTCTATTCTCAGTCTTCTCCCTTCCCCCTTCTCCAGTTCTTCCACACACACACATAGACATCATCTCTCGAATCTCGATCCATCTCTCGATCCTCCTCGTCCGCGTCTCCCTCTGCTCCTCCCATCTCACCCGCCCTAAACCCAGCCGTCGACACCACTCCATAACCGCCTTGTAAACCACCTTGTTCCATGGAGAAGCCGTGTCGTTAGTCCCAGTCGTCGAGTCGTAACTGTCGCGTCATCGCAAATCAATGGTTGTGGAGAAACTGAGCGGAGGCAGCGGACACCGGACGATGGACTGGAACTCATCGTAGTCGTCGGTGAGGAGGACGACGTTGTCCCAGCTGTCTTGGATTCGTGAGGAAGACGACGTTCCCAGGCTCCTACTTCTCTTCTTCTCGGCATGTAATTTCATTTTTTGTACAGAATTCGAATTTTCTACATGTAATTTCATTTTTTGTACTGAATTCGAATTTAGGGATTTAGGAATTAGGGATTCATTTAATTTTCTTTGAATTCGATTTTGGGGATTTAGGGATTCAGTTAATTTGCTTTGAATTCGAATTTGGGGATTTAGGGATTCGGTTAATTTGCTCCGGCGTTCTTCTCCGATTAGCACAGTGCTAAAATATCCCGATAGTTTCGAAAATATCGTGATATTATCGATAATATCGCGATATTTTGACGAAAACCATTTGGATAGTTAAAAAAATATCGGACCCCAAAAAAAACGATAATATCGGCGAAATATCGCCGATATTATCGATTTTTTCTTCCTTGGCCACGATCATGTTGTCTTTAGCTCACTTCTTAAAAAAACAACGTGACTCTCTATACTTTTGTCTCACTCAACTCCATAATACAACACGCTTAATTTGAAATCTACCCTAGTAGTATTAAAACTTATATTCTCCGATACGATGTCTTAAAAAGGTCAACTCTTTGGTTTTTTTTTTTTAATCTTTTTTTTTTATGTTCTTCCTTCGAGTCCACCCCTTAAATCATAAACACAATTGGGCAAAATGTGAACCAAAAGTCCAAATCCAAAAATCTAATACCACTTTATTGTCTTGGGATTGGCTTTTACTTAAACCCATCGGAAGGACGGTCGCCTAACATGCCCTAGTATGTGCATTTGGATAACTCCCCATAATTTGGGGACTACATACTTCAAGTCCTCATCGCCGCCGTTGCTTCAGCATATGTAGTCGTGTACCGGCAACTTACGAGCGGTTAGGATTTCCTGACAGCCTGTTCCTCCTACCCTTTACCCGCCATTTCATGCTCGTGGGAAACAAGACCCCCCCCAACCAATCAAGTGGATGAATGTTGTTATTGTATATCATGTGATGATGTGAGCTTCCTGTATAAATTTCGTACCATTGTAGTAGGAGTTAGGTGCAACGGGTTTGTTGTCACTTATTTATTGTGACGTTCTAAACCGTTAATGCCTTAAATTAATATCTTGAAACGCAACGGTAAATATAAATTAGTTTGCATGAAAGTCTGTAGTTTGGACCATAACTGCGAGGACGTGAGTTTGAGAGTTGCAAAACATCAAACAATAGTTACAATACCATAGCGGAGCTAGTCATGGGTTTCCCATTTTATCCTTTAACCAGCCTTCTTGCACACGTTGCCGCGCATGCCAAAAACTTTTTTTTTTTTTTTTATTGCGGGCGCTACGCACCCCTTAAGTTGTTTTCATGTGTTTACAAATAGAGAACATAATATTTACTAAACAACTTATTCTATGATGGTTGGATACATTAATGGCAACGTTACATAATAAGTCATATAGGGAGGAGTTTTACGCTGGCCAGAGGTTAAAACGGAAGAGTGGAGTTTGTTTCAAGCTGCAACGTGCAGTTGTAGACTTGTAGTGGTGCTTGCATGGTGAGCTGCTATATTTCTGAGTCCTTTACTCCTTCCAAGCCCAGACGAAAGTGGAATAAAAAAAAAAAAAAAATAACAATATTAAATTCTAATAAGATATTAGAATTTACCGAATAATGTTATGTTGATGGAAGCTCTTAAATTAAATGCCGAATGCCCTCTTCATCGAAATTGTTTTCATCCTCACAGTATATGAAGTCAGAACGGCAAGAAAACGACTTGTCCATATATTAACCACCAATTTGGAGATGCTAAAAGAATGAAAATTTGATGTTAAAAACATGAATTAGAAGAAAAATGGGAATAAAAACATAAATCGACACTAATATCCACCCTCCAAACCTTTATCTCTACAAATCAGACAACCCTAATTTCATCGAAAATCTCCAAGTCTCGGATTCTGCAGTCGGTAGTTGGGACCTTATCGGATACATTTTTTGATTATCGCTTACTCCAATGGATAATGGAATTACAGACACCAGGTTATAACTTATAGTTCCCCTCGATGTCATCATAGTTCTTTAACCTTAATTTAGTTTTGAGTGAAAATATTACCAGAAAAAATTAAAAAAAAAATTACATCAAAATTAACCATTTCATCTGGTAAAGTCTTCAGCTTCGCAACAAAACCCTACAAACACAAAAATTAACCCACAAAAAATTATAACCGCGATTCACACAAAGAGAGGGGTGGGTGTATGGACGTAAGGCTGGTTCTTATAAATACCCATTTATTTCTTTATTTGTCGATGTCTTTTCCAATAATTTTTTTTAGATAAATTATATAAAACTACCTCAACTTTGGATCGAACCACAATCTCATACCTCATGTTTTAAATATTGCAATATCATACCTCAACTTATGAATTCGTTAAAATATCACACATTCGTTAAATTTTCTGTCAATTTGACTGTTAAATGATGATATGGCAGGATCAGGGCCCACTCTTTTGCCAACTGAAATAAAAAAACTACAGGCCATCTCAAATATGGATTTTTTGGCAACCCATCTTTATCCCAAATATGGATTTTGTGGCAACCCATCTCTTGTTCCTCCATTCCAGAAACAAAAACAAATTGGTTGTTGGGTTCTTGAACGCACCAAGCTTCGACAAACTTCGCCCCCTTACCCTCCGCCTCTCTTTGCACCACGCTCAGCTTCTCCCTATAATCTCTATAGCTTCTCCTTATAATCTCTATGGAAAGAGGAAGTGTTAACCCCATGCCGTCTAATCTCTTCTCTCTCTGTTTGGCTTCAATTTCCAGAAAATCCAGTCCTTAAAAATTAGAGGGAAGTGAAATCGAAACCCCAGAAAAAGCAAGAAAACCACTAGGACTTCGAGATTGGAAAACCCCAGAAAACCCAAGAAATGCAGAGGGATTTAGAGAGGTAAAGTTGAATTTCTCCTCAATCGAAATTGAAAATTTTCAAATTCGAAATGACTGATAAGTTTTTGGGACAAAAATTGGGTTTTTAAAGTTGGGTCATCGTCATCCGGGCGAAAACTCCGTCGCTGCCTCGTATTTCCCTACATAAATGGTCTTCGCGGTCTCCACGAGCGACTGCTTGGAACACGTGGAGGTAGCAGGAGATTCCCCGGAGGACGACGAAGACGACGAAGAAAGGGACTTCTGGCTTTGACTAGGAGCCGCCGAAGAAACAGATTTGGAAGGTTGGAGAGAGAAGAAGATGAGAGAGAGGGAAGAAGAAGGAGAAGGAACTCTCGCTGCGGGGTGGATCTGTGTTCTTGCCGAAGCAATACCGAAGGTAGAGAAGCCGGCCTGCGAGACGGGAATGGAAATGAGGGCAATAATTGAGGGAAATATGTTTTTCAAAAATAACGAGGGCAATAATTGAACGGCAATAATAGAGAATTCGAAAACCGAGTCTTTTTAATTAATAAAATATATTTTTTCAAAATAACTAATTAATTTTAAATTTTAAATAAAAAAATTTAATTTATTAATACTTAATTAATTTTTTTATTTCAGTTGGCAAAAAAGAGTGGGCCCCGCCTGCCACATCATCATTTAACAGCTAAATTAATAACAATTTTAACGGAGGTCTGATATTGGAACGAATTTATAAGTTGATGTATGACATTGCAATGTTTAAAACATAAGGTATGAGATTGTAATTCAACTTATAGTTGAGGTAGTTTTGTGTAATATACCACTTTTTTATCTATGTTTTATGATAAAATTATCCGTGCGAATTTTTTCCTATTATTTTCATTAAGGTTTGAATTTTCTTTTTGTTTTAGAGACTTTTATGTCCAATTATTTTTGGTGAAGTCTTGAGACACCAAAATATTTCTGGCTTTCTAATATTAGAGAAGAGATTAGAGATTAAAGTATAGAAATAAAATATTATACTTTTTTAAACTATAAAAGCATCCGTAATTCGAATGTGAAAATTCAAATACGAAATTGCCATACAAATGTGACAATTCAAAGAATTCCTGAATTGGAAAATAAGAAACTTTGCAAATGTATTTTAGAACTAAAATTCAATTCTTTTCACGGTATAAATATGTAGAGATTGACAACCTGGATAATAAGAGGAAAAAAGAAACTCCATAATTATGAAAAGAAATACTTAGGAGACTCTCTCCAAAGTTGAAGTTCAACTTTGTGTCACTTCATATTTTTTGTACAATATTTTATAATATTAACATGAAAATTATCGTTAAATTTTGAGATAACAACTCTCTCAATAATTGACCTTAGCATTTCTTCAAGCCAGAAATATCTAAGACTAGCTAGACAGTGAAGGACGCTATGTGACTATGTCTTCTTACGAGGAACAGGAGACTGACACTAACCGGGATGACATACACTCAATTACTCTCATCTAATCTCTTCACCTTTTTGTGTAGCGAGGCTGAGCCAGGTCACCATCAAAGGCAACATCAGCATAAGCAGACTCGCACATCTGAGGAGGTTTAAGAAGTGGAGAAGGATTGTCTGCCCTCATCATCCCATGCCCTTCTTATCTCCTCTTATTTTTTGTGATCACGGTTAAGTCATATCAACATTTTATATTGATTTTTTATAGAAATAATAAGATAAAAAATAATGAAAATACAAAATGTTAACGTAACTTAATCGTGATCACAAAAATAAGAAATGATGGGGATGTCTGACAATCCATCTCCTTAAGAAGTCGACTACCGCTTATCCTTGAGGCTGCCTACTTTTCCTTCTTTTGTGTGGCCTAGCTTTGATATCTTTTTTTTCTTTTTTTTTTTTTTTCTTTTTTTTGGAAATTAGCTTTGATATCTTTAGATCGAAGGAACCTCTCAAAACTTAGATATTTTACCATGCATTGTGGGGGGTCCTTATCCAGAACAAAGTTAAAAAACATGTCGGCACGCTCAAATGACACGATGCACCAGAAGCACATTGGAAACTAACACGTGTCATGATCACCCATTTATGGAAATGCATAATCCATTTTTCTTTATTTAGAAACTAAAATAATAAAATTGTCTATGTCATGTGTACCCAATGGTTAGCCTCCACGTGGCTCCTTCAGAAGCAGAAGTTGCAGCTCTATATAACCACCCTCTACCCTTTGCAGTTTCTGTCAAAGCAGTCGGATCCTTCTTCTTGTATAACCACTCTCCACCCTTTGTAGTTTTCTTTCTCTGATCAAACTTGATAGGTATGGGTGCAGCAACCTGCATCGACATCATCCTCGCCATACTCTTGCCACCTCTTGGTGTCTTCCTCAGGTTTGGCTGTCATGTAAGTTTTTCTCTTTCGCGTCCGTTATTTTATAGATGTTGTATGTCATACAAACACATATTACATACTAAAATTGCTTGACTGTGGATAGCCCATCACACAAACACTTCTCACATGCTAACACTGCTTGAATCATCATAGTAGTGGACTTCATAGATGTAATGTTCATCGATGCCCTAATTTGTGTATGGTCTGCGTTTATGTGTCTTGAAACAAAATTTTCAGGCAGTTATTTTTATGAGGAATTTTGATGTTTATATGTGGTGGTTTTGATGATTTGCAGTCGGAGTTTTGGATCTGTTTGCTGCTGACTGTGCTTGGTTACATCCCTGGTATTCTATATGCCCTCTATATCATCACCAAGTGATCCTTTCAATTTGTGTAATGTAAGCACCAACTTCTCCATCAATCAATATTTCTTGTTTTAATTTTATTTATTTATTATTATTATTGTTATAGTTAAGGTGTGATATTCATTGATGATCGAATGAATACGTAAAAAGAGGGTAAAGTGCTTTAAAATGGGGCCTTGAAATTTTTGTTTTTTTATCGGGCTTGTTTTGATTTGGATATTTCATTCAACCGAATATCTTAATCTTTTGAGAAAATTAGAGCAGATTTTGGCTCAATTAGAGCTTTGTTCTTTGAAGTAAAAATCTGCAAGTTTAGGTACTGAATTTCTTATAATGTGGAGCTATGGTTTTTTTCTCTAACTCTGTTAGAACTTCTATCCAAAATAAAAAGTTTAAAGACGCAAAAAATGTGCGGAGGTTCTAACGGATTTAGCCAATATGACCGTTGCTTCATATTATTACAAATTCAGATTTTAACACTAACGAATTTTTAGTTTATGGATCAAAGCTCTAATTAAGTTAAAATTATGAGACTATTGCTCTAATCATCTCTAATATTTTTAAAGGAATAAAACTTCCTCATTAAGCAAATAGGCCTTTCCTTGGTTTATCAACCCTACTATGATTTAGTTCGACAGAGAAAATGACCTGCACTAATTTATATACTGCCATCCACCAATAATTACGTGGTATATCTATGGTTTAACAAAGAAGGATTAGTGACTCGTATTACATTCTGATCCTTTTAATGTTTTTTATTGGACAGGTAGGTAAAGGATATGTGTGAAGGGCAGCTATGTCTTTTTATTATGTATCAAGGGTTTGTTTTCAACCGTTTGATGGATTGGTCTTAAATCTGGTGTAGCCAAATGGATGGTTGATCTCATTCATGTAGCTTGTATTTTGTGCAAATGTTCATTGTTTTTTCCTTTCATTTTGATTTGAATAAAAGACTCAGATTTGACTATTCACAGCACTTACTCAACGCATTTGTTCTAAGTAAATAAAAAAAATTTGTCAAAAAAAAATATTTATATAAAAAATTAAATAAAAAATATTTTTGCCAAAAAAATTAAAAAAAGAACTTTGCGTGACACAGTTTCTGTCGTCGCGCAAAGTCCTTTTGAGAACGCAGGTGCTGTCATCGTGCAAAGGCCTTGTGTGCAACGTATGTTATCCCTTCGTTGCGCAAACCTTGTTTTCACCGACTTTGCGCGACGAAGGTACCTGTGTCGTACAAACTGTTTTTTGTACTAGTAACGTCATCCCTCACATCGTCCGCCTAATCCTCGCCATCCCATCCCTCGAGCGACGGTGTCGACTACGTCCTACGAGTGGGTGGTCTTGAGGTTTTCTCGGCGGAGGGCGATGGTCTTGTCGTGGGACTAGCAGGGAGGAAGGTGGGGTTGGGTTTGGATGGGCTTACCGGGATTGGGTTAGCTTGGGTTGTTGGGTTTGTGGTGGAGGAGGAGGAGGAGGCTACAAGAGAGAGGGAGGGTTGAAGAGAGGAAGACTACGGAGAGAAAGGGTAGATAGTGAAATTAATGAAAAAAAGAAGGGGTATTGTTGTCCAAAAAGTTATAATTTTGTGTTCTATGAGCTAGAATAAGTCGTTCCAGGGGGAGGGTGGTACAAAAAAATGACTAAAAGCCTTTCCATGGGACCGTGCGTCCCAGACAAATTGGCGCACGTAGGATGAGTGCATCCCATCCTACTGCGTTCCGTCCCATCTCACGTACCAAACAGCACCTTAATGCCCTAAATTAATGTCTTGAAACACATCGGTAACTATAAACTCGTTTTTGTGAAAGTCTCTAGTTTGGATCATAACGGGCGATGACATGAGTTTGAGAGTTGCAAAATATCAAACAATAGTTACAATACCATAGCAGAGCTTGTCATGGGTTTCTCATTTTATCCTTTTATAAAATACTATACTTTTCCAAACTATAAACGCATCCGTAATTCGAATGTGAAAATTCAAAGAATTCTTTAATTAAAAAAATTAAGAAACTTTGCAATGACATAATTATTCGGAACAATCTTGCTGTTGCAAAGGTATTTCAGAACTAAATTTCAATTCTTTCAACGGTATAAATACGTAGAGATTGACAACTTGGATAATAAGAGGAGAAGAGAATTGCATAATTATGAATAGAAATGCTTAGGAGACTCTCTCAAAGATTGAGACTTTCCATAGACTTTGTGACAGCTCATGTTTTTTTAACATAATATTTTTAATGTTAACATGAAAATTAACGTTAAATTATGAAATGATATAAAATTAAAAAAAAATCCCACTTTCAATAGTTTTCCATTGCATTTCTCTAAAAGTCAGAACTATCTATCTTTAGATTGAAGGAACCTCTCAAAAAGATAGTTTACCATGCATCGTGGAGGGTCCTTATCAAGAACAAAGTTAAAAAACATGTCGGCACGCTCAAATTACGCAAGGCACAAGAAGCACATTGGAAACTAACAAGTGTCACGATCAGTGGCGAAGCTACGTGGGCGAGGAGTGGCGGCCGCCCCTCCCCTCGCTGGAAATCAAGCCCAGGAGCGGTGGTTCTGCCCCTCCAGTCTTGTCGGAAGTGATGAAATTTCGTGTGGTTTTTCAGGCTTTTTGGGTTTCCCTGCTCTATGGCAGCACAGGTTGATCGTGAGCTCTCTTTTTTCCAAAAAAAAAAAAACCTAGGCCAAAGAAATGAGGAATGAAGATCTGCAATTTGCAGCTTCTAGAAATGGAGAGGTTCTGACGAAAAAGAAGAGAAAGGAAGAAGAGAGAGTCCCATCCCACCCCACGTACCCTTTCAGAATTACAATTTGTTTTTTTTAACTATTGGCCAATCAATTTGCGCCACCTAACTTACTATTACTGATTTATATTGGAATTTGTTTTGTTTTTTAATTATTATCCAATTAATTTGATCACTCTTCCAATATTTTTTAAACCACTTCTTTGACACTGTTATTTATCTTAAAATTCACTATAAATTTATACAAGCTTCAAAAAATAATTTGTAAAATACTATGAACTCGTAATTATTTGTTTTTTTTTTCTCTCTTACCATCAAATTCAACAAAGTAATAAAGAAAATTTGTCAATATTTTTATATTATATGTTTTATAATCAATGTTTTTCGGATATTATATGGTATATAATAAATAGACAATTATTTATACTGTATATAATAAATTTATTCAAATTTGCCTAGGTCCTTGCCTAAGTGTAAAGTCATGTCCATCGGCCGACTAGAGCTTAGCATCTTTTAAAACTTTGCTAATTATATAGTTAAGTAATAGGACGATACAACAAGAAATGGTGCTAAATCATCCTTCAAATAATATTGTTTTTCAAACCCTCCTTCAACTATTTTGAGTAGTCCAAGTCCTCTTTTGAATATTTCGGTTTAGTGCAAATTCTCCTATAAATATTACAGGTAGTTCAAATAATCTTCTTGGAAATCCTGGACTTAGACCTTGAATGAATGTTCACATTTTTTCGGGACTCTAAACTTTTTAAATTTCGCCCCTCTCCACAAGAATTTCTGGTTTCGCCACTGGTCACAATCACCCAATTATGGGGCCACATGTCAACTGTCTCCAAACGTATATCTCATTTGTGTCTCCTCTCTATCTTTTTTACATGTGTACAACTCCTTAACTTAAAATTAACACTGTTAACTTTTATCAAATTAAAAAAAAAAACAATAAAAAGAGAAAACAAAGGACCTAGCAGAAGTCGAAGTCCACGCAAGATAACTCCGCGCAGCCGTCACCGGCGGTAAACCCACTCGGGCCACTCCTGCTCATTGCCGCCAAAGCCTCCCCTCGAATCCTCCCTCTCTCTCTCTCTCTTGCTCCAGGATTCAGATATCCATCTTCCCCATTCAATATCCACAACCAAATCAAACTTCTGTAAGCATATTTTTCTAGGTTCGAACTATTGATAATTTTTCATAAGAATAATATCTCAGATTGGGGAAGAATCTGGGTTTTGTTGAAAATCCCAATAGAATATCTTCTGTGAAAATTTTAACAAATCTTGAAAATAATTAAAGAAATTGGGGATGGTAGGCTATGATGGTTATATATGAAAGTGAACCCACCGAGTGGGGAAAGGAAACCCCAAAAATAAAAATAATAATCAGTGGAGTGGGTTCACCGGAGAGAGAAAGAGTAAAAGAGTCTTTGCCGGAAGTGAGGGGGAGCGTCGCCGACGACGATGGGGTGGTGTGGTTCTGAGGGTGCGTTTGGTACGCGGGACGGGACGGGACGGAACGGGACGAGGCGTTCCGTTCCACGTTTGGTACGCCTAAAACGAGTGGAACGCGCTGTTTCACGGGATAAGTTTTGGATGATTTTTCGTTCCACCTCCCCCTTGGAACGAACTCGTTCCACATCCGTGGAACACAAAATTATAACCTTTCAGTCTCCTTCTTCTTCCTCCTCACTTCCATCCGAGGGCATGGGGAGCTGTCCCGTACCGTCCCGTCCTGTCCCGTCCCGTCCCGTCCCGTCTCGTCCTGTCCCGTTCCGTCTCGTCCCGTCCCGTTCCGTCCCGTCCCGTCTGCGTACCAAACGCACCCTGAGTGACCATCGGGCTAAGTTCGGCTGCTGTTGGCTTTGGACAAGGATTGTCTGCCCTCAAACTTCCGTGACCTCTGTGGCCTCCTGTTTTATGTGATCACGATTAAGCCACGTTAACATTTTATATAATTTTTTTATAAAGATAATAAGATAAAAATAAATAGTAATATAAAATGTTGACATAGCTTAACCTTGACCACACAAATAGAAGGACACGGAAAGGCACGAAAAGTGAGAGGAGTAGATAATCCTTGTCCTTTTGGTTTTCTTTAATTATCAGTTTTTATTTTTTATTTTTAATTCTTCTTTTTAAAGGTTAACACTGTTAAGTTTAGGGTTAAGTTTATGACACATGTCAAAAATTAAAAAATGAGACACATAAGAGACACTAAATATGGAGACAGCACAACTGTGGCCCATTTATGGAAGGCTGTGGGTTTGCTGTCCCGGAATCCATGTCTCGTTGGTGTCTCTTTGTTTAGTTTGATGACACGTGTTTTACAATTTAACTCCACAAAACACTGTTACTTTTTATAAAATAAATTATAAAAAAATCAAAGAAATAAGGAAACTCCCGAGACCCACCCCCAAACTCCAGATACCCAGAAATTTTGCCGTTAAACTTTTCACTGGTGAGGTGCATCTCTCTCTGCTGAGAATTTTTCTGTTGGACGGTGATTTAGAAGTCACCGTACCGTTTCTCTCCCAGGTGCATCTCTCTCTTGATTTGATCAGATCTGGAAAAAAAGCAAACTAAAAAATAAGAGCACCGGCCGTTTAGTTCCCAATTGCAGAAACACGTGGGCTCCGGCCACCGATCTCGCGGGTCTCTTTATTCACCAACCCATTACCCATCGTCATCATCTTCTTCTTCAGCTTGATTTTTGAATTTTTCTACTTTGCTTTTTGCTGGGTTTGTCGTGCTGGGTTTGCGATGGCGAGGCGGAGAAGCCGAATGGCTCTCTCCATGCCTAGGTTTTTAATTTTTATTTATTTATTAATTAGTTTAAAACTTAACAGTGTTAGATGTTGGCGTCAAGTAAGGGACACGTGTCAAAAAAATAAGAACGAGACACAAATGAGACACAGAGTCCGGGACAGCAGATCTGGAGCCTTTATGGAAAGGCATAATCCGTTTTTCTAATAAAATTGTATACGTGTACCCAGTGGTTAGCCTCCACGTGGCTTCTTCAGCAGCAGAGGTTGCAGCTCTATATAACCACCCTCTACCCTTTGCAGTTTCTGTCAAAGCAGTCGGATACTTCTTGTTGTTTAACCACTCTCAACCCTTTGTTGTTTTCTTTCTCTGATCAAACTTGATAAGTATGGGTACAGCAACCTGCATCGACATCATCATCGCCATCCTCTTGCCACCTCTTGGTGTCTTCCTCAGGTTTGGCTGCCATGTAAGTTTTTCTCTTTCGCGTCCTTTATTTTATAGATGTTGTCTGTCATACAAACACGTATTACATACTAAAATTGCTTGACTGTGGAAAGTCCATCATACAAACACGTCTCACATACTAACACTGCTTGTATCATCATTGTAGTGGAATTCATGGATGTAACGTTCATCGTTTCCCTAATTTGTGTATGGTCTGTGTTTTTGTGTCTTGAAACAGAATTTTCATGCAGTTATTTTTATGAGGAATTTTGATGTTTATATGTGGTGGTTTTGATGATTTGCAGTCGGAATTTTGGATCTGTTTGGTGCTGACTCTGTTTGGTTACCTCCCTGGTATTATATATGCCATCTATGCCATCACCAAGTGATCCTTTCAATTTGTGTAAGCACCAACTTCTCTAAATCAATATTTCTTGTTTTAAATATTTTTTTTTAGTTTAAGTGTGATATTCATTGATGATCGAAGGAATACGTAAAAAGAGGATAAAGTAATGGGGCCTTGATATTTGTTTTATCGAGCTTGTTTTGATTTGGATATTTCATTAGACCGAATATCTTAATCTTTTGAGAAAATTAGAGCGGTGATTTATGAATTTTAGCTCAATTAGAGCTTTGGTCTCTGAAGTAAAAATTTGCAAGTTTTGGTCCCTAAACTTCTTATAACGTGGAGTAATGGTCTTTTTCTCTAACTCTATTAGAACTTCTATCCAAAATAGAAGGTTTAAAGATGCAAAAAAAAATGTGTGGAGGTTTTAACGGATTTATGACCATTTCTCCATATTATTACAAATTCAGATCTTAACACTCACGAATTCTTAGTTTAGGGTCCAAAGTTCCAATTAAGCTAAAATTAGAAGACTATTGCTCTATAATTATCTCTAATATTTTTTAAAGGAATAAAACTTCCTCATTAAGCAAATATGCCTTTCTTTGGTTTATCTATCAAGCCTACTATGATTTGGGTCTACTTGAAAATGACCTGCACTAATTTATGTATTGTCATCCACCAATAATTTTTTTTTTTTTTTTTTTTTGGAACAGTCATCCTCCAATAATTATGTGGTATATATGCTTTAACAAAGAAGGATTGTGACTCGTACTACATTCTGATCCTTTTAATGTTTTTTATTGGACAGGTAGGTAAAGGATGTGTGTGAAGGGCATCTACGTCTTTTTGTTTATGTATCAAGGGTTTGTTTTCAACCGTTTGATGGATTGGTCTTATCCGGTGTAGCCAAATGGTGGTTGATCTCATTCATGTAGCGTGTATTTAGTGCAATTGTTCCTTGTTTTTTACTCTCATTTTGATTTGAATAAAATGACTCAGATTTGTCCCAGCACTTACTCAACGCTTTTGTTCAAAGTAAATTGCAAGCATCATCGACCACCTCGAGGTGGGTTAGTGATTGAGTACGAATTTTAGATCTGTATTCTACACGACACGTTATAAGTGTTTTGGCACGTGTAAATTATACATGGTGGTCAAGGAAAAGACTGAAATACCTCTGTAATTCTTCTCGGCTTCCGAAATGGTCGATTGTGGGTGCGAAGACATTGACTGGTCCCTTTCCTTAAGCATGAAATTTTTTGCAGGCATCATCAAATTTTTTTGGCAAACAGCATCATCAAATTTGTTGTAAACCATAAGCATTACAAAGCCAATGCTTGTTGTAAACTATGACCTCAAAAGGTTCCCTTCAATAGGACTGATCACATTCTTCCTACCGAGTACGAAACAGCACAATTTGGCTTCAGCTTTTAATCAAGGAAAATGATTTTGTTTTTCCCTTTTCTCGATTTTTCAGAATCGAATAAATTAAAAAAATATTAAACAATAAAAACAAAGAGAAGAGCTTCGAAAGAAAGATGAAGAGTGTAAACATCTCAACCCTTAGTCGACCACCATTTCCGAAATCTTATTGAGATATTTTGCATCTTGATTTTGGTACTTAATACCTCATTCTAATTGTAAACACACAATATCAAATTGTCAATTCCCAAATTTCATAAGAATATTGTCCAACTAGCCAGTCACAAAAAGTGAAGAATAATATTGTCCAACTAATCACAAAAAATGAAGAATAATATTGTCCAATTAAGGAATAAACAATCTAATAAGATCTTCTCAATGTCCCAAAGGGCAACCCTACTCTTTTTCTTTGTGATGCTTTCCTTTAATTAAAAAACAATTGGACAACTAATCAAATGTGACAATAGTATTTTCTCTTTTTTTATGAGAAGAGAATAATAATGTTCTAACTTCATACTTAAGCAAACAAAATATCACATCGTTTTAATCAATTTGATCAACTAGTCTAATCAACGTGATCAACTAGTCTAATCAACGTCTGTTTCATTTTTGTTTTCAAACTGAGGCAGGTTTCTACTTCGAGCCCATTACTCCATTAATAAGCTCCCACGTGTCCCATGTGAGAAGAAGAAGGTCTAATCTTCTCCACGAAGATTATAGATTGGACTTTAGGTTATAAAATGCAGATAACGGTTTCATCACGTGCATAGTGTAGGCGATTCAGATAAGACCCCATTGGTCGCTACATACTTGAAGCCTCCATCACCGCCGTAGTTCCGGCGTGCCGCGGCAACCTACGAGCCGTTAGATTTTCCTGACAGCCTGGAGGCTGGTCGATACTCGAGTTCATCCCAATGCTCGTGGGTGGCAAACATTGCAACATTTAATGTGTTGTAATGATAAAAGAAACGAAAGAAATGATCTTTTAAGTAAGGAAAAGTAAAAATGGTGTAGAGATGCATGATCACGTTATTTTGTTATAGAACGTCTCTTATAAAAGCATGAGAAAATAATTAGTGTCATGTAAAAAATTAAACTCAAGTTATTGGATGCTCGTGCAACATATTAAATTAGACTAGAAACAAATTAGAATTATGCAACAATTCCTAATTAGTCATCCCCTACCGAATAGTTTAAATTTAGGTGTGAGAACCGCACTAGCCACGTTTTCATGAATCTGACTTTCTACATCAAAACTTAGCTGTATGATTCTTGCTTCTTTATTCGGATATGGATTCTGCAGCATGCCATACCACGCTGTATGATTCCGATAGAACACCCAAAGGCCCCAACCCAAAAGTAAGATCTACTCGTCCTCCACATAAAGAGACTTTCACTAGCGGAAACACGGTCCAAAGAATCAAGTATTATAACATAAGTAATTAAATACTTACAAAAATTTCAATCACGTGTATTATAATAATTAGTGTACTGTACTGTGTTCTTAACACATTGAAAAATCATCCACAGACTTCACGGGGTTAAGGAACCGCGTAGTACATTGTATTGCTCTGTCTCCACCTATGGCATGCCCTCTCCACGTGTCCCGTCAACACGCAGAGGAGCTGTATATATAAACCACTCACCGTTTCTGTGACACCACCACACACATATCCACCTGTTGCCCTACTTCCTCTTCTTCTAAAACTCTCTCGGCTTTCCGGCAAAAAAATTCTCAGCAAGTATGCCGAGCGAAGGAACCCTAAACTTCGTTGACATCCTCATCGCCATCCTCTTGCCTCCTCTTGGTGTCTTCCTCAAGTTTGGCTGCCATGTTAGTACTCTTTCTTCCGAGTCGTTTAGTTTATAGAGATTATACGTCATACGAACGCACATGGTACCACTGTTTGAATCGTTAGACCAGTAGAATTTTGCGGATGTGATGGTCCAGACAGTGTTCGTATAGCGTATTTTCTCTAATTAATCTGTAAATATAATATAATTGTGATGTATGTGTTTTCATGGGTCTAATATATGGTGGATTTGATGTTTTTTCAGGTGGAATTCTGGATCTGTTTGTTGCTGACCATCTTTGGTTACATCCCAGGGATTATCTACGCGATCTATGTCATCACCAAGTAATACCTCAAATAATT
Organism: Malus fusca; assembly: GCA_035220775.1. Classification (NCBI taxonomy): domain Eukaryota; kingdom Viridiplantae; phylum Streptophyta; class Magnoliopsida; order Rosales; family Rosaceae; genus Malus; species Malus fusca. The sequence continues at coordinate 26,411,923 of CM069062.1, forward strand.
TCTGTAAGCACCCGTTTTGTTTTAGGGAACTTTAATGAAAAATTACATTTTTACGTTAAAAAGTCAATCATGTTACTATTTATTATTTATTTTATTCTTTATTTTGTCCTCATCGTTAAAACTTAAAGTTTTCAAATTATTTTCATTATTATTTATTTTTAGTTGGACGGTACGAAGAAATTCTGTTGAATTTTTTTTTACTTTTAATTAATCATCTGCACTCTAAGACAAACATTTTACTATTTTTTTCTACACTCACATGAAAAATGTTTGAGGAGGAGCGTTATAATCCCTGACATTTTATTCAAGTGTTTGAATTCCAATAAAACAAAATTTCTTTTATTTTTGTTAAATTAAAAATGAGGGTTGAAGTTTAAATTACATGATTAAGCAAACGTTTCTTTCATTGATGGACCAGGGTTAGGTATGGGTCCACGTGAGTCATGACGTGGCATGCACTTACTAAATTATGTTGAGTTCGGATCCTCTTTGTGAAGATTTCGAGGATCAGTGAATCGTATTAGTTCATCATGTATATTGTGTGGTCATAAATTATTTTAAATATATTTATTTAAAAATAAACATAAATAGTACTTTATAAAAAATTAATCGCACAATGTACGATAAGGGGTATTAATTCACGAATCTTCAAAATCTTCAAAAAAAAAAAATCCTGAAATGATCCTGTTGAAGTCATCCTATCTACCCAAATAGTCATGCTTCTCACGTATTTCTGTTTTCTTTGTTTCCATTGTTGGACAGGTAGTAGAGATGTGAAGGGCACATATGTCATTTTGTTTCTGCAGTATGGGATTGTTTTCAGCCGTCTGATTATCTGCTGTAGCCAAGTGGATGGTTGATAGTTTCATGTAGTGTGTCTGGGTGTGATTGTTCAATTTATTTGTTTTTCTTTTCTCATTTTTAATTTTTGTCCCCCTTCCTTCAAATCTCTCTGTTGTAAAGGTGGATATGGATGGTAGTATTGTGATTACTGATTAATGTCTCTTAAAACATTAATCATTTATTTTTCAATGTGATTTGTGTTCTCATTTCTCCCAATTGGGTTACAAGTTATCCTTCGTGTTGTGAACAAAATATATTCTAAACTTCTTTAATTTATGAGAGCGAGATCCAAACTTGAGTTTTAAAGGACGTGCATAGTGCTCTCCCTAACTAACATAATTCACGTATGCAATATCAACGGCTTCAGTGCTTCATATATTATTGTTTGTAGCGTTATCAATAAGCAAAGGAAAAGAACCGCTGCCCATCATATCCATGCGGAATATAATTTATAAATAATATATAAAGAAAACTAATTAAAATGGTCTGAAAACTTTGAGTTTTAATGATAAGGACAAAATAAAATGTAAAATGAATAGTACCAGGTTTGACTTTTTAGTGTAAAAATATGATTTTTCGTTAAAATGAACAGTACCACGAACTTTTCGTTAAAACTCTCTGATATATACACAAAAACATGTAGGGCTTTGTAGTGGTTGTGTTCAAGTGGAGCAGAGAGGATGTTAACTTTTAACCCGAAAAAGAAAAGTTGTTCATCTACTTTTTCTGTTGAATGCGATACGTGATGATCGCCTGTACATTGCAAATTTATAATAAAAACAATGAAGGAAGCTACCTACCATCCAATCAATTGCATCACGACAATGTTGAGGCTCCAACCCATGTGCTTTCTTATCGTACAAGCGATAGAGGCAGGGGAGAATCAAACTCAGGACGACGGTACCTCAAAGCTCAGAAGTTAATGTCCTTTCTTTTTTGGCTTAAATGTTAAAATGGTCCTTGTGTTTTAGTCATTGAGTCAATTTAGTCCCTGTGTTTTCAATTTGGCCAATTTGGTCCTTGTGTTTTAGTCATTGGGTCAATTTAGTCTCTGTGTTTTCAATTTGGCCAATTTGGTCTTTGTGTTTATCTCCGTTAGCCAATTAAGGACATTTTATCCAATTTTTGAAAAAAAAAAATTATAAATTATTATAAACTTATTTATAAAATTATTTATTTGATTTAAAATATTCAAAAATGAAATAAAATTAAAAAAAAAAAAAAAATATTCTCCTCCCAACTCTCCGACCTCCTCCCTAACATTAAAATAAATGGGCCTGATTTAATAATCCGGTGCTTATTTAATACAAGGCTTAAATGTCAAAATAGTCTCTGTGTTATAGCGATATGGCCAATTTAGTCTCCGTGTTTTTTATTTGGCTAATTTAGTCATCGGGTTTGTCTATGTTAGCCAATTAAGGACATTTCATTCAATCTCTTTTAAAAAATTCATAAGAAAAATTATATGAGATATAATTACCCTTTCTCTTTACAAAAAAATGAAAGTCAATGAGAAATAACACATATAAGAGATAAAACTTCCAATCTGAAAAATGATTAAGGTTGTGACATAGAAAAGAGAGGGGGTAATGTTAGGGAGGAGGTCGGAGAGTTGGGAGGAGAATATATATTTTTTAATTTTTAATTTTATTTCATTTTTAAATATTTTAAATCAAATAAATAATTTTATAAATAAGTTTATAATAATTTATAATTTTTTTTTCAAAAATTGGATAAAATGTCCTTAATTGGCTAACAGAGATAAACACAAGGACCAAATTAGCCAAATTGAAAACACAAGGACTAAATTGACTCAATGACTAAAACACAAGGACCAAATTTGCCAAATTGAAAACACAGGGACTAAATTGACTCAATGACTAAAACACAAGGACCATTTTAACATTTAAGCCTTCTTTTTTTACTTAGGTACAAGTCCCGTGCAACTCCAAGTTAACTCTAATCACCGCTTCCAAGTACCTGATTAGAATTGTACAAACCCGAGAGATTAGACAATCTCCAACCGAAGGGTCTAAAGGGTCATAAGGTTGAAAATAGCCCAAAAACCGTCCAACAGAGGGTTAGGCCATAGGGTTCTTCGGCCCTACGGAATCTGAAAGGGCCAAAGGGCTGGCCAGAAAATCAGAGTATTCCTGTTGGTTATAACCGACATGAATGCTTAAACAAAAATTTGAATGCAACGGCTAGCTGACTAGCCGTTGTATTCATTTTTTTTTAATTCTTAAAAATTCTAATTTTTTTTCCTATAAATACCTAAACCATTCATTAAATTTAAGTTCTAATTTTTTTGGTTTTTTGGGCCAGTTACCGTTGTAGTTTTTAAATTTAAGTTGTTGGATTTGAATTTAAGTTGTTGTAGTTTTTAAATTTAAATAATAAATTATGTCTGGCCCTATGACCATTTGACCTTCGGTTGGAAACGGTTTTTTATGACAAGGCTAAAACGAGCCCTATGGCCCTTTGGCCCTTGGTTGGAGACGGAGACAAATATGGTCATGTACTGTTCATTAAAATATTAATATTTTGGAGGGCCAGATGGCTAAAACGAGCCATCAGCCCTCGGTTGGAGATGGCCTTATGATTTACAACCAATTGTATATTTTTTTTCTATCTATCTTTCTTGTCGCATGATCAAATCAGGTAACGAAATACAAACGCTAGTTTAAGGGTCACTTTCTTAGTTGTGTTTTTAATCCTTGGTCAAATATTATGTTTCCCTGCCCTGATGTGAAAACAAAACAAAACGAAAAGAAAGGGTAGGGAAGTAACACAGGTGGTGTCTAATCTAGGCGTTTGCTTACCTAATAAGTTAGAAAATATTTCCCAATTGACAAGTACCCTTTGTGAATTGTGATAATCCAATTCCAAATTGACATTAATAAAAAATTATCTAGTGTATTAAAATCAAGGTAAGAAGATTACGAGCAGCAAAAACAATGGATGACCAATTTGAAGGGAGAACGTCTTTGTCAGCGGTTCTATTCGCCGCCAACACCGGTAAAACTCCTTGGAGCGTGTTTTAGCGGCGATCCTGAAAACTGCTGACAAAAGAGGTAAATATTTTTGCGCTGTCTCTGCTTCCTGAATCTCAATTGATGCACAAATTTATAGAACATAAACACCAAATAAAGGTGAGTAAAAAGCTCTACTGATTCAAGTTCACTTTTACGGAGGGATACAACGAATGATTGAGAAGTTACGCCTCAAGACGGAGTTACTTCAGCACACATCATCCAATACACAACAGATATAAGGTGGTCATAATTGACATCAACCAGTATACAATCAAACGTTTGCAAACCTGCACTTGATGAGGGAGCGAGTAAGCAAGAATTCCCTAAAAGTGATTTCAAATTTTTTTCTCTCATCCTTTGAATTGCCACTCCCTGCGGCACATGGGGCAATGCGCCTGAGACGTCTGTGAATTTACCCATTTTAAGATACAATGGAGATGGAAAGCATGGTTGCATGCGCCCCAAACTGCAAATAGAATAATTTATCGTCAGATTATATCAATATAAACCATATAATTTAGCGGGAAATAAGAAAAAAAAAACAAAGACTAAAAGAAATGCAAATCACACTACTAATGCAAAATGTGAAATGTCACAATCTGGTTGGTCCAACGCAAAAGATAATAAAGGGTTTCGTATCTGAAATGCCGGTACTATAAACAATTTGGTTGGGCAGCTAGATGCTATAACCAAATATACAGGGGTTGACTGTTAGCTTAGGAGCACATCATGCTAGCTGTGTGCATTGCAAACCATGTATAACATGATGTCCAATGAAACCATGTGTAAATGATGTTTTAAGTTGTTGACACAGATCTGACGTTATGTATTATTTGGGAAATTTCATAAGAGAAAAATAAAGAATATCCAATGTCGATGTCTGTAAATTATCACTGAACTGTATATTCCATAATATTTTGCATCAAAGCATTGCTACGTGTTGATGCCATTATTTATGGAAGAATAGAACTAGCCACATAAATCATGACAGGAAAGTGTGAAAAAAAAGTACAAACATGTGGACACAGGCAACATGAGCTTCACTTTTCGACCAGCACATGTTTACAGATCAACATGAATCTCAGTTTGTGGACTTGGATCTTAATAATAGGAGAAATGTAAGACTTTGGTGAAACATGAAACATGGTGCAAGGCATAAGGACGGTAATGTTAGTGACTTACTTAGCGGGCAATCATCCCCAGGGAGTTTACAATCGGGACAACAACCATCAAATGCCATCCTACAAATCCCACATGTTTCGTCTTGTGCATCCCATGTCCATGAAGCAACAGCATGCCACCTGCAGGTCCAAAGGGATAAGAGTTAGAGCTCCAAAGTAGATGAAATAAAACATATCCCAGAAAAAAAGGGCACATCGAATTTACACTTAGACACGTTCACACATGCAGCGATTGATTAATGAACATAAGAGATAGAAAAGCGGTAAAAAAAGACATACTCTGTTTAAAAGCCCCAGCAGATATTCGCAAAGAGAGAAGGGTCAAGAGAAAACAGTTACGATAAAATGCATAATACGTCCATTTCCCATCAAAGATGTTTCAAGTTAAAAAAAGATCACCGAGCAAATGGGATTGTCAAATTATCACGATTGTTGTTAAAAATATAATTGCACCGAATCATAAACAGGGGGAACGTATGCTAGAGATTCATGACTAACATAATAGATATTGATCTTGTGATCGCCATTCGTAACATTAGACTACAATTAAGGTAGTAAAACTCTACAGCTCATTAACTATTCATAGTTCCAGAGGATGACAAATCATAGAAATTCAATACCGTCAAGCTGAAATTCATTCCACCACGATTAGATGCAACAGTTCGGAGACGGGAAAGAAAAGAGCATTACAAAAGCTATTTCTAAATGGTATAAACTAGTAAATTTGAAAGAAAGAACAAAATCAAAATAATAGGAATTCGAAACTATCAAGCCAAAATTCATTCTCCCATATGATTAAATGCAACAAAGTTAATATCTTAGAATAAAAAGTAAGAAAATTACATGAGCTAGTTGCAAATGGTATATAAACTAGTGTAGTTTGAAAGAAAGAACATAATAACATAAACACAGTGAGAAGGATACTATTAGGATCCTAGTTATGGGGTTTATATATTTATAGTATTTTGTCTTATCTTTGTAGTAGTTGGCTTCATCCAACGGTTCTGAGGATAAAGATGTGTTCCCATCTGGGCACTCCTCTGCTAGGGTTGTATATAAGCCTCCTTTCACCATTTGGGAAAGGCATGAATGAAAAGACTTGTTATTTTATTTCTTACTTTCCTTGCATTTTCCTTTCCTTCTCCATTCCTCTAGAATGGGTCCTATCAGATACGCAAGATGTTGACTTTCATCTTCTCCTCCTGCAACTGTAAAACCCCAAAACCCTACATTTCAGAGCAATGAATTAGAACAAATCCCCAATATTCCCAGAATTTCTGTAATTTCAAATTCGATATTTCGATTAGCTGATTGTAAAACCCCAAATCTACCTACCCAATACAAACTCCTCGATCAAAACTCAAGGGAGATCGCAAACTGAACCCTCTGGGGACTGAAAAGTGTGGCAAATCACTGCAAAAGTCCGATTCCGGTTCCCATCTCCATATCTCTGTGTCTGCAAAACCCTAATTGTCAAAAAGGAGAAGTCGCGGTGCAGTTTTGGGCGGGTTGGGAGACCAGCACTGAATTGGGCTGGATTTGAATTCATAGTGTAACATTTTGCACGTGAGCCCAATAGTAGAGGCTAAATTTTTCGGCCAAACGTCATACTGACACTTGATATTATCGTCTAACTTTATAATATTTTTATAGGGATTGATGAAACGATATAGAGATAAGAAAAATGTTTGCACTTTGTCTTTATATATTTGGGAAATCACAAAATAGATGAAGATCTCTCAACCATAATACAAGCTGGATGGATGAATTGGAAGAATGCATCAAGTATGTTGGGCAACCGTCTTATGCCACTAAAACTCAAGATAAAATTTTATAGAGCATAGTAAGGCCAACAATGCTTCACGACACGAATGTTGGGCAGCCAAACACCAACACGTCCAAAATATGAGTGCAGCAGAGATGATAAGCTTTGTTTGGATGTATGAGCACACGAGAAAAGACATATGTTATTATAAATAAATTATAAATTCATTATCGCATCAGAGTGGTGGGTGTGAGGCATGAATCGCTATCGGAGTTTAACCCGTTCGAGAGATTTTCTTCTTAAGATGTTTTGTTTTTCTTTTTCAAATGCGGAAAGGTAAAATTAGAAACTTAAATTGTCTTGTTATATATAGTATATCCATATGTATGCTAGAAAAGAAAGATAAACAAAAATTTCTTAAAAAAAATAATGAATTTTACCTTGTAAATGATATTTACCAAAGATATTTATATGTAATAACGCTCTTTTAATGAATGAATGAACCATACCGAAAAAATTGCGTTATAATACATGCATCTATGTATGAAAATTTCAAGATAAATTTCCAAATAAAACCAAATGGTGGATAATATCAACAAAAATCCAACAAGCTCATGTAAACAAACTTTTATTATGGTAATGAATCTCCAGCCCAGATTTCATATTCTAAATTTGATAGTCGCATAAATATTAGTGGAGGTAATGTGTACACATTTCTTTTTTACTTTTGACCATTAGATTGAATAAATCAAACAAAAATAATGGACATGATTAAACAAAGGTGCGTGAGAGATTAAAAATGGTTCGTGTTTATTATTTTAAAAATATTAAATTTCAATTGAGGACAAAATATTTCATAATTGATTAAAGTAGCCTCTTGTGAAATACTATAAATATCATAAGCTATTTAGGGTTAAAGCACACCGACTAAAGTCTGAAACCTAAAGTTGCCTTCTTCCCTTTCATTTCCCTAGTTTCCATTTCTCTCTCTATTGAGAAATCATGACTAGAAAGAAAGTCAAACTAGCCTTCATGATAAACAACTTAATGCAGAACGACAAAGAGATAGAGGAGATGTCAAAAACACATAAGGCTTGACAGAAAAATGATAGAAGAGCAATGCTTAATTCTTCGTTACCATAAAATTATAATTCCAAATTGTCTCCTTTAGCATATCAAACTCCCTCCCTAATATAATAGTGTGCCAAAACATCTTCATCAATGCAAATACAACTCCCTAAGCCACTTAAACATATTAAATGACAATTGTTCCAACTAGCCATTTAATTTAAAACACAACTTACAATGCATCAAAATTACTACAAAACATTACATCACAACCTAAGATACATGAATCTCAAATTAATAATTAATGGAATGGATGAACACCAAAATACCAAAAGCCCCATTGAATAAACTCCTTATTCACTACATCACAACTCGTCGCGAAAAGCGACGTTCAGGAAAAAGAGGAAGGAATTCATGAAGATGTATGAAATCAATAAACTTTGTGATGTTCTAACATGTGCTATCATGTACAGTCCAAATAAGTCTCAACCTGATGCCCTGCCTGACCATTCAGAAGTGCGACGCCTCATCGAGCAGTTCAAGAACATGCCCGAGGAGGAGCGAAACAAAGTGATGGTAAACCATAAGATGTTTCTGAAGCAGATGGTCGAAATGGAGCTGGAGAAGGTAAACAAGCTGGAGAAAGAGAACCGAGAATTGGAAATTTGGAGGGCAATGAACCAGTTCATTGCTGGGAAGCCCCTGAACGACTTGCAGTTCACTGATTTAAAGGAAATGAGGAGGATGATCAAAGAAAAATTGAAGGAATTTGAAGCGAAGATCAAGAGCTGGAAGGAGGAGCTGGCGAAGATGAATCAACTCTTAGGTGCACAACCGGTGACTACAGTAGCTGGTGAGAACATTCAGAACGCCATGCAGATGGTTCCATGGTCCATGTGGGACGTGCCGACCAAAAGTTCTTGACGTGGATGATCATATGTCAACTCTTGGGCATTAGGACCACGATGATCAGTGGTGCTGGGTGATCTAAGAACCCCTTTAATTTCCCTTGAGCTATTTAAGTAGTTTTTGTATTTTATTTTTATGTTATTTTTCTTCATCGTTGTTTTAAGTTATTTCTAATTTTATGCTTGCTTATCTTGACCTCAAAACCACATGGTTCCTATGCCTCTTAATTTCTTGCATTTAATCTAGAAAAAATTAATTATATAAGGTTGTTTGGTAACTTTGGTTTGTATTCAACATTCTTAGACTACTTATTAGTATTAAGATTCAGTTGTGTTCTTCATCATTTGTAAGTGAGAGGTTATATGTTTGTATTTCATGGATGGTGGAATGACTTTATTTTTCTCTCCTTAATATATAAACCTAACCCCTATCAAACTGACATTATTATTGTGAAATTCCATCCCCGGAATCTCACCATTTATTACGTATTTCGTAATTTAAATTTGTATTCGCAATTACGTTATCTTTATTAGTTAATTTTGATTCCACTAATTATAAGTTTAGTAATTGATTAGTTACCGAGTTGGAAGTTTCATAATCAATCTTTATATTTCGTTGATATTTCGAAGTTACAACTAGTGTTTTTGATTAGATCTCGAACCCACGAACGCATAGGCGAAAGCTGTTTGCGAGTCCGAACTATAACGGTATAGTTACGGACGTTTAAAGTTGTGAATTAGATCGTGGGAATTGTTTAAATTCCACATGTGAATTAAAAGTTAAGTTAGTTTAAAATATATATATATATATATATATATATATATATATATATATATAAGAACAATCAGGTGATTTGGGGGGGAGCTAGAAAAGGGCGATCTAAGGAAAAAAAAAAAGGGGGACATTTCTTTCTTTTCCTTGGTGAACCGTGAGCACCACCAAACCATTTCAAACCAGCCATTTCAGGTAAATTCCTCCAATTCTCAGTTGATTCTCTTATCTCCTTCACCTGTAACTTGCTTAAATATCTTCTCCCTTCCCTCTCTACAAAAAATTAGGGGTTTTGAAGGTCTAGTTCATGTAGAACTCCATAGGAGAACCCGGGGGTTCTCGACGACGAATGGTCGTTCCGGAGAGTATCACCACTAACCATCACCCTTAATCAACTTTCCTTGGACCCAGGAACAAGACCCAACTGGTGGTTGGGGCGTTGGAACACCAAGGAAGCCGAATTTAAGGACACCCACCTTAGGGTTTCGTTGAGTGCGTTAGTGTGGATCTCAGGTGAGTGATTCTAATCTATGTGTTATGGTTATTGCTTTGAAATCTTTTGTGCTAATAAACCTTGTGGTTACATTATGGATTCTTAAAATAGTTCTAATGCTAAATAATTGTTGCTAGTAAGTTGCCGTCGATCTATTTATGAAACATTAGGTGACTTGGATATTTGATAAAAATGATGGATTGTGTTTTGGGATATATATGTGATGGATTGTAATTTGAGATATATATATGTGATGGTTGATAAAAATGATGGATTATGTTTTGAGATATATATGCGATGGTTGATAAAAATGATGGATTGTGTTTTGGGATATATATGTGATGGATTGTAATTTGAGATATATATATGTGATGGTTGATAAAAATGATGGATTATGTTTTGAGATATATATGCGATGGTTGATAAAAATGATGGATTGTGTTTTGAGATATATATGTGATGGATTGTAAATTGAGATATATATATGTGATGGTTGATAAAAATGATGGATTGTGTTTTGGAATATATATGCGATGGTTGATAAAAATGATGGATTATGTTTTGGGATATATATGCGATGGATTGTGTTTTGAGATATATATGTGATGGATGATAAAAATGATGGATTGTGAAGGACCACTACCCTAGTGTCATGGGGTTAGGTGACTCTAGGTCTGCACCACGTAGCAATGGTCCTGGATGGTCCTGCTTGGTTTATCCGCGTTAGGGGACCATACTAATTGTGGATCGCGCTTGGTTAATCCGCGTTGGGTGATCCTTATAGCCTAGGTATGGCCATACAAATTTAAAGGTGATCATGCTTGGTTAATCCGCATTGGGTGATCACCTTCCAATAGTTATAGGAGTGACTCTGCTTGGTTAATCCGCATTGGGGGGTCAATACCTATTTGGTTATTTCTTAGGGGTGACTCTGCTTGGTTAATCCGCATTGGGGGGTCACTACCTACTTGGTTATTTTCTCAGGGGTGACTCTGCTTGGTTAATCCGCATTGGAGGGTCACTACCTACTTGATTTCTTTCTCAGGGGTGGCTCTGCTTGGTTGATCCGCTTTGGGGGGCCATTTCCTATTTGGTTACTTGCGTAGGCTTCTGCCGAACGACGTCTCTCTAACTCTAGTTTTGAATATATCTGTGAATGTGGCTTTGAGAACTCTGAGTTTGATCTAGAAAACTCGTTGGATGTATGTGTGACCCCTTCGGAGGTTGCAAGGTTTGGTAGCGATTTCTTATAAATGATTTATATTCAAGGTTTATAATAATGAATGATGGTTAGTTTTATTATTAGTCTCATATACTTGTATTATTCATCGCTCACACAAGCTTCGTAGCTTATCCGGGTTGTTGTTTGCCTGGTGCACCATTTTGATGGTGTAGGCACTGATCCTACAGGTAACAAGTCTGAGTAGCTTCGAGAGGTTCATAGGTGGGGTAGCGGTACAGTTATCAGAGATTTGGAGTGCTAGGTTACCCCTATATCCTATCTTGTACTTTATCTTTGGGACTTTCTTTTGAGCACCTCAAACTTGTTCTTGTAAAACAAATATTATGCTCCTTTTTGGGATGTACATATTTGTAAATATGTGGTGGAGAACTTAACCACCTTCGTATTATTTTGGTTTATCAGTTAAAGTATTTTATTCCGTAACTTATACCGTATTCAACGGGCATTACTTTCCTTGTCACGTGTCGATTCTCGACGTATGTTGGGATCGGGGCGTGACAATTATGACAATAATGTAACACAAATCAAAGTTAGGTTGCATGATTCTTACATATAGACATTACACTCATTTAAACTATTGTGCAATGCCCTTGTTTAATCAAAGCCTATATATATGTTGTAGTTTTGCTATATGAGAAATCCAAGGGCATCTGTTTTTCAAGATTAAAAAAGATGTTAAGTTTTAGCCGGACATCATGGGGCCTCGTGCCTAGACGGCTAGGTTGGACCTAGGAGGATTTAATGAAATTTACTATATAACATATAAATAGGTGCCTACTTGCACTCTACAAAAAAAATACTTGTATTGAGAATTTAGGAAAGTTAAAATTTATGTCATCATGGCATTGACATCATCACAAACCATTGCATCAAAAATAAGAAAACCCGAAACCAAATTCGATAGCTCAATAATTCCATAATCTAAATTTGAGGTCATCTTTCATCTTAATCAATATTCAATGAATCAATATATGTATATGGGATCGTGCATCTAGAATTCAACACCATTCAATTGCAGTATGAATAAAATTAAAGATTAAAATCTAAAAAAGAACAAAAACATTGAAAACCTACTCGCAAAGTCTGAGCAAGCTGCATAATGAGACAAAGGGATGGCACGAGCGAGTCTAGGTGACGGCAGCTACAACACCTGACGCATGTAGAGTTAGAGTTGGCGCGCGGAGGTGAGAGAGAGGAAGAGAGAGAACGTGACTGTGCGAAGAGACGGAAAAGAGAAACAAGAAACGTGCGGGAGACATAATGTGAAATTTTTTATTTGAACTCATATAACATCTTTTTATGTCCAACTTAAACTTTAAATGTCAACTATATTTTTTACCCTATTGCATAGTTATCATCAGTACAAGATAAAATTATCAATAAAACTATACCGGTAATCAAAACCTACAATCACATCAAACATTTCCACTACGCAATCTTCATCCTACGTTCATTCTAGCTGAAACCATAAAACGTTATTATAGAGAAAAACATGCTCTTTTGTACCAATTAATGATGATTTTGATATTTTGAATCTTCCAACTAAAGTATGAGTTGATTAAAACTTTTTTAGAGTCAAAAGAAAAAAATCAACGCCTTTCCCAAAACATAATTACTCATAGATTTGTTATGTTACCATTATACTCAAAATTTTCCAAAGCATAATTTAAAGAGGTAGACTACAATTTCAAGTGTGATCATTGTAAGTGCTATTCCAAACCAAATATCGAACCTCACACGCTTGAATAGATTACACCTCTCGAGAAATCATCTTACGGATAAATATGGGATTTCTACCTGTCAGATGATTTCTCCTCTAATCAAACCTAAAATCAAATGTGGGATTTCTTCTCGAGAAATCCCCCACATCCAAACAAATGTCAACAGATGAAAACAAGTAATGATAAATATGCAGAAAAAAGGATGAACCATGAGACATCTAAATGGGTAAGAATTGTGGTCTTCAAACTTTTATACATTAAGTTTTTTAATTCCAGGCTTTTACTTAAAGTAAGGATTATGGAACACTTTCATACTTCAGTTACGCTTTATGTCAAAACCTCCGTTAATGCGTGACGTGTGCCCAAGGACAATGTTCGGGTGCCACGTGTCAATCTGACCGTGCGTGGACATTAAAAAAGTAAAAAATTTAAAGCATTCAAGCGCCCAAGCCCCTACCTTTCTCATGCTCACTGTCCCTTATCTCTTCTTGTGATATCCCGTCCTAAATTTTAGTAGGCGCAAACGGAACCCAATTCCTAGTTAGAATGAAGTTAGAAGCTTTTTAAGTTGGAGAGCATTTTGGCATTTTGACAGAAGGTTATAAGTGGAAAGTCTGACTTTTAGAAGTTAGAAATTCCAACTTTTCAAATCAGGAAAGCTGAGCCCAGGAACCAACCCAGTCGCGATCCACAACTATCGATTTTTCGACGCTGATTTCAACTAACTTGGGTGAAAATTTTCACCACTACTGCCATCTTGAAGCTCACTCCCTTCTACAAAAACCACCTCAATTAACACCACACGTGGCGTTGCCAGGCCATGAAAGTTTAGAGTTCCAGCCTCCAACTACCTTTCTCATTTTTCTGGTAAATCAGTGAAGCGATGGCGAACGACTAGGCTTTGTAGCCCATCATCCCAGGAGCAAAACTTGACCAACCCCAATCCCAATGGACTATCATATGCGGCAAATTGGCGATGGGAAGTTTTGTGCACCTGCCACCTTTACCGACAAAATTGATCATCTTCCATCCAGTTTTGGACTTTGTGGCAGGTATAAAAGTTGTTGCTCTCGTTGAGATCTACATTTTTGTAAATTTTAATAGAAGTGGAGTATGTCAGAAACTAGGTTTTTGGTCGCCGGAAACCACCATGCGCGGCAGCGCTTGTGGCGGTGCGTGGGAGGAAATCAAATTTCATGGATTTGGGACATCGAGATGTTCTCAATGTCTTGAACCCATATCCAAGGTCCGTTTGTTGAATTTCGATACGATGGTTCGAATATTTCATTTTTGAGATAATTGTGCCACTTCATGATTTTCGTAATTGACGACAATCTGACATTTAGATAGTCGTGAATTTTTAGTATGTTGTTCCGGAAGCTTATTTAGGTCTTTAGAAAGTTACAGATCAGAAATCCAATGTGCAGATCTTCCGAAATGAATAACCTTAGATTGTTAATTTTAGTGGGGCCTACTTTGACCGTTCTAGTGTGTCGTTTATATATAGAATGTTGTTGAGACTTCATGGAGCTTAGTTGTAAAATCGTAATTGTAAAATAGAAGACTGTGTCCAATTTTGGGCAGGTTGAGAGACCAGCACTTAATTGGGTTGGATTTGAATTCATAGTGTTTTACATTTTGCAAGTGAGCCCAATAATACACGCAAACTTTTTCGGAGAGACGTTATGTTGAAATGAATACATTTGATTATTAGAAATTGTAAATTTATTATCGCATCAGATTGGTAGGTGAGCATTAAAATGAGGGATGAATGGCAAGCATGCTCGAGAGATTTTTTTTCTTAAGATGTTTTGTTTTTCTTTCTTAAATGCGAAAAGGTAAAAAATAGAAATTTAAAATTTCTTGATATATATAGTATATCCATATGTATGCCAGAAAAGGGAGAGAAACAAAAATTTCCTAAAAAAGAATGAATTTTACTGTATAAGTTATAATTATCAAAGAAAGTTAGATATAATAATTATCGTTCAATGAATGAATGCACGAGACAGAAGAATTTGTGTCATAATACATGCACCTAAGGATGAAATTTCAAAATAAACTTCCATATAAAACCAAATGGTGGATAATATCAAACAAAAATCCAACAAGTTCATGTAAATAAACTTCTATTATGCTAATAAATCTCCAGCCTAGATTTCATATTACAAAATACTATAAATAGGATTAGCTATTTAGGGTTAAACCACACCTTCTAAGAGTATGAAACCCTAAAGCCGCCTTATTCCCTTCCTAGTTTTCATTTCTCTCTTCTTTGAGAAATTATGACTAGAAGGAAACTGAAATTAGCCTTCATCATGAACGACTCGTCGCGAAAAGTGACATTCAGGAAAAGGAAGAGGGGATTCATGAAGAAGATGTTTGAAATCAATAAACTTTGTGATGTTCCAACATGTGCTGTCATATACAGTCCAGATGAGCCTCAACCTGATGTCTGGCCTAATCCTTCAGAAGCACGACGCCTCATTGGGCAGTTCGAGAACATGCCCGAGGAGGAGCGAAATAAAAAGATGGTGACCCATGAGATGTTTCTGAAGCAGATGGTTGAAAAGGAGCAACAGAAGGTGAACAAGCAAAAAAAAGAGAACCGAGAGGTGGAAATTTGGCTGGCTATGAACCAGTGCCTCACTGGGAAGCCCCTGACCGGCTTGGAGTTCACTGATATACAGGAAATAGGGTGGATGATCGACGGGAGATTGAAGGAAGTTGTCGCGATTCAGAGCCGGAAGGAAGAGGAGCTAGCGAAGATGAATCAACCCTTAGGTGCACAACCGTCAGTGACTTCAGCGACAATTGATGAAAACATTCAGAACGCCATACTGGTGGTTCCATGGTCCATTGGGGACGTGCCGACCCCACAATCTGGTGATATGGATGATTAGATCATGTTGCTCTAAGGATTAAGACCACCATGTTAGATGGTGTTAGGTGGTCTTATAACCCGGTTAAATTCCCTTGAGTTGTTTAAGAAGTTTTTGTTGTTTTTATTTTCGTTATTTTGCTTCAACAGTGTTTTAAGCTTCTATTTTGATGCTTGTTTACCTTGACGTCAAAACCACAGAGTTTCTATCTTTTAATTTCTTGAATTTTACGTAGGAAAAATTAATTGTATAAGAGTTGTTTTTTTTTTTGGTCAATATATAAGAGTTGTTTGGTAATTTTGGTTTGTATTTCACATTATTCAGCCAATAGTGCTACATTATAGTGGGATTCCTCTTTACTTGTTAGTAAGATATAATAGGTTCGTACCTTATGAATGGCGGGTTTGAAATTAATTTATTTTTCACCCCTTAATGTAAATATATAAAATCCTCTCATTGAAGAATCCTTCAAAGAAAATCATTTGAGCGACTCTTGTGGTGCTCTGTCCCTAATGTATTTCAATAATCCAACTCCCTATATATCTTTAAGATATTTTCTCGAAAATTATCTCTATAAAAAAAATCACTGATATCTGAAATCATATTACCATTGTATCAAATGGTAGCCTTTTCATGTTTTTTTTTTTTTTCGAGGAACTGATTCTATGAATGATAGATGGGAGATGGAAGAGAAAAAAAGAACTAAGTCTAAACATCTCTCATAAGTTCACTAATTACTTAACTATTTATTGGTGGGTCTCTTTGTATGTGTTGTCCGGAAAGAGGAAGACTCAATGATTCTTTCTATGGGATCACATGTCTTTTTATTAGCTCCTATTTGTGGTGCACAATTTCGTGGAATGTAGGTAGTGGTTATGATCACATCGAGGTGCCAAACCTTCTCGTCTATATGAGCTATTGGGGAAGATCAACCTGTTATACCTAGAGTAACTTTTATCCGTCGAGAAACGGCCATTTCATTCGGCACCGTTAGATCACTAAGGCCGACTTTTTTCCTTGCTTGACAGGTGGGTCTTGCAATCAAGCTCGAACTTATAAGAGATGTAGATGAGCATAACATGAATTATTTGGCATATTTTGATTCCTATATATCCACTCATGTGGACGTTATGCGCAAGTCGGGCGGCGGGTTGGGGCCTAGTGCCTAGGCGGGCGCCTAGGCGGACTAGGCAAATTTAAGTAAATATATTGTATTTTGTGTAAATAAGTGTCTATTTATACTTAAAAATGTATATAATTTCATCATAAACTAGAAATTAGAATGACATATATTATGAAGTATTGGAACAAAATATGGGAGCAAACATATAATGTGTGTTTATTTAAGTGTTCAATAAGTCTCTTACAATTTATTGGAAACAATAAAATGCAAAAGGAAAGTTATTTATTTTCTATCTAAGTGAGTTGCAACCTAGGCAGATGTCTAGGCAAGTCTGGTCGGGCTAAACGGGTGTATAGGCGGTCTAGGCGAGTGCATCAACAGGTCTAGGCACCCTTTCTTAATTTTCAAACGCCTAAACATTAATCGGAGTGGTGTCCAGCCGCCTAGCGCCTAGGCAGTGTTAGCGGAGATTTTTAGAACAGTGAGTAAAACAATCACAATTGCTAATAGCAATTTGAATGATGTACTCAATATTATTCATAGAGGGAAAATTTCATTTTCGCAGATAATAAGTTACGTAGTGTTACTTAGTTATTCATGCTATTACATGTTTTAATTATTAAAAAAGATGGCCTTTGTTTCTAATATGAGGACAATTAATGTTTTTGTGGCTTTGTTAGAACCCTAAATTCGTCGTGAAGCAAACGGTGAACCATCGACGCCAAATTTTCTTTATTTTTGGTTGCCTTTTTGTTTGGCATGAGGTGCGCTCTAATTTAATTCAAGACACCATGTTATTGTAGTTGGTGTCAGGCTTTCGCCGCCTCCAAAAAAAAATTTGATCATTAATAATTTCATCTCGTACCGTCAAGGTTCTAAAAGGTGCTAGACTCTAGTCGGGCGACAGAATGGGGCCTAGCGCCTAGGCGGACTAGGCGGATTTAAGTAAATCTATTGTATTTCGTGTAAATAAGTGTTTGTTTATACTGAAAATATATATAATTTCATCATAAACTAGAAAATATAATGACATATATATTATGAAGTATTGGAACATAATGAAAACATAGGGAGCAAACATATAATGTGTGTTTATTTAATTGTTCAATAAGTCACTTACAATTTATTGGAAACAATAAAATGCAAAAGGAAAGGTATCTATTTTTTATCTTAGTGAGTTGCAACCTAGGCAGGTGTCTAGGCGGGTCTAGGCGGACTAGATGGGTGCCTAAGCAGTCTAGGCAGGTGCTCTAGCGCCCTTTCTTAATTTTCAAACGTCTAGGCATTAATCAGGGATGTGACCATCCGCCTAGCACCTAAGCGGGGGTCTAGACAGCGATAGGCGGAGATTTTTATAACAGTGCGTACCGTTTAGGTTCCTCAAAATCCAAAGCAAGCAAAATTCACTCCTAATATTCTTTTTAGTCACGGCGAAAACTCAAGTAGTTCATTTCGTTCGGAGTGGTAGGTTAGCATTCAGAGGAGGGATGGGTGGCCAACAGGTCCGGCGCGCTTGAGAGTTTTTTACTGAAGATGTTTTGATTTTCTCTATTAAATACGAAAAAAGGTGAAATTAGAAATTTAAGCTGTCTTTATTTTTATAGTATATTGGTAATGTGCGCCAGAAAAGAGAGACAAACAAAAATTCCCTAAAAAATGGATTTACCTTATTAGTAGTAATTACCAAATATATGGCGATAAAATAACTCAATTTAATGAATGGATAAGTCATACAGAAAAATTTGCGTTTTCATACATGCATCTATGTATGAAAATTTCCAGACAAACTTCCATATAAAACCAAAGGTTGGATAATATCAAACAAAAATTCATCAAAACATGTACATATGTACCAAAATAGTCTACATTAATTATTGTATTTCTTCATTGCAAAAATATTAAATTTCTTTTCAGGATAAAATCTTCCATGATTGACTAAGGTAAGCCCTTGCAAACTACTATAAATAGCATCGGTGGTTTAGCGTTAAAGCACACCAACTAAAACCCTAAAAAGTCACTAACGCTCTCTTCCCTCCTTTTTCCCTAGTTTCCGTTTCTCTCAAAATTTCCTCGCTTTGAAAAAATCATGGCTGGGAGGAAGAAGGTGAAGCTAGCCTACATCATGAACGATGCGAGTCGAAAAACGTCATACAATAAAAGGAAGAACGGCTTCATTAAGAAGATGCATGAAATCAATATTCTTTGTGATGTTCCAGTATGTGGTATTATGTACAGTCCATATGAGTCTCAACCTGTTGTCTGGCCCAATCTTTTGGAAACGCAACGCCTCATCACCAAGTTTAGGAGCATGCCCGAGGCAGAGCGGAATAAGAAGATGGTGACCCATGAGATGTTTTTGAAGCAGAGGATTGAAAAGGAGCAGGAGAAGCTGAACAAGCTGAAGAAAGAGAACCGGGAGAAGCAAATTCGGATGCTCATGAACCAGTGTCTTACTGGAAGGCCCCTGACTAGCTTGGACTTAAACGATTTGAACGATATGGAGTGTATGATCAAGGAGTGCGTGACAGAGATTGTCGCACAGATCAAGAGCCGGAAGGAGGAGAATCTGGCGGAGAGGAACCAACCCCAAGTTGCACGTACACCAGTGCTAGCACCCTCAACTGATCAGAACATGCATAAAGCAATGGAAACACAAATGTTTGATCTAAACATGGACGCCATGCAGACGGCTCCATGGTTCGTAGGGGATGTGTCAAACCAACATTTCGGCTATGTTGATGATCAGGTCCCACCCCTTTAATTTCCCTCCAACTATTTAAACTATTTAAGTAGTTTTGTATTAAGTTATTTTGTTTCAAACAGTGTTTTAAGTTGTTTCCAATTTGATGCATGATTACCTTGACATCAAAACCAGAGTGTCTTTATGTCTTTTATTTCTTGAATTTTATGCAGTCAAAATTAATTATATAAGAGCCGTTTGTTTTGTATTCATATTCTGTAGGTCCTGCTGGATATAAGATACATTGATATGTTAATGAGAAAATCAAAGAAATAACAACCAATCAACAAGCAAACAAAATCATAGGACCGATTAATCATAAAGGTCCATGGAGCTCGATATTTTCATAAATTGATCTCATATTTATTTATAATAAAAAAATACAATTAATCATAAAGGTCCATGGAGTTGGATGTTTTCAAAAATAGATCTCTTATATTTATTTATAAAAAATACTTTACGCAACTTGAAGTGGAATTCTACTATTTGACAAAAGAAAAAAAAAGGGGAATTCTACTAATTAATGTATGTTTGCACCATTTCTTATTGAATAATGTTTATAACATTAGAAGGCAAACCTCCACCCATTAGTTAAATCTAATTTTATGGAGTAAAAGAATGTAAGAAAACATTGAGAACGCAAATTATAACTTTTTCTGTTTTTTTATATGTACTATATTGAACAAGGAAAAAAAAGGTGTATTATATGAAAGAATTTTATCGATGACTAATTTCTGCAGGTACTTTTGTAAAATTATTAAATATGCAGATTGATTAGAAAAATTATGATAAATTATTGATTCTTTTGGTGTCTAAATATATGATTCATTTAAGTTTACTAGTTCGAAACTTTCTGACATTCAAAAATTTATAGATCCAAATGTCATACTCAGTAAAGATTTATGATACGTTTAGGAGTTCAAGAGTTGTGCTCTATACCAAAAAGAATAATGGTGGTGGAAGAAGGAGGTACAAGAAAAGGTTAAGGCTATAAAGGAATGTTGTAAAGTAAAGTGCATCAAGGATGAGAATGAAAATTTTCTAGCAATGGATAATGGAAATGATCTAGCTATGGAGAATGCAATTAAAAAGAGATGGAGAGATTATTTTTATAATATGTTCAATGAAGGACACGCAATGGATTACTTCTCTACGTGAGTTGAGTAGCTTGGAAGAGTGTAAAAGTTTCTCTTTCTACCGCCGAATCAGGAAAGAGAAAGTGATTTTAGCTTTGAAACAGATGAAGCATAAATAAGCAGTGGGTCCCAACGATATATACAGGATTTAAGGGCAAAACTTCAATGATATACCAATCAAAGTGTGGAAGGTCTTAGAAGAGACGGGTATAGTATGGCTCATAAACTTTTTCAATAAGATTTTGAAAACAAAGAGATGCCAAATGAGTGACAAAAAAGTACTTTGATGCCTATCTACAAGAACAAAGGCGACATACAAATTGCATGAATTATAAGGGTATTAAGTTAATGAGTCATACAATGAAGCTTTGCGAGAGAATAATTGAACATACACTGAGAAAAGAGATACAGGTCTCAAACAATCAATTCAGATTCATGTCAAGGTGCTCGACTATTGAGGCAATCTATCTCTTACTAAGATTGATGAAATGACATAGAGATATTCAAAATGATTTGCACATGGTCTTTGTAGATTTGAAAAAAGCGTATAACAGGGTCCCAAGAGACATTCTTTGGAGAATTCCAGAGAAGAATGAAGTACAAGTATCATATATTCAAGCAATAAATGATATGTATAACGAAGTACGACTGTAATAAGAACTCATAAAGGACAAACTAAAAGCTTTCCCATTACCATAGGGTTACACCAAGGCTAATCTTTAAGCCTGAGAATTGAGGTGCAAATATGATAGGGGTGATGATTGAAGATCAGGAAGTACAAAAGAGTGAAAGCTTTCGTTACCTTGGATTTATCTTGCAAAAGAACGAAGAATAGGAAAGGGATCTCAACTATAGAATACAAGTTGAATGGATGAAGTGGAATAGTCATCGAGTGTGTTGTGCAACCGTTGTATGCCACTAAAGTTCAAAGTGAAATTTTATAAGACGATAATAAAGCCAACAATACTTTATGGCATGGAATGTTGGATGGTGAAGCATCAAAACGTGTTACAAAATGAGGTAACATAGATGAGAATGCTTCGTTGGATGTGTGGGTACACGAGAAAGGATGGGATTAAGAATAAGGATATTCGAGGTAAAGTAGAAGTGTCGTTAAGGTGGTTTGGACATGTAAACCGAAGACCTACAAATGTTCCAGTGAGAAAATGCGATTATGAGACAGGCTCATGGTAAAAGGGGTAAAGGAAGACTTGCAAAGGGACTTTGAGAAAAGACATGAAATACTTGGAACTAACATAAAACTTGTCGAGTGCAGTGACGTTCTAAGATTTATACAAGCTACTCCATTTAATGGTGTTGTAGAATTTCTCCATAATCCAATGTTGTTTCTATGATACTTTTAATACTAAATAGTTTCTCCAAGATCCATGGAAATATATATAAACATGTCTGGGAGGGGGGAAGGTTGAATGTGGATCCTCTTGGATATAAAATTTCTTGATATGGTATGAGAAAATCAAACAACCAACTGAGCAACAAGTAAACAAAATTAGATGACCTATTTTGACAAGAAAAGTGCATGCAGGTAGTTGGAGACGTTTTCGAAAAGAGTTCTCTATATTATTTTCAAAAACATTTACACAAAGAACAACTTAAATATTGAAAGATGACTTCTAAATGTTCATACTTTTCATATTGAATAATAATTTTTATAGTATCATGAGAACACTTTCGGAGAGAAAATATAACCGAATTTATTTTGGTTATTGTTATAAGAAGCACAAGTAGTCAAGAAAAATAATCAGCGGAACGAAATATAACTGATGTTGGCGGATGTTACTTTACCGCAATGGCGGAAAATAATCATACCAATACTCTAATATGAGTTTGATTCTTACCGATTTCTCTTTCCTTTAAAAATGACCTATTTAAATCATTAACGCTATTATTTCTATAAAAAAAAATATAACTGATGTCGTATTGTACGAAAGAGAGATTGCCCGTGGTTGTGCAATAAATATTTAATTAATATCTACGTTTGTAATGTATAACCCACTCACGAACCACATCATGTAAGTAATAATTATCTGATGTGGAGACTACTTATGTACTACTACATAGAATTTTTACCACCTGTAAAATTAAGGTAAAAAATATTTAAAAATATTTGCACGAGAATAAGATTATCATAGTATAAAAAAGCTCAAAAACCTAAAATATTTACAAAATAACAAGGTTATCATTGTAAAGAAAGCTCAATTAATATCGTTTTCTACAATGATTGATATGAATAACTTGTATTTAAACCAACTGTTAATTAACTATTCAACACAAGATTTATAAAAGATTTGTAATTGTGAATTAAAGTAAAAGACAAACAATAAAAACAACTAAACTAACAAGGATTGAAATCGGCAATAAGAAAACAAATGTTTTAGAAAATCAAATGTAAAAGGCACTCGGGTTTAGCCTTCACCATCGACAATCCTACGTAGTTCTACAAATTATTTATGAATTACACATGCAAACTTTGAATGTTAGATTTTCGTAATGCATATTCCACTTGGTATGTTCAAGTTAGAATGTACATCTAATATGCAATATGTCTATGATGTTCAGATCGAATATAAACATGGAAGACTCATTAAGTTGTGTGAGAAACTTTTAAAAAAAATCATGCAACCCTTAATTTAAAAAACCATGCAACCCTTAAGAGCGTGATGTTTGCCTTAAAGTGAGTTTACAATTATCAATCATAAGAAGCCCTATTCAATTCCAGGGTGATGTTCCAACAAAAATTACATCAAATTTTTTTGTCTAAACATCCTAGTAATGATCACTCATCAAGACATGTAGATAGTTTAAACACAGTGACAATCATTTTTACATTATCTCGTTACCTAGAAATTCTCCAAGTATCTTTTGTTACAGCTTAAAGGAGAGGGCCATATGAAATTAAAATTCCTCAAATGGCAAGTGAGATATTTTTTTTCCACAGTGTAGTTGTATTTTATGGTGTAAGAATCTGAAATTGTTCTCTGGAATGTGCTTTGAAAAATGTAAAGAAGGCTCTTATTCTATGTGGAACTTTGAAGGGTTAGCCCTAGACAATCAATTATTCGATGCATATGAACCATCAAAAGGTACTCACCAGGGATCTTATAAAAGTGAAACTTATACAGGTTTAGAAAGATCACGGTTCAATACAGCTATACAGAAGTGCATCCAACTCTCACTGCACCAACAACTTTAGGCTGGAATCACTAGTGACTTGTCTCACTTTGTTTTTATGTCTCGAATGTGTACGTTAATGGAGGAGGAGCCATTCAGAAATCGATAAAAAAAAAAAATGGAAACAAAGGATGACTGAAATCAAGACCGACAACGAATGACTGAGACCTTAATGAACTGAAATCCAACTCTCACTGCACCAACAACTCTAGGCTGGAATCACTAGTGACTTGTCTCACTTTGTTTTTATGTCTTGAATGTGTACGTTAATGGAGGCGGAGCCATTCAGAAATCGATAAAAAATAAAAAAATTTAAAAGAAAATAAAAAAGTGGAATACAAAGGATGACTGAAATCAAAACCGACAACGAATGACTGAGACCTTAATGAACTAATGAAACGAAAAATTAGGAATCCAAACCAACAACTAATGAATTAAAATCAGTACAATCTCTACTTAATTACTTAAGAGTAATGCTAGAGAGACCAAAATTTTTAAACCAAATGATGTGTCATCAATAAGAAACAAGTACGTTAATTGACACTTAATTAATAATCTAATTATCTACAACCGCATCATTTAGTTTGCAAATTTGGTTTTAAAAATTTAATCTCTCTGACATTACTCTTACTTAAATATGAAACAGACTAGAGGAAGAAATAATCCCTTCGAATACTGCTAAATTAGTACATTCAGAAACCACCAACAAATGCCTGAGAACTTCATGAACGAAAAGTTACCCTCTGAACCAACAGCGAATTAATGAATGCAAATTTGTACAACCTCCACTTACTTTAATATGAGATTTTACATTAGCTCACCAAGCCTGTAACCAACTTCATAGCATTTAATTAGCAGTCAAATTAGTGAAGAATGTTGAAAAGCTGCTCCAGTTGTTTGATTAGCTGATTCAAGTTATGATTCAATACAGGGGTAAAGAACTAAAGATTCAGGGTTTAAGGTAAAGATGGTATTATGTGACACACAACGTGCATACTTGTAGACACAGAAACAAGAGCCCGATTAACGAAAATTAGTACAATCTCCGCTTACTTTAACACGAGACCTTAGATTGGTTGATCAAAAGTGTAATTCCATGATTGTAAACACCAAAACAACCAATAGCATTAGTGAAGAATGTTTTGAAAACAAGTTGCTCTAGTTGTTTGATTAGCCATGATTTGAGTCTCGGTTCAATGCCACGGGCTGGAGTGAAGATTTTGTTATGTGACACACAACATGCATATATAATATGCTTTGTTTCTGGTTCATATTGATCTTAATTATGTGTCTCCTCCTACTTTGGAGGGTTGGTCTGGTATTTTTTTCTCTACCATTGCTTTTGTTTCTGCTAGCTGTACTTATTGTCTGTGGAAAAACCCCTATGCCTAGCTACATTTGCATGTTGCAGCAGCCTTTGAAAAAAACTATCTAAAGTAAGATGCTATTTGAGGACAAAATTAAATCATGTACCAGGTACAACAATTTGTGCGGAAGAAACCACAACCCCTATTTGTGAAACTGACTTAGATTCCAAATAATTGTCGGCACTTTAACTTTCAACCAGTATCTTGCAAGAAAAGTAACCGTGTAAATTGCTTGAATTACGAAGCTAAAGTTTGGTCTTGTATCTTTAGACAACTTACATACGCTCCTTGTACACGATAATTTTTTAAAGCAATATATAGGCCAAAAATAAAAAAGAACTTGATGAAACAGCTGCTTTATCAGAAATCTATTGAAAATTTGCCTGCAAGAATATTATGTAAATTATGTTGAAGGTTAAAATCTAAAGGATTCTATGTGCTCTTTAAATTTTCTTAAATTTCCAATTTTCGATTATACAATTAAATCATGAACATTATCTTTAAAAACCTGAAGAAACCACACAAAGACTGCTATTGAATTGCTGCATATTGCTAATCAAAAGCAACCTGAATTTTTCTTTTAACCAGGAATGGTTGATTGCAAACATGGAGAAGATGATGAAAGTAATTTTATATAATTCTATATCTGGTGGTACGAAATCGTACAATATTCTAGGGTATATCTAAGACTGCTTCTGGAAGTGCTAAAAACGTTTTATGACAGCCAAAAACACTTACATTTGGCAGAAAAACTAACATTGTTTCATGGTCATAGAGGTGCACTTTTCCATGAAGCACTTTAATGTCTACTAAAATAACTTTTGGTAAAAGTGCTTATGAGAACAAGTGCTTCCGGTAGTGACTGTCATGCTGAAACTAGCATGCTGAAACTTCTGATTATTTTCTCTCTTCTACTATGTTTTTTTTTTTTTTTGAAAAACTACACCAGTAAACTTCGACGCTGATTAGCATTGACAACTTCCACTAGCTTCATGCTGCTTATAATTAAGTTTATGGCAATATCCATTAGTTTTCTACTTAAATTGATTTTGAAAACCAAAATAGAAGAATGAAAAAGATAGACAGAATGGTAGTAAAAAACTCTGTAACTTAAGATAACAGAAAATGCATAACAGAAACAGATACGACATTTATTATAGTGATTTACAAATAAATACAAGCTTGTTTGAATAAAATATCACAATATAGTACATTAAGTAATGCAGGCATCCATGGTTTTCCTTTCTTATTAGGCCTTTCCATCAGGGTTCACAGTTAAGGTTTGGCACTCATATTCTGAGACAATGTTCTTGTGGATTCTGTCTATGAAAGCAGCAGCTTTGTTGTCAATCCCGGGCTCCGCCACGAACCGGCCTCTGTCCTCCTCGCTCGGCCAAACCCTCCTTGCACTCATGTAGGAATCCTCCGCCATGTCGTCCCCTCTGCGATTGTGTGGCCTCCTCGATTTGAACATGTTGAAGAATGAGAAGGAGGATTTCTTCTGCCTGTTGCCTGCCATAACTCTTTTTCGACACGAAAAGATAATTAAACACAAAGGTTTAAGTGAGATGAAGAAAGTTCTTAATACTCACTTTGGTTTGTTGTGACTATTAAGGTGGTGTGTATTTATAGTAGGAGGTGATCCTAGTGGAGAATCTTGGAGGATTCAAACTGCAGCTAAGGAATTAATTTTGGATGGTTGAGATCACAAATAAGACCAGAGAAAAAAAAAGGTTGAAAGTACATTTTCTATGGTCCTCTACTTTCTCAATTGACCAAAACACTCATAGAATTATTGTCTCTCATTTGACCAAAGCGGACTCATACAATTTTCGAAGAATTGCCATGGAAATTGCATATGTTGCTAGAGCGGGATGTGCTAGCTTCCTTATGCACTCGAGTTTAAATTCTCTTCCCCCACAAGAAGAAAAAAGAAGAAGTACTACTATGAAGATTGCATTAAAATTTACAGATAAATCCTTTAAATAGTGATATTCCACCTAAAGTTCATTGTTAACCTTTCCACTTTCTTCATCTTCCAAATCATTTAATTAGCAGTGATGATCAGCCAAATCTGACCTGTTTTTGGGATGTGACCTACTTTTCTTGAGAGATGTATAGTTTTATTTGATTAGCTCCGGATTAGCATACATTTTACTACGTATTTAATTAACAGATACTATGCATATGATTCTATCACCAGAACGAGTCATCCCTTGTGATCTAAAGCTTGTTTAGATTAAGATTAAGCGTGTGTTGATCAGTAAAATTGTCATATTTAATGGGGTTTTGTTTAAGAAAATTATTTGGCCTTCATCAACTTCAAGGAATAAGAAATACTGGAAACTTCATAAGATATTCAAGAATGCAGAAGGTATGTATAATAGTAAAAAGTTCCCCCTTCTTTAGAAAGATAGCTTTGGTTCATGCATTGATAATTAAAGTTCGGTATCCCCTCATTTCCTTCTTTTCTTCGTACAGACAAATCATAGTCCGACACATATATAAAAACCTTTTCTTTTGCTGGTTTTATAAACCGTTTCAGTATTTGTGTCAACTTATGATTTGTTGCGATTTGCAGTTAAAGATGAATGGCGACAGTGTTGTGCGCAGAAGTTTCTAGTTTTGTAGCATAGCACGCAAGCTGTCCAGCTTTAAGGTATCTGAAAACTCTTACTTGTAAAAACCAGGGTTTGGCATGGTCCACCAACTTATTCCCTGCAGCTTCTCTCTACCATGCTTTTCAAGTCATTAAAATATTGATGGTTTATTTGCAAGCTGTAATCCCATTGATTAGTTAAAGTTAATAAAAATCTTAGTTCTTTATGCGCAGAGAATGCTGCTTCATTTTCAAAGTGCCAAATTGTTAAGTAATTGTTCACACGTTAATTCTTGATTAAGCAAACAAAATAGTGGATTTGGCAAATATACGAGTGCCAGCAAAGAAGTTAGGCAGGATATATATATACACACACTAGAAACTTCTTATTGCTTGTTAGACTTAGGGGTGGGCACTTAGAACCGAAAACCGAAACCGAAACATGAATCAAATCGAACCGCACCGAACGGTTTGGTTTTGCGGTTTTGAAACGATTTCGGTTTTGAAACCGAACCGCAACATAGAAAACGATTTGGTTTCGGTTTTGGCTTTTAAAAACCGCACCGCAAATATTAATAAACATTTAATTAAATGTCTATATTAGATTTCATGTTTTAATTGGTTGTTTGTTAGAATCCATAAACTTAGTATGAGACTCAACCACACTAGAATATCATCATTCATCACTTTCTTTCGTTCATTAACTTGAAGGACCTTTGTTATTTTATACCATCACACACACATATATGTACAAGGGTGGACTAATCTTGTTATCAAGAGTCGAATAATGATCTAATGAAGTCCACTCATTTGAAGCATGATATCACATATTCTAGTAACAAAGTTTTGCTCATGTTTAATGAATTCAAATTTATTCAACTTGTTTTATGATAAACATTGTAAGGGACACCCTTTTGTTGCACAAACATGTTTTAACATCACAACTGCATGCAACATGCTAATTGTTTACATAACAAATATCTTTTCCCTATTGCTATTGGGAAATGCTTATTAATATGTTAAATTGCAAATTGTACATTTTTTCTTAAAAACCAAACCGAAACCGTTTGAAACCGCACCGAACCAAACCTAACGGTTTGGTTTCATTTCGGTTTTGGCTTCAAAACCGCACCGAACCAAACCGCAAAAAAAATCGATTTCGGTTTCGGTTTCACTCAAAACCGCACCGAACCAAACCGTGCCCACCCCTAGTTAGACTACTCCAAGAAAGTCAGAAATAGAGTAGGTATCCCGGTTGCACCTAAGTTTCTCGAGCAATTTCTAGTTTAGTCGAGTACTTCTAATGCCTAATTGAATGCTTTCTATTTCTAATGTGCTGGTGTTTTGATTTGTTAGTTAAGTGACAACTTTTATCCCCTTTTTTAATATTAGTTTGGGGCTTCTTAATATTTGATTATCTTCACGATTCTTAGATATGGTTTTTGGTTCAATTTCACAAAATTATGAAAGCACTCAACCTCTGTTTCTTGGTCCTTCAGTTTGGGAATAATTTAATTTTGCACCTTGTTTGGTCTCTAAATTTGGATGGGAACGGGGTTGTATGTTGAAGGAAGAAACGAAAAACGCATGTCCAACTTGAAGGTAGAAGATGAGTTATTTATAGAGGAAATACATCCATTCTAATCCAACTCTAATTCCGAAAAAATGAAAAAGCGTTCACCTCTACCTTTTGATGTACCTAAATTTAATAGGTTATCCATTTCAATTCAATTATAAAAGGCTAGGGTATCGTTTGGTATGTAAGATTGGAATCGTTTAATTTATTAATCTTGTGAGGGATGCACTTATCCCCATTTGCATTCATCCCATGGGGGGATGCACAAATCTCCATTTGTGAATAAAGTATTTTGACCGAATAAAATCACGATTGAACCATTTAATTTATTAATCTTCATTCACATATCACTCCTACAAAAAATCATTCAAATTGGATATCCATTAATCATGAATATGTTATTTGGTACCTTATCATCAATTTTTGTTCTATAGATTTGAATGACTAAATAATCTCCGATTGAAATGAATTTTTATAGGAATGATCTTCATATAAATTTTAGTATTATCCAAATTGGATTAAATTCAAAAAGATAAGTTTGACGTTCGAAATTAAAATTAGATATTCGTTCCAATTCAATGATAGACACCAAACGAGCAACGTGACCAATGTCAATTGGGCTGCGTGATCTCTCACTAAAACCCACCAAATCAACAGACGGTTCGGCCCATTGGGTTGACCCATTTGTACTTGGGCTATTCAACCCTCAATTTCACTTAGGGATGTGATATATACACACTTCATTTTACTTTTCACATACCTTTTTTATTTTCGGTCGTCGGATCGGATGAATTGAAGAAGATCAACGGACATAAATTATCCAGAGGTGTGTGAGAACTAAAATGGGGTGTGTGGATAGCACACCCCTTTCACTTATCATAATTTCTTGTGTGTTGAACCGGTCGAAGAGGGTCAGAAAACAGAGCCGGTTCGAGCTCCGGAGCATCTTCGGTTCTTCCATTCGCCAGAAATTTTCACTTTCTGCTTCAATCCAGGTACTCTTTTCCTAATTGAATTGTTCATATCTACTATTGTTTTGATTTATTAACTAATTGCCCACTTTTCTGGTTCAGGACGGCCTTTTTTTTATACTAATTTGGCGTTTTTTACTTGATTGTCATTTGAACTATTCAAAATTATTTATCTTTACCAGATTTTTGAAACGGGTTTTGGACCAATTTGTAGAAATCACTCGCTTTTTGTGTATTGGTTTTTCAGTTTCTGGCTCAATTTTCGTGTTTCTGGAACGTCAGAGACATTGTTTGCGAGCTGGGAATTTGGTTTCCCTGAAATTACTTCTGGAATTGGTTAGAAATTTACAGCACTTGAATGCCTACTAAAATAACTTTTGGTAAAAGTGCTTATGAGAACAAGTGCTTATAATTAAGATAACAGAAAATGCATAACAGAAACAGATACGACATTTATTATAGTGATTTACAGATAAATACAAGCTTGTTTGAATAAAATATCACAATATAGTACATTAAGTAATGCAGGCATCCATGGTTTTCCTTTCTTATTAGGCCTTTCCATCAGGGTTCACAGTTAAGGTTTGGCACTCATATTCTGAGACAATGTTCTTGTGGATTCTGTCTATGAAAGCAGCAGCTTTGTTGTCAATCCCGGGCTCAGCCACGAACCGGCCTCTGTCCTCCTCGCTCGGCCAAATCCTCCTTGCACTCGTGTAGGAATCCTCGTCCCCTCCGCGATTGCGTGGCCTCCTCGATATGAACATGCTGAAGAATGAGAAGGAGGATTTCTTCTGCCTGTTGCCTGCCATAACTCTTTTTCGACACGAAAAGATAGTTAAACACAAGGGTTTAAGTGAGATGAAGAAAGTTCTTAGTATTCACTTTGGTTTGTTGTGACTATTAAGAAGGTGTTTGTGTATTTATGGTAGGAGGTGATCCTAGAGGAGAATCTTGGTGGATTCAAACTGCTGCTAAGGAAGTAATTTTGGATGGTTGAGATCACAAATAAGACCAGAGGAAAAAAAAGGTTGAAAGTACATTTTCTATGGTCCTCTACTTTCTCAATTGACCAAAACAGACTCATAGAATTGTTGTCTTTCTCAATTGACCAATTCAGACTCATACAATTCTTGTCACTTTATTTTTCGAAGAACTGCCATGGAAACTGCAGATGTTGCTAGAGTGGGATGTGTTAGCTTCCTTATTCACTCGAGTTTAAATTATCTTCCCCACAAGAAGAAAAAAAAAGTACTACTATGAAGATTGCATTAAAATTTACAGATAAATCTTTTAAATAGTGATATTCGTCCTGAAGTTCATTGTTAACATTTCCACTCTTTTCATCTTCCAAATCATTTAATTAGCAATGATGATCAGCCAAATCTGACCCGTTTTTGGGATGTGACCTACTTTTCTGTGATAGATGTATAGTTTTATTTGATTAGCTTCGGATTAGCGTACAGAAAATACCCTATGCCTAGCTACATTTGCATGTTGCAGCAGCCCTTGAAAAATGGAAACTTTAACGAAAAGTTTTCAGTACTGTTCATTTTAACGAAAAATCACATTTTTACGCTAAAAAAACAATCATGATACTATTCATTTTCCCTTTATTTTGTCCTTATCGTTAAAACTCAAAGTTTTCAAGTTATTTTCATTAGTTTTTCTTTGAAAAAAACTATTCCAAAGTAAAATGCGATTTGAGGACAAAATTAAAGCATGTACCATGTACAACAATTTGTGCGGAAGAAACCACAACCCCTATTCATGGAACTGACTTAGATTCCAAATAATTGTAGGCACCACAACCCCCTAGCATGCTTTTCATGTCATTAAAATATTGATGGTTTATTTGCAAGTTGTAATTTCATTGATTAGTTAAAGTTGATAAAAATCTTAGTTCTTTATGTGCAGAGAAAGATGCTTCATTTTCAAAGTGCAAAATTGTTAAGTAATTGTTCACACGTTAATTCTTGACTAAGCAAACAAAATAGTGGATTTGGCAAATATATGAGTGCCACACAGAAGTTAGGCAGGATATATATATGTATATGTATATGTATATGTATATGTATATACACTAGAAACTTCTTACTACTTGCTTGTTAGACTACTCCAAGAAAGTCAGAAATAGAGAGTGCCACACAGAAGTTAGGCAGGATATATATATGTATATGTATATGTATATGTATATGTATATACACTAGAAACTTCTTACTACTTGCTTGTTAGACTACTCCAAGAAAGTCAGAAATAGAGCAGGTGTCCCGGTTGCATCTAAGTTTTCTTGAGCAATTTCTGGTTTAGTCGACTACTTTTAAAGCCTAATTGTATGCTTTCTATTTCTAATGTGCTAATGTTTTGATTTGTTAGTTAAGTGACAACTTTTCTCCCCTTTTTTGATATATTAGTTTTGGATTTTCTTATTATTTGATTATCTTCACAAGATTCTTAGATATGGTTTTTGGTTCACTTTCACAAAATTACGAAAGCACTCAACCTTTGTTTATTGGTCCTTCCGTTTGGGAATAATTTAATTTTGCGCCTTGTTTGGTCTCTAAATTTGGATGGGAACGGGTCGTATGTTGAAGAAAGAAATGAAAAACTTATGTTCAACTTGAAGGTAGAAGATGAGTTACTTATAAAGGAAATACATTCATTCTAATCCTACTCTAATTCCAAAAAAAAAATGAAAAAGTGTTCACCTCTACCTTTTAATATACCTAAATTTAATAGGTTATTCATTTCAATTCTATTATAAAAGCATGGGTCATCGTTTGGCATGTAGGATTGGCACCATTCAATTTATTAATCTCGTGAGGGATGCATTTATCCCCATTTGCATCCACCCTATATGGGGGATGCACATATCTCCATTTGTGAATAATGTATCTTGACCGAATAAGATCACGATTGAACCGTTCAATTTATTAATCTTCATTCAAATATCACTCCTACAAAAAATCATCCAAATTGGAGATCCTTTAATCATGAATATGTTACTTGGTACATGAACTGTCAATTTGTTTTTATAGATTTGAATGACTAAATCATCTCCAATTGAAATGAATTTTTATAGGAATGATTTTCAAATAAAAATTAAGAAATTAAATAGTTCTGATTATAAAATTTGTGTTATTCGAAATAGAGGAATGAGCTCATCTCCCAAGACCTAATTCAAGTATTATCCAAGATGGATTAATCATTAAAAAAGATAAGTTTCACCTTCGAAATTAAAATTAGATACTAGTTCCAATTCAAGACACCAAACGAGCAACGTCACCAAAGTCAATTGGGCTGCATGATCTCTCACTAAAACCCACCAAATCAACAGACGGTTCGGCTCATTGGGTTGACCCATTTGTACTTGGGCTATTCAACCCCCAATTTCACTTATCATAATTACTTGTGTGTTAAACCAGTCGAAGAG
The DNA here is from genome assembly GCA_035220775.1 of Malus fusca. Taxonomy (NCBI): domain Eukaryota; kingdom Viridiplantae; phylum Streptophyta; class Magnoliopsida; order Rosales; family Rosaceae; genus Malus; species Malus fusca. Next base: position 26,445,971 of record CM069062.1, read on the forward strand.
GGTCAGAAAACAGAACCGGTTCGAGATCCGGAGCATCTTCGGTTCTTCCATTCGCCAGAAATTTTCACTCTGCTTCAATCCTGGTAACACTCTGCCTAATTCAATTGTTCATATCTACTAATGTCTTGATTTATTAACTAATTGCCCACTTTTCTGGTTCAGCACGCCCTTTTTTTTACTAATTTGGGGTTTTTTACTTGACTTCATTTGAACTATTCGAAATTACAAGCATAAACACCAGCGCTTTGCTACGGGTTTTAAAAACACCGTTGAAGAAAATACTGTTTAACATAAAATAAGTTTTATATATCAATATTTACATGTCTGTTGTTTGAGAAAGTAAATTAGCTACATATTACCACGATCAAAAGATTAACAGCATTAAACTACTCATTATTCAAAATATTTGGATAGATTATGAACATGTTACTGAATCTAGATTTTCCTACTTCACTGTTTCCGGCTCATCTTCATCTTCATTATGTTGATGTTTAAGATTTCAGCTAGTTCCTAAAAATTTTGAAAAAAAACAAGGAGCTGTTAGTTTCGTACATTTAAGAAAACAAATGGGGGACATATAAGTAAAACTGAGATAGTTCATTTGTGATCCTGAAGGTGCAAATGAGATTTTTGTTTCCCTCTATTTTCATATGCTCTATCAGATGCAAAAAGACTAAAATGAGTGCATTCAAACCAACACATTTTTCGCCCTTCAGTCCTATATCAAATATCTGTCAGTGATACTAGTTAGACAGAGTCGGGGAGTTCAAATAAATCACTATAGCAAAAAAAACAGTCAAAAAACAAATGTGCAAGTAGAAATTAAAATAGTAAAGAAGGTATCGTTATGACGAAGATGTAATAATCTGATGTGATTAATTTCACAAAGAAACCATATATAAAGGAATCATGTGCAAACAATGCAACATTACAGTGTTAAAAAGCGAATGAGGATTATATGAAGTCCGAGAGCAACAACATACAAATGAGTAACATGTAAAGTTAAAATAGAGAAGACATTGATGTACAATGTTGTACACTACTCATACATATGGAATTTGCTATTCTAGAAAAAAATGGATTTTGCAATTTTCTCTTATGGATTTTCTCTGTATGGAGCTCTTAGTGTGGATGGTATGTTAAATTTAACTCAAAACAGTAGAACATATAAATAAACAAATGGGGGGGACACATAACCAAAAGCTAAGACAGTTTTCTTATGATAGTGAGGGAGCATATACAATCCGTTTTTCGCTCTTTTTTCATCTGCTCTATCAGATACAATGTGTAACAAAAAGAGTCCATTTAAATTAGAAAGAGTTGCGTTAGGCATAATTGGACAAAGGAACGCTCTTTATAGCAACAAAAACGTAAAACTGCTTTATAATTGGACAAAGAATGAGGAAGATAAGAAGAAACAAAGAAAAGGCCCTTAAAATTTTGGCAGACATTTTCAGCAAGTGAACAAAAAAAAGAGGCATTTCCAAACAGAACTCAATATCAATATGCAGCAAAAAGAAAATAATGTCTGAGCAAGGAAAGAAAAAAAAAATTATAAACCTGAGCAGCGACGTAGAATTCATAAGAATGCAATACTTTCCCTTCAAATGAAAACCTGTAGGAAAATCAAAAACCAAATGAAATAGCATGGCAGAAAAATTGAGGGGGAAAATAAATAAATAAAAACACAAAGAGGACGAATGACGTTGTCCATGTACTTAATTTCTCTCGAGTATAATGACAGCATATATATTTCTTGACCATATGAGATCAGTAGTTGATATAATTAGTCCAGCCGCAAAGGAACCCAGTTCAACGCTTAAGCCTAGCTTATCACTGCAATGACAAAGAAAATTCATATTATATCCATCCTTTCAGTCATTCATTAGATAGATGTGTTTGAATGCCACTCATAGCAATGATAAATTTCATTACTCTGCACATATAAATTGTTCAGCCAAAACTATTGTTCATAAAAAATTAAAGCATCCAAGTGCATTAAATGAAGATATATCTATATGAGGAAGGCTTATATATCATACCCATGTCGATATGGATTTGGGAAAAATGAAATTTCAAAAGCTAATCATCAAAATTTTTTACTTCCTATGTTCTTGGGGATCATTACAATTTTTCTTGTCCTGAATTTGAACACCCTTGAAACTGAATTTCAAAACTACACACTTAAATCAACGCTCTTAGTTTTAATCCAAAAATACTTAACAACAAAATAAAATCACACCTCAAGCTGCAAGTTGAATCAAACCCGTGGAATTTCAAAAGCACCCACCTCAAACACACAGGTCTTCGCAGGCTTCAAAGAAAAGTTACAAATTCGAAAAACCCAATCTCCTGAAACCGAAAACAAAACCAAATTAACCATCATCAGCCAGAATCCAAAGCTACAAACAAAATCCCCAAAATCACAACCAAAAAATTTGAACAAAATACCCATTTATAAATCCAAATTTACACTCCCAAGCACATAACATTCAAACCAGAGAATTACCCATTTAGAAATCCTATCTCATATGTATTAAAACGATTAACAATTCTTAGTGAATCGTCACAAAATAGGTATAAAAAACTAACCATGTTTCTGAATTTTAAAAATGGGAAACTTAGAGAAAGAGTACTGAGTTTTCAGTTCTTACAACAACGAAAATAACCATATCTTTTCATTTTGAACTGGGATTGATTTCTGTCATCAGCATTAACAAAACCTGTAATTTTAGCATGTACTAATAAAATGATATACATTAGAGCAAAAGTTTGAAATCATAACCACAATTTAAAACTGAAAACCTAAAAAAACAAAATTCTTACCATTTCGTCAATCAATATACATTGAAGACCACCAAACGTATTATCCTTTTCTATAACCTTAGGTCTCCAAATTCTGCATACACGGACTCTGTGTTGAGAATATCGCGTTTAAGAATGGGAAAAACAAGAACAAACTCCGGAAATCGAAAAACAAATAACCAAGATAAATAACACCAAGAATTTACGTGGTTCGGCAATATGTGCCTACGTCCACGGGACAGCAACAACAATCTTTCACTATATCAATAATGAGTACAACCAATAATCTTGTCAAATCTCTAGAACTAGGACTTAACGAAAAACCTGAAAGAACAAGAACAAGACATACACTATCTCTTTTCTTTTCTCTCACACACACTTTACAATACTCTCACTCTAATCCCTTGAGTGGTATACAATTTATTGTTTTGCTCCCCCTTCTCAAAACTAGTACAATAGCCCCTTTATATAGACATAATAAAGGTCTTCTTCAATAGGGATTATTAATCCTAATTGGAATCTAGTTATGAATCCTACTCCAATTGAGAAACTAACTCCAATTGGGAAAACAACTCCAATTGGGAAAACAATTTAATCCTCTAAGACTATTAATTACCAATAGACTTGGGACAACTAATCATGGGCTGGAAAAAACCCAACACTCTGATCTTCTTATTAAACTGAAAAGGTAATAAACTTCGGATAGGATCTATCTTCATTCCGCTACAAAACTGCAAGTAAATTTACATGGCATTAGATGTCAGTCGCCCGGGGCGCTTGTTTTATTTTCTTGATCCCCTTTAAAATAAGAGTGTGGTATACATTATTTATAAATGCAGACATCTAAAATGATAATAAGCAGAAAGAATGAAACAGAGAAATTGAGGATGAAATTGAGCATGAAATAAGCAGAAAGGATGAAACAGCTAAGTTCTGAAATGATAATAATTACACAATAAACGAAATAGCGGAACGAATCAGCAAGCTATAACCTCAAGTACTACTAAAAGCAAACAGCCACTGTCCTACAGGACTTGTGTTTTTATTGAATATAAAATACAATTCATAACATACTCAATTTGTTTTCTTAAAATTTTGCTCTATTCATTACACATATGATCTGGTTTTGGTGTGAGTAGTTTCACAATAATCAAGTTTTTGAGAATGTTTAAAGTATTTTTTCGCATAAAACATCATGCTTTCTTGACGTCCAAAACATATAGACTGAGGGCAGGATCAAACCAACTAATTGACAATAATTAATCTATCATCATTCAGGTGCACGTACTCAAATTAGCATATGAGCGCAGATCGATCCAGTTGGACTTGACTATCCGAGGACTTCAAATCCTGCTGATCAGATATAAAGAACTAATCCATTTGTTAAGAGTTGTATATATATATCTATTATATGAAACCAGAAATTATAAATTGAGGACTTTTAGTCTGTAATCTATAGTATAATTAATTAGCTTGGAAAGATGGAGAAGAAGGTGAATGCTACCTTGTTTTGTTTTCTGGTGAAAGCTAGCTAGCTGCTTCATCTGCAACTCACTGTAATCAGTGACATTGATGCACGAACACAAACCATACATTTGATTCCCAAACAGAACCCAGAATCTAAAATAGTAAAAATGTGGATCCGAACCTTTCCTGGCCGGTGGTGTCCCAAATCTGGGCCTTGACGACCTTATCGTCGAGCCGAATGCTTCTGGAGGCGAAGGAAACCCAAAAACCAACCATCGCCATCTCTGACTTTTTAAACATTCGGAGAAAAATCAAAAGCACAAACCATCAAAAGACCCAAAGAAAAAAATTAGCCCAAAAAAAGCACAGTGCAAAGATAAATTATATACCTGGCCCCAGAAAGGGTTTGCATACTCCCACAACAAAACCCTAAAGTTGGAAGATAAACGTTTCCTGCAACCAAAAACAAAATCAGGAAAAAATAAAGAAAACACTTATTAGTAGGAATCGAATTTTACAACAATCAATTAAAAAAATTTCTTACCAACCAAGCACAAAATAACGGCACACAGCAACCAACCACCCTTCTAAACGATCGGATCGCGATGAAAACAGCGAGACACACACAGAGAAACGCAAAAGATAGACGGAAAAACAGAGAGAAGAAAAGAAGAGGAAAAGAAAAGGTGGAAGATGCTTCCAGTATCTTTCCTACAAAACGCAACGTGGCCAATGCTCAACCAAAAAGCACGTTTCAAACGGGAGCAACAGCTGCAAACAAAACTGAAAGAGGGGCAAAATAGACAATTTACTGCACAATCCCACTAAAGCCCAAAATCCATGAATAAAATGAGGATGGGCACTGTTAATGAACAGTACCCATCTACGGGGCTTTTGTATATATAGAATATAATCACACACCCTTTTTTATTTCTCACACCCCTTATTAATTTATGTCCGTTGATTTTCTTCATTTCATCCGATCCGACGGCCGAAAATTAGAAGGGTGTGTGAGAAATAAAAAGGAGTGTGTGGATATCACACCCCTATAATTTATCTTTACCAGATTCTTGAACCAATTTGTAGAAATCACTCATTTGAACTATATTGAAAACCATTAGTTTTCTACATTTATTATAGTGATTTACAAATACATACAAACACCATATAGTACATTAAGTAATGCAGCCATCCATGGTTTTCCTTTCTTATTAGGCCTTGCTATCTGGCTTCACAGTTTCTAATTCAAATTTCTTGTGGATTCTGTCTATGAAAGCAGCAGCTTTGTTGTCAATCCCGGGCTCGGCCACGAACCGGCCTCTGTCCTCCTCGCTCGGCCAAACCCTCCTTGCACTCGTGTAGGAATCCTCCACCATGTCGTCCCCTCTGCGATTGCGTGGCCTACCCAATTTGAACATGCTGAAGAATGAGAAGCATGATTTCTTCTGCCTGTTGCCTGCCATAACTCTTTTTCGACACGTAAAGATAATTAAACACAAAGGTTTAAGTGAGATGAAAAAAGTTCTTACCACTCACTTTGGTTTGTTGTGACAATGGTCCTCTACTTTTTTTTTTTTTTTTTTTTGTTGTGACTATTAAGAAGGTGTTTGTGTATTTATGGTAGGAGGTGATCCTAGTGGAGAATCTTGGAGGATTCAAACTGCAGCTAAGGAAGTAACTTTGGATGGTCGAGATCACAAATAAGATCAGAGGAAAAAAAAAGGTTGAAAGTACATTTTCTATGGTCCTCTGCTTTCTCAATTGACCAAAACGGACTCATAGAATCATTGTCTTTCTCAATTGACCAAAGCAGAATCATACAATTATTGTCGCTTTATTTTTCGAAGAACTGCCATGGAAACTGCAGATGTAGCTAGAGCGGGATGTGCTAGCTTCCTTATTCACTCGAGTTTAAATTATCTTCCTCACAAGAATTTAAAAAAAAAATGTACTACTATGAAGATGGCATTAAAAGTTACAGATAAATCTTTTAAATAGTGATATTCCTCCTGAAGTCTCTTTTCATCTTCCAAATCATTTAATTAACAATGATGATCAGCCAAATCTGACCTGTTTTTGGGATGTGACCTACTTTTTTGTGATAGATGTATAGTTTTATTTGATTAGCTTCGGATTAGCACACATTTTACGACGTATTTAATTACCATATATTATGCATATGATCTTGTCACCAAAATGAGTCATCCCTCGTGATCTAAAACTTGTTTAGATTAAGATTAAACGTGTACTGAGCAGTAAAATTGGCATATTAATAGGGTTTTGTTTAAGAAAAAAATATTATTTGGCCTTCATCAACTTTAAGGAATAAGAAATACTGAAAACTTCATAAGATATTCAAGAATGCACAAGGTATATACAATAGTAAAAAGTTCCCCCGTCTTTTGAAAAATAGGTTTGGTTCATGCATTGGTTAGGTACTCTAGAGTTTTAATAATTAAAGGTCGGTATCCCCTTCTTTCCTTCTTTCCTTCGTACAAACAAATCATAGTCCGACGCATGTATAAAAACCTTTTCTCCAATGAGAAAATGCGATTATGAGACAGGCTCATGGTAAAGGGGGTAAATGAAGACTTGCAAAGGGACTTTGAGAAAAGACATGGAGTACTTGGATTTAACATAAAACTTGTTTATAAGATTTATACAAGCTACTCCATTTAATGGTGTTGTAGAATTTCTCCATAATCCAATGTTGTTTCTATGATACTTTTAATACTAAATAGTTTCTCCAAGATCCATGGAAATATATATAAACATGTCTGGGAGGGGGAAGGGTTGAATGTGGATCCTCTTGAATATAAAATTTCTTGATATGGTATGAGAAAATCAAACAACCAACTGAGCAACAAGTAAACAAAATTAGATGACCTATTTTGACAAGAAAAGTGCATGCAGGTGGTTGGAGACGTTTTCGTAAAGAGTTCTCTATATTATTTTCAAAAACATTTACACAAAGAACAACTTAAATATTGAAAGATGACTTCTAAATGTTCATACTTTTCATATTGAATAATAATTTTTATAGTATCATGAGAACACTTTCGGGGAGAAAATATAACCGAGTTTATTTTGGTTATTGTTATAAGAAGCACAAGAAGTCAAGAAAAATAATCAGCGCAACCAAATATAACTGATGTTGGCAGATGTCACTTTACTGCAATGACGGAAAATAATCATACCAATACTCTAGTATGGGTTCGATTCCTACTAATTTCTATTTCCTTTAAAAATTAACCATTTAACTCATTAACGCTATTATTTCTGTAAAAAAAAAATTAATTGATGCCGTATTGTACGAAAGAGATATTGTCCGTGGTTGTGCAATAAATATTTAATTAATACATTGTTTGTAATATATAACCCACTCACGAACCACATCATGTAAGTAATAATTATCTGATGTGGATACTACCTATGTACTACTAGATAGAATTTTTACCACCTGAAAAATTAAAAAATATTTAAACATACTTGTACGGGAACAAGATTATCATAGTATAAAAAAGCTCAAAAACCTAAAATATTTACAAAATAACAAGGTTATCATAGTAAAGAAAGCTCAATTAAAATCGTTTTCTAAAAAGATTGATATGAATAACTTGTACTTAAACCAACTGTTAATTAACTATTCAACACAAGATTTAGAAAAGATTTGTAATTGTGAATTAAAGTAAGAGACAAACAATAAAAACAACTAAATTAACAAGGATTGAAATCGGCAATAAGAAAACAAATGTTTTAGAAAATCAAATGTAAAAGGCACTCAGGTTTAGCCGTCACCATCGAAAATCCTACATAGTTCTACAAATTATTTATGAATTACACATGTAAACTTTGAATGTTAGATTTTCGTAATGCATATTCCACTTGGTATGTTCAAGTTAGAATGTACATCTAATATACAACATGTCCGTGATGTTCAGATCAAAACTAAACATGGAAGACTCATTAAGTTGTGTGAGAAACTTTTGGAAAACCATGCAACCCTTAAAGAGCATGATGTTTGCCTTAAGTGAGTTTACAATTATCAATCATAAGAAGCCCTATTCAATTCCATGGTGATGTTCCAAAAAAAATTACATCAAATTTTTTTTGTCTAAACATCATAATAGTGATCACTTATCAAGACATGTAGATAGTTTAAACACGATGATAAGCATTTTTACATTCATCTCGTTACCTAGAAATTCTCCAAATATCTATTGTTACAGCTTAAAGGAGAGGGCCATATGAAATTAAAATTCCTCAAATGGCAAGTGAGATATTTTTTCCAGTGTACTTGTATTTTATGGTGTAAGAATCTGAAATTGTTCTCTGGAATGTGCTTTGAAAAATGTAAAGAAGGCTCTTATTCTATATGGAACTTTGAAGGGTTAACCCTAGGCAATCAATTATTCGATGCATATGAACCATCAAAGGGTACTCACCAGGGATCTTATAAAAGTGAAACTTATACAGGTTTAGAAAGATCACAGTTCAATACAGCTATACAGAGCAACTTTAGAAACTTATACAGGCATCCAACTCTCACTGCACCAACAACTTTAGGCTGGAATCACTAGTGACTTGTCTCACTTTGTTTTTATGTCTCGAATGTGTACGTTAATTGAGGCGGAAGGTACTCTATAGTGAGAAAATCAACTACTTTAAGGAATAAGAAATACTGGAAACTTCATGTCTCATAATCAACTTTAAGTACTCCATGTCTTACAAACAAATCATAGACCTACAAATGCTCCAGTGAGAAAATGCAACTCTCACTGCACCAACAAATACTGGAAATTTCATAGGATATTCAAGAATGCAGAAGGTATATACAATAGTAAAAAGTTCCCCCTTCTTTAGAAAAATAGCTTTGGTTCATGCATTGGTTAGGTACTCTATAGTTTTAATAATTAAAGATCGGTATCCCCTTCTTTCCTTCATTCCTTCGTACATACAAATCATAGTCCGACTTCTTTAGCTGGTTTTAAAACCGTTTCAGTATTTGTGTCAATTTGTGATTTGTTGCGATTTGCAGTTAATGATGAATGGCGACAGTGTTGTATGTAGAAGTGTCTTGTTTTGTCGCATAGCACGCAAGTTGTCTAGCTTTAAGGTATCTGAAAACTCTTACTTATAAACGCCAGGGTTTGGCATGCTCCACCAATTTATTCCGTGCAGCTTCTCTCTACCGTGGTTTTTAAGTCATTTCCCAAAATATAAGAAAACTAACGAAAAGTTCAAAAAAAAAATTTAGTTTTAATGAAAAATGACAAATAAAGGTATAGTGAATAGTACCAGGGAAAACTAAAAATGTGGTTTTTCGTTAAAAGTGAATAGCACCGGAAGTGTTTCGTTAAAACTCCCTTAAAATATGGGGGGGGGGTGTTTTCCAATTTGGTCTGAATCCGCAGAACCCTTAAATGAGTGTTGCAGCGTTTTAAAGAAATGAAAGAAATGCATGGTTCCAGTAGTCGGGATGATCGCCAAAAACGAGGGCAGCAGCGTCAAGAGAAGGAAATGGCAAAGTTTTGTTCAGATGTATACACTCGTTTCCCTTCCCTGGTTCATACATGATTCATTTGTTATCTGTGTCTTTATAACCTCATTGTTGTAACATTTCTTGCTTTGCCTTCTTTCATTCCATGTAGTGTGGATGCTCGTAAGCAGCAGCAGCTACAACAGCAACAAGGAGAATCTGGGCCTGCCCCAGTTTCCACTGAACTGATTAGTGCTACTACACTCGCAGATCAGGATCAACGGAAGGCTTTGAAATTTGGGTTTTCCTCTAAAGGTGGCACCTCTAAGTCACCGATGCATATGAACGATTGGTTTGTAACGATTGTTTATTCTCATATTTTTTCATATGAATCAAAGCGAAAAATGGATTTACGAAAATAGAAAACGAAATATCAGATAAAATCCATATATACATTATTAAGTTACTAAAGCATCAGAGTCGGATAACGTGAAAACAATATTTTGATCTGATACATATCTCCATCTTATAAGTTTCTGAAGCTAACAAGATACACAGAACCAGAACGGTACGGCTGTTAGGCAGCTTCGGCAAATCCAACTTGAAGGTCACCAAAGTCGAACACCGTGTGGTACGCCCCCATGAATACATCTCCGAGAATCCTGCAGGCACAGTGTCAGCTAAGACCTAGACCCTAATGAAAATGCAGTTAAGCTGGATAATCGTTTAAGGTTAATGATAACGTACCACAGAGGACCTGTTGGAGGAGCAATATCGTAGGCTGTAAACCCGCTGATACAGACTCCAGCGACTCCTTCACCAGTTTTCAGAACATACTGCAGAAAACATGGAAAATGTTGCAGAGTTTAACCAAGAATTAGCTCTCCGAAAACAGCTCCATGTCCGTGATTACGTTACTAGCGCAAGAAAGCATCAATTACAAGAGGAAAATTTGTACGATTGCCAAAATCTAACCTGGTCCGGAGTGAGAACGAAAGGTTTATCTCCGATGGTGAAGGTAACGTTTGGCATGCTTGAAAGGCTATTGCACTCGAATATTGATTCTCCTGCTGGACTTGGGAGGCTCTCACAAAGCTGTTACAATTGACACCGAAACCAAAACTCATTACAAGTTATACAACTCGCAAATTTATTCCAAATTTTGGCTTCTTAGCAATTCATACTCACCTCACTAATGTAGCTAAGTACTTTCTCTTTTGTTCCTTTCTGTTTCAGCTGATTCTGAGCCCAGACAACAGCCATCTCACAAGCTGTGCACAAAGCACTGTCGCTGACAGCTGATCCCTCCTTGCTTTCCTTCTCAACCACTGTTTCAATCCCGGTGCTGCCCAAAATTCAGTTTCACCATTAAAAGATGCATTAAAAGATGTATTGTTTCAATCCCGGTGCTGCCCAAAATCCGGATGAAGGGTTTCCTGTCAAAATCCTTCATCCAAACCCTGTTGATATAACAAGTTTCGGCTTTTCTGGTGTACTTAACCAAGAAAAAGCTTTTTCCCTAAAAATATGCTGTAAAAATTGCATAACATAGTTTTAATGTTACACCCACCCCTAATTTAAATTGTATTTTCACTAAGTTTGAGATTATCTTGCTTTTAAAATTGTTTTTGGTCTTAATTGGTGTGCCCAAGGGGCCCACCCCTTGACTTTGTCCCCCGGCTCCTCTATTCTTTTGCTGCCACGTGGCACTTCTTCCCCACTCTCTCTCTTCTCTCTCCTTCCTTCCTGATTCTCCTCCTCACTTTTCTCTCTTCTCTCTTTCTTTCCCCGTGCTCCCTCTCTTTGTGCTATCTCCTCACAGTCGAACCCATACATACACACAGGCAGCAATCATCACCTCTATCCTTCCTTTCTCTTCCAGGAAGCTAGGATTGAGGGAGGATCACCTTAATCTCCACGTGGTTACTGCCACTGTGCAAACATTCCTCCGACGTAGGTAAGCCCTAGAATCCCTTGGTTAGTGTTTACATGGAATTATGGGATGAAATTGAGTAGCTTTGATAGCTGTAGGACGCAGAAACACCTCGGGAGGACCTCTGCGGTTTTTCCGGCGATAAACTGTGGTCGTTTGGCCATCTTTCAGGCCATTTTCCGGCCAACTCCGGCCACCACTCGGTCCCCACTTGGTATGATTCTCTTCTCCACATTTCTAGCTACATTTTGGCTTTTGAATCACTCAATTTGGTTAGGTAACGAAGAAATTACGAAGCTTTGAAAATTCCCCAAACCTTCAGCCAAAACCCAGTTTTCCCAACGAGCACCGCCCCTTTCGAGGCGTTTTCCGGCCAAACCACAATGAGTTGGCCGGCGTTCAGGGTATCAATCTCTTCATCTCGTTGAGTACTACAATTTTCATGTTTGGATCACTTGATTTGGATGAATAACGAATAAGTTATGAACGTTTAAAGCTAAGGAACTTTCCGGCCGAATTCCGGCCTTCTTCTTCCTTGGGTCCAGCGACCCACCAAACCCAGGCCCTTCGGGCCGTTCCTGCCAAGCCCAAAACCCTGGGCAGCCCAACCCAACCCTTTTATTTAATATATTTTTCTTATTTTAGTTTCTAAAATCCAAAAGGCCCTTTGGGCCATTCCTTTTAAAAACCCAAGCCTTTAAAGGCTTAAGGCCTTCGGGCCGTTTCACCTTAGGCCCTTGGCCTTCGGGCCGGGTCCCTAAACCCCATTCCCTTAAAACTCCTAAGCCCAAATCCTAAACCCAATTCCCTAAAGCCCTAAACCCAACCCACCTAAAAGTCTTAAGTCTAAACCCTTTAACCTTTCAAAACCCTAAACCCTAACCCAAGTCCAAAACCCTTAACCCGGAACCTCTCATAGGCTAATTTCGACGTCCTGAATCCGTTTTTGACGTCCGTTTTCCCAAATTCAATTGCTATTATATAGTTTTATTAATTGGACCCTTTACGTGCTTAGGGGCAATTATAGTGGCGTTTTTGTCTTCGCTAGTTGCATGGCTCTTCAGCAGCTAAGTACAGTGAGTGGACGTACCAGATTTTATTAAATAATTCGGAACAAACCAGATTTTATTTAGTTATTGTAAAGTAGAAATTGAGGTGATTGATTTTTATAACCTAATTAAAATAAAAACGAAATTAATGAATTAAAATAAACAATCTGCAATATTAGAGCTAAAGTGAAGAAAACAGTTTTGGGAGAATCGAATTAAGAGAGCACTAGGGTTCCACCATCACCTAGCAATCCTATGTAGTTTTACCAATTACTTATGAATTACACATGCCACTTTGAAGGTTAGGTTTTCCTTATGCATATTCTCCTCGTGATATTCAAGCAAGAACGTATATCTAACATGCAATCCATCTGTGATATTCAGATCAAATATGAACATGCAAGACTCATTATGTTTTATGAAAACCTTTTGAAAAACCATGCAACCCCTAAGAGCGTGATATTCGCCTTAGGTGAAATTACAATTATTACCCACAAGAAGCAATACTCAATCCTCCGGTGATATTCCGACCGAATTGCATCCGATTACTTATCTAAACATCCTAATGGTAGCTAAGCATTAAGATATAGAGATAGTTCAAGCACAGTGATTAATAATTCAAAGTAAACATGCACAAAATTCATAAGCAATTGAATAAAGACTACATATTCATGCTAAGGCTCAAGGCTTCGCCCTAGCAAAAGAAATTAGTTCCGCATACTCATAATTGAAATCATAGAAAATATTCTTAAGAAAAAGATTGAAAACACCTTCAAGTAGAAATTCTCCAAAACCCTAGCAATTCTCTCTGTCTTCAAAATTGCATAAAATAAAGCGTACCCTAAAACTGTAGACGGCTAAGCAATATATTTGCCAAGCCACCACACAAAACCCTAGAAAACATAACCCTAAATTAAATGATAAAAATTCGTCTAAAATCTGAACAGCCACGTTTTGGCCCATAAGCTGCTCCAAAACTGGCCCAATAAAGCTGGATTTAATGTTTGGAATATTCTGAACACTTTTCTAGAAGGCCACGAACCCATCCGAGGTCATCTTGGGCTCCAAAAACGCAATTTAAGCCCAAAAACGTCATTTTCCAGCACTCAGCACTGCGCACTGCTTCTTTATTCCATCGCCAGAAAATAACCGCTTGGTGGAAAAATCCTAAATTTTGATACGATCAAGCTAAGTGACTCGTGAACGTCCTCCAACTGGAATTACTCCAAAATTCGTCCATTTGGTCCTGTTTTGCTCCAGAGGAAGTCGAAAGTCTTATATTGAAAATACAATTCAAAGTATCAAAATTCTTCCAATATATTAACCAAAATATACTAAGATTAGGGTAAAATATATAATATAAAATCTACTCATCATGGCGTTTTTGTCTTCGCTAGTTGCATGGCTCTTCAGCAGCTAAGTACAGTGAGTGGACGCCTTCTAAAAATGCATGTTTTAATAATTGAAATGCATACATGAAAAGCATGATTTGATGATTACGTTTTATGAAACGTTTTGTGAGATAACATACTTACTGAGGCTAGTTTGAATTATTACTATTTTTCCTATAACCCGTGTTCTTATAGAATATCTTTATGGATGACGATATGATATTTAGAACATGTTTCGAACACCTCTTTATAGTATACTAACCTAACATACTGAACCCCATTGAAAACACATAAACCAAGCTGGTTTCAAACTTGGCCAGGCTGTGCCTGCGGATTGAAGACTATGGCATGATCCTTAAATCCAACCTCTGGTAATCCTTAAACATTAAATCACAAGAAGGATAAAAAGCAACTTACCCCTGAGATCAGAAGATCCCATATCAGGTCTCCTTACTGAGACACGACTGCCTTACATTCTGCACTCACTGCTCCTTCACTCCAATAGCATGGTTAAGTACTGTCACAACAGTCTGGAAAACAAAGGTAGCAAATATAAAATCAAGCCTCGAGCATTTTCAAACATTAAACTATAGTAGACAATGATGGAAGCACATACTGTTGGCCCAGTGAGCAAGGACGTTCCTGAATCCACAATAGCAGCACAACCCCCCTCACATACACCTAAAATCGGACGACAAGAAAAATACTGCTAAGTTTCTCCTCAAAAACTAATAGATAGGAATTTTCTATGATCAAACAAGGTACAAAACACGGTGCTACTGACTCGCCCGTTGACTGGTTACCGATTGTAAGATCACCCATTTCGAACTGAAAACGAAGATGTGTTTGCTTTTCAGATTTCTAACTATAAGAATATATAACAAATAAGATGTAGAGAGTTTAAAAACATAATTTTAGTCACCTGCCAGTGACCCTTTTTAGTAACTGGATCATAGGTATGCTTCCCCTTGTAACGATTTGAGTCCACTCCGCCGAAAACAAGTTCACCTCCTACATCTGAAGTTGTGTCTCGGTTAAGCCAGAACGAGAAGACATCATTATTTAAAAGACCTTGTTTTGACATGGTTTGCCGGTAATATTAAGATTAATCAACTATAATCTGTGCCATTGGAGATTTTCGAGAGAACAAAATCTACAAAGTAAGATTTATTCTGAGGGAAAACATTAAATTACCATGCTGGTGTAGCATTCCCAACAGAAATTTCTTGGAATCCAAGGTCAAGAAGTCCATCAAACTTTGCTACAACGAATGTGAGACTGCCTTCTTTGTGGCCTCAATGAAATCCTGCATTTACAAAGTCAGTAAATAATGGTTACAATCATTGCAGCTTAGGCATGATAGAAACATCTGAAAGTGAAAACCAAAAACAAAACAAAAGCAAAAACCCACTTGATTTTTGACGACAAGGTCTCCAACTTCAACATTATCTTGACTGAAGAAACTGGAAATCGATCCGCTTCCATATGTTATTGAAGCAGACGTCCCTGAACCACAAGGCAACCATTACAATCTGATCTTGCATTTCACAAAAGGAAACAACTTTAAACTGATACAATGCTCACCAATTGCGGTATATGTGCTGGACTTGCTTGACTTGTACCGAGTGTGGAAATAGCACGCAAGCTGCACGAAATTATGAAACAATACGTGATTTTCTGCAAACTAAATTATGGAAAATGACAAGCTAAAAGTAAGCACAACTTACAGAGAAGTAATGTTTTGAAGAAGAAACCCAAAGATTGGAGCTTCCAGTGTCAAATATGACAGTGAAGTTCTGAGTAGGTGAGCCGATTCCAATCACCCCATAGTACTGAGCATCCAAGTAATTCTTCAGAGGTACGATATCTTCATCTGAACAACCCAAATCCCGAGGCTTTCCCTCCCTTGCTGTCCCAGCTTTGATGGTTTGAAGATCCAACGATCGCTTCTGCAGACCAATTCTGACTAGGCCATTGGAGGAAGCAGGAAGAAGTGAAGAGATTAAGGCCCATAAGTAGAGAGCCACCAAGAGATGTTTGTGCCGCATGTCTACAGACTTTCTGTAGATAAAAAGTTACAAATTAGTAAGATGTTGCAGAAGGCCAAAATCAGTGCATCTTAATGAATCAATCACCATATCCATCAACACAGTTAGGATCATCAAGAGGCTCGTTTGAAACGGGCCGAAACAGGCCGGGTCCACGGGTCCAATACCATTTTTTTTTGTCAGCCACAGAAGGGACGACCTCGTTGAGGTCGTCTTCCTCAGCACAGAAGAGAATAAGCAGCACAGAGGCTGCACAGTAGCAAGCAACAAATCAAAGCAAACCCAGATGCAAAAACAACAAATCAAACCCCTTTGATGATGACAGTGTCCTAATTCAAAAACTCTAAATCCTTACATTAGAAATTCACATAAACAAAAATAAATCCTAGCTAACAAATTACATAAAGTTTAGCAGGATGATGACAGCGTCCTCGATAGCGGTGATGGGTGGTAGTGGTCGCGACTGCGGTGATGGGTGACTATGGTGAATCGGTGATGGTCTGGGACCTGAGTTCTTTGATGTCGTCCAGTAGGTGATTCAGGAGTGGGAGAGACTGAGAGAACTGTGGCGTGGAGCTGGTCGCGACAACGGTGCCGGCTAACGACGGTGAATCGGTGATGATCGTAAGCTTCAAACTTTTTCTCCCAGTCGGCGAGGACGCCGATCTCCCTCTTCGTGAGGCCGTCGAGTAGGTGATTCAGGAGTCGGGAGAGAGAGACTTGCTCGATTTCGAAATTTGAGAGAAGGGAGAGTCTCGGCTTGGGAATTCGAGAGCGGAGAGACCGAGACCGAGAGAGTAGATATGTTTAGATATGGAACGGGTGGAGGATATCCATATGATGGAGAGTGGAAAGGGTCCGAGTCGTAGACCCGTTTGCCCATTTTTTTATCAGCCGGCCTGTGGGGACTACCGTAACTACACCGATATTGTCTCCAACTTTACCACCTGCTGAATCCATCAGATGTGAGGTTTTATCACAAAAGCCCTCGATATTAGGATTTTATCACAAAATACTTCGATATTAGTTAATGTTGAGTAATCTTATTTAAACCCCATTATTTTCTTTTCACCTACCTATGTGGGATTCCAACAAAATACACCAGAAAACTTGGACGATGATTTAGCATTGACAACTTCCGCTAGCTTCATGCTATGGCAATATCCATTAGTTTTCTAAATAAATTGATCTTGAAAACCAAGTTAGAAGAATGAAAAAAGATACTAATGGATATTGCCATAAACTTAATTATAAGCAGAAAATCTGTAACTTAAGATAAACAGAAAATGCATAATAGAAACAGATACTACATTTATTATAGTGATTTACAAATAAATACAAACACCATATAGTACATTAGGTAATGCAGGCATCCATGGTTTTCCTTTCTTATTAGGCCTTTCCATCTAGGTTCACAGTTCAGGTTTGGCACTCATGTTCTGAGTTTCTGAGGCAAATTGCTTATGGATTCTTTCTATGAAAGCAGCAGCTTTGTCGTTAATCCCGGCATCAGCCACGCACTTGCCTCTGTCCTCATCGCTCGGCCAAACCCTTCCTTCACTCATGTAGGAATCCTCCATCATGTCGTCCCCTCTGCGATTGCGTGGCCTCCCCAATTTGAACATGCTGAAGAATGAGAAGCAGGATTTCTTCTGCCTGTTGCCTACCATAACTTTTTTTCGACACGTAAAGATAATTAAACACAAAGGTTTAAGTGAGATGAAAAAAGTTCTATTTAAGTGAGATGAAAAAAGTTCTTACTACTCATGATAGGATACTGTTGGTGATATTCGCACATTGTTGGTGATATTTGTACAAGGTTGGGATACGATGATATTGTTAGTTGACAAGTGTCTTAGAATCATTGGTTGAATATTGTGGTTGTTAGTTGGTGATTAGTTGGGAAAATCTCGTGTAACTGCCTTAGTTGGGAAAATATCGTGTAACTGCCTTAGCTTGCAATCTGGTATAATACTGGATATTTGTGCAAATGAAAGGTCATGATTTGTAAAAGAAGTTTGTGAGTAATACAAGAGAAAATATCAGCATAGAAGTAAGGGTTAGAACAAGGGTTCTATTAAGGCCATCTCTAACCGAGAGCTAGCCAGAGAGCTCGTTTTAGCCCTCTGGCCTTCCAAGATTCCCCAAGATATTAATATTTTAATGAATAGTACAGGGCCATATTTGCCTCCGTCTCCAACCGAGGGCCAGAGGGCCAGAGGGCTCGTTTTAGCCCTGTCACAAAAAACCGTCTCCAACCGAGGGTCAAAGGGCCATAGGGCCAAACATAATTTATTATTTAAAAACTACAACTAAAATGTTGTTTAAGTTTCATGTTGTATAATTTTTATATTGGTTAATGTTATTTAATGTTGTTTCATATTGTTTAATGTTGTTTCATGTTACTTAATTTAATTTAATGTTGTATAATGGCTTAGGAAGTTATAGGAAAAAAAATAGAATTTAAAAAAAATATGAAACAAATTTTGTGAAATAGAAGTTATAGGAAAAAAATGGAATTTAAAAAAAAATATGAAACAAATTTTGTGAAATAGAAGTTATAGGAAAAAAATGGAATTTAAAAAAAAATATGAAATAAATTTTGTGAAATAGAAGTTATAGGAAAAAAAAATATGAAACAAATTTTGTGAAATAGAAGTTATAGGAAAAAAATGGAATTTAAAAAAAATATGAACCAAATTTTGTGAAATAGAAGTTATAGGAAAAAATAGAAGTTATATGAAAATTTTTGTAAATAAAATTAATAATAATAATGTAAAAAAAAAATTCAAATCAAATGCAACGGCTAGTAGCCGTTTCATTTGAATTTTTTTTTAAAATATCCTGTCGGTAACAAAACTATAAAAAAAAAGCCCTTTGGCCCTTTGAAATTCCATGGGGCCCTCCCAGATTCCCAAGCCCTCTGGCCTAGCCCTCGGTTGGAGACGGTTTTAGGGCTATTTTCGGCCCTCTGGCTCTCTGGACCCTTCGGTTGGAGACGGTTTTAGGGCTATTTTCGGCCCTCTGGCCCTCTGGACCCTTCGGTTGGAGATGGCCTAACTCACTTTGATTTGAGTTTAAATTAAGAAAAACTAATGAAAATGGCTTGAAAACTTTGAGTTTTAACGATAAGGACAAAATAAAGGGTAAAGTGAATAGTAACAGAATTGACTTTTTAGTGTAAAAATGTGGTTTTTCGTTAAAGTGAACAATACCGCGGGCTTTTCGTTAAAACTCCCTTTAAATTATCTTCCCCACAAGAAGAAGAAAAAAAAAGTACTACTACGAAGGTTGCATTAAAATTTACAGATAAATCTTTTAAATAGTGATATTCCACCTAAATTTCATTGTTAACCTTTCCACTCTTTTTCATCTTCCAAATCATTTAATTAGCAATGATGATCAGCCAAATCTGACCTGTTTTTTTTATATGACCTACTTTTCTATGATAGATGTATAGTTTTATTTGATTAGCTTCGAATTACAGCACATTTTACGACGTATTTAGTTAACAGATACTATGCATATGATCTTGTCATCAGAACGAGTCATTCCTCGTGATCTAAAACTTATTTAGATTAAGATTAAGCATGTGTTGAGCAGTAAAATTGGCATATTAATGGGATTTTGTTTAAGAAAAAATATTATTTGGCCTAACTTTAAGGAATAATAAATAGTGGAAACTTCATAAGATATTCAAGAATGCAGAATGTATTTACAATAGTAAAAAGTTCCCCGTTCGTTTGAAAAATAGCTTTGGATCATGCATTGATTAGGTACTCTAGAGTTTTAATAATTAAGGCATGTATCATGTACATAATTTGTGCGGAAGAAACCACAACCCCTAACATGCTTTTCATGTCATTAAAATATTGATGGTTTCTTTGCAAGTTGTAATCGCATTAATTAGTTAAAGTTGATAAAAGTCTTAGTTCTTTATGTGCAGAGAATGATGCTTCACTTTCAAAATGCCAAATTGTTAAGTAATTGTTCACACGTTAATTCTTGATTAAGCAAACAAAATAGTGGATTTGGCAAATATATGAGTGCCACACAGAAGTTAGGCAGTATATATGTGTGTGTGTGTATAGTATATACACATATTGCTTAAGGGGAGGGATCCCCATTTTTTCAAAAAAATGGGGACACGCTCCCCACCATTAGATTGGTTTTAATGATATTGCTTAAGGGGAGGGATCCCCATTTTTTCAAAAAAATAGGGACACGCTCCCCACCGTTAGATTTGTTTTAATGAAATTGTGTGGTTGAGATTAAAACACAGGTCACACAATCTCAACCACACAATTTCATTAAAGTTAAATCCAACGGTGGGGAGCGTGTCCCCATTTTTTTAAAAAAATGGGATCCCTCCCCTTAAGCAATCTATATATATATATATATATATATATATATATATATATATATATGCATGTATATGTATGTATACTAGAAACTTCTTACTATTTGCTTGTTAGACTACTCCAAAAAAGTCAATAATAGAACAGGTATCCCGGTTGCACCTAAAGTTTTTTTGAGCAACTTCTGGTTTAGTCGAGTACTTTTAATGCCTAATTGTATGCTTTCTATTTCTAATGTGCTAATGTTTTGATTTGTTAGTTAAGTGACAACTTTTCTCCCCTTTTTTGATATATTAGTTTTGGGGTTTCGTATTATTTGATTATCTTCACAAGATTCTTAGATATGGTTTTTGGTTCAATTTCACAAAATTATGAAAGCACTCAACCTTTGTTTATTGGTCCTTCAGTTTGGGAAAAATTTAATTTTGCGCTTTGTTTGGTCTCTAAATTTGGATGGGAACATGTCGTATGTTGAAGGAAGAAATGAAAATTTTATGTTCAACTTGAAGGTAGAAGAGTTATTTATAAAGGAAATACATCCATTCTAATCCTACTCTAATTCCAAAAAAAATGAAAAAGCGTTCACCTCTACCTTTTTAATATAGCTAAATATAATAGGTTATCCATTTCAATTCAATTATAAAAGCATGGGGCATCGTTTGGCATGTAGGATTGGAACCGTTCAATTTATTAATCTTGTGAGGGATGCACTTATCCCCATTTGCATCCACCCTATGTGGGGGACGCAGATATCTCCATTTGCGAATAACGTATTTTGATCGAATAAGATCACGATCGAACGTTCAATTTATTAATCTTCATTCAAAATATCACTCCTACAAAAAATCATCCAAGGAGTTGTAAAACAAGAGGAAGATGATTATTATACAGCAGAAGAAAAAAACTTGATGTTGAAATAGAAGAGACTGAGGAAAGTGCAAACAAGCGGGAGGTATGTCTTTGATCTTAATTGCTATAAGTATTAAGTTATAGATACGATTGAGGTTGATGCTTTACTTTTTATGATACCAATTTAATAGCAGAAGGCAGCATATAGCATATATGCGTGTCTTTTGACGGGGATAGGACCATCAACTTTCAAAGGTCTTGAGCATTTCCTGCAGTTTTTTTTACTTAAGTTTGTTGCTCACTTGAGCTCATATGATCACAAATTCACAATCACAGAAAGGTAAATGACCTATGTCGATTACATTTCTTTGACTTAAGTATGTTTGTGTGTGCGTGTTTGAAGTTGATGCTTTACTTTTTCTGAAACCCAAATTTAATAGCAGAAGGCAGCATATAGCATATATGCGTGTCTTTCGACGGGGATAGGACCACCAACTTTCGAATGTCTTGAGAATTTCCTGCATTTTCCACTGAACTGAACAGTGCTACTACACTTGCAGATCAGGATCAACGGAAGGCTTTGAAATTTGGGTTTTCTTCCAAAGGTGGCACCTCTAAGTCTAAGGTACGTGTATTGATTGAAACTGCTCATGTTAAAGATGAGTTTGATTTAAGAGGAAGGTGACTTATGGTGGTTATTTGAGATATCTTTTGTTTGCTTTCATTGCTTGGCTCTAAGACTTAAACTATTGCTGCCACCGTCAACACTTTTGACTGGGAACTCTGCATATCGCACTCTGAACTTTGACAAAATAATTAGAGTAAATTGTAGCAATAATCCCTTAACTTTAATCAAATTGGAGCAATGATCCCTCATTAAGCCATTACCATTGGTCCCTCAACTCATCAATGTGTAGCTATGGTATTTTTCGTCAATTTCGTCAAAATTTTGTCAAAATGAGTTATGTTGGAATGACCATTGCTAAAATTAGGTTAAAGTTTGAGGAACCAATGCTCAAATTGGGTTAAAGTTGAGGGACCATTTCTCCAGTTGAATTAAAGTTGAGGGACCAATGGTAATGAATTTTTAGTTGAGGGACCATAGCTGCATGTTTTGATGAGTTAATGGACCAATGGTAATGAATTTTTAGTTGAGGGATCATTGTTCCAATTGAGTTAAAGTTAAGAGACCGTTACTACAATTTACTCCGATAATTACAATGTACTCATTTTATCTCATGGCAGTTTGATTGTAACATTTGTTATCAAGGCGATCCTTCATTAGCATATTGGTACTTTTCTCCCATTTTACAGATCTCGTTTGGTAGTGCTGCAAAGAAGCCGAAAGTCGCCGTGGCCTCAGTATTTGGCAATGAAAGCGATGAAGAATAGTGCGACGGTACCGGCCATCAGCTCTGTACCTTATAAAGCTTCCGGTGCTTCCTTATGCAGTTTATGTGGCCTACGACACCAGTTATACGCAATTGTGTTGCATGAGATGTAAGATCATATTTATAGGTTTACCAATCGGAGTTAAAACATCGATGCCTATGAACGATTGGTTTGTAACGATTGTTTATTCTTGTACTTTTCAAAATCAAATATATTGAATCGAAGCGAAAAATGGATTTACAAAAATAGAAAACGAGATTAGATAAAATCCGTATGTACATTATTAAGTTACCAAAGCATCGGAGTCGGATTACATGACAATATTTTGATCTGATACAAATCTCCAACTTATAAGTTTCTGAAGCTAACAAGATACACAGAACCAGAACGGTACGGCATTAGGCAGCTTCGGCAAATCCAACTTGAAGGTCACCAAAGTCGAAAACCGTGTGGTACGCCCCCATGAATACATCTCCGAGAATCCTGCAGGCACATAGTGTCAGCTAAGACATAAACCCCTAATGAAAATGCAGTTAAGCTGGATAATTGGTAAAGGTTTATGCTAACATACCACAGAGGACCGGTTGGAGGAGGGATATCATAAGCTGTAAACCCGCTGATACAGACTTCAGCGACGCCTTCACCAGTTTTCAGAACATACTGCAGAAAACATGGGAAATGGTTGCAGAGTTTAACCAATCATTAGTTCTCCGATAACAGCTCCAAGTCCGTGATTATGTTACTAGCGCAAGAAAGCATCAATTACAGGAGGAAAATCTGTAGGACTGTCGAAATCTAACCTGGTCGGGAGTGAGAACGAAAGGTTTATCTCCGATGGTGAAGGTAACGTTTGGCATGCTCGAAAGGCTACTGCACTCGACTATTGATTCTCCTGCTGGACTTGGGAGGCTATCGCAAAGCTGTTACAATTGACAACGAAACCAAAACTCATTACAAGTTATACAACTCGCAAATTTATTCCAAATTTTGGCTTCTTAGCAATTCATACTCACCTCACTAATGTAGCTAAGCACTTTCTCTTTTGTTCCTTTTTGTTTCAGCTGATTCTGAGCCCAAACAACAGCCATCTCACAAGCTGTGCACAAAGCACCGCTGCCGACAGATGATCCCTCCTTGCCTTCCTTCTCAACCACTGTTTCAATCCCCTTGCTGCCCAAAATTCGGTTTCACCATTAAAAGATGTATTGTGTCAAAGTGCGTTATATGTGTATGCAGATCCAGATGAAGGGTTTCCTGTCAAAACCCTTCATCCAAACCCTGTTGACATAACAAGTTCCGGCTTTTCTGGTGTACTTAACCAAGAAAAAGCTTTTTTCCCTAAGAATTTTCTGTAAAAATTGCATAACATAGTTTAAAATCCGTGTACGGCCGACGGCGACGGGATCAGAAGATTATCGCGAAACATGGAAAACAAGGGACATAATTTAAACTATGAAGAGTATACTAACCTCACATACTTAGACCCATTGAAAATACATAAACCAAGCTGCTTACAAACTTGGCCAGGTTGTGCCTGCAGATTGCAGACAATGATATGATCCTTAAATCTGACCTTCGGTAATCCTTAAACCTTAAATCACAAGAAGTTAAGGATAAAAAGCAACTTACCCCTGATATCAGAAGATCCCATATCAGGTCTCCGTACTGAGACACGACTATCTTACATTCTGCACTCACTACTCCTTCAGCTCCAATGGCATGGTTAAGCACTGTCACAGTAGTCTGGAAAACAAAAACAACAAATATAAAACCAAGCCTCGAGTATTTTCGAAAATTAAGCTATAGAAGACAAAGATGGAAGCACATACTGTTGGGCCAGTGAGCAAGGACGTTCCTGAATCCACAATAGCAGCACAACCCCCCTCACATTCACCTAAAATCGGACAACAAGAACAATCAACGACAAGAAAAATACTGCTAAGTTTCTCCTCCAAAACTAATAGATGGGAAATTTTTATGATCAAACTGCTACTGACTCACCCGTTGACTGGTTACCGATTATAAGATCGCCCATTTCGAACTGAAAACAAAGAACATGTGTTTACTTATCAGATTTCTAACTACAAGAATACATAACAAAATAAGATATAGAGAGTTTAAAAACATAATTTTAGTCACCTGCCAGTAACCCTTTTTAGTAACTGGAACATAGGTATGCTTCCCTTTGTAATGATTTGAGTCCACTCCGCCGAAAACAAGTTCACCTCCTACATCTGAATTTGTGTCTCGGTTAAGCCAGAACGAGAAGACATCATCGCTTAAAAGATCTTGTTCTGTCATGGTTTGCCTGTAATATTAAGATTAATCAACTATAATCTGTGCAACTGTAGATTTTCGAGAGAAAACATCTAAATTAAGATTTATTCAGAGGGAAAACATTAAAGTACCACAGTGGTGTAGCATTCCCAACAGAAATTTCTTGGAATCCAAGGCCAAGAAGTCCATCAAACTTTGCTATAACGAATGTGAGACTGCCTTCTTTTGTGGCCTCAATGAACTCCTGCATTTACAAAGTCAGTAAATAATGGTTACAATCATTGCAGCTCAGGCACGATAGAAACCGAATCTGAAAGTGAAAACCAAGAACAAAACAAAAGCAAAACCCCACTTGATTTTTGACGACAAGGTCTCCAACTTCAACATTGTCTTGACTGAAGAAACCGGAAATTGATCCACTTCCATATGTTATTGAAGCAGACGTCCCTGAACCACAAGGAAACCATTACAATCTGATCTTGCATTTCACAAAAGGAAACAACTTTAAACTGATACCACGCTTACCAATTGCGGTATATGTGCTGGACTTGCTTGACTTGTACCGAGTGTGGAAATAGCACGCAAGCTGCACGAAATTATGAAACAATACGTGATTTTCTGCAAACTAAATTATGGAAAATGACAAGCTAAAAGTAAGCACAACTTACAGAGAAGTAACATTTTGAAGAAGGAACCCAAAGATTGGAGCTTCCAGTGTCAAATATGACAGTGAAGTTCTGAGGAGGTGAGCCGATTCCAATCACCCCATAGTACTGAGCATCCAAGTAATTCTTCAGAGGTACGATATCTTCGTCTGAACTACCCAAATCCTGAGGCTTTCCCTCCCTTGCTGTCCTTGCAGCTTTGATGGTTTGAAGATCCAACGGTCGCTTCTTCAGACCAATTCTGACTAGCCCATTGGAGGAAGCAGGAAGAAGTGAAGAGATTAAGGCCCATAAGTAGATGGCCACCAAGAGATGTTTGTGCCGCATGTTTACAGACTTCCTGTAGAAAAAAAGTTAACAATTAGTAAGATGTTTACAGTCACCATGTCTATCAACACAGTTAGGATCATCAAGAGGCTTGTAACTCAAGTTGTTAAAGAACATGTTGGGAGTTGATGAGTTTTTATGATTTCCAATTTCAAAGGGCTTTCAACTAAATGGTTAAAAAGTGTTTACCCTGCACCAAATTCTTGTGTTCAAATCCCCTCTCCAATATCGCTTGTACGAAAATAATTTCCAATTTCAATGAGTTCAACTAGAACAAGAAGTAAATTGCTTTTGGGTAAGCTTAAAAGTAGGGTGGTAGCATAGGAAATTAGAAGCAGAACAAGCTAGGGTTACTGACCAAGTAAGAAAGATCACTTGTAAAAATTCGAAGCTGAAATTGTAATCATATCACTTCACTTCTTTTGTAAGATAATATTACACACATACAAAACGAACCCATCTTTACATACGCGAGTTAGGCCAGTTGGTCAGGCGGTATAAAATAATATTGCACCTGAATTAGAATAGAATATCGCCTTATCAACGAAAGGAAAAAGCCCATCTCGAGAAACTGAGCAAAACATTACACAAGATGCTACTGCTATATATGCATAAGAAATCACGAACTACTCATGTGACTGATGATATAACTTAATTAATTTTTTTGGTTATTTCTTGAGAAACCACAAATTAAAGCAGATGGTCACGATGATCATGAAGACTTAGTGATTAGTGCTCAAACCTTGATCAGCAATTAGCTTGGAGGAAGTGGAGCTGCTGTGATGGTGGACGATGAGCCAAGAAGAAGAAGAAGCATCCGGAAGATGAAAATGTAATCCACAATGGTAGGAGATCACTTTCCTTCTTATAGTGGTCCATACAGAGACAACACCATTGGTTACTCGCAAGGCCACGCGCATTTCCCTGCTCGTGAAAATCAACAGTACCCTGCTAATTTGTAATTTGGAGAAATAAATTTGGTAGGGGAGGGCTACGGGATTATGGCAACTCTCGCACTGAATAAGATTGCGTGCATTGAATAGGACCAAAATATAAGGGATTTTATGATTTTGTGACGGATCCAAACAACCAATTATGTGGTCAGGTTAGCTCTACAAACAATGTTTTCTCCCTTAGCACGGACTAAAAGCAATTTCAAGATCGTTCGACTACCGATGTCATAATTTCAATATTTAACGAAAAAAGACATAATTGGTTTATTTATTAGATAACTGATAAATGTGCTCATGCAACATTGCAAGGTGAAAAAAAGAATGAGACGAGTGAAAATGAAAGTTAAAGCAAGAAAGTTGTCAGCAATCCTTTAATAATAAACTTATTGAAACAAAAAGAGGCAGAAAAATTAAGTGAAAAAACTGGATTTCAAAGGACGAGGAAAGAGTTTGGGTGGAAGGAAAGGTAGTACGTACGTATCCACGGGCATGGCCATGCAGTTGTTTCTGATGAGAAGCTACCGAGAAGTTTCATAGATAACGAGACGTGGACAAGGAGGAGGGTGGTGGGGGTGTGGGAATCAAAATTGAAACCCTTGTCCTTTTGCAAATAACACTCAACAACCAATCTTCAATTTCCAAACTACAACTAAAAAATTTGGTGAGAAATACAATAACTAAAAAATTTGGTGAGAAATACAATAAACAAATTAAAGGATTAAGAGTCAAATTGCACACTATTGAGAGTATGAATTACATATCAAAAAAATGAGAAATCTTATATGTGTTTAAGTAATGGAGCTACTCCTCCTATTGTGGATTAGTTTTATGGTTCAACTTTGTTCGACTTATTACAGTAGTAAATTGCTTAACTTTTAGGTCTGATGTGAGGAATCGACATAGAAATAGGAGAAGTGCGTAGATAGACATGGTACACTATCGTGATGGTGTCCAAACACAACGTCATGTGAAGCGAAATTAACAAATAATATTGTATTATTAGACCGAAACAACATAGGGTAACAGTGTACCCGACATATCTATGTTGCTCTTCATAAATGTACAATGAAGTTGACGCGCCAAATAATACTTTATCTCCAAATGGTATATTACAGTGATAGTTATACTAATAAAGAAGTCATACTCATGACCAAAAAACGAGCCCAAAAGAATTACAATACATGTCTCAGTCTCCACGTGAAGAAAAAGAGGCCGAAAGAACTCAATTCAAGGAGAAAGAAGAGACCTCGACAGTTGTATGGTTTTGCATGCAGCCCATAAATTTTAATTTGGAAGAGGATCCTCTCCAGAGCTCAGGATGGGGATCCTCCTGACCAGCCCATTTAGACTGTTTAAATTTAATCTAACGGTTGTAATTATTATAATTTTTAGAGAACCATCTGTTTAGAATCGTTGGATTAAATTTGAACGGTCCAGATGGGCTGATCAGGAGGATCCTCATCCTGAGCTCAGGAGAGGATCCTCTTCCTTTTAATTTTGGGTCAGTAGCCCATATTATTGGAGATAGTAAGAATGTGACACGTGGTACACATAGCTGCCGTTGTTCCACCATCCTATAAATAAACTGTCAGTTTTGAGAGATATTTTTCAGTGTGACTGGAACACAAAATGGTAAACTACGTGTTAGTATATAAATGGTGTGATATGTGTATTAAAAACTTAATAATTTAAAAAATAAAATTTCTCATCACTTGTATAAAAACACATGATGTATCCGTGTTCTCATCATAATGAAAATTTTGTCCAGTTTAAAGAGCTTTGGGACCCAACCCGAACCAAATGCATTATGCAACGCAATTTACACTTCCCGCTTGAGATGCAGAATTGCAGATCCCCACTAAAGTGTAAAGACGAGTAAGGACATTGTTTCCTTTCATGTTTTGGCAAATTGACATCGGAATTTCAGCTGCAAAAACAATATAGCAAAAATAATACGACGAACTCCACAGAAATGTTAATCCCAATTGTCCTAAAATTAGTATTAATCATTTACTAATTAGTTGCTTTGTATGGATTACGGAAATTTTATTTGAACAGATGTAACCTCTTTTTACACCCAACTTAATTTTTACATATTAATTATCCTTTTTACCCTCTTGTACAATTATCATCAAGTATAAGATGAAATTAATAATAAAACTAAAATTTCTCAATAAACCCACACATTATAATTAAACTCTACCATCACTCCTTATTTATCTTACGTTCATTCCGGCTAAAACCCTAATAACTCTTGTAGGGAAAGACAAGTTTTTTTTATCGATGGATGATGATTTTGAAGTTTTAATCCCTTGCCGACATGGATTTATTGATGGATGGTAATTATATGCCTCTTGAATCTATTGACCCCTTGTTGACATGGATATATAGAGAAGAATTCCCGAAGAATATCATACCACCCTAACCACCAAAAGTTACACTTTAGTCAATTCCCAAAATCATAGAACCATGAAAAAAGCATAGGTACTATAAGCTATACTAGCCATTTGCCAACTTTAAATACATGGTTAGCCTATTTTAGTTTCATTTTTTTCTAAAATCTGTACCTAGATGTATCACTAAAGTAGGAGAAAACAAATTGGACATGGTACATCTCTCTCTCTCTCTCTCTCTCTCTCTCTCTCTCTCTCTCTCTCTCCCCCCTTTCAATGCTTTCTTACACGAACAATTATATGAGCATCTTTAGAAACACCCTCTGTTAATTTCTCCTAGGTGCTGTAAAGTTGTGCTGGCATTCTTTAAACAAAAATGGTTCAAATATTCTAACATACTCCTCAACATATTCAAACTTTTCAGGAACACATTGGAGATCTGTCTTCCCTGGTGCACATATACAAACTTCAATAAAATTTTCAATTTGGGATTTCATTTTTTAAATGGGTGTAAAGATAAATTTACATTTTGAATTGGGTTTGGGAGGGTAGTCTAGGTAATAAAATTGGGTTTAAAAAGAAATTAATCCTTTACTTAAAAATAACATGGGTGTAAATAATAAGTTGAGTATAGAAAAAAGTTACAAGGGTTCAAATAAAATTTCTCTATGGATTATGTCATTTAAATGTGGTTTTAGATGTGCGGATGAGTTGAAGTGAGCAAACACGAAATACGCTTGAAACTCATATTTGTATAATTAATTACGATTTGACATGTTGGTCTAAGTCATTGACTAAAGCTGAATATATGTAATGAAAATTAAGATAACATAATGTCAAATTATTTGACATGACAACGTTATTAGCTATTGATGGTAGTAATCAAACAAAAATATATTAATGTAACGAATATTGACAACGTTATTAGCTATTGATGGTAGTAATCAAACAAAAATATATTAATGTAACGAATATTTTGTTTCCTGTAATAGTTGCCCCTCTCTCTCTCTCTCTCTCTCTCTCTCTCTCTCTCTCTCTCTCTCTCTCTATATATATATATGCTGACTAAGCTAAATAGTTGTTGATTTAGAACCTCATGACCCATAAAAATTGAGAGATTTTTAATGTGTCCGGAACACAGTGCAGTACGTTATATGTTATTATATAAGTGAATGGTCGTGTTCTTGACATACTGAAAAATCTCTCCAAAAAATAACAATTTAATTGAACTTTATAGCAACATGCACACTGGCAATTGAATGAGATACATATATATAATTCGAAGATACATTCGAAGACATGAGAAAAACTTAGGTAAGAGAATTCAACATATGCATATATTATTATTTTTATTTATTTTTTAAGTAATTCGGTCTCATCTATAAAAAAATATATGAGATTTTATAAATTTTATAAATTTTGGTCGTATCTGACCTTGTAACGCTTAGTATGAGAAGCTATCCTAATTAATTGAAGATATAACGTAAACCAAGTTGTTGTTTTTTATTTGTCGAAAGATATAATGTAAGTTTTAGTCCTAAATATATGGCATTTAGATCGTATATTATACGGTGAAGTATTGATTTAGTCCTTGAAATATCACCTTAGTGAAAATTAGATCCCTGAATTATTTTTTCAGTAAAATAAGTCCATAAATTCATTAAAAATTGCTAATTGATCCCTACTATTTTATTCAAAGCTATTTTATCCAATTTTTTGTCAACTTAAGTCTAGGGATGGGCAAATACCCATTGGTTATGGGTAACCGCGGTTATCCATCCATTTAAATTAAACGGTTACGGTTATGGGTAACCGTTTAGATAAATAAACGGTTATGGGTATAACCGTTTACCCGCGAAATTTAAATGGGCGGTTATGGGTATTAACCGCAGTTATAAACGGGTAACCGTTTACGTATTTATTTTATATATGTAAAACTAACACAAACCATGTTCTCGATCCAATAATACTTAGTACCCAATAAATTAGTAAATAATTCATCAGTCATTCTCTCAATAACACTGCTACAGGAATGATGATTCTCATCATCAAGGAATTGGCCAAATTAATTTAAATTCCTTGCCGGTAACCGTGAAATTGACAGAAATGCTTTGACAGAAATGTCTTCTAAACAATTTTTGTAACCCAATAATACTTAGCAAATATTATATTTACCTTCATTGGTAACAGTTAAAAATATCGTCCGTAAACTATTATTTCAATTATTGGAATGGTATAAGGACTTAAAAAATTAAAATATGGAAATGTATGATGAATGTACCTATAACGGTGTTTAATTGTCAAAAAAAAAAATTATGACAATTTTTTTTTTAATTTTCAAGTTGTTAAAAAACATGTAAACGGGTGAAAAATGGGTAATGGTAAAAAAAAGAAAAGATAAACGGGTTAAAAAGGATAAATGGGTAAAAATGTATTAAACGGTTACGGTTAAATGAGTATGTGGTTATAGGTATGGTTAACCGTTTATAAACGGTTATGGGTATGAGTATAACCGTTTAGGTAATTACTCAACAGGTAAACGGTTATGTGAGTATGAGTATAAACAGTTATGGGTAAATAACCGCGGTTACCCGCCCGCCATAACCGTTGCCCATCCATACTTAAGTCACTTGAGATACTTTAGAATGTAATACCATCATTTTATTATCTATAAGCCCTTAACATTTCATATAGGTTGCGAATCTAACATTTAATTTACCCTTCAAAGTTAACTCCATACACTATTTCTTTATATAAAATTACCAATATACCCTCTAATGTGTATCACATGCAAGTAATGTAACTTAAATAGACGAAAAATTGAATATAGTAGTTCAGAGACTAAATTGACAGTTTATCCTATATTATAACTTATATGCAGACCCGTAAAGCCAATCCTCATAGCCATGTTCATAGATTGATAGTATGTGTCCTCTCCTTTACTCAAGAGTCATGATTATTTATACTTTTTCCACTTTTTTTAAATTTTGCATTATGAGATGCAGAATTAATGACTTTCAATTGTTGATACATATTATCGATCTATGCGTGCAACCAACGCAAACACAACTCACTAATCCACATGGCCACAACTATACTTTCCATAAAGTTGAAAAAGTAAGTAACAATACCTAATTGATTTAGCAGAAACGTTAAGGAGATTTTCTCAGAAGCGTGACTCTATGACTATTTTTTGAATTGTCTGTCACCTCATTATTTTTACACAATATTTTATAATATTGACACGGTAATTAATTTTAGACTATGAGATGTCAAAGAGTTTATCAAGAGTTCCGCTTTGAAAAAATCTCGAGAGCATTTCTCTTGATTTAGACTAAAAGGGAAACGCAATTAGTCTAATCACAAGAAAATCAAGAAAGAAGTAACTGTGCAAAGAAAGGAACTACTAAACCGGAGGTTGGAAAATCACGTGCGTGTCACGTGAGCTAAAACAAACAAAATGGAAATGGTCAGTCGAGTCATCGAGCCAGTGCGTCTTATTTGGCGCCACCTACAATTTTCCTATTTTCTAATTTCACCCCCAAATTAATTTATAATTTAACCACCAAAGTCTTGATTAATTTCTCTCTGTCCCCTTTCGCGCTCTCTCTCTCTCACTCTCTCACTCTTGAACGTTTCATGCTCTTCCTCAGCTTCATCAACCTCCGAACCCTAAATTCCCAAATGGCCTCCTCGCCGGACCACCACATCAACGGCGACACCAAAACCCACATCTCCAAAAAACCTAAACTTTCCCCAAATTTCATCACTGCCGCCGAAATCGCCGCCGAATTCTCCCACCACGACCCGAACGTCGCCCGGATCAACAACGGCAGCTTCGGCTCCTGCCCCGCCTCCTTGATCGAAGCCCAGCGGCTGTGGCAGCTCAAAAACCTCGCCCAGCCCGACCATTTCTACGTCAACGAGCTCAAGAAGGGAATCCACCGTTCCAGAACCATTATCAAGGAGCTCATCAATGCCGACCATGTCGACGAGGTCTCACTCGTCGACAACGCCACCACCGCCGCCGCCATCGTGCTTCAGCAGACGGCCTGGGGGTTTTCGGAGAGCAAATTCGGCAAAGGTGATGCTGTGGTGATGCTTCATTACGCTTATGGCGCCGTGAAGAAGTCGATTGAGGCGTACGTGACGCGTGCCGGCGGGTATGTGATTGAAGTCCCTTTGCCTTTTCCTTTGAAATCAAATGATGAAATTATCTCTGAATTTAAGAAAGCTTTGGTGAGAGGGAAGGCTAATGGTAGGAGGGTTAGGTTAGCTGTGATTGATCATATTACTTCAATGCCCTGTGTTGTTATACCTGTTGAAGAATTAGTTAAGATTTGTAGGGAAGAGGATGTTGACCAGATTTTTGTAGATGCTGCTCATGGTATCGGGTGTACTGATGTCGATATGAAGCGAATTGGGGCGGATTATTATACTAGTAATTTGCATAAGTGGTTCTTTTGCCCCCCGGCTATTGCGTTTTTGTACTGTAGGAAGTCTCCCAAGTGCCCAGAGTTGCACCATCCTGTTGTTTCCCATGAGTATGGTAATGGGTTGGCTATAGAAAGTGCTTCGGTTGGGAATAGGGATTATAGCCCGCAATTGGTAGTGCCTTCAGTTTTGGAATTCATCCATAGGTTCGAAGGAGGTATTGAGGGGATCAAGAAGAGGAATCATGAGACTGTTGTTGAGATGGGGCAGATGTTGGCCAATGCATGGGGAACGCATCTCGGGTGCCCTTCAGAGATGTGCGCCAGTATGATCATGATTGGGTTGCCTGCTTGCTTGGGGATCTTGAGTGAGAAGGATACTGAGGAGTTAAGGACACATTTGAGGGAGAAGTTTGGTGTTGAAGTTCCGATTTATTTCCGACCACCCAAGAACGGGGAGGTTGAGTCAATAAATGGGTATTGTCGAATTTCTCATCAAGTGTACAACAAAGTTGATGACTATTACAAGTTCAGAGACGCAATTAATCAACTTGTTTCTGAGGGGTTTACTTGTGCTCAACTTTATAACTGATAAGGTATGCTCTGCTTCCATCCATTCTTATGGTTTTTAAGTTAGAAGTGTATGGTAATCAGGTTTTCTTGTCTTCTCATACTGTGATTGAAATGCTAGTTAAATCTTGTGATGAATCCAAGTGCTCTTACAACCATTTCCAGAAGTTTAATTATGGTTAGCTGGCGTTTCTTGATTGGGTGGTCAGGATATTTGTTTCAACTTGTAGTGGCCATGGAAGTAGGTTACTCCTCCCACCTGTCCCATTTAGAATGTGGTGATATAGGTAGCACATGTTTACGTCCATGGAAAAACTCAATGTAGTAAGAATCTTATAGATTAATAGTTCTGCTGTGTATAAACATCTTGCCTGATGTATCTGCAGCTTATGATATGCAAGGAGGGGCCTTGTTTCTATTATTTATTACCAAGTTTTAATTATTAATAAGTTGTTTTTTGACATGTAACTGTCTGCATATTGTAGTCCAATGAAGCACCGAAGAAGCTCTTCTGATGAATAACATCCATGGCTATATCTGCATCGCCTGCATGCCTCAGCAGTTGCAAATGGTTTCGGTACCATTAATCCCTAAAACTAGTAGAGAAACAAACTGCTAAGTGCATGTATCGAAGCAGAAACAAATTTCTTCATGGTTTTTGGTTTCCTGGTCATGTTAACTGTTGTTGAGCGTTGACGGAATTGTTGTTGTTGTAAATGCTTAATGAATGTTTCGACATTTGCATGCTTAAATAACTCATAAAACTTAAAACAGAAAACTTAAATTGAAATAAAACTTTCTAGAAACGATTGAGCCTGACCATGACTTAGTTAGGGCATGCTGTATGTGGTGAAATTTCTTGAGAAAGAACTAAGTCTTGGATGGAGGGTTTCCTTGTGGGCCCCACTGCTGTGGATCTGGAAGGTAACTTGTCTTAGAATGTTGAAATATTAGAAGGCAAGGCAAAAAAAAAAAAGATTGTGTCTCCAAATTCTCCACTATTTTACTTTCTGTTTTTGGGTTATGCTGATTTTCTTCTGATCATATTCATATTCCTCTGGATTCTTCTTCTTCATATTCTTATTCTCTAAAAGGGGGTTTGAGCTTGAAATTTTATTCTTGTTCTCCCACATTTCATTTTCTCCTACACCAATTGGCGGCTGGCGCAGTTACGCCTATGTTTTTCCAAAAATTTGCACTCTGTTCTTGAATTTGAAGTACGAATACTTTGTAGAAACAACTTTTGATGCAAGCTCGGGCATAATCAAGTTGGCTAGAGCTGTGTACTTTCTTATTTGCACATAAGTTTGAATTCCTTTTTGCGTAGTTTAGATTAGTAGAGTTGTGCGCTCTTTGACGTATAACTTAAATGGTTAAAAGTATTTTCTTATTTTGATACGTCATTTGAAATATAGGATCATTGTTAGGTATGATCACAATCACGATGACTTACAGGTGATCGTAATAGATTTAGTTAATCTGAAACCTTCTCCGTAATTGTAGGAATGTAATTCTTTATTGTAATTATTTTAGGATTCCTTTCGCCTGTGATATTACTAATGTATATTTATTCTTTGATCATGTATTACTAATGTATATTTATTCTTTGATCATGATCTAACATGTTGTCTTGTGACATATATTCCGCACACATGTTCTCAAATGTTAAACATATACTGTTGACACCGTCACCAGTCGATGTCAATTTTCCATCTACAGTGTTAAAACCGAGTTGGGCTACGTCCACGGTTGGTAGTTTTGTTCGAGTCACTGAGTTTATTTACAATTTAGTGCAATATTGTTGTGGTTGGTTAGAATAGCGTACTCATCTTTCTGTATCGAGATCCGAATCTTCCTCTTTCTACTAAAAGCATTTTAGAACATTGCTTGTCAAAAGTCAATGTAAGAATATGTTAGTTTAGTACACATGCCGGTAAAATAAGCGAGTTTGGTCGTTGGTCTCTGTCATGAGAATCTTGACAACCATTGAGACATCATGAGCTCAGCCGCAGGAATCTCCACAATAGCGTGCTCCGGAGTACCGGATAAAATACAGAGAGTGCTTTATTTAAAAATATAAAAACTAAGATTTAACGGTGCAAACATCCGTAGTACTAAAAGTACATCGGAGCATTTAAGATTTTTGTATAACCATGTTGAGAATAAGAAGTGGCTAAGTACCAACTATTTACTTCAGTACAACACGACCACTCAAATAGCCCAATTCATCAAGATCAGAATGAGGCGGCGTGGGAAGTACTTATGCTCACAAATGTTTGTGTTTGAAGTGCTTTTAGCATACCACTCATTTTTATCAATCATATCGTCCATGAATATTAACATTTAGTTACAATACTGTATTGTTTGCTTGTGCATGAAGACATTAGTAATTTGAAAGGGTTAGGTTGTGTGTGTGCGTTGATAGGCATAAATGGCACATGACTTTACAAACTTTATATGTGCAAATATGGAATCAATTGTAGTTAAAAAAAAAAAAAAAAAAAAAAAAACCAGTTGAGATTCAAGATTGAGACATTTGAACATAGGTCAACTTGAAAATGTTGGTTAGATCAGTTGGCCAAAGTAATTTGTTTGCCTTTGTAATCTTGAGTTTGAATTCTTTTCTCTGTATGTTTGAATAATTTATTACAAAGTATCATTTCATTAAAAAAAATTACGAGTTACATGAAATTAACGTCTGGCACAAAAACTATTTCTCTTGCTTTCTATTTATGGTATGCATGCACAAAGCTTATCATACAACTTAAACTCCCAAAAATAATCCTCAACACTAATGAAAATTTGTAATGAGAAATGCAAATGAGACTCTCTTAAAATTGACTCTCTATGGATTGATAACAACATTTGACGAGGGATGTTCTGGATCGTTGAATTTCCAACGACTATATTTTTGGACTGTTGGATTTTCAACGGTAAAAAAATTGAAATTAAATCCCAACGGCTTCAACACGTGTCTCAACCTGAGCCATTGGATGGAAATAAAATAAATAGTAATTAATTAGTTTTCTATTTTTTTTTTCTTTTGAAAAAAGGGAAATAAAATAAAAAAACTGGGATGGGTTGCGATTGTGAAGGAAAATAAGTACGGTGAACTGGTGGGAAACCGAATAGCTACCCCTCTCTTCTCTCTCTTGGGGTTGAATTGTGTAGGTTACGTATGCGTGAACATCCCCAAATTTCAGAGCTGCGAGCCAAATTCCACGGTCAAAATCCCAACTTCGAATTGGGCATTGGAGACTCAGACGACAATCTCAGTTCCGAAAGGTAATCATCTCAATTTCCGATTGTTTTTCCGCGATTTGATGTGTTGGTATTGGGGAAATTAGGGTTTTCAGAGTAGCCTTTTGCAGGATTGAATTTTTTACTTAAAAGTCTGAATTTTTGGTGTTATTTCCGTTTGTTTTGATCGAAATTTTGGTACCCATTTGCTTTTTTTTTTTTTCGTTTATTGTTGAACCCCTTTGAGGTTGTCTGAAAGTTGCTGAGTTTCTGAGTTTGCACTTGCAACAAAGCTTAAGCTTAATCCTTTGCTGCTTGGGACCTCAGAGACTAGAGTAAATAATGTATTTGTATTGAAAATATTGCTTGCATTTGGAGCAGTTGGGTTCGACTAGTTTTAATACGAGTGATTTTGGGGGAGGGGGGAAATGGAACTTGGGAGCTTTGGTGCAGCGGTGAATGCTTTTAACCAACTTAGCCACAAGCCCTTTGTGGGTTCGACTATTTTACTCTCTGGTTTTCTTGAGAAATAAATATGACATAATCAGTTTGAAAAATCTAACTAGAAGTTAAAGTCCGAGAGCTTATGTTTAGTGCGTATTGATTTTAAGCTCAACGAAATTGCGTTGCAGTGAAATCTTGAGTTTACGCTGGTAAATTCCCACGGATTGCTGTAATGTGAAGTGAAATGAGGTCTGGTGAGAGAGGGTCTATGCTGTTTATGAAATTTGTGTACAGTTGACTGATAGAATGTACTGTATATAACATATGTCGCTTACCGATTTGCTATGACTGGGGCAGATCATGGAGGTGAAGAGAGTCATAGCAATTTGTCAGTCGGGGGGTGAATTCTTTACAGAGAAAGATGGTACATTGTCATATAGGGGCAAAGATGCTCATGCGATTGACATTGATGACCAGATGAAGTTTGATGAGTTTAAATTGGAGGTCACAGAAATGTTTGGTTGCAGCTACAATAACGTGGTCATCAAGTACTTCCTCCCTGGCAACAAGAAGACCCTGATTACTGTTTCCAATGACAAGGATCTCCAGCGCATGATCAAATTCCATGGTGATTTTGCAACCATTGATATTTATGTCATGGAGGAAGTAGCTCCTCCTGATGTCTCGAACATGCCTCCCAGTAGGTAGTTCTCTTGATATGTAAGCTAGTAGTTTAGATACCACTTCAAAAAAAAATTCTTTTTTTGTGAGACTTATGAATTTCATGGATTTTTCAGGTCGAGCAGAACAACTCTGTCAGAAACTGTGGTTCCAGTTGATGCATCTCTTGATGTTGTGGACTTTGTGGGTGATACCACTCAGCCTGATATCCCACTTGATGCTTCTCTTGATGTTGTCGATGGTGCCAGCCCTATTGATGCACATATTGATATACCCACCGAAATATCACCCATTTTTCCTCTTGTTGGCCCTAGTGGTGAGAAGCATGCTAAAGGTGCACACCAGTGGCAGAATGCTATTACGGGTGTGGGCCAAAGATTCAGCAGCGTTCATGAATTTCGTGAATCATTGCGCAAATATGCCATTGCGCATCAGTTCGCCTTTAGGTATAAGAAGAATGATAGTCATCGTGTGACTGTGAAGTGCAAGGCTGAAGGCTGCCCTTGGAGAATTCATGCATCAAGGTTGTCGACAACTCAGTTAATATGTATCAAGAAAATGAATCCAACACATTCCTGTGAAGGTGCTGTTGCAACTACAGGGCATCAGGCGACGAGGAGTTGGGTGGCCAGTATTATCAAGGAGAAGTTAAAATATATGCCCAACTATAAGCCCAAGGATATTGTGAACGATATCAAGCAGGAATATGGTATACAGCTAAACTACTTCCAGGCCTGGCGTGGGAAAGAAATAGCAAAGGAGCAGCTTCAGGGTTCATACAAAGAGGCATATAATCAATTACCATTTTTCTGTGACAGGATAATGGAGACAAACCCTGGTAGTCTTGCTACTTTTACCACCAAGGAAGACTCCAGTTTCCATCGCCTCTTTGTCGCATTCCATGCCTCATTGTATGGTTTCCAGCAAGGTTGCAGGCCTCTCCTTTTCCTGGATAGCATTCCCTTAAAATCAAAATATCAAGGCACATTGTTGGCTGCAACAGCTGCTGACGGGGATGATGGGGTATTCCCTGTTGCTTTCACTGTGGTGGATGCAGAAACTGATGATAATTGGCATTGGTTTTTACTACAGTTGAAATCTGCATTGTCAATATCTTGTCCTGTGACATTTGTGGCAGACAGACAGAAGGGATTGAAGGAATCAATTGCGGAAATATTTAAAGACTCATATCATGGCTATTGCCTGCGATATTTGACCGAGCAACTTATCAGGGACTTGAAAGGGCAGTTTTCTCATGAGGTCAAGCGGCTGATGATTGAGGATTTTTATGGTGCTGCTTATGCACATAGGCCTGAAAACTTTCAAAGTTGTCTTGAAAGCATAAAAAGCATCTCACTGGAGGCTTACAATTGGATC
The DNA here is from genome assembly GCA_035220775.1 of Malus fusca. Classification (NCBI taxonomy): domain Eukaryota; kingdom Viridiplantae; phylum Streptophyta; class Magnoliopsida; order Rosales; family Rosaceae; genus Malus; species Malus fusca. The sequence goes on from CM069062.1 coordinate 26,486,102, forward strand.
ATACAAAGTGAGCCCCAGAAGTGGGCGAATTCATTCTTTCAAGGTGCTAGATATAACCATATGACATCCAACTTTGGTGAGCTGTTCTATAGTTGGGCATCAGATGCACACGAGTTACCAATAACACAGATGGTTGATGTGATCAGGGGTAAGATTATGGAGTTGATCTACACAAGAAGGGAAGGATCTAATGAATGGTTGACGAGGCTTACTCCAACCATGGAGGAAAAGCTAGAAAAGGAAACTCAGAACATCGGAAACCTCCAAGTGCTATTGTTGACTGGTAGCAGATTTGAGGTTCATGGTGACACCACTGAAGTTGTAGATGTTGATCGCTGGGACTGTAGTTGTAGAGGGTGGCAGATAACTGGTTTACCATGCTGTCATGCAATTGCTGTCATTCGTTGCATGGGCAGGAGCCCATATGATTATTGTTCAAGATACTTTACCACTGAGAGCTATAGATTGACATACTCAGAACCAATATATCCTGTTCCAAATGTAGACATGCCTGTGACGAAGGCTTCTTCTCAAGTACTAGTGACTGTAACGCCTCCACCCACCCGGCGTCCACCAGGCAGGCCTACTACTAAGAAATATGGATCACAAGATATGGCTAAGCGTCAACTCCAGTGCAGCAGATGCAAGGGTCTTGGGCACAACAAGTCCACTTGCAAAGAGTGATTGTAGATTATTAGATGCCGGGTAAGTATCAACCTTTAGTAGAAACCCCCGTTGTTTCATTTCATCCATGTTTTCACTGGTTTATTGATGAGTATACCTGTGGATTGGTATTCAAGTTCAAGTGCATTGTAAGTTAGGTGTGGCTTCATTGTATAGTCTTGTCATCTGTATGAACTTGCGCTAGCAGCACATTTGGATTCTATAAAATAGAGTTCCCCCGATGCCTATGAGATTTTGCATCTTTTTATTTGTTTCGTCAATGTATTTTTGGCAGACTTGTTGCGTTATTTTTTCGAGCATACCTTAATAATTGATGGACTTTTTATATTGGTTCTGTGAATAGGATTGCATCCGATAGGGCGACGGCAAGGGCATCATCTGTACTAGAAGCAGCTCAAATAGATAGTGGGATGTGTTCCTGAATGTATGTGTTAGTAGACATGCTTATGTAAATTATTCTTCGTTTTCATAGTTGTATTGCTAACCGGGATATTTGGTAGTTTAACTTTGGTAAATGAGTGTGATTTACGTTAATTTACTAAGGTATTAGGAGGCGGATGTTGTTAGAGTTACTTGAAGTTAAAGGTACCATGGAAGTTGGAATTGGAATTTGGCATCCAATCATTTTGTAGGTTTGGTCTTTTTGTCTTGTAAATTATCCTTTTGGTCAGCTGGCCAATGTTTAATTCATTTATACGAAGACGTTGAACGTTTAGTTTGAAGATATTCCCTTTTACTTGCCTTTGCACGGCCAAGATCGCCGCCTCCCTCCATGTCAAAGCCATTACAGGAGCACAGGTCGAAGCTGAGCGTCGGTCCCAGAGACCGCCTTTGGCTCGTAAACGTGCCAACCCTTGGGGATGAGCGGCATTGGTGGTGGTGGTGGTGGTGGAGTGGTTGGTGCCTTGGTGGGGGGATCCCGTCTTCGGGTACGTACGTAGTCTAACCTAAAGGTTAGATGGAAGCCCTATTATGCCTTGCAGAGTACTCATAGATTATGCCCCAAGCATTTCTTGCAACCTCAATGGCCTTCTCCAAAGCTTGCTTAACAACCCATCATCTGAATTTTTTAGAAGGCATCTGCTCAAGGCATTTTTGTTGGTACGAGATCACAGCATCCAGACCATTCCTAACATCACCTGACTTGCTTCCCAACAAGTAGTTTTCTGATCGAACGGCTAGCAAAAACTCGAGTTGCTTGATCCCCAAGTCTATCAATCCCATGCACTCTTCAACTGCACCCTTTTGTACATTTTTCATTACCGTTAGGGTCGCGTCGATGGAGGCCGTAAAATAGTTTACAGCACCCGAGTCTGAATCGTTGCCAATGGGACCGTGAGTAGACTGGCAAAGTCCCGGCCGTGATCAGTTTTGCCACATACGGTGTCAAGACCAAGATCAATGCCAGAGTTGTTCCTTGGCTTTGGATCAAGCGCTGTGGCCTCATCGGGGTTCTGTACACCACCCACGACAATCACCTCAACCGCGGCAATAACCACGAAGGAGACTCCGATCACCATCATGTCGCGGAGGACTTCATCCCTCTCGTCATCGGATTCCATTAGATAATAAGTGAACTTCACTGCATTTGGTTTGGTGTCAACCTTCTTTCCCCTGTCAGCTATTTTTAGGCAAACTCTCGTAAGACTGGTATTATTGGGGGCAATAAATTTAGGTAATTTGGTACAAAATGGGACAAAATAAAACAACTAATCAAAATTCATCTAACTAAACCAACAAACCGAAAACCGAGCACGGATGAAACACATATTTGTCCCTTAAATCATAGAGCCGACTTTTTTCTCTTTGAAACAAGCGATATTCTACTTTAAAAGAAAAAAGAGAGAAGGATAATCTTGTTTACCCTTCTTTTCTTAAGTGACCTTTTAGTCATTAGCTAAGGCCGCCGTAACAACCTTTTCCCGGCGATCCCTATCATCCATAGGCTGGACTTCAACACCAAGGTACGTATCAACATCAGCAGCAGAAACAATATATTTTGGACTCTTTGCGCCATCAATATAAGAAACAGATCCGTCGTCAACATAGCATCCCAAATCGAAAAAGCATAGGGTTGTTCCATTAGCACCGTATCTGCACGCTTTCCCTGAGATTTCGAGGCACTCTATACTGGGCAGAGGCTCTTCAAACATGTCCCTGCCGCTAGAAGTTTCCACACCACCGGCTAAATCATCAGTTTGAATTTGTAGTACAGAAAGGAAAACAAGGAGGAAAAGTACCTACAACCACTTCGATCCAAGCCTTCACCCCTCTGCCTCTCATTACATCCTTGTACAGTTTTCCCGCAAGAAAAGTACTGCAGAAGTCAGGTCCGAAGATGTCTCGGGGAAAAACTTCAGTACTGGTGTCTGGTTCTGACTTGGGATTCTTCTAAATTTAAACTGGCTTCAACTTCTGATTACACAGAACTTCCCCAGGAGTTAGTTCAAATAGGAAATCACTGCTCTATCTTCTGTCTTTCCTCTTGCTCGAACAATTTGGCTGAAACATGTCACTTTTAAAGTTAATTCTGAGCATACAGAATATAACCGCCACATAATTTTCATAAGAAACAATTTCGTTTCAAGAAAGTACCGTTCTTGGAGTGTTAAAGGGTTTGAATATGTAGAAGAGATCCATGAACCCCGGTGAAGGTGAACAAAACTATCGAACATAGTAGGCAACAATCATATCCCCTTATCCATTGCACAATATATGCAAGCACCACAGCTACAAACGGCTCAGTGTGAGTGATTATGGAGACAAAACCTTCAACAGAGATCATCGGAGGCAACAAGATCAGTTCACCAAAGTAGCTGAGCGGCCAACGGGTCATAAAACGATTATTGTGATGGAAGTTTCTATCATGTTACATCATCTAATCCCTCTGCAAGGATGTTGCTAACACTATCTTGGACGGTGCAATTATCATAGTCCAACCTGTTCCTATCTACTTCGCCAACAACAGACCCAATCAGCAATCCATGAGTCCTAGCATCTGGGACCCAACCCTTTTCCAACATTAAATCCAAAAATTGACAGGCCTCGTGTTTATAACCCTCTTTCCAGAAGCCGTTAATCAGTACATTGTAAATTGCTGAATTTAGAACTTCACTATCAGAAATAAGTTTATTTATTGAACCTGAAATCATGTGCAACTGAGAATGGTTGGCTATGCAGGAGAGTAGATTTAATAGTCTCTCTGAATCAGGTATAAGACCCCCATCGACCATCATATCAAAAAGCAATACGCATTCTTTTACTCGATTCTGCAAGCTCATGGTTTGTATGAGCACGCAGAATGCATCCAAATCAAGATTGCAACCTTCCACCAGCATTTTTGAGAAAACTACCAACAGATCTTTTACCTTGTCTAATTTTGACAATCCAAGCATAATAGTTGAGTACGTTGAACTGGTAGAAGAAGTACCGGAATAATAGGCCAATTGTTGCATCCTTATTGCTTCATCAACCTTTCCCGTCTCACACAAACCCTTGATCAACATATTGAACGAGGAAGGCTCGATGAAACATCTATTACTAGACATGTAACAGAACACTTCAGTAGCCTCATGAGTCATTTCTTCTAGGCAAAGGCCTTTGACAAGCTCAGAGTAAGATGTACGATCCAAAACCCAACTTTTGGCACGAGCCTGATGAAATATATCCAGAGCATTTCTATAGTTGCTCATTTTGCAGTGGCAAACGACCAGAGCGGAGTATGTGTCACAGTCCGGAAGAGAAGAAGAAACCACCATTCTACCTAGAAGTTCCATCACTTCCCTAATCCTTCCATTCTTGCTGAGCCATCTGATAACAATATTCCAAGAATTACAACTAGCCACATTCCTTTCGGACATTTCCACTAGTAGATCTTCCGCCACAAGAAATTTACCAACACTGCAGAAACCTTCAAGCAGGACATTGCAGGCAGAAGTTTCCATGATTTTCTTATCCTCCAAGAATTTCATTGCGTTGTCTACCTTCCCTAATTTACAAAACACATATACTACATCCACAAAGACATTATTTGGTGGTGTCAATCCAGTTTCCATCATTTCTTCTAAAACCTTTATCGCATCATCTAATCTAAGGTTCTTGCATAAAGACTGCAACAGAACCTCATAAACCAATGAATCCGGCGTAAAATTTGAAGCTCTCATCATTTCGAACAATCTAATTCCCTCATCTGGTTTATTTTCCTGACAAAACAAAGGTATTATGAAGGAATAAAAACTCAAATCAGGCAGACAACCAAGATCAACCATTTCATTCAAAACAATAACAGCCTCATCCACTCGGTCTTTCGCAATAAGGGCTTTTATAAGAATCTCAAAACTCCTACTATTAGGACTACACCTTTTCTTCTTCATTCTTCTATACTGATCCAGAGCAGACTCAATGCGGTTGTCCTCCACCAATGCCTCTAACAAATAATTCAAAGTATCAACCGTTGGCACGATTCCCACCGTCACAATCTCCTTATACACAAATAAGACATCTCGAAAATCTCTCTTATCTTTCACAAGAGCACCCAACAGACCATTAGATATCTCTATTGAAGGCCTAAAGCCACCTGCTTTCAAATTCACAAGCACCCTAATTGCCTCACTTAACCTGCAATGACTAACAAACACATCAATCAGGGCCAAAAGCGCCTCTTCGGCACCCGGACACCGATCTTTCACCATAGTTTGACAAAACCCCTCCATCTCCTCAACATTTCCAGCCAAACCCAGTTTCAAAACAATCCGAAAATACGTATCGGCGGTGTGATTAAACCGTTTTTGCAGGGAAGCCCATTTGAACACCTTCACTGCTGAGCTCAAATCATCAGTGTTATCCAGAACCCGGATTAAGTTATCCGGGACAAGCTTATTCCTCAAAGACTGGATATTTTGTTCAAAGTCGGATGAATATTCTGGGTCCTGATTGTTTCCCGAGAAAAATTCGATTCTTTTTGCGCAGGAAGATGCAGAAAAATATGCATTCGAGCAGACCCAGGTGGGGATTCTCTTGGAAAATGTTAAAGGATGGAGCTTTATGAACATTGCAAGAGTTCATGAAACAGTTTTTACTATTTACTCCGGTAAAAAAGTAAAACTTGTTCGAATGGTAAACGAAAATTCAGGAAAGATTGATCACTGACCTGAGGGGAAAGAGCGACATGAAGTAGATTAACATCTTAGGATTTCGGAGAAGACTGGGAAGCAGAGATTGAATCCAATGTGAATGTTTGTGTTCTGCCGTGAAGAAATGCAGAGAGGTTTGTTCTCTCTCTGCGTTCACTTTTTGACCGTTGGATTCGATTGGACGGTCAAGATTAGATTGAGACAAAAAAGAAAGAGTCCTCCGAAGAAACGGGTGGAAAAGAAAACCCATATTTCAAAAAGATGGACCCGAATCAGGTCAAGCTCTGTTCTTCTTCCTCCGGCAGATAAATTACAACTTGACTTGGGCCTACATCGGCCGAAAGAATAGCCCAACTTTATTTTATGAATTTCTTTTCAAGAAGGTACTAGTTAGAGTCGGTTGAAAATACTTCTTTAGAAAGCACTTCTACCGCGACTTAATATTACGGTCTAATAGTATTCTTTTTTACTTGTAAGTGAGAGGATTTAGGTTCGATTCTCGTCAAAGGTGAATTTGAACCACATTATTATTGTTAACCCAGTGTGAGGTTTAGCCTCCCCCACTGCCTTAACATAGATAATATCGTTTGTTCATACAATTAAAAAAAAAAGCACTTATGTTAGAAGCCGCTTCTGCCATAATTTCTATTAGAGGTAAAAAATTTGAGCACAAAAACTTGAAGCACTTTTATAAGTACTTAAAGTGCTTCTTAAAATAAGCGATATTGCATTTCGAGGGCTTTTTTGAACACACAAACACTTTTTTTGGTCAAACACGATTAGAAGTACTTTACTGATCTAAAGATGTTTTTAGTTATTTTAAAAACACTTTCAAATAAAAATATCAAACTTGAGTGCAACGAAATCAAAATATAGTTAACCTAACACAAATATGCTTCATTTTCATGATCCCTATCATTCCATGTTAAATGTTGACCTTGCTTTTATTTAGGGTTAAACTCTGTTTACTACCCTGAAGTTTCGTGGTTTTCTGCATTTGGTACATGAAATTTTTTTCATCCCAGAGTCATACCTAAAGTCTTAATTTTGGGACTGTTTCATACATTCGTTAAGTTTTCCGTTAGAAATTTTATTAACTGATGACGTGGCGTCTACGTGGACAATAATTGAGTGCCACGTGTCAATATAGGCCCAATTCAATATGAAAAAAATTAAAAAAATACAAAAACAAAAAAACCCAACCTTCCCTCACCCTCACACCCTCTCCATCCCTTCTCTCTTCTGCAAATCCCAGCACCCCACCCAAATCCCATCTCCCTTAAACCACCATTCGGAAAACTCCGACCTGTCGGGAGGCGACGGCAGGACGCGCACGAAGGCTACGAAGGCCAGGTCGTGGTTGCCGGTGATGAAGATGTGCTTCTGATTCGGTTTCCTGGAGGGTTAGGCCAGGCCAGGCCAGGTCATTGATGTCGTACAAGACCTCCACAAGTGTCTCAGCAAAGGGTCGGTCATTGATGACTGCTTCATGTGCCATTCGAACCCTGGCATCCGCCATGAGCTTAATGGCTTCTATGATTTTCTGGGTATTTTTTATGGAATCAATTCAGACTCAGAGCTTATGTAGACTACAGCGGGTTGCTGAAGATTGAGAACGGAGAGGTTGGGGTGAGATTTGGGGCAAAAGGGGTTTAGGGTTTTGGAGAAATGTGTTGGAAAATAAGGGTTTTGCAGATACTCACATGATTGAATTGGGTTTTGGTTTTGGTTTTGCATAAATTAAGCGAATTCAAAATCTTTGCAAAATACCCAATTGGATTGAAGCTTTACGAAAGCATCAAAATCTCTGCAATTTGATTCACCATTGGAGATAGAACAAGATCTTGGTATTTGCACGATGCAGAGCTCATATCCGTTCACAATCAAGTTATCACAGAAAAAGGCTTGAGGTTTGGACTTGCAAGCGGTAGCGTTGGCACGTCCATAAGTTATGGCAGAGGCCGGTGACCTCAACGAGGATCAAGAGGGAGAGAATGGCGGCTGCGCTGTGCGAGGCCACGTAGCGGCATGTGAGAAAGATGAAGAGTGTGATGAGGACGACGACGGGTGTGCTGTGGGCGAGGAGAACATAGGCATGGAATTGGAGAAGAGAGATGGGAGAATGGGTGAGGGTTGCAGAAGAGAGAAGGGAGGGAGAAGGTGCGAGGGGTGAGTGACATGTAGGATTTTTATTTTTTTTTATTTTTTTTTGTGTTTTTGTATTTTTTTTTTTTTTAATATTGAAGTGGGCCCATGTTGACATGTGGCGCTCAATTATTATCCACATGGGCGCCGCGTCATCAGTTAACAAAATTTCTAATGGAAAATTTAACGGATGTATGAAACTGTCCCAAAATTAAGACTTGAGGTATGACTCTGGGATGAAAAAAACTTCATGTACCAAATGTTGAAAACCACGAAACTTCATGATAGTAAACAAAGATTAACCCTTTTATTTATATCAACATCTAACTTTATTAGTTGCCATCAACTTGGTTCTCCTCCCTATAACCAAGATAATTTAATTTACTACAACTATAATTATAACCACAGTATAAGTGTTATGAGGATCAATTTATCTAATCAAATTAGATTTTTCAAAAGCAATTTCTATATTAAAAAGACTTATCTATTCTTCCTCTTTTTTTTTATTTATTTTTTTTTTATTATTATCAGATATCTAATTACTTTAGTTTAAAGTAAGGTTTTCAATTGCACTGTTCAAATGAATAGTGTTTTGAGATGAATTTTGAGTTATTTACAAAATTGCCACCGCATCTTCACTAACTTTCAGATTGGAAATTACGAATTATTTATGAAATTGCCACCGCTTTTCCACAATGAAAGGGCGCCCACGCGTCAATCATCGTTGATTGCTTTGTTTCATCCATTTCCATCCCCTTTTCTTTTCCTCTTTCTCTCCCGACTCTTTTTGTAACCATCCATCAAATCCCCTCATCCCACCGTTTTCTCACTCTACGTTCACTTATTGCCCGTTTGATTCAATTGGACAGTCAAGATTAGATTGAGACCAAAAAGAAAAAGTCCTCCGAAGAAACAGGTGGAAAAGAAAACCCATATTTCAAAAAGATGGACCCGAATTAGGTCAAATAGACATTTTGCTATGTTCTTCTTCCTCCACCAGACAAATTACAACTTGACTTGGGCCTACATCGACCAAAAGAATAGGCCCAACTTATTTTATGAATTTCTTTTTCAAGAAGTCACTTGTTTAGTGTCGATTGAAAATACTTCTTTAGAAAACACTTTTAGTGCGACTTAATACTACGGTCTAGTAGTATTCCTCTTCACTTGTAAATGAGAAGTCTTAGGTTCAATTATCGTCCTAGGTGAATTTGAACCACATTATTATTGTTAACCCAATATGAAGTTGTTCATAAATAAATAATAAAAAAAAACACTTATGTTAGAAAGTTGCTTTTGCCAGAATTATTATTAGAACTAAAAATTTTGAACACAAAAACTTGGAAATGCTTTTTGAAAGAAGCGATATTGCACTTCGAGGGTTTTCTTTTAAGGCACAAACACTTTTTTCGTCAAACACGATTAGAAGTCCTTTACTAATCTAAAAACGTTTTTAATTATTTTAGAAACACTTTCAAATAAAGATATCAAACTTGAGTGTAACGAAATCAAATTCTTGTTGACCTAACACAAGTATGCTTCATTTTCATGATCCCTATAATTCCATGTTAAATGTTGACCTTGCATGTATTTATGAGTGCATTTTGCTCTCCACCCTTTAGTGTGGTGTATGCTCATCAATTTATTTATCACCGTTAGATGAATTTGATTTTTGAGATTTGTGCCTATCCACTACACGAATCTCGAAATTCAAAGTTATCTAACAGTGATAAATATGGTGGTGAGCAAAAATGTTCCCTTTATTTACCAACAGGATCCTCTCCGGATTTTTTTAGTGAGGATCCTGGGGATCCATAAATTGTGTCCGTTTATTGTACGGCGTGCGGTCAGGTAATGTTTATATTTAATTTTAAATAAAAATATTTAAAATAATTTCTGACCGCACGATATACGATGAACGAATATGATTTAAAGATCCCCGAGATTCTCACAAAAAAAATCGAAGATGGATTGTCTGCCCTCCCCTCTCCATACCCTCCCCATACTCTTCTGTTTTGTGCGGTCACGGTTAAGCCACGTCAACATTTGCTTTTTGTCTTATTATTTTTATAAAAAAAATTAATATAAAATGTTGACGTGGCTTAACCATGACCGAACAAAACAGGAGGGCATGAAGAGGGTATGGAAAAGGGAGAGCAGACAATCCATCTCCAAAAAAATCAAGCGAGGATCCGGATTCCTTTATTTATGTCAACATCTAACTTTATTAGTGCCATCAACTTGGTTCTCCTCCCTAACCAAGATAATTTAATTTACTAGAGCTATAGTTCTAACCACAGTATACGTGTTATGAGGATCAATTTATCTAAAAAAATGATTTTTCAAAAGCAATTTTTTTATATTAAAAAGACTTATGTAATTATTTAAAACAAACAGCAAGATCCAAAGGGTTCCTAGATTCCCCACGTGGCGAGAACCCATTCGCCGTGGCGAAAATTCGGATTTGCCGCGCAGTGGGTCAAAACTCAAAACCTACGAGGACCAAGCGAGGGCTTCGGGAATCGTCATATTTACGAACCCGAGGTTCGGACACTCCGAACCAAAGCAGCCTCTGTCGTTTCGCTCAAAACGCGGCAACTCCCGCTGGATAAAGACAAAAAAATTTATAATTAAGCAACGCTAATTTACGGGATTATTGGTGCCTAATTTGGCTTCCATTTACAACCGTCGGATGGTATCCGATAACTGAATCGTGACCGTCCATTGGATCTACTCTGTTCATTGGATTTAACGGAGCACTCAGGTCTTGTCTCTCTGTGTCATTTGTTCGGGAAGAAGACAGAGATTTCCAAGTGGGTTTTTTGCTCAGCAGCTCTCTTCACTCGAATTTGCTCTGGCTCACCACCTGGTACCCTTCTCTCTCTTTCTCTCTCTAGAAAAACATGTTCTTTGTGGTCTTATGTTGGTGTTGTTGATTTTTTGCTGAGATTGTTGGATCTGTGTTTTTGGGATTTTTAGGATGTTTTTGGGGATCCATTTGCATGCAGAGGTTCGGAAGTTGTCAAATTATTAGTTAATTATAAAAAGATTAGAACTTTTTCATGGTTTTTATTTAAAGTTGGTTTTTTTGGGAAATTGAATTTGTGGGTCACCCATAAATTTAAACTTGCTTCTACCTTTTGAGTGTTGGGTTCATTTTTTTAATAAATTAATTTAAATTTTTTTTCTGAAGAAATTTAGAGATGAAGGTATTCAAATTGGAGACTTTGAGGTCAGATTTCTCTAAATTCAGTAGACCCAGCTGATGCCTCTCTCTCTCTTTCTCTCTCTCTCTCTCTCTCCTCTCTTTCTCTCTTTTAAATTCAAAAATATTTATTAGTTGAAGTTGACACATCTTTTGCATGATTAATTTGGTTGATAGTGAGAGGAGGTGTATTATTTGCATGATTATTTGTTTTTTTTTTAGAAAAATATGTGCAGTTTTCTTGGACTGGATTTTCTCAAGTAAACGATGCTTGTAGAACTTTCTTATTTATTTATTTTTTAATTATATTTTCAGTTTTTTGAGGTTAAATCCGTGAAACCATTCTTTCAAAGCTACAACTTCTTTTATTTTATTCATTTTTTTTTAAATTTAAATTTCCTGGAGGCCATAAAAATTTAATGCACAACGACTTCTTCACATGCAGCTATGAAGAGGATAAGCTTCTTTCACTGCAAAGACCTTAAACCTCTGATCTTCTGTCCTTCAAGCAACACGGATCTTCACCGTTAATCTGACCTGAGCTGAAAAGATTTCGAATTTACGATGTCAATTTCGGAGAAATCAAGGCCGTGCTCAGCTTCCTCATCTTCCTCATCACTGTCACCGATGTCGGTCCACGATTTTGATCCGTTGCTGAAAGATTTGAATGAGAGGAAGCAGAGTTTTCGCCGGAATGTGGTCTTGTTGGCATCGGAGTTGAAAGATGTTCGGAGCCGGTTAGCGTCTCAGGAGCAATCATTTGTTAAAGAAACCCTCACAAGACAGGCATGTGGTGGTTGTTAATTTCAATATTCTTTTTGTGTTTTATATGACATGGTTTTAGCCTTGAAATCATTGAGCTCGTTTGAATGTGTTTTTAAAATGATTGAAAGTGATTTTGGAACCAAAAAACATTTTCTCTACAAGCGTTTTCAGTCATTTTAAAAGCACATCCAAACGAGTCTCGGGAAGGCATTTTCGCACATCCTTTTTCTCTTCTGCTCGCCCTGATTTATTGGCTGTCGTTGGATTGATTCAAGATCAGAAAGAGAAAATGAGAGCGCGGAAATCATTTCCCTTTTTCTTTAGGTGTTTTTGAATTGTGGGGTCATTCTGGTTTGCTTGTACTAATTACAGGAAGCAGAGACAAAGGCCAAACACTTGGAAGAGGAGATTAGCATAATGCAGAAGAGATTGGAACAGAGAAATCAGCAGCTCGAGGTCTCAGCATCTGCGGCCGAGAAGGTTCCACTCGCTTCCCGCTTCTTGATTATGTATAACTTTGCATTTAGTTTTTTAATTGCGTGGCTAATTAAGGACATGATTAACTAACTAAGGTGGTTAGATTTTCTTTCCCGAGTTGATTATTTTTGTTTGCATTGCATCTTATTGTTTTGAAGTTGTCAAATAAGCCGGACCTGTCGTTGAGTATGCCTTTTGGCTTTGCCTCTTTGTTTTTGGCGGAGCCCATTGGAGAAAAGGTGACCTTGGCTTTATGTTTTTGTATAATTTGCTTCCCCTTTTTTGGTAGGTTTTCTTAGTATGCTAGGAAAGTGAGGTAGTGTTAGAATATAGGACTAACGGTTGTTCGCCCTCCTAATAATTTACTTTTTGGAACTGTACAAACTTATGGTTTGTTTATAGCATGTATGGTGGCCATTTTGTTTTTAGATTTTAGTTTTCTCTAGCTGGTTTCGTTACTGTTTTCCAGTAGAAGCCTGCATTTGTTTTTCCTTCGGTGATAAATTACAAATGAGAAACCAATGGGATTAAAATTGCGCTCATAAGCATCTACTTCCCTGAACACTCACGCGCACATGGTGTCTTTTATTTTTGCCTTGTAAATGGACAAAGTCTTAATAAGTTCAAATTTAAAGAAGCCAAATTAGTTTCAGTTTCCATATCAACACGTTAAATAATTCAGCCTGCGTAAAATCATTACAATTGCGTTTGGTAACTAACTAGTAAATTGGCTAATTTATTTTTCGAGTCTCTGCGTATATACATGTAGGCGGGCTCATAATACTTGCATTTATTAACAGAACACATTGACATAACACGTAACTGTTGCCCCGAAAGCAGAAATCCAAATTCAACTTTATTTAGTTAATTTCTGAGTGAGGTATAACATACTTTTTATGTATAACTAGACATTAAGAAGTAGAGAGTACCAACCTAAGATGTGTGGAAGTTAAATAACTCAAGTAAATAACTGTTTGTTTGAAGCTTGTTTTGCATGTCTTCGTATTGTGAAGTTTTGAGTTGGCTTGTGACCATTGTTTATTAGCTATAAAGAGCTTTGTCAAACAGATTTGGAAAATAGTTGGATTTTGAAAATTTATGAGTTTACCTTGATGATTGTGTAGCCGACATATTTGTATTTTGGAACATCCCTTGGCTATTGTCTCCGAACAGTGCATCAATTTATTAGCTACCAAGACAACTACTTTCATATCATAGTTTTTGGTAGTTAAGGTTGTGAACTTTATTGGTGCACACATTTCCCTGACTATAATGTTATTAACGGAATGCAGTACCTCACGGAATTGGATGGTCTGAGATCGCAACTTTCAGCCACTCAAGCAACTGTGGATAGTAGTGCTGCATCAGCTCAATCGGCACAGCTTCAGTGTTTAGCACTTTTGAAGGAATTAGATGAAAAGAACTGCTCGTTAAAAGAGCAAGATGATCGTGTAATTAGGCTAGGAGAGCAATTAGATAATCTGCAGAAGGATCTTAAGGCTAGAGAGTGTTCCCAGAAGCAACTCAAAGATGAAGTTTTGAGAATTGAGAATGACATTATGCAAGCTGTCGCAAAAGCGGGGGTGAACAAGGACTGTGAGCTGCGGAAAATATTAGATGAAGTATCTCCGAAGAATATTGAGAAGATCAATAAGCTTTTAGTTGTGAAGGATGAAGAAATAGCAAAACTGAAAGATGAAATCAGGGTAATGTCTGCTCATTGGAAGCTCAAAACTAAGGAGTTTGAATCACAGGTACATTCATCACGTGCTTTCTTTTCCTCCAGTTTTTTTATAAGGTCCTTGTTAATAGATCTGTAATGAAGTTCAACAATTTTCTGGAACAGTTGGAGAAACAACGACGAGTTGATCAGGAACTGAAAAAGAGGGTCTTGAAATTAGAGTTTTGTCTCCAGGAAGCTCGTGCTCAAACGCGGAAGCTTCAAAGGGTACTCATTAGTTTTCTTTTCACTGTTTTTGTCAACTTCAAATAAAATTCCCAGTCCTTATTAAATTGTTCTTGCCATTATATTTGGGACTAACATGACCTTGGAAACATATTCATTGCGACAGATGGGTGAGCGGAGAGACAAGGCTCTGAAAGAGCTCAGAGATCAGTTGCAGCGGGGTGGTGGTGGAGCTGCAGCTGCTGAAAGACAAAACTTTTGGGAAACCTCCGGTTTCAAAATCATGATGTCTATGTCCATGTTGATCTTGGTGGTGTTCTCAAAGCGATGAAATCATTGTACCGTCGAGTGTCGTGTATAAACAGCATGAAACTTCAGTTCTAGTCAAGGAATTAGGAATAGCTGCACAGACCACAGTTGTAAAGGTTCTCGTTATGTAGCATTAGCAGATAATGCAATTTTGTTGTTCTCGTTAAAACCACATTAGCGTATGAATATCGAATTTGCAGGTAGGTTCTGTGAATTTTAATACCTCAAGTTTTCCTCCTCTTCTAAGTCCAACAGGTGCTCTGATGTTCATAGCAGTTTGGTTGCTGCCCTCTCACTTAATTCATCTTTGAGGCGAAAATTTCAGAGCTTCCCGTGATGTTACGATCAAGATTCAGGTAAATGAGTCAAATTTACTTCGATAAATAGCCGAATTTCCCACGCTAGTTTACTAAATATATGAAGCAATCTTCAATTCTAGTAGTAACAACTCAGTACAAAGAACTAGAATACCCAACTAAAAAGATATACAAGATCACAAATCTCCATTGCAACTCCCCACCTCGAGTAAAATTGTTGTTTCTATAGCAGCCTGGGTTTAGACGTCGAAAAGCTTACCTCCACTTCACCCAGAACCATCTCTGCATCCCCAACATGGTGCAAGACAGTACCTATTATGTGTCCTCTACCTTCGTTTCTTGCATATGTAGTTACGTACAACCGCGATTATGATGAGAAAACGAGTTTGTGAGGAATCTGATCACTCATTGAGTTACATGGAGAAATTCCGTTTTCACATGTTGAGAAAAATATTTCTAGTAACTAAGGCTGTTCCGAAAAAGATGCAACCAAAAGACGGTTGCAAGCTTGCTGAAGTGGATATTGATGTGTTGAAACCGGGAGGGCTGTCGGGCTCAAATTCTGGCATGGTTCCTGAAGGAGGGTTGCTTGAGTTCAAACCCGAAGGCGGAGTACCGGAGCTGCAAGTAGAGATGATATTAGTGATAGACTTGGAAATGTAGTTGGAGTTTGAAAGTCATGAGATACAAGACTATACATACCCAAATACACCTACATACCCAAATACACCTTCCCCTGGTGGTGGAAATGATGTGATTGCTGGCGTTGGAGCTGACGTTGGTGGTGGAATTGTCGATGTTGGTGGTGGAGTTGTTGACGTTGGCGGTGGATTGGTTGTTGTCTGATTACGAGTTGGTGTTGGTGGCGGAGTTGTTGACGTTGGTGGTGGAATTGTCGATATTGGTGGTGGAATTGTTGATGGTGGTGGTGGATTCGTAGTTGTCTGATTCGGAGTTGGTGACGATGGTGGTGGAATTGTCGATGTTGGTGGTGTAATTGTTGATGGTGGTGGTGGATTCGTAGTTGTGTGATTCGGAGTTGGTGACGTTGGTGGAGGAATTGTCGATGGTGGTGGCGGAATTGTTGATGGTGGTGGTGGATTCGTTGTCTGATTCGGAGTTGGTGACGTTGGTGGTGGAATTGTCGATGGTGGTGGCGGAATTGTTGATGGTGGTGGTGGATTCGTTGTTGTCTGATTCGAAGTTGGTGTTGTTGGGGTTGAGGATGATGATGATGATGCATAAATGCAGGAACCAGTGCCTGTTCAAAAAATACATTAGTCTCAGATGTACATATTCTAAACTACACCAAGCTACAGGAGGGAAATTCGAACTAGGGTGCAAGAGATCGGACGCACTGCCTGGACCAATTAGCCTAACTTAAAGTCTAAGTCCTCTTTGAGCTTGCTTCTAATAACCAAAACCGAGCCTTACTAAGTTTGGCACAAAAAACTTAAAAGCGATTCTCAGTCATGGAACCGCATTCTTTACAAGGAGGAAAAAAATTCAAAGTGCCGGTATTCAAGCAAGTACCTCACATGTCATAATTCAAGTGGAGAGACACGAAAAAATATATCATTCCTCGACTTGTAATATGACATGTGAAGTACTGCTTGGATGCCCGGCACTGGAAAAATCTCTCCTAAACAAAATCTCCAACCAGCCTTCAGTTGATGTATAGTATAAATCATATGGAAGAAACAAAAAGTACTGATGAATGAAATATTTTTCTTACTTGGATTAGCAGAAACTATTGTGGCAACCCCACCAAAGTCACAGCTAGTTGACACAGGATGCTTCTGATAGTAGCTGTTGAATGCATAAGAGGCATGATTCTGTAGAGAATTTGGATCGTAACAGCTCCCACCCTGCTGGATCTGTGAGCAATCTGTGCCTCCCATTCCACACGCATAATCCAAAGCTGCCTGAAGTGCTGCTTGTGGTGCTCCACTCTTTGCCACACACCAGCTCTGCCCGGGAACTGCAGGAGCATTGGAAGTTGCGGGAGGTGTGACCGGATTCGTGACGGGTGGTGTTGTGGAGGGAACACCTCCAGGTGGCGGTGGGTAAGTTGTCGCAGGGTTAGTAGTTGGTGGGGTTGTGGCTGGATTGGTAACTGGCAATGGTGGACTCACAGGGTTTGAGGGAGGAGGTGTGGCGGAGGAAACTTCCACGGGGGTGGTAGGGTTAACCGGAGTTATTGTTACCGGGTTTGTAGCTGGGACAGTGACATTGTTAGGGGAGGAGTTGAATGGAGAAGTTGTGGGTAGTGGTGGTGTTGAATTTGTAGGGAAGATTGTTGGTGAGCCATAAGTGTCATGTGAAGTTGTTTTAGGGTGGAGATCGCTTAGGAGTTCTCTGCTGGAAGAAGGAAATATCTGTTCCTCTTCTCTTTTGAGCTCTTTCTGTGCAAAATCTTCCATGCAATCTACTTCTGCATATAACCCTACTAACCTACTTGCAATCTGAGTCTCGTTTTCTAAAGCTTTTGAAACCTTGTCAGCGAATTGAGCCACTTCAGTTGTATTGGGAACTGCTGGACTTTTGATTGTCAAAACCATTGGGACTTCACTACAAGTCAGAACGGAATGAGCAAGGCCGGCTTTTTCGATCATTGACCGAACAAATTTGTCGCCCATGCTCAATTCTTTGTCGATATTTGCTTCTATAACGACGGATCTCACTTCATTGATAAAACTACAGATACTATGCAGGTCTCTTTCATTTCCGCTTCTCAAATTCTCAAGAAATGACAAAGAAAATGCTACTGACACCTTAATTCTTCGGTCGAAGGGAGGACTAGTGAGGACAGCGTGTAGGGTTTTGAGGCTGGATAAAACCCTAGGCAGACTAGATTTTTTTGTATCATCATTGCCACAAAATGCTACGATGCTTTTGATGTCTACTTGCGAGATAAAAGGCATTATGTGCGTTTTCAACCATGATTTTGAGGAAGATTCGGAGCTGATTATGTTTTCGACCTGCCTCACATTCAAGTAGAGATCAACAGCTACACCGGTTTTGGACAGTGTACTTAAAACCCTAGGATCTTCGACAAAGACTCGAATCTGAGACGGGTTGATCTTGTTTTGCTTCAGGAATGATAATGTCCTTCCAGGTGATGAAACTGCAGTGTTTCCACTTGCATGATATGAGAAACCCACCAGGGTTCCTGTTGGATGTGAAAAAAAAAAAGGAAAAATTTGACAGAAACTTCAAATTACCTTAACTGATAGTTAGAAAGCTGTAACCAGTTATAACCCAAATTTATATAAACAAGAACTGATCGGAAAATGAAAAATGCATATCCAACTTCAAATTGATCAGTGTGTTCATCGAAATGGAATCTGACATAAGTTACGTTTCGAGTAAGTGTGCACACAATCTTCTCCGGTCCGAAGAAATGATTCAACAAAATAACTAACGAGTCAAAAAGTAAAAACTTATTACTTACCTGATGAACAGCAAGAGAGGAGAGAGAGGAAGAACAAGAATAGGCACTTAGAAGCTGCATTGGCCATGATTTTGTGAGGTGTTTCTGGGATTCCAAGGAAAGACCAGGCCGGATTTTAAATGCGATTCATAAGCGTCCTTACTGAAAGCGCTAACGAGCAACAGCGAACGGGGATGCTTTTAAAAACATTGCACGTAGAAATGGAGTGAATTTAAACCAGTGGAGAGCGCAAAGTGTATGAAGACAAAGGTGGCAAAAAAGAAAAAGTGACAAAAGTGAGTCGAATGATGAAGAAAATAAGTTTGCTTTGTGACTAAGGTTCATGAGAAACATTGGAAAGAATCAAACCATGATGCTTTTGTGCTTCTTTATCTTACCTAAAGAGAGAGATGAGGAGCCGATGAAGATTTAAAGTTGGCGCTAAAAAGTATTAAGATTAATTCAGATAACCATGATGATTAAGGCTGTCGGCAGTGTTACTAATAAAGAAATTATTTCCGCAAAGTTATTTCTGTACATCCCCTTATTTATGATCTTTAAATTGAATAAAATCAAAGAAAAAACAGGGGACAAAAGTATAGAGGGGTTTACGGGGGAAGAGTATAGGGGTGTAAAAATTATTTTCTTAGGGTAAAACGAGGTTTAACCCCTTAAACTATTATCACAGTTGAAATTGACCACTTGAATTAATTTTTTGGTAAATTAACCCCTTGAATTATTTAAATCAGCTAATTAACCCATTGCCATTAGATTCCGTCCACCACTCCGTCAAATTCAAGGGAAAATTAGTCATTTTATTATCAATTCTTACTTGTCAATGATAATTACGAATAAAATTATGATACATGAACACATAATAATGCGTTAAACATATATCATAATAAGAAAACATAAAAAACCCTAACGTTTACTTAAAGGACTATTTCACATTGTCATTACACATTATTTTCTGTTCATATGTTATAAATTTATTGGTGGTTATAGTTGACAAGTAAGAATTGATGATGGAAAAATTAATTTGCCCTTGAATTTGACGAAATAGTGGATGGAATCTACCGGCAAGGGGTTAATTGGCTAATTCAAATAGTTCATGGAGTTAATTTACCAAAAAAATAGTTCAGGAGGTTAATTTCAATTAGAGTAATAGTTTAAGGGGTCAAATAGCAATTTACCTTTTTTCTTATCAAATAACATTTTATTAGTGTTAGTAAGTGGTCTCATTGTATTGATTTTATCTCGAATATTGTCTCGTTATGTTAACAACAAATAATCCCAAATTGTCTTGGTATGACCTGAATAAAGTATCTACATCTTGATATTGTTTTTTTTTTCCTTTTAAAAAGGAAACTAGTAGTGGCTTTGCCATGACAATCTATTCTTTCAGGAGCCGAGAAGACTCACAGAGGCATTAAAGCCTTCCCTTGGCTACCATCATGTGATTTATTATGGCCAGAAATCGAACCCATGACTTGCTGTGTAAAATTTAGATTTGGAATTTGTCCCTAAATTTGAAAGATGTGATTTTATGAATTAAAGAAAACACTGATACTAGATCAGCATGAACATCTGGCCTATACTAAAGGAATGTAAAAGAATTTAGATTTGTTTTGATTGGATCATGTTAAAGTAGCTGTTGTGCTTTGATAAGTGAAACCCATAAATTAAATTAAACAACCAAAAATTAATGCATAAACAAAGTCTTCCGGAGATTAGGCATAGAAATCCACTTTTATGTGTTGGCATTTTCTTCTCGAATAAGCGTATGTGGCTTTCTTGCATGTGATCTTGTATTTGTTTATAGAGCATGCCATAGACCAAAATCTTGGTTGGAGTCGGTGTTCACAAGTCTTTGTTTATCTCTCGCATCATAAAACTATGTGATAAATCACCGGTTACATGGTAGAATTCCTCTTAACAGAGAACTTAGCGGTTCCACATCAGGACGTCAAGAAATGTGTATGGTTTGGTGCAACAGGACCACAATTCTAGTTGTGCATGTAACAGCATGTTCACGGTAAGTGAAAGTTACCAAGAAGATGCAGGGTACCATATTCTCAAATGCAAGATAGAGGCACAAGAATGCACTGCAAAGATTTGTTTTTTATTGGTCATGCACTGCACTGCATATAGAATAATTAGGAAAAAAGTCCAAAATAACTGTAGTTTTAATGAAAAATGACAAATAAAGGTGTAGTGAATTGTATCAGGGAATGATAAAAATGTGATTTTTCATTAAAAGTGAACAGTACTAGGAATGTTTCGTTAAAACTTTTATGATTAGGAATTAGGTAAAAGTCACAAAAAATAGCCCTAGTCGTTATATTTACCTTGCGCCTGGTGGGTCTAGGTAAGTAGGTAATTTTCCAATCGGGGGCAAAATGTAGCCCAAGCACGCACCTTAATCATTTCACATAACTCTTGTCAAACAGCTTGCCCTAATGACAATTAGACTGCTTTCATAAAAGAGAATTGTAGTAATGGTTCTTCAACTTTAACTTAATTGAAGCAACAGTCCATCAACTAAAAATTAATTATCAATGATCCTCAACTCAGCAAAACGTGCAGCTATAGTCATTTTCGTCAACTTCGTTAAAACTTCCGTTAAAAAGAGTCACGTGCATGACACATGAGGTTGAATCAAGAAGCAAATATGGAAAATCAAATAAGAAAAATTGTATCAATAGTCCCTCAACTTTAATCCAACTCGAGAAATGATCCATCAACTTTAACTCAATTGGAGTAATGATCCATGAGTTGACCAAAATACCCATAGCTATACGTTTTGATGAGTTGAGGGACTAATGGTAATGAATTTTTAGTTGATGGATTATTGCTTCAATTTAATTAAAATTGAGAGACAATTGCTATCATTTACTCTTTGTAAAAACTCGGAAACATTTATGGCAAAAAGGAGATGTGGACCGTTAAGCTGTACAAAAATGACGAAAAATCAAATATTTGCTCTAAAATTTGTTACATAATTAAACCACAGTGCCTAAAGTGACCATTGTGATAAATTACTTGGATCATTGTGACGTTTCACCAAACTAAAGAGGTTGTTTTAGCCAAAATGGTTTTTGGAATTGATATTTCTCACTTTAACATGCGACAATGAAAATCGATAGAAGTTGTTTTGAATTTGTTCATCATAAATCAATTCGGTTCTTCTAGGAAAAATCTGTTAGTATCTGCGTTAAGTGGACAGGTTGATTTGACAAAATAACCTTAAAAATGTATTCACGTGACAATTTAATGAGAATATTGAAAGGTTTTTCACGGAATTGCCAAAATGATTTACAATAGACAAACTCAGGAACCACCTCTATCAATTTTCATTATCAGAGATCAAAATAAAGAGTTATGTCAACCTCAGAGATTATTTTGGAATAAAAAAAACTAACTAAAGAACACATACGAAGTAGTACAGCGTAAAAAAGTGGCCAAAGCCTTTATGATATGATGATTCTGCTGCTGCTAATTAGGGTTTTGAATTAAACATATGCCATTTGAGCCATCTTTCTGCGGATTTAAGATGGATATGCAATCTGAGTGGGGACAAACACCCATGTGGAATACTCTATTGTGCTTCTCTTGGCAGCACTTAAATTCTCAAAAGTAGTGAATCAAAAAGCAGCTTCTCTGACTAGATCATCAGCCGAAAGCAGGGAGAGAGAGAGAGAGAGAGAGTCATACAATCACACCTGTATTGATTTGATTTCAAGGGAAAAAGGAGTTTATATAGAATATTTGCTTTGTGGGCTTGTCTGGTTGCTCATAAAGTTGGTTCAATACAATCTCAATTTGAAAGGAAGATGTTCTACATTTAATTCAATCTAAACTACAAAGTGAGTGATTTGAACTCGGGTGCAAAACGGAGCACATCCGTTCTAAATAATGCGGCTACACCCACATCTGCAAAAACTATCGCATTACTCTTATCTGAACCCCACAGCTTCACTACATATTCACAACAGTTCTACTCACTAGAAGCATAAACATTCAGTTTCTAATCTAAACTACAGCATCTTGTCATTCCTAATTGTAACTTAAATGCCAGGAGGATCAACAAACAAATCACTGAAAGAGGGATCAAGAAGTGCTTCTCTGGCTGACTGACACTGGTCAAGACGCTTCTTCAACGAGCGCAGGTCTCTCTCGTCCTTTGATGAACGTTCCTATCACGGGATGAATCATTCAAACCGAAGTCATTTCTTTTCAGGTTACGTAGTTTTTTGGAACGATTCAAATTGACTATAGTGGTAAGAAGTTTCCTGAAAGTGATTGAGAGAAACTTACAAATGATTTCTTTAGCAGTAATATATCCACCAGGTATATCAACCACAGTACATTTGTTCTGGGGAAGCTGTAAAAAGCCAATTAACAATGATTCAGCACTAGTAAAACGCTTAAGCAAACAAGTTTTCTTACCTCAGGTAGCAGTCTGTCAAAATTACAGAACATTTTGAAGATCAAATGTGGTTCTCCGCTTTCCACGGTATGATTTTGTTTTTCTTTTTAGAACAGAATTTTCAAATTTCAATCTTCACAAGAAGATATTCACGCGGATATCAAAATACTCTAATTCGCTTTTCAATTTTCACCATGTTCTTGCTGCTATATGTGATAATATATCAACCATACCTTCCCTCCCAGCAGTCATTTGTTACCTCCTTCATCTTCCGGTATGTTTCTGACTGCAAATGATTAACGATCAATTATTTTATACAAGAAAAGATATATTTACTGATGCAACTTTAGTTTCAATCCTTACTTGTCTATCTCCCTTTGGACCTTTAAAGAGTTCAGGATCTGAAGATAGGTCTAGAAAGAGTACGTCTTCACCTACGCATATTTTGATGTTTCTTAAGCATGTTACATCAACAGTAAACGTATCCTCTACCGTATCGAACACATTACATAGTAATCGAATAATTTACCATTACTGATTCTTGAAAGACTGAAATCTATTATCGATACCACCAATCCAAATGTTTGAATAAACATCTGTTTTCTCTCAAGAGTCAACTGCATTGTAACAGAATCATTCCGACTTAAAAGGATGTTTCCCCTGCAACAAATGCATATTTCCAGTCAGCAATTCCAGTGTCACTATGATAGAGTATAGACACAAAAATAACCATACCAGTGAAGATCACGGTGTTCAAACTCATATGCAGCTTCAGCCACGGCAAGGGAAGCTGTAACCTGGAACGGTAATGCAATCATTTAATAACAAATCAAAGCTTCAGGAATCACCTCTAGAATCCTGTTTTAACATATAATTTACCTGGACCAATAAACTCCGTGCTTCATCAATGTTCATAAGCACAAAGCTTTCAAGATCTTCGCCCCCATTATCTAAAACAAACACAACATAGCACTGTACGCAAAAATGTGAGTTGCAATATAAACCTACGTAAGTAACATTAACCTCATAATACAAAAATTATTTTTACTCAAGAAGATCACTAAATCTTATGAAAAATTACTCGGGACAACTTATCGATTATACCAAAATGGAATCTTTTGATTAGATAATCATGTTTACATGACATGTGTGCGGCATATGTGGGAACTGGAAGTGAAGAGATTGTAGATATTAGACAAATCAAAGTAGAGAAGGAAAAACCTGGTTATCTGGAAATGCCTTGGGGTGATCGTTTTCTGAACCACACTTTTCATCCCAATCCTCCCATGCTTTGATCAAGGCAGCATCGTAAGAACCTTGGCACACTCTCAAACTATAGGGGATTTAGATCTCAGAAAGACAACAAAATAAAAACCTTGCAACTGATGGATCATTCAAGTAATCTAATAATATACATTTCAAAATTTCAAACCAAATTGCAGTGTTCAATGTGTTCATATGTTTGTCGTTTCAAAAGAAGTATATGTTCTCAGTTTCTAACCCTGACATGCAAACTAACCAAATCGAGATTACTGCATAATATCAATTCTACGAAGTCTTAAGCAGTTGTGAAAATAGAGAATTTGAGAGTAAATACGTACTCTATTGTTCCGATAAATGTGGTGCAAGCATTTGGAGCATTACTATCATGTCCTTTTAAGCAGTTAAGTGTGCGGGAAAGGATAACCTCTTCTAGCATTTCTTTAGACGTCTGGAGCACAGTAACCACATTACAGTATCATTCAACTAAGAGACAAATCCCTTCACTAGAAGGCATATTATTGAACTAAGTACCTTTTGCACTTCCCCGTTCACAAGTAAGTTGCCATCAATTGGGACTACTTTGCAAACATAGCTACCAGCCATGAAAGCTTCTCCAAATGTTCCTTCACCAATTTTGTTAATCTTTTCTAGGTCACTGATTCAAGAAATGATCATCTTTTGTCAACTTATGAAAGCAGGATCAAATTAAACATTATTAACAAATATTCAACTTGTAAATGCATACAGATTCCAAATAAGGAACTTACCAGTATGTAGAGAACACGTCCCCAAATTTTAAGGGAGCCGACTGGCCACATAATCTTAACAGGGCACCAAAGGGATCTAACTGTTCACTATCGGATGAAGATGATGCTAGAGAGAGTTTCTTTACAGAAGCTTCTATATCTTCACAACCATCATTGCCTGCATCGGCCATTGATTCTATGCTTCCACTCTCACGCACACTAAATTCAGCCAAACTGAAGTCCAATATGCTTTGGGTACAGGGCAAGCGAGAACTGAATTTAGTGTAGTTTTGTGGGGTTTTCAAACTTGAAGATGTGAAATTCCTACCACCAACAGTTTCCAAAGGCAAAGGCCGAATGGCTGAAGTTTGTAGTATCTTAGACAATGTTCTAGAAGGGACAAATGTGAAATTGAACTTCTTGAATAACCATTTATCTAATGGTGAGCACAATTTGGGTAATGCAGCATCATCTGCTGGGTTGCCGGCAACCCATGTAGTAGGTTTGGGAGAGGGGCTCTCCACCAACAAATCAAAGGCATCAACCTCTTGAAAGTACACCTTCTCCTCTTCGAATTTGTACTTTCCCTAGACATTCGAAACATTAAAAACAGCATGAACAAATCAACGTGAAAATGCACTGATAGAGTAGATACAATTGAGGCATTGCAGTACCAACAACAGCATGTAATATTAAAAACAGAAATTTTCTTTAAGGAGGAAAAGAGTCAATACTTTGGGAAGAGGAGCTTTTCCCTTTCTTTTTCCTCTTCTTTTGGGCTCCTTCTGTGGAGGATGATATTCAAAGAAAGCACCAACAGCAATACTTGTCCTTCCTCTACCATGCACAAAAAAAAAAATTGGAAAAAATAAATCAAAATCTGGGATGACATAGTAGTTATATTACTTAAGCAAAAGTTACAAGCTTGTTAGAAATCCAGCAAATGGGTGCCAGCCAAGACATTCTATCACCACTAATCACATACTCAGCAACCCCAAATCACATAACCCAGAAGCAAAAGAAAGTTATGTCACCCGAAAGCGGAAGATATGAGATCAATAAAGCAAGGAACCAGTTCTAAGACCGCGAAGAAATTCCACTAAGGTCCCAAATCCACTCTCACACAGATGACCCAAGAACAATGCTCAGATTCTTGCTCACAGACAAATACAGAAAAGTGATCAAAAGAGAGCTATTACATAGAGATCGATACTAGTAAACAGAACGGACCAAAGAGGAGAACCAACCCAAAAGTGGAGATGCTGCGCAACGAACCAACGAAGAGAGATTACCCCTCGTACACAAAATCTCAAATACCAGAGTAACAGTAGAAAGTGTGTAATGGAAGCCACAAAACAAGTGGCTAAAATCAACCCACCAAGCCTTGGGTGATGTGGCCAATTAACAGCCATTGATCACTTTCTGTCACACAGGTCTTGAGCCCAAAATACCAGATAACCAGTATCAACATTCTGTAAAAGATGGCTCGAGTCTCAAATACCAGAAACATTCAAATCGGGCTGAAATTCAACTAGATAACCATAAATTCATAATACACACAAACCCAAGAGCTCAAAATTCAAAGACAATACACTCATGAAGTTCAATTGTAATCCAGGAAGAATCGAACCAGAGAATTGAGCCGAGAAGGTGGGGAATTCGAAACGAACCTTGTCGAAAGGGATCGAGACCAACTGGTTTTCCTGACGAGAGCTCCGACGGCAGCATCAGATGCCACACTCGCCCTTCCTCCCACATAGCGAGTCGAGCACGCCTGCTTTCTGTGATCAGACAACATCACAAACACATTAAGAGCACAGATTTAGAAACTTTTCGATTTCGAAAACCAAAAGAGATTGGATTTGAACTTACGAGGGCTCTAAATCTGGAAGTGGTTTTTGGGGCTTTCTTCTCCGATAAATCGCTTCACCTTGTTGCTGTCGATCGGCGACTGCATCACCTGAAATGTATTGCTTTAGTAATGGAATTTGAATAGGGAAATGGAGAAAAATTGAAGGAAGAAATTAGGGTTTTCTCTGAGTACCTGTAGTGAAGTCCATGAGAGAGAGAGAGAGAGAGAGAGAGAAAGAGAGAGAGAGAGAGAGATTTGAATGCTTGGTCTTTTCTTTTGGGAGGGAAACAGAGAGAGACAGGGGAAAGAGATGGATAAAACGGTGCGTTTATCGTCTTTATTGTTGACCCGTAAAGGAGATCCATTTTCCTAAGGCCCAACATAAATATCCTCGTTTGGTGTTGTCTTTTAGCTATTCAATGGGCTTTAATATTGGAGAAGCCCAATAAACCATTTACCACTTCTCCTTGTGGTAGTAATGGTACTAGGAACAAACTACTCACTTTGTTAGGAAAATAAATTCTATCATGTAAACTAACCACCCATTAATGTTAGCTACTCTCGCCATGTGTGCTTTCGTCTTGGCCTTTGTTGTTTAACATTGTTTAACAATTTCACAAGATAATCTATTATGTCACCGGAATATATCCTCTTGTGTCTACAACACTCATCACGTGTCACGTAATGAGTGTTGCAGATAAGAGGATATATCTTTTGGTATTGGAGCACATTCTATCCAAAAATATATATCTTCTGCGCCATATATATCTTGCTATACTTGTTCGCTTATTTCTTCATTCTGTTTTTTGTTTCTTAAATTTTATCCATTAGTGCTAGCTACCCTCAAGGGGCATCTTGTGTGCCTTCGTCTCAGCGTTTGTTGTTAAACATAATTCAATAATTTCATAGAATAATTTACAGTGTCACCATAATAAATTCTTTTATATCGACAACATTTATTATGTGTCGCATAAATACAAGAGAATATATATCCGATTGTAGAGCACATTGTCTCCTGCCACTACTTATTCACTTATTTGTTGATATTGTTTTTTTACCCATTCTCACTCTTGTTTGGTTATTTTCTTCTAAGTTTGATTGTATGGTGCTTAATATATATAATCATATAAGTCATGGAGATATGAAATTTTAAGCAGTAGGACAAACAATGAAGAGGACATGAAATAGTAAAAAAGATCAAGGGTTTTTTCCTAGCAGTTTTCTTATGTGTTGTTTGGCTCGATATATGGGTATTGAATAATGCTGTATTATGAACCACTATTAATGTTTTTATGTGTAATTTGACTCGCCTAATTTATCAGTATTTATTCAATTTGGCTCAATTCGTTTGGTATGCTTGTCATTATTTTAATATAGTCTTGGGGAGTTAATCTTCTATAATCGCTCTAATCAGAAAGAAAGTAACCTACATTTAAAATTGATGACTAGATTATGGAGTCCTAATTCTTTGATTCCGAACACTTTGAGATTAAATTAAAAGAGTAAGGCTAAAAGTAGCTCAAAGACCAAGCCTTTGTATGTACATGAGTAATTTGACTCGTCTATGGGGTGGTTTGGGAGTGAGGTGCTTAAAAAAAAAGCACCCATAAAAAAAAGCTGTGAGGGTTTTAGGTGTTTTTGTAAACTGAAAAAAAGGGCTTATTTTGGAAGCTGCTGTGAAAATAAGCTGAAATCAAAGGAAAAAGCTGAAGCTGTTATTTGCAGCTTTGGAAAACTGGTTTTTTTTCAAAGCACACAGAGCTACAGTGCTCCTTTAATGAAAAGACCCACTATCAGACTGCTTTTTTTTTCCAAAAGCACTTTTACAAAAAAGTTTACCAAACACTCTGCTGATTTATTTCATAGCCGCTTATTCTCACAACAGTTTTTTTTCAAAGCACAGCAATACCAAACCAGCCCTAATAAATTTACCCCTTGTTTGATTTCAGTTCACATCCATTGTATGATTCATATGTGCTGTTCAATATATATATATATATTATATAAGAATTTCAGCATGTGGTACCAGCTAACCACCCATGCTAGCTAATTCTATCATAAAACCCTACTCAATTCTATTGAAATTGAATAATGTGGCGTGGGTAGGG
Organism: Malus fusca; assembly: GCA_035220775.1. Lineage (NCBI taxonomy): Eukaryota > Viridiplantae > Streptophyta > Magnoliopsida > Rosales > Rosaceae > Malus > Malus fusca. Next base: position 26,514,873 of record CM069062.1, read on the forward strand.
CACAAGATGTATAATTATTTCCTTTAAAAATACTAATTGAGATAAGTGTTATGATTAAATGAACTTTTTTATTTATTTAGTGAAAGGCATATTTTATTGCCAACATAAAACGAAAGTTACAAACTAGAACTTACACAGCCAAGGCTCCAAACATAATATACAACAAAAAGGTGGGCCTTCTAGACAAAGCAGTCTAAGCCTAATCAAGAGATTAGGCCCAAAAACATAAACAGACCAAAAGAAACAAAAAACCCTAGTCTTCTGTAACTCCCACCGCCGCAGCACCTCTCGATCATCACGTTCCATGAACCCCAACAAATTCCATAGATTCGACCAACCGACGCCTCAGAGGTTGAAAGAAGGAAGATGCCATCATCCATCAAAGAAACCCTTTCCGATTGCAGCCACCAAGTAGAGAAAACGAAAGAAGCCAGTGGGATACCCATTTGCGACACTGCCGACAAAGGCAGACCAAGAGAAGGAGGTGGTGCGAACACCCGAGCCGGTGGGAACACCGAAGCTCTACACACCTTTTCGATATACCGCAACAAATTGCGGTTGAAAGCGATTGCAAATCGGCTAAGGTAAGATATTGATGAAAGATGGAACCAAATTAGAAAGAACAAAACAAATTGCAAAGAATGGAGAAGGAAAGAGTGGTTATGAGGACATCGGCTAATAGGATTGACATCATGTGGGGTGGAAAGAACAAACATAAAGGAAAAGATAGCATAGGCAAAACAGTAGCAGAAGGTAAGGAAGATAACAGCAAAACGCAGAAAGAAAAGACTGCCACCGACCCTAGCCACAGGGCCGTCTATGAGATTTCAGAGGCATGTGCGAAATTCATAAAAGCGGCATTTCTTATAAGACATCTTAAAAAAAAAAATGAACAACGTATTGATGTTAAAAAAACAATATCGAAATAAACTTTAAAACTAACTAACCATCTGTTTCTAAATATTATTAAATGTAAGGAAAGCTACAAAATAACCATAGTACTAATAGCTAAAGAAAAAAAATCATTATAGATGAGAAATACGCAAATCTTCAAATTTCGAGTCAATATACTTAAATTAGTAAATATCTTATTTTGATCGAATTCTACATCACTCTGATCAGTTGAATTGTCATCATGATTTGGAAGTTTCTCTTTAATTTCATAAATTTATAAATTAGGGTTTAATAATTTCTGGGAAATATAACAATATGACAAGGGAATTACATTGGGAGTCTGGGACACTCACACTGGCAGTAGTCTGATGGCTTTTAGCATTTTAGGTAGTAGTCTGACTATAATGGCTTTTAGGTGGTAGGCTGATGGTTTTTGGCCCATCAGATTTTTATATGTATATATTTTGATTTGATTAGTATTTCTATATAATATATATATATATATATATATATATTATATTCATTAAAAAATATTTTTCGGGGCCCCTAAAATTTTGGGGGCGTGTGCCTTGGAACCAGTTGCACTCCCCCAATGATGGCTCTGCCTAGCCATAACTAAGGCCGGCAGCTGAACGGAAAATTGATCTGGAAACCCTCACACAAAAGGTGAGAAAAACTCTCACTCACAGAGATAAAGACTCTCACTTAATTAGTTTTTAATTTTTTGTTACGGTTTCTTTTTCGACGTTTATGGATATGTAGACTAGCCAACCTATATTATATTAACTCTCATAATTTTTTAAGGGTGATGCTATACACATATTCCTTTTTAGTTTTTACACAACTCTTAATTTTCAACCGTTAGATTAAATAAATTGAAGATGATAATAAGACAGAAATTAACAGGAATGTGGGGGAGATAAAAAGATGTGTGTGGATATCACCACCATTTTTTAGTTGCTAACGATTAATTGTGATCAATAGCTCATTTGAAGTGTCTTAATGCACCTTTAATAACTTAATTCACACTACTACAAAAGGGCTTATTGTGTCAATGGTTGGTGTCGGTTTTGTATAAAATATTGGTAGATAAGTCATTTCCGACACCCTCCTTACATAGTGTCGGAATTACTGTCGGGTGTAAGCGACATAAATTGTCTATGTCGCTTATAACCGACATAGCTTTTAATCTTTTTAAATGGTGGTGTCGTATAAAAAGAAAACCGTGTCACTTTCAACCGATATAAAGTTAGTGTCGGTTAAAAAGAGAATCATGTCGCTTCTACCTGACACTAATAATTATTTTTAAATATTTTAAAACTTCTTGTCGGTTGTAGCCGACAAATTGGTGTTTTTATTTTTTTAAATACGTATTGCGCAGGATATTTACCGCCATTTTTTAGATGAAAAAGAGGATGTCGGTTCTATCGCAGTCTCCCTCTTTCAAGAGTCTTCACCTCGACAGAGGCTCACCTCCCTCATTTCTTTCTCCCTTCTTCCAATCAAACCCTAAAACCGCAACTCATCTCTCCACATTTTCTCAAACCCTAACCTCCGTTTCTGTAAACCAAACCTTAATCTTCCATCATCAACCTATATGACCTCGCAACCATGGATTTACTGCATCACCAGAAGGGTAGCAGCACCAATCTTGGTGCTGACGCACTTAAAGGTAAACTTCTCACCCTTCCTTGCCTATTCATGCACTCAGGTTCACGGATTGAAATATACCATACAAGAAAAAATCTTCAACTCTTCATGCTTGTGTTCGTTTCTTTTGCAGGGACCTGAAACCTGAAGAAAAAAAACGACAATGGAATCACTGGTACAGCCCCAAATCGCATCTCAAGGAAAAACCACCATGGAGTTGTCTCCGTTCTAGATCCGTCATTTAAAGGTATAACCCACTGAGCTCCCCTTTTATGTTCTTGTTCAGTAAGATCAGCAGTTTGAAAATCCATATAAAAATTCATGCATGTTCATTTTGGATCTGAAAAGTAAGGACACTGGAAATCGTAGATCCATAATTTTTTAAATGTATAAAACCTCTTTGAATATGTAATCTATAGAGCCCTAAAGACCCCAGTTGAATTCTTGAATAAATTGAATATGTGAAGTTTGCATCTCATGTACCATATATGTGTTTCCAAGCCCATTGTATATTCAGATCTAGCATGTATCAAGGGCAAACGACTTGAGTTGTGAGACTCAGATCCACTACATGCAAGGTATAAATTTTCGATGTCCTTCATTGTAAATAACTCATTTGCACATGTATGAATCTGTTGGTGAATTTTTTTTTTTTTTGAACTTTGAGCTAAAGTGACTTATGTATGTGCCTGTGTCCAGTAAAAGAAAAATAGAAATGGACTCTTGGACCAAACTGATTAAGCAATGTGGACCCTTATGCACTCGGACCCCGAACTATAGAAATGTATTAGGAATTTTGAAATGGTATGTAATTAAGTCATGGGGTGGAAGTGAGTTGAGTGGGTATAATTAAGTCATGATGATCAGTGGGCAACACGAAATGGAGGAGGGGGAACTGAGTGGTGGCTAGGAATAGTAGTGGAAGTTGTCTACAGAGGAACTGAGACAAACTTTTATTTTTTATTTTTTATTAATGGTTTGTGGTGTCGTTTATGGGCAATAGTAGAGTTGTTTATTTTATTTATTAAACAACTCTACTATCATTTTTTTTAATGTCGCATGTATCTGACGTGAGTTTCAATGTCACTTTTATGCGACACTAGTATCCTTTTTTTATTTTATATTGCTTTCCTTCTTCGTGGCGGAATAAGGAGACTAACCGACATCAAAAGCCTTTTCGGGACGCTAGCAATGGTGTCGGTTCTGTTATCCGACATTACATGAGTTTATGTCGGATTTGTACCTAATATCCAACATAAATTATGTTTACTTGTCGATTTTAGAACCGCCAGTTATAGATAATTTATTTTGTTGTAGTGTCATTGGATATCATGTTTCTTTTGTATTACGACAAAAGAAAAGTTCACCTCCTGCTCAAGGCTTTTTGTTGGACACAAGCCACCAATTTATGCTTAATGTGAGTATATAAGGGGTTTTCTAAGAAATCTTACGAAATAGTCGTGGAATGTGAGTAGTCAGTAAATCGGCTCATTATATTGTACACCATCAGTTAACTAGCTACTCACATTTTGTAACTGTAATATTACCATCTAGCAAGATTTCTCCCTCATTGGAAAATTTCAAGTCCAATTTTGTTAATGTATCAAAACCAAGAAAAATCCCAAATTCAACTTTAATCTATATATTTTCATAAACACCTTAAGCAATGGACCAAATGGTTGACAAAAGGTGCATACTTTTTTGCAATGGTTGGAGGAAAGAGAAAAAAACAATCCTTGTGATGTGTGATGGCGCATATGCAACAATTCATATGACATGTAGGAGTGGTCAAATATGTTAACATTCATGGTTATACAAAATTATTAACTTTTGAATTTACAAAAAAGCCTTTTGGTGGACTCAAAAGTCAAAAGTCGTGCTTGGCCCTGATCCACGGCATGGAATTAGAAACAAAATGCCAAAAACTAGTTCAGAACTAAACCCTAATATTGATGTAGTAATATATGAGCGTGTAAACATATGAGCCAATGAATGCATGTAAACACGTAGAATAGTACTGAGCAATTTCACAATCATCAGATCAGACCAAAACAAATAAATCACTTTCACAGGTTGCGTGTGGCTGACTAAATTTAGAGATCGACGTCGCTTACAGTCTTACACTAGTGCATGGAAACAATCACATTCGCATATAAAAACATATCTCATTAATCAACGGACGTCGTATACTCTGTTTTCTATTTCATAATAAATGGTTAACCCTTGTCAAAATGACTGCAATCATGAAACCCTATACAAAGTAAAATCGGAACTGGTTTATTATGTAATAAATACGTACGTGTATTATTTCACGACTTTGCTAAAATTTTTGTGAACACGGAAAATTCCTGAAACGAAAGAGATAAGAACAACGCGCACAAACAAATATTTGTATTTGATGATTTTGGGTTACAATCTCTCTCAAATTTGATCCTCTGATTCGATCTCCGTAAGGTGTTGATTTGTGGATGTGCGATTGATCCAAAGGGCCGTTGGGCTTGATCTAAGGATGAACGTTCTTCAAGGGCCGTGGGCTTGATCTTGAAGGTGGATTTGAGCGGATCTTCAAGGAGCCGTTGGGGCTTGATCTTGAGGATGAGCGTTTCTTCAAGGGCCGTTGAGGCTTGATCTTGAATAACGGTGATGAACGGATCTTCAAGGGCTTTTGGGCTTGATCTTGAAGAACAGTGATGAACGGATCTTCAAGGGCTTTTGGGCTTGATTTTGAAGAACAGTGATTGGATGTATGGATTTGTTGACGTTGTTGATCCAAATGGCCGTTAGGGCTTGATCTTAGGATGAACGGATGATGAACGATGAACACTTTCTTCAAGGGCCGTCGGGGGCTTGATCTTGAATTGGTGGAAGTTCTTCAAAGGGCCGTCGGGGCTTGATCTTGAAGGTGGATGATTGCTGATCCAAGGGCCGTCGGGGCTTGATCTTGGAAGAACGATGAACGAAGAACGAATAGGGCTTTCTTGATTCTTCGGGAACCTGGATGCTTGAGAGCTTCGGAGTTTCAGAGCTTCAAGGTTTTGGTGTAATATGAATTCCCCTTCTAAATGAATGAAATTGGCTTCTATTTATAGAATTTTCCAAGGCCTAATTTTGAATATAATATCCCAGATGAAATAAGTCGTTTCTGCCAGGTGTTGACACGTGTCCTGTTTGATGACTTTCCCGACTCATTTCAATTTTTTGTTTAGACACACGCTACGTGTAAAATTTATGTAATACATGAGCGTTGAAATTTTGATTTATCGGTCAACATTTATTTACCGAAATTTCGATGTCTACAATTTTATTTTGTAAAATTTGGCCACTTTTTTTTAATTTTAACAGTATTTATTTTAAGGTTAATTAATTATTTTTATTTCTTCAAAAATATATTGAAGAATATATGTAGATTAATTCCAAAACTCAGTCCACCCCCATTTTGAAGAACATATGTAGATTAATACCAATTACGATGCCAGTAGTTCAATGTCATGGCTTCAAAATGGGTCGATTGAGTCTTGAAACTAAAAAAATTAGAAAAGAGGTATGACGGAGAGGGTTCCAATGAGGCCGGCTAGGGCACGCAAAATGGAAATTTCCTTGAATAGGGTAGGATAAAATTACGTATAGCACACCCAAAGCCACTACTTCGAGCTCGTAAAATGAAAGCGTTACGCTAATGTTGTGGTGATTAATGATATATGGTGATGAATCATGATGACCATTGTGCTCATAAGAACTTTGGCATGTCAAGGAAGGGATCAGATTCATACAAAACCTAGTAATTTGAAGGTCGATCGGCAGACACAGTTAGCTTTAATTAATTAGGTCAATGTCATGTAATTCATGCCCACACGAGAATGAACCAAATAAAATCAAATATGTTGCCAAATAAAGTAAATATAATTCCACCGTTATATTAGCTGGGGCAAACCTGAATTACACGTAACCATACATCCACCTAACAAATGAAAATATATGTCCTACAACTGCACAATCCAAATATATCGCTTCAGATGGCTTCTTTTGCCAAGTTAGGAACAAACAATTGTTCAGACAGGGTCGAGATGTCGATCGACACTGAAATGTTATGGTAGCTCGATGAATTAAAAACTTCATATAATTTGATGGAACCAAAATGCCTAAAAAAAAGCACGTACCAATATTCTACTTCTATGTTTATATGAGTGGACATGTGGATGTTGACCTAACTTTGGTAGCTATGTGTAGGGCTGGACTACGGATTTGCAATTAAAAATAAATTAAGAAAACTGTAGATTAGGATGTAATTAAGTGGATTAGGGCAGTGTTTCTCCCTTTGCACTTGAGTTCGAACTTTTTTTTCCGTAATTTTAGATGAGTTTAATATAGAATATCGCTTCTCTATCACAAAAATAAATTAGAGAAACATATTTTTATAAATTTGATTGATCAATATTGAAATTAATTTGGGAGTCCATATGCATGTATGACACACTCCGACCCAGAATGTCCACTTGGACTCCGAATTGAGCTGTGGTGGAAATGGAAGAGGGAAGGATTATGGTTAGTTTGCAGGTGGTGGCAAGGTTTGGATCGCCGGAAAACCGATGGGAAAGCGTCGGAAAGGTGGCGCACGGGTCGAGTCCGATGGGGTATACAGGTTAGCCCGCTTTCTCCCATTTTCTTCCTCTCTCCTTTCCCCTCATTTCCCTCTTTCTGATTGGTTCCCTCTCCTTTCTTTGCTTTCTGATTGGTTGGTCGTTCATCTTCTCCTCCTTTCCGATTGGGTCTCACTCTTCTCCTTTCTCTCCTCTGATTAGGCAGCAACCCCCTCTTTTCTTCTTCCCTCTGTCCAACATTCTCCTTTCCTTCATTTCTCTCAACCAATAATAATAATAATAACTATGAGAGATATATAAAATAATAAACAGTAATTTTTACAAAAGTACTTTTCGGATTTGTAGTTCCGTAAAACCCTTATCGTAATTCCGGTTCCGATTCTACTTGCGCCCACACGTTCGTATTTTCGAGTACTACAGGGATACGCTAAAAGAACATTTCGTAAGTCTCATTATAAGCTAGTCAACGAAAGTCAATACTCTCGCCTCTAGGGCATTTTCATCAATTCACGTTTTTAAAAATTAATAAAATCGTAAAAGTAGGGATGGGTTGTCACAATGTAAATGTAGTATGCCTCAGCAAGAGTGATGGATTTCATCGCAGAAGTGAGATATCAATGATAACTTGATGTCGAGAGATGAGGTGAACATATTCAATATTTTGGTTACAAATTAATAAATTAATTCAATGGGTTTACAGACCAATCCAACCGAAAGTAGTTGGGCTGGATTGGGTTGTAAACTTTAAAATCAGTTTTCGAGTAGAAACCCGACCACCCGCTCAATAGGTGGATTGAGTTGGGTTAAAGTATTATTAACCTAATTGAAAATGACTCACCAACCCAATATATAGGTGGGTTGAGCTAGGTTGAAATATTATTAACCTGATTCAAACCGACTCACACATCCAATAGGTGGGTTGAGTTAGGTTAAAATATTATTAACCTGATTGAAACCGAGCCACCCGAATATCAACAATTCTATACACACATACACAAAATTTAATAATTATTGTACACACTTGTTTATTTATACTTTAGTTAAATGATGAAATTTAACTTAAGTAATAAATAGTGACTCTAAAACACCAAATCCACAAGATTTAAGTTTATATGTGTTTTGGATTATTTGTCACTCAAACTCACTTTAGGAATAAGAATGAAGGTAAGTAATCTCAACTTGTTGAACCTGCCCAACCCCACCTGCCTTAAAATGTTTAGGGAGAGTTGATTTGTCCATTTTCTTACGTGAAAATGAGTTTTTATAACGTCAACCTAAGCCTTTTGAGTTGTATACGGATTGAAATCCAACCCAACCAACCCACCCAATACATATATGAATTAATACCTAATGGTCCTTATGGTGTAAAGACAACAAAAAACAAGACAATTTGGAGTACATATATGATCTATGCTAGCCATGTTAAAAGAAACAAAAAAAATCTAATGGTCCCAAATTAATGTATAGTTTTAATTTAAAAACTGAGATCAGGTTGGAAGGAAATTAAACTACCAATAAGTGGACAACTTATGCTAGATAGGATACCTGTGTAATATAAATCAATAAATCATTGAATTTGTTCTGTATTTAACTAAATGATCGTTTCTAAATCTATAGCATCTCCCATACTTTATGTTTCATAGTTATATCACCTGAATATGTCACAGGTATTTTCCTTTTTTTTTTATCTGAAATCAGTTTATAAATTATTTCTGGTAATCTAAATTCAATTAGAAATTTTGAAAAATAAATAGCTTACAGATCAACGTCATGTTAACAATATTTACCAAATACGATATATTATGTACTAATCATAAACATTGTTATTGTAATGTTGATATTTAATTGCACTATCGTTGTCTACGTTGCTAGCATCGCAATTGGAGTCATGAGCAAGACCCAAGCGCACATGGGATAAAAACTGCAGCCAAATTAACTACATCAACTGCCAAAGCAACTTACCTTTCTCCTACTCAGAGCAATTTGAAAGTTTATTTATTTAATTTTTTTTTTAAAGGCAAGAGGATTGTTACAAAATTTATAATATATACAAGCTTTAAACAAATAAAAGACTTTACCCTCTATTTTTTGTTGGATATAGAAGACTTTACTAAAACCCATATGATGTAACAACTAGTTCCATCGTTTTAATAGTATTTTGGAAAAAGACTAGTATTTTGGTGTTTTGGGTTTAAAGGAAGTGATTTTCACACGTTCGTTTTAGCTTTTCACACATTTCTTTTTATCTCTAACCAATAAATTAAACAGAATCAACGACTAAAATTAAACAGAAGTGCATAAGCGGCTAAAAAACGTGTGTTTTTACCATTTTCCTTCAAATTATACCCTTTTTGGATATTACATTTTTCTTTCTTATACTTCACTTGATTCTGTATTTATTGGTGAACCAATTTTTTCTGGTGATGGCACCACATGCCTTGCTGTCCCGTGACCTATCCCCTTCATTTCTTGGTTCATAGGGTTGCATTAGTACTCCAGCCCGTGATCTGGCTCATTGAACCATTTTTAACAATCATCAAGATTTATACCCAAATTTCATGAGCACCTGTTCTTTTTCTTAATCTTTTGAGAAAGAATTTCTCAAAATTATGATTAAAGATATTAGACCATCAATTGCATTGCGTTTATTAGGGTGGACATCAAACCGACTGAACTGTCTAAACTACAAATTCGTAATACACAATTTGGTTTAGTTTCGACCATCAAAATGTCAATTGAACACATGGAACATGTTGTATGCTTTTAATGTTTGTTTGTCTCCTCATATGACTTGTCACGTGAGAAGAAAATCAGACATAAAGAGATATACAACCTCGTTCTAGATAATTACTTTCTTAGGGGAATCAAAATCCATAGAAAATTACAGAAAAAACAAGTAGTTTTACTAATGATCCACAGTTTATAGGACTAATCTGATGGCAATTTTCTGCTAATTAGTTCATGAAGACTACTGGGTTTTATGCGATAAGGATGAAGACAACTGTTGACAGATGGCTTTGACATTCCAAAATTCAGTAATTGCTGAGACTTGCATGTAAGATATCCTAACAGTTCCATATAAAAGTTTGTAACCTATGAACTCAGACTTGACCAAGTAGACGGTTGAGATTCGACAATATAAAGTTTATAATTTAAAAAAAAAATACTTTTTTTATTACAAAATGACAATAAATATAACAAAAAAGCAGAGAACTTTCAGAGCTGTGAGTGTGAATACAGACACAAATACAGCAATAAATTATTAAAAATAAATACATTAATAATGAAAAAAAAAAAACAATTTAATAAAGTAAATTACTGGTAAACTCCAATCAGTCATGTTTCACAAACAAATCAGGAAAATCTCAGTACCTTTAAACATCACAGAATTCCATGCATCCCTTTTACTGTTTGTAAGGAAACTCTCAGCAGTGGGTGGGTCTTAAAAACTCCCCACCTGACCTACCACTGATAACTCCACCCCTTCTTCTTATATCCCCCATCCACTCACAGAGATCACTTTTTTTCCATGACCCTGTACATTTTTGCACAGGCACAGGAGTTTTCTGGTTTTTTTTGGGCGTGGGTTTTTGAGATGGATTAGTTTTGGTGCCTGAAAGCTCCTTCCCAACTTAGATTCAGAAACACATTTGGCCCACAGTGAAAACCCACAAAGGGATTTGAGTTTACTGCTTATATTTGTTTTTTTTTTTTAAATTAATTTTATTGAAAAGTGGGATCTTTTGGGTTTCTTGAGAGGTTTTCTTGGTGTATGTTTCTGGGTTTTTCTTAGTTCTGGTTAGAGATCTGGAATTGTGCCTTATTTGGGATAAAGAATGCTGAAGGGGTTTCAAAGATCTGGCTTTTCAAGATTGCTCTTTTGAGTTCCACCTCAAAGAGGTAAGTGAGTGAATTTACGTTTACAAATTTAAAATCATTTGGGAATTGTTGTTTATGTTGGTGGTAAAATGATTGAAGTGAAATTTAAGCTGGTCGCATTTCAAAGTTCTCTCCTTTTATTGCGTTTATATGTGTGTGTATGTGTGTATTTGTGGAATTGGTGAAAAAATATACTAACTTTGTATTTTATTAATCTCTAGATGCTGCAATGGATTGAAAGAACAGATTTTGAATTTTTTTATAGTGATATGAATGATGAATCAGAATAAATTTAATGTGAGATTCTGCTGTGTACGTGTAGGCTTGTTGGTAGCTGATAGAATGGCCTCTGATCTCAAATCAGAGTTATCCAAGGAAACTCCCATCTTTAATCTAAAAGTCTGGGAAGTAATTGGAATTGCTGTTGCATTGTTTATCATTGTTATCCTTACTGTGCTATCAATGTGTCTTACTTGGCGTAAGAAATCGAGGAAAGCTCGTGACAGGATACCCCTTAGTCAAATCCCAACTGTCTCGAAAGAGATTAAGGAAGTGAGGGTGGAGCAAGTATCCGCTAGGGAGTTTGCTCCTCGTGATGGAATTCTTCTCACCATTCACGACAAATCTAGTGACAGAGAATCCGATAAGATCATGGTCCATTTGGATATGGGAAAGTCAAATAATGGAGAAAATAGCAGCCAGTCAGGTTCGTTTAATCGTCTAGAAAATGATGGTGTCCTGTCCCATTCTGGAGAAGAAGGGAGTTCCAGCACGGTTACTGTGTATAAGGCTTCCTCATCGTATCCAATAACTGCACCGTCTCCTCTGGTTGGTCTGCCTGAATTCTCACATTTGGGTTGGGGCCACTGGTTTACATTAAGGGACCTGGAGCTTGCAACAAACCGGTTTGCAAAGGATAATGTCCTTGGTGAGGGTGGATATGGAGTTGTTTACCAGGGACATCTCATCAATGGGACTCCAGTGGCCGTTAAAAAGATCCTAAACAACCTGTGAGTTTAAATATGACTGTATCTTGACTCTATTTTGGTTTCTCCATTCACCTTTCCTGGTTCCATGAACTTGTCTGAACCTGTTATATTGTCTTTAGAGGCCAAGCTGAGAAAGAATTCAGGGTGGAAGTTGAAGCAATTGGCCATGTGCGCCACAAGAATTTGGTTCGACTCCTGGGATACTGCGTTGAAGGGACTCATAGGTACCATTTTCTTTTGAATTGTTTTTTGTGGCTTTGTTATTTGAGAAGTGTATTGAGTATATAATAGCCTAGGACTGTTGAAGTAGCAGCTAAACTATAATAATTGGTCTCGTTTGCATTTCAAAATTTCAGGATTTTGGTCTACGAGTACGTCAACAATGGAAACTTGGAGCAGTGGCTTCACGGAGCAATGCGCCACCATGGATATCTCACTTGGGAAGCACGCATAAAGGTTCTCCTTGGGACCGCAAAAGCGTAAGTCAAATCACCTACATAATTACTTTCTTTTTTCCAGGTTTCCTAGTTTCACTTAATGAGATATACTTGTTGCAGTCTTGCCTATTTACATGAGGCCATTGAACCAAAAGTGATACACCGAGACATTAAGTCAAGCAATATATTGATTGATGAAGACTTCAATTCCAAGGTATCTGATTTTGGGCTGGCCAAGCTGCTGGGTGCAGGAACTAGTCATGTGACAACGCGTGTTATGGGAACCTTCGGGTTAGTATTCTTTCTTGAGCATGGTTTGTTTTGGCCCCTAAAAAATGTGTTGTCTTCAGTTTTAGATGTGCAGAATAAATTGATAACTGATGCTGATGATTAATTGTTTCTCGTGTAATCATTGTCCCTGTTACCAAAAAATTTCAGGTATGTGGCTCCTGAATATGCTAATACTGGACTTTTGAATGAAAAGAGTGATGTATATAGCTTTGGGGTTTTGCTCTTAGAAGCAATTACTGGAAGAGACCCTGTGGACTATGGTCGCCCTGCTCATGAGGTATGTACTTTAACCATCCTAAGATACCACATTTTTGTCAGCGTAGAATCATAAAATTGACCCTCTCTAGCCCAACATAGGCCCTCTCTAAAATTGACCCTTCCGAATCGCTTTGGTTCTGTTTTTTCCTACTAAATATACTTGGCCTGGTTCTGGATTTGTAAAAACCAAAACTTTCATGTACTTAGCTGACTAACCGCTGAGCTTACCTGAGGAGTAATCTGGTAGAGTTTACATTGGACTTTGATACTCCACAGACAGAAATGGCAATAGAACTTTAATGTTGCAATGTCAATCGTTTGATCACCATTTCATTTTGCTGAATGAATTTCTGGAGTTTTGTTTGACATGTAGTCTTAATGCTCACAGGTAAATCTGGTTGATTGGCTAAAAATGATGGTTGGAAGCAGAAGATCCGAAGAAGTGGTAGACCCAAACATTGAGGTGAGACCATCGACAAGAGCCCTAAAACGAGCCCTCTTGACTGCTTTGAGGTGTGTTGATCCAGATTCTGAAAAAAGACCCAAGATGAGCCAAGTTGTCCGTATGCTCGAATCTGAGGAATATCCTATACCAAGAGAGGTTAGATTTTCATTCCATCTCTAAAACACAATTTCTGTTGGATATTAATTTGAAATTATGGCTGTTAGAAAGAGAATGAACCGGCAGCTTCTGGTCTGGCTCGACTGCATTTGAATCCCGGAAGGAAATATCTGATTCCATTTTCTGACCACATTGCCTCTGACATGTCCTTTTTACATCTGTAAATGTAGAGCTTGTTTAGCTGTCTCCCGAATTGAATTTCGATTCAAAGGACCAAAACATTTTCCCATGCAAAAGATTTAACCTTTTCGTGCGTTTAATCGCTCAATATTCTATCAAAATCTCTCCCCACGCTTTACATTCTGTTCTCCCATCGTCTTATCCATTTTGTTTTCAGTCCTCACAAGATGCAGGCTTCGTTAACTTTTATACAAGGAGATGATTTTCACCTGTCTTCTGAACACGATTTTTCTTCTTAATGTTCAGGATCGAAGGCACCGAAGAACTGAAGGGGGTAGTGTGGAAATTGATTCCCAGCGTGAAAATTCAGACACTGATCGGAGTGATTATCCGGGTTCAAGATCAGAGAGCAAAGGCTACCAACGGACGTAATAACCCAGTGATTCGTTTAAGGATGTCGAAAATATAGAAAGTGAGGGTAATTCTTAATTTTTTTTTCTCTACTCGTAAATTCTTGGGTTTGTCTTTCTGATACTCTGAGCTGATGCTGTTAGGACATATGTGGTAGAAGGGATTGATGGGGAAGACAGATGATCCTTGCATCCCTTTTCCCCCCTCCTTTTTTCTCTTTGTTTTTATTATTTTTTGTAGATGGAGAAATGTGTTGTGTATGAAAGTGGTGGTGTTTGTGAAGAACCCAAAACAATAGGGGCTTTGTTATGTACAGAATGATTTGCTCTTCCAATTTGGTGGATGAAATTGCTCCCTTTTAGTTTAGACAACAAGGCTTCCGAGTCTCGTCCTTTTGGTCACCTGGTGACTCGTTTTCATGGTTACTTACAGTTTAATTTGATATTAAGGGGTGAGATTTAGACAGTAAAAGCACGTCCATGTATTCTCCACATTTGATATCAAATTCGACAGTGAGTGACTATGCTTTCCGTGGTCACAAGACAATCAATAAAACATCTCTGTCCATTTATAATGTGTTATGAATATTGCAGCCATGAGATGCTCAAAACCATAACTAAATAATTTGTAATCTCTTGAATATTGTCTTTGAATTAGTTCATAATATTTTGAGACGGGAAGTGATGTTCACATTCTCGTTTTTGGCTTCTGCACTCCTCTCGTGGCTTTAGGATTGAACGAATCAAAGAATATTTGAGAGATAAATATAAAGAGGAGTGCAAGAGGAGAAATAGGGAGTGAAAATTAATTCTCTTCGAAGATCCAAATTTGGCATTAATTAAATTAAAGCAATATTGGAAAAATGGGTATCAAACTTGTGTGCTTCTTGGGGCACCGAGAAGTTGTATTTCAACTCTGACCGTCTCTAACCATCACGGAGTGTTCTAGTCATTGAGAATGAATTTCAGGCCAGTATTCTATACGGCACATCCTAGTTCGATTCTCCATCAAGGTTGTGAGCTCATCGATTTCTCACAATTTGCGTTCTTCGTCAAGGTTAAGCAACTCTTCAGACCGAGTACTTGAAGGTTATTTACTCCATGATTACGACATTGTTCTCACTTATGACCGGCAATTTCAGTTCAAGGACTAAAACAAACCCTTCAGACGGACTACATTTTGAAGGTGAAATTAGTGTCTGCACAAATGCTTCTCAGCGTGTTATAATGTTCGTGTCTGCACAAATGCTTCCGAGCATGTTATAATGTTCGTGGTGGTTTTTCAGATCCTTGTGTCACGGGCCGCATGCTAAAAACAAAGAAATCGCCCAAGACATCATATATCTAAGCCCATAAAGCCTTATCTTCATGGAAGCTTCTGGAACATCCCGGAAAAATCAAGAACATGGCGGAGCGTTCAAGATAATCTAGGGCATTCCGGAACATTCCACACAAGTGTACATATTTAAGCCTCACCTAGAATAATCTAGATTAGGCAAGTTGTATCTAGAACTATGCTAGATATTTTTGGATGTAAGTAGGGGATTCTAGAACCCTCCATTGAGGAGGTGACTTAGGCCTATAAATAGGAGGCAAGGCCATTTGGCCAAACCATCCAACAATTGTAAGCAATTGTAAAGTTCTCCTAAGTTTCAATACAAAGCTTCCTTTCTCCCATCTTCTAAGTGATTTTAGCATTCTCCAAGCTATCTTAGCTTTCTTTGTGATTCGATCCGGGGAAGCGAGGCTTCGAAGGCTTACTTAGCTTGTTCATCGAGGTATTCAAGTCTAAGTGCCGCACGGGCGGAAGGCTTAAAGAGTCATCCCGTGACAGCTGGTATCAGAGCCAAGCTCGTGAATCACTTGAAGGAAAGTAAGATATGGCAAGTGGAGAGATGGTGTCCGGAGTCTCCGATCTAAGGGAGCGAACTGCCGAGGTCCAAGACGTTGCCAAGAGCAAGCCAAAGTTAAAGGACTTGCAAGCATCGATGGAGACCATGGAAGAGCGACTCGAGAAGGTGGAACGAACCATACTCGAGTTCGATACTCGACTTGATGAGGACGTTGTCGACAAGGAGGAAATCCAAACCATGGTGGACGATGGTAAGGATGAACTGCGTGGCTTGGTGGAAGGGCTACGAGATGAGCTCCTTGGCGCTCTCAACACCATGGCAGACAAGATGCGGAGGGAAGTCCAGGTTCACCTTGACAACATGGAGGCAAGGTTTGTGGCGCTTCAAGAAGAGATAAAGGAGACAAGGGAACTTAAAGGAGATGTGGCGTTTTGTAAAGAAGCAGTCGTGAAGCAATTCGTGCAAGGGCCGAGGGAAATCAAGGCGTTGGACTCCAAGGTAATCGACTCCTTTAAACCCAAATCCTATAATGGGAAGAGGGAAGCAAAGGAGCTCGACACATTCGTGTGGAACGTGGAGCGATACTTCAAGTACTTGAAGCTTGAAGATGACGAGTCCAAAATCTCAACGGCAACCATGTTCTTAGCTGACAATGCCCTTATGTGGTGGCGTCGCCGGAGCATGGAGATTGAGCAAGGTACGTTCTCCCTCACCACTTGGGATGAATTTAAGAAAGATCTTATGTTGCACTTCTATCCCCAAAATGCCAAGTACGAAGCCAAGGAGAAACTAAGGTGGCTCAAGCAAACGGGGAGCGTCAAAGACTATGTCAACGCCTTCGTGAGCTTGTTATTCGAGGTGCCCAACATGTCAGAAGAAGACAAGCTCATGTACTTCATGAGTGGATTGCAAAATTGGGCAAGACTCGAACTACAAAGGAGACACGTGCAAACATTGTCTGATGCCATTGCCGCCGCTGAATCCTTGATCGAGTTTAAATCAAGCCACCAAGGTGATTTCAAGTCCACGGGGAAGAGGGGTAACCATGAGAGAAGTGGGGGAGAACATAAGCCGAAGGATAAGGCCGAGACAAGCAAACCGAAAGAGAAGAAAGACGATAAGCATGACAAAAGCAAGGGTAAGTCTTGGCAACCCAATTGTTACCTATGCGACGGCCCTCACCTGATGCGAGATTGCCCACAAAAGAAGGCCCTTAAGGCCATGGCCTTCAAAGAGGACAAGACCGAGGAGAATAACGATTCAAGGATGGGATGCATTCGTCTACTGAATGCCATCCAGACAACCCTCCCACAACCTAAGGCTCAAGTTGAGGGAGGATCATTGTTCGTCGACGTCAAGACTGGTGACAAGACGACGCGTGTGTTGGTGGACACAGGAGCAACCCATAACTTCATGACGTCGGAGGAAGCCACAAGGCTTGGCCTCCGAGTCACAAATGAGCCTGGTAGCGTGAAGACGGTAAATTCCGCTGCCACCCCTATTGTTGGAGTTGCGCGCAATGTACAAGTAGACATTGGCGCATGGAAGGGAGAGATCGACTTCACTATAGTCAAGATGGACGACTATGGCGTAGTCATTGGGTTAGAGTTCATGGACAAGGTACGAGCATTTCCCATTCCCTTCTATAATATCTTCTGTATCCTAGCCGACGGAAGACAACCTTGCCTGGTGCCATTGGAAAGGCAAGCCAAGAAGTGTACCCAGCACTTGTCGGCAATTCAGTTTGCCAAGTCTTGGAAGAAAGGCGAGGCCACATTTCTTGCAACCCTAATGTTGAATGAAGGAGAGGAGAAGCACGGGCCTTTGCCAAAACAAGTGGAAGCCGTCATTGTGGAGTTTGCGGACGTGATGCCTAAGGAACTGCCAAAGAAGTTGCCACCAAGGAGAGAGGTCGACCATGCGATTGAGTTGGAGCCTGGTGCTAAGCCTCCCTCCAAATCACCTTATAGGATGTCGCCACCCGAGTTGGAGGAATTGAGGAAGCAACTCAACGAGCTACTTGATGCTGGCTACATCCAACCCTCCAAGTCCCCATATGGTGCACCCGTCTTGTTCCAACGCAAGAAAGAAGGTAGCCTAAGGTTGTGCATCGACTATAGAGCATTGAACAAGATTACCATCAAGAACAAGTACCCACTTCCGTTGATCGCCGACTTATTCGATCAACTTGGCGAAGCAAGGTACTTCACAAAGTTGGATCTTCGCTCGGGATACTACCAAGTGAGGATAGCCCCTGGAGATGAATCGAAGACGGCGATGGTGACCAGATATGGATCGTTTGAGTATAAAGTCATGCCATTTGGTCTGACCAATGCCCCTGCAACATTCTGCACATTGATGAACAAGGTATTCCATCCTTATCTTGACAAGTTTGTCGTGGTTTACATTGATGATATCGTTATCTATAGCAAGACATTGGAGGAGCACGTCAAGCACTTGCGCATAGTGTTCAAGACCCTTCAGGAGCATGAACTATATGTCAAGAAGGAGAAATGCTCCTTTGCCACAAAAGAAGTAGAATTTCTTGGCCACAAGATAAATGAGGGGAAACTTATGATGGAAAAGGGCAAGATCAAGGCCATTCAAGAGTGGGAACCGCCGACCAAGGTACCAACACTACGATCCTTTCTGGGGCTAGCCAACTACTATCGGAGATTCATAAAAGGGTATTCAGCCATAGCGGCACCCTTAACGGACCTTCTTAAGAAGAACAAGGCATGGGAATGGACGGACCGATGTCAGGAGGCCTTTGAAAGGTTGAAGAAGGCCTTAATGGAGGAACCTGTACTAAGGTTGCCCGACCTTAGCAAGCCATTCGAGCTGCACACTGATGCTTCCGACTTTGCCATAGGAGGAGTGTTGATGCAAGAGGGACATCCGATAGCCTATGAAAGTCGCAAGCTAAACAATGCCGAGAAGATGTACACGACCCATGAAAAGGAGATGACCGCCATCGTCCATTGCCTTAGAGTTTGGAGGCATTACTTGCTTGGTACCCCATTCATCATCAAAACGGACAACGTTGCCACTAGCTACTTTCAAACCCAACAAAAGCTCACACCTAAGCAAGCAAGGTGGCAAGAGTTCTTAGCGGAGTTTGATTACAAGCTAGAGTACAAGCAAGGAAAGGAGAACGTGGTGGCCGATGCTCTAAGCAGACGAGTAGAGTTAATGGCTACGGTACTCAAGCCGCAAAGCCATCTCTTGGGCCGTGTCCGAGAAGGTTTATCACATGACGTCCAAGCCAAGAACATTGTGGAATTTGTCAAGGATGGGAAGACAAGAAGGTTTTGGCTTGAGGACGGCTTGTTATACACCAAGGGCAAGCGGATCTACGTCCCAAAGTGGGGAAGCTTAAGGAAAGAAATCCTTAAGGAGTGCCATGACTCAATGTGGGCAGGACATCCTGGCACTCACCGCACGTTGGCTTTGGTGAGCGATGCTTATTATTGGCCACAAATGCGGGATGATGTAGATTCATACGTGAAGACTTGTCTTGTGTGCCAACAAGACAAAGTGGAACAAAGGCAATCGGGAGGACTGTTGGAACCACTTCCCACCCCATCAAGACCATGGGAGTGTTTAACCATGGATTTCATTACACATTTGCCCAAGTCTGATGGATGTGGATCTATCTTCGTCGTGGTCGATAGATTCACCAAGTATGCCACTTTCATACCCGCACCTGTGGAGTGCACAGCCGAAGTAGCTGCACGCTTGTTTCTAAAGCACGTGGTGAAGTATTGGGGTGTTCCGAGGAGCATAGTCAGTGATCGAGATGCTCGCTTCACGGGTAGATTTTGGAAGGAGCTCTTCAAGCTACTTGGCTTAAAGTTAGACTTCTCCACAGCTTTTCATCCCCAAACTGATGGACAAACGGAGCGGGTCAATGCATTGCTAGAGACTTATTTGCTGCACTATGTTAGTGCCAATCAACGAGATTGGGCTAAGTTACTTGATGTTGCCCAATTCTCTTATAACTTGCAACGTTCGGAGTCGACAGGGAAAAGTCCGTTCGAGTTGGCTACAGGGCAACAACCCTTGACCCCGAACACGGTTGTGACTGGCTACACGGGGAATAGTCCAGCCGCTTTCAAAACCGCTAAGGAGTGGCAATTAGCCCATGAACTTGCTCGAGCTCATTTGGAGAAGGCTTCAAAGAAGATGAAGAAATGGGCGGATCGTAAGCGAAGGAATGTGGAGTTCCAAACTGGCGACCAAGTCTTTGTGAAGCTCAATGCGTCTCAGCATAAGAGTACTCGTGGCTTGCACAAGAGCTTGTTGCGGAAATATGAGGGACCATTCCCTATCATCAAGAAGGTTGGCAAAGCCGCTTATGTTGTGGAACTTCCACCCCGCCTCAAGTTTCACCCGGTGTTCCATGTGAGCAACTTGAAGCCTTATCATGCGGACGATGAGGAACCAAGTCGAGGTGAGTCTCATCGAGCACCCCCTTTGATGACGGAGGCATTTGACAAAGAAGTGGAGAGCATTGAAGCCAAGCGTGTCGTGGTGCGACCAAGACAACCAAAGCATGTGGAGTACTTTGTCAAATGGAAGGGGCTACCATACTCCGAAGCAACATGGGAGAAGGAGACGTCCTTATGGCAATATAAGGACTTGATTGAGACATTCGAGAGGCAAGAGTCGACGAGGACGTCGACGGCTTAAGTGGGGGAGGATGTCACGGGCCGCATGCTAAAAACAAAGAAATCGCCCAAGACATCATATATCTAAGCCCATAAAGCCTTATCTTCATGGAAGCTTCTGGAACATCCCGGAAAAATCAAGAACATGGCGGAGCGTTCAAGATAATCTAGGGCATTCCGGAACATTCCACACAAGTGTACATATTTAAGCCTCACCTAGAATAATCTAGATTAGGCAAGTTGTATCTAGAACTATGCTAGATATTTTTGGATGTAAGTAGGGGATTCTAGAACCCTCCATTGAGGAGGTGACTTAGGCCTATAAATAGGAGGCAAGGCCATTTGGCCAAACCATCCAACAATTGTAAGCAATTGTAAAGTTCTCCTAAGTTTCAATACAAAGCTTCCTTTCTCCCATCTTCTAAGTGATTTTAGCATTCTCCAAGCTATCTTAGCTTTCTTTGTGATTCGATCCGGGGAAGCGAGGCTTCGAAGGCTTACTTAGCTTGTTCATCGAGGTATTCAAGTCTAAGTGCCGCACGGGCGGAAGGCTTAAAGAGTCATCCCGTGACACTTGGACTTGATACATGTGCTGACACGCTGGTTGGAGACGCCATGAGACGAGGCATCTCTGGTGTTCAAAAGAAGAGACTCACAACAGGTAATGCAAATAGAAATACTGATAGTTTTAGAAGGTTTTACCGAGATTACAGATAGTTTTAAGACGTGGATTAATATGTTGCAGCGGAGATGATCGTTGGTCCAGCAAAAGCCTTGTTCATGGATGAAATAACAAACGGCTTAGACAGTTTCGCTGCATTCCAGATTGTTGCTCGTCTTCAGCATCCGGCGCACATAACAGATGCTACTTTGCTAGTTTCTCTTCTTCAGCCAGCGCCGGAGAACTTTGATCTCTTCGATGACCTTATTTTAATGTCAGAAGGGAAGGTTGTTTATCACGGTCCACGTGATCATGTGTTGAAATTTTTCGAGGATTGTGGGTTTAAGTGTCCTGAGAGGAAAGCGGTTGCTGATTTCATTCAAGAGGTAAGTGAGTTGCAGCTTATGATGCATTCCTGTTCATGCTCTCGTTCCTTCAGATTAAGGAAACAGTTTATATTTTGGTTCTGCAGGTATCTCTAAAAAGGATCAATCACACTATTGATATCGCACCGAACCTCACAATTATGAACCCGTCAATATGTTTTCAGAAAAATTCAAGACATCTTCTTTCGGGAAGAAGCTAGAGGAAGATCTGTCACAGCCATACGATAAGACAAAAAACCATGAGAATGCTCTCTCCTTTAGCGAGTATTTGGTTCAATGTACGCCGGTGTCCTCTTCATGGGCATAAATAACAGCTCAACCGTTTTGCAACACATTGCAACAGAGAGAACTGTTATGTGTCACGAAAAATTTTCCGGGATGTATTTCACTTGCACAGGTACAATTTTCTTATGTATCGCTTCACGCTTTGTTTGTACAATGTAGTACTCCTCAAGGTTACAATGAATCTAACAAATGCTGCTAGCTTGTTATTACTTTAACCAATGATCGAAAATCGCAGGTCGCAGTTGAAGTTCCCTATCTGTTTATCCAGGCAGCCATATTTACGATCATCACGTATTCGATGATTGGATATTATGTATCAAACTATCATACACATAGGGGGGAGTGAATAGGTTCCAACTTAAAAATCTAATTCAAATCTCATTCTCAATTTAATTTTCACATCCACATCACAACAAACAAGATGTATGATTTATCGAGGCAAAACCCACCACTGGGAAAATCCTCGGGTTCCCAAGCCAAGACAAACTCTAAGAGAAATGAGTAAAGAAAGACTTTCAAAACTCATCAACTAGACACACATACTAGTTGGCAGTTTTGTCTTCGCGCTTTGTTACTTGATCTCTCTGCAGCCTTCAAGTGGAAGTGGCATGACACTAACGTGGCCGTCAATCACTGTCTCTTCAAACTTTGCAAGATACTAACGCAATCATGCAAGATGTATGAAATGAAATGATTTTTGAAAATCAAGCAATTACAAAAATCACAAGGCACATTTTCATAATCGATATCAAATTAAAGCACATGAAAAATCAGTGGCTAAAAATTAAATAAACTCTTTTTAAAGACACTCGGCAATAAAACTACTGATTTTTCTGAAATGAAAGTAGCTCTCTGTGCACTTGAGGCAGCTAACATACTTTTGATCTCCAATGATATTTCATGCAGCGATAGAGAGTATAGTACAAATATCAATGCAAACGGCAACAAAAACAAAAACCCAAAAGCATATTCTAATACATGCAGTAGCAGCCAAAACCAAAGCCTATTCTAATGCATGCAACGCATGAGAGAAACATAGATTATGATATGATAATGACTTGTAAAAAAACCTAACACATGCAGCAATACTCTTAAAAAAACAACGAAGAAAATATGATTTTCTTTTCTTCCTAATGCATGGCTGCCGACTAATAAGGAAGCTGCAAAAATCTCTTTTAGCAGTGCATGTATATGACCGCAATTGAAAAGCAGAATCTGTATTTTTTTTTAGTGCAATGATATATTTTACATTAAGGTGACACACCCCGATCCAGAATGTCTACTAGGATTCCGAATTGAGCTGTGCTGGCCGACACCTGGAAAGTGACGAAGCCATAAAGTGTGATGATGTGGGAAAATGTGAATAAATTTGAACCTAAGAGTGCCTAAATACCAGAGTGCGCTGGTGAGCAAGAATGAACCCACTTCACACGTGACGTTAGAGCATAAGTAAGTACAATGGAGTGGATAAGGATTATACCCTCAGAAGTAACCACCTATCCTGAGATTTGCCAAGAATCATCGTCGATATGAACTTTCAGCAAATTAAACCTGGAGGGGCGCAAAACAGAAAGTGTGAGTGGGCAAAAACAAAGTTCTTCAAAACCATTTCATTTAACAAAAGTTCTAACCCCTCGCCGTAAAACCTGTATAATTTCCCAGAAAATAGAATATATATATATATCGAAACCATACTCGAATTAGCAAAACATATATGCCATGTCAAATATCTTAGCATCAATAACGAGTAAACCAGGTGAAGTAAATCAATAAAAGTAATATGTCAGCTGGATCCACCTATTGTGGTATGTGCGGCTGAATCCATAGCTCATCAAGTATACTTGCACACGAGTTGGAACCACCTATAGTGGTACGTACAACAGGACTAGGTGTAAATAAATACACTCAAATGCTACGACCATGTGAAGATTGTGCGAATAATCGCGGGTCACCTACGAGTCGGAACCACCTATAGTGGTATGTACAACAGGACTAGGTGTAAGTAAATACGCTCAAATGCTACGACCATGTGAAGATTGTGCGAATAATCTGTTGGAAGTATGCCCACAAAGCCACTCATTTGATGTAATAGCTTTTTGGAATACTTAATATGTTAAACTTTTATATGTTTAACGGAAGGGCAATACTTATTGTTAATCACTATTTATTGAATCATGTGTTTAATCAATAAGAGAATCCAAGGGATGTATTTGACATAAGAGATAAGTGATCTAATGAGTTAGATTAAGGAGACCTTTCTCTTATGTTCATTCCTAAAACGTTCCTAGCCATAGGATTGCCAATTGGGCATTGACAATCCGCTAAGGTTAGTATGTGTTATGTTGACTCAAACGTGAGTATGAACTAGTCTCAAGTCATTTGGTGTTGGACACTAAGACAAACACATAGATGCTCGAAAGAGTAATCGAGTACACTGAACTGCGATTAATGAGAGTTCAAACATACATGTCATGTACGAACTCTAAGGTTACAATATGCAAAGTAGTCCTTAGACCTGAGGCATCATAGATGTCTAATGGTTAGGTCCTTGATCTTTGATCATGACAAAGGCATTCCCTCGGATTGTCCACGGCATTGTTGGGGTCATGTGATCTAGTCATGTAGGCATATGAATGCACAACAAGGGATCTCTAACCTTCCATGGTGGAAGGAGTATACTCTAAAATATGATTCTAAAGTCTTTGGCCAAAGCAAATGAATATGACTAAGGAAGATGTTCCAAATCATATTCAAGGGAATCATATAAGAAAGTATCACATTGGATAGTAGACATGAAACAAACTATCACTTAAAACAATGTGGTTAAGAGTATTGTATTAGAGAAGGACCGTATTGCATTGTAATTGTAACTGGATAGGTTCTCCAACCAATTCTACTTAGCTTGGGTAACCATGACATACTGCTAGGTGTCACTCATGGTTTGTGGAAGCCCTATTGATTAGCAAACACTAATCATCAAAAAGGGAGAATTGAAATGTGGTTTCAATTCACAATCGATAGTTAAGAGTAACATCGCCCACTGCCTCGCTAATTGGAACCTAATGGATCGCACACCAAATAAGGATATATGTGAAGCAATTAAATGAAATGGATAAGCAATTAAATGGTTTAATTGAAGAATGGTCAAGATTAATTAATTAGTTAATTAATTATACGAAATGTTCGTATTGGGCTTTTAAGTTGGTTTTAGGGCTTCGGGGCCCAAAAGTGTTTTGGTCCACAAGGCCCATTATGTTTAAGTTGTATGACAACTAAAACAAAATGGGCAATAAGCCCAATAACCATATAGGCCAACCATTTAGGGTGAGGGTATGCAAGTTTGCTTAATTGCAAGTTTGCCACTCACCTAAGAAATGAAGTATAAATTCATCTTTATAGCTTTGTTTTCAATTAGGGTTTTCTAAGCTACTTGGGGAAAGTTATCTAGCAAATTTACTTCCCTAAGTGATCCATTTTTCATCCTCACAAATTACATCCTTGGTGAAGAGACATAGAGACATCAAACTTTTGGTGTTTTGGAGAACTAATCCTCAAATCCTCAAAGAAGCAAAGGAGCACTAAAAGGAGGAAAATCACAAGGAAGATCCAAGGAGCAAGGAGGTGACTTGAAGGCCCTCCACTTGGGTGAATCCCTTGTGTAATCAAGGATGAGCTTCAAGGGTAAAGAATCTCTAAATTCTTCATATTCTTTAATGTTGTTAAAGAGTATTTTGGTTCACCATATACTAGGCTTTGAAAGTCATGGGTTTCATGAATTGTTTTTGGATGCATGCCTACTTTAAAGAGTTAATTGTTAGCATATGTATTCAAATGTTCATACATGTTCTTAGCTAGGACAAAATTTTTCCTTCATAATCGCGGGTCACCTACGAGTCGGAACCACCTATAGTGGTCTATACGACAGGCCTGTGCACCTAACTTGGATCCAAGGTGAGCGTATGGTGCGGGAGGTGAACATCACGTGAAGGATTATACCCTAACCACGGGCGGGAGCACTAACACCGGGGTGTAGGTTTATGAGCTCTCAACACATCTTACATAAACGTCAATTCACAATAACAATCTACAACTCACCTAGTACTTACCTGAGCGTCCATCGTGTCAAATCACATATGTACATACCATACAATTTCATAGTCTAAGTATAAATCAATAGGCATGGCATTTCAAAACATAATTTCATTTAAACACATTTTCTGGGAAAAATACCAAGTATATAAGTATATACTGAAAACCAAAAGCCCACTCACCTAGAGTTCACGCTACAACTCCCTGGCACAACCATAGAGGCGTCACTAACGATTGGCGCCTAGAACAATTATCAAATCACAACTCAGAATTCTTATCAATAAAATATGTAACTTACATAACACACATCCCTACGTAGTTCGATTCGAAAGCTCCGCATAACGGATTTCCGATCCCTTACTTCCAAAGATCCACGTTATACTTCTAGAACAACATACTAAAGTTTCATTACAATCCAACGGTCGGATCTCCGCCAATTGCCAAAACCAAGTGGCGGTTAACATTTTATTTTATGAACTTACAAATCCAATTCGGGAAGATCTGTATTTCTGATTCCTGATCCGTAAGTTCCTATGGTCCTTGAATATTACGTACTATAACATATTAAAGTTTGATGATGATCCAACGGTTGGATCATCGATTGCTATAATAATCAAATGATATACCTTAATCAAACTAGGTTCACAATAATCAATTCACATCATATGGATCTCAAATAGGAACTTAGGGCATCTAATAAGACTTAGAATGACATTGTCAGTCCGCTGACCACGCGCCGCCGAGGGTGGCGGTTGGCCACCCTGACTCACCGGAAAAATCAACTATTTCTAAAAATTCTCAAATTTTACAGGAATGAAGATCTCAATGAGTGGAACAAGTTTTATACCTGTGACTAGGGCCAATTTGGCTGAGAAAAGCCCCAATTTAGCTCAAACCGTACGGAAACCCTTAAATTGGGTGTTCTCCAAATTTGTCCTCCAATCGAACTCGACGCTCCAAAACTTGTTTGGGCTTTGTTCCTGGGTTCTAGGGGAGTGTTTTGGTACTGTTAATTTACTGGGTTACCTTCACAATCATCATATTTCACCATGGCACCCACAGAACCCATGGGTTTCGTTCTACTCAAATTCAAGCTCAAACCCAATAAAATTTGGTTGGAAATGGAAGAGAGGAAGATAAGGATTTGTTTTTAGGTGGTGATAAGGGTTAGATAGCTGGAAAACCGACGGAAAAGTGTAGAGAAAGTGGCGGTGTGGGTGGTGCCCGACGAGTTACACGGGCTAACCCGTGTTTCCCCCACTTTCTTCTCTCCTTTCCCCTCCCTTCTTCTGTTTCTGATTGGCCATTCTCTTCATCTCTCCTCCTCATTGGTTGCTCATTCCCTCATTCCTCTTCCACGATTGGGCAGTTCCGCCCCCTCATTCTTCCTCTGTTTTTCTCTTCTATCTAATTCCCTATTCTTCTTTTTTTCCTAACTTTTCTATCAACTAATATTAAAATAGTAACCATATAAATATGGTAAATGCATAAAATAATAACTAGTGTCCGTACCAACGGACTTTTCGGATTTGCAGTTCCATAAAATTTACCCGTAACTCCAAATTCACTTCTGCTTGTTTTTATGCATTTGTATCGTCGAGTACTTCATGAATATGCTAAAAGAATTTCGTATCTCTCACTATACGGTGGTCAACGAAAGTCAAAAACCTTCACCTCTAGGGCATTTCCGTAAATTCATACTTTTAAAATTCTTAAAATAGTAAAATTAGGGACGGGCTGTCACATAGGAGAGGGAGGAGTTAGGCTAAGCCACATAATGGGCAACCTAATTTGGTTTCAATCACAAATGAAGAGAAATACCACCAGACCGTAGTAATAAGTAGCCTGTATTTTAAACGCATGCGGCAGCAGCCCCAAAAACCCTAATATAATGCATCTATAAATATGCTGCAATAGGAGAAGTCAACATGACTTAAAGCTCTACAAGATTAAGATGAAAAAGGAAGAAATATGGCTAGCAAACTAATTGCAAATTATAACCACTTTTTTTCTCAGCATGTGATAGGCGTCAAATAAGCTCCAAGTTTTAATCAGATAAAACCTAATTAGCCAACAATATCTCCCAATTAGCCACAACAACTAAATGGGCTGTTATTTAAGTCCAAACTAAAATAACCAAATCAGTCAGTTCGTATGCAGCCAAAACTAAATGAATTTGAACCAAAACAAACCCAACTATATGTAATGGATATGCATGAAGAACTTACCTGAGTGAATATCTTTGAAATGCTTATTATTTTTGTGATTGTCAAGAGACATACTTAGACTAAAATAATTACAATTAAGACATGCACTAGTCTAAGACATTAAAGATTCAAGCGTTTAGTTTAGGAATTGCCAATTTTAGTCTTTTTTCCTGCAATTTCCCGTCCACATAATTAAGAACATTGTGTGCTGTGTTTCTTGCCAAGCAAGACACTGTTTTTTTTATAAATTAACTCGTCCTTGTTTCATCAAATTTCTGCTGACATAGTTAAATAAATCGGATTCGTCAGAGTTTTCGGTTTTTCAATTTCTTGCGAAACGGGTAGTGATCAAAGCCCCCATGTATGACCTGTTTCCTTATTTCCCAAGTATTCTTCTATGCTAAGACTCCAATTAATCAGTGGACTCAATATTTGGGGTGTGATATTCACACACCTCTTTTTACTTCTCACACACCCTTCTAATTTTTGGTCGTCGAATCGGATGAAATGAAGAAGATCAACGGACATAAATTAACAAGGGGTGTGTGAGAAGTAAAAAGGGGTGTGTGGATAGCACCCCCAATATTTTTATCACATTGACAATCACATAATTCATATGTAGCTATAATTTTTTTCTTTATATTAAGCTCATTGATTAACTCTTAATCGACCGGATTTTGTAATAAACCGCATTTAGTCAACTTGTTCTCTCTCTCTCTCTCTCTCTCTCTCTCTCTCTCTCTCTCTGGAGTAATATGTTGTTTATTCAAAAACAGCAATTTCAACTTCCTTGGACAGAAAGAATAAGAATGATGCATCATCTTACTTTTACCAACATAGTTTAAGCACGACTGGCATCAATAGTATACATATATATGTGTGTGTGTGTGTGTAATTATGTGTATATTTACTTCCACTCAGTTTTTCTTCAAAGTTCCGCTCTAAGCTAACAACTATGGCTCAGATGGTTGGCAGAGATGAGATAGAGTCACTAAGAATCGAGCTGGAAGAGTTCGGAAGAAGCTTTAGGGCATCTTTTCGGAGTCATTCCTCCAGTTTCCGAGCCAATTCAGCGTTGAGTTCTGCCAAAGATGATGCGGAGGATGCTCAATTTGCTGAACAGTGGGCGGCCATTAATAGATTGCCAACATTCGAACGGTTAAAATCATCTTTGTTTGACAAGGATGAGGGAAACGAGTTTGATGGTGAAGGAAAGCGAGTTGTTGATGTTACCAAGCTTCGAGCTCTGGAACGGCATCTATTCATTGAGAAGCTCATCAAACACATTGAAAATGATAACCTTCGACTCTTGCGCAAAATTAGAAACAGGATTGACAAGTAAGCCTTTTCTTCTTTTGCATGACGATCAAGTGAAGTTTATTTTTCCTTCATGCCAAACTGTTTTCGTAGGGTTGGCGTAAAATTGCCTACTGTGGAGGTGAGATATAAGAATGTTTGTGTGGAAGCAGTGTGTGAGGTGGTTCACGGAAAGCCCCTCCCAACTCTTTGGAACTCAGCCAAAAGCATGCTTTCAGTAAGTACTCAAATCATGTCCAAAAGTAACAACTTAACCATTCACAAGTCAACTCTATGAATCTGTTTTCGATTTTTTCCTCACTTTTTCTGTGCAGATCTTTGCCAGGTTTCCGGGTTCAAAGTCACACGAGGCCAAGATAAGCATTATTAAAGATTTCAGTGGTACTATAAAGCCAGGAAGGTAAGCTAGTATCCTTTCGTCTACTAAATTTAATTCAACTAAGCCAAAAGTTCTCATGTCTTTGTACTAAATCGGTTCTGTTGCAGATTTACTTTGCTGCTTGGGCCCCCGGGGTCTGGGAAGACCTCCCTTCTTAAGGCGCTATCCGGGAATCTGGACAAATCCCTCAAGGTTTCTCTTATTTTTATACTTGGAACATCTTTGTAAATTTGTAATGTGGAATTCGTAATGGCCATCTTCTTATTTTAACTATTCGATTCAACAGGACACCATTATAACATGGAGTCCAGTAATTTTAGAGTTGGGTTAAGAGCTGCTTAAATTTGTTTGCTGACTTCATACTTGCTTGTTTTGTCCGACTTTTTCCCTGCCAGTTCTCAGGTGAAGTTACATACAATGGACACAAACTATCGGATTTTGTCCCCCAGAAAACATCAGCTTATATAAGCCAACTCGATGTGCACATTCCCGAAATGACTGTGAGGGAAACACTCGATTTTTCAGCCCGCTGTCAGGGTATTGGAAGCCGAGCTGGTAAGATATTGTTGAGCCTAAGATAATTATTATGTGGTTCAATGTCTACAACCTATTGACGAAGGATAGTTGATCATCTGGTTTTATGCCTACAAGATGTAATGCTGGAAGTCAGTAAAAAGGAGAAGGAGGCAGGAATTATACCGGATCCAGATGTAGATACCTACATGAAGGTACTTCAACCTTTCTGATATTATTCATTCCGTGTTTATGAGATCATTGATTTCTCGCACTTTTCATTCTTTGTCAAGGTTATCTACTCTATTGTTTATCATGACGTTTTTATAACTTATGAGTCTATGACAGGCAATTTCTGTTCAAGGACTAAAACGAACCCTTCAGACGGACTACATTTTGAAGGTAGAGTTAAAATCTTGTTTCCTATAATTTGTGTCTGCACAAATGCTTCCCAGCGTCTTACAATGTTCACGGTGGTTTTTCAGATCCTTGGACTTGATATATGTGCTGACACGCTGGTTGGAGACGCCATGAGACGAGGCATCTCTGGTGGTCAAAAGAAGAGACTCACAACAGGTAATGCAAATAGAAATACTGATAGTTTTAGAAAATTATGCAATGTCCTAACTTCCAGCCTATGATGACCTACCTTACCGGGTGTGAATTTTAATTTTGTAGCGGAGATGATCATTGGTCCCACAAAAGCCTTGTTCATGGACGAAATAACAAATGGCCTAGACAGTTCCACTGCATTCCAGATTGTTTCTTGTCTTCAGCAGCTGGTGCACATAACAGACGCTACTTTACTAGTTTCGCTTCTTCAGCCAGCACCGGAGGCCTTTGATCTCTTTGATGACCTTATTTTAATGTCGGAAGGGAAGGTTGTTTATCACGGTCCACGCGATCATGTCTTGGAATTTTTTGAGGATTGTGGGTTTAAGTGTCCTGAGAGGAAAGGGGTTGCGGATTTCATTCAAGAGGTAAGTGGATTGCAGCTTGCTTATGATGAAATCCTTTTTGCGCTTTCAAATCTACAGATTAAAGAAACAGTTAACATCGTGGTTCTGTTGTAGGTTATCTCTGAAAAGGATCAGTCACACTATTGGAACCACACCGAACCTCACAATTATGTATCAGTTGATATGTTCTCGGAAAAATTCAAGGCATCTTGTTTTGGGAAGAAACTAGATGAAGACCTGTTAGGGACAAATGATAAGTCCCAAAACCATGAGAATGCTCTCTCCTTTAGCGTGTATTCTCTTTCAAAACGGGAACTCTTTCGAGCTTGCGCATCAAGAGAACTTCTTCTCATGAGGAGGAACTCTTTTATCTATATATTCAAAACAAGTCAGGTCATCATTTGTGCTTTTGCGTTTACACTTCTCAATTCAACTTAGGAATTATGAAAACATGCTAAGACTATTTTTTCGCTGCAGCTTATCCTCATTGCATTTATTACAATGACCGTGTTTTTGAGGACTCGAATGGATCTTGATGTTACTCATGGTAATTACTACATGGGGTCCTTGTTCTTCGCTCTCATAATACTTGTCATTGATGGAATTCCCGAGATGTCCATGACACTTCAGCGACTAGAAGTATTTTACAAACAGAGAGACCTTTGTTTTTACCCGGCTTGGGCTTACGCAGTTCCTGCAGCACTTCTAAAAGTTCCTGTTTCACTTGTGGTATCCCTGGTTTGGACTTCTCTTACCTATTATGTCATTGGATACAGTCCCGAGCCACAGAGGTCAGCTTGAGTTTAAAAGGCTTATTTCATTTATGTTTTCGGTTTAGTTTCAGATTGTTGTTAAGATGACGTGATCTTGTTTTAGGTTCTTCTGCCAGTTTTTGATGCTTTTTGCTGTTCACTTTACATCATTGTCCATGTTTCGCTTCCTGGCCTCGTTCTTTCAGACTACGGTTGCCACTATGACAGCCGGTAGCTTTGCATTATTGTTTCTCATGCTATTTAGTGGATTCATTATCCAAAAACGTACGATTAATTTACCTGTTTCTCCAGTTCATTTGGAAAAAAATAAGCTAAACAAACAAATTTAATTAGTCATATTGTTGTTTGCAGCTTCCATGCCTGTTTGGTTAGAGTGGGGTTTTTGGGTTTCTCCCCTGACATATGGAGAGATAGGCCTCTCTGTCAACGAGTTTCTTTCTCCGCGATGGCAAAAGGTTGAGCATCTCATTTCATGGAAGTCGAAGAAAAATACTATTAACTCCTCTCTTTTTTTGGCAATTTCATGCTCCTCAGGATGCTTTCTGTTTTTTTTTTTCCTCTGCAGATGCTATCCCCAAATTCTACTACTACTATTGGGAGACAAATACTTGAAAGCCGTGGCCTGAACTTTGAAGGATATCACTACTGGATATCACTTGGTGCCTTGTTCGGATTCACAATAGTTTTCAATATCGGATTCACCTTGTCCTTGAGTTTCTTCAAGTGTAAGTTATTAGATTTTTCCGCTATCCTATTTTAGCGCAAGCAGTGGAACTTAAAAACACCTCGACTCATCCCATTTTACACACACTCAGCTCCTGGAACATCTCGTGGAATCATTTCACACGAAAAGCTCTCTCAAATTCAAAGTACTAATGACAACCTCGGTGATGCCAATTTGAAAGAGAAGTCCACAAATCATCCTCCTAAAACAACTGAGAACGGTTAGCAGATTCGTGTTTGTTTCCCTTATTTTACAGAGAAACTTCCACAACATTTTTACAGTTGCCTTTTTCGGGATTAACAGGAAGAATGGTCTTACCTTTCACTCCCTTGACGGTGGTGTTCCAAGATGTGCAATACTATGTTATTCCTGAGGTGACAATATTAAGTGTTCATTTGCACAAGATTCAGATAGTTGCAGGATTAAAAAGCTTTAACTAAAGTTAATTTCTTTCTTTCATGTATTTGCATTTCAGACAACCAGGGAACCGGGATTTAATCAGAAAAAGCTCCAGCTTCTGAGTGATGTTACAGGAGCGTTTAGGCCCGGTATCCTTGCAGCACTGATGGGTGTGAGTGGAGCTGGGAAAACTACGCTTCTTGATGTTCTTGCTGGCAGAAAGACTAGTGGCTACATTGAAGGAGACGTAAAGATTGGTGGATATCCCAAGGTTCAAGAAACATTTGCTAGGGTATTGGGTTACTGTGAGCAGACCGATATACATTCTCCACAAATCACGGTAGAAGAATCTTTGATCTTTTCTGCTTGGCTGCGTCTGGCTTCGCAGATTGACTCAAAAACAAAAGCTGTAAGACCATTATATGTAGATATCAAAAATCAAATCTTCAGTTTCAGTTTCATT
Source organism: Malus fusca (assembly GCA_035220775.1). NCBI lineage: Eukaryota > Viridiplantae > Streptophyta > Magnoliopsida > Rosales > Rosaceae > Malus > Malus fusca. The sequence goes on from CM069062.1 coordinate 26,548,699, forward strand.
AGTGAGATGGTTTTTTTTTGGCATTTCTAACAGGAGTTTGTGAATGAAGTTCTTGAGACAATTGAGCTTGATGGAATAAAAGATGCCTTGGTTGGCATACCTGGTGTTAGTGGTCTGTCAACAGAGCAGCGTAAACGCCTTACAATTGCCGTGGAGCTTGTTTCAAACCCCTCCATAATCTTCATGGATGAACCTACGACTGGTTTGGATGCAAGAGCTGCTGCGATAGTGATGCGGGCAGTGAAGAATGTTGCTAATACAGGAAGAACAATTGTTTGCACCATCCACCAACCGAATATCGATATATTTGAGTCATTTGATGAGGTAAAAACTGGATATTAGAAGCGTCATTCTTTGATAAGGTTTTAACCTTAAAGTTTCATAAGTTGCAGTGTTTTCTTTTCTTTGAAAGCAGCTAATTCTATTGAAAACCGGAGGGCGTATAATCTACTCTGGACCGTTGGGACAACACTCGAGTAGGGTTATAGAATATTTTCAGGTTCGTAAGTTGCACTCTGATTTCTGAAATACTAGTTGCTATAAGCAGAATACTTATACCAAAGATTTAGTACGCTGAACTGTTTCTATATAATTACTTCTGGCAGAGTATTCCTGGGGTTCAAAAGATTCGGGATAACTACAATCCAGCAACATGGATGTTAGACATCACTTCTACATCAGCTGAAGCTGAACTTGGTGTTGATTTTGCCCAAATATACGGAAAATCCTCTTTACATGAGTGAGTTCACTTGAAAGTGTGATCAAATCATGGCTTTCGAACTCGGATTTTTGTGTGATTGTTTTTGAAAACTCTAATGCGACTCATTTCCTAGTATCCCATTTGCAGGAACAATATAGAGCTTGTAAGACAGTTGAGTACCCCACCTCCTGGCTCAACAGATCTGCATTTCGCTACCCGATTTTCACAAAATGGCTGGAGACAATTCAAGTCTTGCCTATGGAAGCAGAACTTGTCTTACTGGAGGAGTCCCGCATACAACTTGATGCGCATCATGCATGCGCTTGCAACATCTCTAATTTTCGGGGCCTTATTTTGGAACCAAGGACAGAATCTGTAAGCCCTCAGATCATGTTATTTTGTCCAATCGTATAGAACCTTCATTCACTCATATCTAACCAACCTTATTCTTACTTGATTTTCGATTTCTGTATTTAGAACCAACCAGCAAAACTTGTTTAATGTACTTGGTTCAATGTTCGCCGGTGTCATATTCTTGGGCATAAATAACTGCTCAACCGTTTTGCAACACGTTGCAACGGAGAGAACTGTTATGTACCGCGAAATTTTTTCAGGGATGTATTCTCCGTGGGCATTTTCACTTGCACAGGTGAATTTATCTTATATCTGACAACATACTTTATTTTTACCTTTCTTCACACTTTGTTTGTACAACGTAGTACTCCTCAAGTTCACAAAAGTCTTCGAAAATCGCAGATTGCAGTTGAAGTTCCCTATCTATTTGTCCAGGCAGCCACATTTACGATCGTCACATATCCAATGATTGGATACTATGGGTCATCATACAAGGTTTTCTGGTACTTCTATGCTACTTTTTGCTCATTGCTGTACTACAATTACATGGGATTGATGCTCGTGTCGTTGACGCCCAACTACTTGGTAGCTGCAATTCTCTCCTCAGTATTCTACACATTGTACAATCTGTTTGCCGGTTTTCTGATTCCTAAACCGGTAAGCGTACTCATTCTACGCCAAATACAAAACCAACGATGCTTTTCAATATTTTGCGACCAAAAATCTGACTTGGATAAGTTGTTTTTCCTGCAGAAAATTCCGAAATGGTGGATTTGGTTGTGTTACACGACTCCTACATCTTGGTCAATGAATGGTTTGCTTACTTCACAATATGGAGACATAAACAAGGAGGTTATAGTGTTTGGCGAAACCAAAACTGTGTCTGCCTTCTTGAAGGATTACTTCGGGTTTCACCACAATCAGCTGGCTCTGGTGGCAATAGTTCTCATTGCTTTTCCGATTGCTTTTGCATCCATTTTCGCCTTCTGCATAGGACGGTTGAACTTCCAGAGGCGGTGAATGTGTGATGAATCTCCTCCAGCCACAGATGAAAATGTCACACATCAGTAGAGCTAGTATGCCTTCTGTTTGTATGTATATATCTGTTAGTCTGTACCAATTAGACCTGTCAATGTATCGGATTTTTATTATAAAGCTAATATGAATTTTCTTGTAATAAAAGAGGATCAGGCGATAATAGCTTCTCGACTGAGAGCCTACCGTGTCCATTCCCTTATTCGTATTGAAAGAAACAGAGAAATACATACAAGGGGAACATGAAACCAATTCTCGCAGAGGAAGAGAACAACCAAAGAGGAAAAAACAGAGTAAACGATGCGACAGGGAGTAACAAAAATTCGAATCTGATGTAATTAGTAAAATATGGAATCCGTATATGATCCAAATCCGTTAAAAGAAACCGGCTTTTTTTGCTACATGTTTTCATACACCAAGAATCAAAATTCAATACATCTTGTATAATATGATCCAAACATGCCAAATTGAAATATTTGAAGTGGAAAGAAAGATTAAGGGAAAGACGTCTACAAGCAAAAGTAAAAGTAAAAGCAAGACTCTTGATTTCGGCTGCTTGGAAGAAGCAGATTATTGATAAACTGCAAGCAGAGAGGAAAAGCACTTGTTCTACCCTTGGGGCTTTTCCCACTTCAACGGCTTCACCACTTCCCATGAGAAGTCAGGGTCATCCCTACCGAAGTGTCCATAAGCAGCCGTTTTCAAATACCTGCCCCGCTTGAGATCAAGGTTAATCGCAATCATTCCCGGCCTGAAATCGAAGTTCTCCTTTACTAGTTTAAGAATCTCCTTGTCAGGAATCTTTCCAGTGCCATAACTGTCAACGAACACTGATAGTGGCTCGGGAACACCAATGGCATACGAGACCTGCACTATGCACCTGCGAGCAAGACCATTGGCCACAATGCTCTTAGCAGCCTGTCTAACAATGTAGGCACCACTCCTGTCTACCTTGGTGGGGTCCTTGCCGGAGAAGGCACCACCACCATGGGCTCCCCAGCCACCGTAGGTGTCAACGATGATTTTGCGGCCAGTGAGGCCAGCATCACCGTGAGGTCCACCAATGACAAACCGACCTGATGGGTTAAGATGGAAAATAGTCTTGTCGTCTAGGTACTTCTCAGGAACAACAGGGTTGATAACATGCTCTTTGAGGTCAGCAGCAATCTGGTCATTGGTAACAGTTTCGTCATGCTGAGTAGAAATGAGAACCGTATGGACGCGGATTGGAACCATAGCGCCATGGTCATTGTAGTACTCAACAGTGACTTGTGTTTTTCCATCAGGTCTCAACCACGACAAGGTTCCATTCTTGCGAACTTCAGTGAGACGGGCACCAAGGTTGGTAGCAAGAACATGGCTCAGAGGCATAAGCTCAGTGGTCTCATCAGTGGCATAACCAAACATGTGACCCTGATCTCCTGCGCCAATTTCCTCAGGCCGCTTGGTCAGGTGACCGTGGACACCCTGGGCGATATCAGGGCTCTGTTGCTCAATGTTAACCAAGACCTTGCAGTTGTCAGCATCAAGACCAACACTGTCCGAAACAAATCCAATTGTACGGCAGGTGTCGCGCACAATCTTTTCGTAGTCCACGTTGGCTTTGGTTGTAATCTCTCCGAAGATCATGACCATGTTTGTCTTGGTGCAAGACTCGCAGGCAACTTTGCTGTCGGGATCTTGTTCGAGGCATGCATCTAGCACTGCATCAGAAATCTGATCACAGAGCTTATCGGGGTGCCCCTCGTTCACAGACTCGGAAGTAAACAGGAAGGTGTCTGCTGACTCTGCCATTCTTACAAGCTGCAAAAACAAGAATCAAAGCTATCAAACTAAATCAATTGGAGAATCTGTCCGGTTAACCACATATTGTAGGATGATCGAATTCGGATCCAGAGAGCATGAAAGTACCATTCTTCCTGTCCAAGTAATCATACTAACAGTAATGTATAACAAGTAAAAGAAGTCGGTGCAAAAGCTACAAAAACAGATGAAACTAGTATTGTTGTGCTGTGGCGTGAGAATAAACAGCAGTAAAATAAAGCAGTTGAGTGTCTGGTAACTCTAGTTGTAAAAGTGCTTTTAGAGAAAAATTAGTATCGGAGTGTTTGGTAATTTTTTATGTAAATTTGTTGACGGTCATTTCTTGCTTCAATATACATTGAATCTAGTCAAACACATATACTTCATTACAAACACAACAAACACAAATTGAACGTACCCAACAAAAGCAAATTATAAGAAAAACCCAGTAACCCAAATTCTAAGAAAAAGAAAACCCAACTTCCAAATCTATAAATAAGAACGATATTCTACTTTAAACTTATCTAAACTATGGGGAGCGGGATTTGAACTCAGCAAGAAACGACTCAAACAGAGTACAAAAGCAAGGGAATTACAGCATCAAGCAAAAATACTACTCAAGAACAAGAAAAGCAAAAGCATTTGCATGAGCTTTTGAGGTTTCTAAAAGTGCTTCCTTACCAAAAGCGAAACTCTGAGTCCTGGGTCTTGAGCTTCAGCGTGTTCCCAGTGTTTCGGTCCCTGAAAGCTCGAATCTTTGCCACACTGAATCCGAGAATTCCGGGCTTTATTTATAGACAGAGTGTTCTGGTAGTGGTAGCTTAAACATACAGACTACAGTAATAATATTCCTCTTGTTTTCAATTTTTACTGATTTTTTTTATTCGTATTCTTTGATCTGTGAGAATTGACGGTTAAGATTTGTTTTTGGTGATGGCGTGGGAGATTGAAGATCTTGGCCGTTGGATAGGGGTGGATTGAGGGCTGGGGATTGGAGGGAGTCCGTGTAGTAAAGCGACAGACCGTCCTATTTGGTTTTGTTCCTTTATTCGTGGAAGTTCGTATTTGCAGGACCTTTTTGTCTGCACATAATTTATAGAAATCCATCACCATTTTCTTTTCTTTTTCTAGATTATTATTTTGGTAAATTGATTTTCTTTTTTACAACGATAACGTCAGTGTGTTAAATTGTTCAATGTTAAGGGAAGAGGAATAGGTAGAATCGAATATTACTAGAATGCATATACATTACTGTTTTCCGTCACTGCGGGTTTGGTGGAGTATATGGGCGTTTACCAACTCTGGAATGTGAATTTAAGCTCAACTACTATATTTTTGGGGTTTTAATTCATAGCACGGTTCGGCTGTAATGTTACGTAATACTAAAGTGATACGAGTTATATATAATATATAACTGTTGAAAAGATTTATTATATTTTTATGTGTCAAATCTAACCGTTAATTTTTTGAACCGCTCAATAATACATACTATGAAAGATAATTACACTAAGACACATGTTGATGACTAAAAATTGTATAAAGTTGTTCACGCTCCATGGTGCATGATTGATAATATGTTATTGTTTATAATGCATGATTGATAATATGTTATTGTTTATAACTTTATTATATTTGTCCATTAACAAGAGGTATTTTTTACTATTTGAAAGAAGCATAGCAATCCGCTCTTTTTTAAGTTTAGTGAATTAGTGAGACATCTTACTAAGCACTTATTTGACCACGTTTGACAAGTATGACGTTGAGGATTTGTGGACATTTGGAGGCATTGTTGGTGTGGTGTGACGTAGCTAAGTGGCGTAAGAATCAACAAAACACATCTAATCACAAGCATAAAGGGCACAAATAATATATCCGAATCTATGTTATTTGAGCTTTATTTTCATTATTCGTCGAAGTATTGGAGTCCACGTTGTATACACGCCATGCAATGCAAAAGTGATCTCCACCTAACCCATGATCCCGGTGTTGGAGGACTGAAAAGGATCATCTTTTGGGGTTATGGGAAATTCCGTGAACGTGATCGTTTATCGTACATTGGACGGTTAGTTTTTGTTAAAATATTTATATCTAATTTAAAATTTAAAATGATTTCTAACTGCACGATGTACGATGAACGGTAACAATCACGGGATCCCTTGGATTCCTAGGAAAATGATCCGGCGAGAATCATTTTCCGGATAATGGTTGGTCTAATTCAGATGATTAACAAATAATTAACCGAATTCTTCTTAAATCTACGCAAAACTATTAACATGCATGACGTCACAAAGCCACCGTTCATTTAGTGATATAAAGTTTTATTGTTGTTGTTCGTTCAAGAATTTGCTTTAACTAAGAAAATGGGTTTCTGGATTTTTAAATTAGGAAAAAAAAATGCCTTGAAGAAAACGACACGAGATATTGTCGTATGAGGTCCCATGCACTGCATCGACAAGGAGTGAAAAAGAATTGAAAAAATGTTTTTGCGGTGAAGGTGGATCGAACACCTGACCTTCAGATCTTCAGTCTGACGCTCTCCCAACTGAGCTATCCCCGCATGCTTGTCAATTGCTGACATGATAGGATTAAAAGCATACCACAAAGTAGCACACAAATGTCCCATTGATTTTCCTTATTAACACTAAGATTTTTTAATTGTAGCATATGAAAATAAGGGTCTTTCCCGTAGAAGATTGTTTTATCTAACTACTTAAAATGTCACAAAAAACTAGGATGTTGTCCCTACTGACGAGCCACCGAAAAATAATTATTAGACCAACTTACACTTATCTAAAGTCTACGAATTTTTTTATGAAGACACTAGACACAAAGCTACACTCATACAAATTTTTGGGAGTTTTGGAGTTGATTTGCTATTTAAATTAAATCGAAAAACAAAACAGGACAAAAGCCAATTTTAAATAATAAAAAATAGATTGTAGTTCACAAGTTAAGAAAAACGAGTTAGGGGAATTGCTATCCACCACCAAATAATCATGCAAACATGTTATGTTTCATTCAAATTCCTTTGATTTCCGGATGAAGATGCTCAAGTTGGCTCAATGTTAGAACTCAACCTATTACTCTTTCTTATGTAGTATGTTAAGAGAATGACGTTTTAAACTTATCTTGGTCCCTAGCATGCAATCTAGAATGGCGTGTTCATAGATTTAACAAGTAGAAATCATTAAGAACGAAAAGAGTTTGAGTCATCACAAGGTATCGTAAGTACTGGCGTTGTCTTACTTATCCTAGAAATTGGTTCACATGTTAATCGCAATTAACAAGTACTACTTTAGAACATATGTAGGTCCTCATTCGACAAGGGCAGGCACACACATATTCATAGCATTAGAATCCTAGATATGCTTACTAAGTACGCATCCGTAAAAAACACATAAAGAATTCATCAATGAGACAAGTAGTGAACCAATTCTCATCCATTCATAAAAGTAATTCAAACAAAATGTCATAACAAACTTGCAATCATATTCGGGGCTTCAAAACAGCCCCTAACTTCTAAAAATTTAGTTACACACAATCCTTAAATAAAAACAAAAGATAGACATGAGTTTGAGAAGATAGAACCGAAAGAAATCGACTGAGGCCTCCTCCTTCCTTCCTTCCCCAACGCTACTTTTTAACCAATTCTTGCTGCATCATTTTCTTCTCCTTAACTCACCCACTAATGGTCATTTAGTGATGACAATAAGTGAGAGGAAATGGTAAAACAATTGTAACTCTTTGGGTAGCCTTTATGCCAATTACTCCCTCTTAATCCTCATCTTTAATTCCATTCCCTTTTATATTTGAATAAGTGTCAGCTGACTTGTTCTTGGCTGCATCAGTTTTCGCTGCTAGATTTATTGGGTTTATTGCTTTCATTGCAGTTACAAACTGATCAGTCTCTTGTGAACCTTTAAGTGTTAAAACGGCCATAACTTCTTCTAGAAAAATGATATTAACAATCCGCGAAATGCTCCAAAAAATAGACATCCGTAGCTTTCCAAGCATATAAGGCACATTCTCTAATTCATTCTGAGCTGTTCGCAAATTACTTCCAAAGTCAGCTGATCTGCACATGCAGTTTTGACGAATTTGTTACTTAAAATCCCACTTGTGCTATTTTTCTTTTCTTTGCTTGAGAAATCCTACAAAACACAAAAACAAAATAATATCTCAAAAATATAAGGAACTAACTAATAAAAGACAAGTGAATTTGATGTAAAATATATATAAATACGAGCTTATCATGACACACGCCTTATTTATTAACATCTAAATTTTCGGCCACCAACCAAGTGCACTTTGCTTCTTTGGATCAGACGGTATTTGAAAGTTTCTAATTTACACAAGAAAAATTTGAACTTGAGTGCACGGAGTCAGACACTCAAACCCAGCCTAGACCACATATGCGTGAGATCGAAGGTAACTACAATGTCACATAGTTGAAGGCACGTGACCATCGATACTCAGATAATTTAGGAGCGTTAAAAATTAAATTATCATTATGGTGAGAAAGGAAGACCTTTGCATTTCATCAAACCAAAAAACGTCTGTTTCGAGGCTACTTCTAAATGACAATCGCCCGTCACGACTCCCTTAACGGCTTCAAGTTTTTTGTTCTAGCACTACAGAAAACATACAGACTGCATATGACACAGAAACACATTCGTACAAAAGAGAGTTCATCTGGTGGCAACCCTTGCAACTACAAACGGATGCGTCCTCGCTTGGATTAGACAACTCATCACTTTCTGCTATCCCTCGTGGTCATCTTCACGAGCTTACGACCACCTCCATTTTGCCAAACTCCACGTACTGGCAATCCTTCTGGTGGATCCTTGTTTCCGTCCTTTTTTTCTTGAATCGGCTCAGGACAATCACCATGTTCAGAGAGTTTTGTAGCATCGTTGCCAAGGCGGTTTCTGAGAAACTTTGGAGTCTTTTTCCCTTGCTTAGTACCAGCTCCTGCGGTCCCCAAATTGTTATTTGAGCTGGTACCAGATGACTGAGAACCCTTTTGACCCGTCGGCCTTGGATTCTCTGGAAGTTCATCATCAACTGAAATCTTCAACTTTCCTTTGGCTGACTGAACGATGTCCTTCAATGAGACCGCTGCATCTTCCGCTCGAGGTTTATGGTTCGACTGCAAATTCCTCACAGGGATGACAGGAAAATCTAGCAGAGCATATTTCGAACTCTTAATCCCATTATCTTCACACTTTTCCTTGCCCTTCTTGGAGCTTCTGCTCCTTGACTTGCTACTGCCATTGCACAAACTGTTTTCATGAGTACCGCTGCTCCTCATATTAAAATTGTATGTCTCGACAAGCTCTCTTTGTTTCTCAGCATCAGGACAGAGTCTAGCTAGCTCGAGAAGCAAATGTGACAGGCCGAACTGGTAGACATAAGCAAGATATTCCTCTGTATTGATTATATCCTTGCGGTAGTCTGAAGATATTTCTTTAAATGCGGAGAATTTGTTGTCATCACGTTCCAAAGCATCACGGATTTTTTCCACAACAGACTTGTTGACAACATGAACATCTCCAACCTTTGGCACTCTCTGAATACTTGCAGTAGCAGGTTCTTTATTTGTTTGATTAGCAGAAACAGATGGAAAATCGGAGTCCAAAGAACCGGTATTGATAATTTTTTGACCTGAAGCAGATTGGGTGACCTTACTGGTTCCAGTCGAATTCTGTGGACTAGTAAAATTAGATGAAACAAACCCAGTGGCTGCAGCTTGCTTAACGGGACCGCTCGGGGAAAATACAGGAGAACTAGATGATGATATGTGCCCAAAGCCTGAAGAGGGCTTTTTCTGGTGAGAACTACTGGCAGATGATTTAGGTTGACGATTTGTTGCAGGCCAAACTGGAGAAGTATTAAGGACAGTTACTTTGTTAAGGCGACGAATACGAGAAGCCATTGAACTACCACTCAATCCTGCTGAACCGTTTCTTAATTTCTGTTGCCTGTATCTTTGAGCCACTGGAAGTGGAGGGAAGGATGATGCCTCTTGTAGTTCAATCCGGGGATTTTCTCTTGAAGAAGACTCAAATTCAGCAGTAGCTAACGCCTCAAAACGGCCAGCAACAGTTTCAAGTTCGCTTGTTTCTCGGTGAATAGAAGCTTGTTGTGTACTAGAGGATGCATTACGGCACCTTTCTGCAGTGGCTGTATCATGGCTAGCTTGAAGTGCCACGGAAAGTTGATTGTCTGCAGAATTAAAATGAAAACCACGTCCTCTAACATAAGGTCCATGAAGATCTGCCTCATTACTTCTCCTACACTGGAAGCTCACTGGTATCTGCTTGAGTGGACAAAACAAAGAAAGCAAGATGGAATGATAAACCCATCCGCTATAACTGTCGCATAAGTTTTATGATTATATCACATACAAACCTTAAGAGCAATATTACGCCTAGAACGAGACATGTTCCCTCCGTGTTCCTTGGCATTATGCCTCTGCAGATATAAAATCAAGTGAGCAAAACCTCAACATAACATGGCAAGCAGAAGAGGTGGAAAAAGATCATGTAATATGCACTAAGATATCACCTTTAGTTCAGATTCAGTTGCAAAAACAACAAACTTCTTTGTTAAGCAGTCGTCATCTTTGCATAAGAAATGAGCTTGAGAAAAATGACTCTGCAATATAGATTATCATGTCAACTAAGAAGCGAGTCTCAATGATGAACTTTCAAAGCATCGACAATAATCAGTTGGAAATGCAAAACAACTGACCTCCAAGTCATCATAGATATTGTAGTATTCATATTGTCCTGGATGTTGCCTGCATTGAAGATGCAGCGGATATAAGTTTGCTAAAAAACTTTTAAAGTAAATAATTACCTTCAAATACTCGAAACAGGTTACCTTTGGCATATATGGCAAGTATAGTGCTCAGTGGACATATGCATGTACAGCTCATTATCTCCATAAAACGGATTGCTGCAAAACTCACACATAGGATGTCCATTAAATCCACATCTTTCAGTCTCATTGCCGTCTACCTCTAAATCACCTGTCTCTGTATGCCGACCCAATTGAGCTTTAGTATATAACTTTTGCTCACAGATAAAGATCTGTATTACAACTTACAGTCAGATACATCAGGGTGAAAATAATAAGCATCAGCATCAAGGTTAATGCTTCATGCTTCCAAATCAGAGAAGAATTTAGCCATTAAATCAGAGTATGAGTGTATAAACTCCTAATAGATATATAACCAAAAAATGGGAAGTATAACAACGCTGATATGAGATATATTAATTATTCATCATCGTATATAGTGTCACCTAAGTCATCTAAATGTAAAGCTCACCTTCCTACCGCCCAAACACAGACTGCACATGAACAATCCATGACAATGGAACAAATGATTTTTCAGCTGCTCGACATTTTTAAACTCCCGCTGTCTCTTTGACCCTTCACTCTTTTGTTCATTTATCTTATCACAAACGCCACAAGATAGCTTGCACATGGCCTTTATCATCTTGTAGTGATCAAGATCATCAAAAAATGCTTGTGTTCCTTCATGATACCAGTACTTTCCAACTTGACCCTCCACTGGATCGGCTGGGAAAACTGAAAAGTCATTAATCATCGTTGTATAGTCGCCTAAAGCCTGGAAAAGGGAAAAGAAGTGTAGGAGCAAGATAGATTTTCAAAAAACAGGAGAAGTAGAACAGTAGAAGTACTTGAACTGGATCTCATACGATAAAAAGTTTTAACTCTAGAAAATACATGTGACTTGGACCTTGTAATTTAACCAAAGCAAACATAACACTTTGCAATTTAAACTAGGTAAGCAACAGAAATGCCTAACCTTCGTGACAAAGATGATCTTAGATTCACTCTTGCAGATGCAGCAACGGGAATCTTCACATATGAAACGGAGCCGAATAGTGCAGGTGGAGCAGACCTCACGATGGCCACAGGGCCCATAAGCTACCCATTGAAGTGGCTCCGCACAAACAGCGCAGCTATCATCCATGGTATCTCTTCTCTTTTCTGCAAAATGAAATTTATCGGGAAGAAATAAGTCACCAAGATGATTGAACCAATGCAGACTTTTCCACAACGAAAAAACATCACGCGCTTCCACAAAACAAGAAGTATAAACCAACATTCACACGTAAATGCGATTAACACAAAACCAACATTTTTGAAACACACATTCATTGAAACGTCCTTTACAATGTGCGTATCTTCCATGTTCAAGATTGCTTTTTGCACACAGATATTCACGAAACAACGAATGCATTCGCATACAAAAGTAAGCAAAACAAAATCCATTAATCCCTCATTCATAACAACCAAAACCCCAGGATAATCAAATGAATTAGTCTTCAACACACACATAAAGAAATATGAAAAATAAATTAACGAAAAAAACAATCCGTCATTCATTTCAAGCAAAACCCAGAAAAATTACAACACATTTACTCCTTTATATACCCAGATCATACATACAGTGGTATCTATGACAAACATTACCACAAAAGTTCTAAGCAATTTAGAGAGAGAGAACCTGATGATCCCTTTGTGGTTTCTTTGGGTTCGACCGAAGGGTTTTGGAGGAGGAAATTAGAGTTACTTGATCACTTTACCAAACAAATACAGAAGAATTTCTCAGTCAGTACTTTCTTGGCTATTTTCCTTCAATTTTCTCAGCAAACAAACAGATCCATATGATTAACCGGAGGTTCGATGGAACAAATGCCGAAGAGTCGGAGACCACCAGAAGCGACGTCGTATCTGGAGCAGAATAAAGTAACGTTTTTCAATTATTCTATGCCCAAGAGTGACCTGAGGAGAGATTTTTTAGTGTGACCAGAACACGAAGTGGTACATCACGTGTTACTATAAAAATGGTGAGATATGTGTGTTAAAAGGTTAATAATTTAAAAAAATAATATTTTTCACCACTTATATAGAAACACATGATATATCACTCGTGTTTCGATCACAATAGAAAATTTCTCATCCATGCGAGCCTGTTGGTCAGTCAATGGCCCAAAATATTGGCCTCTGACTCAACCCTTAAACTCCTTATAAAAGCTCAACTCAATCTCATTTGATGAACAACCCAACATAAAAGCCATTCTCATGTTTGGGGGAAAATGTGAAAGAGTGTTGTTTCTTCGTAAACACTTCAAAATCTTTTTTTAAGAAGCACTTGAACTTTTCATAAAATTTTTTACTTTTTATAGTAATAGCACTTATGTCTTTTCTACAAGAACAATTCCAAATGAATCCTTTATGTGCTTCAACTTCGTCATTGGATACATCATTGAGAATTCATGGTTTCTTAATGCGGTAGTCTGACTCTAAATTACTCTAATTTTGAAAGAGAAATAGAAATTCGAACTTGAATTTAGGCGGTAAACACTCTACTTTGATCAACCGATTGACCTAACCTACATCTGCGGTTTTTATGTTTTCTTAAATCCAAATTGTTAGAGACAAAGGTTCAAACTTTGTATCAGTGCGTTATGTAGATAGGAAGCCAACCTACCTATTTGTTAAGGGGCTTCAGATTCCATCCACCTTGTTTTGATAGCACAATGCCACAATCCTACAGTAGTACTTGCTTCTTCATTTTTTGGCAACAAAATTATAAGCGTGTTGGATGATTGAGGGCTTATTGGAAATGCCTTTAAAATAACTACAATCGTTTTTTGTGATAATAATTTTGGGTTCCAAAAGTATTCAAGTACCTTTTAAAAGAAGCATCGGACACGTGCTTCTTACATAAAACACTTCAAATGCTTTTCCAATATCAATTTAGATTTTTATTAACGATTGGTTTCAAAAATATTTTCACCAAAAACATTTTCAGTTATTTTAAAAGCATTTCTAAACGAGCCAGAAGACTTAGTTGTGACTTGAGCATACGTATCGCTTTGAACTCTTGCTTTCAAATCTTGAACAAGTCCCGTCAAATGATATTGTAAATAGGGATGGGCAACGGTTATGGCGGACGGGTAACCTCTGTTATTTACCCATAACCGTTTATGCTCATACCTGCATATCCGTTTACCCGTTGGGTAATTGTCTAAACGGTTATACTCATACCCATAACCGTTTATAAACGGTTAACCATACCCATAACCGCATACTCATTTAACCGTAGCCGTTTAATACCCGTTTACCCATTTATCATTTTTAACCCGTTTATCTTTCTTTTTTTTTTACCATTATCCTTTTTTCACCCGTCTACATGTTTTTTAACAACTCGAAAATTTAAAAAAAAAATTGTCATAATTTTCTATTTTTTTTACAATTAAACACTGGTATAGGTACATTCATCAATACATTTCCATATTTTAATTTTTTTAAGTCCTTATACCATTCCAATAATTGAAATAATAGTTTACGGACGATATTTTTAACTGTTACCACTGAAGGTAAATATAATATTTGCTAAGTATTATTGGGTTACAAAAAATGTTTAGAAGACATTTCTAACAAAGCATTTCTGTCAATTTCACGGTTACCCGCAAGGAATTTAAATTAATTTGGCCAATTCCTTGATGATGAGAATCATCATTCCTGTAGCAGTGTTATTGAGAGAATGGCCGATGAATTCCTTGCTAATTTATTGGGTGCTAAATATTATTGGATCGAGAACATGGTTTGTGTTAGTTTTACATATATAAAATAAATGGGTAAACGGTTACCCGTTTATAACCGCGGTTAATACCCATAACCGCCCATTTAAATTTCGCGGGTAAACGGGTATAACCGTTTATTTATCTAAACGGTTACCCATAATCGTAACCGTTTAATTTAAATGGGCGGGTAACCACAATTACCCATAATCAATGGGTATTTGCCCATCCCTAACTGTACACACCGAATTTGTTACAAGCAAGCTTTATTGCTTCATTTATAGATCACCGATCCAACTGCCAATTGTTTTGAAATTAATTTAGTAACTTTTTTTCTAAGCTAAAAAAAAAAACTAAATAACTTTTTTAGTTAGTTTGAATATTTTCGTTCTACCTTGTTTTTTCTTTTTCGTCGTGCAATATTACAAAATGATCCAAACTGTCATTTTTTGTGTCACTTTAAGGATCTAATCTTCCAAAAATCAAACAAATTCTAAATCGTTAACGATTATCCAATAAATAGATAACTATTTAGTTAAAGATGAGAATTTGGATAAGTGAATCGAACGGTTATTCGATTTATAATTTGGTTGATTATTTCAGAGTTGATCTTTAAACGGTGAACTAGAAAGTAGATAGTTCTGATTATAGTGCAACATTATAGGATTAGAAGGAGAATCGAGAAGATAGACGAAAAATGTCCAATCGAAAGGGTTGGTAGCATCACTATGGGTTTTCCTATTTCAATTCAAGAACACATTGGTAGAACTATAATTTCGATTTTATCTCTTTCTGTAAACATGAATTTACTTAGGAATTGACTAATTTTCTAGACTTGTAATTGTGTACATATTTCTTAGATTCAAGCTTAGTTTTAGGCAGATTAGTTTAGGGCACAATACTTATTCAAACTGAGCAGATCAAGGATCGACAATGTCTACAAGGTAATTTGCATCTACGTATCATATATTGAAAAATATATTTTTGTGATTGAGTTTTATTCGGAATGAAATTCTTAAAAATCAATTAGAAAATTGTTTTCCTCTTTTCACGTTAAAATCAATTCTCTTCTTTCTTACCCTTGGTGGAACATGATTTTTTGGTAATAAAAACAAAGTTTGAAAACCTTTGTTACTCACTTTTGCAAAAAAAAAAAAAAAAAAAAAGATTTGAGAGATTTACATTGATTTCAAAATACAATTTTTTATTGGTCACTTTAATACTATTCAATTTGTTTTTTAATTCCTAATTTCAGTTTTGATTTGTACAACTGAAAAATGATGCATTATAACGTTGAGGTATAAATTATAATGAATGGTTTTGAATTACAATTGATGGACTTTGAATTACAATTGTGGTGTTGCCTAATCAATCATCTCTTTAATCCTCCAACGTCCTTTTGTATTTTGTCATATATATATATAGAGACCCTTTATGCAAAGGGATCCCCATTTTTCTAAAAAAATAAGGACACCCTTTTGATCGTTGGATTAGTTTTAATGAAATTGTGTGATTGAGATTAAATCACTGGCCACACAATTTTATTATCTAACGGTCAAGAGGGTGTCCCTATGTTTCAAAAAAAAAGGGGATCCCTCTTGTTAAAGGATTCCTATATATTCTATTTTTCCCCTTGAATAAATTTTGTCTATTGAACTTTACATTATTTCTCTCAAATGCTATTATAATTTCCACCTCTTATATGCCAAGGGAAAGAATCAAGTTGTTCACTCGATCCATGTATTGCGAGTGTACGTTTAAAAGGATCATAGGTTGTTGTATCCTGGATAGTAAGGCGTCATAACCTGCTACACCGAGACATTGTTTTAGAAGGGCAAAATCTACTCTTAAGGACAATGATTACACACCTCAACCTACAAAGTTGTTCTAATCAAGGATCGAGTGTTCTCTACCTACAAAAGATAAGTATTTTATCTTATTTGGTTTATTTTATTTATAAATTGTGGAGATAAAATTGTGATATACTAATATTAATATTATGTGATTTGTTGTAGGAGAAGTAGCATCTAGATCGCCAATATTTCCAACAGAATTAGAATTATAAAGTAACTTTGTGAAGCCTTTTATTTCTAGTTTGCATATTCATATTTCATATTCATATCCATATTGAAAACTATGTGCTAGCATGCTTGTTCGTGAGGATCATCGATTCGAAAGAGTTTAAGCAAGAAATGCATAAGACATGACAAAAGTATTTATCCTTAGCAGATTTCTAGAAGTTTTTACCGGTTAGGTTTTTTTTCCTCGTACCATTGGATTTTATTAGTTTGATTTAGGATTGAAATCTTTGTTCAATCTTATTCCATTTATCTAGTTTTTCTACCTGAGGCACGATCTCACTTTCCATTAGCAGACTGAAAATGGCCTATTAGTGTTTCAAGTCCTTCATCAAGTCGAAATTAGTGTTTTTTTTTTCCTACATCCACAATGTTTTGATTGCATCATTGAATACTCTGAGCTGTTAAATTCTTGACCAGCGTAATAAAACAAAAGATAAGTCTTTGTCTCATTTAATTAGGCATACTAACACTCCGAGTTTTTATTTTATTTTATCAAATGTAACGTTCATTGCCAAAAAAAAATACACAGATTAAGGTTCAATTACAATGAACACTGAAAGAAAAAAAACTTTTTTTTTTCAGATGAAATAACTTCGACCGGGCAAACACGATTTTGTTGCCTCTAATTTTTCTCAACAACATTATGTCAGGCAAAGTTTGTCGCTCAAAAACCGTTGCTCAATGTTTGGCCGACGAACATGAAAATTTCATCTGGCCAATAGTATTTTCTTGATGAAAGCATGTTGTCAGGCCCGATGAACGACACTTGTCCAACTCCATTTTTTGTTGAGTTTCTAAAACTAAAAAAATTTCAAAAAATTTGCGATTAATTTAAATGAGCTTTAATGAAAAGAGCTTGAGATAAGTTTATTTTAATCAAAATTCACCCTATAACTTTATTTAATATAAAAGGCATGAAATTTAATAAAAAGAACACAATACAATATAATAAGAATAAAAGCTAAAATCTCATCAATAATAAAGAAGCCCATGTGCAACACTAATTTTTCTTTTCCAGCCAATGCCCTTAACTGAAGTCTCATTCCGTCAGTCCATTCCATCAAAAAGTTGAATTTTTCCATTAGGCTTTTAACTGCGTGAAGTTTGTTGGGGCCAGACTCCCATTAAATATTTGTTTGGTTGTGTCCATGTATCTGTCTATACATTTGTTTTCTTTTTCATGTGGGTTAAATCACCTTTTTTTTTTAGGAAAACTAATGAAAATGGCTTGAAAACTTTGAGTTTTAATGATAAGGACAAAATAAAGAGTAAATTGAATAGTACCAGGATTGACTTTTTAGTGTAAAAATGTGGTTTTTCGTTAAAGTGAACAGTACCGGGTGCTTTTCTTTAAAGTTCCCTTTTTTTTTTAGGTAAACCTAATCGGATAAATGGTCCCCGTGGTCATAAGGTATTCGGATGATAGCCCCTGTGGTAAAAAAATTCGGATTTAAACCCCTGTGGTCTAAGTCTGTTAGGATTTAAACTCATGTGGTCTAAGTCTGTTAGGATTTATGCCCTTCTGTCATTCCTCCATTAGGTTTAGGTTGGCCAAATCGGATAAATGGTCCCCGTGGTCATAAGGAATTCGGAAGATAGCCCCTATGGTAGAAAAAATTCGGATTTAAACCCCTGTGGTCTAAGTCTATTAGGATTTATGCCTGAAATTAGAGGTTATGTCATTCCTTCGTTAAGCTTACAGGTGGAGCAGAGTTTCTCTGAGTATCTATCAATAAAAAAATATCTTACAATAAAAAGAGGGGGGGAGAAGATTTTAGTTTATGGTAAAAAAATTCATTCATCTCAGTTATTTCACAAGAAGAAAAAGACGAAAACAGAGGATCTGTTGAATTTCAAATAGTTAGTTTCACCAATAGGATACGAAGACTTACTTCACATTTATAATTACACAAAAAAACTATTTATCTCAAAGAGGTTTACGTAAAATTCTGGGAAAACGCCAACGATTACTGTCTTATTTGTCAAAGAAAATAGAATATGTTATAAAGAATTAATTAATCGGTTGGATATTCGGGAGTCAAAAACTCGTTAATTTTATAAAGGCATTTTGAATTATTTGATTTATTAGATCTTGAATTTTAATGAATTGTGTGATTTATTAGTTCCACCTCGTTCTGTCGCGTCTCCTCAGAGAAACTCTGCTCCACCTGTAAGCTTAGCGGAGAAATGACAGAACCTCTAGTTTCGGGCATAAATCCTAACAAACTTAGACCACAGGGGTTTAAATCCGAATTTTTTTTACCACAGGGACTATCTTCCGAATACCTTATGACCACGGGGACCATTTATCCGATTTTGTCAACCTAAACCTAATGGAGGAATGACAGAAGGGCATAAATCCTAACAGACTTAGACCACAGGGGTTTAAATCCTAACAGACTATGACCACAGGGGTTTAAATCCGAATTTTTTTACCACAGGGGCTATCATCCGAATACCTTATGACCACGTGAACCATTTATCCGATTAGGCCTTTATCTTTTGTCTGGGTTTGTGCGTTTGAGCCCTCACCCTTTTGTCTCCTTTTGTATTTCCCTTATAAAATCAATTGTTATTCCTGACCAAAAAAAATATCTAGGGAACAATATTAAGACTAATTAAAAAATCCCAGAATATATTATTCAAAAGATGACTTGTGAATTTGAGGCATGCTCAACCTATCACAAGAATGCTAATTATCTGCCAACAAGATGATATTATCAGGGAAATAAGTTAAGTAGTTGTGAAGAGTAAAGAAATAATTTAAAACTCGTTAGTGCTCTTCAAAATCCTTATCTAAACAGAACGTAGTGAAAATCTTGGCTCATAAGACTAAAAATCTCCTAGTTTTAAAACTCATTATTTTGGTTCAGTTTCAAAAGTAGGTGTAAATTTGTTGCAGTTTCAAAAATAGTATGAGTTATTTTGATTCAATTTTAGAAATAGTGTTGGTTATTTGGTTTAGTTTCAAAATAATGTGGGTTATTTTGCTGTAATTCCAAAAATAATGTTTATTTTGTTTCCCTCCAGACATAGTGTAGATTATTTTGGTCTAATTTTCATAAATAATGTGGGCTTTTTTGTTGTAGTTCTAGAAATAATGTGGGCTATTTGGGTTCAGTTTCAAAAATAATGTGGGTTATTTTGTTGTAGTTCCAAAAATAGTGTAGATTATTTTGGTTCAGTTTCAGAAATAGTGTGAATTATTTTACTATAGTTCTAGAAATAATGTAATTATTTTGTTATGGTTTTAGAAATAGTGTGGGTTATTTTTAAACCAAATTGCAAACTAAATGATGTGTTTCCAATAAGAAATAAGCACGTTAATTGATAATTAATTTATAATTCAATTATCTATAATCACATCATTTGGTTTGCAAATTTAGTTTAAAAAATTGGGTAAATTACACTTTACCACCTTAGGTTTGAGCTCTATTGCAACCTCATACAACATCTTTAAAACATTTCACTACCATACCTCAAATATTATTTTATTTCAATATAATGCATTTGTTACATTTTCTATCCATTGATCCGTTAAGAGCTGACATGGCTGCCAAATTTGTGGCACGTGGCAAAAAAATAATTATTTAAAAAAAAACCAAAAATCCAGAAACCCATTCGCCCCCCCCCCCCCCAAAAAAAAAAAAACCACCTCCCTCTCCTCCACTCTCTTCACCTCCCCTCCTATCCAAATACCCACCCCCACCTTCCCCGAGCCCTTTCTCCTCTTCATCCCCACCCCCTTTCTCCCTTCTCTCATCTGCAACCCCACCCACCATGGCATTAGATTTTTCCAAAAAAGTTAAATATAATAAAACTAAATATCATAAGAAGGATGTCCTAATAGTGCATTTTAATTGCTTAAAGATCAGGATTGATATCTCGATGAGATTTAAATTAATCGTGTAGTAAGTCTAGTTGCTAAATCCTAGTTGGAGCTGAAGAAGGTGAACTTAGGTGGTGATAAAGTTTAAGTGGGAGAATGATTTGTGGAGAAATTAAAGATAATTATGAATATATCGAGATGATATTTCAACGAGTTGGCAATACTAGCAGACTCTACAACTTGAGCATTAAGTAATTTATTCCTATAATACAAGAGTGTTGGAGTCTTTGGTTCTTTCGTCGAAAGAGGTCACTTCATCAGCCTTCTTGGTAAAGTAAGGTGTTCTAAGATTGGTTACTCCCAAGTTACATTCAAAGCTCAGCACACTGACGGTCGAGCCACTTATACGATTTGGCGGACCTATATTTTGACCAATACAAATGAGGTTGCTGAACCCGGTTTACATAATCCATAACTTCACAATGATTTGCACAACCTTGTCTTCATATTACTTCACAGTGATTTGCACAACCTTGTCTTCATATTTTAGAACTCAAGGCCGAGAGTGTTCATTCGTCGCTGGAGTTGCTCGATACAGAAGTTAACAACGCATTTCAACATATTACCACATTCAAGTTATCCGCTCAATCGAGCTCGGCAGTGAATTGGGACGTATGCATCAGCATTCAAGTCACTGAAGAAACGGAATTAGCTTCTAGTTACTTGGAAAGTCATCAGAATCTCAATTGATCTAACAGAAAATTATCATAAAGTTTAACATCAATTGTACAATCAAGTAAAACATCAATTGTACAATCAAGTAAACATTTTATATGTAAAATCCAAAAGTTGAGAAGGTAATTTTTTTGTTACCTCTCATAATTAAACGTAAAAAGCTCAGTCCGAACTTTCTCCTTTTCGGCTCTTACCTTTGGTTCATTATTTAAGATACGGTTTTGGTTCTAGTCGGAGGTGTACCTTGTATTTTCTTTTCTTCTTCTCAATCTTTGTGACAAGAACATTCGACCAAAAATAAAAGTCCTGCGTTAAGAAAGAAAAAAAAAAAAAAAAAAAAGAAACAAAGAAAAGGATGCGGAGAATGTCGTGAAGGTGAGCGTGAGGGATTCAACGATGGTGAAGCCGGTGGAGGAGATGCCACAGAGAGCATTGTGGTTGTCCAACTTGGACCTGGTGCGTACTGTCAATCACACGCCGAGCGTCTACTTCTACAAGCCTGATCAAAACTGTAGGTCAAACTTCTTCGACCCGGCGGTGCTAAAGCACGCGCTATCCAAGGCCCTCGTGCTCTTCTACCCCTTGGCTGGCCGTCTCAAGCAAAACGGGGCCGTTTGGAGATCGATTGCAACGCGGAGGGCGTGCTGTTTGTTGTGGCGGAGACCACCTCTGTTGACCTTGATTACTTAGGCGACTTTGCACCCACTGACGAGTTCAGCAACCTCATTCCCTCTGTTGATAGTTCCGTTGGCCTTTCATCTTATCCCCTCCTGCTGTTGCAGGTATCTACTCTATATTTAAGCATGTATATTTGTTTTAGTGACACTTACATTTGAGGTCCTCTTATCCCCTTCTAATTACTTCGAAATCCTATGGGGATCGTCTACTAAAAAAAAAATACTTATAAACAGCTGTAAAATAAAGTTATTAAGTGTTTGACAAACATTTTTTTTGTAAAAGTACTTTTAATAAAAATAAAAACAGTGTCTAAGTGTTTGGTAAATTTGTGTATAAATTGCTTTGAATATGTTAAATGACTAAAAATGATATAGTATTTAATATGGTATAATAATTGTCAAAGACAATAATGTAGGGGCAAATATTGTAATTTTGTAAAATATGTGGGAATATACTTGCCATTTTAAAAAAAAATCATTAAATGAGCATTGATTATTATGCTTTGAAGAAAAAAACACTTTTTTAGAAGCATGGTAGACTCTGCTTCTGCTTTTCTCTGTTTTTCTATTTTCATTGACATCAATTTTTAATTGTTTTACTAAACACATTTAATGTTCTAGATTTTTTTTAATAAGCTACATTTTTTTAAGCACCACAATCCCAAACCAACCCTTAAGGAAAACAAAAATTCTCTACGCACACAAACTCATGTAAATTCTATGAATACAAACCATGTAGAATACATAAATAGGCATATATAAGACGTAAACATCGGTTAAGATACAATGTAGCTACATTGGTTAAGAGCGAATGCATGGTTCGTTTCACCAAATGTACAATATCACTTGTATGAGAATAAAATATAAATAAATAAGCACAAGCAGCCATACGCACACTGACACACATGAGTTTAAGCGAGTGTAGTCAATTTGGATTTCAAAAAATTTTAATAGACTTTTTTTAAGTGACAAATTTCATAGATTTTAATGGACTTACAATTCTATTATAGATTTTTATGGATTTGTATGAATTTTATTTGTGGATTTTGATGGATTTGCATAGTCTTTTCTTTTCATTTATCTTTAGATTGTTTTTATTTATTTTTATTTAATAACAAAAGAAAAAAAAATCTCCCTCCATGCCCTAAAACATGATTCTGCAGTTGCTTGCTTTTCAAGCCGGCCTGTCAACTTAATTCGCAATTGGATTTAAGGTGCAAATCAAATTCTTTTTCTTTTGATTTGATTTGATTTGATTTGATTTGACTTTTTACCAATGTGTCAATATGTTCTTACGTTATAAATGGTGGGTTTTGAATTTTGATCTTACTTTGCCGATTGGATTGGTAATCAATCTTCTAGGTTTGATTTGAAATGGTATATTTCCATAGCTAAGTCAATCTGCAATTCTGTTGACAAACCAACCACTTCCATGGCAAATTCAATGAGTTTAACCGACCCTTTACCAAATTGAGTCATAAAAATATAAAGAAAAATAGTGGAAATGGCCAAAGGTGTGTGAGTGAGTGTTGGTTCATCAGTATATGGACTAGAGAAGTAGTTCTGCGCTGACAACTAAGAAGTGAGAGCCGAAGAGAGAATGGAAATAAGGTTGAAAGAAATCCAGGGTTGAGGTAAGATTGTATTTGGTGTTGGGTATATATACTTCATGCTCTTAAATCCAATGAAATCCTACTAAATTTTTATTTTTTGAATATCCATAGATTTAGCATCATTCTAAAAATATCTTTTAAAATCTCATTTGACTACCTCTAGATTTGGATGTATTTTTTAAATCCTCTTAAATCCTAATTTGACTACACCATGATTTCAGAGTCTTTTAAAATCCTCTTCTAAAATCTTAAGTGACTACACTCTAATTTTAAAGTCCATGAAAATCGTGGCAAATTCTAATTTGATTGAAACGAGAGAGAATATCCTATTTGAATGTTAGAGAAACATGCACACGTCGAAGAAAAGAGATGAGGTAATGCTAGGGAGACTAAAATTGTAGACTAAGGGCTCGTTTTGAAGTGCTTTTAAAATGACTGAAAACGCTTTCGGTGAAAATGTAGCTAATCCCTTATAAAATCCAAGTGCATCCTAGAAAAGCACTTTAAGTGCTTCCTGTAAGAAGCACATATTTGGTGTTTCTTCCAAAAAACACTTGTGTTTTTAGAACCCAAAATCAATTTCACCAAAAACGCTTTCAGTCATTTTAGAAACACTTCCAAAAGAGCTCTAAATTTGTGAATTAAATGATGTGTCACTAATAAGAAATTAGCACATTAATCAACACTTATGTAATAATTCAATTATCAACTTCCATATGTGTCATTTAGTTTACAAAATTTAATCTACAAATTTAATTTTCATAACATTACCCAAAGGATGCTATTCTCACTGTTTTATTTTCACACTCGCTTTTCAATGAAAATGTCGACGACAAGTTTAGTTTCTTCTAGATATCTTAAAAGGATCTAAGCAAACCATCAACCAAAAAAATAATCTACTACACCCATCTGTCTCTCTCCATCTTAATTATGATTCAAACACTCTTTCCTGGAATTGCAGAACCACACGAGACGAGAGAGCCATTAATGAAGAGAAAAAGAAAACAGTCAAATGTAAGAACTCACAACAACTCGATCTCTATAGATCTTAAATATGGCTTTATTCTGTATATTCAGGTCACACACTTCAAATGCGAGGAGTGGCAGTTGGTGTTGGTATACCACATTGCGTAGCTGACGGAGTTTCTTGTTTCCACTTTATAAATACATGGTCCGAAATGGCTCGTGGTAATCTTGATGACCTTACAAATATTCCACCATACATAGACAGGACATTACTTCGTGCCCAAGATCCGCCTCAGCCTAACGTTGAGTACCAACCTTTTGCAACCCTAAAAAAACCTCTCTGCAGCACAAAAGACGGTGGTGTTGAGAGCACAACAGTCTCAATGTTCAGATTGACGAGGGACCAACTCAATATCTTGAAAGCCAAGTCTAAGGAAGATGGGAACACGATCAACTATAGCACATATGAGATATTAGCAGGTCATGTTTGGAAATGTGCATCCAAGGCACGTGAACTTCCCGTTGATCAAAAGACCAACCTACATGTTGTTGTTGAGGGAAGTTCCCGACTGCAACCCCGACTCCCACTTGGTTTTTTTGGCAATGTGATTGTCACAGGTACCATTATTTCCACGGTGGGGGATCTCCAATCAAAACCAACATGGTATGCTTCAAGTTGTATTCGCAATGCTATATCGCAGATTAACGACAATTATTTTAGATCAGCAATTGACTTTCTTGAGCTTCAGCCTGATCTTTCAGCCCTTGTTGTCGGGGCTGATTCTCTTAGGTCCCCTAATCTTGGAATAACTAGTTGGGTTAGGTTGCCATCTTACGACGCTGATTTCGGATGGGGTCGACCTATTTTTGTGGGACCTTGTGGAATTCCATCTGAGGGGAAGGCTTTCGTATTAGGAAGTGCAACTAACGATGGGAGTTTATCAGTCGCCATTCGTCTGCGATCCGAGCATATGAAATCATTTTCAAAGTTGTTCTATGACATAAAAACAAGCAAATTATAATTTAGCAGGGGACTTGCAATTTTGAAGATGCTGGATCTGAAGATTTGTTGTGTGGTTTTTATGTGTGTTGCTGTAATATTTTTTGTTGGCCATGTTATATCTTTGTATTGGTTGTTGAATGTTTTGTTTGTTATGACTGCTATCATGATCAATGTTATGTTTATGTATTTTGCTGTATTTATTGTAAGGTTTGATGCAGTTGATTTCAATCTTGTCCATATATAGTATTCTCATTATATTTCGTTTGCACCTTAAAGTTGCTGTTGGATGAAGTTCTGAATCTTTGATTAAGTTTTTCGATTGAACAAAGGAAATTAGTTATAAATAATTTGGTGATATCATCATCATACTCGGTAATTGGTTACTAGAGACTTTCTACTTACGCTTTTACACGTGTAAGATGTGCTTTTTGTTTATCATGAGTGCTTGTTATGATATGAGAGCAGGTCTGCCCTTCACAATTGTTGTTGTCATATTACGAGAGTGGTTGTTTTGAAAATTTAAAAATGACAAATATTTATATGGAATTTAAACTTGAAGTCAAGAAAGTTACTTGCTGAACCAAAGGCGAACTCAGCAAGTGTGCGGTATAAATTTCGAGGACGTGTCTTAAGGGGGTAGATTGTTACAATATGTCAATGATTTTCCAGGTAAAACAGTCTTTATTATTTAAATGACCAAAATACCCCTAGGAGGGTAAAATTCATTTTTGTTGGACTTTCTAACACGAGACACGTCCCGGTCAATATCTAATTTATATGAATAGTACTCGTCGTCACAAATGCGTGAGCACAAATGGAGTGGAATTTAGATTTCGAACTATAAAGTTACGAATTTTCAAAATTATGGACAAATGGGGAATTTTGAGATGAGCTTTCTAGAGGCCAACCTCCTTTTCTTCCTCCTGGAGTGCATCTCAGGGGAGGGGGGCTGTTCTTCTTCTCCTTCCCCTTTTTCTCTCCTAAACCCAATCTCGTCATTCTTTTCCTCTCCAAAGTTCTGATGACAAAAACGACGACGTCCAACAGAGCCCCATGATGGTGGCCGAACCGATTCAGAGGAATCAGAATGACGACGACCCTTATCATCGACTAGAGCACTGAATGGTTACATCGATTCGATTATAACTTTCGTTAATCGCATGGATAAATCCTGATTAACTCTAAGGAAATATTTATGAGCAATATTTTGGTAATTTCGGTTCAAAATTACATTTGTATTGTTAAATTACTTTGTGATTCAATTCAATCTAGTTAAAGTGGAAAATATTTCAGCCTCATCTTTTCTCACAAGTTTTTGTTGTCAAAGGTGAGTTCTTAGCATCCTCTCGTGCCAACCGGATGGAGAACGGGCGATTTAAAATTCTTAGACACGTTTTGAGTGTTGAGTGTGTGTGCATGTGCATGGATATAGTAGAACATACCGGTTTAGCACCGCCTTTACATTTTCAGATGAGAAATGAGATAGAAAGAATACTTTCTGTATATTTCATTTCTTAATCAGGAAGTAATACATGAGAGTTTATATACACTTTGCTAAATAAGCTTAGTTACTAATAACCCCAAATTAATCACTAACAGTGTGATTAACAACAAAAACACATGTGACTAATTTCCAGCTGTTACATAACAGAAAATATCTAAGAGTGAGGTGTCCCTTTATCCTCCCTCAAGCTAAACGGAGGAGACCCGAGAGAAAGCTTGGACTGTAACAACTTGAATCGGGATTTGGGAAGTGCCTTGGTATGAATATCAGCAATTTGATGATGAGTACTGACATGTTGCACTTTAACCAGATTAGCTAAAACAAGTTCTCTTATATAATGGTAATCAATCTCGACATGTTTCGTGCGAGCATGAAACACGGGATTGGATGCCAAAGAAATGGCAGAGACATTGTCACACCAAAGGTGGGGCACCTGTCGAAGTGGGAAATGGAGATCATGAAGAATTTTGCAGATCCATGTCAATTCTGCAGCCGTGTAAGCAAGAGAACGATATTCAGCTTCTGTGGACGAGCGAGCAACGGTATGTTGCTTCTTTGCACTCCAGCTAATCAAGTTAGGACCAAAATACACACAATAACCACTGGTTGATCGTCTGTCAAAGATGCAGCCAGCCCAATCAGCATCAGAAAATGCTGTAAGATGATCCAACTTAGTTGTGCCAAGTGGAGTGGAACATGGTTTGCAACCATCCATATGAGTTTTAACAAGCAGATCATGAGCATATTTCCCTTGAGATAGAAAGAGACCGTCAGGAGTTCTTTGAACCTCAAGACCAAGGAAAAAATGAAGAGGACCCAAATCTTTAACAGGAAATTGATTGCTGAGCTGATGAATGAACGCTTGACAAGCAGATGAATGTGGACCAGTCACGAGGATGTCATCAACATACACGAGAACAATAATCAGAGATGGTTTGTGTTGAACAAAGAGAGAGCAGTTAGAGGTAGAGTTTTCAAATCCAAGAGAGATCAGAGTCTGAAAAAGTTTATCATACCAGGCCCGAGGAGCCTGTTTCAAGCCATAAAGAGACTTGTTAAGCTTGCAGACATAGGATGAGTTGGATGAATCAATAAATCCAGGAGGTTGCTGCATGAAAACCTCTTCCTGAAGAGTGCCGTGAAGAAAGGCATTACTGATATCCAGCTGATTAAGAAACCAGTTGTGTTGGACTGCAAGAGTTAGTAAAATTCGAATGGTGACTGGCTTTGCAACAGGACTGAATGTCTCCTGAAAATCAACTCCTTCTTGCTGATGAAATCCCTTAGCGACAAGGCGGGCTTTGTATCGATCAATGGAACCATCAGGTTTTCGCTTGATTCGAAAAACCCATTTGCACCCGACAATATTCTGATGAGGAGAGTGAGGTACAAGAGTCCAAGTACCTGTAGTTTGTAAGGCTTGAAACTCTGCAGACATTGCGTTCATCCAATGATCATGTTTGGAAGCCTGTAAGTAAGTGGTAGGAACAAAACTGCTTGAATCAATTGAATGCTTGGTTGCAGCCAATACCTTGGGTTTAAAAATTCCAGCCTTTGACCGTGTCACCATGGGATGAGTATTAGTAGAGACAACAGGTAGTGGAGAAGCAGCAGAGAGCTGAGAATGAACAGGTGTTGGAGAAGCAGCATGTATCGGAGAAGCAGCAGGAACTTGTGAGGGAGTTGAATGTAGAGATGAAGAGACTGATGAGGGATCTGGAAGAGGTACATAGTGAGCAGGGCTACCCATGGATGAGGAAGCTTGCAGTGGAGCACTTCGGGTGGAAACTGGAAAAGGTAATGTAAAAGTGGATGAAGCAGCGGAGGATGCAGATTCCAATGGTGCAGGACCCTGAGATTGTGGAGAGTGCTGGAAAGGGAAATGATCTTCATTGAAAAGAACATGTCGTGAGATGTACAAACGATGTGTTTGAACATCTAAGCACCTGTAACCCTTGTGCTGCAAACTATAACCAAGAAACACACAGAGAGAACTTTTCCCAGCAAGCTTAGAGGATACATAAGGCTTGAGCCATGGATAACAGCTGCATCCAAAAGTCTTAAGCTTTGAATAGTCGGGGACTGTGTTGAAGAGTAACTCCCAATGAGATTTGTCCAAATTTGATAAGGGCAACCTATTAATGAGATACAAGGCCGTAGAGAAAGCTTCAACCCAGTATCGGTGAGGAACACGGGAAGCTACTAAAAGAGTTCTTGCAGTTTCTGTGATATGGCGGTGTTTACGCTCAACACACCCATTTTGCTCAGGAGTGTGAGGACAGCTGTATTGATGAGAAATACCATGCTGAATAAGAAAAGAATTAAATGCAGAACATGTGAATTCACCACCAGAATCTGATCGGAAAGTCTTTATTTTATTTCCAACCATATTTTCAACATATGCTTTGAAACTGACAAATACAGAGAAAACCTCAGATTTTGCTTTCAGAGGAAACATCCAAGTGTATTTAGTGAACTCATCTACAAAGAGCACATAGTACTTGTATCCACTAACAGAAAGCACTGGAGTTGGCCCCCAAACATCACAGTGAATCAACTCAAGACTAGCAGATACAACGCTAGTACTAGAAGAAAATGGTAACTTGTGATTTTTACCTATAGCACAATCTGTGCAAAAGAAATTTACAGATTTATCACCACTGGAAGGAAGAGAAGCTTTATTTAAAATCTTCCGAAACATTGCTGTAGAAGGATGCCCAAGCCTCCTATGCCATATCTGGAGTGTAGCTTTAGTACTGAAAAATGCTGAGTGTGGAGAGGCGGAGGGAATGCCTTGGAGAGGGTAGAAACCATCTTTAACTGGTCCTTGAAAAAGCATCCTCCCCGTAGAGCGATCCTTGAGGACAGAACCATCAGAATCAAGAGTTAAAGCACACTTGTTATCTTTTAAAAACTGATAAGCAGAGAGAAGATTGAACTTCATCATGGGAACATGAAGAACATTATTCAAACGAAATGTAGCTGATGGTGTTTTAAGCACAGAATGTCCAGAGTGATGAATAGACATACCTTGCCCATCACCAATATACACCTTCTCTTCTCCAGAATAGGGAATAGGGGAATGAATGGTAGAGATATCATTAGTGATATGGGATGTGGCTCCAGAGTCAATAAGCCAAGTAGGGGAGGTAGATTTAGATGTAGTGTGCACACACATAGCAGCTAACTTGGCAGGAGGTATTTTTCCAGCAAAAGCATGATTCATCCTTTCATAACAATCAAGTGCTTCATGCTCAAAGGAATGACAAATTTGGCAAGGATGTTTACCACCAGAATAGGTATTATTACGAGAAAAGCCACCAGAGTGAGAGCGATTACCAGAGTTATGGCGAAAATATCCAGAGCCATTGCTAGGATTATTAGAATTACCACGAAAGTTATTGAATGACTTAAAAGAATTACCACGATAGTTACGCGGAAAGGATCCTTTGCCACGATTATTCTGAAATCTGGGAGGAGTATTAAACTGCACTGCATAAGCTTGTGGAAAATAAGGTGGTGTAGGGAGGAGATGACCTTGAGATTGAGCAGCAAAGGCCTGAAAAGGTTCTTGAGCAGAAGAGACAGTGCCGTTCTTTTTGCGATTCATGAATAATTCCTTGTTAATCAAGAGACCATGAAGTTCATCCAGAGTAGTTGAGGAAAGGCGGAACATAATAGAATCAATGAAAGATTCATATGCATCAGATAAGCCATTGAGAGTGACATCAAGTAGGTCATGATCAGAAACTGGTGAACCAGCCGCCATTAAAGCATCAGAAATACCTTTGATACGCTGCAGATATTCAGAGATGGAGAGATCACCTTGAGCAATAGTGTGTAAACGAGATCGGAGTTGATGAATGTGAGCCGCAGATACTCCCCCGAATCGATTCTCAAGATTAAGCCAGAGATCTCGGGATGAAGTCACACCAACAGTAAAGGGAATAATTTCTTCAGAGAGAGTAGAATTAAGCCAAATCAGTATGTTTTGATCTTTCTCATACCAGGCTTCATAGGCAAGATTAGGAGTGCCAGTAGAACGACCAATCGCATCAAGAATATAAGGCGGTGGACAAGGCTCGGAGCCATCAACGAAGCCAGTGAGTTTATAGCGGCGGAAGATCGGAGCAAAGAGGGATTTCCAGACGAGGTAATTGTCACGTTTCAGCTTCGTAGGCACCATACAGCTGATATTCTGGATCGTGATCGAAGAAATGGACGAATTTGAGAAATTAGGGTTCATCGCAGAAAAATTGGGGGCGGCGAACTCAGCCGATGCAGGATGCGGAGGAACAATATCAGGAGAAGAAGTGGACGACGCCATGGTTGCATAATCAAGAGAGAGCTTGAAGATCAAGAGAGATCGGGAATTGCTCAGAAAGAAGATGAGAGGATCGAAAGGCGGTGAAGCAGAGAGGCGAGTGATACCAAGATAGAAAGAATACTTTCTGTATATTTCATTTCTTAATCAGGAAGTAATACATGAGAGTTTATATACACTTTGCTAAATAAGCTTAGTTACTAATAACCCCAGATTAATCACTAACAGTGTGATTAACAACAAAAACACATGTGACTAATTTCCAGCTGTTACATAACAGAAAATATCTAAGAGTGAGGTGTCCCTTTAAAATGAAGAGGAGAAAATAATAGGAAATATAGATTTAGTTGAAAGTTGATGAATACGAAGAGTTTGCCTTTAATTGAAATAATGAATATAACTCTTAAACTTCTTCTTGTATATAAGGAGGATTCGACTTCCAACTTTTGTTCTGCAACAATCAATGAACTTGTATTTAGATACTTTCATGTTTAAATATATTTTAAATTATATAATTTTATTACCGTATTCATGGCATATCATATATCCTAATTTTTAGAGATTTTCGTGTAGTCGTATCGTGTCATATCGTATCACCATATATGTATCCGTGCTTCATAGATTATCAACGATGATGCAATACATATAGGAATGCCAAGGTGTTGACGTCCCAGACCTATCGCGTGTCGTTATGTGTTTAAGTTTCCCACATAACGCCACAATATTGATTTTTATCACCGCAACATTGACATCCCCGTTTTATATAAGTCCTGTCCAAGGATGAGATGGATGAAAAAGACCAGAATTCTTATCATATGGGATGTCATTTGCTTTAGAGGTTCATACAGTCATTTGCTTTAAGCATTCAAGTTTCAAACAAACAAATGAAACCCTTCAAATCTACACAAGTTTTAAATATTTTTATTTTCTTTTTCATTTGATCACTGTCAAATTTGCTAAGGGCTCGATCTTTGTAACTGTATTTCAACATATAAACCATAACACCAAAATGTAAAATAACCAAAATTAAGACCTCAACTCACCATATTGCTATCAAACAAAAAATTATCCAAAAAAAGTAAAAATTAGAAAAATAATTTTTGCACATTTTTTTCTCCTTCATTTTTATCCATTGATTATTCTTTAATTGAATTAATTGAAAGGCAAACAATAAGTAAGTGTGTACAAAAAAGTTGTGAAACTTATTTCCCAACAATTAATATTGAAAACACGTAAAAATATATAAATATTGGTCACAACATTTTAATCAAAAAATAAAAATGGGGCACCATAACAATCAGGTTACGTTTGGTACATGAAAAATGACATTTGAGAATGAGAATTCACTTACTTCCCCATGTTTGGTAATAAAGTTATTGTTTGTGTCCCTCTAGTTCTATTTCCCAAAAGTTGTTTGTGTCCCTCTTATTTTTTTGAGCGAGTCCTACTAGCACTCATCTTTCCCATTAATATTGGTGAAGGTGAGAAGTTTCGGATATGCATTATTAACCATATACACTTATGCAGTGACATATTATTGTTTCAATTTAGATTTAGATTTAGATTTTATCCTGTATGATCCATATATTTATTTTAAGAATGTCGTTATTATTAAATTTGGAGCCAATAAAATTCCCAGATATGACAACCCTGCAGTTCTTCTTGATCTCGCCGCCCTGTCTTCCTGTGACGGTATCAATAGATCCCATTTTCACCATGGCTGCTCCTAACATAATAGCCCATGCAGCACCAGATATGGCATTGTTCCTTACAATCCCGGCCGTCGACCGCCTAGTCAGAAGCGTTTGATCCGATTCAAACATGCCCTGGTGGTTCTTAAAATCAGTATGGTACTTATTGTCAAGCTTATGTGGTGTCAGAACATGAAACAGCACAGTTTTTCGATCGTCGGACAATCTATAGGGCAGTTCTTCTTCAAGTTTCTAGCAAATTTTGTTGGAAAATATTATTATTTAGATTTATTTTAATGTTTGGTATTTTGGGCTTAGCCCGTTAGTATTAGGGTTTCGTTTCCTTGCCTATTAGGGTTGGGTTAGTTTTTTATATATATAGTATTTTGTAACTCTATAGTAGGAAATCATTCACAATGTAGCATCTGATATATGGTATTTTGTAACTCTATATATATGGTATTTTGTAACTCTGATATTCATCTAATTTGGGATCCATTGAAGGATCTGTAGGGTGAGTTGCATGGAAGGAATACAAGCTACCCAAGATGGTAGAACAGTTTGATCTCAGACCCAGTGCTGCTAGCAATGATGAGTTGCTTTATTATGATTCTGCCAGTGCGATCATATGTGCTGTTGGGTCCCGCTACAAGAGTTACTGCTCAAATATTGCTAGGACCTTTCTGATCGATGCTACTTCCAGTCAGAGCAAGGCATATGAAGTGCTCTTCAAGGCCCATAACGCAGCCCTTGAGTTGAAGCCTGGGAAAAAAGTCAGTGCTGCTTATCAAGCTGCCCTTGCTGTGGTGGAGAAGGAGGCTCCTGAATTAGTATCAAATTTGACAAAATCGGCTGGGACTGGTATCGGCCTTGAGTTCCTTGAATCTGGGTTGAATATAAATGCGATTAACACAAAACCAACACTTTTGAAACACACATTCGTTGAAACGTCCTTCACAATGTGCTTATATTCCACGTTCAAGATTGCTTTTTGCACACAGATGCTCACGAAACAACGAATGCATTCGCATACAAACTAAGCAAACAAAACCCATTAATCCCTCATTCATAACAACCAAAACCCCAGGATAATCAAATGAATTAGTCTTTAACACAAACATAAAGAAATATGGAAAAAAATAAAGAAAAAAACAATCCGTCATTCATTTCAAGCAAAACCCATAAATATTACAACACATTTACTCCTTTATATACATACAGTGGTATCTATGACAAACATTACCACAAAAGTTCTAAGCAATTTAGAGAGAGGGAACCTGATGATCCCTTTGTGGTTTCTTTGGGTTCGACCGAAGGGTTTTGGAGGAAGAAATTAGAGTTACTTGATCACTTTACCAAACAAATACAGAAGAATTTCTCAGTCAGTACTTTCTTGGCTATTTTCCTTCGATTTTCTCAGCAAACAAACAGATCCATATGATTAACCGGAGATTCGACGGAATAAATGCCGAAGAGTCGAAGACCACAAGAAGCGACGTCGTATCTGGAGCAGAATAAAGTAACATTTTTCAATTATTCTATGCCCAAGAGTGATCTGTCCATGCGAGCCTGTCGGTCAGTCAATGGCCCAAAATATTGGCCTCTGACTCAGCCCTTAAACTCCTTATAAAAGCCCAACTCAATCTCATTTGATGAACAACCCAACGTAAAACCCCTTCTCATGTCTGGGGGAAAATATAAAAGAGTGTTGTTCGTAAACGCTTCGAAATGTTTTTTTAAGAAGCACTTGAACTTTTCATAAAAATTTTGACGTGTTTACAGTAATAGCACTTACGTGTTTTCTACAAGAACAGTTCCAAATGAATCCTTTATGTGCTTCAACTTTGTCATTGGATACACCATTGAGAATTCATGGTTTCTTAACGTGATAGCCTAACTCTAAACTACTCTAATTTTCAAAGAGAAATAAGAAATCGAACTTGAATTTAGGCGGCAAACACTCTACTTTGATCAACCAATTGACCTAACATACATATGCTGTTTTTATGTTTTCTTAAATCCAAATTGTTATAGACAAAGGTTCAAACTTTGTATCAGGGCGTTATGTAGATAGGAAGCCAACCTACCTATTTGTTAAGGGGCTTCAGATTTCATCCACCTTGTTTTGATAGCACAATGCCACCATCCTACAGTAGTACTACTTGCTTTTTTTTTTTGGGTAACAAAATTATAAGCGTGTTGGATGATTGAGGGCTTATTGGAAGTGTTTTTAAAATGACTAAAACTTTTTTTGTGAAAATGATTTTGGGTTCCAAAAGTATTCAAGTGCCTTTTAAAAGAAGCATCAAATACGTGCATTGTACTAAAGCACTTCAAATGCTTTTTCAAGATCCACTTGGATTTTTATTAACGATTGGTTTCAAATTTTTTTTTACCAAAAACGCTTTCAGTTATTTTAAAAGCGCTTCTAAACGAGCCCGGATACTTAGTTGTGACTTGAGCATAGGGGTGGGAAAATAGGTATAGGAATCGCGGGTCGGGGTAGGTAATCAAGGTTCTAGGCGTGTATGAGCAAGTCCCAAATTTTTAATAAGAGAAACGGGGCAAAGCGGGGCGATGAAATTTTAGGGGGGGACTGGTTCCAGAAGTATAGTAAAACAGGTTCCCTGACCGGCCCGTTTGTAACATTTTCCCATTCCTCTCATATTTTCTCATACCTTCTCGAAGGCTCTCCTCTCGTTAGTCTCCTCATTCTCGATCTCTCTCTCCCGACACCTCTGTCTCTGATTTCTCACACCTATCGGATCTGTCGATTCTCAATCTCCTCCCTATCAATCTCTTTCTCCCAACGCCTTTGTCTCCAATCTGCGCAGCTTCGCCGGTTTTCGCTCCCTCCCGAACCTGAGATCGCCTAACGGGAGCTCGATCGAGATGTTTCGGACGTGGTGGAATGAGCGGAGGATCTGGACCGGTGAATTCTGAGAACGGGTCTTGGCCGAGACGAGGTCCTGAAGTGATTTGAGGATGGAGTCTTATGACTACCTCTTCAAGTACAACATCATGGCGACACATGTCTCAATTCCTCAAATCCATAGCTTTCTTATTTTTCTTGATTTTTTTTGTTTGTTTGGTTTGAGAATTGAGCTTTTAAAACAATTGGGTTTCGGGTTTTTGGTTTGGATCTGTAGGTGTCTGAAAATCTTGCATATTGTTGCAATTCACGGATAAGAGGTTCCAGCCTGTGCATGATCTTACCATCGATGTCGAGTTCAGAGCTCCAATGATCGATGGTCGTCCTATCAAGCTCCAGATTTTGGACACCGTAAGTTACATGTACTTCCCTTCTTGTTTTCTGTTTGGTTACCGAGAAAATATAATTTTCTTGGTGAATTGGGTTTATGGTTTTGTACCAATCTGAATTTGTCGTTCTGTAAATTTTACTTGTATGTGTGTGAAACGTCGTCGCTTTCCAAGTCGGAGTCTGAATCGAAGGAAATGATACAGTCAACGGTTAGGATGAGCGAATCTGTGTGGGGGACGAACGAGTTGAATCACTTGGAAACGACGTGGCAGCGGATGAGGGTCTTGATGTCGAAGACCGAGTTGAAGATCTGGATGATGGCGAGTCTGGAAGGCGATCAAAACCGGAAAAAAAAAAAAAAAAAAAAAAGTAAGAGGACCCGTGGACCTGTGGGCCAATCCCAAACTGGCCCGTTTCAAACGGGCCGGGTTAGGTCTGATTCCAGTGATCAGATTTGCAATACCCCGCCCGGCACGTCCCGTTTCCTTTTTAAGCAAATCCGGTCCGGTCCCTCCAAATTTGGGCATGGCCCAGCCCGTGCCCACTGATGAGTCCATATTATACTATATATTTTACCCTAATCTTAGTATTAATTTATTGGTTATTTTGTGTGAACTTTGATACTTTGATATGTATTTGTAATGTAGGACATTCAATTTCCTCTTGAGAAAAACATGATCAAATGGATGAATTTTGGAGTGATTCCAATTGGAAATCATTTGTGAGGAATTTTGGAGTGATTCCAATTGGAAAATATTTGTGAGTCTATTGACTTGATTGTTTCAAAGTTTCATAATTTTCTACCAAGCGGTTTATTTATGGCGATGAAATAAAGGAGCAGCGTGCAGTGCTGTCAAACTGATGTTTTGGGCTTCTTTGGGCTTTTTGGCGTCCAAGATGATGTATTTTGGGTTCAAGACCTTCAGCAATTATATTCGGGACATCTCAAGCTTTCATTCTAGTCATTTTGGGCCTGTTTTGGAGCCTTGGAAATAAACAAATGTGGCTGATTTGTGGCTGGGCAGATTTTCCATATTTAATTAGGATTATGTTTCCTAATTTATTTTAATTTATTTGGTTTCCTAGTATTATTCTAAGACATTTTCTAGGTAGGGTTTTATTTTCTAGTAGCATAAATAAGGCTTTTTAGCCATTAGGGTTTAGGAGAAGACGAAGAAAGGAAGAGGAGAAGAAAGCATAAAATTTTGGAGAACTTTGCTAGGCCTTGAAGTTTATTTTCAAGGTGTTTTCTATCCAAATTTTTAATAATATTTTGTTTATGATTGTTAGTAACTAATTTCCATTTGCTAGGGTGAGGCCACGAGCCTTAGCAAAAATATGTAGTTTCTTTTCAATTTACTTATGATATTGTGCATGCATGTTTGAATTATTAATCACTGGTTGAAGCTGTCTAATTTTCTTAATGCTTAGTTACCATTAGGATCTTTAGAAAAGTAATTTGATGCAATTTTGGTCGGAGGTCTGTCCCTGAAATTGACGAATGCTTCTTGTGATTAATATGTGCAAGTTCACTTAAGATGAATATCACGTCTTAAGGGTTGTATGGTTTTTCAAAAGGTTTCACAAAACTTAACGAGTCATGCATGTTTAGATTTGATCTGAATTGGTATACGCTCTATGTTGGGGATCCAAGTAGGCATATATTAGGCATCTAACCTTCAAAATATGCATGTGTAATTCATAAGTAATTGAAAGAACTACATAAGATTGTTAAAATAAAAGCGGAACCCTAGGCTTTTTCAATTTAATTTTCAAAAACCGATTTCTTTTAGTTTATTTTATTTTGTCACTTTATTTAATTATTTTCCATTAAATTCGTTTTCATTATTTGAAATCACAAAATCACCTTTATCCAAAACTTTGTTTTAAGTAATTAATTAATATTTGATTTAACATAAATTATTCATTCAATTCCTGTGGAGAACGATCTTACTAGAAATGCTATACTACGATAACCTTGTATTTTTACAAGTATTTAAAGTGTTTTTATTCCTAATTTTACTGGTGGTAAAAATCTCTATCACCAACCCCTCCTTGAGCATATATATATATCGCTTTGAACTCTTGCTTTGAAATCTTGAACAAGTCCCATCAAATGATACTGTACACACTGAATTTGTTACAAGCAAGCTTTATTGCTTCATTTATGGATCACCGATGGTGGTTAGTAACCAACTGCCAATTGTTTTGAAATTAAACTAAAAAGAAAAACTTAGTAACTTTTTTAGTTAGTTTGAATATTTTCGTTCTACCTTTTTTTTCTTTTCGCCGTGCAATATTGCAAAATGATCCAAACTGTTATTTTTTGTGTCACTTTAAGGATCTACTCTTTCAAAAATCAACTAAATTCTAAATCGTTACCGATTATCCAATAAATAGATAATTATTTAGTTAAATATGAGAATTTGGACAAGTGAATCGAAAGGTTATTCGATTTATAATTTGGTTGATTATTTCAGAATTGAAGTAGATAGTTTTTATTATAGTGCAACA
The DNA here is from genome assembly GCA_035220775.1 of Malus fusca. Taxonomy (NCBI): domain Eukaryota; kingdom Viridiplantae; phylum Streptophyta; class Magnoliopsida; order Rosales; family Rosaceae; genus Malus; species Malus fusca. The sequence goes on from CM069062.1 coordinate 26,587,415, forward strand.
TTGCAGGATTAGAAGGAGAATTGAGAAGATAGACGAAAAATGTCCAATTGAAAAGGTTGGTAGCATCACCATGGGTTTTCCTATTTCAATTCAAGAACACGTTGGTAGAACTATAATTTTGATTTTATCTCTTTCTGTAAACGTGAATTTACTTAGGAATTGACTAATTTTCTAGACTTGTAATTGTGTCCATGTTTCTTAGATTCAGGTTTAGTTTTAGGCAGATTAATTTAGGGCACAATACTATTCAAATTGAGCAGATCAAGGATTGACAATGTCTACAAGGTAATTTGCACCTACATATCATATTATGAAAAAATATATATTTTGTGATTGAGTTTTATTCGGAATGAAATTCTTAAAAATCGATTAGAAAATTGTTTTCCTCTTTTCACGTTAAAATCAATTCTCTTCATTCTTACTCTTGGTGGAATGTGATTTTTTGGTAATAAAAAGAAAGTTTTTTTTTTTTTTTTGAAAGAAACGATAGCGATTTTATTAATGTTAAGGAGACAACATACAATCATCCGAGAGGATATCCTAGATTAAATCTGGGGGTTCCTCAAAACAATGAAAGCTAGAAGGAAAATCTAAGGCACTTGGCCAGTCCATGAGCAACACCATTGGCGGAATGACGAATATGACAAATTTTGGAGGAATCAAAGCCTCGCAGACTCCCTCGGACATCATCCACCAACAAATCCAGAGAGGAGGACCCCCTTTGCAAACTCCCAACTCCTTGAAATAATTTCAGAAATAGTGTAGGTTATTTTTGTTTAGTTTAAAAAATAGTGTGGTTATTTTGCTATAGTTTCAGAAATAGTGTGGGTTATTTTGGTTCAGTTTCATAAATAATGTGAGTTATTTTGGTTCAGTTTCATAAATAGTGTGGATTATTTTGGTTCAGTTTCAGACGTAATGTGGTTATTTTGCTATATATCCAAAAATAGTGTTTATTTTGTTATATTACAGAAATAATGGATGTTATTTTAGTTCAATTTTCAAAAGAAGTTACAATTAATAATACTAAAATCAATATAAGAAGCGTATACATTACCTTATAGCTTTCACATCGTCCGACCATGCATATTTGAATAAGGTTGGCACCAGTGGAACCTATTACATTTTTACACTATTTTTTTGGTAAAAAAAAAAATTTGTGTCTCAACAGATATTTGACACAAAAAAACCAAGGTTTTTCCCTTCTAAAATCATTTTTTTTTATTGTAAATCAAATCAATCATTTTATTAGACCACATTATTTTATTGAATCTACATCTTTAAAATAATAAAACTACTCTCTAGAACCTCCGTGTTCTTTACATCCATCGTTATTTTATATCTTGGTCCTTCTAGCTCTCTCTCTAGCTCTCTCTCGTTTTCTCCCGTAATAATATATATGCACAGCATACCCACATGCCACATCGTGGCTTTGCTTTCTTCTTTAGATCTACTTCAACTTTCGAGTAAAACTCATACTTCAACTTTCGAGTAAAACTCATATTTTAGTTTTTAAATCTACTCTAATCCAGACATACTGCCGCACCCATCATTTCTCTGCCAACTTTCTTCCTTCTTCACGTGGGATGTACCTCCTCCCTCATTTTCTATTGTTTCTTTCCTTTTCCCCTTCACTTCGGCACTTTCGCCCACCTTTTTATATTTTTTTTGGGTTATTGAGGTTCCTTTATAGATCACCGATGGTGGTTAGTAACCAACTGCCAATTGTTTTGAAATTAAGCTTAAAAAAAAAACTTCGTAACCTTTTTAGTTAGTTTGAATATTTTCGTTCTACCTTCTTTTTTCTTTCCGCAGTGCTATATGGCAAAATGATCCAAATTGTTATTTTTTGTGTCACTTTAAGGATCTAATCTTTCAAAAATCAACCAAATTCTAAATCGTTAACGATTATCCAATAAATAGATAACTATTTAGTTAAATAAGAGAATTTGGACAAGTGAATCGAACGGTTATTCAATTTATAATTTGGTTGATTATTTCAGAGTTGAAGTAGATAGTTCTGATTATAGTGCAACATTGCAGGATTAGAAGGAGAATTGAGAAGATAGACGAAAAATGTCCAATTGAAAAGGTTGGTAGCATCACTATGGGTTTTCCTATTTCAATTCAAGAACACGTTGGTGGAACTATAATTTTGATTTTATCTCTTTCTGTAAACGTGAATTTACTTAGGAATTGGCTAATTTTCTAGACTTGTAATTGTGTCCATGTTTCTTAGATTCAGGCTTAGTTTTAGGCAGATTAATTTAGGGCACAATACTTATTCAAATTGAGCAGATCAAGGATTGATAATGTCTCCAAGGTAATTTGCATCTACATATCATATTATGAAAAAATATATATTTTGTGATTGAGTTTTATTCGGAATGAAATTCTTAAAAATCAATTAGAAAATTATTTTCCTCTTTTCACGTTAAAGTCAATTCTTTTCATTCTTACTCTTGGTGGAACGTCATTTTTTAGGATTAAAAACAAAGTTTTTTTTTTTTTTGAAAGAAACGATAGCGATTTTATTAATGTCAAGGAGACAACATACAATCATCCGAGAGGATATCCTAGATTAAATATGGGGTTCCTCAAAACAATGAAAGCTAGAAGGAAAATCTAAGGCACTTGGCCAGTCTATGAGCAACACCATTGACAGAATGACGAATATGACAAATTTTGGAGGAATCAAAGCCCTAGCAGACTCCCTCAGACATCATCCACCAACAAATCCAGAGAGGAGGACCCCCTTCGCAAACTCCCAACTCCTTGAAATAGTTTCAGAAATAGTGTAGGTTAATTTTGTTTAGTTTCAAAAATAGTGTGGTTATTTTGCTATAGTTTCAGAAATAGTGTGGGTTATTTTGGTTCAGTTTCATAAATAATGTGAGTTATTTTGGTTCAGTTTCATAAATAATGTGAGTTATTTTTCTCTAGTTTCATAAATAGTGTGGATTATTTTGGTTCAGTTTCAAAAATAATGTGAGTTATTTTGCAGTAGTTCCAAAAATAGTGTAGTTATTTTGGTTCAATTTTAAAAGTAATGTGATTATTTTGGTTCAGTTTTAAAAATTGTGTGGTTATTTTGGTTCAGTTTCAGAAATTGTGTGGCTGTTTTGTTATAGTTTTAGAAATAGTGTGGGTTATATTGGTTCGGTTTCGGAAATAATGTGGTTATTTTGCTATAATATCAAACATAGTGTTTATTTTGTTCTATTATAGAAATAATGGATGTTATTTTAGTTTAATTTTCAAAAGAAGTTACAATTAATAATACTAAAACCAATATAAGAAGCGTGTACACTAACTTATAGCTTTCACATCTTCCAACCATGCATATTTGAATAATGTTGGCACCAGTGGAACCTATTACATTTTTACACTATTTTTTTGGTAAAAAAAAATTGTGTCCCAACAGATATTTGACACACAAAAAAAAACAAGGTTTTTTCCTTCTAAAATCATTATTTTTTATTGTAAATCAAATCAATCACTTTATTAGACCACAATATTTTATTGAATCTACATGTTTAAAATAATAAAACTACTCTCTAGAATCCACGTGTTCTCTACATCCATCATCCCTTTCTATCTTGGTCATTTTCTTACTCTCTCTAGCTCTCTCTCATTTTCTCCAACTAAGTTTTAACTTCCTACAGCTTATGGGCGGCATATTGCTGAAGCGCAACAGCAAACCTTCTATAGATGACCACAATTCATGCTAGAAAGATCAGAGGGGCTTGGGTATTAAAAAAAATTAAATAAATTAAACGCCGCAGCCTTAATGCCTTGCTGCAAACCCAGATTCCAGTGGGGTCGAAAGATCAAAGGGGCTGAATCCTCACTTGCGGTGGCAATTTCTGACGAGCAGAGGGGTGGTCACCCTTCCTCGTCCCTATGTTCTCTTCTCTTTGACAATGGAGGAGTTGCTTTGTATATTTGCTTGGGCACCTCAAGGCTCAAATTGTCACAGGGTACAAAAACGCATATTGGGTGGAGATCGAGAGAGAGAGAGAGAGAGATTGATTCAATTGCAAAATGGTTAAATTGGAATCGAATTGAGAATAAAAGCGATAGTAGAGATTAGACTAGAGATCGAGAAAGGGATAGAAGATTAAACTAGCAAAATCTAGAAGTCAAGAGTAAAATTGGAAACTAATTGCTTGGGCTAGTCTTATTGGGCTGGTTTAATGTTGGATTTGTACTAACCATTAAATAAACTTATAGCATGATTTTTTGTTAAAATTCAAAGTTTTCAAGCCTTTTTGGTTAGTTTTCCTTTAATTTAAAAATATAAAAAAAAAATTACAAGAACGTCGGGCAAGGTTTTTTAAATATTTTTTAAAATTTTGAAGTCAAAACAATATTTAATTTAAGTAAATAAATTATTTCTAATTATATTAATCTAAAAAGCTCAAATAAATCACAATATTAAAGAAATATATTTAGTTATATTTAAAATGAAATATTTGTACAATTGCATGTAAAAAATTACTAAACGGTGATATGAGATATATTAACTAAGTGGATGCTGAGGTGGCTGGTGGGATGGCGGTTGAAGGTTGCTCAGATGATGGGGAATGTGAATACCAGAGGTTGACATTGCTTAAGCTTATTCTCTAGCTTTTATTCTCACTGGCACGTAACCGCTAAATCCATCTTCTATTGTTGTATTCTGAAAGACGTCTCGCTTGTAGTCTGACAACTAGATGAATAAAATCTCTTGAGCTCCTAAACTCGACCTGCTCCTAGGTCGCATATTTCTTTTCCTTTTCGTCGCCGATCCTCATCTATCAGCAATTGTAGAAATACATCTGGATTAGGTGTCAACTCTTCGATTGGCATGTCCAGTTGCTGCTGGAGAGGTTGGCAAGGTACTTGTCTTTATGCTGCAACGTATAAGCCTACAAACAAAAGAAACCAATTAAGATTATTGACCATAATTTTAATTTTTTTTAGTATAATGAATTTTGAAATTAAAGTTTGGAACATAACACTTACATAAATGTCGTCAATCACCTGGTTGCCATTGCCATGCGTACCACCCCCCCAAGCCTCGACTTCCGAGAAAAGTGAACCCTTATCATGCCGTTCCTCGACCCAGAAAGTGAGAGGCCAAGAACCATAGTGATGAATGTACAATCTAGATTCATCCACACCCCTCGACCCCAATCAACCCCATTCTTTCCTTGCTGGAGATCATGGCAATTCCGATGAATTCGGCCACCATCTGCAGGAGTTTACAATTTGGAAATTTTTATTTGAACCCATATAATCTATTTCTACACTCAACTTACTCTCTACACCCATATTAATTTTAATTAAACCATCAAATCTCTTTGAATTTACTACCTAAACTACCCTCACAAACTCAATTCGGTATGTAAGTTTATCTTTACACCCGTTGAGAAAATAAAAACACAAAATGAGTATTCTACAACTCATTCAAGACGTAAAGAGAACAATATATCTTACATATTTGTCTCGCTCTTAATCCTTCTTTTAATTTGCAGAAGTTTAGGTATCGTGTGGGTTTCTTTCGCACCTAGTGCTCCAGACAAGTTTATTGTTTCGACGAGATTTTACCAAGTATAATTACCCATTTCAATAATCCTTGATTTCAATTTTCTGCTCGAGTGAAGGCTATTTCCTCTTAACAAAAAAGGTTTGGTTCTTACATATATTTATCGGGACACTATCACTAAGACGATTAGCCATATATATGGATCTTTGAAAAACCAAGAACATGTGGTGGCAGTGAAACAAAATACCAAAAAGACATCACCCACCTTTATTATCCTTGATTTCAAGCCTATTTGCCGGCAGTATACAACTGCTACTAAAAAGCCTAAACAAAAAGAATTGAAATCAAATAAAAAATTAACATAAATTGATTCATATTTTATTTAAAACTTCAAAATTATCATCTATCTGTCAAAAAGAGTTTATTTTTCTCTTTGAAAACGTCTTAGGGTTTTAGCTAAAATAGAACGTAAAAAAATTATTGCGTGATGATAAGGGTTTGATTATTGGAGGTGGGTTTATTGATAATTTTTTATTTTTGTGTTAATTTCATTTTGTACTTGATGATAATTAGACAATAAGGCTAAGAAGACAATTCACAATTAAGATTTAAATTGGGTGTAGAATAAGGTTGTTTGGGTTCAAATAAAATTTTCCCTACAAATTTGATTCCAATAATAAAGTGGGAACTACCAAATTTGGAGTCCGGCTCCTTTTCACTCCATATATGGAATTCTCTAACTGAGACTCCATATTTTTTCTTTTTTGGAACTTGTGCTTCAAATATGGTCTAGAACAATTTTACTTCAAAATGGAGAACAATTAAGAAAGAAATGACACATAAAAAGCAAAAGAAAAAAAAATAGGAAACTGAAATCGTAAAAATAAAAGTTCATTTGGACAAACTGGCAATGAACTCTGCGTCCTCGTCCAAAGCTTGCAGTGTCTGAGGTGACAAACAAGCTTCAAACTCAATACTTCCATCTTCAGCCCCAGGAGCTACAGTCAACTTTCCCACGGACTTGTTGGCTGCGCCACTTCTAACTGCCAGCGGCCTTCCCCAACCAAAGTCATTACCGTACATATTGAACCGTGGTGAGCTTCCCGTCCCAAATGAGTAATCACTTGCCAAATTATTCAGTTGGATAAGTTGTGGACTCTCTATCCATTCCTCCAAATACTTTCTCACCTCGTCTTTCGTCTTGGAAGCAATCATCTTGTTTATCTCCCAAGCCGTCCAGCCTAGTCCGTGCTCGAGCAGATCGCTCACAGTGGATGTCACCGTGCCAAATTGAACCACATTTCCGAGGTATTCTTCAGGTAACGGCGGTTGGAATCTTTGTCTTAAGCCTACTAGTAAGGTATACCTGCTCTCTTGGTCCGGATTGAGATGTTTGTTGCGGATAATGGATAACCAAAGATGAGCCAGTAGTGCTTGAAGGGATGAGATCTTGGTGGTGCCCATCTCGGCATTGGCTTTGGCTTTGAGTTGAGCAATTTTTTCTTTGGAAAAATTAAATATTCTTTGATGAAGGGGGGCGGATGGTGCGGGAGACGTATTTTTTGGGACTTGATTGTGAAAGTTTGCAATTCGAACCGGGAAATCAATGATTCCGCCGTCAAAAAACTCACGGCTAAAAATAGGAGGTGGCTGCGAAATTTTACGACAATTTTCAGTACTAGTTTCTGCACGCCAAGAGATTTCCGACCAAGTATTGAAGAAACGCCAAAATGTTGACCCATCAACGACAGAGTGGTTCGTGGTGCAACCGATGAAAATGCCATCAAACAGCTCGGTTACTTGCACAGCAAGCAAGGGTTCCGACACGCCTTCATAGTTCAAAACTCCATTCATAAAAAAGAATGAGTGAACAATGTCACTGGGAACCAAAACCGGGTCGAGAATATCGGCAACCGTGACACCATCAGCAACTGCATGGACAAATTGAGCTCCAGCGCCATTACAATCGACGGAGAAGGAGGTAGTGTTGTCGTCTTCGTTTTCGGTGATGGCAAGACGGCCAGCAAGGGGATAGAAGATATCCAACGTGCGTGAGAGGGAGGTTTGTAGGTGTTGGATCAAGCTTTTGTTTGGGTACTTGTCATAAGTACTGGGTTTTGGTTTGTGGAAGAGAAGGCCCTTTTGGCTGTAGCCGAATAGGATGAACTGCAAATCCCATGGAGTTAACTCAATTCTCTGAGTGGACTCGTTCTGGAGTGTGGGTTGAACAGTGGTTGTGGAGATGTAGCGAACGTGCCCCATCGATCAATGTTCTGTATGAACGAGGCACACTTGACTATTGGTAGCGTATGGCTTCATGTGAACTTATATAGCTTCTTAGAGCATTTTTAAATGAGATGTCAAAAGATAAATGTCAAATATTAATTGAGTTTTTTTATTAGCACTCCACTAATGGTTGAATGCACCCCACTTAATATTTATTGTTAAATAATTTATATAAAATGACTATTTAAACCTTAAAAAGTAAAGAAAAACAATTATTTTCTTCCTACTCCTCAAATCATTTAAAAAATGGAACTTTAATGAAAAGCTCCCGGTACTGTTCACTTTAACGAAAAACCACATTTTTACATTAAAAAGTCAATCCTGGTACTATTCACTTTACCCTTTATTTTGTCATTATCATTAAAACTCAAAGTTTTCAAGCCCTTTTCATTAGTTTTCCTTTTAAAAAATCCTAACCACCCGTAAATTATATATAATTTTATATACACCTACACTCACAATATCTTGTGATTATGTTTATATATCTATATATATATATATATATATATATGTATATAATGTTAAAGATTCTGCAACATAAGAGATGAAGTACTCTGAAATATTCATATCTTCTTTGAGATAGTGTAGTATTGTTTTTTTCTTTTGCTAAAAATTTTCAGGTATGTTTGTTGTTTATTTTTTAGGATGGTTTGTGGTGCAATTTTGCAGAACAGAGAATCTGCACGGACACAACAATAGCACAATCAACTAGTCCTTTCATGATTTTTTTATTTCAAAAAAGCCAGCAAAGTAGCCATTTATGAGTTTAAAATCAAATTCTCATCTAAAGCCTAAATCCCCTTAAATTGACAAAAACCTTGAAGCAGTAGAACCATGCGCACTATTTGTGTGCTAAAGGCAAAGGGTTTAAATTTATTTTTTGGACAAGATGAAGACTTGAGGTAGATTTTGGTGTGGGGTGTATGAAATGTGTGGGGTGTGAGGGTAGTTTTGGTTAGTAAGTGGGGTGTATTAAGATATTTTTAAGTTTAAAAAGTAAGTGTGAGGTGTTTTAAGTATGTGAGGTGTATTCAACAATATGTGGGGTGCTAATAAAACAACCCTATTAATTTGATGACTGACGTGATAATATCAAATTTTCTCTTTTTCCAACTGATATATTTTTTTATTATAAATGATATATGTAAGACCCATTTAAAACAAAATTAATTAATTAAAACAAAATTTTAAGATCTATAATTAATGCATTAATAGGATTCACACAATAAAATAATTATAAATTATTTGACATCACATTTTCTCATATGTCAAATTTAACATATGAAAACTCATGTCAATCCATATAGGATTGACATATTGGTTGGAGTTTACTTCTACTTTCAAATTTAATCACTTAGCATTTCACTTAAGATTTGGCATCTTCTTTTGAGAGTGTCTTAATTATTATTTTGCACAATCATTATCTAAAATCCTAGATCTATGCACGCGTACTGGCATATCAATCACTAAAACCACCTTTTCGGTTGAATTATTAAGCAGGGGCATAAAGTTCCGGCCCGAAATAGTCAAGGGTGCTGCGCGCTAGGCTCGCCTAAGAGTAACTCCACCTTTAAAAAAATGCACCAGCACTCGGCTCATTTAATCTACTCGGTGAACAGTGATAGACCCCAATGAACAGTCATAGGTCAAATGCATCTCCACCCTTAAAAAATGTGTTGGCACAAACTATCTTCACCCCTACAAAATGCGCTAGCACCCAGTCCATTAAAAATATTATTAATTTAAAAAAAATAATAAATAAATAAATAGTTTTAATCTCGGATAGGATTTTTAACCAATCTCGTCACGTCATGTGTCATTATCCGAACTTACTATTTTGTGAATAGATTTCCGCTAAGATTTTCAACTAATCCCGACGCGCCTTGTGTCATTATCTATTTACAATAATTTAACAAAGATTGCAATAAGATTTTCAACCAATCTTATCACGCCACATGTCATTATCTGAACGTACTATTTTGGAGATAAATTTCCAATAAGATTTTTAATCAATCCCGACGCGCCACGTGTCACTATCTGTTTACAATAATTTAGCCAAGATTTCGATAAGATTTTCAACCAATCACGTAGTGCCACGTGACATTGCCCACAACCTCATCCTTTCTTTTTTTGTCCATATAAACCCTACATCCCTACATCCATCCTCACACCAAACTTAATCCTTCGTTTTAGCTTAGAATCCTTCTTCATCGTTTTCAAATATTGAGTTCTTACAATGTCTTCTTCAAGGAGAGTGTATAAACAGTTTGAGAAGCAACAGAAAAGATTGTTGGCACAACAGGAAGAATTGGTCAATCTTGATAAAGGTGGAGGTGAAGATGAGGCTTTCGCAATGGAGGAGGATGAGGATGATGACCTTAGAAGGCATAGGGCCTCACATTCCTGCCGAGTCATGGAAGCTGTGGGTCAGATAGCCAAACCCAGACGTGCCGCAAACTTCATTAGAAAAAGGGAAAAACGAGATAAAGATCTCTTGGAATATTATTTTATTCCCAATATCGTATTCCCTGATCATGCTTTTAGACGTCGTTTTAGAATGCAACGAAGTTTGTTCGACAAAATCATGAGTGCTATTTGCAACCATGATCCATACGTTGTGCAAAAAGAGGATATTTTTCATGTTCCAGGTCTTCTTCCTAAGCAAAAAATTACGGCTGCTTTGCGAATGCTTGCATATATAGCATCTGCAGATCAAGTTGATGAGATCGCGAGGATGGGAAAAACAACTATTATGGAGTCCCTGATGCGGTTTTGCTCTGCAATTGAAGCCCTCTACACCAATGAGTACCTTCGGAAACCCACGCCAAGGGACATGCGAAGGCTTCTGAGGAAGGGTGAGATATGAGGCTTCCCTGGCATGATTGGAAGTATGGACTTGGAAAAACTGTCCAAGTGAGTCGCAATGAGCTTATGACGACAGAAAATGAGCCAAAAGCATCATTTTGGATACATGGATTTTGCATGCTTTTTTGGTGTTCCAGGAGCTCAATCTTCAATGTTCGATGAACTGCTGTAAGGAAAAGCGCCGAGATGCACATATTGGGTTAATAACCATAAATATGAGGGACCATACTACCTTGCAAACGACATTTACCTAAGGTGGTCAACGTTTGTCAAAATAGTGCCACATCCACAGAGTGAAAAAGAAAAACACTTCGCAAAATGTCAAGATGAGTGTAGGAAGGATGTGGAGCGTTGTTTTGGTATCATGCAAGCTCGTTTGGCGATTGTCAGGGCTGCTGTTAGAATGTTTGATGTCGAGGCTCTTTGATCCATCATGATGACGTGTATTATTCTCCACAACATGATTGTGGAAGATAAGTATGATTATGATGTTGTTGATGACTACGAGCCAGATACGATGAACAACTCAATAACACGTATCTACTGTGCTCATGACTGGACCGAAGATCCCGTGCAACATGAGCCGTTGGAATGAGATAGACGTTACAATGAATGGATCATTGAGCGGTACACTTCAATGCAAAAGTCATACTGGCACATAAGCCGCCGGAATGACTTGATTGAGCATCAGTGGGGATTGCAAGAAGGTGAAAATAATTAAAATGAGCTTCTGGTTGAAGAATAAAGTGTATTTTTTTTTAAGTTTATGTAATTTTATTTAGTGTGTTTTTTTTGTGAGGTTATGTAAATTTGATTGGTGTTTTTTGTTTTTTGTTTTTTAAATTTATTTGGTGAGTTTATGTAATCATATTTAGTGTGTTTTTTTAAGTTTATTTGGTGAGGTTATGTAATTTTATTTGGTGTTTTTTTTTAAGTTTATTTGGTGAGTTTATGTAATCTTATTTAGTATGTTTTTTTTAAGTTTATTTGGTGAGTTTATGTAATCTTATTTGATGTGTTTAAATAAAGTAGAAAAAATAAATTTGAAATTGCATAAAGTTCTAAAAATAAATAAGAAATTACATAAAGTACTAATAATAAATAAGAAATTACACAAAGTACTAATAATAAATAAGAAAGTACATCTATTAATAAAAATAAATAAGAATATACACGTATGTACTGTTGAAAGCATGAGAGATGGCGTTTTTCCAACAAGTAAAGGATGCGTTGAGTTTTTTCCAACGACCTTGAAGACCTTGACTACTTCTGGCGTCTTTTCCATGTACATCGCAAAACGCTTTCGTAATTTTACTCCACATTTCTCGCTTATCCATCTCATTACCCGTAATTGGGTCATGAGTAGTGTGAACCCAACATTCAGATAACGTAACATCTTCAATAAGTTTCCACGAAGTCATTTTTTTCTCTCAAAAATTATATGAAAGCTTTGGTAGAAAGTGTAGAAAATATTGAAATATGGTGTAAGGTGGAAAATGAGGTTTACGTATTTATAGAAGAAAAAAAATAATTTTTTCTGTATTTTTTAACAATTTTTTATAAATTTTAATTTATTTAATTAATCTAGACCGTTGGATTTGAAAAATATTCAAATCCAACAGCCTATAAGTTGACATGTGGGCAACGGTGATAATTCTGACCGTTGTGCCTTTTTTTATATAATTTTTTAGGGGAAAAACGTGGGCCATTGGTCTGTGGATCGGACGGTCCAGATCAAAATTCTAATTCAAAATTTTTTTACCGTTGAAAATCCATCTGAGCTCAGGATGGGGATCGGACGGACGGAAGAGGATCCTTTCTTGAGATTAGGATGGGGATCCTCCTGACCAGCCCATCTAGGCCGTTCAAATTTAATCCAACGGTTCCAAACAGGGAGGCCCTCTAAAAGTTATAATAATTGCAACCGTTGGATTAAATTTGAATGGCCCAGATGGGCTGGTCAGGAGGATCCCCATCCTGAGCTCAGGAGAGGATCCTCTTCCATTGAACACTTAGCAGAGCATTGAAGAGGCAAATTAAAGAGGCCAGCTACTGCAATGAATTGACTTAGAGGTATAAGTGGGGATAAGGATTCTCTTCCATCCTCTTTTCATTCTCTTCAATTCCCTACTCTCATATTTTCTATTTTATTTCTCTTTCTATAAAAAATTAATATAAAATATTAACGTGATTTAATCTTAACATTTTAAATAGGAAACAAAGAAAGAGGAGGAAACAAAGAGAATTAGAGAATCTTACTTCATAAGTGGAGAAGGCCTAATGACATGGATGCATAGCCGTGACCGAAGATTTCATAAGTGGAGGGCAATGGGTGGCCTGAAATTGCCCTAGCATTACCCGTAATAATTATATCTGCACAGCATACTTACGTTGTGGCTTTGCTTTCTTCTTTAGATCTACTCCAACTTTCGAGAGTAAAACTCATATTTTAGTTTTTAAATCTATCCTAAATACTGCCGCACCCATCACTTCTCTGCCACATTTCTTCCTTCTTCACGTGGGATGTACCTTCTCCCTCATTTCTATTATTTCTTTCCTTTCCCCCCCTTCACTTCGGTACTTTCGCTCACCTTTTTATTTTTTTTGGGTTCTTAAATCTTAAGGATCCGGTCATTGGAGCATCTTTTTAGGGACTACAAGATTAAAAAGTTCAATAAGAAAGTTGAACCGCTGGATCTCATAGGTAAACGAGAGATCTTTTTAGTGTGATTGAAACACAAAATAGTATACCATATGTTATTATACAAATGGTGAGATATGTGCATTAAAAGTTAATAACTTAAAAAATAAAATTTTCTACTACTTATATAAAAACACATGATGTATCACCCGTGTTTCGGTCATAATAAAATAAAATTTCGATATAAGGGAAGAAGAAGGAAAAAAAAAATATAAGCGTGGGACCCACCCTGACGCTGTGTCATTGCTGCACAGCAGCTTCATTTATATTGCACGTGGTGGTTACAACTCGCTCATAAGGTGATATCCTGCTCGTCTTGTTATTGTTTTGGTTGTTGTGATTTCGAAATTGCTGCTTGGGCTATTCCGGTTTGCAATCTGCATATGCACATGTTGATGCTTTCTTTCGAAACTTGAATTTTGGCCTGGCCTTATTTCTGCACTAGTTGATGGACAAACGAAACAAATTACTGGATTACTATTAAATTGGTTTAAATTTAGTTGTTTAAAGGAGTTTTAATTAAACATTTTCGGTACTGTTTATTTTTAACGAAAAACCTCATTTTTACTTTTTCCTGGTACTATTCACTACACCTTTATTTGTCATTTTTCATTAAAACTAAAGTTTTTTTAGACTTTTCGTTAGTTTTCCTGTCGTGTTTAATAGGCTTTTCCTAATAAAACTTATCATCGTATTCTGATGATCTTAGCTTTTCCTAATAAAAATAATCACTTATACTGATGATCTTAATTCATGAGCCCTCATGGTTGGATATGGGAGAAACAAACATATATACTTCCTATGAAAAAATTCTTGGTCAATCAATTGGATGCATGCATTCTGTGTTTAACAGAAAAAAAATTGCAGTTTATCCCTAAAGTATAAATGGCATGTTAATTCATACTCACTAAATTAAAATTTGGAGGCTCTGCTGAAGTTAGACCAGTCATCAACTATATATTCTACTATCAAAGTTAGGGTTCTCATTCATTTCTAATCAAATCTAACAACTCTGTGCCAAGCTTAGCGGTCAATAGTGCACCATGTACCCGTGAGCTACTTCAGTTAGTTTTTGTTTTTTTTTACTTCGCGTTTTGTTACAAATAAATGACTAGTTTTTTGATAAAAGGCCAACACCAACTCAGTCGGTGCATGGAATATGTGCTAGAAAACTCTAGCAAGTTAGCATCAAGATGGAAAAGCCAATTCCACCGAGTAAGGCCAGGAAAATCTAAAAAAATAATAGTCGAAGACGGGTTGAATTGATTTTGCAAAAATAGTTGAGTACAAGGTTGAACTAATTCTGCAAAAATGATCGAGTACTGATTGAACTGATTCTGCAAAAATGTTTGAAGACGGGTTAAACTGATTCTGCAAAAATGGTAGAGGACAGGTTGAATTGATTCTGCAAAAATGGTTGAGGATGGGTTGAAATGATTCTGCAATGGTCGATGAAGGATTAAACTGATTCTGCAAAAATGGTGGATGACGGATTGAACTGATTCTGCAAAAATGGTGGAGGACGGGTTGAACTAATTCTGCAAAAATGGTCGATGACGGATTTAACTGGTTGTAGTAATAAGGATTCAAACTGATTCTGTAGAAATAATCGATGATGAGTTGAGCTTATGACACATATTAATTTTGTTGTTGTAGAGGTTAGCCCTAAAGCCTTAGGAGTATGACTTATATTTTAAATATTATTTCCATATTTTTGGACTTGATTTTAGTTTTTTATTTTATTTTATGTTTCTCTCTCTCCTTTACATATTTAAAAACTAAGGAAGTTTTTTGAAATATAATTAAAGTTTTTGTCTCTTTATGTAAAAGTTCCATTAAGTCACAACTTTCAAAACAAAGAATATTTATTAATTTTCAATTGATTACTTTACTCATTTAATATAATTATCTTCCACATTTCCAAGGTATCAAGGAATAAAAGATATTTATTTTATTGATTTGATTTGAAAGTTCTGAAGGCTAAAGCCTAGAAAACGTGACATTTTAAGGTATGAAGGTTTATCACTCAACATGACTATCAAATGTTAATTCCAATGTGGGAAATGTATTTAAGATCATCTTCAAATGAGATGTCAAATTTTGAATTTAAAATTTAAATTTGACATCTTATACGGTATTTTGACATATTTTTATATTTTGCTATTATTTTATTACATTATTATTTTTTCTTAATTTCTGTCTTATTTTATTACATTATGTTTTGCTCTCCTATGCTGGCTCGCCTTCTGATCCCCTTCTGCGCAAGCTCGAGGACGCCATCCACTGGATCATCGTCTGCCGATCCGCGCCCGATTGGCTCCCCCTTTTGCCCGGCGCCTCTTACTGGGTCCCTCATCCACGGTCGAGATCACACGGCCTGGCTCAGTTGGTTGATAAGTTGGCCAAACCTTTGAGTGAGGAGGAGACCATGTCTATGAGCACCGTTAGAGGGTGGCCTTCTTCTGCTTATTTTATCGAAGGTTTGCTTCCCTTTTTTCGATTTTATTAATTGGGTTATGTTCAAAATTGGGTTTTTATCCTTCAATCAATTGAGATTGGATTGAATTGTGTGTTGTGGTTGATTTAATTGGATCATCTAATTCGTTTCTGCATCTGGGTTTGTTTCAGAATTGTGTAATTTTCTTGTGTTGTGTTGTTCCATGATGAAAGGTTGCTGGGATGATTAAGATAAACGAATTAGTCTGGCTTTTTTTAATAAATGACATTAAAATATTAATAAAAGACATTTAATAATTAGTAAAAAAAAATTGAAGCTAATGTCAAGCCCCTTTGCTGCCATTCCATGTCATGCCACATAGGATTTGGCATTTTAGTTGGAAACAATTAGTGGCTGTCTTTTTTTACTGTTATAGCTTATGTGGACAATTTGGCATCTCCTTTGGAGATGCTCTAAGTGTCACAGCCCGTCCCGAATTAAAGTTATCAATAACGTGAATTGACGAAATTGCCCTTGAGCGATTGGTGGTGGTGTGTGTGAATGGGGTTTGGACTAAATAAATTTTTTAAAGTTTTATGTGTTTGGTTGGTGACCCAATTTGGACCACACACCCACAAAAATATCTTTCTCTCTCTTTTCTCCCGTGTTATTTCCCTCAGATTCACTCTCTCTCCTTTCTCCCGTACGGATTAACAACAAAACTAGTGGAAAGTTTGCAGATCGAGGGTTTAAAGGACACCACCATGTTCCTGAGATTCATACGAGTTGAATGGTGCCATTTTTAGGTAAGAACTTCTTCGAAAACTCGTGAAAACCCTAACCCGATTTATGTCAATATTCATGCAATCGTAAAATCGTGTGTTTTTTGGGATTTCAAGCTTATAGGTAGCTTAAGGAGGTCCTCACGAGGCTCATAGTGGTTCGTTGTAAGAATTTGGACGTCGGATTATCAAGAACGACGAGTTTTAAGATTTGCCGGAATATTGAGGCTTTTTTCCGACGGATTTCCGGTGGTTTCAGGGCTCCACTCAGGTATCGTTTTGTTCTTCTTGGTGAGATATTCAAAATGGGTCAAGTTTCATGGAATTTGGTTAAGAAATGAAGAAGATATAAGATTTTGAAATAAATTCCAGAAACCGGCGACTCGTCGAAGAAGATGAGGGCATATTCCGTCAGTTTTGACGGAATATGCTAACGACGTTAGATGACGTCGTTAATAATTAACGGTATATGCTTGCTTTTGGACGGAA
This sequence comes from Malus fusca, assembly GCA_035220775.1. Taxonomy (NCBI): domain Eukaryota; kingdom Viridiplantae; phylum Streptophyta; class Magnoliopsida; order Rosales; family Rosaceae; genus Malus; species Malus fusca. The sequence goes on from CM069062.1 coordinate 26,604,505, forward strand.
TATTCCTAACGGCGTTAAATGCCGCCGTCAATGTGCCTGGCACGTGCCAGCGCGTGGGCGGCTCGTTTGGCCGTGCCTTGGCCAGTGCGTGACGGCACGTGGGTGGTCAGAAATTTTTTCTAAAAATATGGGGATGTTTGTGAGGTTGTGTAGGTCACATTGGTATATTCAAACATCCCATTTGAGCAATGTATGAGAAATTGTTACCTAGTATTGGTTATGTGCTTTAAATTAATGTTTTTATAGTTGTTTCACATATAGGGGAGAATTATCCTGAGGACGAGCGCAGTCAAGGGCGACTCGGGGGCTATGACCCTTAGACATACCAGTGAGTGGGCTCTTGGTTTTCAATATATACTTATATACTTGATATTTTTCCCAGAAAATACGTTTAAATGAAAGTATGCATTGAAATGCAATGCATATAAATTTATGTTCAATATATGAATTAGTATATGATGCATAATGTATAATTGTGGTGCTGTAGACGCTCAGGTAAGCCCAGGTGATTTCATGAATTGTGAATGTGAATAACGGTTGTGATTAATTGAGAAGTATAGAGCTCATAAACCTGCACTCTGGTGTTAGTGATTTAGCCAGAGATATGGCTAATGCCTGTATATAATGTCACCTCCCACACCATGTGCTCACATTGGATCTAATTTAGGTGCACAATCCTATCGCACATACCATCATAGGTGGTTCTGACTCGTAGGTGACTAACGATTTATCGCCAGCTATCATGAGAGCATAGTATTGAACATAATTATATTACACCCAGTCTTGTCGTACATACCATTTTAGTGGTTCCGACTTGTGTGCAATGTAGTGCCGTATTGGTCATTGTAGTGACTACGACTAGATTGTCTAATGAGCTATGAAGTCAACCTTACAGACTTCTACAGGGGTTCCGGCTAACATGTTATTTTCCATGAATTTATTCTCACCTGAATTACTTATTCTATTTTATGTTTTGGCATGACATACTTATGAATATGGTTATGTGAAGCATGATTTGAATTGAAATATATATATATATATTATGCATATGTTTATATTCTATTTCTGAGCAAAATTATACATGTTTTACGGCGAGGGGTTAGAGCATTTGAAAGTTAAATGTGTTTTCAAAACCTTTGTTTTTGCCCACTCACGTTTTCTGTTTTGCGCCCCTCCAAGTTTTAGGTAGACTTGCTGTTGGTGGCAGTCAAGGATCTCGGCGGTTCTGACAAATTATATTTAGTAGGATATTTTCTGGTACTGTATAACTAGTACTTGTCCTACAGGACTGAACCTAGATTTCCTATGCTCTGATTAGGAGTATTTACTCTTATATCTCACTCCTAACACTTTCTGTTTATTAGTGCACATTAGTAACTTTCGGTTTTTATTTATTCGTATATTTCTCATCTTTATTGCTTCCGCACTGTGCACATGGCTACGTCACCCTTATGTGACGGTTAGCATGCCTCGATCTCGGTCGAGGTGTGTCACTAAGAGTATTTTCAAAGGAAACCTCAAATTCTAAACATCAAATTTCAATTTGATGGCTAACTTGGTGATTTGACATATTGTTAATATTTTCCTTCCACCCGATATGTTAAAATTTGTTGTTGCATTTATGTTTTTTTTAAACAAAAATAATAAAAGTTCGGTTCTTGTTGGTTTAAAAATAATAAAATAATTCTTAAATATGCTAGCATTTAAGGTAAGGCAAGTGGAATGCCTTTGGAAATAACAAAAATCATATTTGAATGCAACTTCAAATTTGACATCTATTTGTCCATGTTAGATTAACCTTCTTTACCATGTCAGCTTTGACATCTCAGTTAGAGTAAATGGTATGTCATTTGTTATTGTTATTTGTCTATAACTTTTTATAGACCTTCCGAACATTATGTTTTTAGCACAATATTTTATAATGTTGGCATGAGAAGTGTGCCAAAAACATTAAGTGGAAGAATCCATGGAGAGTTCTGAGAGTCTCCTTAACATTTCTCTTCTAATTTTCATAAATTCAAACCATTTAGCTTAGCCCAATTTCAAATATTTCTTGTCTTCGCCATTAGTCATTGTCCATACAGTTTGATACCGATTTGGCGGACTTATATTTTTACAATATTGATGAGGTTGTTGAACCCGGGTTACAAAATCCAGAACTTCACAGTGATTTTGCATAACCTTGTCTTCATATTTTAGAACTTAAGGTCGAGAGTGTTCATTCGTCTGTTGGAGTCGCTCGATACAAAAGTTAGCAACGCATTTCATCACATTATCACATATAAGTTATCCGCTCAACCGAGATTGGCGGCGAATTGGTACGTCTACATTAACATTCAAGCCACCGAAGAACGTAATTAGCTCCTAATTTTTTTAGCCAATTTGCCCCCTTTTGTTAGTTTTTCAAACATTCCATCCATATTTCTGTTAAGTGAGACCATGTGCACAACATGTGAGGGTAGTTAAGTCATTTTACTCTTAAAAATGATTAAAAAACTGAAAATAATTAAAAAAAAAATACTTTCCCTCTATTTTTTCCCTCTAATTCCTATCCTCAATTTTATTTTTCACTCATTCCTATGCATGAGAAATGACATACGGTGTTATTGTCTTCAAAAGTATCTAAGTTAGTCTTTTTCTTGAAGCATGTACTACCCTTTTTATTTTCTCTAACAAATTAATAATTTGACAAATGCTCATGGTGTTAAATGTGCAAGAATGCAGTTGAAATATCCATCATTTGATTCTAGGTTGAGTTGTGCACTTTCTTCTCTTTTATAGTAATTAAGTTATTATTTGAAAACAGTGTACTTTGAGGAGGCAAGCAAAGCTTTGTGGAACTGCGTGGGTATGATATGCTTTTTTTTTGTTGTGATTTGGTTGGATACTATTGCTAGAAAATTGGAGGAATAGTTAGGATTAGTGCACTTAGCCGATCTTTGGAGTTTTGATGCTGGTGATTGGAGTAGTTTTTTTCTTTGACTTGTTGTAGTTTTTACCAGATGACGGACATGTTAACTGATGGAAACTATTTTTATAACTCTTCTAACTCTTCTACTAGTAAAGTATTAATGTCTCTAAAATGAAGCACAACACGTAACATACTTATATTAATGCACTGCTTTGGAGACAATAACACCATGAGTATTTGTCAAATTATTAATTTGTTAAAGAAAATAAAAATGGCAGTACATTCTTCAAGAAAAAGACTAACTTAGATACTTTTGAAGATAATAACACCATATGTCATTTCTCGTGCATAGGAATTAGAGGGAAAAAATTGAGGGAAATTTTTTTTTTCAGTTTTTTTAATCATTTTTAATAGTGAAATGACTTAACTACCCTCACATGTTAAGCTCATAATCTCACTTAACAGAAATATGGATTAAATGTTTGAAAAACTAACGGTAGGGGGCAAATTGGCTAAAAAAATTAGTTTGAGTCCTTAATTTTCCAATCGAAAAGTTTAGGGAGGAAATCGAAAACTAGGTAAAAGTTTAAGGGGCAAATCGACAGTTTACTCTAAAGTTTATCATCAATTGTACAATCAAGTAAACGTTTTTAGATGTAAAATCCAAAAGTTACCTCTCAAAATTAAACGTAAAAAGTTCAGTCCAAACTTTCTCCTTTTCCGCTCTTACCTTTGGTTCATTATATATATATATATAAAATAAAGAAGGATTCTATCCCTCCTATTCTTTTCCCCTCCTGCCACATATTATTTTTTATTTTACTGTTTTTATAAAAAAATTAATATAAGATATTGACGTGACTAAATTGTAATCATTTAAATAGAAAAAAATGAAGATGAGAGAAATTAGGAGGGGAGATAATCATCATATAAGATACAGTTTTGGTTCTAGTCCGAGGTCTACCTTGTATTTTCATTTCTTCTTCTTAATCTAAATAAAGGTCCTGCGTTAAGAACAACAAAAAAAGAAGAATACAAAGAAAGGATGGCGGAGAAGGTCATGAAGGTGAGCGTGAGGGAGTCAACGATGGTGAAGCCGGTGGAGGAGATGCCTCCGAGAGCATTGTGGTTGTCCAACTTGGACCTGGTGCGTCGTGTCAATCACACGCCGAGCGTCTACTTCTACAAGCCTGATCAAAACTGTAGGTCAGACTTCTTCGACCCGGCGGTGCTAAAGCACGCTCTATCCAAGGCCCTCGTGCTCTTCTACCCCTTGGCTGGCCGTCTCAAGCAAAACGTGCAAAACGGGGGCCGTTTGGAGATCGATTGCAATGCGGAGGGCGTGCTGTTCGTTGTGGCGGAGACCACCTCCGTCGACCTTGATTACTTAGGCGACTTTGCACCCACTTACGAGTTCAGCAGCCTCATTCCCTCTGTTGATAGTTCCGTTGGCCTTTCCTCTTATCCCCTCCTGGTGGTGCAGGTATCTAATCCATATTTGAGCATGTATATTTGTTTTTGTGATACTTACACTTTGAGGTCCTGAGGTCTAATTACTTCGAAATCTTATGGTGACCATCAGGTCTATCAAGGAAAACAAAAATTCTCTGCGTACACAAACCCAAGTAAATTCTATGAACACAAACCATGTAGAATATACATGAATAAGCATTAGACGTAAACATCGGTCAGAGTAGCTACATTAGTTGAGAGCTGATGTGTGGTTCGCTTCGCCTCCCAATTTAGGGCTTGTTTAGAATTGTTTTAAAATGATTGAAATTGTTTTTGGAACTAATCCTTAGTAAAAATAAAAACAAATCTTAAAAAAACACTTAATAGTGCTCATTGCGAAAATAAAAAATATTTTTTCTAAAAATGTTTTAGGTTGTTTTACAAACAATTTCAAATAAACCTTTAATCATTTGTTTAATGTACAATATCACTTGTACGAGAATAAAATAAAAATAAATAAGCACATGCAACTATACGCTCACTGACACACATGTTCTAAATCTTACTCATTAGATGGAGATTATGATTGAAAGCGAGAGAGACATGCCACGTCGAAGAAGAGACATGCCATTCTCACGTACCTGTTTTGTTTTTACCCTCACAAAATAAACAAATGCTTAAAGTCAGTAGATGACAAAGAAGGCTAACTCTTCTTTTGACTTCCTAGTCAATGAATGCTCAAAACAAAAACAAAATGCTCAAAACAACTCGCTCTCCCCACATCTTTTTATACTTGCTAAATAACTCTTTTTTCTTTCTTTCCTAGTCAATGAATCAATCGCTAGTGCACAAAAGTGAAAAAAGCCGTACAAAATCACTCGTTTAATTTAATGGACCTACAAAAATAGGGGAGAGGATCCTCTCCGGAGCCGGTTTGCATGGATCCTCCTCCTTCCTCTTATTTCTCTGCACTTTTTCGGCCTCCGGAGTGGGCGTCGTGGGCTCTCCGGAGCTAGTTATCGGTAACGTCGTAGTAGTCGTCGCCGACTGTGTGGTTTTGAAGTTTTCCGATAATTAGCTCTGAGGAAGTCACGACGTCGACTCCAGGGACCGAAAACCTGCAGAGAAAGAAGAGGAAGGAGGAGGATCCGGAGGCTCCGATGGAACCGACTCTGGAGATGATCCTCTTCCCAAAAATAGTGCCTATATTGGTAAAATATGCTCGACCTACAATTTCAAGTGCTCATTCTTTTGAATAGTTGAATTTCAACAATAAAATCAATTGACAATATGGAGGATAGTTCAAGTACTTATAAGTTCATGCAAGGTTTCTCCTCCTATCAATGTGTAATTTATTCTCAACGTTCCTTCACGTGTGGTGAATTTTCAAGCCTAACATATGCACGACACTACTTGGGTGACGTAAAACACGTATGGCCGTTGGGCTTTACACGTGGGACAACATGCTCTGATACCATTGAAAAGTTGAGGTTTCACTGTAAAACCAATTGGCAATATGGAAAGTAGTCCAACTACTTATAACCCCATACAAGGTTCCTTCTATATGACATTCATTCCCAACGTCTTCTACTGATCAATTTATTGAAGTCGGGCATTCCTTGAAAAGTTTTTAAGCTTGCAATGAATGGCTTTATTTTGTATATTCAGGTCACACGCTTCAAATGTGGTGGAGTGGCACTTGGTGTTGGTATGGCACATTGCGTAGCTGATGGAGTTTCTGGTTTCCACTTTGTAAATACATGGTCGGATATGGCTCGTGGTAACCTAGATGACCTTACAAATATTCCACCATACATGGACAGGACATTACTTTGTGCCCGAGACCCGCCTCAGCTTAACGTTGAATACCAACCTTTTGCAACCACAACAAAACCTCTCAGCAACACAAAAGAAGACGGTGGTGTTGAGAACACAACAATCTCAGTGTTCAAATTGACGAGAAACCAACTCAATATCTTGAAAGCCAAGTCCAAGGAAGACGGGAACACGATCAACTATAGCACATATGAGATATTAGCAGGTCATGTTTGGAAATGTGCATCCATGGCACGTGAACTTCCCGTTGATCAAAAGTGCAAACTACATGTTGTTGTTGATGGACGGTCCCGACTGCAACCCCCACTCCCACTTGGTTTCTTTGGGAATGTGATTGTCACAGCTACACTTATTTCCACGGCGGGGGATCTCCAATCAAAACCAACATGGTATGCTTCAAGTTGTATTCACAATGTTCTATCGAAGATTAACGACAATTATTTTAGATCAGCAATTGACTTCCTTGAGCTTCAGCCTGATCGTTCAGCCCTTGTTCGCGGGGCTGATTCTCTTAGGTCCCCTAATCTTGGAATAACTAGTTGGGTTAGGTTGCCAACTTATGACGCTGATTTTGGATGGGGTCGACCTATTTTTGTGGGACCTTGTGGAATTCCATTTGAGGGGAAGGCTTTCGTATTAGGAAGTGCAACTAATGATGGGAGTTTATCAGTGGCCATTTGTCTGCAATCCGAGCATATGAAATCATTTTCAAAGTTGTTCTATGACATAAACAAGCAAATGATAATTTAGCTGGGGACTTGCGATTCTGAAGATGCTGGATTTGACGATTTGAAGTTGTGTATGGTTTCTATGTGTGTTGTTGTATTATTTTTTGTTGGCCTTGTTATATCTTTGGATTGGTTGTTGAATGTTTTGTTTGTTATGACTGCTATCATGATTAGGATTATGTTAGGGAGCTTTAATGGAAAGAGTTTGGACTAAGACTATTTTAATAAAAAAACCAGTCTATAGTTTTATTTAACCAAGAACACCTCAAAATTAACCATAAGGACAGGCCGCCTGCAAATTCTACACGGCTGAATTACAAAACCCAAAATGTTCAAAATTAAGGTTCCAAATTTACCCCTAACAGAAAAAATCTGCAGCCTGTTAAAAACTTCAATATAATTACAACCCTACCCCCACGTTGGCACGATCTCACCGACTGAGATTGTGTAACTTTTGGCCGTGAATCAATGATACGGATTTCAATTAATTTTGATCAATTATTGTTGCCCCACCGTTTCCCCATCTTCTGCATAAATTGGTTTAGTGTGTGTGTGTGTCTATATATATATATATATAAAATATTGCTGTCGGCTGCCTCGTGCAGGCATATTGTACATAAGTTGTTTAAGCCAAAAAAAAAGAGGAAGTGATTTTTTTATTTTAATTTTTTAAAAAGGGCTAGTTGGTAGTTTTGTCATGACAATCTAGCATTTTGGGGTAAGAAAAATTAACAGAGGCATTTCAGTTTTCCCTGCTCATGGTCGTCTTTTTAGGAATCTTGTGTGAATTTAATAAAAAGACCTTCTTATTTAAAAAAAAAAATAATTGAACAATATATTCATAAAGATCAACAATCAATAATAAAAAATAATTGAAATCCTTATCAAGGCAAAAAGCCTTAAATTATGCATATCGTGTATGGCGTGATGCATGTCGACTGCTTTATTATTTACAAGTGGCCCCTCATTTTTGTTTTTTCGACCCTAATATATCAATTATGATTTTGACCACCGCAATTTGCAATTGGGAACTGAGGAGGCATCTATATATAAGTTACAAGTAAAGTTACGGTCATCTTTATAGCATCATCCTCGTACTCACACAATTAATTTTGAATTTATTACATATTGTTGTTTCTTTTGGACCTTGCTTCATAACATTCAAAGACATACAGGGACTGAGCTGAGATTTTATATCAAATTATATTTTTTTTGCGATTATTTCATAAATAGTGTGAGTTCCTTTGTTATATTTCTAGAAATAGTATGTATTTTGTTCCATTCCAAAGATAGTGTGGTTATTTTGGTTCAGTTTTAGAAATAGTGTTAGTTATTTTGGTTTAGTTCTAGAAATAGTGTGAATTATTTTGCTTTAGTTTTAGAAATATTGTTAGTCATCGTTTTCGGTGCAATTAGTGCTTTTACAAAACCAAACAAGGTCTAAGTTTCAAACTTTATGAAACTGAACCAAGAATTAGACACTATTTATACCATTTGGCAAATAAGTAGACACTGTTTATGAAATTGAACCAATAAGTAAACACTACATATGAAACAAAACCAAGAATTAGGCATTATTTCTAAAACTAAACCAATAGTTGGAAACTACTTTTGAAACTGGACTATACACTTTTTATGAAACTAGACCAAGAACTATACATTATTTATAAAACATGACCAAGAACTAGGCACTATTTATGAAAGTGGACCAATAACTAGGCACTATTTATGAAATCGGACCAAGAAGAAGACACTATTTATAAAACTGTACCAATTAATATACACTATTTATGAAATTGGACCTAATAACTAGGCACTATTTATGAAACATGACCAAGAACTAGGCACTATATATGAAACTAGACCAAGAACTAGGCACTATTTATAAAACTTGACCAACAAATAGTATAGTACCATTCAATTTCAAAAATAGTGTTTAGTTTCATAAATAGTGGCTGTCATAGACGTACGTGTCCCGTGCGTCAGGTTTATATATATATTAAAATTGTGTCCTTTTCATTAACACTACTAACATTCTCAATGAAAACTATGAATCCCACTCTTACCCTACACATTGCACACTCTCCGACATCGTATAATTTTACTTCTACATTTTTACATTTAACCAACTGAGTTACAAATCTTTATATTTTAGCCATATTTAAAAGGACAAATTTAGTAAAATTTGAGATATATGTATACTAATAGGATGTCTAGATGCTTATGTTGTCAATTGTCAAACGGTATCATTATTGATCGTATATAATTTTTATTTATCAAAGTAAGTCATTCTAATCCTCCTTAAAATAAGGAGACACTATTTATGAAATTGGACCCATAATTAGACAATATTTATGAAATCAAATCAAGAATGAGACACTAACTCTAAAACTAAACCAATAGGTGGAAACCATTTAGGAAACTAGACCAATAAAGAAACATTGTTTATGAAACTAGACAAAAAAAAAGAGACACTGTTTATGAAACTGTATCAATTGCTATACACTAGTTATGAAATTGGACAAAAAATTAGGCACTATTTATGAAATGGACCAAGAACAAGGCCATTATTTATGAAAGTGGACAAAGAACTAGGCACTATTTATGAAACTGAATCAAGAACTAGGCCACTACTTATGGAAGTGGAACAAGATCTAGGCATTATTTATGAAACTGGACCAATAAGGAGACACTATTTATGAAACTGGACCAATAAGAAGACATTATTTATGAAACCCAATCAAGAATGAGACACTATTTCTAAAAATAAACCAATTGGTAAAAACTATTTATGAATCTAGACCAATAAAGAAACACTATTTATGAAACTGAACCAAGAATTAAGCATTATTCATGAAACTGGACCAAGAATTAGCCACTATTTATCAAACTAGACCAATAAATAAACACTATTTATAAAACTGGACCAATAAGTAGACACACTATTTGTGAAACCAAACAAAAAATTAGGCAATACTTCTAAAACTGAGCACGGGTACTAAACTATTCTGAAAACAAATTACTCTTTTCTTGTTTCTTAAGTATATATATCAACCCCGAAAGATGACTATGCCACGCCCCACAATTCCCTCATATTGTGCTTTCAATACTATCAATATCATTCTTCATACTTAAAAATTAGAAAACTATGAAGATACGTTCTTTTAGTCCATCCTCATTTCTCAGGCCCTTTACTAGTAAGCAACTCATGCTTATAAGAACTTTGCCTTTCTCATTTCACAAAGTTTGCAGATGATAAATATGGAATCTCTAATATCAAATACTTTACCATTTTTCCATGGAAGGAATAGTACTAATTGCACATATAACAAAGCAAATGCATGTATTTGAAGGCCTTGCCCTTCAGAAACCACTAGAATATGCCTTCACTGATCTCAATTCTCAAACTAGATTACAACCTTAGCATCGTTGCACATGACAGTTATGCAGTAGTTATTGAAACCAATACACTGAGATCAAGGGATTTCTCCAACTTCCAATAAGAAACAATTTTTCAAAAGCTACAATGGCTAAGAAACCATGGTCCTGCATATATATTTGAGACCATAATTCCTTGTACAACATGCATATTCATTGTCATAAACATTCAGACTATTGTAAGCAACATTCAGACTATTGTAACCAAGAATTACGACACTATTTCTTAAACTGAACACTGACTATTTATAAAACTGAACACGGATATTACACTATTTCTTAAATTGAACATTGATACTATCACTATTTTTTAAAATGAATACTGATTATTTTTGAAATTGAACACTGATTATTTTTGAAACTGAACACGAGTACTGCACTATTTTTGAAAACTGAATACGAGTACTATACTATTTCTTATACCAATTATTTTTTAAACTGAGCACGTGTACTATTTCTGAAACTAACATGGGTTGATGAGCAAACACTTTTGGTTGGGTTTTTTTCTTTCCTTTTCTTTCTTTTGTCCTTTTCATAATTTTCTTTTTTTTTAATATATATGAAACAAAAACACAATTTTTTAGCACCTACAGATGCAACACATGGATTTTCATTCACAAATCCATGACTTTGTAATTTATCATATCTAGGAAAAAAAATAAAGTCAGGGACAAATGAGTATATGCATGAACCAATTTTCTCAATGATTCTCCCTTATCTAAAGCAATGAGAAGTCCCAATGAGCCTTACGATTTGCACGTGAAGTTAACACTGGTATGGAATTGCGAACATGAATAGAATAATGAAACAACAGACCCATGAATATTCTGTTAAATAATAACAAATCAATCAAATAAGCAACTAGATTGAACCAGACAGAACAATCAATAAATGTCTAATATTTTTCTATGCAATGTTACCTAACCATCCAAAGAGCACTAAGAATCCCAGAACTCATAACAATCATTAGAATAATGTTAGGGAGACTAAATTTGCAAACTAAATGATGTGTCGCAAATAGGAATAAGCAAGTTTATCAACGTTTAAGTAATAAATCAATCATAAACTTCCATGTCTTTTAGTTTTCAAAACTTTATCTCCAAATTTAGTGTCCCTAGTATTACCCAATCATTATGCATACCTTCCATCTGCTGAATAGGTCTTCAAGTTCGCGTGATCTTATCCGTGATGACAAGCGGCCAACATAGAGCCGTGAAGCACCATGGCAGTAATCACGAGGAGGCATTGCACTTGCAAGAAATATGTGAGTCATCGATTAGAACAACCATACCCATTATTTCACACTTTGAAGAGCATAATATGGAAATACATATAAAAAAAAAAAAAAAAAAAACTTATGTTGGAAATAAAAATAACCAAATCACTAGCCATTGCAGAGATTTGTACATAAAAAAATGCAGATACTGGTTATTAATCACAAATGCTGAGAAATGAATATATATATATAGGCAAATCGTCTCTAAACTCTTTACGAGTACATATATCATTAGATTTACTCATTCATACAATCTATTACCACATTCAACTCTCATACTTACAATTAATTAAACTTTTAGATTCACAATTTTTTTTAAGTTGTACGGAAGTAGAAGAATGGAAACTAAGAAAACTTGTAAATTGAGCTTCAAATTCTAAAAAATGGCCACATTCAAACAAAAAAAAATAGTGGGTATATATAAACAAATCCAGAGCCATCAAACACAAGTATGACAGTCCAGAGCCACTAAACCCTTCCATTTGCTCCAAAAGCCCTTGCTCCCAACTGCTCCAGAGGCCACCCAAAATGTAAACAAGAAAAAGAATTTGCCAAAAAAAAAAAAGCAATGAAAGTGAGGGAATTTAATTTGAGTAGTACCTCTAATTATTGCTGATCATTTGGGGGGAAATTATCAGCTGTTGCTGCTGCCACTGCTTCAGCGAGGGAACACTTGAGTGGAGCTCGGAGACTGGGTTTTGGGGAGAAATGCTGGGTGTGCAAGTGTCGCCGCTCAAAAGATGCAGGTCAGCGTCTGAACGTCGTTGCCGTCAAATATGGCTCCTCCTCTGGCAAAATCACCTCCGGGAGCTACGAGTTCATCGACGTTGTTCCTGTCCAATCCGGCTCCTCCTCGTGGCTAAGCTGGTACTTCGTGGACCTGCACTTTGCCACCGAGTTCGAAATCGCTCGGCCGTCGAGCCAATACTCACGGCTGTTGCGGTTTCTGCCGAGGAATTTCATTGGCAGCTCGGAAGATGTGAAGCATATTGTTCAGGTCACGTGCAACGCGACAAAGAGACCGTTGAGGAGCACGGATCTCTTCGTGCCTCCCGTCGAAGTAAAATGGGAGCCCATTGATATTGTTTGGGTTAATATTTAACTTATAACTTCAAGGGAAGAAAGCCCAAAAAGCTCAATAAAGGAGATTTTGCTCGAGGCCCAGAGTCAAGCCCAGATACTCATCTCGAGACCATATGACGGCTCCCCATTTAATGTAAAGACTAGGTGCTTACAAGAGAAGTGATAACCGATGGAAATTCACCTATTCCCTGCCCAAAAGCACTTTCTGAATGGCAGAATATGGAAAAATACTGATGACTCACTACCCATCAGTTGCTTTCGGGCAGGAGCAGAAACAGTGCAGTCGGGCTAATTCGCCTATAAAAGGGGAAGAGGGTCCAGAGACAAGGACACTTAACCAATCAAACAAACAAACAAACAACTTGCCTCTCAGTCAAGCAAATATCCAGAAAGCTGTGCTTTGTCCAGATTCTGCAACCTTTTAGCCTTAGACTTCATTTAGAAAGACATTTTTTGTCTAGTGTAAAAGCTCTGCTACCTTCTCTAAATGTTGTAGTATCGATTCTCTTGTGTAAACTCATTTACCACTCATCCCTTTTTTAGTACCAAACCCTTGGTAACTGCAAAAAGAAGAGACCGCAAGATGTTTAACCTTGCCCAACAAGGTGAAATCTTGCCCGCCTATCTTTCAATTAATAGATCTGGTGTTATCATGTATTCCCCAGTATATATTCAAGTCATTCCTAGTCCTTTGATGACCCAAAGTTCCATCAGTTCTCAGATCTGGTTCACTTAGTGGTTTTATTGTCAGAAGAAGATTAAAAGTGAATTAAAACTAATGACTTGATCAGATTTGGACATCCTCCCTTTACGCATACAAGATAACGAACTAAAAGTCCTTGATCTCAAGACAGAAAAGAACTTAATGTAGACTTAACCCATCTACGACAATCCTTTGATAAACAAGAAGTGAGAATAACTTAGGGCGCAAGTAATCAGCTTAAATACGCTTGTTCTACATCTGCCATACAGAGATGGCAGTGGCACGCCTTAGCACTTAGTTTTGATTTCGAGTGTTAGATCCCACATCGCCTAGGGTGAGGATCTTATATGCCTTATATGTACATACCCACCTCCAATTAGCACAAGGCCTTTTGGGAGCTCAGTGGCTTCGGGTTTCGTAGGAACTCCGAAGTTAAGCGAGAAATGGGCTAGGGCATTCCCAAGATGGGTGACCCACTGGGAAGTTCTGCTCACGTAAGTTCCCAGAAACAAAATTGTGAGGGCGTGGTTGGGGCCCAAAGCCGACAATATCGTGCTACGGCGGAGGCAAGGCCCGGGATGTGATGGAGCCCGAGTCGGGATGTGACAATTTGGTATCAGAGCCACTCACGTAAGTTCCCAGAAACAAAATCGTGAGGGCGTGGTTGGGGCCCAAAACAGACAATATCGTGCTACGGCGGAGGCGAGGCCCGAGATGTGATGGAGCCCGAGTCGGGATGTGACAATTTGGTATCAGAGCCACTCCTTGGCCGAAAGTGTACCGACGAGGACGTCGGGCCCCTAAGGGGTGGATTGTTAGATCCCACATCGCCCAGGGGTGAGGATCCTCTATGCCTTTTATCTACATACCTACCTCCAATTAGCACGAGGCCTTTTGGGAGCTCACTGGCTTTGGGTTCCCTAGGAACTCTGAAGTTAAGCGAGAAAGGGGCTAGGGCATTCCCAAGATGGGTGACCCACTGGGAAGTTCTGTTCGCGTAAGTTCCCAGAAAAAAAACCGTAAGGGCGTGGTTGGGGCCCAAAGCGGACAATATCGTGCTACGGCAAAGGCAGGGCCCGGGATGCGATAGAGCCCGAGTTGGGATGTGACATGTGTGGTTGAGAGGGGAATCGGGGAAGAAGAAGAAGAAAAATGGAACTGAGGAAAATAAGGGTTGCTGCCCAATTGGAGGAGAGAAAAAGAAGGGGCTTTTGCCCAACCAGGAAGAATGAGGTGAAGAATGACCAATCAAGAGGAGAAGAATGGAAGGAAATGATGGAAGAGAGAATGAGAGGAACCCGGTCCTCATCCTCTTGACCCGTGACCCGTTTCAAAACCCGGTCACCCCGAGTGAATTCCGACGCATTCCCACAATTTTTTTTTTGCGAATTAGGACCCTCATCACCTGCAAACATCATCACGCCCCTCCTCCTTAGTTGATCACCCAAAAATACGAAGCAAATGAGGCATTTTCATGGTGTACGACGACGACGGCGCCGTGGGAGTCTTAGTGGCAATCCGCCAATTCCGAATGAAATACACTCGATCTTCACCAGCAAAGCACTCATTTAGAGGTCAGGAACAAAGCCCAAACAAGTTTGGGGACAGCGGAGTTGCAAATTTGGCGAATCGAAGTTCACCCAAATTTTAGGGTTCCAGCGGGTTTGAGACGAATTAAAGCATTTCTCGGTCAAATTGGACTTGACTGCAGGTATAAAAACTTCCTCTACTCATTGAGATCTTCATTTCTGTGAAATTTGAGAATTTTTAGAAATAGTTGATTTTTCCAGTGAGTCGAGTCAGCCAACCCCGCGGCGACGCGTGGGCCGAGATATCCCCTAACCTTCTTAGGCTAAATTTGATACTTCAATTTCATATGTGAAGTCCGATTGACAAAATTTCCGTCGTTTGAACTTAGTTCCATTAAGGTCCGCCACTTGAATAGTATAGCAATCGATGATCCGACCGTTCGATTGTCACTAAACCTTAATACGTTATAGTACGTAATATTTGAGGATCATAGGAACTTATGGATCGGGAATCCAACATGCGGATCTTCCCGAATTGAATTTGTAAGTTCATAAAATGAAACGTTGACCGCCACTTGAATTTACAATTGGCGGAGATCCAACCGTTGGATCGTAATGAAACTTTAGTATGATGTTTTAGAAGCATAATGTGGATCTTTCGAAGTTACCGATCAGAAATATGTGATGCAGATCTTCTAGATTGAGTTACGTAGGGTTGTGGACCCTACTGTCGATTTTTGACCGATGATTGACTTTTGGTCAATGAGTCTCAAATCATTCTAGAACGTCCTTGGGGATGTGTTTTATGTAAGTTATGTGTTCTATCGATAAGAATTCTGGGACATGACTGAATATTTGTTCTAGGCGACGATCGTTCGTGACGCCTCGATATTCGTGCTAGGGAGTTGTAGCGTGGGCCTCAGGTAGGTGGGTCTTTTCATTTTTATAATATATATATGATTGATAGTTTCCACAAATGCTTTTAAATTGATTTATGCATTTTATGCCATATCTTATACATATTTAGTTTCCACAAATGCTTTTAAATTGATTTATGCATTTTATGTCATGTCTTATACATATTTTAAAATACTATGATATGGTTGAGTTTTAGATTGCATCATGGCATATCGATATGCATATTACCTGTATATAATTGTTATGAATACTTTGAAATGCTAAGGTGAACGCGGGACGCGCAGGTAAGTTCAGGTAAGGTTATGTGGTGGATTGAAATGGTTGAATCAATTTGGCATGCATATGTTCATATAGTGCTCATCATTGCTACACCCCGGTGTTAGTGCTCCTGCCCAGGGCCAAGGCACAACCTTCACGTGTATGTTCACCTCCCACACCGCACGCTCGTCTGGAATCCAATTGGTGTTAGCCTGTCGTATAGACTGCATTAGGCAGTTCCGACTCATAGGTGACCCGCGCATAGCACTAGTTTCACTTGATCGTAGCACTAGAGCGTTTATTATTACACCTAGCCTGTCATACAGGTCATATTAGGTGACTCCGACTCGTGTGTTAGCATATGACTAATAAGCAATAGGTTCATTCGTACAGGTCACATTAGGTGACTCCGACTGGCACACTAGTTGATTTATTCACACCTGCCTTACATTTATTTTTGCTGAGATATTGTGACATGGCATGCTTTTGTTGGTAGTGCTTTTATACATTTGATTTTCATACTTATACGTAGTATGATATTTTGGAAGCTATACAGGTTTTACAGCGATGGGTTATAACATTTTCCAAATGTTTTTATTAAAACTTTATTTTCAGGCCCACTCACCCTTGTTTTTCACCCCTCCAGGTTTAGTAGCAGTGATTGCGTATCGACAAGGATTATTGGCAAAACTTGGTGTAGACGATTACCATCGATGGTATAATTCTCACCATATTTTACTGCACTGTACTTATGCTCTGTCATCATGTGTGAATTGGGTTCATTCCACATCACTACATTTTATGGCTTCGTCACCTTCCAAGTGTCGACCAGCACAACTCGATTCGGACTCCTAGTGGACATCTCGGGTTGGGGTGTATCATTGGTCAACAAAAAGCTTCGGCTTTGGTTGTACGTTCTTCGAAGAGAGCTTTGGCAGCATATTAGTCTTCAAAGATTTATGCAGAGGTTCTTCTCAATGTGTAATTTTTCAACCCTCAATGTGTGTCTTGGATCCTTGTATTTATAGACTTCCAAAGCCATGCCTTTGGATGGATTTGGCCTTGACTTGTCTTGATTCGTCCATGAGAGAATTTAGGCATGTTTTGTGTCATAATTTCAGCCACCTTCCTCATATTGGCCGAAATTTATAGGCCTTGTTACCCATTTGTGAGCAATATTCAATTTTTGCTTATTTTGTGAAGATGCTTTGGCTTTCTTTCCAGTTTTGAGAGATTTTGGGCCCCTTGCATATTTTAAGGGGGATTTTCTCCATTTTGCTGAATTTTGGGAATGTTTTACACTTCCTTTGCTTGATTTGTGCCACATGTCATTGATGACTTGTCCATTTGTGATGAGTCATATGCCACGTGGAGCTTTGTAATGCATCATTTGTATGCAACGAAATTTACATGTCTACAGTGGGATGAAGAGAAAAACGTCTATGTGTAAATATGTTATAGCGGCATCTTTATTTCATTTTGTCTGTTTTTTTTTCCCACATTTCTAATCTACAGTAAAGGGAGCATGGAGCTTTTGGAGTCGAGACATAGTGGGATGAAGATAAAAACGTCTCTACCAAAGCAATCTATCATTTATTATTAGACCATGGCCAATGGAAATGTCAAATTATTATACAATTGATGGTTGATGTGACAATCTGAAGTCTTATGTCAAATTTTATGTTTCTCTAACCGAGTTGTCAAATACTATTAGTTTTTTTTATTTATGTAGAGCTTTAAATGGTTGTATTTATTAAAAAAAATTGTTGAAACAAAATTTTAGGGAGCTTTATATAGAGAGACAAAAACTTTCACTATATTTCAAGGAACTCCACTAGTTTTTAAACATGTCAATGAGAGACAAAAATATAAAAACAACTAAAGCCCAACGCCAAAACATGTAAACAATGTTTTAAAGTACCAGTTATACCCCTAAGGCTCTAGGGCTGTTAATAGAACTTAACCCTCACAACTCCAACAAAATTAATATGTGTCATAAACTCAACTCATCATCGACTACTTTTGCAGAATCAGTTTTGAAATTATATATATAATCAATTTGTATCCTTTACTTCTATAATTAGCTCAATCAGTCCACGACCATTTTTGCAGAATCAGTTCAACCCATCCTCGACCATTTTTTGCAGAATCAGTTCAAACATATGCAAAAGCAATTTTGGTATTATGCTTTTTAGTACAACCAATTTGTAAATACATACTTACATTCAATTTAGTGATTACTTCAACTACCCTCACAAACTAATTGTGCAGTCATAAGCCAGATGCTCAAAGATTGTATGACCATTTCATTCTAAGTAACTATAAGTCTACTCTGCCCAAGCATAAACCCACGATCCAAAATTGAGGTGGGCTGAACTTTGAAGCTAGATTTCAATAGTGAAACTATTTCAAAAAAAAAAAAATTCAAAAATCACAATTAACAACCAACAACTAACAACATTCAAAATTACGACATGCCAATTAGCTACATGGGCCAAGAAAAGAGAAAGAAATGAGTAATAAAGAGTTGGCCACTAAAGCGGCACTCACAAATCGATAAAAACTCCCAAATCTCAAAAACCCCAATTTAAGCCAATTCACTGTGATTAATGATTAAACAAAATTAATCATTTTGTCATACCCAGAATTGCCCAGATTAGCTCATCAAGGCACAAATGATTAATGTTATATCAAGACGAAAAGCAAGAAAGACTCAGAAGAGAAATGGGGATAAATGGGGTTAAAGAATAGTTGTTGCAGCAGCAAGCCAAACATAGGGAGACTCAAGCATGGCCAACCTCATATTTATCTTCTTATACCTTTGTATTCCATTATTTCCTCTACTTTTGATTTTGTCTGATTATTGCTCTCTTGAACACAGTCACAATCCTGGAATAATTTAACTTGGCATTCACATAATAGCTAAGTTCTGACTTATTGATGATTTTATATAAGCTTTTGAAAATCACATGTCGTGTTTTTCAATGTTTAGCAACACTTTGAAATGTTGATTACTATATGCCGAGGCACAGTCAGGAATGCATTATCTAAACATTGTTCATATAAAAAATTATAAAAAGAATAATCAAAAGGACCATTCCTTTTTATATACCCATTAGTTAATCAAAAATCCCCAAATCTCATAAACCCAATCACCTATGAGGAATGTTTATGTACAGATGGAAAGGAGTATGGCTGAGTGAGCATGGTGTTTGATGAATGTTTATGTTGCTTTGTGAGGTATTGGCTTTTGGGTTTAGGTAGAAAATGTAGGTTAGAATTTGAATGATTGTGATGTTAACACCTATGTTAATAGAGGGTATTTTTGTAACTTAAAAAAATAGTCAACGATGTCATATTTTACATGTATTAATTTTTGTTTCTCATTGGAATATTTAAAAAGTGTTGTCTCCATATACAATTAAGTATTAAAAGTATACTTTGTGTAAATTTCCAAAATTTTATTGTTTGAAATGTTAGTGAAATAGGAGACCCACCATTAAACTAATTAAAAATAAATTTGACATTGATTTTAAACTTAACTCCTAAACAAGGTTCTAAAAAACGCTAGGCGCTAGTCGGGCGGCGGGCTGGCGCCTAGCGCCTAGGCGGCTAGGCGGGATCTAGGCGGGCGCCTAGGCGGATTTAGGTAAATTTATTGTATATTTTGTAAATAAGTGCATATAGACACATAAAAAATTATACTTGTACAAAATCCATAGATAAGATAATAAAAGAATAATAAAATACAAAAAGAATATCTAACAAGTCTAAAATTTAGAAACACATTAAGCATATATGCCATATAACTTAAGATATTTTGAATGATTATATCTAATTTTTCAAAAATAAAAATAAAAATAAAAATCTCACGTAATGGATTGGATGGTTTCATAATAAAACTACTAGAAAGTAATGCCAGACATCCCCAAACTACGTACATTGCTATCATCAAAGAAATCCCCTAACCAAACACACGTGGCTTAACGCGCTTAACGCGCTGTCAAGTTATATGGGTGGCTTACATTTGGAAATGTCTGGCATTGCTTTGATGATAGCAATGCAAACACCTCCAACGGTCAGAAAAGCATTGCAAACACCTCCCATCACTCACATCAGCAAGAGACTCACAAACAGAGACCAATTTTTATTCTTTTTTATTCTTTGCTTTTCCCCATCTTGAATATAAAAATTTAAACCTGGGTATTGACAGCCCATTTTTCCTTTTTGAAAACGTCAACTTAATGCTAGCTATCCAAATGTGATTGGACAAAATTATAAAATAAATTAAATGGGAAAGTTTGAGATGGTCACGTGAGAATGAAAGGATGAGAGAGAAACTCATCTTCTTCCTCCTTTCGTCGCAAGAACAGAACCTGAAAAACTTAGAAATTCCAGAACACTGCACTCATCCTTTCTCAAGTTTGAAAACAGAAAAAAATTGAAATTCCAGACCGCCTAGGCCAACTAGTCGGCCGCCTAGGAAGCCCAAGGTCCGCCCAAGCCGCCTCGGCGCCCGCCTAATTCCTTCCCCGATTTTTCTCCCGATTAGGAGGTAATCCCGGCGGCTGGCCACCGCCCAGCGCCTAGACCGATTTTTAGAACACTGCTCCTAAACACAAATGCTTCAAATCCAATAAGCAAATAATACTTTGGCTAGATGGATTTTTTATATCAAACATGCACATTCATATCTCCACTTAGAATTTGATATCCCTTTTGAAGATTTTCTTAGAATTTTTTATTTTTATGTTATAAATTATCTCATGAATGACAATTATTCATTCAAATAAAAAAAATGCAGATATAACCAAATTAGTGGGAATTCTAATCCCTTGGTCCCACCAAAACTAAGGAAAGCTAAAAACCATGAAATGAGGATCTCTCCAAATCCTCTTTGTGAGGATCTTAGAAATCCTCAAATCGTATATATTAATCGTATATGTTCATCATATATCGTGCGATCAATTATCTTCAAGTACTATTCATATTTAATTTTAAATATAAGTATTTAAAATGATTTCTAACCGTACGATGTACGATGAACGAATATGATTTGAGGATCCTCACAAAGAGGATCCGGAGAGGATCCTCATTCAAAACCATGGGCTGCTGATATGGATTACATACAAACCAGAAAAGAAAAGCTGTTTATTTTAACTCAGTTACTAAGTATCTTCCCAAAACAGGGAGCAGCATAAACCATAACCTTCCTTATGCATACATACCACAGAAATTACAGAGGACAACACCAACGATATGAAAATGAGAAGTCGATTTTCTCTAAACTTCTATAGACGAAACTTGCCATTAAGTGTCGGCGGCGGCGGCGGCGGTAGCTGTTGGCTTCTGAATGATAAAGGCCATGCACTGACCCTGGTTGACGTTGTCGAATGCCACGCAGCGAATATAAGCATTAGGGTATTCTGTTTTGCACTGCTGGATTTCATTGAGAACGAGCGACGGATCAGTACAACCAAACATGGGCAGCTTCCACAATGTCCAGTATCTCCCATCATAATACCCTGGCATCTGGCTATTCTCCCTGTAAACATACCCAACCTTCCATATTTGCAAAAATCAAATGTTAATGTTATGAGATAAACCCCAAAAGTTTATTGCTTAATTAGCAATCTACCCAGGATTATCATCGAGAAGTTACCCTTGCTAGTCAAACGTATAGTTCAAATATGACTGATCATATTAGTCGAAATACAGCGCATATTTAGTACGTCGGATATGATGCTGGATTGGATTAAATAGTCCAATCTGGTGTTAGTGTCATTCATATTGCACAGCAACCCGATGAAACTATTCAATTACTTAATTTTGTCAAATAACATGTTGTACTAAAATCATACGCCATGGAGGTAGAGATGCAAGTTATAGTACATAGTTTTATGCACAGAAGAGAAGTTAAAATCTGATTTATTTGTTTGTTAAGAACAAGGAAGAGCATCTAAACTTTGTAAATCAACTAACCTCATCGAATTCGAGGCAAGGGATCCATCCCTTCTTGAGCATGTAGTCAATCTCCTTCGCAATAGAATCATCAGAGAGTGGTGGTAGGTACGAGAGGGTCTCGAACTTCTTGTTGTTGATTGGATTCCATACCTGTAAAATTCCGCAAATTGCACAAATTAAGAACCAAACCGAGGATGAGAATCTTTGGTACTTGGGAGTTGGGATATAACTTGTTAGATTCCCTTACCTTCATGCAGAGAGTTCTTGATCCATTGGAGACGGTTTTCTTGGCCCATCCAATAGAATCATTCACCGGAAAAAGTTTCCAAGGGTTGACTTTCAAGCCAGCATAACCGGATGCACCAACCGGAGCATTAAAGATCAAAGCAGACATCTTCGAACTTGATGTCCAACAGGATGACTGATCAAAAGTATAGTAAACCAACACAGCCACAAGGTGAAGGACTATTTGTAATGGTGGTGGAATTGGTAGGGGAAAAGAACAAAAAGAAGCAGGGTTTGTTGAGAGAGAGAGAGAGAGAGTGAGAGTGGTATTGAAAAAACGGTGGGTACAAGATGCTGTAGAGTTTTATAAGCCACATCAGCATCCTGCTTTTTCCATCATCTCACGACCAATCAAAATCCACTTGGCATGGTGACAAAGTCTTGGACCCCACCAAATTCAAGGTGCCCCTTGGGAGTCTCTCAGGTATCGTTTGGTATGCAGACGGAACGGGACGAGACATGACGGGCCGGAACGAAGAGGAAGCAAAGATGCCCTCGGATGGAAACAAGGAGGAAGAAGAAGGAGATGGAGAGGTTATAATTTTGTGTTCCACGGATGTGGAACGAGTCGTTCCAAGGGGTGAGGTGGAACGAAAATTCATCCAAAATTCGTCCCGTGGAACAGCGCGTTCCACCCGTTTTAGGCGCACCAAACGTGGGACGGAATGCCTTGTCCCGCTCCATTCCGTCCCGTCCCACATGCCAAACGGTACCTCATAGCCAGTTTTGCAGACATCAGAGTAACCGTGGGAATTAAATATTAGGAAGATGTACGACTCATTTCTGCAACTGCCTTCTCATGGATGTGGAGAAAACTTTAAAATAGCTGATTGGGAACACAGGAATTTCAACAACCTTTCTTTGTTGCGAACGCAAGTTGAATTCTACAAAACAGCCAAGGCATGGTGATTCAATAGAGAATATGAGAAAAATCAGCACTTTGATGGACAATATCATTCCGTAATCTACTATTACAGACGATGTTTTTAAATTAAATTTCCTCGCTAAGTAACTTTGAATTGTTCCAAGGCGAAAAACTTACAGACACACCAAAGGAGGCAGGCGTCTGAGCTAAATACAACAGCATATCACTCGCATGCTTGAGTTATGTTTGCCAGAACTCAACTCAGCTAGGCTGTAGTATTCAACGTAAAGATTGTAGCTAGATGCGTCTTTGAAACGACAGGATTGACTTGCCTGCGGATTGGTCCTTCCATTTCCAAGATAATGATTTCTTTAAAGTAACGATGCGTCACCGGCAATGGAAAAACTTTCAAGTGCCCTGCTGAGTTGGTTTAAGGTTCTGTTTATCTTTCTCGAATGGGAATGAGACTTATCGTCTGCTATAAATTTATGGACAATACCATCAGTCTCAATGAAGCTCCAAGCAGAAATTGTAACTACTTCTCTATCTCTCATCATTTTCCTTAGCCTCGTCACATCCTCCCAGTTGCCCATTTTGGCATACATGTTGGCCAGAAGAACATACCTACCACTCTGTTGAGGCTCTAATTCAATCAAAAGCTTCCCCACCCTCGCCCCTAAGTCAACATGGTCATGTATCAGACATCCATTAAACAAAGACCCCCAAATAGCACCGTCCGGTTTCATTGCCATACTTCTTATCAATATCCCTGCTTCATTCAATTTCCCAGCACGGGCTAAGAGATCAACCATGCAGCCATAGTGCTCAATCCCCAGAGCAATGCCATAAACCTTACTCATGCGTCCTATTAACCGCCATGCTTCATTTACCAGAATTTTGTGATTACATGCAGTGAGTACTCCAACAAATGTCACTGCATTTGGTTTAGGTCCTTTCTTTTCCATTTCTGCAAAAAGCTCAAGCCCCATATCATTCTCACCATTGATGGCAAATCCCATGATCATAGCACTCCAAGTAGTTACATCTTTACGAGGCATCCTGCTAAACACGTCTTGTGCGTCTTTAATACATCCACATTTTGCATAAAAATCTACTAGTGCAGTACCAAGCTCAAGTCCATACTCAAAACCATTTTCTTCCAAAAACGAATGAATCCACTTCCCTTCTTCAAAGGCACCCACAGACGCACAAGCATTAAGAGTGCTAACCAAAAGAGACTCTTTGAGCCTCACTTGTGTATGGCTTTTCAATTGACGAAACAGGTCAATTGCTTCATTGAAACAAGCATTCCCAACATACCCAGAAACCATTGCACTATAAGAAACATCATTTATATCTGGCATTGCATCAAACAGATCACGAGCTTCACGAACCAGCCCATTACTACAATATCCACTAATAAGACTAGTCCAACAAACCACATTCTTGTCCAAACTTTCCTCAAACACTCTACGAGCAAATTCCACAGCTTCACATCGACAGGAGGCCCTAATAAGTGAGCTAATAACATAAACATCACACCCATGCCCAAACTTCATTATTTGACCATGTACCTGACCAAGCAAAGATACACCAAGACATGCTTTAACTAAAAAGGTGAAAGTACGAGCGTTTGGCTCTGTGCCTATCCTTCTCATTCTGGTGTAAATGGAGAGACCCTTTTCAGATTCTGAGCTTTTCAAGAAACCCATTATCATGGAATTGTAATCAAATACATTGGGTCTTGGAATTTGGTGTAACAGTGTCTCAGCGTAGTGCATATTACCATGTTCTGATAATGCAGAGAAGGCTATGAGCTTGCTGGCAGTGTAGGCAAAACGAGCAAGACCAGTAGTGACTGCATGGGCATGGATTTTCTTAAGTTCGTCCAAGCTTGAACATCTTTGTAGTAGGAGAAGATATGGAGGACAAGTTACTGGTTTTAAAACGACTTTGCTGCCCATCTGGAGCACACTTTGAAGCTGACAAAGCAGCAGCTCCCATTTTAAGCCCCTGTTTTATTTATCAGACTTTGTGGGAAAGTGCTTATTTGTGTGACACTCAAACATGATCATATCCAAGATCCGCCACTGTCGACAAAACAAATACTGAGTATGCCACAAAGTAATAAATAGATCTTGAGCTCAAAAGAGAGGGAAAAAAGAGAGAGCGCGAGAGCGAATGGATGGGGTAATTAATGTGTCAAAAATAAAGCCAGGCGTTGGAAAGAATTTTGACCCCTTATTGTGGCCAAAGTATTATGTGTTGTTATAAATAATTATTTGACTACTAGTTTTAGTGAATGTAAGTATGTTTCATCTGTTATACAACACTTAAAAATATTGAATATTAATGTTCAAAGTTTAAGAGGAAGCTCAGTGTTGATCCATCTTGTATTTTGGATGATGACAAGAGGGGAAAAGCTCATGTTTGGGATGCAGTGTGTTAGTTTTTGTTGTTTTTGTTTGGCTTCGGCCTGCCATTTACCACAAAAAAGTATTGAATATTATATTTCCATTGCAAAAATTAATCTGACGTCTGACAAGCGACCATAAAATCTTTTGATCCTCGCCAACTCTATTTTTCCTTCTTAATCTTATTTTTTTTCAAAACCCTAAACATCATACCATCTTCTGATCCTCATACCTCACCATTCACCAACACTATGTTTCCTTCCCATTCTTTTGGCCCCGATATTAACATTATTTTTCTTGCTATGTTAAATCCTATATGGAGCTGTTATTGGTGCTTACTGTTCTAAAAATCCCCGCCTATGCGGTAGGCGGTAGGCCACCGTCCCGATTAATGCCTAGGCATTTGAAAATTAAGAAAGGGTGCCTAGACCTATTGAGGTGCCCGCCTAGACCATCTAGGCACCCGTCTAGCCCGCCCAGACCAGCCTAGACACCTACCTAGGTCGCAACTCACTTAGATAGAAAATAGATAACTTTCATTTTGCATTTTATCTTTTTCAAAAAATTGTAAGAGACTTGTTGCATGCTTAAATGAACACACATTGTATCCTCGTTCCCCATGTTTTCATTATGTTTAAATACTTCATAATATATATGTCATTTTATTTTGTAGTTTATGATAAAATTATATGTACTTTAAGTATAAGCAGACACTTATTTATACAAAATATAATATATTTACTTAAATCCGTTTAGCCGTCTAGGCGTTAGGCCTAGTCCGCCGTCCGACCAGCGCCTAGCGTCTTTTAGAACCTTGCTGGTGCTTCAAAAATGTCATTCCCCTTGTACTTTTTTATAGGGGAGAATTTATACATGGAGTAGCGCATGATTATGCGATTGGTGTGCCAATAACAATAGTCGCCCCTAAACCCAGAAGCATTTAAACAAACTGAACGAAAAGTATTAGAACATATACTTACTGGGGTTTAAAGTGAATGAGAAAGTCCTATGAAAGCCATAATCAGTTCCTTCTTTTCAGTCAGTTCTTGTAAACCCCATTGAACAAATAGTAAGCAATTAAACCTAACAAATAACCAGATATCTGTAACCCGATCGGAATCAAATGTTTTCATCAATATTACGACTTTTCTTTCGGGTCTGAATACTCAGTAAAATTACTCAAAAACCCATTCTACAAAAATAAATATAAAAAAAAGTCCTATTGTGTATGTCTACTTTTGAGTAAAACGAAATTTCTTCAAAACCCATACCTGATTGATGCCGAAGGAATTAGGGAATCTGAGCTTCTGTTGACGAGAGCTATTCGTCTCTGAAGGCGGCTGTGGCGGCGGCGGCACAAATCAATTCGGTTTTCTCAACTTAGCCATGGAGATGTTGTGGGTTTGTGTTGGGTTTGCTTTCGCTGGGTAGATAAGAAAAGGTGAGAGGAAGAGGCAGAAGGTTCAAAGGATGAGATTTTGCCGGAATCGAGGAGGGAGGGTTTGCCGGCCACTGGGTGGTGGGCGGCTCACTGGGTTGGGTGGGTGCAGAGGCGTGGTGGCTGATGGGTTTTTCTGTATTTTTGTTATAAAACTTCATATAAAACTGACACTGTCAAGACAAGGAACAGGTGTAAAAAAATTGGATAAGGATCCCTTCCAGATACCCAATTCATCTTAGTCGTCTATTGTATATTGCGCGGTTAGTTTTTGCTACGTAATGTTTGTATTCAATTTTAAATAAAAAAATTAAAATGATTTATGGCCACAGAATAACTGATGAACTGATCAATGAGATTATCACAAAGAGGATTTGGATATGATCATGTTCCTAAAAAAAAAGGTTTCGCACGGCATAATTGAACTCCGTTTTTTAATTGTTGCTATTAGTTTTTGTCAATGGCGAGTTTAAAATTTATATATTTCTATTTTTATTGTAGAAAATCTATTAATGTATTCGAAAAGTGTGAGAGACTTGCAAAAGACAAATTCGTTGTGGTAGTGTCATCTCAAATCTATTACAATTTCACGAAAATATTTTAACTTCTTTTTTTGTATAGCATTGTATGATTAGTTTATAATACTACCATCATGCTGTCCTTATTTGTAAGTTATTCTGGTGGTCTAAGAGACAAGAAAAATTGGGGTTGATCACTTGTCCATTAAATCATTTAATAAGATGATGCCACATCCTCATTTACTTGCCACGTAAATTTTTGCTGAAAACAAAATATGAAATAACTATGTAACCAAAGTAATAATAATATGAATGAAATGTCCATAATAAATAACGTGCCTATATGCTTGTCACACAACATGCACGGTTGCCCGAAGAACGTCAGATGTCGAACTACGGAAATGAACTTCCACTACTATAAAGACCCCAAAAATGTACAAAAGCAACTCCCAAAAATTCTTAATTTAGGTTAAAATTCTAGTTTAAGCATGAGAGATTTGTCAACCTACACAAGCCAAGGACATTTGAGTACCATGTCACTTGGTTTCAAGTGGATATGGGATGTGGTTAGGAAATCTGACTAAAGCTTTTCTCTGAGGAGACCCTAAAATAATGGAAAAAAATGTCACTCAAACATCGCATAAGTTAGTAACACCACTTGACAATATGATCATCACCAAAAAAACACGTGCACATTGATCTAGAATTGATGAATTTTCAAATTTTACATCATAAAATGGTACTAGAATTGTGATACGCCATAAATAACAAATGCTAGGGGCAGAGGAGATCCACAAGTATTACTGCTTGCAGATACCCTTGAGTTCCCAACTCTTAAGAAACTTAGTGCCAAAGCTTCATGCAGAACCCGTTTGGCACAACACACGATTTCTTGCTTGAAATACTTTATGAGAAGGTGTCAACAAGCCTTGCAAGCGATGCAGGATCTTCGATAAAGGTATCTACAAACACTTTCACAATCCTTACCTCCTGAGGGGTAGCTCTCAAGTTGTACCAGGTCAGGAATCATCCACATGGATATTAGAGACTTTCATACAGTCCTCTTCAGATATCAAATTACGCATAGACTCCAAATCCCAAATATCATCCACCGGGTGAATAACAAAAGCTACGTGCATTTCTCTGTCCACTTCTACTCCACTGAGAGGTTTTGGGTGACCACAATCAATACTTGGAACCCATTTATCAACCCAAAATTTTATTTGATTACCATTCATAACTTGCCATTGCATACCCTTAAGCAACAGCTCCCTTCCTTCAAGCAAACTGGACCAAATCCATGAAGCCCGCCACCCTTTTTAGCTTCCAAAAACGAAACATGTGGGAAGTATCGCTCCTTTAAAACCTGGGCCCACAAAGAATTTGGATCATGAATTAATCTCCAACATTGCTTGGCAAGAAGAGCGACATTAAACTCTTTTAAGTTCCTGAAACCCATTCCCCCTTCACATTTTGAGTACCCCATATCTTCCCAACTAATCCAGTGATTCTTTCTTTTTCTTGTTGCCCCCACCAAAATCTTGCAAGAGCAACATCAATCTCATTGCATAAGGTATCCGGGAATTTAAATATATTCATTGGATACGCAGGAACCGCCTGAGCAACGACCTTAATCAGCACCTCCCGTCCCACTTGAGAAAGGAACTATTGTTTCCACCCTTTGATCTTTCTAAAAACACAATCCTTAACATAGACCAATGCCTCTTTTTTGGAACTTCCCTAATCTGTCGAAATCCTCAAATACTTCCCTGGGTCCTCCACTTGTGGCATATTCAAAATGCTGCAAAGATCCTGATACACCTCAACTGGCGTATTAACACTAAAATAAACCACGGACTTTTGCAAACTAACCTCATGGCCAGACGCATGACAGTAGGCATTGAGAAGATTCACAATATTCTGACAATTGTTCCTTGTGGCTTTTAGAAAGATCAGAGTGTCATCTGCGAATAAAAGATGAGAGAGGCATGGTCAGTTAGCATTGATCCAAATTCCTTTAACAAATCCCATATTAGAAGCATATCTAATAAGAAGTGATAGCACCTCATTGACAAGAAGAAATAAATAGGGCGAAAGTGGGTCTCCCTGCCATAAACCCCTCGTCGGCTTAAATCTCCCTCCCAGATGCCCATGAATCAAAACCGAGAACCCCATTATGGTAACACAATTCATCACCAAATTCACCCAATTTCTATCAAAACCCATCTTCAACATAACAACCTCCAGGAAGTCCCATTCCACCCGATCATACGCCTTATTCATATCAAGTTTAATTCCTAGGTCATACTTTAACTTCGCCTTCCTGAGTTTAAGGAAATGGAAAACTTCATGGGCAATGATGATATTGTCTTAAATCTGTCTTCCTTCCACAAAAGCATTATGAGAAGGAGAGATAATATCAGAAAGCAGGGGTTTAAGCCTATTTGTTAAAATCTTTGAGAGCATTTTATAGGAATAATTACATAGGCTGATTGGTCGAAAATGGCTCATCGATTCTGGATTAGGAATCTTTTGAATTAGGACAATATTAGTGGAATTTAACGGCTTTAAACTTGTTCCTCCATTTAGAAACTCTGCTACCAAACCTTTAATCTCCGCTTCAATAATATCCCAGTAAGATTGAAAAAACACACCTTGGAATCCATCCGGCCCTGGAGCTTTCAACCTTCCCATCTGAAACACAGCATCTTTAATTTCCTCATCCACCAAAGATCGAGTCAACACTTCATTCATCTGTGCTGTAACCACAGGTTGAACACAGTCCAAAATATTTCCCCAGTCACGATGCCCATTTGAGGAGAATAAATTCTTGAAATGATTTTCAATTGTTCCTCTGATGCTCTCCTGATCCTCCACCCACGAACCCCTGCCATTTTTAATCTTTCCAATTCCGTTATTCCGCCTTCTCTGTATAGTAGTCTGATGGAAAAACACAGTATTAGCATCCCTAGCTTGCAACCACTTTATGCAAGATCGTTGATGCCAAAATTGCTCTTCTTGTTCTTCCAAAATCTCAAGACGCTCTGAAATAGCATTAATTTCTTCAATATTTTCCTCCCAATTCATTTGCAGATTCCCAAGGTGATTAGTAAACTCTTCAATCCTCATTCTTCTATCCTTAAATTTCCCGTTACTCCACTCCTTGAGATTATCTTTACACAATTTTAACTTCTTCTTCCATTTATTCAACCATCTCCCCTCAAAATGATTATTCCAACTTCTCTCCACAACCTCTCTACAACCATCCTCTTTAATCCAAAATGCCTCAAAGCGAAACATACGATGTCCCCAAACTTTGCCCGGATCAATGTCCACAATCAAAGGACAATGGTCTGAGGCTCTGACAGTCCCGTGAGTAACTTAGAGTATTCGGCCATTGAGTCAACCATTGAGCATTGACCAGACCTCTGTCAAGCCTTTCCTGCACCAAAACATTATTTCGCGTTCCCCTCCAAGTGAATCTTGGACCACAAAATCCCAGGTCAATTAACTCCATTTTCTCCACAAAATCATGCAAGAACTTCGATCTTATATGAGGCCCCTCCCTTCCCCCACTTTTCTCATTATCCCACAAAATTTCATTTAAATCCCCCCCACAAAACCATGGAAGATCACTAGTCTGAAGCACATCAGTAACCCACTGCCAGAAATCAGCTTTTTCCTCTCTATATGGGCTGCCATACACCCAAGTATTTTGCGTCCAATCACATTCACCATCAATCCTCATCACTGTATGAATTAAAATTTTCGAAGAAAATAATATATTTACCTCCACAGCCCTTCCACCATAAACTCAGTCCTCCTGCAGCTCCAATTGGGGGAACATCAAAACCATTTAAATACCTCATTCTCCGTCTAACGCCGGCAATCCTGTGATTTTTCATCTTTGTTTCTGATAGAAAAATCACAGCGGGTCGATGTTTTGGTATAAGCCCGTGTAAGGCTCGAACTACTGTGTCCGACCCGAGACCACGGCAGTTCCATAGAAGATAGATCATGGCGACCTTGTGGCTGTTTCAGGCCAGCCGCCACCGCCCCGGGTTGTCATTCCCGTTCGTCTAGTTCTTAACAATACCGACTCATCCACCACATTCTCATCTGAAGTAGCCGCTGTTCTGTCCTGATGAACCGGAACGTCCACCAGGTTTCCTTCAACGTAAAGACATCTTCCACCTTCTGCAACTTGCCCTCTTCTACCTCGTCCACGTCTGCTCGCAGAAACACCTCTATCCCACGCCATTTTGAATGCTTGTGTGTCATCAACAACACCGTCTCCAACGGCACCGAAAGATCTCACTTTGAAAACAGTAATATTTGAAACACAGGCTCGAGAATTGCGATTCCTTAGACTTCCAATGCTGTAGGAAGAAAGAGGATTAGGGTATAATTAAACTTTAGAAATAATCCAATTTGACCTTTGGAGCGGTACCTTATTCCATGACTTGAGCTGCAAGTAATGGTCTTAATGTCTACATTGTAACAATCAACTCCTAATGAGCCCAATTATCACCTACATGAAGCATTTTAAGCCACGATAAGGTGAGTTTTCGCGAGATTGGAGACCGGAGAAAGACATGTCGAATCGGAAGCTGCTTTTGTGTAATTACCATGGGAGATGAGTGAATTGTACAGTTTCACACTGTTTGTTCTCTGTGAATTCCATTTGTGTTGGGACTCAAAGCAGGTGCTTTTACGGTAAGTGATTCTAGGTGGACGTTTTGACAGTTATCGAACAGGAAATGAAACTAGGGGCTGTTCTTAACTCTGAGTCCTTGCACTCTTAGATTGGAGCTCATGAAAATCTTATGGCCTGCGAAAAAGAAAATTAATCTGTAAACAGAACATTTCAAGCAGTATTGAATAAAGCTCATATCAGAAATAGCAATAGTTCAGAAGGGCCAGGCTGTAGAATCATTAGTTTTGTAAAGGGCAAACAATAGATAAATTATTAGTTTCACAAATTTTATACGGTAGATAAATCATCCTATAAAGTTATAGGTACATTTTTACCAACGCAAAGATAAAGATGATCACGTAAAAGATTAGAGATGTACAACATGTCTGGCTGGCTCGACCCTGCAAATTTTTGTAGATATATTAGTTTTGTAAAAGTGAAACAACAGATACATTATTAGTTTCACAAATTTTATACGGTAGATCAATTATCCTATAAAGTGATAGATACATTATTTTTGTTATAAACAATTTTAATAGATACTATTTTACAACAAAAAAAAAAGTATATTTAATCATGAAATGGAAACACCGATATGATTTGTGGGGTTCGTCTGATGTTCTTGCAATGGCAACACCAAAAGCATCAACTTAATCATGAAATGGAAGAAGTGAAAAGATCACAGCAAAATCCATTTCAGTTCTTCGTTTCTAAACCAGTTCTCAATCTGGAAACCGGGAGACTAAATGAAATGGAAGAAGTGAATACGGTAAGGGCAGGTCCCTTGCTCTTAATACCAAAGCTTCTAAAGAAAACACCGAAAAAATGATGATCATGGGACAATGTTTCTTCGAAGATATATCGAAAAGATAGAGCACAAATAAAAGAGAACGGAAAAGTTCGTGTCTTTACCATCTTTGTGAGCCAAATGACGACGTATGGGGGTTTGAAAATTACGACTTGTTTCCAAACAACCAATTGGGTCTCCGATCTATGGGGGTTTGAAAATGTTGGAGCTTTCAGCTCTCATAGATGAGAAGAGGAGGGAGGGAACTTTCTTTAGAGGAGTAGTTGGATCCCGTAAGGTGATACCTAGAGCAAGTTTTAACTCGCCATTTTAAACATTAGTCGTGAAGAGAAATCACATGCATGCCTCTTGTGTAACTTTTTGGAATTTGAAATGTGTTGACTTTAAAGGAAGTGTCTCCTCTTTACTCAGTTGGAGAAACTAAGAGATTTTAGATGTGTAAATTGAGATTCTATGCTCCATGAAATTCAAACTTAAGCTATCGTTTGATATGCAGACGGGACGGGACGAGACGGAACGGAGAGGGAGCAAAGATGCTATCGGATGGAAACAAGGAGGAAGAAGAAGGAGATTGAGAGGTTATAATTTTGTGTTCCACGGATGTGGAACGAGTCGTTCCAGGGGGTGAGGTGGAACAAAAATTCACTCAAAATTCGTCCCGTGGAACAGCGCGTTCCACCCGTTTTAGGCGCACCACACGTGGGACGAAACGCCTCGTCCCACTCCGTTCCGTCCCGTCGCACGTACCAAACGGTACCTAAGAGTTAGAAATGCAAAAAACCCTTAAACGAGACATGCGTTACATTTTGGTTTAATTTTAAAGACATTACATATGAATTGAACCAAATTGTTATCAACCGAAAATGTGATATGATAAATTTTTTTTCGTTATCAATCACCACAACTGTTTATTACTTACTAAAATTATGAATAAAATTTCAAGTCAAAACAAAATTAAAATGTCAAAAATCACAGAATCAGATGCTTCACCACCAAACGACTTTACCAAATCATGATTTTCCCGCCTTATTTTTAACAAATGCCCAGCACTCGTTCCCGCCACGAGTAACTCCAAAACGACGCCGCAGAGCCCAAGCCCAACGCCTGTTTACATTTTCCCTCTCAACCAAACGACGCCGTCCGACACAAAATCCCACACACTGACAAAACAAGACTCAATCCCCGAAAATACCCTGGTAGAAAATCGCAATGACTACAGGAACCACCCAAACGGGGAAGTAAAATTTCATAATCCCCAGTCCTATTTCGTCACAAGGAAAAATCAGTTCTTTTAAAGCACCCCTTCTCCAGAGCCCTCGAAAACCATAAATCCCCCACGCTCACTCTTCTCCGGCTCGAAAAAACCTTCTCTGCGATTTTTTCATTTTTCCATCTCTCTCTCTCTCTCTCTCTACTTATTCGAATTCTCTCTCTTTCTCTCTCATCCCTCGCTTCGAAACCCTAGGTTCTCTATCTCCCTCTCTCGCTCTCTCTCTCACTCTAAAGTTTGCGTTTTGGTCAATGTATCGGGTACTTGTCGCCGCGAAGCCCTAGAGCCCCAAACTGAAACCCTATTCGACATTGTTGAGCCGCAGAAGTTCGCAGAAGGCCGTTCCTGAAGGTTCAGAAAGGTACGATTTCGGTTTCTGTATTGCTGTTCATGGATTAATTTAATGGTTTTCGACGATTTTTGTATGTTTGGGGGAGGTAATAGGAACCCTAATTTGGTTGTCAAGTTGGGATTTTTTATTGGAAAGTCGAAAGGGAGTTGGTGATGATGATTTTCGGGGTTTTTCCAGATATAATTTTAGCTTTCTATGAATGTTGATGGTGTCGCGAAACCCTAGTAATGCGAACTTGTGCGAAACCCTAATTGAGATTTTTAGGACTTATATTGCAAAAAAATAAAAAATAAAAAATATGGATATTGATAAAGTGCGAATTTTGTTCTTGAGTTAAATAATATATTTAATTGGCTGAAAGTGATTAGTTGATGTTTGTCATGTGTAGAAACTGGTTGTAATGGCTGATCGTCGACATGGAAATAGCCAGCCCGCTAATGGGAAGACTGCAGCTGGAGCAGGAAGTGCCTATAACATTGATTTGAAAGTCTTCAGTGAGAGATTGAAGTTACTTTATTCTCATTGGAATAAACATCGATCTGATTTGTGGGGTTCTTCTGATGTTGTTGCAATAGCGACACCAAAAGCATCAGAAGATCTGCGGTACCTTAAATCTTCAGCATTGAATATTTGGCTGGTGGGTTATGAGTTTCCAGAGACCGTTATGGTTTTCATGAAGAAGCAGATTCATTTCTTGTGCAGTACGAAGAAGGTGTCTTTGTTGGAAGTTGTAAAAAAGTCTGCCAAGGAAGCTGTGGGTGTTGATGTTGTGATGCATGAGAAGACAAGGAGTGATGATGGAAGTGCTCTGATGGAGGCAATTTTCCGTGCCATTCGTGCTCAATCGAAGGCTGATGGCCATGACACAGCTGTCGTTGGACATATTGCAAGGGAGGCCCCTGAGGGAAACCTCTTGGAAACATGGTCCAAGAAGCTTGAGGATGCAAATTTTCAGTTGGGCGATGTAACAAATGGCTTGTCTGACCTGTTTGCTGTTAAGGACAATGACGAGATTTTAAATATCAAGAGAGCTGCTGTCTTGACTGCTAGTGTCATGACCGAAGTAGTTGTTAAAAAGCTTGAGACTGTTATTGATGAGGAGAAGAAAGTTACCCATTCTTCTTTGATGGATGAGGCAGAGAAAGCTATAATGGAACCATCTAAAGCTAAGGTGAAGCTCCGGGCTGATAATGTTGATATCTGTTACCCCCCAATATTTCAGAGTGGAGGACAGTTTGATCTCAGACCCAGTGCTGCTAGCAATGATGAGTTGCTTTATTATGATTCTGCTAGCGCGATCATATGTGCTGTTGGGTCCCGCTACAAGAGTTACTGCTCAAATATTGCCAGGACCTTTCTGATTGATGCTACTTCCAGTCAGAGCAAGGCATATGAAGTTCTCTTCAAGGCCCATAATGCAGCCATTAGTGAGTTGAAGCCTGGGAAGACGGTCAGTGCTGCTTATCAAGCTGCCCTTGCTGTGGTGGAGAAGGAGGCTCCTGAATTAGTATCAAATTTGACAAAATCGGCTGGGACTGGTATCGGCCTTGAGTTCCGTGAATCTGGGTTGAATATAAATGCAAAGAATGAGCGGTTGGTGAAAGCAGGCATGGTCTTTAATGTGTCACTTGGGTTTCAGAACTTACAGAGTGGTCGCAGCAATCCCAAAAACCAAAATTACGCTTTGTTGCTTGCGGACACTGTAGTTATTGGCAATGACAAGCCAGAGGTGGTGACGAGTAGAAGCTCTAAGAATCTTCAGGATGTGGCATACTCCTTTAATGATGGTGATGAAGAGGAAGCTGAAAAGCCCAAAAAACCGAAAGACGAGGCTAATGGAAGGGAGGCCTTAATGTCTAAGACAACATTGAGGTCAGACAATCATGAGATTTCAAAGGAGGAACTCCGCAGGCAACATCAGGCAGAACTTGCCCGTCAGAAAAATGAAGAAACTGCCCGCAGACTTGCTGGTGCTGGATCTGCATCGGGTGACAATCGTTCTGCAGCAAGGGCTTTAACGGATTTAATTGCCTACAAGAATGTAAATGATGTTGCTCCACCAAAAGGTCTGAATCAACTAATGATTCAGATTGACCAGAAGAATGAAGCTGTTCTGTTGCCTATTTATGGTAGTATGATCCCTTTTCATGTTGCAACCATAAGGACAGTTTCCAGTCAACAGGACACAAATCGGAACTGTTATATCAGAATCATGTTTAATGTCCCTGGGACTCCTTTTAGTCCTCATGATGCCAACTCACTGAAGAACCTTGGGTCTATATATTTAAAAGAAGTTTCATTTCGCTCCAAGGATCCAAGGCACATAAGTGAAGTGGTACAGGCGATTAAAGGGCTGCGAAGGCAAGTTGTGTCCAGGGAGTCCTTGATAGCTGAGAAGGCGACACTGGTTACTCAGGAGAAACTCCAAATAGCTGGTAACAGATTTAAGCCAATAAGATTGTCTGACCTTTGGATTCGACCTGTTTTTGGTGGCCGTGGAAGAAAGATTCCTGGTACTCTAGAAGCTCATGCAAATGGGTTTCGTTATTCTACCACCAGGCAAGAGGAGCGCCTGGATGTTATGTTTGCAAATATTAAGCATGCCTTTTTCCAGCCAGCGGAGAATGAGATGATCACTCTCCTCCACTTTCATCTGCACGATGACATCATGGTGGGCAACAAGAAAACAAAAAACGTGCAATTCTATGTTGAGGTGATGGACACAGTTCAGACCTTGGGAGGTAGTAGGAGGTCTGCTTATGACCCAGATGAGATTGAAGAAGAGCAGCGGGAGAGGGATAGGAAGAACAAAATAAATATGGATTTTCAGAACTTTGTGAATCGGGTTAATGAGCTTTGGGGACAGTCACAGTTTAGGGACCTTGAGTTTGATCAACCTCTGAGAGAGCTTGGTTTCCATGGTGTACCTCATAAATCATCGGCATTTATTGTCCCTACTTCAACCTGCTTGGTTGAACTGATAGAAACTCCTTTCCTTGTTGTCAGTCTAAGCGAGATTGAGATTGTGAATCTGGAAAGAGTTGGCCTTGGGCAGAAGAATTTTGACATGACAATTGTATTCAAGGACTTCAAAAAGGACGTTCTCCGGATTGATTCGATCCCTTCGACAGCACTTGATGGTATCAAGGAATGGCTCGACACAACTGACCTCAAGTATTATGAGAGCAGGCTGAATCTCAACTGGAAACAGATACTGAAGACAATCACCGATGACCCGCAGAGCTTCATTGAGGATGGAGGTTGGGAGTTTTTGAATTTGGAAGCGTCTGATTCAGAGTCTGAACAGTCGGAGGAGTCAGACCAGGGTTACGAACCATCGGATATCGAATCTGCTGAATCAGACGAATCGGACGATGAGGATTCTGATAGTGAATCGGTTGTGGAGTCTGAGGATGAGGACGGAGAAGCGGAGTCAGATGAGGATGGGTTATCGTGGGATGAGTTGGAGAGGGAAGCAAGCAACGCAGATAGGGAGAAAGGGAACGAATCAGACAGTGAGGAGGACAGGAAGAGAAGGAAGGCGAAAGCTTTTGGGAAGTCTCGAGCCCCACCTCCTAGTAGTAGCATCCCGAAGCGGAGTAAGATGAGATAGATCGTGTGATTGTTTCATGTCGGTCACATGTTAATGTTTTAAGAAGTCGTCTGACGGTAGTTGCTTGGAACTTTTAGTTTTACTAGTTCGGTTTAAGTTCTTTCGTTATCGCAATTTGGACCGAATAGACTTATGTTGCAGATGCATAGAGTAAGACCAGACCTTTTGCTTGTAAATTGTAGTATTATGCTGGAAGTAAAAGCTTTATCACCGTTTGTGTTGTTTTTAACTTGTTTAGGTCTTTGATTGCCCCTATTCTTCTTGTTTAATTTCCACACTTGGAAGAATTATGAATGTTGCTTTGTATTGTGCACCTCTTTTTGTACTTTGTTTCCCAAATAAGCGAATGAATTTTTTCGCAACACCGTATTGTTCTTACAAAGAAAAAGGCATTTGCCGATGTAAGTTAGGCTAGTTGGTTAAGGAAAGTATGCCGACCACCATTCTGTATCCATATGCATTCAAATGCATGCCATTTCTGGGGTTGTGGAGGAAGCAAGGAAGAATCGAACGATGTTATTGGTTGGAACGAGGGATAAGACGGTGAACGATTCAGATCAAAATCCATCAGTTCATATCCAAATTCATCCATCCATTCGCCCAAGTATAAGTTCAAGTAATTCATTCCTTACCCTAATACAACCCAAACAAGCTTCGCATGCATCCGCAAGGGACACATTTTACCCCGTTGGCGTTTCTTCACCTGCAAGTAACGTATTACCAAAAGACCACATTCACTACAGGATTCATAAAGCAACCACAAAAAGTGCCAAAAGTATGGTAAAAGATATATACATGTGTGGGAGGATAAAATCCGGTTTCGACTCATGGGCCAATACCAATCATCCAAAGATGGCGGTGCGCAAGGGAAACGTGTCTAGATAACTACCTCCACTACGGAGGACCACTAAGGAAGAGGGAGAGGAT
Source organism: Malus fusca (assembly GCA_035220775.1). NCBI lineage: Eukaryota > Viridiplantae > Streptophyta > Magnoliopsida > Rosales > Rosaceae > Malus > Malus fusca. The sequence goes on from CM069062.1 coordinate 26,643,787, forward strand.
GACAGGTCGTGGTACTTGTTTCCCAAGCATGTAGTCCTATAAATGTGGAGAGGAGCCAAAGATCAAGGTACGTAATTAGAACCCGAGAGAAAGCAAATAATAGAAAATCAATCGACTGACTTGAGCGTCGAAGTATCTCTTGCAGGTACCCCGCCCAGACTAGCTACGGAGAAAGACTGTTCGGGGACACCTCATTCAGCGAACATGAGGATTGCGGTCAACAAATATGTGAAGGTATTTCTTCTTGTAGGAAATTTTGCTCCAACATGTAATGCCCTTTCATCCTTTTTTTACTAATCTTACAAGAAAAAAGTTTGTTTTAACACACAGAAAGAACGAAGATTCAACAAAAACTTAAACTTACTTTTACCCTTTTGGTAACTCTTTAACATCTTCAAAATAACACACACAACTCAAATCCAATGCTGCTGCAAAACTCAAAAAAAAAAAAAAAAAAAAAAAAAAACCTGAAGACAAACAATGTCACCTAAATTTGGGCCTCTTGGGCAGGCTGCCACCAATGTTCCTCTTGTCGGGAACTCGCGCCTTTCCAAAAGCCTTAACCTTCCTTCTTGCCCTCTCCTCTTCACTGTCCGACCCATTCCCTTTTTCCCTGTCTGCGTGGCTTGCTTCCCTCTCCAGCTCTTCCCATGTCTTTCCTTCAGCCTCTTCTGAGTCTTCTCCGGATTCTTCTTCCTCATCATCTTCCGACTCCACCAATGACTCGCTGTCATCATCCTCCTCATCTGAACCTGAATCCGACTGTACATCTGAAGGCACATACCCATGGTCAGACTCTTGAGAATTGTCGGAATCCGAATCACTAATATCCATGTTCAAGAATTCCCATCCACCATCCTCTATGAACTTCTCGGGGTCGTCAGTAATGGTTTTGAGGATAGGACGCCAGTTGAGATTCAACCTACTCTCATAATACTTGAGATCAGTGGTGTCTAACCACTCCTTAATTCCATCTAGAGATGTCGAGGGAATAGAATCAATTCGGAAGACATCTCGCTTGAAGTCCTTGAAAACAATAGTCAGATCAAAGTTCTTTTGCCCTAGACCAACTCTCTCAAGGTTTACTATTTCAATCTCGCTCAGAGTAATTACCACAAACGGTGTCTCTATCAGCTCAACCAGACAGCTTGAAGTTGGGACAATGTAAGCTGACGCTTTATGAGGTACTCCATGGAAGCCAAGCTCTCTAAGGGGCTGATCAAACTCAAGATCAAGTGATTTGAATGGAGGTTGCCCCCACGAATCATTTACTCGGTTCACAAAGTTCTGGAACTCCATATTAATTTTGTTCTTTCGTTCCCTTTCACGTTGCTCTTCCTCGATCTCATCAGGATCATAGTTTGACCTTCTTCCACCTCCCAGTGTCTGCACTACATCCATCACCTCTGCATAAAATTGCACGTCCTTTGTCTTTTTGTTTCCTACCATAATATGATCGTGCAGATGAAAGTGCAGCAGGGTAATCATTTCCTTCTCAGCTGGCTGGAAAAATGCATGTTTGATATTGCTAAACATAACATCGACACGTTCTTCAGACCTTGAAGTCGAATACCGGAATCCATTCGCGTGGGCTTCCAGTGATCCAGTGAGCTTTCTTCCACGTCCCCCAAAAACGGGGCGAATCCATAGATCTGGCAATCTTTTTGGCTTGAATTTGGCTCCTGAAATTTGCAGCTTCTCCTGCGTAACTAAAGTTGCCCTTTCAGCTTTTTCAGATTCCCTTGAGGCAACCTGCCTGCGAAGAGTTTTAATTTGCTGTACTACTTCACTTATATGCCTCGGGTCCTTGGAACGGAATGAAACTTCCTTTAAAAAAATTGACCCTTGAAACTTCAGGGTGTTTGCATCATGAGGGCTAAATGGAGTACCAGGTACATTAAAGATTATACGGATGTAGCAATTCCGGTTAGTATCCTGCTGGCTGGAAACACTCTTCACAGTGGCTATGTGAAAAGGAATCATGTTTCCATAAACCGGCAAGAGGATAGCTTCATTCCTCTGGTCAACCTGAATCATCAACTCTTTTGGAGCAGGCAGATCATTGACATTCTTATATGCAATCAGATCACCAACTGTCTTCCCAGCACCACGATTGTCGTTAGCTGCAGAACCCCCACCAGCAAGCCTTCTAGCAGTTTCTTCATTCTTTTGGCGGGCAAGTTCGGCTTGGTGCTGCCTTCGTAGCTCTTCTTTCGACATTTCATGGTTGTCTGATCTAAGTGTGGCCTTACTCATCGCACTCCCGGCACCTTTACTACTGGATCTAGGTTTTGCCTGCTCTTCTTCTTCATCATCATCATTGAATGAGTACGCCACATCCTTAACAGCTTTGCTTGAATTAGTCAATACTTCCGGGGTCTCCTTACCAACAATAACTGTATCTGCTATTAACAGTGAAAATATCTGGGTCTTAGGGTCTTTTGTCTGTGCCTGCACGTTCTGGAAACCCAGAGAAACGTTGAAAACCATGCCTGGTCTCAAAATTCGGTCATTCTTAGCATTAAGATTAAGCCCCGACTCACGAAACTCAAGGCCAATTCCAGTTCCAGCTGTTTTAGTCAAGTTTCCAGCCAGCTCTGGAGCCTCCTTTTCAACTACTGAGAGTGCAGCTTGGTATGCAGCACTTAACTTCTTCCCAGATTTTAAATTACTGATTGCAGCTTCTTGAGCTTTAAGCAGAACCTCATAAGCCTTGCTCTGCGTAGAATTTGCATCAATCAGATAGGTTCGAGCAGTATTGGAGCAGTAGCTTTTGTACCTTGATCCGACAGCACATATAATCACACTAGTAGAGTCATAACAAAGGTTCTCATCATTGCTTGAAGCACTTGGCTTCAGATCAAATTGCCCTCCACTCTGAAAAATTGGAGGATAGCAAATATCAACATTTGCTGCCGTCAGCTTCACCTTAATTCTTGCAGGCTCCAATATGACCTTTTCCGTGTCATCCATCAATGAAGAATGGGAAATTTTCTTTTCCTCATCAATGACCTTCTCAAGCTTAGGTACCACAAAAGTCTTCATCACTGATGAAGTCAAGTATGCCGCTTTCTTCACATATGTAAGCTCAACGGGGTCTTTGACGGAAAATAAGTCCGAGAACCCATTGGTCACATCACTCAACTCAAAATTAGCATTCTTCAACTTCTCACTCCAAGTCTCCAAAAGTTTCCCTTCAGGAGCCTCTCTTGCTATGTGTCCGACAACAGGAGCATCGGAGCTCGAGTGGGCATTTACAGCTCGGAATAAGCTCTCCATCAGTCCAGTTCCATCCTGGCCTTTGAGTTTCACATGCATAACCACTTCAACACCAACAGCCTCTTTTGCAGGCTTTATCACAGCATCAAGGAGAGAGGCCTTTTTCTGGCTACACAAAACATGGATCTGCTTCTTTGCAAAAACCATGATAGTTTCTGGGAACTCATAACCAAGCAACCAGATATTCATTGCTGAGGATTTCAGATACCGCAGATCCTCAGAAGTTGGAGGAGTTGCTATTGCAAGTGCATCAGATTCACCCCATAGATCACTACGATGTTCCCTCCAATGTGAATATAACATCTTTAACCGCTTGCTGAAGTTATTGAGATCAATGGAATATGCACTGGCCGTTGCTGTTGCGGTTCCTGATGGCTTCCCATTCGCAGGTTTGACATTACCTTTTCGTTGCTCAGCCATTGACGACACTTCAGATATAAATTCTACAACCTTGGAAATTCAGCCTGCTGACTATGCTGATCAGCATAAACTGTGAGAAATAACAAATGTTTATCAGTTCGCTTCCCCCTCTCCACATAGTGAAAAGTTGACCTGAAAACTTTTCTTGATTTAGCTTTCTGCGTATGCAATACCAACAGTACATACTAACACCAGCACATGTAAAATTCAAATATCACTCACTCTTGAGAACTTCGCATCAAAATTTATTACCTATATTGAGATTCAAGCTCAAACAGCAATAAGCAATCATATATTGTTAACCGTCCTTTTCCACTAAAACTCGAAATTTTTTAATCTTTTCTTTGTTTTCCAACAACCCTTAATCTTGACATTCAAAATTTATTGCCGAAGTTATATTAAAGTTCAGATTTGCTTTCAACCAAATATCAGGAACGAAACAGAGTATCTCACACACACACACACACACACAAATTGAAAAAAAAAAAAAAAAAAAACACAGGATCCTTCTGGATATCAATATAAATTTAACTTCTAATCATAAAAAAATTAATAACAAATCGATTGAAATCGAAAACTTGTTTAAGTACTTACTTTGCGATTGATCGAAAAGATTTCGAAAACTTGTTCCCAGCTAATTTCTCAATCTCCCAAATGAAGCTCCAAGCTTGATGCATCATACCTGACCTGAAAAAACCATTTCCAATAAGCCATTAACAAAATTATTTCCAAAGTTGCTAAATCTGCTTCTCAAAATTTCAGATTCTGAAGAAACAAACAAGATCCATTTACTGATGGAAATTCGATTTTTTTTTTTGTAATTTTCGATGCAGAATCGAAACATAATCATCGGATTGACGAAGCTAACGCCAACTGCTTGGATATCAAATCCTCAAAATTTGAAGGAAAAAAAGCAAAACCCAGTTGATCAAATTGAATAAAAACTTGGAACTTTACCAGCTTCTGGTGGAGGATTCGGAGAGGACTCGTTTGCCAATTAGGCCTCTGAAACCGGTGCCAAAATCGAAAAGTGAAGCTGATTTGGGGGGAATTGGAGGATGGATTTGGATCGAAATGAGAGGTTTAGGATCAATCTGCGAAGCTTAAGAAGATTGAGAGAGGAACTAATAATAATTGAGAGACGGAAACAGAGAGAGAGAGAGCTGTGGATGAAGACTTGACCTGATTTGTACTTTGTATTTATAATCGGAACTTTTGTATTTATAATCTCAAACTTTAACGAAAAGTTTCAATACTTCGTAAAATTCATATTTTTATATTAAAAAATTAATCTCGGTACTATTTATTTTACTTTTAATTAAAATTCAAAATTTTCAAATTATTTTTATTATTTTTATTATTTTTATTATTTTTATTATTTCAATACAAGAACGAAAACGACGTCGTTGAGGTCGATGAAAATATTAACCCAGTGACAGTTTCTCTTTCGTGTTTCTCGTATTTCACTCTCTCTCTAGACTTTCTCTCTCCTCAGGCTAGCAAAGGTAAGCACTTCTTCCTCTCTCTCTCTCTCTCTCTCTGAATCTCGATTTGCCACTCTGCGATTAAATCAACCGAACGAGTCCTTCATCTCGGTTCGTTCGATATAGTTCACTTTTCCCTGCTTTGGGTCTCAATAAATTTCCAGAATTCAACTCGCAATCTAGTCGGGTCTGTTTTTGCTTTCTAGTTTTCATTGGGTTTTGCATTCGATTTCCATCGGTTCGAAAACTTTGCTCTAATTTTCATTTAGGTTTTCTTGATCCATATAGATATTACAAATTTGGGATTTGGGTAGTGCTTTTCTTTTCGATTTTTTCCGATTAAGATCTGCTACCCTGTGTGTGTGCATGCTAAATTATGCTTTCTCTTTGTCGTAATTGCGTTTTTAGGATTGTGGGATTGTTGTTTTTTAGTGTCAGCAATCATAAAGTTAATATTTGTGGTAGTGCTAAATTATGCTTAATTAATCACATTTTGTTTATCCATGTTTGGTCCATAATTGCTTATAGGTTAATTACTAATGGTATATCGCGATCCATTGTGCACCGTTTATGATTCGATCATGTGAGAGTTAAACCTTAGGAGTTAAGAGTTAGGATTGGGTGGTTTATGAGTTTTGACCTTGTTTACTGTTCTAGCTGTTTAGGATTGCTAGTGGAATTTTAAATTAATTGTTAGTGATGCTTAAGTGTAGTCAAATATTACAAATTCAAGATTAAGGATTCAAGCCGACATTCTTGCTTGCGTTGCTTTATTAATTTTGTGAGACTAGACGAGCTTAGTGTTGACATAGAGGGTTTGATCTATTTTCGAGTTCATTATTTGCTTATTCCATCAGTATCGCTTTGTTATGTTTGATGCAAAAAAAAAAAAAAAAAAAAAAAAAAAAAACAAAACAAAAGAAAAAAAAAAGAAATAATTTGAATGTACGTCTTTGTTTTATATGATTCCATACCGTAATACTGCGAGTGTCTAAGCTGTGATGTAGTGACATATTGATGTTCTTGGATGATAAACCAAACTTCTTCTCTTGGCTGTAGGAGCAGGTCTAGGTCATGAGAGCATTGTTGCTACTGAAGTAGCAGGTGTTTGTAACCAAAGTTATGGGGACTGAAAACCCTGGTCGTCCGAATTTTACTACAAGACCTGCCACTGCACCATTTGCGGCTCCTCCTCAGAACATGATGCCTTTTTCATCTTCAGGTCCCATGGTTGGACAGGAGGCATCTGGTTTTAGACCACCTCCACATGTCACTCAACAGACACCTTTTTCATCGTCTGGGCCTGTGGTTGGTGCAGCTGCCTCTAACTTCGGACCTACTCCACCGGTTGCTCCACAGACTAATGTGCCGTTCTCGTCAACTGGATCTGCAGTTGGAGCACAAGCCTCTCATTTTAGACCTACCCCGCCAGGTAGGTTTCATGATCCATCTGTGCCTCCTCCGCCAACTTCAAGTGTCCCGCCGAGTGTTGGACCTTTGTCCCGTTTCCCAACACCACAATATCTATCAGCAGCGCAAGCACCCCCTACACGTGGTCCACCTGTAGGCCAAATGCCATATCAACCTCCTCCAGGTCAAGCACCATTTCAACGACCACAACAGCAGATACCTTCTGTGCCAATGGGACCTCCACCTCAAAGCTTTAATTCTGTACCACCAAGTGTGAATGCTCTTCAGTCTCCATCAGATTCATCATTCCCAGCTTCCCTACCAAATTCTCAGACATCTTTTCCTGGATTCCCCCGTAAGCAGTCTAGTGCAGACTCACAAGCCCCACCTGCTCAGTCTCCATTTCTTACTCATCAAGGAAACTATGCAGCTGCTCCACCAGCAGTGTCCTCTCCTTTTGCTGCTCACCAAGGAGGTTATGCTCCACCTCCGCAAGGTGCAGCTCCATTGGGTATGCAGTCAAGGGACCACATGCAACATCACGGTTCTGGACCTCCTGTTGGTGCTGTCCAAGCCTTGACGGACGACTTCAGCTCACTATCTATTGGATCTGTTCCCGGATCAATTGAACCTGGACTTGACCCTAAAGCTTTGCCAAGGCCTTTGGCTGGTGACGTGGAGCCAAAAGCACTTGCTCAGATGTATCCCATGAACTGCAATCCTAGATTTCTACGGTTTACAACTGGTGCAATACCAAGTTCTCAGTCTTTGTCTTCAAGGTGGCATTTACCTTTGGGAGCAGTTGTTTGTCCACTTGCTGAACCACCTGATGGGGTTAGTGCACGTGCATCTATTACTCACACATTCAAAATGATCAAAATTGATTGAAGTTTGATTCACTGTAACTATCTTGTTCCTTGTTATCTGTCTAGGAGGAAGTTCCAATTGTTAATTTTGGTTCTGCCGGGATTATTCGCTGTAGAAGATGTCGGACATATGTGAACCCCTATGTGACGTTTACAGATGCTGGAAGAAAGTGGCGTTGCAACATTTGTGCTCTGCTTAATGATGGTAAATGGAATTCCCTAAGAATAAATTGAACTTATTATTATGGGATACTTTGGATGCAATCCCTAATCCTTAACATTCTTTGATTAAAACCTTAATAGTATTCAAAGTTTGATCAAAGTCCCTTGACTTTGTACACCTCATTATATTACTATTAATATTTATATTTTTATAGTTTTGACATTAATTGTTTGATATTTTATGAGATTTCCCTCATTATAATACTATTAGAAACAGTTACAATAAAAAAATTCAAACATTTTAATTTAATAAATGGATAAAAACTATGTAAAAATAAGAAATAATAAATGGCAAAAGAATGTATCCATAGTGTTAAAAAACTTGGTACATTTTACAAAAAAATAGGTACATTTCACATATAACAAAGTGGTACATTAATAAAGAAGAATAGGTACATTATAAATAAATTAGGGTACGGATAAAAGATTAAAAAATTATGAGTACAAATGAATTTTTAAAAAATATAGGTGCTAAAAGAAATTAATACATGGGTACAAAATAAAACTAAAAAGAAAATACTACAAATTTTTTTAAAAATATTGCAAATTAAAAGTGGTTACAAACTAAAAATATAAATATATGATACAAAGTTTAGACATAAAACATAAATATACCATATGTAATTTTTCTATCATTGATTAAATATACAATGTCACGTGACGGTATACACATGGGTACAAACACAAGTAAAATTTTCAAAAATTGGGCACAAAAAGAAACTAATATATGGGTACAAATTAAAAATGAAAAGAAAATTGGTACAAATTAAAAAATATTTGCAAATTAAAAATAGGTACAAACTGAAAATAAAAATATATGATAAAAAATTTAGCCATAATATAAATATACTAATTGTAACATTTTTAACACTAAACGAATATATTTAAAAATAAAAATATTTTATTATTCAAATTAATGATGTTATTAATACCCAAGGACCTTGATAAAAAATTGAAAATGAATAGGATTTTAATCAATGGAGTAACAAAAAGAAGGATGTGAGCCTAATTTTCCCTATTATTATTAACAAATGTATGGAAGGAAGGATGCAGAATGTTTGACACAAAATCTTCCTATGTTCAACTTCATGCTTTTCCATGTTGGCTGCATTAAGCAGCTGAGTTTGCCATATGTTTTATTTGTTTGTTAGTTATACTTCCCCAAATAGAATTTCTGTAATATACTGTGCAATATATGTATTGAATATTCCTGCTTGCTTTATAGTCCAAAATGTTGTTATTATATTCATTTTTTATTTCATAATGCAGATATTTTCAACATTGCAACCTGTCATGCTAGAGTAGTATTTTGCATTTTCTAATTCTTAATAATTTTCCCTTAGTGCACTGAAGTTTCTTATATCATGATGAATGTACAGCAGCTTTGCTTTATTTTTAATCCTGGTTTTACCTGAATGCAATCAAGTTTTCTTGCTAGATACTTGTTTTTGGTTACTAAATATTAACCATGGTAGTGGGATGTTGTTTGGTTCTTGGTAAATATATCTTATTTAATATTTCTGGTCAAGCATAAAGTGATAAATTGGATTTACTTTCTCGTTCAGTCCCTGGGGATTACTTTGCTCATTTGGATGCCACTGGCAGAAGAATTGATTTGGATCAACGACCTGAGCTTACATGGGGTAGCGTGGAATTTGTTGCTCCAACTGAATATATGGTGCGGCCTCCTATGCCGCCACTGTATTTTTTCCTCATTGACGTTTCGTTATCTGCTGTCAGAAGTGGTATGATTGAGGTAAACACTGTTTCTAATGCTTTTACAGAAACTCATCCTTGCATTCTGAAACCTGTTTGTTTATAAATTATTGCTAATGTGCAACTACAGACCCTTGGGGAGTATTATGCATGGTTCATTGATCATCCAGTAGTGCTAGTGTATATTGTTCTTGGTTGCCCTTTGAGAGTATAGTGTCAGAGGCTCTTGGAAGAAAAGACGATTTTATTAATATACAATATCATATCTAGTATGCTGTGTCTGGTTTTATTTTTTGTGAAAAAGATAAAGTAGGCTGGCTCAGATGCCTAGCTTTGGGAATTTTCTCATACATGACACTTATAGAATGGGTTTTGCTGAGATGAACTTCTCTTGTTTATGAAATAGTTCGTGTAAGGACTTTTAATAGTGTGAATCTCATGGCTGGTTGTGATGTCTTTTCATTTGAGTAATTTTACTATGTCTTTGATTACTACACAAGGTCTGTCTACGTCTCTGTTGGAATTATTGATTACTACACAAGGTCTGTTTACCTCTCTGTTGGAATTATTGAAATTTATTGATGACCTCTTTGCAGGTTGTGGCCCAAACGATCCGGTCATGCTTGGATGAGCTTCCTGGCTTCCCCAGAACACAAATTGGGTTTGCAACTTTTGACAGCACAATACATTTTTATAACTTGAAAGTATGTGTATCCGTTATTCACATAACTTATTATTTTCTGTTTCTTCCGACTACCAACATTTGTGTTGAGATCCTCTGAGTTTTATGTGCAGTCTTCTTTGACTCAGCCTCAAATGATGGTGGTCTCAGACCTGGATGATGTATTTGTTCCATTGCCAGATGATCTTCTTGTTAATCTATCTGAATCAAGAAGTGTAGTGGAGACCTTCCTAGATAACTTGCCGTCTATGTTTCAAGACAATGTGAATGTGGAGTCTGCTTTTGGTCCAGCTCTTAAAGCCTCACTTATGCTTATGGTGTGTGAGCGTCTTCACACATAGCAATTTGAATTTTGCCTTTGGATAAAATTTATCACCAATTATAAAGCAGTGTGTTAATTTTTGTATTCCTTGAGTAATTGGCTATTAAGTACTTCATTATGCAGTTCCAAGAATCTGGTTGTTCATTTACTTTGCACTAACTTATGTCCACACATGCTTGTGCAGAGCAACCTTGGGGGAAAATTGTTAATTTTTCAAAATACACTGCCATCTCTTGGTGTTGGTCGCTTGAAGTTGCGTGGAGATGATCTTCGTGTCTATGGCTCTGATAAAGAGCATTCACTAAGACTACCAGAGGATCCTTTCTACAAGCAGATGGCTGCAGAATTTACCAAGTTCCAGATAGGGGTGGATGTGTATGCCTTCAGTGACAAGTACACTGATATAGCTTCATTAGGTACATTTTTATAGTTGTATCATATTCTGTTTCCCTTTCATAGAACTAAAGATCAAGATGATGTTAGCAGATAGTAGGATCTCATGATGATACTTCTCTTCATTGATATGTTGAGAACTCTTATATGATCCACCAATTTTCTAGTTGTTGCCCTTGTGGGGAAATATGCTTTAACATGGTTTTCTCCAATTTATTGCATTACCTATTTTCCTAGAAAATGGTAGTCTCTGCCTTCTAGTGAACATTTTGAAGAAAGAATCTGAATTTACACATTTGAAACTTTTACCATCTTGTTTGTAGTTCTTATTTCCAGCAGCTATTGATAGACTTATATCAGGGTGTGATGGTTATTGAGTTGTATGCTCTCGCATGAACCATATTTACCATGCAGCTAAAAAGTTCTACAGTATATAATTGCTGTGGTCTTCCAAATGTAGGTACTCTGGCAAAATATACTGGGGGTCAGGTGTATTATTACCCGAATTTTCTATCAACCATTCACGGAGATAAGTTGAGACATGAATTAGCCAGAGATCTTACTAGAGAAACTGCCTGGGAAGCAGTGATGCGCATAAGATGTGGAAAAGGTTTGCCATTGATGATTCTCCATAACAACTTTATTGTGCTCACATAAATATGTTTTTTTGCCTTTGTCGGAAATATGCTAATGTTTTGTTGTTTATACTTTTAGGAGTGCGCTTTACGTCTTACCATGGGAACTTTATGCTAAGGTCCACAGACTTATTAGCACTTCCTGCTGTAGATTGTGATAAAGCATTTGCAATGCAGTTATCTCTTGAAGAGACGCTTCTAACTATTCAGACAGTATATTTCCAAGTTGCCTTGCTGTATCCTTCCACGTAATGTTCGATTTTAAGTTTTAACTACAGATAGACATCCTGTATGGTGTTGTGGTGCTTGTTTTTCTTTTGATTATTCACAAATCATTCCCTTCCGATATTCTTTTTCCGAAGTTTCCTTTTCAGTTGCATATAAAGTTGTTTTGTTCATTATACTTTGATTATTCACACATACTCCCTAGTTTAAGTTGCTTTGGGGAAAATTTCGGAATGATATTTTGAAGGTTATTGTGAAGTGTCCTTAACGTTTTAAAGATACACTGCATCCTGCGGAGAGAGGCGTATTAGAGTACATACAGCAGCAGTACCGGTGGTTACAGATCTGGCTGAGATGTATCGGCAGGCTGATACTGGTGCTATTGTCACCTTGCTTTCCAGGCTAGGTGGGTAATTGAAATTCTGTTAGTAATGTTGTATGTTTTGAATCTTAGTTGTTCTTATTTTTTTTCTGAATCAAATTGCAGCAATTGAGAAAACTTTGTCCCATAAGTTGGAAGATGCTCGGAACTCTCTGCAGCTAAGAATTGTCAAAGCTCTCAAAGAATTTCGAAATCTCTATGCTGTACAACACCGCTTAGGAGGGAAGATGATATACTCAGAGTCTCTGAAGTTCTTGCCTTTGTATGGATTGGCACTTTGTAAATCAGCACCTCTTCGTGGGGGGTATGCAGACATGTCACTTGATGAGCGTTGTGCGGCAGGCCACACAATGATGACCTTACCAGTTAAAAAGTTGTTGAAGCTCCTGTATCCCAGTTTAATACGGCTCGATGAGTATCTTTTGAACGTAATACAATTCCATTCACTTAAACTTGAGTGGTTTCATTTCACAATCGTTAAATTTGTTTCCGCTTCTTGTATTTTAGGCATCTTCTGAAGCTGATGACGTCAAAATCATAGAGAATAGGTTACCACTACTTGCCGAGAGCTTAGATTTCAGAGGCCTTTATTTATTCGATGATGGGTTTCGCCATGTTCTATGGTTTGGTAGAGTTCTTCCACCTGATATAGCTAAGAATCTACTTGGGCCTGACTTTGCAGCAGAGTTATCAAAGGTATGATAAAGCCCCTTAAAAGACAAAGTAGAACAAAAGAAGTATCATGTTTAAACATCCATCATTACTTTCTGCATATTCTTTGTTTTGTGACTTCTTTGCATGTTTTATATAAGATCTGTAGTTTAATTTCTTAATCTCTGTCCCTGCTGCATTATGCTGGAATTTAATTACACCCGAGCTCCCTATTACAGAAAAGTGTTATAAGAAACATATAATTGTTGATATGGCTGGCTTATGCGCAGCTGACTAATTTATAAAGCTTCCCAAAAAGCCTTGAGAATGCCACCCTCTTTTCCTTCCCTAGTTTATATGACTCTAGTATATCACTTTCTTTTCTTTTATCATTTGGATGACCCATTACTAGCTCTATGGTTTTCCGTAAGAACTTTATTGGATTCTTATTCTGTGATTGGCCTTTGGTTTAGATATTTTTGGAGAGATCTTTGTAATCTGAACCTTTCTTGAACTTTCTAACTTTGTCCCAAGAATTCTTTGCTTCCCCGCTTTATCTGATTTATTTTTACCTTGTAACTTGTTGAACTGGCATTATTTAGTATTTCGTTTACTCTACTCTTATTGTTTTGGCTGATCAGGTTACCCTTTGTGAGCGAGATAATCAAATGTCAAAGAAGCTAATGAGGATACTAAAGAAATTCAGAGAAAGTGATCCTTCACATTATCAGTTGTGTTATCTTGTAAGACAAGGTGAGCAGCCCCGAGAAGGCCATCTTATACTTGCCAATCTTGTTGAGGAGCAGATGGGCGGAAGCAATGGTTACGTTGATTGGATAATACAAGTACACCGGCAAGTCCAGCAAAATCCGTAATGTAGAGGTAATGACGGCCGTTAAAATATGGCATTTATTAGCTGTTGCTTCACACTGTGCTGATCAGATTCGAAATGCTTGTGCTCTAAGATTATCCCCGGTGACCTTTTACTTTCGATCTGGCAGGACGTTTATTAAGCAGACTAGATGCCTCATCTGTAGAGTGGTTGAGCATTATTTACCTGGAAAAAAGAAGAAGTAATTTTGAATTCAGCCATGGGAGCACCCCATGCTGTAGGGTCGAGGATGTTGAAGAACGGGTGGCTACCATGCACAGATTTTTTGACGATTCGGTACGTCATCATCACAGGACGGAATGATCAAGGGATATGTACTGTAGTCATATAATCTCGAGTCGTCGTCTTCGTGTTAGGAAGAAACACGCTTAAATTTTTTGTATGTGATATCTTTTCCCCCTCCGATCTGATTGTTTAGTGAGAGGAGATAAAGTGGTGTGATACGGAACAACCATATTTACAAGATTTGTCGGATTTTGTTGTCTTCTTTTTCCTTGGTCAGATGTTGAATTTTGTTGGGATAAGATCCCATTTCAAGAATGCTCGAATTCATATTGTTTTCAGATGACCAAAAACGCTTGAATCATATCCCATTTCAAAGAATAGTGATTTTTCATCAATGGAAGATAAATGTGCTGAGACTCTAGTATTTTTCATGCGTCTCCTTTCTGGCTTCTTGTGTTTTCACGTGTCCTCTCGCTCGCCTGTTGTGTTTTCACGTGTCCCCTCTCTTGCCCGTAGTGTTTTCACATGTCCATCTCTCTCTTCGCTCTCTCTTTCCTTTATGCAGTGCTTGTGTTCTCTTCCTTTTCTCTCAGTTTTCCCTTTATGCAGTGCGAGATGTGCTAGATCTGCAAACCAGGACACACGATGAGAAAGCGGCGCAGCTTAAGGGAAACTGGAAGTTCTGAAGATCAAGGAGTTCATGAAGAGTGTACGGTTGATAGGCTTAGTAATCTTCCGGAGGGAGTTGCTCATAAAATCCTTTCCTTGCTTACATTTAGAGACCTCGCTCGTTTCGGCAGTTCATCCAAAACCTGCGAGACTGAACTTTAGATTGCCGAAACATACTTCAAGCCGCAGAGAGTGGTCAACATTTTTCAGCTCTGTGGATAAATTTTTGAACCTTCGAGGCTATAACAAAATAAATCACTTTCGTATTCATTGGTCGCATTGCGTTTGTGATGATGTGAAACTTCGAATCCTCCCATGGATCAATAGTGCTTTAAGGTGCCAAGTTGAAGTGCTTGATATTGATATCAGTGTAGCATCTATTGAGAGGACTTTTGAATTTCCGTCTTCCATCTTTCTTTGTGGATCTTTGAAGACTCTGTCGGTGAGCAAAGGTTATGCAACTATCAAAACGCCGTCATCAGCTTGTTGGTCTAAACTGCAATGCCTGAATTTGGCACATGTAACCTTGGATCAGGTGTTCTACAGATGGATTTCATCATCATGCAAGTGCATTAAAGAATTACATCTTCGAAATGTTCATGGCGAAATGGACATCGCCATTGAAAGTGCATCTTTGAAATCATTTAGTATTTACAGTGGAAACTTTAATCCTCGCCATGTTAAAATTTCTGGTGAGAAACTTGAAAATATACGCATGTATATATCTACATTGCACTGCAGGTCATTAAATATCTTTGCCCCAAATCTTAAAAATTTGGAAATGGCTGGATGTCCGATCAGCAACCAGTTGAGGAGATTAATGCAATTAGAAAAGGCTTGTATTTTGGATATGGCCTCGAGTAGATGGGGGTGATGACTCTTGCAAGGTATTTTACGTAGTTCGGAGTATACACAGGGTTAAAGCTCTTACTCTACACTACAAGATCATCATGGTAAAGAAATTCAGGCTAAATTTTCTTCTTTTTTAATGAAATTTTCCAAAAACTAAAGAACTACATACTATGCAATTTTGTCTTATTTTGTTGCAGACAATTAATTTATGTATGACTGCAGTGTTAGAGTTGTTGTAGAATTGAGTGATGACTATATTACTTGATTTTAATAGTAATTGCATATCTTATTACGTTTACATATATAAATCTTACTATATATGAATTTTACTTTGAAAAATGCAGGCTTTGTTCCAGGAAGGTTGCATGTCAGTACTGAGTGCAAGGGAATAACATAAAGAACACGCACAGGTTTTGGTTTGAAATTTTGGATGATCTTCATTGATCTCAGTATATTGTATTTATACAGTTTTACAGAGGGTTTTACAAGCTTTGACAATTTGCATAAGGAAAGATTCTACAAATCAATATTTACATAAAATCAGGGATCTTAATAAGGCAAATGAGTATGATCACGAAATCATCTATTGGACAGATGATTTCGTGGCCTGATGAGCATGATTGTCTCCATCTTGTCTATCACACCCCCGCAAGCTGACGGGGCGAAAGAGCACTGGAAGCTTGGACAAAAGATAGTGAAAGCGAGTAACGGACAGACCTTTGGTGAAGATGTCAGCAATCTGGTCATGTGTCGAAAGATAAAGAACTTTCAGCTCGTTACGAACAACCTTTTCACGAACATAGTGATAATCTACCTCAACATGACGAGTGGGGGCATGAAATACATGATTGGAGGCTAAAGATATTGCGCTAATGTTATCACAATGGACTTTTGGACAGTACAGGGGAAGTCGAAGATCATGAAAAAGCTTACGAAACCAGGATATCGCAGCGGCAATGTAGGCAAGTTGGCGGTACTCCGCTTCAGTACTAGAACGAGAAACACCACTCTGTTTCTTAGAGCTCCAAGAGACAAGGTTAGAACCAATATAAATGCAATATCCACCAGTGGAACGTTGGTCATCAGGATCACCGGCATAGTCGGCATCAGAATAGGCAGTGAGAAGAATGGAGCCAGGTTTGTATGTAAGACTGTGAGAAGGAGTACCAACTAGATATCGTAGGATACGTTTGACAGCTAACCAATGGTGAGAGGTAGGTTGATGCATAAATTGGCAGACTTGATTGACTGCAAACGCAATGTCAGGACGTGTGAGAGTGAGATATTGGAGAGCACCGACAACACTTCTGTATTCCATAGGATCCGGAAGAGGGTCGCCATCTTGAAGGCTGAGTCTTTGACCGCTGACAGCGGGGGTATGAACAGGTTTAGCTGCTGCCATTTTCGTACGTGATAGAAGATCCTGCACATATTTATGTTGAGAAAGAGATAAGCCATCTGAGGTTCGAACAATCTCCATGCCAAGAAAATAATGAGCGGGGCCTAAATCCTTCATAGAGAATCGACGGCCTAAGTCGGCAATCAACTGTGTAATGTGAGACATAGGGGTGGGTTAAAAAAACCGAAAACCGAACCGAACCGAAACCGAAAAAACCTAACCGAACCGAATTGAAAAAAAAATATTAAAAAAATATTAAAAAAATGCCTATAAAAACTCTAAACCCTAACCTATTATTTCTCCCCCATATAAGGTTTCAGAATCAAACTTTCTCCTGAAGTACCTACATCCATCTCCATAGCACTGTCTACTTCTGCCCCAGCTTTCTTTTCCAAATCTACTCTCATATAACATGTAACATAATCAATAAACATTTATTTCGGGTAGATTATTTGGGTACTTTGTGATGGAAAAGAATTCAACACACACTAAATAAATCCACCCACGTATTACTTTTACTAATCAAGTTGTCAACATGCAGTTACAAGCAAACAACCCTGATCTTTGAACAACATCATACAATTTAACTTTTCTAAGTCATTTGTACGATTTTTGTGTTGTGAGGTTGTTAGTTTGGACTTTGGAAGACTTGATTGATGATTTTAGTTCAACTTTAAATGTTTATTTTCATTGTCTTTGATTCTAGTTAGAATGCTTATGTTATGATTGTGTTGGATATGTTAAAATTTAAAATTTCAATGTTTTTCATTTTTTGAAAAAGAAAAAAAACAAAAAACCGAAACCTAACCGGAAAAAACCGAACCGAAAAAAACCGGAAAAAAAATGAACCGAACCGAACCGAAATTTCGGTTTGGTTTCGGTTTTGGCAAAAAACCGAACCGATTTAAACCGAACCCACCCCTAGTGAGACATGTCATTTCCTGTGATCAAAATATCATCGACATAGATAAGCAAATAAATGCGTATGGATCCAAGAAGATAAATGAAAAGAGATGTGTCGGCCTGGGATGGAGTGAAACCCAAATCCTCCAAGTGAGAAGAGAAACATTGAAACCATGCCCGAGGGGCTTGTTTAAGACCATAGAGAGACCGCTGAAGTTTACAAACATGATCAGGGAATTGGGAATCCACAAAACCACTTGGTTGGCGCATATAGACGTCTTCAGATAAAAAACCATGTAGAAATGCATTTTGAACATCAAGCTGACGAACATGCCATCGAAACTGAACAAAAAGAGCAAGGATGAGACGAATGGTGGAATGGTTGACCACGGGGCTGAAAGTTTCACCGTAGTCGAGTCCAGGTTGCTGATGGAACCCATTGGCAACAAGGCGGGCTTTGAATCGTTGGATAGAACCATCAAAGTTCCTCTTGATACGGAAGACCCATTTATTTGGCAAAATGTTCATTGAACAAGTACGGGGAACAAGAACCCAAGTGCCAGCTCGTTGAAGAGCATTGAATTCATCTGCCATTGCTTGACGTCACTCAGGAAATTTATTTGCTTGACTGAAACAAGTAGGCTCAAAGAAAACATTAGGAGATACAGAAGCATCCGCATAATGAGCATATTTTGAATTTGACTTAAGACCAGCAGATTTACTTCGAGTCACCATAGAATGAGCATTCATCTCTCTTACCGAAGACGTGGCGGGGACAGGTGGGTGTCTTGAAGAAGTTGGCGAAACAGGTTCAGAGGCTGGAGGGCGAGAACATTTACGGTGATAAACTTGTAAGGGGGCAGGTGTAGGTTGTTGCGGGACAGTAGGCGATGAGGGAACATGAGGTGCAGGTTGATGGGTAGTGGATGAGGTGGGCATCGAGGCGGGGGGAATAGGTAGGGGTGGGGTAGGATGTATGATGTTGGATTGCACCAGTTGGGTGGTGGTGAGGTGCACCGCTTAGGGGGTGGGGGAAGAGGTTGGCATCTGGGTAATGGGTTTAGGAAGGAGTGACGTGTGCTGGGATGTGTGTGTGGGGAGGGGCCCAATAATTTCAAGCGCGGGATCCGGGGACGAAGATGTCTTGTGGGAGGCAAGAGTAGAGGATAACTCAGAAAATGGAAAATTTAACTCATAAAAAAGAACATGGCGTGACAAAAAAATTCGGTTGGTTGAAATATCTAAGCATCTATACTCTTGATAATTCAAAGAGTACCCTAAGAACACACATTTGGTAGAACGATAACGTAGCTTATTATTATTATAGGGACGCAAGTATGGAAAACATGCACAACCAAATATTTTTAAAAAGGTATAATCGGGTTCTTTGCCAAACGGTTTTTGAAAAGGAGTATCATAATCTAAAACCTTGGAAGGAAGACGGCTTATTAAGTATACCGCAGTGTGCATGGCCTCGGCCCAATAAGCAGGAGGCATCGACGCTTGGGCCATCAAGGTGAGCCCAGTGTCGACAATGTGGCGATGCTTACGCTCCGCCAAACCATTTTGCTCGGGATGGTGAGGACAAGAAAGACGATGATGAATCCCATGTTGAGTCAAAAAAAATTTAAATTGAGTACTAGTATATTCACCCCCCCCATCCGATTGAAACATTTTAATTTTAGTAGAAAATTGATTCTCAACCATAGTCTTAAACGAAACAAAGATGGAGTAAACTTCAGATTTTATGCGTGTTTGTACCATACTTGACCAATCCCGAAACTACTTAGCACCGGTCAACGTTATACCGTCAAGGATCCAGAAGAGCTTCCCTTCCACCAGGAGGCCAATCACAATGCGACACGTGTCGACATCAGAAGCCAATCACAGCGCGACACGTGTCAACATCAGAAGCCAATCACAACATGACACGTGTCAATGTCAGAACAAAACTAGAAACTCTCTTCTATAAATAGGGATCATTCTCCCACAATAATCTCTAATGTCATTTTGTACTAAACTATTCACTAGAACTCACAAAAGGAGAGCTTGAACCAATGTATTTGTGTAAACCCTTCACAATTAATGAGAACTCCTCTACTCCGTGGACGTAGCCAATCTGGGTGAACCACGTATATCTTGTGTTTGCTTCTCTGTCTCTATTCATTTATATACCTATCCTCGCTAGTGACCGAAGCAACCAAGCGAAGGTCACAAAACCTGACACTTTCTGTTGTACCAAAGTCCTCACTGATTTTGTGCATCAACAATGCGCATTGGAAAAATCCAAGAATAACGAGAATAATTGTCAACAAATAAAACATAATATTTATAACCACTAATGGATAAATTTGAAGCATTCCACACAACAGAATGAATGAGTTCAAGAGGATGAGATGTAACAGACAAGGATGGAGAAAAATGAAGTTTAATACTTTTGCCCAAAGGGCATGAATGACAAAAAAAATTATTCATAGAGATTTTGCGAGAAGAAGGCAGTTTATTTCTAGAAAATAAAAATTGAAAAACTTGAGACGAGGGATGACCAAGACGAGAATGCCAAATATTGCCACCAACACGAACACCTAGCATTGCTACACGACCATGAAATTTTTTTGATGATGAGTGAATTGGAAAAACACCATCCCTACTCTTGCCCCAAAAAAGGATCTTCGCCGTCACCGAATCCTGTACAAAGAAATAATCAGGAAATAAGGTAATGAAGCAACCATTATCTTTCATAAATTGATATGCAGAGACAATGGAAGTTGAAGCATTAGGACAGTGGAGGACATCTTGCAGTTTAAAAGTGAGGTTATTTGATGATAAGGTTGAGTTACTGATGTGGCTAATAGGCAAACCTGTTCCACCAAGCACACCACCAACATAATCATTGCCACGATATTCTCGAGTAAGAGTGAGTTTGCCCAAGTCATTGGTGATGTGAGAATTAGCACCGGAATCTAGAAGCCAAGGTTTGTCGGATTGAGGAGCTTGAGCCACCATAGCCGTGAGACGCCTAGATGGAATACGCCCTTTATACGCCAGATTCATACGGTTGAAACAATCAATTGCAGGATGCCCAAGACCACCACAAATTTGACACTTGATGCGGGACTCACCAAAGGGGGAAGAAGATGATGCATTATGCTGATTTGGGGCTGGGCCTAAAAAACCTGCAGCTTGCTGACCACGATTAGAATTTCCAGAGACATTAGGAGTGCCTCGATAGAAGCCACCATTACGTTCACCACGGTTAGAATTCCAAGAGGCATTAGAGTTGCCTCGATAGGAGACACCCCCGCGAGTGGAGCGGCCATCGTTGCGACCAGAGAATGACCGACCACCCCCGCGAGAGGAATCGCGATTGCGGGAAGCCGCCATAGCTTGAACAGAGTGATCAACAGCAGGAGTTGGATCGGCGAGGCGAAGCTCGGCAGAGAGGAGAAGGGCTTCCAAATCAACGTAAGACATTGGAGTTTCACGAGCTTGGGCAGCAGCAACGGTGTTTTCGAACTTGGGTCCAACATTAGACATGATCACGGAAACAAGATCAGTATCAGTGATCGGCGAACCAGCGAGCGCCAGACTGTCAGCAAGAGAGTTGATGCGATCCAGGTAGTCAGCAATGGAAGAATCGCCACGCTTGGTTTGGAAGAAGGCGGTACGAAGTTGAATGATGCGACTCTGATTGTGGGAAGCTTACCGGTGCTGCAAAGCAGCCCAGACATCACGAGCAGATTGGTGGCGAGCAGTTGCAGAAAGAGCCTGGAGGCCAAGAGACCCATTGATCCAAGAAAGGACCAACTGATCTTTCTGAATCCAATCCTCATAATCAGGATTGACAGTAGTGGTAAGTTGGCCAGCATCATCCTTGAGAAAAGGGGGAGGACATTCTGAAGAACCATCAATAAAGTGCATCAGACGGCGACTTTTGATAACCGATACAATCTGAGCAAGCCAGAGAGGGTAGTTGGTGGTATCAAGTTTGATAGTGATGACATGGGAAACATTGGGGAAGGTGGAAGATTCAGCGGAAGAGGGAGTCTTGGTAGTGGCAGCCATTAGTAGACAGTAGAGAAGAGCATGATTGTCTCCATCTTGGCTATCAAGTACCACCATTAGAAGATGTTTCCTATTTGCGTTTCAATATTGGAGGCCTGTTTGATAACTTAGTGTTGGCATTGGCCTCTCTTCTTAGGAGAACGCCGAATTTGAGTACATTATACATGAGTTCTTCTCTGCATTCCGATTTACACCGTAAAGTTGAATTAAGTAAATGGTTGTGCTGGGAAATTGTTGGCCTCTTGATATGTGCTGAAATTTTTTATTGATCTACTTGTTGCCTTGTTTCCTTGTCAGTGTTCAGGGTATGATATGGAATACTGGAAGTCCCAAAACCTCCCTTTCCGTCCTCATCTTAAAGAGGAAAATCCTTTGGGTCTAACCGAATTGACCTTTCAAGGTTTATCCTCGAGCATGCTCAAAATTTGAAGAAAATGGTAGTTTTTCATTCACCCCAGTTTGCAAAGTCGTCTCTCGACAAGTTAGAAAAAAGCAAGGAGATTTCGAATGCTGAAGTTGTGTTTGGCATAAAGAAGTTACAGGGAAAAGAAGGGACATGAAAAAGAAGGGACGTTTACTTTATGTTGCAGAAGAATGTGTTTATGTCAACACTATCAGTTGCAGTGTGCATTTTATGTCCATGTATATATTTTTGTGGAACTAATATTATGTGTTTCGTCTATAACAATCGAGCTTGTCAATTCTGTTATATGAGCCATGAATGGTGATCAACTCTTACCAGACATCCCAGACGAAATCAAGAAATGATTGATACTGTGTAAGAAACCCAAGGACGATGGAAACTAAAAACTCTACCAAGTTTTTCTTGTCTGGTGTTGGCACACTTGTACAATTAAAATCACTTAGCCTCTTTCTATGGGTGAGGTGATCTAGGGGTCAACAAACTCACTCGGATTTGTATATATGCAAGTGAACTTGATAGCTCCTCTTACTATGGGCCTAAAAGAGACCGAGTGTCAATAGACCAATTGACCATGCGTATAGTTTTGGAATATACTTAAAGCTGGATGGGTGAAATGTAATAAGTGTCCTGATTGTACTCACCCTCAAACCCTAAGTTAAGGGCATTTGATTTATCGTTGTAAGTGCTAGGAACATGACATCAATTATACGACATAAGGAGTGAGGACTTTACCCCATGACTCATGAATATAAATCCAACATATATCTTTATTCTCTTCATCTTCCCTCTATTCTTTTTCATTTCTCCTTTCCACCAATACGTACATTTCTCATATTCTATATAGAAATGACCTCTATCTAATAAAAAAAATTTAGTACCAACTTGGATCAATTATTTATAGGAATAAATATTAAACTTTACCTTATTATAAATTATAAATTTTCTCCCATCTTAAAAAACTTACCTCCACATAGTAATAATTATCAATATGTTCAAATTATGGAATATTATGTGGGATCACAACTTTTGGACCCCAACAAGCACTATGGTGGTCACATGAGCGGAATGCCTATAGTGCGAAGTTGGAGCCGCTCTAGGTACTTGAGGTAAGACTGCCTCTGGACAAGGTGGCACAAGTCTGAGTGGTACTAAATAGGTCCCAGCACATCAAGGAAGTTACTTGTCTCCTAAGAAACGGTGGTTTAGATAAATGTTTAATTGTTATTAGCGGTATTGTAAAAAAATGCACAAGCAAATTAAGCTTCGAAAGTATATAACTGTCGAACAACGACCAACGATATTTAAATAAGCAATGCTCTTTTCCCTTTAGAAACGAAGACGAACACGACTTAAATTAAGAGAGTATTGACAAACCATAAAATTAATATATTTTCTTTGAAAATTCATTCTTAGATTTAACTATATTATCCAAAATGAGATGGGTGTATTCAGCACCTAATTCAACTTTATATGGACATTATTAGGTAAAATATATTGTTCAATCGATGTAGACAATGCTGATATTGTATGCCAACACAAGGTTCACTGCTATAAATACGAACCCTAGACTACACTCGACCATATGCAATAAAAGCTAGCGCTATACAACATTGCTTACATATACAATAGACCTCTTGACTCTGATCGCAAGCCTTATTTTGTTCGATCTTATTTTCTGACTTTGTTTCCACAATATACAGACTTGCTAACTTTACTCCATCACCAGGAACATCAAACAACGTACTTGGATGGTTCCGCTTTGGAATTCTCTTTTGAGCAGAACGGTTTGTTCTTCATGATTGTCTACTGTTTCAAAAGGAAACTCTCCATGATTCAAAATCTCAAATACACCCTAATCATCCGAAAACATTGTTAATTTCGTATTGGATGATGTGGACAATTGTTAGAACAAAACCACCGCAAACTAAATTATCAAAGATGCAACCTAAATAAAAGAGTTGGGAATTTTATTAATAATCATAAAGGTCTAGTTCGTTCAGTTTTCATATGTTAAGCTCCCAGGCAGGCAATGAAGACCACAGCCAACTACAAATTGAATTTACATATATAACCCAAATAGATAGATCAACCCGCGAGCGGATTCAGCACTTGCCCAATGAACAACACCGTTCCAGTAATTTCTTCTCTGATGACGAACATGAATGGATGATCGGCCACAAAATCTATCTTTTCAGGAGGATTAAGCGAACTCCCCGCAAGAATGCCAGTAACAGCTGCCGCTTCAGTGCCTTCTTCATTAACTTCAATGCAGGATTTGTGAAGCATATTGAAAGCATCGCCGGAAGGAAGCCAGTAAACCATCTCTGTCAACTCACTAGTAAAAGGCAACACCAATCCTAAATCCTTGAGAGTTTTGGACGCTTCCAAGTCGGAAGAAAACTTAAACCTTGGGATTTTGAAGTCGCCCACTTCAACTTTACCGTACGGTTGATGTCGATTCAAGAAGTCAGATCCGGAACAAACTTTGTCCACCAAACCTGGCAGTCCGTCTTCCGCATCAGGCAGAATCAAGTACATGGAGAAACGTCGCCGAGGAGGTTTGCCTTCTTCTTCTCCGCCTTGTCGGTAAGGAAGCTGTAAGATTTTGAAGCCGTCAAACGCCCTTACAAACTGCCACTTGTCGCTGGTCATGAAGTGTGCCCGAACTGAGCTCCCGTCGAGGAGGTTGAAGTCATGCTCTTTGGTATTCAACGCATCAAACTTCTCCTCCCAAACCCCTTTGAAGTACAATGCATTCGCAAACACGAGCCTTGTTGCACCGTTAATTGATGCGGGAGGAAGAAATTCTTTGATCAGGCCACCAGTCTTCCCTAGGGCCCAAGAATTCACTTTGATTCTCACCTCATCCGCTTTGTTCTGGAAATCGACTTTGTCCGCAACTGCCTTGTAAAACACGGCCACCGCCTCTTTGAAAGAAGGCTTGATAGAGAGAGACTCATCAACCCAAAGTCCATTGGCAAAGGACAGACGGGGACCGCCACTGGCAGATCCATCTGCCAAAACCAATAGAACTAGATCCGCAGCGAGGGCGTTGAGTTCGGCGGTGGAGTTGGACTTGAGAAAATAGAGTAACTGTTCCCTCGCCGGACCCTTTGTCCCCGCCACGATCAGGCTCAAAACGATGTGGATGGACAGCGGAGAGAACACCATGTTTTTGTCCTTAGCTTCGGACAGAAGCAAAGGCTTTGTGATTCTCATAGCGGCAGCTGTTTGGCTGCGGACAAAAATTCTCAAATCTGACAAATCCCTATCCCTAGCTATCACTGGAAGTTGGACCGGAGGAGTGGTTAGGGTTTTGGCGATGATGTTGGGGTGAATAGGCGGCTTCTTGGACCAGAAAATAAAGCTGAAAAATAAAAACAGCGAGCAGGAAATTAGTTTGAGAGGAGACGCCATACCTGATGAATCGATGACCCCGTCGGAGATTTGGGATACGAACAAACAAATACTTTGACACATATTTGTATGAGTATATATCAAATATAGCTAAAAATTAATCCTTAATTTTAAAAATATCACTTTTTATAAAAAAAAAATCTTTCAAATATATCCAAAATTTCACCTAAATAACAAATACCCTCAATTTTAACAATAAAATAAATTAAAGGTTTTTTAGCCAAAATGATTCATGACATTGACATAAATTCTTAATCTGTTCCTTAACAATTAATGATAATCAATAGTAGTGTTTTGAAATTTGTCTATCGTGAATCATTTTAGTCTTTCTTTGAATTTGTCAATCGTGATCATATTAGTTTTTTCTTGAAAAATCTAACAATTGCTCTGTTAGTGTTATGATGTGGCACCACATGGGTCTCACGGATTAACTTTAAAAACTATTTTTATATTTAAAACTAAAAATGATATTAGTAAGAAAAAAAATGTTGAAGGCATGATTGAAATTATGCTGCTCCCACTTGCGGTAACTGCAGCGGCACTCAATGTCGGTGATGAGGGGTCGAAGGGGATAGGGTTGTGGTGGTGGAGTGTAGAAGCGAAGATGAAGTTGGACCGGAGCTTGAGACGACAGTATCTAAAAAGCCTTTAATTTATTTAATTGTTAAATTTGAGGGTAATTGTGTCTATATAAATGAAATTTTGGATATATTTGAAAGTTTTTATAAAAAGTGACATTTTTGAAATTAAGAGTTAATTTTTTGCTATATTTGATAAATACTTTAATCACTAGATTTTATAACATCTAATCGTCTTGATTAAGAGTAATGTTGAGACTTTAAAACTTATTTAAACCAAAAATGAAATGATTCATAAAAAAACGTAGGCAACAAGTCAGCACAAACACTACTGCAAATAACAAATTATGATAAATAACTTGAGTTTTATTTATTTATATGCTTACTGAACATGACATTATATTTATAGAATTTTTTTTTTTTTTTTTTGTGCATCTCTCGCATAGCTTCTTCCTCATCATGATTCGTCCCCACCTCCTCATTGCCATGAAATTGGCGAGCCGAGGACGGAGAGGTTGCCAAAGTTCCTTTGGTTAGTGCTAAAAAGAATATTGTTTTGAGGGGAGACATGTTGCTAGCTAGCTTTTGATCTCACTGAGTAATAGTTTGCACAAATGAATGGGTTTTTATACTAACTCACACACTTCGTAAGTGTCAGCGTTTATCTCTCCCATTAAACTCTGATGTACCTCACAAATTACCAATAATGCACCATATTTTCCGTGTAAGCAACATTGTATGAGGTTTTGAGAAAAAATGTAAAGGGAACATAATATTGCAAGTGCGAAATGAAGAAATTGGTGTTGATGTAATTTGAAAACTTTCAACTACCCAAACAATATTTGTCCGATTGATTATCTTTACATCATTCTAACCATTATAGCAGGTCACATCCCATTTGCATTATATTTAGGCATTTAGGCTAGCTTACTGTTTAATTTCATATACCAAAAGAGAGTCCCATTGAAATGAAGAGATCAAGCTGACAATTCGTGGTTTTGTTATTATTTTAGGAACTTAAAAAGCTTGTATCCATAGAGCATCTGGCGTAACATAGATAATGAATAAATAGGAGTTAATATCATTTCAATTGCCATTACAAAAGTTATTAATATTTTTGTCATTAAAAGATATTTTTGACTAGTAAGTATTCCAAAAAAAACTAACAATTCGGCAACAAAACCGCTCATGCCCGGTAATGCAAGAGAAGCCATTGATAAGATACTAAAAGTCGTGAATATTTTTAGAATTGCAATAGCCATTCCGCCCATTTCGTCGAGATAAACAAGACGTATTCTATCATAACTCGTTCCGGCCAAGAAAAAAAGCGCAGCGCCAATAAAGCCGTGAGAGATTATTTGTAAAATGGCTCTGTTGAGTCTTGTATCGCTTATAGAACCAATTCCTATAATTATGAAACCCATATGAGATACAGAAGAGTAGGCTATTCTTTTTTTTAAAATTATGATGACCGGGAGATGTTGAAGCTGCATAGATTATTTGAATTGTGCCTACTATAATCAACCAGGGAGAGAATATAGAATGAACGTGGGGTAATAATTCCATATTGATCTGAACCAATCCATACGGTCCCATTTTTAATAAGATTCCGGCTAAAAGCATACAAGTACTCATTTTTTCTTGTATAAGAAAGAAAACTAACCCTCTAAACCCTAACATTATATTGAAACATAACATCATTGTTAAAAAGAAAAAGGCCCTCATTTGGATTTGAACTTGGGTGGCTATTAATTTTCTTTTGTTTTTTTACAAAGAGTGGCAGTTAATTGAAAACAAATTTATAAAAGCCACTTTCGTCAAAGACAACATATAGAAATATAGCTATTATTTTACACTTATTTAAACTAAACCAAAAATGAATTGATTCATAAATAAAATTAAAAAAAAAAACAAGTAAACGAAAAACACTGTTGCAAGTAACAAATTACGATAAATAACTTTTTTATTATTGATGTGCTTATTGAACATAACAATATAATAATACAAATTAAATTTGAGTTTTTGTGCCCTAGACGTTTTGAGTCCCCGTGCAGTCACCCTGGTTGCCTTGAGCCAGGACCGACCTAGGAAGAAATACAAGAGACAAATGAGTACTTTTTTGATATATTCATCGAACTTGGCCTCATGGATCTTAAATTTGGCAATGTTGTGAGGAGGGCTAGTATCACATATAGTGAAAAAAATCAGTACTCTTGTGTCCATCCTCATTCGGATTCGACGCTCCCCGACCATCATTACCTCTTCCCCACCCCCCCCCCCCCACAAAAAAAAAAAAAACACCACGTAACTATTGAAATAAATATGGCAATCTTGTAGTTAGACTTCATATAACCACTACAACTTTATTCATACTACCGAAATAAAAGAAAAAATTAAACCCGAAGAAATACAAGAGACAAATTAAGCATATGATAGATCAAAATGGTTGAAGTAGAGGAAAACATCAGAATTAAGTGCCCAAAGCTTTAGTGAATGGTCAAAATTCGTCTACTGGATGTGTGTACGTTTCAAAATTTTCATTATCTAATTTGAGATCCGCTTTGATCACAATTCGGTCCTCCTTCATGTACATTTCTGATTATGCATTATACCAAAACTAGTTCAAAATTAGCGTGTTTTTACTTTAGATTGAATCTGTTTATTTTCCTCATTTGTGATTGATCCTTCAAATTTTTTGTACACATGTATAGCAACTTGATGCCCAAGAAAACAAATTTATGTTGACATTATTGCATAAATAAATAGCTCACATCATATATATT
Organism: Malus fusca; assembly: GCA_035220775.1. Classification (NCBI taxonomy): domain Eukaryota; kingdom Viridiplantae; phylum Streptophyta; class Magnoliopsida; order Rosales; family Rosaceae; genus Malus; species Malus fusca. The sequence continues at coordinate 26,672,681 of CM069062.1, forward strand.
CCCAATCAACATTGTGTTCACACACTATTCACAGTCCACATCACATGATGAATGTTAAAATGAACCGATCATTGATTCAAATGATAAAAGAAATTAAGGTAATGATTCAACTCTGGACTAAGAGAGTAAGCTAGCCTAAGTTCCTAAAATAATAACAAAACCACGAATTGTCAGCTTGATCTCTTCATTTCAATGGGACTCTCTTTTGGTATATGAAATTAAACAGTAAGCTAGCCTAAATGCCTAAATATAATGCAAATGGGATGTAACCTGCTATAATGGTTAGAATGATGTAAAGATAATCAATCGGACAAATATTGTTTGGGTAGTTGAAAGTTTTCAAATTACATCAACACCAATTTCTTCATTTCACACTTGCAATATTATGTTCCCTTTACATTTTTTCTCAAAACCTCATACACTGTTGCTTACACGGAAAATATGGTGCATTATTGGTAATTTGTGAGGTACATCAGAGTTTAATGGGAGAGATAAACGCTGACACTTAAGAAGTGTGTGAGTTAGTATAAAAACCCATTCATTTGTGCAAACTATTACTCGGTGAGATCAAAAGCTAGCTAGCAACATGTCTCCCCTCAAAACAATATTCTTTGTAGCACTAACCATAGGAACTTTGGTAACCTCTCCGTCCTCGGCTCGCCAATTTCAGGGCAATGAGGAGGTGGGGACGAATCATGATGAGGAAGAAGCTATGCGAGAGATGCACATCAACTGGATGAAGGAACACGGGAGGGTGTACAACACCCTAGAGGAGAGGGAGATGCGCTACCAAAATTTCAAGGTTACAGCTAAGTTCATTGAGGCTTCCAACAAAGACACAAGCAAGACATACACCTCAGGATTCAACGCTCTATCGGACCTCACGGACGATGAGTTTCAGAGACTGGCTTCTTGCGCAGGTGGAAGAGTGGCCCCCCACTCGTCTCCAACCAACGACACCATCTACATTGACGATGCTGGACTTGAGGATGTGCGAGAATACGTGGATTGGGTGGATGCTGGGGCTGTAACCTCGGTGAAGGATCAGGGCCTTTGTGGTAAGACTATGCTTAATTTCTTACACTAGTTAATACTTCATCTTTGTTTAAAGTTTTAGTTTTTCCAATAAAAAAACTAAAGGATTTCAGCTTTTTGCATTAATAAAATGATCATGTTTTAGTAAATTTAAACAGATCAAGTTTTAATATTTTAATCAAACCCATCAAAACCCTCTAGAAAGTTTTGAACAAGTAGTTAACCCTTCAATTATATATGCAATTATTTATTTGTTAAGAAAGGAAAATAAAATACAATAATTGTCCAACGAGTTGTTGGGGAACTTAAAATGTACTTTATGTTGTTTGTGATACAGGGTCCTGCTGGGCATTTAGTGCAGTCGGAGCCGTGGAAGGGCTGAACAAAATCAAGACCGACGACTTAGTCGACCTTTCAGTTCAGCAACTCATCGACTGTGACACTCATGGGTACAATAAGGGCTGCGGTGGTGGCTATATAGACAAAGCCATGAAGTACATGTCTGACATCCAACAAAGCATTGATACGGAAGAGGAATACCCGTACAAGGGCGTAAAGTCACCGATCTGTTTAGCGAAGCCGAAGGGCGACTACAGCGACATTATAACTGTTACCGGTTATGCCTTTGTCTCTCCCAATGAAGCCTCCTTGGCTAAAGAAGTTTCCCGGCAGCCCGTTGCTGTTCTGGTGGATTTTCATGACCCTGAATTTGAAACTTACAGAACTGGTGTGCACAATGGGCACTGTGGCCAGAACACAACACATGCCGTCCTTGTCGTCGGATATGGCGGTGATGTCTTTATCGGACAAGAGTGGTGGGTTGTCAAGAACTCCTGGGGTCTACATTGGGGTGACGGAGGCTACATCCGACTGCCGAAAGGTGTCAATCTTAAAGACGGACCATGCGGGCTTGCTATGTCAGCAGTAGTTCCATACTCGGAGTCGGAGGGAAATTAGCTTTCATCGTTCATAAGTTTCTTAAATAATAATTATCTGATGCTCAGTTGGTTTGATTACATGGACATATATATATAATAAACACACTCTGTTCCCTACTTCATTATGTGAAAGACAACCTCTCTCTCTCTCTCTCTCTCTCTCTCTCTCTCTCTCTCTCTCTCTCTCTCTCTCTCTCTCTCTCTCTCCAGCTAAAAAACACCTCATTGTCTAATAACAATTTATAGCATTGTCCAACAATAGTTGATGTACTGTTGCTATTGGTCTATGGGCACATACGTTGGTGTTCTTTGGCTTCAAATGGCACATATAATTTATTGTGTGCAGTGCTCATATTTTTTGTAGTATCATTTAGTAATGTACTTTACTATTTAGTCTCATATGTTCGTTTTGTTCTTTTAAAATAACTTCCTCTTTAACTTCGGTCACACGCATTGCACATGTAGTTCCCTTTCGTATATCTATACGAGATATATCATTGAAAATGTCAAGTGAACATTGTAGAAAAGGAAAGGAACATATGAAGTGTGAAAGAAATTGGTGTTCATCTCAAGTACATTATTAGTTTTCGATCATGACATTTCTAATAATGTGATGTCGGTTGGTGAAGAATTATATGATGCTAAAGGAATTTTTGAAATTTGAAGTAAATTTTGAATAATGAAATTAAAAATTGGAACATATAAGTGTTCTATTTCCAGGAAAAAAAAACACCTACGTTTCAATTATTAATATTATCTAATATGATCGGTGTTTCCGAATTATGATGTGTGACATCAACCAATGTCACTTGTGATCAAATCTTAGTCTACTCTCAAGGAACTTCGAGGACATTAAATCTTAATCTTAAACTACTCTCAACAAATGCCACTCAATACTACGGTTTGGTGATATTTCTCTTCATTAAGTGAGAGGTATTTGGTTCGAATTTCATAGATGGCGAATTCGATACCAAATTAGATTACCCATTGTGCAGCTTAACCGAACCGAACTCTCCCTCCCTTATTATAAAATATACACTATACTAAAAAAAATTAAAAAATTCGTTGGAGAATTAGACAAATTATTTGCAATTGGAATTATGCACCCTTTCCTTTTAACGGTGAGTAGGAGCATACAATCCCATCCGGATTCTCTGTTTTCCTCTTATGTCTAGGGTTAGGGTTTGATTTACTTGTCTTATTAGGCTTTGTATTCTTGTGTGTCAAGGAATCCTAATTCCAACTTGCACTCAGTTTACCTCTGTATATATTGTACAATCGAGATCAACTTCACTATATTTTACAAGTTATCAAGAGAATTCCCTTCTCCAGTTAATTCTATAGTACAATTGCTGCTCCCTGAGGATATGGCTGGCTTTCGATCGATCTGCTTGGCGATACTGCTCGTGCTACTTTTGGTGTTGTGGTCGTCGTAAGAATCATCTTACGCCCGGCGGAGAAGCACGTCGGAGATCTTCGAGAAGTGGATGACAGAACACGGACGAGTTTACAAGGATGCACGAGAGAAGGAGAAGCGCTTCAAGATTTTCAAGGGTAAGAATTTATAATACCTAGGCCCCAATCGCTTTTCGGATTTAACCGATAAAGAATTTATCTCTGCAACTTGTTATTTAGGAGTCCATCGGACTTGAGAAGAAACACATAGGAGGGGGAGTGCGGCGTGCGGCTAAGCCATACAATGGATATCCTAATTTGGTATCGAATTCGTCATCCACGAGATTTGAACCTAAGACCTCTCACTTCACCACTAGACCGTAGTATTGAATGACAAATATAGTTTTGGGTTTAGTTAAGGTTAGAGTTGAAACACCCCAACCCAATTTATTTTAAAAATTGTTTTAAGGCCTAAATTGGTGAGCCCAAGGGGCCCACCCCCTGATTTTTTTGTCCCCCGAGCCCTCATCTCTCTCAGCCCTCTTCTCTCTTTCTTCCTCTTCTCCTTCCCTCACCCGAGCTCTCTCTCCCTCGTCTCTCGTTCTCGTCCTCCCATGAGCATACCCATCACCACACCACCCTCTCCGACGTCAACGGCGTCATCATCATCATCATCAGTTCGTTCTCTCTCTTTCTCAGTTGCTGCAAGGACAGCAAAAACCCGTACACGATGCTCCGACGCAGACCGCCTCTTTCGAGGCAGTTTCCGGCCAAACCACGGCGAGTTGGCCGGCGTGCAAGGTATCAATCTCTTCGTTTCGTCGAGTACTACAACTTTCCTTTTTGTTTCACTCAATTTCGTTGAGTATTGAAGAAGTTATACTCATTTGAATCTTACCCAGTTTCCGGCGAGTCCGACGGCTTTCGAGGCATTTTCCGGTCAAACCACGGTGAGTTAGATGTCGTGTGAGGTATCATTCTCTTCGTCTCTTCAAGGGCTACAACTTTCATTTTTGTCTCGCTTGATTTCGTTGCATAGTGATAAAGTTATGGCCGTTTAAAGTCGGGTAGTTTTCCGGCCGAATTTCCGGCCTTCTTCTTCGGCAAAACCAGACCTTTCAGGCCATTTAGAACACCACGGGCCTTAGCCCGTTTTGGACCAACCCAGTACCCCAGCCCACATCCTTTTTATTTTTAGTTGTTTGTTTTTAAAACTCAAGAAAGGCTTGGGCCTTATAGAAATGGCCTTAGGCCGGTTATATTAAAGGGCTTAAAGCCCTGTCCTTTCTAATAAGGCCTTAAGGCCTTTGTGGTTTGTGGTTTGTGGGTGTGTGTGTGTTTGGGCTAAAGCCCAAACCCCTTTCCATACCCTTTTAACCCAAAACCCTAAGTTCCTAAAATCCCTTAAAACCCTAAACCCATCCAACCCAATTTCCCTTATTTAATTTAATTCAAACCCAATATTTTAGAAAATCCTTTTATTTATTAATTATATTTTTGGTGCTTAGGTAAAGTTGCTATTAAGGAAATTCGTAATCCCGATTCGCGCGATCCTTCTGCTAAGGAATATTTGTGAGTGGACCCATTCTAAAATTACATGATTTGATAATTTAATTGCATAAATGATTAGCATGCCTACGGATTTATGATTTGATTTATGTGAAGCTTGTTGATTTAATATATTGATTATCGTCTCGTGTTTTGGTGAGGAATTAATTGTTAGCCTATATTGAGCTATATTTTAATATATCGTATTTTCTATTAAAACCATGAACTGGTAGACTATCTGATAGATGGCGATAGGATGCTAGAACATGTTTTTGAACCCCTCTTTATAGTGTAGACGATGATCGGTAACCTATGCTATGAAGTGGTTATTTAAGAGAGACGTAACTATTTGTGCGTACCTAGTGGACACTATGCCGCCTGGGGCGAGGATCTGGTGTTGGCATTTAGGCCTGGAGAAATAATCCCTAGCGAAAGGCTGAGGGACATGGTGACAGGCATTGGGCCGGGAGGGAGTTATCTCTGGCTACGGGCACAGAGACTTAGGTGCAGGCATTGGGCCGGGAGTTATATTTATTCGGTGATCTTACTAGCAGCACACCGCGCTTACGAGACGATTTATGAGACGTTTACTGTTTTGATTTCTGCGATGAGATTCCGCAATATGGCTTTTGAGATATTTTTGGCATGCTAGGATTTTTATTAAATCCATCACTTATTATGCTAGTAGTTTTCATTATATAAACTTTGGGGGTTAGTACGTTGATAACTGTTTTATTATATATATATATATATATATAAACTTGGTCCACTCACCTTTGTTTTGCGCCCCCATTCAGGACTTAGAATCAAGGCACATAATCCCCGCGTCAAGATACTTCCGCAGCAGCATATTTGAGTCCTCTCGATGTATGACCCACTTCTCTATTCATTCAATTTTATCTCAATTCTTTTTAGTGATTAGGTTTAGTTGTATGTTCTGAACACGTTCCTAAATTATTAACTCATTGTTTTTAAATTCACAAACTTTATTTATTTCTTATTCTTAGCTTTTGTATCAATTAATGGCTTTCGTCACCCTCGGGTGTCGGCCAGCACATGTCTATCCTGGTATTCGGGGAATATCAGGGTCGGGGCGTGTCAAGAGTTGTGTGCTCGGCCTCTTCATAGATGTTATATTCACTTGCGTAATTCAGATATAATATAATTATTATTTTATATTTTGTTAAAAAAACAAACGGATAAATAAATACAAGCCGAGTAGATGGACTGTATTATTTAGGAAAGTGCTCTTATTTTCACCCCTCACACATTTTTGTTAATATTTTTTTTATTAATATTATTCAATTTATTTATTCGAAAGTTGAGAATGACGTGTGAGAATAATGGGTCGGATTGCCGCTTTGGATTTGACCCACGATATAAAACCTGCGGACTAAACAGAACCAACAGAACAAAAGAGAGTTGGTGTTCGAGAGCTTCAAATTCCAAAGGCTAAATAGCCAAAATGATCCCTGAGATTTGCATAACTCATCACTTTGGTCCCTAACATTTCAAATCAATCAAAGTGGTCCTTGAGATTGTCCACCATCTATCATTTTAATCATTCCGTTAAAAACTCTGTTAGGTGTCATGGAGCTCTTGGCCGAAAGTTTGGGCAATTTTTAAAACTTCGTAACTCAATCGTTTCTTAACCAAATTCAACCCATAATATATCAAAATGAAGATAGGAAAGTGTAGAATAATATTATACCTATTTGTAAGCCCAATGGTTGCCGGAGATGGCCGGAAAATAGCCTCAAAGTTGACTGGTCCGAGGGAAAACTGGAAAACTCGCCAGAAACTGGGTAAACTTTAAACGTTCATAACTTCTTTAATACTAAACGAAATCAAGTGATTCAAAAACGAAAATATTACTTCTCGACGAGACGAAGAGAATGATACCTTTTTTGACGGCTAACTCGCCGTGGTTTGGCCGAAAAAAGGGTTCGAAAGTATCATTCTCTTCGTCTCGTCGAGAAGTAAGATTTTCGTTTTTGAATCACTTGATTTCGTTTAGTATTGAAGAAGTTATGAACGTTTAAAGTTTACCCAGTTTCCGACGAGTTTTCTAGTTTTCCCTCGGACCAGTCAACTTTGAAACTATTTTCCGGCCATCTCCGGCAACCATTGGGCTTCTAAATAGGTATAATCTTATTCTATGGGTCGAATTTGGTTAAGAAACGATTGAGTTATGAAGTTTTGAAAATTGCCCAAACCTTCGGCCAAGAGCTCTGGGACACTTAACGGAGTTTTTAACGAAATGACCAAAATGATGGATGGTGAACAATCTCAAGGATCACTTTGATTGATTTGAAATATTATGGACTAAAATGATGAATTATGCAAATTTCAAGAACTATTTAGGCTATTAACCCAATTCCAAATTTCAATTCAATTCAAATCTCCAGAAGGCCAAAAGCTTAAACCCCAAATTTCAAAACCCTAATTGTGATCGGAACACCCCCCTTCTCTACAAAAAATGGGGAAGAGCCAACCGCCGCCGCAGCAGCAGCCACCGGCTTCAGTGAAAGACACAGTTTACAAGCTCCAACTCGCTCTCCTCGACGGCGTCAAAACCCTAGACCACCTATACTTAGCCGGCTCAATCATCTCCCGCTCCGACTACAACGACGTTGTCACGGAGCGCACCATAGCCGACCACTGCGGCTACCCTCTCTGTCCCAATACCTTGCCTCCGGAATCCTCCCGCCCCCGCAAGGGCCACTATCGTATTTCGCTCAAGGAGCACAAGGTCTACGACCTCCATGAGACCTACATGTACTGCTCCTCGAGCTGTCTTATCGAAAGCAAGGCTTTTGCTCAGAGTTTGAGCGAAGAGAGGTGCGATGTCTTGGATTATGGCAAGGTTGAGAGGGTCTTGAGGGCTTTTGGGGATGCGGATTTTGACAAAAGGGAAGTGGGGTTGGGGTACATTGGGGATTTGGGAATTTCGAAGTTGAAGATCGAAGAAAAGAGCGAAGCGGACAGTGGGGATTTGGGGATTTCTAAGTTGAAGATTGAAGAAAAGAGTGAAGTGCAGTTAGGGGATGTCGGCGTGGTTGGTCCCTCTAATGCTATTGAGGGTTATGTTCCACACAATCAGCGAATATCCAAGCCATTGGGTTCGAAAAAGAACAAAAAAGGTATCTGCTTTTTTGTTTTTGTTTGTGAATCTGTTATTGCTTGCTCAGGTTTCTAGGATTGTTTTGTTTTGTTTTTTGTTTTTTTCGCTGTTATTGTGTTCTGTTAGTGTTCGCTAAAGTGAGTAAGTATTGTATATTGTAGGGTCCAAAGGTAAAGAAGCGAATATGAGTGGCGGGAAAGATATGATCTTTAATGAGATGGATTTCATGAGTTGTATAATCGCTAGTGATGAATACAGTGTGTCCAAAATCCCACCAAGTTCTGGGGAGAATGGTTGTGAAACTAAGGTTAAAGAACCAGAAGGAAAAGTTTCTCATATTAAGAATGATTATGAAAAGAAATCCAGAAAATCAAGAGGGGAAAAAAGTACGATTTCCAAGGAAGATGATGTTGGTGTTCAAGAGGTACCTTCAACATCAGAGACTTCTCAAGCTGTTTTGAATAGAATTATTAAAGAAACAAGAGAGGAATTCCATGGTGATAAAGCTGAGAAATCAAATGAGCGAATGTTGAGATCCTCTCTTAAACCTTCAGGGGCAAAAAAACTTAATCGCTCTGTTACTTGGGCTGACGAGAAGGTGGAACATAGAATGAATGGTTATGATACATTTGGCAGTATCCACAAACCTTTGTTTAAACCTTCAGCAGAAAATGGAGTCGGTTGCTCTGTTACCTGGTCTGATGAGAAGATTGATAGCACTAAGAGTAAAAATGTTTCTGAGGTTAGAGAAGTGCAAGGTGCAAAAGAGGGTTCTGGTGTATTAGGGAATTTGGAATTGCAAGATAATGAACGTTTGGAATCCGCAGAATTCTGTGCCATGGCATTGAGGCAGGCAGCAGAAGCTGTTGCATCTGGAGAATCTGATGTCAATGGTGCTGGTATGTCATTATTTGGTTTAAATGTATTTAGTAGGTAGGATATTACATGGTGGTGGAACTTGGTTGTTTGATATGTAATGGTGTTTCTTTCCACGTGTCCTTTTCAAATATCAGTTTCAAGTGCTGGAATTATTTTATTGCCACGTCCAGATGGTGTGGATGAAGAAGAGCCTAATGAGGATGTTGACATGCTTGAACCAGAACAAGCTCCTCTGCAACCAAGAAATCCTGGAATTCCAAATTTTGATTTGTTTGACTCTGAGGATACTTGGTTTGATGATCCACCAGAGGGTTTCAGCTTAACTGTAAGAGTGTAAATCTAAGGTCATTGCATATTATTTCTCTTTGTAAGTTCTATGCTGATGAAACCTTTCATGTGTTTCAGTTATCACCATTTTTAACAATGTGGAACTCACTCTTTACATGGATAACATCATCTACGCTAGCGTATATATATGGGAGGGATGAAAGATTTCATGAAGAATTTCTCTCTATTAATGGGAAAGAGTATCCCCGTAAGATTGTCTTGGCTGGTGGTCACTCTTCTGAAATCAAGAAAACCCTAGCTGAATCTCTTGCTCGGACTCTACCAGGAGTTGTTTCCCAACTCAGGCTTCCAACACCAGTATCTAGTTTGGAGCAAGAAATGGTATTGTTTTTAATCTTTTGCGTGTTTTGTTTGAATTTTGATGAAAATTAGATGAATGGATTTGCTTTAGTGTACCTTAATGTCAAATATAATTTGTTATGCTTAACCATTTGTTTATAATTCTAGTTACCTCCTTATAATCCACAATTGAAAACTTCATATGTGTTGGTTAAGTATGTGTTATAGCCCATAACAAAACCAAGACTTGAAGCCTTTTGGCTGCGTAGGACTTTGCATTTTCCGCTTGGCGCCATTGTCAGGCATTTAAACTTAAAGCTTACTGCTTTATAAACATTTCATATTGAACGCAAGTTTTATAGGAATACATGCAATTTTCCTCGTTGTTCTACTTTTAGGTGAAGCACTTGCATTTGTGTTTATGTGTCATTAACCATGTAGAGGATTCATTTTTTGAGGATACACAACTCCTTAGCATCCATGGGTTTTGACCATTATCCAAGTGAATTCAGTGGAGTTTACAACTCAATTATATGTGTGATTAACGAGGACTGGGAAAGATATCTTTTCACCTTTTTAGTTCCTAGGAGCTACTTCCCACATGTTGATTTTACATGTACCATTATTTACTTGTATTTGTTTTTGAATTTCTGTTCTATTTAGTTCTGCAAGCTGACAGTTTGCAAATGTTTTGTTATATTGGCATGACTTTTTGTCGGTGTGCTTTAATCAGTATAAAAGACCCTGCAGTGCAACCAAATACCGTGTTAATTTTGTCAATGTGACGTGATTGTCATAGCTTATTTTAATTTTGAATAAATAGATTCATTCCTTATTGTTTGGCAACATGTGACCCAGACGTTTCTGTTCAGAGCCGCATGTTGGAGACAATGACTTTTGTTGATGCACTACCAGCATTCAGAATGAAACAATGGAAGATGGTTGTTCTTCTTTTCCTTGAGGGACTCTCTGTTTACAGGATCCCTGCACTCGGTCCTTGCATGCCGGACAGAAGGATGCTGTTTCACAAGGTAAGGCCTCATAAATATATATATATATATATTTTTTTCTGGTCTCAAACTTCTTTACTTTACATACAAGAGAATATAAGTGAAAGTAAAGAAAAAGATTTAGACAAAAATATGTTTCGATTTTCTTATCAGATATCTTTTAAGTATGTTTAGACTTTGTAGTAATTAACATATTAAATAGGGGTGTGTGGATAGGGGTGTGATATTCACACACCCCATTTTACTTCTCACACACCTTTTTAATTTTAGGCCGTCGGATCGAATGAATTGAAGAAGATCAACGGACATAAATTATCAAGGGGTGTGTGAGAAATAAAATGGGGTGTGTGGATAGCACACCCCATTAAATATTGGATCTCAAGTTTTACATACTGTATGTTCGCGAGTTAAAACAAAACGTTAATCTGTACATTTGGTTTTGGTTTTGGTTTTGGCCAAATAGGTGCTGGATGGTTCGGAGATAACTGCAGAACACTACGAGCTTATGAAGGATCATATAATACCCCTAGGCCGAGCACCCGAATTCTCAGCTCAGAGTGGTGCTTAATGGCAAAGAAGGTTGACTTCAAATTGTCTCAGCCTACACATCATATATGGTAACCGTCATTTTCATCTAAATATTTTGTGGTCTCAATTTCTGGAATCCACTCGTAGCCTCGTAGTTGTATATTGATCGTAGACTTGAAAGCTGTTGGCTGCAAAAGTAGCAGTTGGAAGCACCCTGTTTATGAAAGTGATTGGAGAAAAGCCATCCACCGATGACTCTTGTAGCGCTGGAAGAACGATGTTGAAAGTCTGAAGCTTCATTGTACATGTTTTCCGAATATATATCCGACGGAAAATGTTTCTGTGGATTGCGTTGGGGGAAATCTACCAAAGCTGGGCAGATAAGGAGAGATGGCCTCTAGTGTTTTGGGTTTTCTTTGGTTATAGTGATACTTTAACCTAATCGAAACTACATAAATGGAGATTCAAACTCGAGAGCAGTCGGGTAGAGCACATTGTTCTAGTCGAGTATTCTAATCTAGTCGAAATTACATGGACGGAGATTTGAACCTGGGTAGACACGGGGACCATATCGTTTTAGCTAACTTGGCTATGCCTATGTTAGCTCTCTAAGAGTTTTCAAACTTAAAAGTCTTATTTAAGCATCATTATTGAAGGATTAGGATAAGGATATGATATTATATTAATTAATAATTGTTAATCCATAATTTTGACTAATAGGCATCAAAGTGTCTCTTTGTTTTGGACACGTTGATGTTTTGAGAGTCGGTAAGTGTGACTGTGTGGAGTTGTTAAGAGTCAATTCGGAGGAGGATGATGGGTTTTGTTTGGCCTTTTCTTTTACCGGCGAAGTATATTCGCATGTTGGACTTTATTTATTCTGGGCGCTCCTCCTTTACAACAAGGGCGCCCACCTCAAAAAGACATAAACACCCTCCTATCATTTATTATAGGGAACTTTAACGAAAAGTTCTCAGAACTGTTTATTTTAATAAAAAATCATATTTTTACACTAAAAAGTCAATTTTGTTACCATTCATTTTACCTTTTAATTTGTTCTTATTGTTAAAATTTAAAGTTTTAAAGTTTTATTCATTAGTTTTTATTTTATTATATCCAACGTTTTATTTATCTGATTAAACAATTGGAGTATTATCTTGGATTTGGACCTATTATGTTGTATTTCGGCCAAGGTCCATATTAAAGAAACAAAAGGGTATATTCCAATTATGCTTAATGTTTAACCATTACGGAGTGGTTTAATAGTTGTGGACGAATTTTGTCTATATTTCTTATGACATGGGGTGATTCCTGGCGTTGATGAGTTATACGATGGTGGCCAAGAAGTGGTTGAAATATCTTTGTGAGTTATCTCGACTTTGAAAATGTGTCGTGGCAAAGCCACTGGTTGGTTCTTTTTTAGAAAAAATGTATATTAATTGTTTCCTTATAAACGAAAAACGTTTACATATAATATCGTCCGCAAATCTTCAGACCATTCACATCAAACTTTACGTAGGTTGCAAGGAAAATTACTAGACCAAATGATTATAATGTTGTTCTAAATCAAATTGTCATTTAGTACTACAGTCTAGTGATATTTCTCTTTACTTGGAAGGTGAGAGGTTTTAGGTTCGAATCTTATAGATGATGAATTTGATGCCAAATTAGATTGCCTATTGTGTGACTTAGTCGAACTCTCCTCCCCTCTAGTGTAAAAATATCAATGTACTAAAAAAAAAAATTCATAATTGTCATTTGTTTCAAGGATTTTAGGAAATGAGTATATGATTGTCAAAAAATATCAAATGAACGTTTTGAACCAATGTGCGCATCACTTTTAAAGTAAAACATTTCTTTCAAGTTTAATTTAATACCCAACAACCATTTAGTACTGCGGTCTAATTGTGTTTTTCTTTACTTGTAAGTTAGAGGTTTTAGGTTTGACTCTCGCAAAATGCAAATTTGAACTACATTATTGCTAGCCCATAATGAGGCTGAGCCTATACCCTTATCCTGAGTATAGATAATATAGTTTGTTAAAAATAAAAATAAAAATTGATAGCCCAACATGCTTCAATGATGTCTTACACGAATGCACAAATTTGGACATAATATGAACTAAGAATTATTATATATATATATATATATATATATATATTACAATATAGTGGTAATTTTTTTTTCTTATTTTCTTATAAATGCATATTCAACCATGTGAAGTGTGGGAGCCCTTATGCAAAAAGTTGCCAAAAATCCATATCTTTTGCAATTTTGAGGATCCCTGATAACCAAATGTAAATTAACTACAAAATTATATTAGTTTAGATTTAAAGATGTAAAATATTTGAACTTAATATTAATCTTCAAACAATAGAATTTGCAATTGACGAAATTTTAATTGATAAGAATTTAAATTATGTCATGAAACAAAACTTTGTGCATACGTGTTTAAACTAATATAATATTGTGATTAATATGTATTTAAGCTTTCACAGGTCCTCAAAATAAGAACTGTAGGAGCCAATTAAAAGCAAGCTAATGAGGTAAAAAAACAACACAATTAAAAGCAAGTTTGAATGGAGCCACTTAGTATTACAGTCTAGTGGTATTCCTCTTCACTTAGAAGTGAGATGTCTTAAGCTTGATTCTCACTATATTTGAGCCATATTATTATTAGCTTATTGTGAGGTTACCTTACTCCTGCACTTTCTTAATACCGATAATATCGTTTGTTCAGAAGAAAATAAAAAAACAAGTTTGAATGGTCAAAAGAAAAGGCCAGAGTGTTCTCATTTGTCATGGAATTTTCACTATTTATTTATTTTTAAAATATAAACTTAGTTTTCTGTTGGAATTTTAAAATAAACTTTATTAAAATTGTAAAATTAATAACAAATTAAAAAAACAGAAAGAAAAAAAAACTAGGAGCCAATTAAAATAAAAGGGGTCTCCTTTGACTGTCGTGTGTTCCCAGCACATCACAGCACCACCACACAAAAAAAAGGCAACAATAAACAAAACACACAAACACTCGAATCCAAAAGAGGAAAAGACCTAGATCCTCTCTCTCTCTCCCCCCTCACCACCTCTCTCTGATCATGGATCTACGCCTCTGATTCCACCTCACGCCCTTCGTTTTCCAGATGATCATCCCTTGATCTTCGCCAGTTTCTGCTTCGTCGGTACAATTTTCTTCCCCTGACTCTCTTCTCATATAAAGTTGCCCTTTTTTTTCTTTTCTTTTTTTTGAAAATTTTGAATTTTTTTTTTCTGTGATATATGAGGTGGGTTTTGTTTTTTTTTTTTTCGTTTTGGGTGTTGAGATCGGCTAGTTTTGGCATCTATGATTGGCCCATTTTTCATTTTTTTCAATTTTTTTGGTTTTTTTGGGTGGTGATGGGGGGGGGGTTGGTGAGGGATGAATAATTGTTATGATTAAATATTCAGGTAGTTGTTTGATTTTTCTTGTGTGATTTTTGGGTTTTAATTGTTGGATCTCTGTGTACATGTTGATTTGTTTGTGGGTATATATAGAAGGTCAAAGAGTTGCCTTTACTAATTTGTGGGGTTCATTTATTGTTCTTTTTGTGTTGTGCAATTCATAAAATTTGTGTGCTTTTGTTTACAAGTTTTGATTTTTTACATATATATATTTGTATATGCTGGTAGGTACTGAGTTTGATTTTCAGCTTAAGCTCAGTTGATTGGCTACAAATTGCCTTTGCTTTATGAATCATAAAACTTTAAATAGATCTTTGCGTGGATTGTGGATGACGGCTGAAGAAAATGCTATTCAGATTGTCAATTTCGCATTTTCATTGTCAAAATTTTAATTATCGTTGCTTGATTGATTGATTGCAGTAGGTTGATGGTTGGTTTTACCAAGGCTAAACAATAAGAGAACAGGGAATGGCTTCAGTGGGTGTGGCGCCTACTTCAGGTAGGAGAGAACCCAGTGGTCATGCGGTTGGTGTGGATAAGTTGCCGGAGGAGATGAATGACATGAAAATTAGGGATGACAAAGTACGTAAGCCATTGGTTTAAGTGCTTTCTTATCAGAGTATTTTCTCCTTGTATATTTTTGTTTTTCGTTTTTAGAATTATTGTATATTTGGTATTGAGTACTTATGGTCTGCTTCACTGGTGTAGGAAATGGAATCCACAGTCGCAGTCGTTGATGGTAACGGAACAGAGACAGGCCATATAATCGTGACAACTATTGGTGGTAGAAATGGCCAGCCAAAACAGGTATAATATTTCTCTTTTGGACATTAGTCTCTAGTTGATGTGGACCACTGATATGTTGTTTTCCTTTATTATTTCATTGCAAGTTTCCTCTAACAAAATGTTGTATATTTTGGCATAATAGACAATTAGTTACATGGCTGAGCGTGTTGTCGGACACGGATCATTTGGAGTTGTGTTCCAAGTAAGACTCTAGTCTTTTGCTTTACAATTCACTATGGAAAATGTATGGCCCTTCAAATCGGTAGCAAGTTTCAAGTTCTTGAATTCTGACTTCTGAGTTCTTATTTGTCCAGGCAAAGTGCTTAGAGACTGGTGAAACTGTGGCTATTAAGAAGGTTTTGCAAGATAAGAGGTACAAGAATCGTGAGCTACAGACCATGCGCCTTCTTGACCACCCAAATGTTGTCTCTTTGAAGCATTGCTTCTTTTCAACGACGGAAAAGGATGAACTCTATCTTAACTTGGTGCTTGAGTATGTTCCTGAAACGGTTCACCGTGTGATTAAACACTACAACAAGTTGAACCAACGGATGCCTCTTATATATGTTAAACTCTACACATACCAGGTATGATGTCAACGAATGTGTACCTTTTTTACTTTTCTCTAAGTTGCATTTGCATAGTTTTAATATTGGAAAAGGAACATTTCTTTCTTTCTTTCTTTCTTAGGAAGTAGACAATTTTACGTAAATTGTGCAGTATGTTATATACCATATTTAAGAATTGAGCTGTTGGACTAAAATCTAACTCCATGAGCCCAAGGCTTAGGCTAAATTGAATCTCAGAATTGCGCATTAAGGCATAATGTTGTTCCCTTGCCCTGGAGGGTTTATGTTCTGAGTTGCTGATACTTGCCTCATTTCATCCATATTTGGCAGATCTTTAGGGCGTTATCCTACATTCACCGCTGCATTGGAGTGTGTCATCGGGACATTAAGCCTCAAAATCTTCTGGTATGTACTTTGATTCACGTATACCCATATGCCTATCAAAATCTTGTTAACCCTATTGTTGTGGGTGGAGGTGTTTATGGAGTAAATAAACAGAAAAGGTATAAATTTTGGTTCTTATCTTGTTAACCCTATTGTTGTGGGTGGCGGTGTTTATGGAGTAAATAAACAGAAAAGGTATAAAATTTGGTTCTTATTTTGTGCAGGTGAACCCACATACCCACCAAGTAAAGTTGTGCGACTTTGGAAGTGCCAAAGTTTTGGTATGTTTTGTTGTTTTTGGTGTCCTTTCTCTTTCAATGATACTCATCGTGGCATTTGCTTCTGTTGGATTGACATATATCCTTATACTGTGTTATGTTGTGCAGGTAAAAGGAGAGCCAAATATATCTTATATCTGTTCTAGATATTATAGAGCACCGGAACTTATATTTGGAGCAACTGAGTATACTTCAGCTATTGATGTTTGGTCTGTTGGGTGTGTTCTTGCTGAGCTATTGCTCGGACAGGTACGTGCTTTGACTATTGTATTTTATGAAATATATGTTTAGCACCTAATACAACAGAGTTTTCTTTTGCATCAGCCTCTCTTTCCTGGTGAGAGTGGAGTTGACCAGCTTGTTGAGATTATCAAGGTAATTCATCATTATTATTGTTTTGGCAGTAGTTAAATCTTATTTAATCTAAGGATATGGATTACTCTTTTTACTTGGTGTTTTCATGGAATCTTGAACGTTAGTCTTTTATCACGGTAGTGATTTATGTGTTGCTTTTTTCTCTTGGTAGGTTTTGGGCACTCCAACACGGGAGGAAATCAAATGCATGAACCCTAACTATACGGAGTTCAAATTTCCTCAAATCAAAGCTCACCCGTGGCACAAGGTAATATAATGGAAGATATTATTTATGATATTATATTTCATTCACCAGATAGCATATTATATCTGTTATTTTCTTAGATATTCCACAAGCGTATGCCTCCAGAAGCTGTTGATCTGGTTTCAAGACTGCTGCAATACTCTCCTAACCTGCGGTGCACAGCTGTGAGTACTAAGTTTTTAATTTTTTTTTCATGTCCAAATAGTTAATTTTCACGGATTTACCTTTCTTATTAAAAAAATTAACTCTGATAAATATGTGCTATTAAAAGAAAATTCAGTAAAATTCCCTTTATTTTCAATCATGGTTCTGGAAAATAAATAAATAAAATTTCAATCGTGTGTCCGTATGCAGCTGGATGCCTTGGTCCACTCTTTCTTTGATGATCTTCGCGACCCAAACACCCGCCTGCCGAATGGACGCTTCCTTCCGCCTTTATTCAACTTTAAATCACATGGTATGATATTGTTCTCAGACAATTTGTTTTCCTTCTCCAAGCCTTTTATCAAATTTCTAACTTTTTGATGTTGCGTGTGCTATCAATTAGAATTAAAGGGAGTGCCTGCGGAAACTTTGATGAAATTGGTTCCAGAACAAGCGCGAAAGCAAGTCCCGTTCTTGGCATCCGATTAGTTTGTGAAATGTGAGTAAACCCCCCATGCGTGGTCCCATATTGAAGCTATGTGTTCTCTTCTACCTGGCCTGCTATTTGTGTCCGTCTTATTTAATCTGCCTCATTGTATGACTTTGTTTTGTAAAATTAGATGTGTTCTATTCAATCTTGTCATGTCCGAACCTCAAAGGGTATTTAAGAGTACCGTACCTCTTCCCTGTATCGCCGAAGATTGTAGCTTCGCATAGAAGACGAACGCCAGCTTTTATCAAAATATGTATCTGTATCTGTATTGTATTCCTAGTAGACAGACCAATGCACCAATGTACCAATGTTCTGTGATTTCGTATTTCCGCGTAATCGAGGTCTGTTTGTGAGATTTTATTGAAGGGCTAAGTTCCCCTGTCGTTGTAGTAGGAAGTAGCAAATCTCCCCGTAGATCTAAAGTTGCATCAGATTTTGAAAACCGAAGCATTTTTTATGCCTCGAAACTAAGCCTTCCAATTTGTACTGGTTACCTTGATTTCATCAAACTGATGAATGTGTTGGCAAGTGATTTTCGTGAACTTGTTTTTATGTCCATCACTACCAATGTCTCATGTTATGTCATTTTGACAGGCCTGCGCGTCACCGAAATAAAAGGCAACAATTATCTCTTTTTTGTTTTTACGATTCGATATTTTAGTTTGAACTAAATATATTGAACTTTGGCACAAGAGGGCGGTTACAACAAACTTCGGCATAAGAGGACGGATAAACTGTTCTGATCTGCTGACTTAATCCACAACTGCGAAATGCCACCAAGTTAATTGAATTCTTCTTTTTAAGGGTTTTTGGGTCACCACCTAAACCTCAGAAATACGAACAAAGCTTCCATCTTGCATGGATGATTGCATTGTTTTATTTTCCATTTGTGGGTTAAAACTAGTAGGAGGAACTTCAATTTTTATTTTTTCTGTTAGAATTCCTTTGTCCCACATCGGCCAGAAGGCTCGAGAACAAGTCATTTATATAGAATTACCTCACTCTAACTAACACCAAGACATTTTGTATTAAAACCTCACACCTGACGAATTGAGCAGGTGGCCAAGTGGGGACAGTATCTGTGTTGTTGGAGTGGGCCCATGACCCGTCTACCTGAAATTTAAGATATTCCGCCACCAAAAGTCCCACAACTTAACTTATAAATACTTTAGAATTTGAAAACCTCGAATTCGATACAAAAAAAAAAATAGAGGGAGAGTTGGAAACTTGGAATGCCGTTGGGGAAGTATTTTTGCGATTACTGCGAGAAGGAATTCCAAGACACCCCCCACCTACGAGGAGACGCCATCTTCCAAGAGGCCAACACCTTCGAGCCAGAGCTCAATGGTACGCCTCCTTCAAAGGTACATAAAAATTCAACCATTCTCTTCTGATTTTTCGGATTTTCTTTCATTTTCCTTTGTTTTCTCAGCTACCAAACACCCCCACTATTCATTTCTGACTCCGGTTGCCACTGATTGCAGATCCCAACCGTGGTTACCCAGAGAGCTTGACCAAAAGGGGTCTGCAACCGCTTTGTCAATACAGTAATTGATTTCTTTTTGTCAATTTAATCGCGTTTTCATTGATTACCCAATTGTTCATTGCTTATTGAGTAATGAGTTGGAGACAGATTTTGATTTTTCTTTGATTAGCTCAAGTAAGTTTGCTTGGTATAGAGTAATGGGTTGGAGGCAGAGTTTGTTTATGTTTGTTTAGAAATGCATGTGTTGGTTAGGCCAGTTGGCATGATAGTGTGCCAGCCCCATTGGACTTAAGTTCAAATCACCCTCTCGCAGAATAGACTAGTTTAGAACGTCGCTTTGTCAAAAAAATGATTTGTTTATGTGGATTTATATGTTTTCCTTGGTATGGATTTTTAGGGATCTTGCTCATATGGTGATTCTTGTAAATACCTTCATCCCAATAACAATCAGCAGGATACAGTTTTGATTGATACTAATCAATCTTCGACTTTTCAAGAGAATCAGTCGGTTGGAGGCAGCTCTTTGCCAGGTAACTTCAAATTGTATGTTGCTAGTTGACCGTTGTTGTCTTCGTTTTTGTGTTTCACAAACTCGACTCAGATGTGAGCTAGTCGGACTCCTGAAGTTAATGCTTTAGTTCTAGTGCTTCCTTTTCCTCATTATGCTTCACAGATGTGGTGGTCAGAGATCATACGGGAACGTCATGGAGCAATCTACCTCCATCCCTAATGCCTCCTCTAGAGGGTGGACATCCGCGGCTTCCTTTTGTAGGCTGGGGATAAGTTCATCTTTTTTTGTACGGATAACTTCCTAGATCCTAGTAAACTTGGTTTGAACTAGTTGTGGTTTGAACTAGTTGACATACTTCTAGTTAAGTTTCATCAAGGCTTGTAGGATTGTACCTTGTGTTTTATAGTACTGACTGGAACATGTTGTTCATATCATTCCCAAAGGGAATGTGTTGTATCTTGTACTATAAAGTTCCTTTTTCAAGAAATGCTTGTTTCGTTTGATTCGTGTCTGAGTGTTTGTTTGATATGTTCGAAAACTAACACATGGGTATCAAAATTGATTCGGTTCCCAACTTCTCTTGTGCTTACTAACACCAGCCCAAAAAAATTGTGGCCCGTGTTGCAATCCAGGATACAAACTTGAAAACAAGAAATTATATTGATTAAGGAGAGTAGTTGATCTTAGGGGTGGGCACGGGCCGGGCCGGGCCCAAAATTGAAGGAACCGGACCGGACCCGTTTGTAAATAAAACGGGGCGGGGCGGGTTTTGGGTTTTTCAAAATGGGATCCGGACCTAACCCGACCCTTTTGAAACGGGCCGGTCCTACGGGTCCCCACGGGTCCAAGTGTGGATGCCTCAGCTTCCTAGCAAGTCCACGTCTCCTCCATCCTCGGGTACCACCTCGAGTCCTTCAGCCGCTTCACCGTCATGATAAACCTGAACTCCATCACCGCCTTGTATGTACTTCCCATTGTGGATCCATACATATAAAATCATGGCACCATTTATCCGAAATCAACAAAATCAATCACTTTGTCTCTAGTTCCTTTTCAAAATCAACAAAAGGGATCTGGGTTTATACCCTTTGATTACAAGATCCCTACACATATAACAACATGCAAGAGACATTTTCCTTCAATTTTTCCTTAATCTAAACATTAGAAACAAAATCAAAGAAGGATGAGACTAAAGTCTAAACATCGCAACAAATTCAGAAAAAAAGAAGAAAAAAAAAAACCCCATCTCATATTTCCCACCATACGGTACCTGCAGATTAATGAAAACCCAGATGGGGTAGATGCCCAATCTTGCAAAAAATTAAGATCTGAGAGGAGACACTGGAAGACTAAGAACATAGGGCATGGTGGTCGACTTCGATTTGCATGGCGCTGACGATGGTGGTGTTTGACCATCTAGAGGTGCTGATGATGGGGGTCTTCGTTGAGGAGGAGAATCGAGAGATAGGTGGTGCGACGACGACAACGATTCTGAGTTTGATGTCGTCGAGATCGCACAAAATGCCTACATAAAGTTGGTGCTCCACGCTCTCAAGCACAAGACCTCTGTCGTCAACGACATCCTCCTTGGCCGCGTCTAACCCCAGAACGACGTCGTCGAGATCACCGACTCCGTCCTTCTCTTTCACTCCCACATCGGCCTCCTCCCCCAGAACGAGAGATAGGTGGTGCGATGGCGGCGACGGTTCTGAGTTTGATGTCGTCGAGGTCGAGGAGGAGAAGACGAGTGACAGAGCTCTGTGGGTGGGAGGAGACGAGAAAGAGTTTGAGAAAGAGTCTGAGTTACAAACTGGGGGATGAGATCCTAGATGATGGACTAAGAAACGGGCCAGTCCGGGGGCCCGTTCTTCTCTATATTTGGACTCGGGCCCGAACCTTAATTGCCATCTCCCAGCCCCGCCCCGCCCCGTTTACTCTCCAAAAAAATTGGAACCGCCCCGTACCCGCCCCAAACCTAGATTACCCGCCCCGACCTGCGGTTCCACTACCCGTTTGCCCACCCCTAGTTGATCTCATACTCATTTCTTCTTGTATTTTGACAACAAGTGATAACAAAGATCATAGTAATGCCCATTTTGAACTTTGACCCGTTTCGTATGGAGAACTCTTTTTATTTTTTGTCGGTAATCCTTTTGTTATGAAGAAAGTTAAGGCAGTGGTTACACTCCTTAACACAACATTCATTTCCAAACAATGCGAGATAAATTGCCAATGCAAAGAATAAATAACGAAAATTTAACCTACAATTTGGTTGCCAATGGTTTATATCTTAATGGTTTTCTTCAACTAATTAAAGATAGTTGTTGTTACTCTATTAAAAGAAGAGTTTTTGTTTGAAATAGTTAAAGAGAGTTTAAAAGACTTGTATTCTTCTCTTAAAATCCCAATAGAATAGACCTTGATTAAATAATTAAGTTGGCTAAAATTGAGGGGTTATTATTATTTTTTTTTTTTAACAAAAGGAAGATATACACACTTTTGAGACCACTTGCATCTTTAATGGAAGATGCAAAATGCCTTGGAATGTGTATTTTGCTATTTGTGTTGGCCTAAACCTTCGAATAGAGAGATGTAAAATATACATCTTAGTCAGAAATTGTAAACAAAAACCTAAAATATACATATTTTTTTCGTTATATTAGTGGTGGGTTTTGTAAATCAAAGTCAGAAAATTAAATAGAATCTTAAATTTACATCTCTCTTATTGGATTAGAAATCTTAGCATCTTTTGAAAGTGTAAAATAATTAACATGTAAATATATTTTTTGTATCTCAAATTTGCATCTCTTCGTTGAAAATGCTCTAAGGCAGTAAATGAAAGAAATGTAGGCCATGAATTATGGGATTGCATAACTGAAAAATTAACATAAACACACAAACAAACAAGTTGTAGGAAAAAAAATACAAACAAAAAAGACAATTTAATATGCAAAAGGGTGCCATTCAAAGAAAAAAAATTACAATTTAATATGCAGAAGGGTACCATTGATAGGAAAAGTTACTATGCAAACAAAAATATTACTTTTACCATATTTTCATATTATATTTGCATTATTTTTCTAATAAATATGAGACTCGTACACATGTGTTGATGCTTTGATGGGTGCTATCTCCACTAGAAATGTGCTATAAATGTAGGGAATTATTATTAGTACTCCAAAAATCTCATTTGGCACTCCAAACTTTCTATTATTAGAAAGAAAAATACACTTGTGAGAAGTGTAGAATGTGATTTTTGGAGTGCTAATAACAATTCCCTAAATGTAATATAAAAAATGTGATAAGTGTAACATTACTCTTATGCAAATTAATGAATAGGGTCAAATACCTCTTAATACCATTAATAAAAGAAATAAAATAAAATAAAGAAGAGCTGTTAGAAATTGAATAATAATAAAAATTCAGTGTAAAAGTAGGAGAAAAACTCTCAAGACTCACGTAACACGTATACCGTGCAAGTAGGAAAAGAGGGGATATATATTTCAAGTGAAGGTATTTAGTTTAACCGTCTAAGTAGTGTCAAGAGTAGTGGTCACAGACTCACAGTGTCTTAACTTCACAAAAGGGTCGCAATTGATTCTGATTTGAGCCAGCATCTACAGAAATTCTCCAGACTTTTGTTTAGGGTTTTGTTTTTTTTGTCTTCTTTATTTTGCTGCTGTTTGAATTTCAGTTAACTCTTTTTGCATCTTAGAAATTGGTATGTCTTTTAGCCGAATATGAATCCTTTTCTGTTCTAATTTTATTCAATGCCAAAGGCAGCAAACTTGGCTTCTACATAGTAAACAGATCTAACAATTTGTTCTATAATTTGTCACGCACAAAGAAATTTGAATAGGGCACACCTCACTAAACCCTAATTTTTAAGCTCAAAGCATGATGAAGCTCTCTCGTTTCTTCAAGCTGCTTTTTGTTGTGCTTTTAGTGTTTGTCATTGTTTTCTTTCAAAAACAACATATAAAACACAAAGATTTGCACATAACATCTCGGATATTAAATTGGCCATGGCCATCATACCATGTACCGAAAATATGGCCGCCATATTCCTCCCCATCCGTCTACCCTAAGAGTCCATCGGTTCAAATACCAGAATCTCCACCTCCAGATTACCTTGAGAATCCTTACAAGTTGCGGGTTTTTAATGTGTTGGACTTCGGTGCTCAGGGGAATGGTGTCAAAGATGACACTGAAGCATTCAAGGACACTTGGAATGCTGTTTGCCAAGCTGAAATTAGCACTGCTGTCATGTTTCTTGTTCCTAACAATTTATCCTTCTTGATTCAACCTATCGTTTTTGAGGGGCCTTGCAAATCTAGGCTTGTGTTTCAGGTAAATTTAGTAATTAATTATCATGTTACAAGTTGTTTAGTTGTAATTATTTGTATGTTTATATGGTAATTAATGGATGAGATCAGATTGAGGGAACCCTTATACCTCCGGATGGACCCGATCAATGGCCCCCAAACACCAATAGGCAAGACTGGCTGCTCTTCAAAGAAGTCCATAGAATGCTAATGCAAGGGAATGGTCTTTTAAATGGGAGAGGAGAGAAATGGTGGGACCTCCCCTGCAAGCCTCAGAAGGTATGATGATATCAATAATTAATTAAGTGTTTTTGGCCGGTTGGTTAGGTCAATGTGTAACACTCGAATTTGAACTCTCTTCTTGTACAAACAAACAAGTAGTTTAGAATTGGCTTTTTAAAAAAGTTTCTCATTTATTTTCTTTTTTTTTTCTTCTCATAATTATATATTTAATCTTAGAACTACATGCCTGCTGATGATATTAATTTTGTGTCAATGTTGGAACAGGGAGGAAAGGGTTCTTGTGATAGCCCATCTGTAAGTGCTCACCACAGAAATTTATTATCACGATTTAACAGTTGAAAATAGCCCTCTTTATGTTATTAAAACCTTAGTAAAAATCAAATATTCAAGCAACCATTGCTAATAATTGTATATTTGAATCTTATAATGCATGCAGATCATAAGGTTCTCAAAAGGGTCAGATTTGTTTGTTCGAGGACTTAGGCTTGAGAACAGCCCCAAGATTCATATTCGTTTTGATAGTTGTGAACATGTCAGTGTCGAAAGCATTAGCATAATTTCACCTGAAGACAGTCCCAACACAGATGGAATCCACATAGAGGACACAACCAATGCCGAAATACACCATTCAACCATTTCCACGGGTAATTATTTACAACTCGCACATTTTTTAACATCGAAATGAAAAATACGACTAAACTATAATCTAGTTGATTGTGCTTTCTTATTCTTCTCTACCTCAATTTCATATGCAGGCGATGATTGCGTCTCAATTGGAACGGGCTGCTATAACGTGGATATAAGCTACATGAAGTGTGGTCCAAGTCACGGAATAAGGTATTAGACCATTGAATCTTAGGATGATTGATATCAGAATGTGTATGTTTAAATTCACAACTTAACAACAAAAGTCTGATGAGAGGATATTTCCTAAATTATATATCTTGACATAACTAAATATTCTGTTTATCTTTGCAGCATAGGTAGTCTTGGCGAAGGAAACTCACAAGCCTGTGTTACAAACATCACAGTGAGTGACTCAATCATCAAGAATTCTGACAACGGTGTTCGGATCAAAACATGGCAAGGCGGCTCCGGCATGGTATCTAAAGTAACCTTCAAGGACATTCACATGGACACAGTTTTAAACCCCATTATCATAAACCAGTTTTACTGCCTCAAGAAACAATGCTCCAACCAAACTTCTGCAGTATTGATTGACAGTGTTCAGTTCTCAAACATAATGGGCACGTATGACAGTAGAAAGCCTCCGATACATCTTGCTTGCAGCGATTCACTGCCATGCAAAAATCTGACCCTGTCGGGAATACACTTGCTTCCTGCTCAAGGAGGGACTCACTTGGATCCATTTTGCTCGCAAGCTTTTGGTACTAAGGATGCATTTTCCACTCCACGGGTTCCATGTTTGATGACAGGTTACCCCAAAGGGCTGGAAAATGAGGTGGATAGGTCATGTTTTTAGTAAATGTGATTATGTGAGGGATTTCGGATTAGAATCTGTAATGTAAGTCTCCAATAAAATCATGTAGACACGTCTCTAATAGAAGTGTAGAAGTGAAATATCCTACCTTTATTAGTGACGCTGTCGGTCTACAATATTCAGTAAAAGTGGTTTGTGTACCATTACCCATCTCTCTCAGCCTTTTTTCAGGAACAATAGCAAAGATAAGGATGTAGTGGTTCATAATCATTTATCTTAGCAATTGAACTTAACAATAGTTTGAATAACATTGATATATAAGCGCATAAATCAATTGATTCTCCTTTGCTTTCCTACTTTTTCTAAACAAACAAACAGATCTTTATCACCAACTAATGTATTACTAGATATTATTATTAGGGGTGTGCTATCCACACACTTATTTTTACTTCATACACACCCTCTTTAATTTGTGGTCATCGAATCGACTGAATTAAAGAAGATTAAAGGGCAGAAATTAACAAGAATGTGTGAGAAGTAAAAAGAGGTGTCAATAGCACACCCCTTATTATTACTATGTGACATCTTTGAATTTCACTACTTTAGAGGTGATTCGAGCTCAGATATAAAAGAGCAAACATCATGCACTGACCAATTACCATAACCCATATCTAATATGTACGTTAATATAATAATGAGTTTTCAATCCGAAGTATATTTTGTGTCCTAGTATAAAATTTTATTAGTCAGTAGATTTAAAACGCTCTTACCATTTATTGAGAGGCTTATAGAATTTTTAAGTTGGAAAAAAGACAAATCAATAGAAATAACACTAGCTGGCGAGTACCTATCCAGAATGGAGTCTGAGCAACTTCAAATATTCTGCATGAGCTTGTAGTGCATCGATAATTCCATGAAAATAGGTTGTATCAATTAATGACCAACTTAAATTTGGAAGTAACGGATTTTTTTTCAGAATAATGTGATTGTTAAGTATTTGTAAAACCTTTTGATTGCACTGGGTGTAAAATGTAATAAATAAGCCATTTAGAAGCAGTAGTTTTATCATTTATTGAGTAATATAAGTAAGTTTTTTGTTGAAACTTTTAGCTTGAAATAGTAAAATCATTATAAAAAATTAGTAAGGCCTAGAATGGAACTAGCACAGAGTTAAATCGGCAAAAAAATCTCAGGAATGTCCTACATGAATTTTAAGAAGCTTTTATAATTCTCAAAAATAGGTTTTATGATGATTATTTAATGCAGAATTGACTAAAAACTGTTAGTTATAACTCTCGATTTTTAATTCGTTTTACAGAGTCTACAAAATCATCATGAAACCTATTTTCATGAAATTTTTGTTAGCCTTATAAGGTTATACAATTAAAACACAAACAAATGAGTGACTGACCTGATTCCAACAACAGCCATGGAAGTCGAACACAATACAAGTAGCGCACGGCAACACCAAGATCTTCTATAAACACCTAGCCGGATACAACAACTCTATGGGAAGCATTATGTTGTGTGTTCTAATGCTTATAGCGACCAGTGTTTTATACAAGCTAAAAATAAGGGTTTCTATCCATAAAGAAAACCTAAACTTACTTTCTTAGCTTCCAAGTCAAGTATCATAATCATATTCAATTAAGGATTCTATCAATCCGATTTCCAACATAAGACACTTTATATAGGATTGATATCTTTAAGAGATCAAATCACAATCAATATCATTCTCCAATATTACATTCCTATTACATGTAGTAGACCACTTAAAAGTTGATTTATATTGGATAAATCCAACCATTTTTGCTGTACTTTTGGGATCGTCAGTAATTCCTGTTTCAGGCCGACAAGAGAGAACGTGGACGTAAAGAAGTGTCCACAAAAGAAGCCTCACCAGCCAGAAGCCAGAAGCTACTATTGGTGAGCAGGTTGAGTTACTTCAAAGCATGAAATAATTTGCTTTCTGCTACTCCATAATAAAACCTTAAAGAATAATATTTAATTGTTCCTGTCTGGTTCAAGACTGCAAACCCTATAAATTTATAAGGAGTATAACAAGACCTTCCGAAAATGGCCAATTGGCCACTCTTTGCATCATGCCATAAATTTCTCGTCCAACAGCAACAAACTGCCGTTAGAATCTGATGAAATGTGTGAATATAATCATGGAAATACCACAATGGGATCCTTTAAATATCCTAAAGCAATAACTTTTATTGTGTGAAATGGGTGCATGTAATCATTCAAAATCTCTTCAAATTTTAACCCACCCAGCTTTTTTTGTCATTGGCCGGCTATAGCTCCTCGCATGCAGACTCCTCCACATTCTTGCCCAAAAAGCCGAAACTAGCTCTAAATGGAACTGGTCGGTCTCACAACATTATGGCAGTGTGTTAGCTAGGGCATGGACCGACCTTCAAAAGTAGCCTCCCACTATTCCTAGTATGAAAGTGACCTACTTGCACTCCAAACTTATCATCACCCTTGTAAATTACCCCTCATCTCAAGATTGGAGAGAAACTTATCTACACTGGGATCAAGATCGGAGTCATCCTTACACTGTAAGCTGTAGTCAGTGCAAAATTGGGATTAATGAAATTTATGATGCTAATTTGTATGAATTACATCCATTAGCCCACCTTAACAACTCCTAAGACAAGTCAGTCACTGAACCACACATGCTAGATAAAATTGAAAAACAAAAATTATAGCTCACATTGCCCGTGATGTCAATGTAGAAGTATTAATTCCAAACCAATCACACATTGTTATGTGTTAAACTTTCTCACCAAGCAATGCGTGATTGATTTGGATACCAGCATCTTGGGTGTAGGCAAGTGTTCCTCTCCCACAGCAGTAGTCTTATAGTGTTATCTCTTGCAAGTTGTTCTGGTGCTCGAAGTGGTCACATACACAGCGGTTTAACTCTTATGGTGCTTTCAACTTCCTAAGATTGTGGGTACCTTCCTTCTATAACCCTATTTAAACCCCTACAATGCCTAGCCGATGAAATGACAAATTATGTGTGAAAAATCCCAGTTGCATTCTTTGAATTTCAAAAGTATGAACTTGGCTACAGCTACTGAAGGTTAAGGCCTACTAACACTAGGTACAATAGAAGCACTTCTGTTCTATAAGTAGCTTAAAATTCTTTCATTCCATTTGCTCCACATGCATCTAAGTGAAGGGCTCCATATGTTGAGCATGATATTTGCTAGGGTTCGTGTGATCCTAATTTGCTTTTTCTCTTTTTGTTTCTTCTTTCCTCCCACACACGGCAGACTTCAAAGTCCTAACACTAGATATGATAAGGATTTGAACCCGATATCTCAGATTTCATTGCCACCTTCTCCTTCACCTCAAGCTGCTAGCCCAAGTTACAATGCTATTTCTGTTCATGGTAATACTGTTTTCAGTGTGAGATCTTTTGGTGCCGTTGGAGACGGTGTTGCTGATGACACACAAGCATTCAAAATGGCTTGGGATAGTGCTTGTCAAACTGAAGATTCAGAAGTTCTTGTTCCTAAAGGTCATTCCTTTATGATACAGTCCACAATCTTCACAGGGCCATGTAGTTCTGGCCTCAAATTTCAGGTAATGTGGCTCTCCTGCTAAAGTTCAAAATTATACCATATTATCTCATAGAGAAATTTTGGATGACAATTTTTTACTTTAATTCTACCTTAACCAAAATCTGATGAGAATTTTTATCTTTATTTTGTTCTCGTGAAGATTGATGGAACATTAGTGCCACCAGATGGACCTGATTCATGGCCAAAAAAGAACAGCAAGAGACAGTGGCTGGTTTTCTACAGAGTCAATGGAATGTCAATGCAAGGGGGTGGTGTAATAGATGGGAGAGGAGAGAAATGGTGGGATCTTCCTTGTAAACCCCACAAAGTAAGCACTTTTTCCTCTTTACAATCACCAGTTTGGGAAAATTTAACAATAGCCTCATGAATTTAGTACCTTAGTCCAATTTGTCCCTGAACTTCCAATTTGGTTTTGAATCCTATAGACTTTCAAAACTTGTCAACTAATTAACCCCTATCACCAAATTCTTCAATTTTTTTAACTACAAATCAAGGGTTGCTTTCGTCCATCCAAAAGGAAAAATAATATATATGTGATAAAGTTGACATTTGGGGAAAAACTCATTTCCTTATATTTGACATGCCAATTTCCCTGTAGTACCACCAAATCTGTCAATTTTCCTTCAAATTAAAAGGATATTTTTGTCCATTCAAGAAGGGGAAAAAACAAAAATGTAATAAATTTGATATTGGGGAGCAAATTAATATTAAGGGCTCATAATTTAACTCAAAGTTGATAGGAAAAACTGAAAAAATGTCATAAGTTAATGGGAAATTGTTAAATTCTCCCAATTTTTTTTTGTAATACAAGTAATATTTCTACTCTAAATTTTTATAGAATTATATCCAAATCCCTAAATTTGATATTTCTCTTAAAAAAATTAATTGAAAGTACTTTTATACAACTTTCTTACTCTTTCTATTATATGTAATGGACCAGGGAATTAATGGAACAACGCAGCCTGGCCCTTGTGATAGCCCAGTTGTAAGTCACACCGGCAGTCAAAATTCTTTTGAACTATTGCTATTTCTGAAGTGAGCTTTATTCAATGTTGCTTGAAATGTTCTGCTTACAGATTAATTTTCTGTCGCAGGCCATAAGATTTTTCATGAGCTCCAATTTGAGAGTGCAAGGACTCAAAGTTAAGAACAGCCCCCAGTTTCATTTTCGGTTCGATAACTGTCAAAACGTCCACATAGAATCACTTACCATAAAAGCACCTGCTTTGAGTCCCAACACAGATGGAATTCACATAGAGAACACAAACAATGTGAAACTGTACAATTCACTAATCTCCAATGGTAATTACACAAAATCAGCTTCCAATTCAACATGTCTTTCTCAGCTCTCCAATCTCTCAAAAACTCAGCCTGATCTTGGGTTTTAATTCTTCATGTAGGTGATGACTGCGTCTCAATAGGAGCTGGTTGTCACAATGTAGACATTAGGAACATTACTTGCGGGCCAAGTCATGGAATAAGGTACATCCAATGCTCCAAGGCTCGAATAGGATGGTTTCTAAAGTTTAATTCCACTAACTCTCTTTCTTCCTACAGCATTGGAAGTCTAGGGAATCTCCATTCTCGAGCATGTGTTTCAAATATTACCGTGAGGGACTCGATCATCAAGCACTCTGACAACGGGGTTCGGATCAAAACTTGGCAAGGCGGATCAGGGTCAGTGTCAAGGATAACATTCCACAACATTCACATGGACACCGTTCGAAACCCGATTTTATTAGATCAGTACTATTGCCTCACCAAGAACTGCCCTAACCAAACCTCTGCAGTTCAGATATCTGATATTTTGTACACAAACATAAAAGGTACATACGACGTCAGAAGCCCGCCAATGAATTTTGCTTGCAGTGACTCCATGCCGTGCACAAATCTCACTCTCTCCGAAGTGGAACTGTATCCTGCTCAAGGAGTATACGTGGCGAACCCTATTTGCTGGAGTGCTTATGGAACAGTGCAGAGCCTTACAATTCCACCAGTTTTCTGCTTGTTGGGGGGGACACCGCAAAGGTTGCCACAGAATGATAATGAAAGGTGTTAACTAATGTGGATCAAATTGTAATGCCAAGTAAACTTAGATACATACATAAATATATATATATATATATATATATATATATATATATATATATATATATAAGTCATAGCTATATTGTAAACAAAATTACAAGTGATTGAGAGTCTATAAATCTCTCTTATATTGTAGCATATGGTGTGGAATGTTTAAGGGATTTTTCCCTTGAATTATATTTTTTTGGGTTTGTACTTAAATCCAGCTTGCTATAATGGGTTTGTTCTATTTGATTTAAATTAATTCATTGTTTAGCCCAATTCCAAGAGCATCTCCAAGATATAGCCTACAAATTTCCTTACGATAAAACACCGTTGAACATAGGACCTTAGACACAATTGTTAATGATCTTAACTAGCTGAGCTTTAAACTTCTTTGAAATAGTAGAGGGATGTTAATGATATACTATTGTGAAAATTTTATATCCTAAACGCATAAAGTAATTAGAAATGACTTTATGAAAAAGTGATTCCACACAGCACTTTTTTTCTATATGCAAACCGCTTTTATTCATTTACTGAAATCATTTCTCATTTTTATATTAAGACGTAGATCGGGTTGATGCAATAAAATTGGTATAAATAAGTGACAACTACATCTGTTTAACTAGCTGTATTTAGCATTAGCACATGATCATCGTAGTTGACTAAAAAACTAGTCCCCCCAGTCTAATTTAAGAATGTTGGCTCAAAGAGGGTGTTTAGATTGGTCTAAATGGGGGACCATAGGGGCTGGAATAAAATGTAGCATAGGTCATAATGGACCACCTCACATATTATATTTCTAAGTAGATAAACCACTGCCCTTACCATAAAGGTAGTAGATTTGTCCAGTCATGGGGCATATATTATCTTCTCTCCACTCTTCTTATCAACTCATACAGTAGTTCTGATGTTTATTGCTAAATTATTGCTACATGGAAAAGTCTTTGCCTTGGTGTTTCAATTTGTTTCCATTCCCGTCAATAATTTAGGGGCCGTGTGATAACCATTACGTTTCACTAAAATGAAAACCGAAAGCCGATATGATTACTAAACCGGCCCTTGGTCATTTGATTTCGGTTCCCTCACTTATTTTACCTTTTTTTTTTTATCAATTAGATTACACTGTAAAAGATGGAGTTCATAAAAGTAGTGGTAAGCTCATGAGCAGACTGGGATGTCATTCACAAACTGGATTCGAATTTCGGCATGTTACCGAAAGTTTTTGGAAAAGACATGAAAATACAGCATAGTTAAGAATGTTCTTTCAATACAGTTTGTCTCTGATTACGCTTTCTGATTATTCGAGCATTTCTATTTATGAAGCGTTGATCCACAGTAATTAACATGGCAACTTCAAGCTGGCTTACAATCAAGCTTTTCGGCATACAGGTGTGGGTGGAGGAGTGTACTAGCATAATGAAGTAAGTACCTCTAGCAAGGAAGCAGCAAACTGCATTTGGGTCTCCTCGTCTATGGTCAAGAAGAGAGGCACATGAACAAAGAGTGACTTGATCCCGTTTTGCTCTGCAAACCGAAGGGAATGGTAGTAGACGTAATTGCAAACAAACCGACCTGCATCATCCGAGGTCATCACCTCATAACCCTTCTTTGCCAAGGCCTTTGTTATTTCCTCAACGGGAAGACAAGTCTGCACAGAATCAGAACAGAAATACCTTCAAGACTGATGATGATGAGGAGTCTTTCAAGTCATGCATTTATCAGTCATACACGAATACCAAATAAGACCTGCGAATCTACGACTGCATTAACCATCATTATAGTATTGAAGTTGTACAACCATTCAGGGTACAGTCATCACTTCGCGGTTTCCTTTATTCACCATGCACAGGAATGCCTCTATTCCGAAAGGGTGGCTCCATGCCATCACACTAATCCGGAAAAAGAAACGAAACAACATACGTTCTATGATATCCTTTTCATAAAAACAAGTTTTATATGGAACAAGAATCCTAACACAAAAAGATTACTCATGATTGTAGATACTGTAATCTATGGGCTTCCAACAAGGACGAAAATGCTTTTAAGGTATAAATTCGGCCTATTTTTAAAGACAACTTAAGTTCTCCAAGCAGGTATTCTTTAAGTAATCAACCTAAAATTAAAACGATATATGAAAGTCCAGGAGAAATTACTAGAAATTTTAAAGAAACATCTAATCAAAGATACATGGCCCACTCATTCTACCTCTCGTATATGTGCAATTCCACCATCTGAAGGAATAATCGGAACTTTCTGCAAAACAGATGATTAAAGTTTAAAAAATCTGAACAATGTTGAAGACCTCTAAAATAAAATCCCAATTAACTAGAGAACAAACCCTTTGAGTTCTGTCTAACCTGAGGCTTCCATCCCATTTCATCAGGGCAACGGAAAGTAGCTTCATTGACCGCTTGGTGCTCGAGAGCAAACTTTGTTGCACCACTATTAACACCAAAGTGTAACTATACAAAAATAGTTCAAAT
The DNA here is from genome assembly GCA_035220775.1 of Malus fusca. Classification (NCBI taxonomy): domain Eukaryota; kingdom Viridiplantae; phylum Streptophyta; class Magnoliopsida; order Rosales; family Rosaceae; genus Malus; species Malus fusca. Next base: position 26,706,643 of record CM069062.1, read on the forward strand.
TAAGAAAGGGTAAGATAAGGGACACATGAATACACATACGCAAGTACTATGCTCAAACCAATTAAATTCTCTCGGACTGATGTTATGGAAACTTTGTTATATGTTAAAAGTTCTAGAAAAATCATTAATATATTGCACAAGTGCATTTTCTCTCGGACAAAAAATTAAGAAACAATGGACCAGACATGAAAGCAACTGACCCAAATAGTTCTGCTGGAATTTGAAGTATCATGCTCGCTGATAGCAGATCGCAATGTCTGGTACAGGGCGACAAGTGCTCCTTGTCCTGCAGTCTCAAGAATGCTGCAACTTCCAAGAACCAGACCTTTTGGTGAACCCTCCTTCTTCACATACTCCGTGAGATTACTGACAATTGTCTCAGTCGGATTCTCCGAAACTCCGTGGAATTTCTTAAAACCGGTCACATGAATAGTTACTGGCGAAGGCCCTTCAGACCCCATTTGTCAGTTTTTAATATGTAATCGATGTATGTGTTATAGCATCAAATCAGAAATATATCTAAGTACCTGCATCAAAAAAATAAAAAATGAGCAAACGAAATGGAGAGGTATAACAATAAACACACACACGTTTAGAAAGTCTTGGTCTGCAATCAACATGCTTTCCTAAACAAACACATGGATTCCATTTGTATCATTGAAAGAATTCACACCCCGTAACATTTTTATTTATAAAACTCATTGGTCACTCTAAAATCTGAAAGCTGATTGTTAACATCATTATATCAACGCTCTTCCTCAAAATTTTGCTCGTATCTTACTAGTTAATACCCTGATGGCACTGTTAAACAGTTATATGATTTCATTTCAAATCATTGAAAGAATTCAGACCTCGTAACGGTGTTATCCATAAAACTCATTGGTCACTCTAAAATCTGAAAGCTGATTGTTAACAGATGCATTATATCAACCCTCTTCCTTGAATTTTGCTTCGTATCATACTAGTTAACACCATAATGTAATAGTTAAACAATTATATGGCTGGATACTGCAAAAGAAGTTAAATTTCAATCAATCAATAGTCCAGCAATCACAACAGCAATATTTGATGAGACTGCATTCAAAATTTGAAAAACAAAACAAGTTTCGATTCGAAAAACCGCAGGAAATGCAAAATCGGGAATTCAACATGGCCAGAAACTAAACCAGCTGACAAACAATAAAAAAATTTAATCCCAGAAAAACAAGAGAACCCAGAATTCAACAGCAAATGAAGATCAAATATCAAGGGCAATCAACAAACTTAAAAAACAAGATGATATGAAATTATGAAAGCAATCAGAACCCCAAAATGTACAGAGAAAACCCAATTGGAATCGAACAGATGATGATACATATATCGAAGAACCCAGAAATTTACCTTGAAATAAAAGCATGCAGGATTATATATTCTGAAAATTATACAACATAAATAGATAAAAGTTGGAGAGTTTTTTTTTTTTTGCCTGTAATCTTCACAAGCCTCTCACCCACCAGTCTTATCTGCTCAAAGATGATTTATTTACAACCCCTCTAAGATTCTAAATAGATTGATTAGAGAGGAGAGAGAGAGAGAGAGAGAGAGAGGGTAGAGAGATTGAGGAACGTTGAGGAACGTGTTAGTGGAGGGTCACTATCAAACAACAAAAAACAGAGTAGAAATGATTATAGATGAAATTATTGTTAATTGAGATTAAAATATTAGGAAAACTAATGAAAATTGTTTAAAAACTTTGTGTTTTAAAGATAAGGATAAAATAAATGATAAAGTGAATATTATTAGGATTGATTTTTAGTATAAAAATATAAATTTTTGTTAAAGTAAACAGTATCGAAAATTTTTCGTTAAAATTCCTTAAAATATTTGGTAGTGAAGGACTTCGGATAGTATGCAATGGAGGCAGGCAGTGAACAATTTTTTCTACAAAAAATTCAATTCTAATCCTTGTCTAAGATTATTTTTTGAATAAAACCTTATCTAACATTAAAAACTAATTATATTCCTTGGCATTTAATTGTAATTTTTTTAATATTAAATATGTTGTAATAATTATTGAGTTTTTTGTTTGTAGGTTATATATTGATTCCCATAAATAATAAAAATGTTATTTATCATTGATATTTATTATTAAGTTCCCATAATAAGAAAAGTCATATATTATTATATATTTTTCATTGTGTGTGAATTTCTCCATATATATATGCATATTACATATATATGTATGTTTAGATACTATAGTTACGTTCCGATACATTTATACCGACATATTTGTACCGAAAGTTATGTACTGATATATTCTTATCGAAACTTACGAACCGATACTTTTGTACCTATAAGTAATATAAGGTACATAAAGTTATGTAGTGATACTTCCGTACCTATGAATAAAATAAGGTACCGAATGTTATGTATAAATTGTCACATCCCGGCCCGGGGTCCACCACATCCCGGGCCCGCTCCACCACCGTAGCACAATATTGTCCGCTTTGGGCCCGACCACGCCCTCACGGTTTTGTTTTTGGGAACTCACACGAGAACTTCCCAGTGGTCACCCATCCTGAGAATGCTCTTGCGCGAACTCGCTTAACTTCGGAGTTCCGATGGAGCCCGAAGCCAGTGAGCTCCCAAAAGGCCTCGTGCTAGGTAGGGATGAGAATATACATTTAAGGATCACTCCCCTGGGCGATGTGGGATGTTACAATCCACCCCCCTTAGGGGCCCGACGTCCTCGTCGGCACACCACGGCCAAGGTTAGGCTCTGATACCATTTGTCACATCCCGGCCCGGGGCGGATCACTTCCCGGGCCCGCTCCACCACCGTAGCACAATATTGTCCATTTTGGGCTTACCATTCCCTCACGGTTTTGTTTTTGGGAACTCACGAGCAACTTCCCAGTGGGTCACCCATCCTGGGAGTGCTCTGGCCTCATTCTCGCTTAACTTCAGAGTTCCGATGGAGCCCGAAGCCAGTGAGCTCCCAAAATGCCTCGTGCTAGGTAGGGATGAGAATATACATTTAAGGATCACTCCCCTAGGCGATATGGGATGTTACAATCCACCCCCCTTAGGGGCCCGACGTCCTCGTCGGCACACCACGGCCAGGGTTAGGCTCTGATACCAAATTGTCACATCCCGGCCCGGGGTCCACCACATCCCGGGCCCGCTCCACCACCGTAGCACAATATTGTCCGCTTTGGACCGACCACGCCCTCACGGTTTTGTTTCTGGGAACTCACACGAGAACTTCCCAGTGGGTCACCCATCCTGAGAATGCTCTCGCGCGAACTCGCTTAACTTCGAAGTTCCGATGGAGCCCGAAGCCAGTGAGCTCCCAAAAGGCCTCGTGCTAGGTAGGGACGGGAATATACATTTAAGGATCACTCCCCTGAGCGATGTGGGATGTTACATAAATTGATTTTGTTTTGTTCTTGAATTTTTTTAATAATGAGAATTTGAATTTTGAATAAATTTTAATCTACTAATATGATTAGAGCACAAAATAAAAAAACATAATTATGGATGAGTAAAGAATTTTCGAATGATAAGTTTATAAATAATAAATGTGTTATAATTACTTAAATAGGTAAGTTTTAAAAATAGGAACTTATATTAGATTTTGATAACCATTCAAGTTAAAATCTAAAAACAATCTTATTGAAGTCCTAAAATCTAAAAACCTCTTTTTTCTAAGCGTTATTTCACTTATATTATGACATATAACATGTGCGTCCGTATTCAGAATACATTGAAACTGATGCAGCGATCAAATTGTGAATCAGTTGATTAATAAATCTGGATACCGATCCTCAAATGGAGAACAAATGTTAAAACAAAAACACACAAAATGCATAACTTTTTCTTGCAGATTCGTTGATTGTCAAAGGCAATACCAAATTTTACAAGTCCTAAATCTCTTGTTGATTCACCAAGAATGCCAAGAAGTTTATCACACGAGCGTGATTGATTCTCCGTATGAGAATGGCCAAGGATCGTTGGGATGTCTATACCTCGTTAATTCCATTGGAATATCCGAGTTGATAGAACAAGAACAAAAATGAGAAAACTCTCTCAAACTGCACTCAATTTTCAATTCAATTCCTCATAATCTTCGCCCTAGAATACAAAATACTCATAATTTATAAAAACTCTAACCCCTCTTAATAATTACTGATACATGCATCATTACTAGAGTTAATGAACTCATTAATATTAACCCCACTTAATCTACCCCCACTAACATATATTTATTACATTAAATAAAGATTGAATCATCTTGCATCATTCTCACTGGTTTGGAAAGAATTCGTCCTCGAATTCAGACTTCCTTGTTCTGAAATCTTCCAAGAATAATGATTCGGCTTCCATTGTTGGCTTTGAAACTGAGGTTTTCCACTCCAATCAAACAATTATTTAGAAATCATGAATATTCTTGAACCGCAAAGCTCACACTCCATAGTCAATCTTGCAATGCACAAATTCTTCTTATTCGTCCTCATCATGCTTGCAATATCAACCAAATAATAAAATTTGAAACTTTCAACCCCGATCAAATCGACAAATTCAGAACTACCCAACATGTGAAACAAGCCATGGGACTCGACTTCCATATCTTCAAAGAAAAACTTGAAGTTGTAGCCTTCAACATTTCCAAGGTCCCATCGATTTGGAATTGCATCACAAATTTCACAACCCTCACAACAACGATCAAATATGGGAGGAAGATCTATATTAAGACCTCTATTTATTGGTAGTTGCGACATGTTGGTATTGTTACTCTTGATACAACGTCACCCTTGGATCAAGCTGACGCTCTGATTCCAACTAATGCAGCGATCAAAACGCGAATCAGTTGATTAATAAATCTGGATACCGATCCTCAAATGGAGAATGAATGTTAAAACAAAAACACATGAAATGCGTAACTTTTTCTTGCACATTTGTTGATTGTCAAAGACAATACCGAATTTCACAAGTCCTAAACCTCTTGTTGATTCACCAAGAATGCCAAGAAGTTTATCACACGAACGTTGTTGATTCTCTGCACGAGAATGGCCAATGATGGTTAGGGTGTCTATACCTTGTTAATTTCGTTGAAATATCCGAGTTGATAGAACAAGAACAAAAATGAGAAAACTCTCTCAAACTGCACTCAATTTTCAATTCAATTCATCATAATATTCCCCCTAGAATACAAAATACTCATAATTTATAAAAACTCTAACCACCTCTTAATAATTACTGATACATGCATCATTACTAGAGTTAATGAACTCATTAATATTAACCCCACTTAATCTACCCACTAACATATATTTATTACATTAAATAAAGATTGAGTCATCCTGCATTAGAAACTCTTTCCATGCCATGCACCACATATTTGCACAAATTCTTTATTGGTTTTTGACAACTGTTAGATTAGGTAAGAAACTTTCTTTTTGTTCTACCTCTCTTTGTTTATCCAAAGATTTGTCGTTTACTGTTGTTATTGAGATAATTTTGGACCTACCGTCGAAAAATTAGTTGCTAAACTCAAAGATTCCTTCTTTGCTAACACCAATTATTGTACTAAGAACTGTTTTGGGGAATAATGTATCACATCCAATATGTATTATGTAAGTTTGTAGCTGATGAAAATGATTGAAAATCATAACACATCACTCTTCTAATCTCCATCTAGCGCCGCCTAGGTCTCACTTAGGCGTTAAACGGCTGATCATCGTCCCGATTAATCTCTAGGCATTTGAAAATTAAGAAATCGCACCTCGACCTCCTTCGGCGTCGGCCTAATCCGTCTAGACGCCTGTCTTCCCTACCTAGACCCGTCTAGGCACCTAGCTAGGTCGCTACTCTCACTTCGACAAAAAATCGATAAATTTCATTTGCATTTTATTTTATTTTTGTTCAATATATATGTCTTTTTATTTTACAATTTTTGTATCCCAATATAATGATGTATTTTTTTTAAGTATAAACAAGCACTTATTTATATGATATAAATAAATATACTTAAACCCACCTAGGCCTTGCTTAGGCGCCGCTAAACCTCAATCTACCGCCCGACTAGCACCTAGTATCTTTTAGAACCTTTAACACATGTGATTTACAATAATTGATTGCACCAACTTCAATTAGAAAAATAATAATTGATCATGTTATAAATACGTGAAAATACGATTGTGAGAGTGCATCATATGAGCTTGTTTCAAGTGATGATTGTAAAGTAAATGTATGACGTGTTTGTCCAATGTTGTAATATTGAGTAATCAAAATGAATGACTGGTGATGATTTTGTTATCAAATTCCTACTTCTCTTTTGCTTCATGCAAAAATTAATTACATTTAAAAGTTTTTGATATCCGTATTTTAAATTAATTATGCACTGTTATGTGTTTGTATTTTTACATTAAAATACATAATTAACTTAAAACGTCACCAATGTAAACATCTCATAAGTTCTCTCTTTAGCCGCATGGAGAAATTTTTCATTGTGATCGGAACACAGATAATACACCATGTGCTTTTATATAAGTGGTGGAAAATTGTATTTTTTTAAGTTATTAACTTTTTAACATTAAAAAAAAGAATTGGTATTAATGACAAGTGATGTACCACCCGTGTTCCGCTCACATTAGAAAATCTCTCAACCGCATGACCTATTATAACAATTTAGAAAATAAAAGAAATGATTTTCACAACTTTTTTATCTTTCTACACGTTCCTTTCGACTTTTGTTCATAATTCTTTTTTACTTTTTCAATTCAAATAAATTAAATAAATAAAATAAATAAAATAAATAAAATGTACTCATAGAATTAGAAGAGTGCAAAAATCGTTTTTTGAAGAAAGACATCGAAGAGAAAATTGGGTGCAAATGTGCCTATGGAATTTATTGTCGAAACCTACAGCCCAACCCAAACAACACCTGCTCAACCAAATCCATGACAAATCCCCCATTTTCCTTTTATTTTTTTCGGATAAGGACAAACCGACAAAGCCCCTAGTCTTAACTAGACGACAAATCAGAAGTAGGCGAACATGACGTACCCAAGACAAGTAGACAACAATGATAGATAACGTAGTACAGACAAAATCTAACAGTCTCCCACCCATCACAGCCGTCCATTTTCTCACATGGCCCAATCATTTCCGGGTTCATCCCATCAAAATACGAACTCGAATTGTCTACCCTCCCCATCCCATAGCCTCTCTATGCCCTTCTATTTCTATGGTTACGGTTAAATCACGTTAATATTTTATATTCTCATTATTTTTTATCTTATTATTTCTATAAAAAAAATCAATATAAAATGTTGATGTGGCTTAACCATTACCACAAAATATAGGAGGGCATAAGAAGGGTATGAGATGGGGAGGGTAGACAATCAAAGTCCTCAAAATATATCAACCGTACGATTAACCCCACAGAGTCACTGGTCCTTTTATCCGGTGCATCCGAAACCATAAACGTTTGGTTACAATCGTCCCCTTTATTTTTTTCTTCGGGGACAGACAGTCACAGAACAGAAGCTTAAACGACATTAAAAACCGAGCTGTGGTCAAGGAGGTCAAAGGATGTCGATGTCGTTTTCAGGTGTCTCATTGCCATCCTCAGCTTCAAGGCCACCAAGCGATCTCTGCTTCACTGCTCACCAATTCTCTTTTGGGGCGAGTTCTTCTCTCAGCCGTCGATATATATTTTCCTGTATTTCTATATTTGTATATGCTGCTCTACTTACTTTGATCTTTGTGTGTATTTATATCGTTAAGTGTAGTAGAAAATAGGAGAGAATCGGTGAAAAGTTTGGATTTTTAAGACTGGAAAATGGAAAATTGGACATGGGAAAATTTCTGTTTGTTTGCTTGTTCTGTGTTTTTGGGAGGGAACCAAGCTGAATTGATGAAATGGGGTGTTTGGTGTCCTGGACAATGGGAGTGAGGCAGAGAAAAGTTTTGATTTTTCAGACTGAGAAAAGCAAAAAATGGATGTCAAATTTGTTTTTCTTTGCCTTATCCATTGTTTTTTTGGGAAACCTAACCGAATTTATAACTCAGAAAGTGGAAAAAGAGGACCTTTGTGAATGGGGTGGTGAAATTTTTAGTCTTTGAGGAAGATAGAGTGAGGTCAGGATGGTTTGAACCTCGGTTTGGCAATACGATATTCTAAACTACTCTATTCTACTCTAATCTTGGTGCGTATTTATCTGGTTTTCTTTGAAAATGAAAAGAATCATATTTGGTCTCCTTAGATTTTAGAGGGAATAAGAAACTGAAAAAAGGGATTTTGTGAGGATATTTGGTCTCGTGTTTAGTTGCTTCATTCTGTTTAATTAGCCAGAAGAAGGAATGGGGCCGGGTCGGGAGCGTATTATCCTAGGTTTTTCAGGTCTGTCGTGACCGGGTTTCATCTGTACAAATGTGAAAGATGAACACAGATAAAGCATGAAAAGAAATGAAACTAAGGAATTTTGTTTCTGTTTGGTTGTATTTAGGCTCCAGCAAACTTCTTCCGTTCTGGGCCAGGTGGGCGAGTTGTGCTCCACGGAGGGCCTCACCATTTCTGCCGGAAATTTTGTGGCTTAAAACGATGGATACTAGAAAACCTACAGAGTCAACATCATAAGAGGAAAATTGGACCTACAAATGAGTATAAGAGCATAAAAAATGAAGTCAAAGATCACTTAACGGATCATTCTTATTCGACTTTACCACATGGAGGTATGCTCTATAATTGGTTGAGGTCCTTGAGGATTAGTAATATAAGAATTGGTATTTTTCAGTTACTTATCTTTTCGTTCCATAGTGAAATCTTTTTAGATTCTACTTGTTTCTCTGCAGATTCCAATGATCGAACTACAAAAATAACTTTGCAACTTGAAGAAAGTTCTTTGCCAAGTTCCAAACCACATGATTCTGTAACAGGGCCTACTACTTCCTTAGAATCTCCTTCCATACCACAAACACATTCCTCCGAGTTTCTCATTGAGGGTGGTGCAGAAGCCTCACTCTGTATTGCGGTCATAGGAGCAACTGGCGAACTGGCAAGGGGAAAAATTTTCCCGGCGCTTTTTGCTCTGTATTACAGCGGCTTTCTTCCAGAGGTATGATGACTTTGATATCTATGTAAGCTGGGCCTTTAGCATAAAAGTAAATATAACATTGGTATGTACACTGAAGATCTTGTTTGGTGAAGAATAAAGTTATCCAAACTTGTTTGACATTTCAATAAATGAAAGGGGTTTCGGTTTCTCACTTTTTTTTTTAAAATTTGGCTGCAGAATGTTAGTATCTTTGGTTATTCAAGAAAGGATATGACAGATGAAGACCTGAGATCCATGATTGCTTCAACTTTGACTTGTCGTATCGACCATCAGTATGCTTCTTGTGTCACCACAAATTCCATGCCATCTGTTCTAGTCTTAAATTCTTTTCTTGTTTAATTGGATCCATCCACAAAGGGCTTAAATTTATCTGAATATTTAGCTTACCATGGTAAGTAAGTTCCAATTTTCCTCTCAGAGAAAACTGTGGAAACAAAATGGATGTCTTCCTTAGTCGAACACACTACATTAATGGAGGCTATGAC